>JAVMKO010000002.1:9776906-11114477 GCA_032164245.1 Sternotherus odoratus
GGCCTGAACTCACTGGCAGTAGGAAGTGCAGTGATCTGGTCCGAGCCATGCTGCCAATGAGTGCTGGGGGGCAGTTTCCCCCACCCCCAAAGCCAGTCTACCCCCCCCAGAGACCTGGGCCCCAGACATCCCCCTCCCCGGGGGGGGGGGGACTGTGTAGGGCCCCAGAATAGCTGGGGACGGCCCTGGTGCTAGGGGCTGCGGTAGCCTCATGCTCTCTGGGGGTAGGACCCAAGGGAGTGGGGTGGAGTGAAGAGGGTGCTAAGCTCCTGCCCCAGGGGCTGCCGGGAGCCCACAGATTTGGGGAACGAGCAGATTGGAAATCGCTTCCCGCCCCCACTCCAGAGCCTAATTGAAAAACGGTTCCTGTTTGAAACCTGCAGAACAGAGATGACTGACATTTTTGAAGTTTTTCATTATTGTTTCCCTTTTTTGGACCATTTTAACAACTAAGGGATAGTTGATCACAGTTCAAAGGCTGGGAATCCTCACTGCGTTGAAAAGGAATTGTAAAGGTAAGGCCTTCGGAGAGTGCTCAAAGGAGCCATCTCTTTGCCTTGACATTGTCCCTTCGAGGATTCAACGACTGCGTATAAATCAAACACCAACACCCAAGCTTCCCATGTACTGATGCATGGGTGGGCTTTCTGACTGCAGCAGCTCCTGCCCTGTGGCTAGCTGTTAAGCTGGGGCTTTGGGGAATTCAGTACTGGGAGACCAATCTTTGATACACATAAATAGCAAAGATATTGAGTTGAGAAGAGCAATATGCTTTACAAAGTTTACAGTCTTGTGATGCTCATATCCCTTTCCTCTCCTGCAGGGAGAAAGTGGCAGCCAAGGACTTCCTGGTCTAAAAGGAGAAAAGGGAGACTCAGTAAGTCAGAGTTGTCAGAGGCTGACTGATTTTGTAGTGTAATAGAGAGATGGGAAAAGGGTTATTCTCCTATTGATTGCATGGGGCTTATTCTGCTGTGAAAGGTCTTCTGCTTACTGGCCAGAGTTCTATTTTCAGCAGACTCCCTCTGTCCTATGTCATCATGGCCCCTTAGGTTATGTCTTCACTGCAGTCAGACACCCATGGCTGACCTGGGACAGCTGACTCGGGCTTGCGGGGCTCAGGCTGCAGGGCAGTGAAATTGCTGTGTAGATATTTGGGTTGGAGCCCGAGCTCTGGAACCTCACGAGGGGGAAGGATCCCGGAGCTCAGACTGCAGGTTTACAGTCCTGGGGTACGAGCTCGGCGGACCCAGGCTAGCTGTGGGTGTTTAACTGCCATGTAGACATACCTTTATAGACCCACCACAGGCTCAGCCTTCCTTGTAAGTTCTACAACCCTCCACTTGGGGCTGTTTTAATGTCTGCAAACACCAATAAAGTCCATCACCGCAATCTAAAGATGCCCAGGCATCTCTGGCTTTTCTGCCGTTGACAAAGAGCTCTTCCCCTGCCATAGCATAGGTGTCTCTCCCTGGGGTTTAGCCTTCTGGCTCTGGCTTCCCTCTCTCACCAGTGTTTCCTGTGTTCCAAGGGAGAAGGCCCTGTCTATCCACTGGTTTCAGAGGGGGAGCTGTGTTAGTCTGTATCGGCTAAAAGAATGAGGAGTACTTGTGGTACCTTGGAGACTAAGAAATGTATTTGGGCATACGCTGATGGAGTGGGTTTTATCCCACAAAAGCATATGCCCAAATAAATGTGTTCGTCTCTAAGGTGCCACAAGGACTCCTTGTTCTTTTTGTCTATATACTGTCCTTCTCCAGGGAGCTCCTCCCGATTGGCTGGAGGAGAAGGGAGCCCTGCCCCGCCCTACACTACAGGACTTCAGACCCCAGGCCTAACTACCCAGGACTGCTTCCTCTCCTCCACTCCTCTCCTGGGCCCTTGATCCTTCCGGCTTCCTGGAATGGGGTCTTCTGGCTCACTCTGCTCTTCTCTGAGCAGCTTCTGCTCATCCTCTGAGCGGGGAAGATATTCACCCTTCTAGTGCCAGTCAGCTGATGCCATTCTCTGTGCGTTTCAATGCCCTGTCACTCAACCCGACAGCTAGTCAGACTGTAGTTGACCTTTTAGTTCAAATGCGTGAATTGGATACATTCACTGCATAACACATCCGGGGGGAGACACTGCGGTACATTGACACACAAAGGAAAGAGTCAATTTTTGCTGTTTACATTAAGGTGACATTGGGATCTCACGTCAATCAGTTGCTCCTGATAAAAAATGCCACCTTCTGGCTCATTATTTCATAGAGAAAAAAGGCTGGGTTTTTAACGCAGATCAGGACTAATTAAAGCTGAGAGCGTCTCTGTTCTTGGAAGCCTAATGTCATAAATATTGACTAATGTCTTATGTAAAATAAGGGGTCTGGTGATTGGACTGGGGACGCTGGAGTTCAGAAGGTCTAGGTTCTTTTAAGCTGCTATTTGTTCTCTGAACTGGGGAAGTCACTTGACCTCTTTATGCTGCCCTGTTACATCGGTATAATCATATTGATCGATATAATGAGTGCATCTTTAATTAAATGCAAAAATGTAACCCTGAAAAAGTGTAGGCAGTTTCCTAAGTAACCACATGATTTTGTTGTTGCATATCCCGTCTTCCTCCCCCACGAGGGTTTAGCTCCATCTCATCTCATGTTTTGTCTGAACTTTGCTCCTGATCCTGCAGTTGGACCTACGTGGACAGACCCTTGCATCTCTGTAGGCCAGTTGCAGGACCAGACCTTGGATTATAAACTGTTCCAGAGCAGGATCTCTGTCTCGTGCTTTTCTTCACATAAAGGACCATGCACGTATGCACCTATATAAATAATCAATAATAAAATCTGCCTGGGTGTTTTGACCATTAATATTTATAAAGTGCTTTCAGATCCTTGAATAAAAGTTGCATTGTAGTATTATTATATATTAAATTTACCTTCCTCTCTCCTTTCTAGGGCAAAGGAGCATCTGGCAGAGGAGAGAAGGGAGACCAGGTATGGTGATGTTGTTAATTATGCAATACAGTTAGATCATAACTCCATTCACTACTTTGTTTAGCTCAAATTCTAATTTTGGAATCCATGGGAATTTCCAGAGGAAGACCTGCAGGAGGGAGGTTATGAAGTAAGAGAATTCAGGAGATATGTGCTGGTTGGATTTTAGTAAAGGAAGCAATATACTTTCTCACGCACACTTCCTCAGAAATGTTAAAATTTGTCACTGCTTTGCCCCTGGGGTAGTCTCAATTCCAGCTGTGCAAAGTGTGTGTAAAAAGAAATCACATCAGAATGATAACACTCACTTGGACAAATGGGAAGGACTACACAAGGAGCAATGCAGTGGAGAATTGGGCTTTGTCTAATGGATGAAAAACTGGCTGAAGAAACACAGACAAATGGTACAGATAAGTGGCAGTGAATTGATTTTTACAGAGGTGTCAAATAAAGTACTGAAGGGACTCGCGCACGGTCCCATCTTGTTGAATATTTTCATTAATGATCTGAAAGAGGAGAAAACAGCATGTTCATGTTATTGCAAATATGAATAAGGACAGAGAAATGGGGTCTAGAGACGTTAACAATAGGGATGCAAAATAACAAAATGAGATTCACTTGGAAAATGTTCCCTCTGTTCTCTGGGGAAATATATTCAGTGGAAATCAGCAACGGCAAATGAATCATGGTGGGGATAGTGCTTGTCAAACTAGACATCGGTTTCTAGTCAATATGGCAGCAAAAACAGACCATGCAATTTTAGGCTGCATAGACAAAACATGACATGATGGAGGAATCGAGTGACCGGACGTCCCGATTTTATAGGGACAGTCCCAATTTTTGAGTGTTTTTCTTATTACCCCCACCCCTGACGGAAGAGAAGTTTGCCTTCGTAACCCCTTATTATTGTGTGTGCCGGGTGATTCGGTAGGGTCTTAAGCATTCATCAGAAGTCAGTCCCTGATCTTCTAGGCTGAGAGGTGAGGCACTGGCCTGCTTCTCCATTCTCTTACGCCAGCTTTATGCCAGGGGTAACTCTACTGACTTCGATCAGGACACGGAGCACCTTTATGTTTTGCTATAGTACGGCACCCAGCACATTATCGTCGGCAAACCAACAAACAACAACTCTGGCTGAAATCCTCCACTGGAAGGTTTAGGAATAAGAGTTTTTTTGATTTAGAAAATGAGAGAATTCATAATGAAAGCTGAAACGGTATCCTTAACTTGCCCCAGTGTGCCTGGGTATTACAGGGATGACGTGTGTTGTATCTTCGAGTGCTGAAGTAGGCATGTACAAAGCAGGACAGTCACAGTCACAGTGCCCAGGCCTTGGGCCCTAAGTATTACATGGTAATCACAACATTTGAACTAGTACACACAAGCAGTTAATTGCATGTGCAAACAGGTGTGCTTGTATAACCCACTGTTCAGTATGTGTCACACTTCCCACGCTGTATCTGGAGAGCATTATCTGGGGTGATTTCAGCAAGACGGGCTTTCAGTGGCTCTAGATCAAAGTCTAGGGCAGTCACGTCTGAGACAGCAGGTACTGTGCCGTGTGAGGTGTGCAGCCCTGTCTGCATTCCTAGGGGACAGCCGTCCACCTCACAAGGCAGACTGCTCTTTGGATTGTTTTACTTCCAAAGGCTTTGAGGAGTGAAGCGCCCTCCCTTGCCACGCGCTGAGCATTTCCTGAGAGGTGCTGAGCTACCCTTCATTCACACTAAGGGCAATGGACTCTGAGGATGCTCAGCCCCTTGCAGCATGCAGCCCTCAATGAACTTCAACAGCATTCCCATCCGTGGGGAGAGGAGAGAAATTGCACCCGGGTCTCCTGCGTGATAGTGCAGACAAGCAAGAATACAGGAGGTCTGCACAAGGTCTGTGCGTCAGCTGACTCCCACGTCATTCCACACCACAGGGAATGCAGGCCTTTGGCACAGCGACCACTAGGTGGTTAACCACCTCATAGGACACAACCCAGTATCCGGCTGAACTGCTTGGCTGAACTTACATTTTATAGCTCTCAAACTTGCTAGCTCACGGGGGTGACAGCGCTTTAAAGTTCCCAGTGTAGCCAAGCCCTAAAACACCTCGAGCTAGGTCAGGAGATGGCTGGGCCATAGTTCCTACTCTCGTTGTTGTCCAAAGGAGAGAGCTGTAAGAAGAGAAAACATGGAGCGGCAGCATTCACCCAAGCAAAGGCCCTGGAAGTGTGTTTCATTACGGAGTATAACAGCGTAATGGTATTGAAGCTGTTTCATTGTGTGTAAATAATGAAAGGGTTATTGGAGCAGGGAGACTTGGACCCTCGTTCTACCACATGGGTGCCTGTACCACCAGGCTACAAAGTCATTCTTTCTGTCTCAGTGACTAATTATTTAGCCACAGTGGAGGAGCTTCAACAGGCAAGGCGGAGGGAGCCCCAGCTCAGGGTTCCCCATTGCTCGGTGGATAGAGCACTGTTCTGAGAGGCACAAGACCCCTGTTCAAATCCTTTCTCCCCATCAGGCAGAGGGGGAATTGAACTTGGGACTCCCACATCCCAGCTGAGTGCACTAGTCACTGGGCTAGACATTATACGGTGGTCAGAATCATGTCCACCCATCTTCTCCTGCCAGATTTTGAATGGGACCCAATCAGGGTGGGTATGCCTAGACGCTGCCTATCGTATCAGGCCCCACAAGCAACTTAGGTGTTAGCAGCACACCTGTATTCCCCCAGTTTCTTGATCACAGTGGGAGATGGGTATCCTGGAGCCCGCAAGCCCAGAGGCAGAAACAGAGGTGTCTAGGGAACTCTGCCACTTACTGTAAAAACTTAGCCTCCAAGTGAGTGTCGGCACCTACAGGGTTAGCCGGCAGCGGAGCAGGGCTTTTGTGCATTGCCGTGGTACCTAAAGATGGGACTTAAGTCTGGGGTTTAGGCACCTCAGTACCTTTGTGAGGGTATTAATTGTTCCTTTCTCCCACACTTTGTGTGTCGTTGAGGTAGTGACTCCCTCTCACTATGTGTTTGTAAGGTGCCTTGTACAATGGTGCCCCAATCTCACTTGGGCCCCCTAGCTGCTACCATAATACAAATAATAGTCCCGGTAATTAATAAATAGATAGCTTTGGTGGAAGGAGTCAGTGGACGGGTGGCTTCCTCGTAACCTCCTCACTACATTTGGGCACCAAAATGTGGGGGGAAACGCATGAACATGTGGGGAAACTTGTTCATAGAATCATAGAATATTAGGGTTGGAAGGGACCTCTGGAGGTCATCTAGTCCAACCCCCTGCCTAAAGCAGGACCAATCCCCAATTAAATCATTCCAGCCAGGGATTTATCAAGCCTGACCTTAAAAACATCTAAGGAAGGTGATTCTACCACCTCCCTCGGTAACCCATTCCAATGCTTGATCACCCTCCTAGTGAAAACGTTTTTCCTAATATCCAATCTAAACCTTCCCAACTGCAACTTGAGACCATTACTCCTTGTTCTGCTATCTGCTACCACTGAGAACAGTCTAGATCCATCCTCTTTAGAACCCCCTTTCAGATAGTTGTTCATCAGTGTTTGCTATTGGTGGCATTTCATTCTTCACTTACAGTGGATGGCTGGGGGAAGCTGAGCTCCTTACCGGATGCACAGCAGAAATCAGCCAAGTGCTGAGGATGTTGCAGGTGGTGGTTTTCATGACCGGGATGGGGCGAGATAGGGATGCATTGTTTTTTAGTTTATAAATAAACTGATTAGAGCAGGGCAACTAGAAATCAAGACTCCTGGGTTCCATTCCTAGCTCTGTTCCTGACTTATCTAAGGGTGTTGGATTTAGTTTGCAGGTGCCGGGTGGTGGTAGTGCCTGTGACATGCAGGAGTTCGGACCAGATGATCTGAGGGTCCCATCTGGCCTCAAACGCTATGACTCTAAGGTCACCCAGCATTTAATCTTGCTGGGTATGTCCACATGGGGCCAAAAGATCTGCAGCAAAATCATAGCTGGCCCGAGTCCACTGTGTGGATGTCCGGGATCGGGCTGGAACCAGAGCGGTGGGACCTTCCACCCTTCCCGAGTCCCAGAGCTCGGGCATCAACCCGAGCCTGAATGTCTACACGCAGTTTTCAGTCCTGGAGCCCAATCCCTGTGAGCCTGAGTCAGCTGACCCAGGCCAGCTGCAGGTGTTTTAGCCCCATGTCAACATACCCTCTAGGTCCTGTATACCCGTTTGGCACCTGTATAATAACAGCCTATGTACTTCCCAGGGCTATCCTGTGGCTTTTGGTTAGTTGATATTTGTTAATATTTGTAGTATTCTTCTGGGTCTCGGATAAGAGCTAGTACACAATGGTTAAATGTTAGTGGTTTCCGCCTGTGCTCTCCAACCCTTTGTCCAGTCAGGGCAGCTTCATTCGATGATTCTAGTATTTTTTTTTAAACCCTCTTTCCTGTATTTACAGCGCTTTCTGCATGGCTAGTTGAATAACTGAGGAGCTGCAGTTGGGTTGGCTTCTTTCCCCTTAAACAATAATTAAAGGGTTTTAGATAAAATCAGTGGTTTCTGTGACCCCGAATAACAGCTGCAGATTGTAACAAACCACTTGAAGCCAGATCACACACTAATAATTTTGCATCCTGACAGCTTAGTTCTCAACCCCGCAGGAATTCCAGGTCTTGTACAGATTTTATTTTCTCTTTACACAATCTAAGTGATGATTACCTCACGTTTTCAGTCCTGGTCTCTGGCTGCCAGGCCCATAGCTGGTACACAGTGACCTCTGCTGGCAGTGACAAAGCTGTAAATTCTCCCCCACCTTTCTTTCGGGTATTTCCGTATCACGCTCAACTCCGAGTGTAAAAGTGAATGGTATCAGAAAGCGTTTGCATCTCTCCTCGTCTGGTAGGAGTTCTGTAAAAGAGATTCCTGTGATTCAGTCACTGATAACCAGGCCAGGATGCCATGACTGATAGGTATGGATTAGCTGCCTGTCAAGAGGAGGTGAAAAGAGGCTTCCTAAACAGCTAATTTTCAGGTAGAATCTAAAATGAGTCTGTCATTCTAGTAAATTACAGCCTCCAGAGGTGCTGCACAAAACAGATCTTCGTCACCCCCAGCAGACCGTGTAGCCAGTCAAAGGCATCACCCTATCCTATGTTATCTGGCATCTTCCCCCTGACTAAAAGCTTTGAAACCTGTTCTTGTGGCCAAGTTTCCCCTCTCCTCCTTACCCATTCATAAGAGCAGAGGCACTGTCGTATACTCCAGTTGAATGATAAAATTAGGCAGTCAGGTCCTTCCTTCTCCATATTACACACCCCTTATCAAAACTGGCTGCGGGCTGACCTTCCCCTTTAGAGGTTGAAGATAGCGACTCTGACCGCTAGGGCAGACAGGCAGCAGGGTCATGGAGCCAAGAGACCATGGCCAGTGGAACGGAGGTTGGTTCCACACTGTTCTTTTCTCGCACACTTTGAAGTTTCACCTCTCTTTAAGCACCACACTCACCGGAGATGCTGTAACTTCAAATGCCAATATTGTCTGGGCTCTCTTATGTCAGAAGAAAGCTGCTAATTTGCCTCTCTGATGCTTCTGGGTAACAAACCAAGAACGGGATACGAAAAAGCTCTGCTAGGAAGCCATTGCCTTGATCAGAAACATTTTTTATCAGTCCAACGGAGAAGTGCACATTATTATGGTCAAGTGTTTTTACAGCCCCAATGGGGCACATAGCATGTTACAGACCAATGAGACTGGGCCTACCATGAGTAGCTCGTAATCTTATGGCAAGATTCTACCCTGGGCAGCCTAAAGTCACCAGGTCCCGGGACTGTATTGTGGCAAATCAGTGGGACTCCGTGTGGGTACAGGGCTTCAACCCATGTGGACAAAAGCGCAGAATCAGGGTCTAAAGTCAGAGAGACCTATTAGGTGTTTCCACTTCCTACTCCGTATGACCTATTCCTTTTGGACCTGGCGCAACCTACGACAAAAAACTTTGGGGGGAAAAAAGCCAGAAATGGTGTCGCTGGGGAAGCGGGGCCAGGTGAGTTAACAGGTTTCTCTGACAGGGCAAAACATCCGCCTGGTACCTGGCAAATCATCTGGGAGCTGCAGAGCTCTAATCGCCACATGCTATTTATAGGCCGGAGGATACAGATTAATCAATGTCATGCTAAAGGCGACCGTGTTCTTGTTCTGCTTCAGTGCGCACTCACCATCCAGTGCCTGGCAAGCTGTTTGTCTGACGGAAGCTTTGATCCTGAGTGAAGACAGATGAGAGCGGAGAGGATTGTGTTTACCTAGTGAAAAAGAGCATGTTACGTCACCCAACCGCTCGCTATCTGTCACATGTCAAACTTTAATCCAAAGATCTAATTTTGGTGCCAGAATTAAAAAAATAAAATAAAAGGCGGGAGAGGATTAGAGCGCAACAGTCACAAAAACATGTTCCTGGTTTTGTGTTGGGGTTTGCTTGAGTTTTGGGGTTCTTTTGAGTTCTTTTACAAACTCTAATATACTATATCGTTAACTGTCGTGTGCATCTGCAAGGACAAAGGAGCAGGACAGTGGTTCAGTGTGATGAGACTTTATCGGTATGACAAGTTACCCGGGATAAGGACAGACCCCCTCCAGTATCTGTCCGAGGGAGGGGTGACCCATCCACGATAGGGTCAGTTGTCTTTGGAGTTTGGCCCCTTATGTCCATTTGTCTATTATTTTGAACCGGGGCGGGTTGGTACTGTCCCTGCCAGCAGGTATATGGGATCTTGGGGAGCAATTACCACACAGGTGGGGTGCAAAATAAATTTATTAAGAAAATGCGAAAACAAGGAAAATTCAATAGTGAGGGGTATGGGGTTTGTTAAAGTGGACAATTGGGGAGAGGTTTCTGTTTTAGTAAATGGGATAGGGGGTTTCAACAGTGGGGTACGATACAGTGGGGTACAATACAGTAGGCAACCAATTAATACTGAAGCATAAATGTAACAGGTGGCTAACAATTTCTATGTAAAGAGTGTGTCACAGCAGCATATAATCAACTAATCAGCATGGATAAAGTGTGTTAAATAACCAACAATTTCAGGTAACAAAGTAAATGTAAAATGTGAGGTGTATTAGAGAGAAAAGGGGGTAACCAATGGGGTTTTATGCTAGAAAGAGAAAGAGAAGACAGGCTGTAAGTAGAAACAGCAGAGAAGTAAAGGTTGGGGAATGGGGAAAGAGGAGCATGTGGTGGGGGGAGATTTAAACTCAGGGAGACACAGAGCAGACAGGCTGCAGAGAAACAATTATACAAACACAGCAAAATCTTATCTATGATTTAACTTAACCAAAACTACACAAATTAGCAAATATCAAACACAATGCAAAATGAAATTACAACTTATCTAGACTAAAAGCCAAAATCTAACCTAATGAGTGCACCTTATACTAGGGGTAGTTTCAGAGGGCAGAGTGGTGTGTGCCCAGGTACAGTCCAGGAAGACACAGGAAACAGATTACAGATACAGACCAAGGTTTAGTTTGAGTCTAAGAGAGGTTTTAAGACACAGACCAAGGGGAGTTTAAGAGAGGTTTTGAGACACAGACCAAGGGGAGTTTAAGAGAGGTTTTAAGCAAGGAGTTTAAGTCTGTGTGTTGGGGAAACAGAGTTTAAGGAGGAGTTTAAGAGAGGTTTTTAAGCAAGGAGTTTAAGAGAGGTTTTAAGACACAGAGTTTAAGTCTGTGTGTTAGGGAAACAGAGTTTAAGGAGGAGTTTAAGAGAGGTTTTTAAGCAAGGAGTTTAAGAGAGGTTTTTAAGCAAGGAGTTTAAGAGAGGTTTTAAGACACAGAGTTTAAGTCTGTGTGTTGGGGGAAACAGAGCCAGCAGCTAGAGTGATTAAGTATAGAAAGTTTCACAGAAGAGAGGTTCTCACCAGTCCCCAGACAGCAGCGAAGACTGAAGCAGCAATCAACATCAGAAGAAGCCAGGAGGGCTCAGCACGGTCTTGATCAGCAATAGGTCTCTCAGGCAGCAATTCGTTCTTCGTGGGGTGGGGGGTTAAAAACGGGGGTACGCTCAAAAATAAAACGAGAGCGGGGGGGTTAAAAACGGGGGTACGCTCAATAATAAAACGAGAGCGGGGGGTAAAACGGGGGTACGCTCAATAATAAAACGAGAGCGGAGAAAGGACCCCCCCAGAACCCCTGCCTGATCAGGCCAGGTAGCAATGCAGGAACCTTTCTGATGCTAGTTTCAAAATGCCTGTTCTTAAAAGCAAACTCAGGCAGTTTCCCTGCCAGTAATGCTGATAGGCTCCTTCTGTCACAGGGGAGGAGTTCAGAGAAAAACTACAGGTGAGTATAGAGACATGCCTGGACAGAGTTCCCCCTCATGACTCAAAAGCACATGAGGCCTATGACTCATGCCCAGGATCTTCAAAGCACATTGGTCTTACAGCTTGAACAGAGCCTTGCCCTACACCGAGCCCAGGTTTAACAAGGTGATAACAGGACCAACCCTTTGAACAGGGCAGTTATCCCACTTAAGCACAAGTGGCCATCCCTTTGAGAAGGGCAATGGCTCTTTGTAAACAACTTAAGGGGCCCTCCCTTTGAGAAAGGCAGTGGCCCTGGTAAATAATTTTAACAGCCAGGGAGGGGCGGCCACAGGAGAGCAAAAACAAAATGGAGAACGGGACAGCTGTAACAGACAAAATGGAGTAGGGGGAAAGCTGTAACAGACAGGTACAATACTATCTCGGGTTGGATATTAGGAAAACCTTTTTCACTAGGAGGATGGTGAAGCATTGGAATGGGTTACTTAGGGAGGTGGTGGAATCTCCTTCCTTGGAGGTTTTTAAGGTCAGACTTGACAAAGCCCTGGCTGGGATGATTTAGTTGGGGATTGGTCCTGCTTTGAGTAGGGGGTTGGACTAGATGACCCCCTGAAGTCCCTCCCAACCCTAATATTATATTTTCTACCCTCTCTCATAACTTTTTCAGCACCAAGATCCTTGGTAGTTGCATATCTGGACCTTGTATGCATGTCGATGTGAACAGGATTTGATCATACACAGTTATAACTATTTATAAGGCACTATAAGTACACTCGGGGTTAACAAAACACAGGCACAATTAGCCATAGTCTTTGCTGGCTTTACTCCACGGACTTCATTTAGCCCGATATGCCCTGAGAACTGCAGGGAGCGCTGCATCAAAGGAAATATTGGCACTGCCGCTTCAAAAACAACCCCCTCCATGTCCGGCTCTCTGTGCGTCGGCCACATGCTCTGTGGAATGGAGATTTGACTCCGCTCTGCTATTGTGGTGGTGTGTGTGTTCAGAATCATGAAACAACAGAGGGCCTGTAAGTGCTCCCAAAGTGCTCCGCACAAACAGCTGTTCTCTCTCAGCGCTCTGGCTGGCACTTGTAGAAATTTAGTAATTTTCCTCAACAAAACTTGGGAACGCGGAGTGCTTTGGAGCGCTGTAAGTCAGTCAATTCTAGCTGATCTTTGGCCTCGGTTTCTGTACGTTAGGTCTGCAGACAATGTGAATGTGCTGGGGGGGTTTCTTGAACTTTTGAAACTCTTAGAAACGGCAATTAGTTGATCAAACAAATCTTGGAGCTGTCGAATGGCGTCGTTTCCGATACTGTAATGAGCTCAGTCAGTGCACACAGAAATACTTAGACCCAAATGCTGCACTCTCTTTGCACCGTCTGTTGTGCAAAGGGATAGAAACTGGCCTCTTCTTCCCAGTAGGGGATATCCTAGATGTGGAAGAGTCGCTACTGGGCATGGAGCTGATAGAGGTGACTTCTATGCCAGTACCATCATCCTCTTTCAGAATCCTCGCACGGTAGGCAGTGGTAAGGGCTTGCGAGGGGGAAGGGTCTGCGGGGGTCGGGGTGGGGGAAAGGATGGGGACAACATGCTGGGAACTGTTACTGGGTTGGCAAACTTTAAAGCAGCTCCTAGACTTCTCTAAACTCTGCTGGGGCCAAGGCCAGTGCAGAGCTGGCTACGGAATTGGGAAGCTGTAACCAGCCACCTGATTCACCTACCCCCCCTACCTGTTGTACAAAGTCATTGGAAAGGCATGGGCCAAAATTGGAAAGAGTCCAGAGAAGGGCAACAAAAATGATTAGGGGCCTGGATTTCATGACTTATGAGGAGAGGCTGAGAGAACAGAGATTGTTTCGTCTACAGAAGAGAAGACTGAGGGGAGATTTGATAGCTGCTTTCAACTACCTGAAAGGGGGTTCTAAAGAGGATGGATCTCGACTGTTCTCTGTGGTAGCAGATGACCGAACAAGTAGTAATGGTCTCAAGTTGCAGTTGGGAAGGTTTAGATTGGATATTAGGAAAAACTATTTCACTAGGAGGGTGGTGAAGCACTGGAATGGGTTGCCTAGGGAGGTGGTAGAATCACCTTCCTTGCAGGTTTTTAAAGTCAGGCTTGACAAAGCCCTGGCTGGGATGATTTAGTTGGGAATTGGTCCTGCTTTGAGCAGGGGGTTGGACTAGATGACCTCCAGAGGTCCCTTTAGTTAGTTGCCTTCCAACCCTAATATTCTATGATTCTATGATCATTGGTTCGCGTCGGCTGTTCTGCCCCACTCTGGGAAGGCAGAGGTGGATCTGGCCTGTGGTCCTTGCATCGTACTCATACAGAAGCACACAAGGGATCTGCTGGAAAATGATGCAGCACCTCATTTCCCAGGAACTCCAGAAGCCCTTATGTTTTCCTGAGGCTCAGTGCCTCGTGAAGCACAGTGGGGCCAGACCTTCTGGGACAATTAAACGCTATAGATTTTCCCTGTGCAATGAATGAAACCTTTACGGTATCAGTTTACAATATGGTAAGGGTTCTCAACCAGCCTGTTATCAATTCCCTGTGCATTAACAGCTTGACGTTTCAGTGAGAGCACCTGTAGCTCTCACTGAACCTTGAAAATCAGAACATATGTCTCCTGTATTTGTTAAATCAGAATGAAGTGAAGTGACTGAAGTGGGCTGGGGTTTTTTTGGTTTGGGTCTTTTTTGTTTTGTTTTGTTTTGTTTTTAGACAAATGAGCTAAAACAAACTCTTAGCGGAGATGAATTGCCGGTCTCCTGTAGAAGCATAAGGTAATGCAAGCTTTGATGTGAAATCTGCCAAGATAGAAATAGGGTTTTAACCTCATTAAGCTAATACAATTCTGCACCTGTGCTTTCAAGAAGGCAGTCATGTGTGTTATCTCTGGTCAGCAGCTTCCGAAAGTGGGGCAGGGCGACATATCCACCGCAAAAATCTCAAACATCTAAATGTACCTGGTTTTGACTTCACAAAACAGCCACTGAGTTTAATGAAATTTCTAGAACTGTTGATGAAATGTTGCACGGAAATATTTCCACAGGCTGGCTGTTTTGTGACACATCTTTAAAGCCTCATCCACTCCAGGATTCACAGGTTGTTAACTCTGAAAAACAACAAGCTAGAGGAGGAGAAGGGAGAAAGTGCTGATGTCCTTCCAAAGCTACTTGGTCTAATGCAGTGGTTCTCAACTTTTTCAGACAGCTCTACCCCTTTCAGGAGTCTGATTTGTCTTGTGTACAACCAAGTTTCTCCTCACTTAAAAACTACTTGGTTACAAAAGCAGACATACAAATACAAAAGTGTCACAGCACACTATTACTGAAAAATTGCTGACTCATTTTGAACCATATAATTCTATAATAAATCGATTGGGATATATATATTGTGCTTACATTTCAGCATATAGGATATGGAGCAGTATAAACAAGTCACTGTATGACAATTTAGTTTGTACTGACTTCTCTAGTGCTTTTTCTGTAGCTTGTGGTAAAACTAGGCAAATATCTTGGATTGACGAGTGTGTACCCTCAGGGGTATGTGTATCTCTGGTTGAAAACCACTGGTCTAATGGATTAAACGCTTGCCAGGGAACCAGGAGAGAGGAAGAGGAGGCCTTGGCACTAACAAGCCTGAGACTCAGGAGACCCGGATTGAATTTCCATCTTTGTGACAAGTTTCCTCTGGGGCCTTGAAACGAATAAAAACATTCACCATTTATGAAAAAAAAAAATAGCGACGTGAGTATAGTTCTGGAGGATGGCAGAAGGTGGCAGTCCTGCAGCCCGCTCTCAGCTGGAAAACAGTTTATAATATGAACCACAGCAATGCAGAATTCCCCCCAATTCTCATCTAACGAGCCTCCATCCTGACCTGGAGAGACCATCTGTAGGGGGAGACCATCATTCATTTTCCTTTCTTGTTCAGCTCATGGCCTCTAACCGAGAGTGCCAATTAGCAGCGGTGGTTTTGTCATGCACAGGGCTGGCGACAGGAATTTTGGGGGCCCGTACGGCAGATCGTACGCCCCCCCCTCGGTCTCCTGCCGCCCACGGGGCCCCCTCGGTCTCCTGCCGCCCACGGGGCCCCCTCGGTCTCCCGCCGCCCCCCCCGCCAGTCTCCCGCCCCCCCCCCCGCCAGTCTCCCGCCGTCCGCGCCCCCCCCCCCCGCCAGTCTCTCACTGCCCGCGGCCCCCCCCCGGGCCGATCTCCCGCCACCCGCGGCCCCCCCCCCCGGGCCGATCTCCCGCCGCCTGCGGCCCCCCCCCCGGGCCGATCTCCCGCCGCCCGCGGCCCCCCTCCGGGCCGATCTCCCACCGCCCGTGGGACCCCCCCCCGCCAGTCTCTTGCCGCCCGTGGTCCCCCCCAAGCCGATCTCCCGCCAGCCGCGCCCCTCCCCTGGCCCCCCCACGGCTGCCCGCACGGCCGATCTCCCGCCGCCCGCGGGCTCCCCCCCCCCGCCGATCTCCTACCTCCCGCGGGCCCCAACCCCCGCATGCGCTGCGGCCATGTGGCTGGCCGGGAGAAGCAAAGAGGGGCGGGGGAGGCTGCTGGGTGCCGGGGGAGGGTGCTGGGTGCCGGTGCTCACAGGCCCGGCGACAAGCGGGTACAGCTGAGTACCGGGCCCTGGACTTCAGCGGGCCCCCCCTGAAGTCCGGGGCCCGGTATAGCTGTACCCGTTGTACCCCCCTGTCACCGGCCCCGGTCATGCAGACTCTTCTCAATTAGACTGTGACTATTATCTTACTGCAAAGAGGACACTGGATAGAGTACAGATGGATGTTGCTTTCAATCGCCAGGCTGGACTAGGGGCTGGTGGCATGCGTGGTGTGAGATCCTTTGCCCATTACAGAATCATACAAGAGAGACGTGGAAAAGACCTGTTAGCTCGAACAGTCTGTGACAGTGCCAAAGGAGGATTGTTCCAAGGCTGCAACTCACCTAGTCTCATTTGACTGACTGTTGAAGGTCTCCCAAAGCCAGTGCAGGAGACACCTCTACTCGGTCAGAAATTCGATTTCATTTTTATTAAACTAAGAGGCACCTCCACATAAAAAAAGGAGCCCGTGTGAAAGAGACAGCAAAAAGGATATAGAATATGCACTAACATTCCCCCCTATCAAATGAATACGTGAAGGAAAAGTCAAGTGAATTACTGTTTGAATTGGAAGGCAGGAGGGCTAATTACAGTCTAAATGCATGTTTGCCATTACTTTCCTGTTTAGATAGTTCCCATCTCCATTATCATAGGCCACAACCCAGAGTTTCAAATAAAATATGTAATTATAGGCCACAGCTGTTTTCTAGCTGAAGACATGTTTGTAAACTTGGCAGCTACTTGAGAAGATGCAAGTGACTGGGATAAAGGCAGATAAACATGACTTGTTAGCGTAAAAAAGTCAATGAGGGATTATTCTTCTATTTCAGTATTCATTGCATTGGCAGTCTTGGTTTTGAGACTAACAAATGAGTCTAATTCATCCCTTGACCCTCCCCTACACCTGCAAGCCACCTCCCTTCCTTTATTAAATCAGTTTGTTTCAACATACAGATAAATACCTTCTGATATCAACTTTATTATGAGCCCCCCTTTGCACTATATGATCCCACTACAAAGCCACATATGACAAGTTTTATTCAAGTTACTTCTGTAGCACTGTCTACCCCAGGGTCCCAATATACTTCACATGAAATATTGGAATGATCAGTGTAGACAGCACCTCCAGTCTATAAGGTGCGACAAGATTCTTTGTCACTTTTAAAGAGGAAAGAGGACACCTCCATTCATCCATGCACATGTTGCCCCATCATGGAAAACAAATAGGGAGGAAAGAGGATTTTGTTTCCTGGTTCCCTTGCTCTGAAAAGGACAGAGAAGGAAAATGGCGGCTGTGGGGCTGGGAGAGGGGAGTTTTGCTGGTAAGGAACTGCCTTCTTACATAGTTTGCAAGCAAGTGTGTCAGGAAACAGCAGGTCCTTCCCAGGTATATTGACCTCCCCGAGCAAATGATTGCCTTGAAAATCAAATTCGCTATTTGCTGGTTTTCTGTCTCATTAGGGAACCATTCAAATAGAGCAGATCTGATCTGTTCTCCCCCGCCCTCTGCATTTGAAATTCCAAATGAAGTGCTCTTCGGGAAGGTTCAGTTCACACGAAATCTGATAATGAAAGTAATGACTTTAATTGATGTATATGCAATAGATACTATGCTGAAGTCAGCTCTTATTAACCCCGGAGAAATGCCGTATATGCCTTTAAATAAATAAGGGCAAGATTCTGTCTCTTTGTCTCACACTGATTAGTACCTTCATCCACAAATATATGTTTTGAAGTCAATGGTTCCACTCGTGGAGTAAATGACTACAAATGGGAGTAAGGATACGTTCTCCAAGCTCCTTCTCTGGGGGGAGGGATAGCTCAGCGATTGGGAGTTCAATCCTTGAGGGGGACATTTAGGGATCTGAGGCAAAAATCTATTGGATGATTTAATTGGGGATTGGTCCTGCTTTGAGCAGGGGGTTGGATCAGTTGACCTTCTGAGGTCCCTTCCAATCCTGAGATTCTAGGATGGCAGAATCTGTCTCTTGAGTTATTGCTGTTGTATGATGTGTTTGTAGCCGTTTATCTCTGGGTGTACATATGTACAAAGGCAACCTCCTCAGATAATATATGCCTAGGCAATCTTAATTCTGCCATCTTGGGACTTCAGAGTGCTTGACTTAATGTTTTTTGGATATGCAATTTCCTAGGTTTTTAAACAAGCAAACTGAAAAACAAACACACAGAAACAAACAAACAAAAAAACCCAGAAAGTCCATCTCATGCAACCACATGGTTTATCAGCCAGGTCAAACTTTTTAGATCCACAGCATAGACTTCTGACACTTGAGCTTCCAGAGTAACTGTTAGCAGTAGAAATCTGTCATCTCCGATTGGGCTAGCCAATAGGAGGACATGAGGTACACATTTTACCAGTTGGATTCCTAGCACTGGCTGACAGCAAAGGAATGTTGAGACTCAGGGCTGGTCTGCAAGAGGGAATAACCTAGAATACCAACCCCACCTATAACACACACACACACACACGCACACACACACACACTTTAGAACAGTGTTGCATTTCCTATTGAGTTAGCTTTTGTACTGTTGTTGTAGGGTGAAGAAGTGCCCCAGGGTTTACCTGGATTGAGGAGTGAAAAGGGAGAAAAGATAAATCTGTTTAAAATAGATGTTGCATCATTATAATTAGCCTATCCAGACCTCTTGAGTCTATACAATTAACAGGGAAATCTCATGAGAAGAGCTCCTCTTGCAATGTTTGGTACAGTGGGTTGGCTGGAGACAGTGTGAAGAGGATCCGTATTCCCATTAAGTGTATCTAGGAAGGTTCAGCCTGGGTTTGAATCTAGAAAGGGGCAAATGTTCCTATTTTTCCTTAACTGGTTCACCTATGTTAAGTGAAAAGACTTATAAAGCACCGGTTACAGCTGGAGATGATACAGGCATACAACTTATAAACCAAGAGGGCTCGGATGGGGAAAACATCCTCAGGATTGCAGCAAGGATCCCAAAGGAGCTTTGCTGGGGGCAGTGGAGCGTTTGTTAGCCATTCTCCACCAAAGTAAACATGAACCTCTGCACGCAGATGCTGCTCTGAAGTTGATTCATTCTGGGGTTCATGACTTTCCACAACAGTGGTGTCCAGAACGGAAAAGGCATTTAACCACTTATGTTCCCCGAACACTTAGGAAGCCTTCATTATGCCTGCCATCTGTACAACTGTCCTATTATATATGGGGCATGTCTCCGCTACACATATCCTAAGGAATCTCAGGCATCTCTACAGAGAGAGCCTCGGAGCAAATCCTAGTGAGTGCCTGTGTTGCTATATATCCATTACTCACGTCTTCCTTCTCGTCTCCCCTTTGTGGTATATGTTACATCCTCATCTGCTTGTAAATCTCATCACATACCTTGTAAGCTGTGATCTGCCTTCAGAGTTTCTTCTGACACACCAATCACTCATGGGCCCTGCTAATACTGGTGCGACATATAGTGTGGTTTATCTCTGGAATTAACCCCAGTTTGAGGGTGTTCCGGATCTTGAATTTCATGACTATGGAGCACTGGGATCCCACACGGTGCCAATCCAATGAATTGCTAGTTTGGAAAGACCGAATCCTTCCTGCTTTAATTGGCTGGCCTTTTCCAGCTGCTGCTGTCGATGTCTTAAATTACTTGCCTTAAAAAAAAAAAATCTGTAGTGGGTCCAAAGTCAGGATTAATATGACCTCTCTTCTGTCTAAAACAAACAGCTTTAAGAACAAGCTGTGTTATTGCTGTGACAGTGGTAATGCCGTATAAACCTGATTATTCCAAAAATTAAACTTCTTGTCAAAGGTTGCATTTGCAATAGGCAAAAGATTCAAGTGCCTACATGACTTAGGAGCACACGTACCATTTTCAGAAGTAGGCATTTAAGAGAGCCTACTACTCTTGAAAAATAGCAGCTTCCATGACTAGCTTACAGTCCCTACCAAGTAATGCACCGCAGGTTAGTTCATTCTAATAATAGACTAGACTAGTTGTTTCCAGTGTCTGTTCATCTTCTTTTCTACCTCCCTTCCTCCCGGCCTCTAACTCCAATTAAAAAATCAGCCATCAGTGTGTGTAGCTAGCCAAGCTGGGCCAGTGCTTCCACATCCCCCATCCTTTGTCTGTGTCTTTAGACTGTACTTCATGCAGGACAAGGATTTGCTCTTCTGGGTCTGCACAGCACCTGACATAATGGGTCCCTCGGCCTTATATTTCCTACCACTACTAATGATAACAGCGCGAATTAAAAATAAAACATACCCACTTCTCCGTCGTATAGGATTTTTCACTTCCATTTTTTTAAATCTCACTTTCTTGTGGGTATTTCACGAGAGTTGCCCTGTCTAACTTTTCAAGAACCAGGCTTCTGTGATTGTTTTAGGCTCAGTGTATTATTTAGTTGTACTACAGCAATCCCCCGGGGGTTTTCTGGGGGCTGCACAGACAGGTAGCAAAGGGCGGCCCCTGCCTCAAAGCTATGACCTCTGGCCACGACACAACAGCGGGTACACAATACAATGGAATGGATATAGAGGGGTGACAGTAATGAAGTGGCAAGGTAACACGTGTTATTGCTTCAGTGTTTTTATATTGTTTTTAAGTAAGTTAAATGGACCAGGGGATGGGTGAGTCCCTAGCAGCTCACTTGCTGACCAGGGAGTGTTAATGTTGGCAGTGGGTCCTCCTGAGACTGTAAATAGTAGTTGCTCGTGGGGAAGTGACTTTCCTCCTCGCCTGTTCTTCCCCTGCTGTATTACTCGTGTCTTTGCGTTTTCAGCTGATGTTAATATTATGCTGATGCTGGTTCCGTTGTGTTGCAGGGATCCCCAGGCTCACCTGGCCCCTCCGGGAGGGACGGAGCAAAAGGCGAAACCGTAAGCTTTTGTGTTCCTTCCTTGTAATCCTTTCCTTTCAGCGTGAGCCAGGCAGTGGAAATCAATCTCTATTGAGCGGGACGTGCCTCAGGGATTGGTGTGGCCATTTTAGGAGGAACAGAAACAAATGACGGGAGGTTAATGACCTCAGCATTGTCCCTTACACGTTCGCAAAGACCGCAGACTTCATAGGGATTAAGCATATGGAGTGACTCCGGGGGCAGAACCGTTACAATTCATTAAGCTGTGAGAGGGTCACCTAGCAGGCTGTGGTTTGGGACTTGCTGCTGCAGTGTTGGTTAAGAACTGCAGGCACAAAACTCAGCCATTTGTTTCATGCCAGGCCAAGGGCTACCAACCTATGGAGATGGTGGGAATGGAGAATGACTGGAGAAGGGCAACAGGGAAGCCAATGTTGGCATCCCAGTCACAAAAGCAGAGGATTGAACATCTCTGGGTGATGCATATGTTGTTAAAAGCTCAGGGATTGGGGATAGCTACAGGCTTTGCAGAAGGAAACTCAAACATGCTGGATAAAATGCCCCTAGCCTGAATATTGCAGAAGGGGACAAATGTCCAAGCATTTTCCAGCACCCTTTATGGGTGTACTTTTCTCAACTTGTCACTAGTGTTTTAGCCCTGCGCTCCGGGCCTCTTACCTCAGACCTCAACCACTTCTATGCTGGAATCATCTGCCCATTTAACCTCTTCTCTTACCTCCCTTTTGCTAATCTGTATCCTTTGCCTGCCCCCCTGTTTGCTGTTCGTGGTGCAGGAACCGATCTGCCATGTAGCCCCTGCTCCCTGGTGGTAGTTTAGTTGCAGTAGGGGAGAACTTGGGTAAAGGATTTCTTTGGGAGGTCAGACATACATGACACTCAGCAGAATGCTTTCTTGCTTCCCATCCCGGTCATGCTGTGTCTGGAGGTAGCCCAAATCTGCCACCTGCAGTGTTTTTTGAGACGTACTCCCAAAACTGTAGGTCATTACAGTAGGTCATCCCAAAATACCTTGCCGAATCAATGCAACCATATTATATCACATATGAAACTGTTCTGAGGACGATATATGGCAACATGGTGTCCTAACATCATAACTTTCCACTGCCCTGGTAGAATGGGTTCAGTGTGCTCGCCCAATTGTTCAAGATCACATGTGTGGTGTAGCCTTTAGAGGCCTGACCAGTTGCAAATCCTAGGTGGCATGAGCCCTGGAGAAGACATTTGGTTGCTTAGGAAGCTGCCTGCAAAGAGATAATGAACCTCCAGATATTTCAATGGCAAATTTACTTTGGTCTGGTCCCATTATGGTTGCTCTTGAGACGAAGCACACTGTGGATTTCAGAAGCGACCCCTTTTGCCAGAACCTGGGAATGGGCGACACGGGAGGGATCACTTGATGATTGCGTGTTCTGTTCATTCCCTCTGGCTCACCTGGCATTGGCCACTGTTGGAAGACAGGAAGCTGGTCTAGGTGAACCTTTGGTCTGTCCCAGTATGGATGTTCGGGTGTTGTTATGTTCACATGACATGTGGAATGTGAGCAATGGGGAGCTTCCATCGGTAACACCTGTGCATCCATCAGCGGTGGCTCTTTTCTGTACCTTCCCTAAACATTTCAGAATTGAATGCAGGCATTTGAAACCACACAACTAACCCATGTGCTCTTTGTTACAGGGAGAACCAGGGCAGCCAGGGGCATTTGGACTGCCTGGTCCAGCAGGCCCTAAGGTGAGCTTTTCATTCACTCTAAGTCAACGCTTGTATTTCCTGTCTTGACTTTATGACCCCATATAACAGGTGGAGAGAGTGACTCAGAGAGCGTAAGACCTGAATTGTCAAATCTCCACTAATTTTGGGTGCCTTAGTTTGTGCCGGTTCGCAGTGACTTGCCAATGTATAGCTTACAACAGCATTTACATCCCCTCTGGATTTGGTTCCAAGAATGTCTCCAGGAATCTGGATTCAGTAATGCCCAGCTGAGCCCTACATTGGGCACAAGTCTGGATCTGACAGGCCGTGTGTATGGCCTCTTTCTGTCCTCACTGACACAGATCCAGCTCCTGTTGACTTACTCCCTTATAGCTGGGAGTGGAACTGGGTCCATAATTTGCATCAAGTGGAAGACGTTGCAGCTTTCTCTTTATAACACAGAGATGCAGCCCGGTGCAATACACGATCTCGATCCAAGCGGCATTGCTTAATGAAGCAGGTAGCTTTCGTGGGTCACATTTCCATATGAAAAAGGAGGGGGACCATGAGGCTAAACTATAGAAAACTATGAACTGCATGTAAATGGTGTAACGTGCACAGCAGGTTATTATCTGCCTAAGGGGCTGGACTGAATTCACAGAGCCCAGTTCTGCACCCACTGAGGTCAAGAGGAGTTTTGCCTCTAACTTCAGTAGCAGCAGGAGCAGGTCCTGTGTCTACTGGAAGAGTTTCAGGTCCCGTTTAGCATAGAATAAGAGGATCCATGAAGCAAACAAGCAGTGTTCATTTGTACAGGGCCCACTGGACTTGTTAGCCACGGAGACACAGGCAGGCCCTTTCCCTAATTGCCTGTCACTTCCATGGGTGAATGTTTATAAACTGCCGCGGTTCCCATAGGGTCTGCTCACAAGCACACATGTATTAATCACTTGGTTGAAATGCTTGGCAGCCAACCAGTGAATGCAGGGGCCGCACACAGGGGCTCATTGTGGCAGTTGCATGACAGAGCGTTGTGCAGAAGATCAATGGCAGCTGTGAATGCAGAGCCCGGCTGGGCGAATGGGGGGGGAAGCATTTTAATATGGTAGTTTGTAACCTAGGCCCTCTGTTTCCTCATGACTCTGGGTACACTCTTCCTTCAGCGGCAGGTGACGTGAATTGAATTTGTCGCCCATACATGCTGGCCGGCAGCGTGGCTCCAGTCTATGGCCTAATAAACAAATCCAAGTTTTCTGTGCCTCCTGAATGATCATCCGCAATGGTACAAAAGCCAGATAAGCTGGTGACTCCTGTGTAATGTCTGTGCCATTTCCTCTGCCTGGGGCCAAGCTCATCGTCCTCATTTGGAGCTTGCTCTGCCTACGTAGCCTAACCACGCTCTTCACAGTCCTTTCCCTAAGGACTTGGCCCTGCAGGGTGCTTAGCATTTCTGTGAGTTGCTGAGCACCCTCAGCCAACCTTAAGGTCACTCAGCACCTCACAGGATCAAGCCCTTCTAGAAAAGAAGGTGCAGAGCTTCATGATGGGATGGCAGGGAGGAGATATGAAAACTGGTATCTGACAGGCATACACATGATTATTTACTTGTATTACCATAGCAGGTAGGAGCAGGAGAGGAATGATTTAGGGTAGTACAAGGGGCACGCCCAGGACACCGCTTACAAATACTAAACAACAATTCAATGTTACATGGCTAGAAGTGGTAGGACGCAGCTGGGAAAGGGAACATTTTGGTTGGATAACGTCACAAATATCCTGGATAAGGTTAGGTTTCTATTACTTCTTAGGAGGGATAGCTCAGTGGTTTGAGCACTAGCCTGTTAAACCCAGGGCTGTGAGTTCAATCTTTGAGGGGGCTGTTTAGGGATCTGGGGAAAACAGAAAAAAATCTGTCAGGGGACAGTACTTGGTCCTGCTAATGTAGGCAGGGGACTGGACTCGATGACCTTTCAAGGTCCTTCCAGCTGTATGAGATAGGTATATCTCTATGTATCTTTCTTCATTGTCGGAGTTATTTAACAGTAGACTAGACAAGGCCCTGGAAACTATAGCCTAGGGAACAATCCAACTGTGACAAAGGGATACAGTAGCAGAGAGATGAGTCTCAGTTGCCCCCTTGTGTGGATAATGTTATACCAGGTGAAGAGCTGTATCCAGAGATTCACCCAGAAGAAAACACTGAAAGCTGGTTTGCATGGGGTGGAGGAAACCACTGTCACTCCCATTGGACGGAGGGTGGAGCTGGCGCTCACGGGAGGAGGGGGGAACATGCGGAGCCCCATGGCCCCCCTGCCTAGAAGCTGAACCCATTTCTGGCCGCTTCTGGGGTGCAGTGCATGCTGGATAAGGTAGGCACTAGCCTGCCTTAGCTGGGCAGCACCGCCAACCGGACTTCTACCATCCTAGTCTGCAGTGCTGACCAGAACAAGGCGATCCAGAGCCTAACATGCCACAACAATGATTGGGGGCTGGGGCACATGACTTATGAGGAGAGGCTGAGGGAACTGGGATTATTTAGTCTGCAGAAGAGAAGAATGAGGAGGGCTTTGATAGCTGCTTTCAACTACCTGAAATGGGGTTCCAAAAAGGATGGCTCAAGACTGTTCTCAATGGTACCAGATGACAGAACAAGGAGTAATGGTCTCAAGTTGCAGTGGGGGAGGTTTAGGTTGTATATTAGGAAAAACCTTTTCACTAGGAGGGTGGTGAAGCATTGGAATGGGTTACCTAGGGAGTTGGTGGAATCACCTTTCTTAGAGGTTTTTAAGGTCAGGCTTGACAAAGCCCTGGCTGGGATGATTTAGTTGGGGATTGGTCCTGCTTGGTCCTAGATGACCCCCTGAGGTCCCTTCCAACCCTGATATTCTATGATTCTATTCTATAATGCTATGACCCAGTAGTGGGTTGCGACCCAGGCTTTGAAAAACACTGCTTTAGGTGGTACTGTAACATGAATAATAATAACAACAATAATGGAGTCTGAATATGTCTGTAAGTTCAATAGATGGAAATGCATATAGCGCTATGGGCTGGGAAGATTATGTGTTTATTTGATGGCTATCACAGGCATGTACCATGTGTAGCTGAAATACATTCTGACACAGTAATGCCAAGCATTCACCGTAGAGATGTGAGCTCTGCCACCCAGCTCTCTCTGTTGCCCTGATTAAATATAAAACAATTGTCTCATTTCACAGGGACTTTTATTTATTTTAAAGGGCACACCATCCATGGTGTGGCGTCCTTTGGCTGGATTTTGGGCTCTGCTGATTTTAGGAAGGTATCCCAGTTTTGCTGACTGTGCATTAAAATAGAAATTGCTCATGGTTTCAAAACCAAACCAAACCTGAGCTCTCTACTTACTACATTTATAAACATAGAACCAATACCTGGGATTGTAAAGAAGGTGGCATTGATAATTGTAAAGGTCACGTCTCCTATTCCTGCTGTAATTATTTTTTTTGGTCAGGTCACTTATCTTTATTTAGCAGCACCATTGTGATGATGTTGAGATCTCCAGGTTCTGCTGCAGACTCCGAGGAGAGCTAACTGGGTCACAGTTGTTCCCATGTTCAATCAGTCTTCATTTACCCCCAGCTAAGTAGGAGAAGCTCACAGACAGCCATTCAGGCATTATAGATGCATTTCAGGAAACTCAGTGAGCTGCTAAACTACTTGGCGCTGGGATTTTCCAGTCTCTTGCCTTCAGGTCAATCTTATGCATTTGTTTTTTTCTTTTAAGGACATTGTGAACAATTGTTGCAGACTTCAGTAACTGTATAGTGAAACTTCCAGGGGCACAGCAAATGGCACTGTATATTCTGGTAATAGTGCTTCATCCCCAATGGACTTAATCCCCCTCTGATAACTGAGGATGGCAGTAATGGAATCCCTTCAGATACGGTAGCTAGGAATGCCAATACAAATCTAATAAGAGCACCTTTTTGTTTTCGTAAAAAATTTAAATGAGGTTAACTGCTTGCATTGCCCAGTGAGGTCTCATGGGGATCTTCTGTGTAATCCTACCTCAACCTCTTCAACATTACAAATGTTCTCACTCTTCAAATGTTGTGGGGTTGATCTTGCTGGCTCGAGCCAGATATAGTGCAAACAGGAGCTGTCAAGGCTTCCCCCCTAAAACCCACCATAGCCGTCACCTAGAATGCCTCCTGCTATTCCACTTCATGGCTTCTGATTGTATCGGATTCGGTGGTGGCTTTGGGATGGGAAGAAACACCCACAGAAAAGGAGGAAGAGGCCCATTGACTGGGGGAGAGAGTTCCCGACCACAGTACGGCTGTGCTGATATGTTCTTCTTTCTGCCAGTGGTCTAGGGCATGGATTCAGCTAATATTTGTTTTTTTAAAAAAATATAACTCCCCCTGTGGGCAAACTAAGCTATTGCCTCACTCCCCAGAATGGTGCTTGGTACCTGCGGAGCAGAGTCCTGCCGTGTAATGTCACTGCCAGAACCATGCTACTGAATGATGCTTTAACGTGCATGGTTCACATAGTGAGGCAAGCCAGGCCTGCAACACTATCAAGTACCTGGTCATCTGTATTTGAATCTTGGTCACCAACGGTGAACACGTAGGTCCCCCTTGTGCACACTGCTCTGTGTGGGCACACCCCACATCTTCACAGGCTTCTTGGAGAATTGGGGCCTTCCTGAGCTACCCCTCATTGTGATGGTTTCAATTTGCTGGAAATATCAGCGGCTGGACATCGTCAGCGTAAGTTGAATGTGAAGGCTTGTTTTTTTTTTCCCCAAAGCTGAAGCCTTATGAGTTAGGAAGGTCCAAAACTGGAGTTTACATGAGGGAAAAGAAAGTCTGTTGAACTAGCTACCAAATCAGTTGATCTAACAGTGCAATCTCAAAACACTCAGGGCTACATTCACTGACAGGTGTGTCTGTTTTGGGTCGACCTGGTGGATGGATTCCCCCAGCAAAGAACCTCATGCACTGTCCCACCTGCAGTCAGGTGTGCCATGAGCACATCATGAGAGCTTGCTGCATTGGCTAGTCCTATTTGGCAGATGGTACCAAAGAGACTCCTGGGGCAGAGTCATAACTGGCTCCCTTGTTCGCCCTCCTCCCCCGCTCTGACATAGAGTGCACCTAAGAACCTGGGCTTTCATTTATGAACTATGTATTGAAATACACAAAGAGAGTGTGATTTCTAGTTTGAATCCCGTATGTCACTCTCCAGCTGAACATAAGAACACACGGTGATGCCATGAGCTTGCCTGCATTGTGTGTGTTTCTCTGAACTCTGGGGCTTGCTTATCACCAAGAACTGGCTTCTACTGTCAAACCTGCTGCCTTTATGGGTGTGTGTCTTATTCATACTGTTTTCAGAATGATACCAGTCACCCAGCCAAGAAAGGGGGGAGTGCTAAATGCATGTCATTGGCCCAATTAGCAACAACTCTGAAACTGCTTTACAGAAATCTGCAGTTTGTCTTTAAGGGGCAAGTCTGAAAACCAAGTGGTAAGACCACAAAGAGCTCGGTGTGACAACAGTGCTGGTGTCTGGAGACTGGGAGCAAAGGGAAAGCTTTGAGCTTCATTGTGGCTGCATAGCTGGAAGACAGAAGAGCACTCATGGCATTTCATACTGATCCCCAGAGAAGCCAGCTCAGAATCTCACAGGAAGTGCCTGTTTAATTCCTGACTATGTTATTTATTGCTTTCTCGTTTGAATTAACCTCTTGTCTTTGTCAATGTTTTATTTCCTCCCCAGGGATCTGAGGGACAGCCCGGTCCACCAGGAATTAAAGGCTATGTCGGAGCACCCGTAAGTCATGATTCTCTGGTTACATTTTATTAGCTAAGCACTCGTTAAATCGGGAAACGTCACCCATATTTTCAATGTATTCTGCACAACTGACTCTTCCATATGACAATCTAGAGATGCCCGACTCTTTACTATGTTCCCACAATGAAACGTCCGTGACTTCTGGGGAATTACTTCTGATTTATGCCAGATGTATGTATGATCTGCATCAGAGAACGGTCTTTAGGAATCATTAGGAAACCTAACAGTTTGGATGGGTTGCTTTGAGCTATCTTGAGTGCCACAGTATAGCGATATTCGCACTGCAATGTTATAATGTTATGTTGGTGTCTTGTGATGCAACATTAGTACATTGCATTGTGTTGTGATCCAACTGCGAAGCAATGTGACCTCGTGACATAATGATGTTTTGAGTCAGCTATTTTGGAACCCTTTAGGGCCCTGCATATTAGACTTGTAGGACATGAAATTATCCTGTGGAGTTTGCATCAAGCCCCAGAAAACTGGGACTGGTATCCAATTTGCAACCCAGCCTCCTGGACCCACCTTAGCAATTACATGAGCACTGTATAGGCTCATCTAAATGTACTGACTTGACTATGCAGCAGTGCATTTAAAGGGAATGCCAGACCTGCTAATGCATTGAAAGGGAGAGGGAGGCCTGTGTTTTCGGAGAAGGTTGTGAATTTTCTTCTCTTCCCCCATGGTGTAGAATGTTGACCGGACAGCTGTGGAGCCCATAGGCCTCCTGGGTCCAAATCCAATGAAAGTCAGAAGAGAATCTGGTTGTTTGCCTAGGCCTGGCTGTGGATCAATACGGTATTACGAGCCAACTGGCTGAAAAGTAAAAGGGTATCTGCCTAAACCGTCTTATTGAGCTGCAAACAGGCGCAGCAGTTCCTGGGCAGATCCCCACAAAGGGTTAATAGTGCAACAGGCAAATTGAAAGAAAGTCAGGAAAATGTTTTGCTCCTGCTTCTTGAACCACCCTTTTACATGAGGAGGACCGCTCCGCAGTGCAGTACATGTGGTGTTGCTTATAATCTGTTAGTAATGACTCCATTTGTTTTCATCATCGAGCTGGCATTTGGTGTGCGTGGCTAGAGCGGAGCAGGGCTATAATCAGATGCTCTGATGCCCAGGCAGGCCCAAAGGTACTAGTGCACCAGAGTGGAGTCATCTTCTTTTTAACCTCTTCCACTCCGCTTTGAGAAGTGGCCGGGTCGGACTCTGCTTTCTAGAAGAGGATACTGCAGAGTTCACTTTTGCTCCTTCTGTTTGTCTCTCTCGGTGAACTCAACTAACAGCCTCTGCTGTAGCTAAGATAAAATTAAAAGAGCTATATGAATCCACGTGCTTCAGGGCACCGCATGAGGGAAGGAGGAAACATCTCCACCAGCACACACAATCGGGTGCATCACAGTGCCTGAGGTAGATTGTGGATTGTTTGAAATCATTTGGCATCGGCCACAGGACATTAGGTGGGATGGTCCATTTCTCTCTGGGCTGGTAATTTTTAAGACCCAGAAGGTTTTTGTGACCTCACATGTGGTATAACTCCATGGCAGTACTGTAAGATAGAGGACATGGGGAGGTGCCTCGGATCTCATGAATGAAAGGCATATGGAGAGGACACTCCAGGACTTAGTGATTCTACACTGGCACACTAAGGATGAGCGCTGACAATTATACCTCTCCATACCCCTGCTGCTAAGATGACGGGAAACCATGGATACGCTTTGAAAGTGAACCCCCAGGGGAACCCAAGCGCATTACATCTGCCTGGCTTTCTCCCAAGCATGTTTTCACAAGTTAACCTCCCTGGAGAGGCATGGGAAGGGTAGAAAAAAGAGAGAGGGAAAGAGAAAACAGGGATTGTGTTATGGAGTGTCAAGTGTGCAATGCAAACAAGGGACTTTATCCCAAGAGAAAATAGCAGATTTTTCCAACTGAGCAGTTTGATCACAAAGATAGTCAGACCTGGACAGGCTTGTCCAGTGTTTGATTGCACTCAAGTATGACCTGAAATCTTATCAGCATCTAACCCGTCCTCCCGACCAAACAAACCTGGGCAGGCAATTCTCATTAATTTTCAGCTAAGCCAGCTGCGCTGTAATGTGGAGATGAGTGAAGTATTAAAATATGAATTCATCCGAGTGTAAAAAGATTTCACACATGAGCAGTTCCTGATGGGTCACCGTTGACAGAGTGTGCGTGTCTTGTTGCCGTAGGGGTTCCCTGTTGTTTGCTCGGTTGCTACAAAAGAAGTAAACTACACCTACAATATAATGTGGCTGTTCACAGGAAAGGTTAAATCTCCCCTTCATTTATCACTTTTATGGGTTTGTCAGCAATATTGTGTGTGTAAAGTGCTGCCGTCCAGTTATCTGAGACACAGAAAACCCTATGACTTCCAAGTAAATTGGAAAGCTATGGGTTGCACTCTGTGCCCAAAGTAGCTTCAATGGAATGTCACTCACTCCCAGGGCTGATTTTGGCCCTGTTGGGTTGGGATTATTCAACATCGGTGATTGCTCAGTGATACCCACTACATTCTCCTTAGCCACAGTTTCTTGCACCACATCGACGTGACATCTTTGCTTATGGGCAGATCTTTCCAGGAATGTTGTCCTTCCCTGCCAGAGGGTCAGTGACTAATCCGGCTCTTTCCCTGAGGAGGAGGATATGAACCATGTTGGAGGAAGATTTGTAATTTCCCTTTTCTTTTCATTTTTAGGGCCTGCAGGGTGAAAGAGGAGAAAAGGGGACTCGAGGAGACAAGGTACCACTAAAGTGTGTGAGAGCCGCAGCCTGGGAAAGTGCTGGGTTGTTCTCTCTCTTTGTAAATGAATGTGAGATTGGGGATGGGCGAGAGACTGATACCCCGGAGGTTGAGGTTTACAGCCCCTCCCCGCCCTGCCCGGCACACAGCTGTGAGCTGGATTGACTTCTCACGGGAGTGATACAGGAGTTCACAATCCGAGATGGTTCATTCCCTTGGTCTCTCTGCTGAGAATGCCAACAAAGGTGTCAGTTGGAGTGCCAGCTGGGGCGGGTGCTCCTGTGATGTGTACACATGGGGTACCACCCACCTAACAGCTGGTAATGACCTTTGGCTGCTACTGACCAGAGCTGAACCTGATAACTTAAAGATAAAGGGATCACCATCCGATTACCAGATCCCCAAGCTACCCAGCTTCCTATATCCCTTATTTTGTCCCATCACTACAAACACAAGCTCACATGGGTTGCTGGCTTTGCTACATCAGGTAAGGAGTCAGGATTTCCTCTGTGTGTGTGAGAATCGGCCGCTCTCCCCGTCCAGGGTTCCAAAGAAGTGGCATCACTTTCAAGTGCTTTGCTCCAGGTCTTTTGTGTTGGTGAATTTCCTTCTATTTCAGGTAGGGGGCAGGGCACTGGACTGAGTCCAATTGTGATGAGATGACCGACTGAAGGACTCAGGTGCTTCTTTAGCTGTCACATTCATCACATAGTGTCTTTGTTACTCTCTGCCACCAAAGATAAATGTAGAATCCATAGTCCTCGACTGCCTCTGAGGAGCATGCAATGGAACTCAGGAGGTTGGGCTGTTCATCCGGGGTGGGCTGCAGATCACGGCCCTGGTGTAATTTAAAGCAATCTGTGGCTACTCCAATATATAAGTGGCTGTCAGTGGCTTAGTGCAGCAGATAGAGACTGATGGGGCACAGGGATGCTCTGGCTGGTAACTATTAATATCCCCATTTTATGGATGAGAGGCTAAAGGACTGGTATAACTGGGATGAGAACTAGTACCTCTTGGCTCCCAAGCCTGTGCTCAGGCCTCCCTGATCATGGGTGTCTCTGCATTGGGGTGTCATAGCCATTCGATAAGGGCGGACATATGCTGTGATTTGGCCCATGTGTACCGGTCACATCAGGCAGCACAGAGGCCACTAAGGTATGGCTGTTCAAGCTAGTGCTGAGCTAAGGAGTTGCCAGTCTATTAGAGATGTTGGGTGCAGAGACTAGCAAGGGGATGGGTGCCAGTTATTTCTGGGAGATTGGCAAGGCCTTCTTCTGTTAGCTGGGGAGTTTGACCTATGTTTGAGCTCCCTCTACTGATAGCCAGCTGTAGGTGCATTAGTAGAGAGTCATTGGTAGAGCAGAGCAAAATAATAATAAAAATGTGGGGAATAACTGATTCACTAAAAATGCCATTTCGGTTGAACTTGTCAAATAAAAAGGAAGGTAAAATTCCCCAGAAGTTGAAACATTCAGTTTAGAAATTTATGAAACTCAACATGTTGAATTTTCATGTGAAACAAGGATTTGTTTTGAAATGTCACGACACAGAAAAGGGTTAAAAAGCAATCCCCCAAAAATGGCCATTGAACCAAAAATATATATGGATTGTTGGCCCAGCTCTGGTCATTAATCCCCAGTCAAGCCTGATTCCCAATTCCCTCTCTTCCCCTATTGGCCAGTGCTCTGTTCCCAACAGCCATGAGGTTGTTCATCAGAAAGTTTCCATTATTCCCTTTCACGTGTTCTGTATTCACCATTGCAACTGGGCACATGCCCATTATCATTTAATCATCCTCATGCCTTCGCCCCCAGAGTTCTGACCAGAGAAGAAGTTTTGTGTCTAGCCGTTCCATCAGCCCCTTTTCCTGTGACAGTATTGTCTGGTCTGTGGGGGTGTTGGATAATTCCCACATCACTCAGGTGGGGAGGAAGGATGGAGCTGTGAGGGGGCAGGGAACTGATGAACTAGACAGGAATTAAAATGAGAAAAGAGTGAATTGGGTTTTGTTTCATTCTAAGGGATTTGTGAATTAAACCTTCTTTCTTTCCCTCCTGCCTATGCATAAAAGCCAAGATCTCTGCTATAACAATTGTGCATTTACAGTGCATCGATGTTGCACTCAGGACGTTTACACCCCTTCTTTTAATTTCTACCAGTTGGAACCACTGTGAAAATCGTGGGCGTTAACAGCCGGGCCAAAGATTTCTCTCTGTCTGCTTTTCTGTCTGCAACAGCTTATTGCGTCTAAGAAATCTGAGTCTAAATTTTTGCCACTTATAACACCATTGTTAAAACATTAATAAAGATCACTTATGCTTCTCCCAGCCTAAGGAATATAGGATTTGTTATATTCAATAAGAGCATTAGTCTCTATATTGAATATTAGTCCATCAAACCATTATCCTGATGCTTCAGAGTAAGGCGAAATCTCCCACAAGGCTCTTATGTCACTATACACTGGGAGCACCTTAAATCAAAGTACTGAGACTTTATGGTGCAATCAGGGCCGGCGACAGAAATTTTGGGGCCCCCTACTCTGATCGTTTGGGGGCCCCCTACTCTGATCGTTTGCCCCCCGCCATCCCGCGCTCCCCCCCCCCCCCCGCAGCTGACAGCGGCTGGGGCCAGTGCGAGCCTCAGAGCCTTGCCACCGCCTGGGCGCTCGCTGCTAGCGCTCCCCCTCCACTGTGCTCTCGTGCCCGGTGGGGTCCTACGGGAGCGCGAGCTGCGGTCCGTGGGAGGGAGAGCCTGGGAGCACCCTTGCTGCCCCCCTCCCCCCCCATGCGCCTTTTCCCCCCCGGACCCACGCGAGACCCTGCGGCTGGCGATGGAGACGCCGCTGCTGTAACCAGCCGCAGCCCCCCGGGCCGGCGTGGGAGAAGCCTGGGGGCAAGGCAGGGGGAGGGCCGCTCCCAGCCCTTGATTGGCGCAGGGGCTGCATGATACCACGTCCGGCGGGGGAAGCCCAACCTTGCTGTGGAGCCTCCCCGCCCTCGCCCTCTTTGCAGGTGGGGGTGCGCCGCTGCCGCCGGCCGGGCTCACTGCTCCTGCCGGGGACACACGCGCTCGTCCCGCGCGCTGCTGTGCTGCTGCTCCGGAGGAGAGCCGCGCCGCCTCCCCGCCCCTTCCCTGCTCTCCAGGCCCAGTGACAAGGGGGACGACTACGGGTATAGCTGTGTACCGGGCCCTAGACTTAAGGGGGCCCCCCTTAAGTCCGGGGCCCGGTACAGCTCTACCCGTAGTACCCCCCTGTCGCCGGTCCTGGGTGCAATACATAATTTTAAGCCTTATTGACCATGTCTTAACTCGAGGAGAGACAGATACAGCATTCACTAAACTCCCAAAGTTCTGTCCCAGCATGCAGCAGGCTCATGTAAAATCGGAGACAAATTCTTTGTAGCGAACAGAAGATTAATAGAACCTTTAATTGAGCACAATATCGTTGTCATATAGAGCTGATCCTAAAACTAGGACATTTCGAAATATTTCAGTTGGGAACTTTCCATTTAGAAATTCACCTTTCAAACTTTTCCCATTGGGAAACTGCAGTTTTCCGAGAGGAAAGTGTCCCACCATCCACCCCTACTTTCCCAGATGTTTTGCTATTTCCCAACTGAGAAAACAAAAGTATAGAAAAGTAGTGAGGAAAAAAAACCTTTCCCCTTAAAATTGAAATATCTCTTTCTCTCAGAAAGTTATACACCGGACCCTCATTAGAACATGCGTCTATATAACGTGAATTCCGAGGGAATGCAGTCGCAGATCCTAAATTTAGTAAGGGTCATTTATTTTTATTGTAACACGGTCCCCTCTAGACTGTGGTCTCTGTTAGAATACAGGACTTGGCGTGGATCCCAAATCCCACGTTTTAGCGAGGATCTGATGCTTCCAATATTTGATTACTGCTCTCCAAGTAATAGAACTTGGAAGTTAGTAACAAAATATTGGAAAATGGGCATTAACCAACTTTCTCATTCTTTTATTATTTCTCACTTGTGAAGAGTAGGAAGATAGCAGGTAGAGAGAAACAAACCTTGATCACCTTGATTGATCGGTCCTGCAACCCTCGTACAGATTGCGCCGATCACAACATGTCTTCCATTCGTCTCATAACCTGACCTTCCTTCTCCATTTGTGGCCATGTATTTTCACGATAAAATCTTCCCATTTCTTTGGAGGTCGGCCGAGTTGTCGTTTCAGTTCCCATGGGTACCACTCAGCAACAGCTGCAGTCCATCGATTGTCAGTGAGCCTCGCTGTATGCCCAGCCCATCACATTTTGCTATGCCTGCTCTCAACGATGAGGTTCTGCACTGCAATCTGATCACTTCATTGGGGACTTGGTCACAGATTGAAATCCCCAGAAATCTTCTTTCCATTTCCCTCTCCGTGACAGACGGTTGCTGGGTCTCTGTCTTTGTCAGCATCCATGTTTCACTGCTGTACAACATGGCTGGTAGTACTGCTGAGTTGAAGAGCCAGGTGCATGTTGCCTTGTTGATTTTTCCTTGGAGGACATCCTTGATAGAACTGAATGTTCATCAACATACTTCCTTTCTTTGCGAGACTTCACCTTCCTGATTGTGGTCCATGTTAATTTCTTGGCCCACATGGATAGATTATTCAACTTCTTCTATTTATTCGTACTAGAGTGTTGTTTGGACTTTTGGCAAGGTATCAGACTGCATACATTTAGTTTTGGAGCAGTTTATTTTCAGTCCGACTTGGCTGCTTTTTGTGTTGAGTTCTCGCAGCATTTTCTATAGTTTGATGGTATTTTCGGCAATCAACATAATATTGTTCACGAATCTGAGATGGTTTCACTGCTCTCCATTGATGTTGATTCCACCCTTCCAATTCATCTGCCTCATTACCATTTCAAGGCAGGCTGTGAAGAGTTTCGGTGAAAGTGTGTCTCCTTGTTTTGCCCCTTCCTTAACTGGGATGCGTAGGGGAGTATCAAATAAAGTTATATCTGTAGTGCAGTCATCTGTAGTGCAGTCAGAATTTGCTTCCTTTAATAGTTTGATATAGTTTCTGTTGATGCCTTGCTTTGCGAGAGCTTTCAACACTGCATTGATCTCTATGCCATTGAATGCTTTTTCATAGTCGACGAAGGCAATACATAAAGAGACTTTATATTCCCTTGAGCTTTCCAATAGCTGTTTTATAGTGAAAATATGGGCCATTTTGCTCATCCAGACTGTGGGAGTCGGTTTGTTATTATTTTGGTGAACAGCTTGTAGACATGTGAGACCGGGCATATTGGACGATAGTTCTTTAGGTGTTCTCGTTCACCCTTCTTGTACAGCAGAATGGTGTTGGACTCCTTCCAGCTCGATGGTATCTTCTGCATTTCCAAGTAATGGCTAAACCTCTGAGCAAGGGTTTCCCAGAGGTCTTGGCCTCCATCTCTTATCATGTCGATTGTCAGTCCATGTTTACCACAACAAACCACAAATTTGAAGTGGAAAATTCCGAAGAAGTGCCTTTTGTCCTCTGGTTGATTTTCATTTGGGAAAGAAAAAAATAAAAATCAGCTCCCCGCTCCCCAATCTGTTATTTTGGAAAATGAAACATTTCCCCAACAGTGAGCTTTTTCGTTTCAGCGCAAAGCCTATTTATTGACAAAAACAAAACAAAACAAAAATAATTTCAGTTGGGAAATAATTTTCGACCAAGTCTGCATCATATACTTATTCAAACCCTCTTTTTGTGTGCCCTTCATTCCTCTGGCAATGAATCCATCTTTTGAGGTCCTACACGAATGTCATAGACACACCGAAAAAGATGCTAGGGAGGGTGCCATGCTCTGTAGACCAGCAGTCTGTAAAGTTGTGATGTCTCAAACTGTCTACACTGCAGAATACAAAGAGTTTAATTCAGGCAGAGGGGTGTGTGGGGGAGGGGAATGTAAAACTGGACTGAGGCAAGCTCTTAATTACAATAGATAAAGATTTGCAGGTCCCTCACGCAAGTGCAATGTCACATAATGTGCAGAGTAGTATCATGCCAGCCCTGCAACTTCTCAGAACGAAATAGCATTTCCGATGCAAGATTTATAGACCTTCTATAAAAAACCCCTCCACATCAATTCATTGATTTGTAAATCCATTTTCAGCATGTTAAAGCAATCTCACACACACTCTCTCCCTCCCTGGCAAATCAGTTAAATCTAATGCTTTAAGTCCTGGTTTACCGATAATAGTGTCAGTCAAACATTTATAAGATGAGGTATAAATCACAGCTGAGATTCATCAAGCTTTTTTATTATGATAAGCAAAACTCAAAATGATATTTAGTTACAAAGAGCTCCCTCTAGTGATAGAATTTGTTAATGAACAAAACCTGCTGTGATTAATCACAATCATTTTATTTCTGTGATAGTGGTGTTTAGATTAGGGACTTATTGTTGTAGGTGTTGAACACACACATAGTAAGAGACAGTCTTAGGGCTTGTCTACACTGGCACTTTACAGCGCTGCAACTCTCTTGCTCAGGGGTGAAAAAACACCCCCCCCCCCCGAGCGCTGCAAGTTTTAGCACTGTAAAGTGCCAGTGTAGACAGTGCACCAATGCTGAGGGCTGCGTTCTCAGTGCTGGTAGCTATTCCCCTCATGGAGGTGGCTATTTTTAGAGCACTGGGAGAGCACTCCTAGCGCTTTGCCTCGACTACACAAGCCACGACAAAGGGTGGGAGGAGGGAAGTACAATTATTCCCATGTTGCAGATGGGAAATTAAGGCATATAGCAGTGAAGCATATGAGGAGTCTGTGGGAGAGGCAGGAATTGAACCCAGAGATCCTGAATCTGCTGACTTTGCCCCAAGGCCACCCTTTTGAGAGCCCTCAGATGAAAAGAGCAATATTGAAAATGTAAAGTATTATTACTGGGCTCTGCCCTGAAACCTTTACTCAGGAATCTCTGCCATTTCCTTCAGAGGGGATTTTTGCTGCATAAGAATTGAAGGACTGGGAACAGTATGATGAAAAACAGCCAAGACAAAATTTTGGTTCAGAAGTGGATTGGGCTGTGTGATAAATTCCTAGTCATTGCCCGGGAGACAGGAGAAAGGAGTTCTGACTGATCGGCCTTATTCCCCAATATTGTGCAATGATGCTTCTTCCAGATCATGAGAAAAGGGTGGTAGGAAATCTAAGAGTTACAGAAATCAGAAATGGAAAATATGTACTAGGTTGTCTGGTGACTACTCAGTTCACCTCCTTGCTACAGATATGTCCCCCTCCCCCGCCCTTTCTGCAGAATAAGAGATTTAGATCACTCTTCATGTTCTCAGATCCATGGGTGAGTAGCGCAGAAGGTTGTGCAGATGGAGATGTCTCTGGCAACAAAGTGATGTAAACTATTTTAACTGGAAGTTAACTTTTTCTCTCTCTTCTTTTTTCCTAGGGAGAACGAGGTCTTGATGGGTTTCCTGGGAAACCAGGTGCGGAGGGGAAACAGGTATGGAGTGAATAGTTGAGAGCAAGAGACTGTTCTTCAAACTAGGCATTGTGGGGAGGGATAGCTCAGTGGTTTGAACATTGGCCTGCTAAAGCCAAGGTTGTGAGCTCAATCCTAGAGAGGGCCATTTAGGGATCTGGGGCAAAAAAAAAAATGTCAGGGGACAGTACTTGGTCCTGCTAGTGTAGGCAGGGGACTGGACTTGATGACCTTTCAAGGTCTCTCCAGCTCTATGAGATAGGTATCTATCTCTCTCTCTCTCTATACATACACACACACAGTGAATGGGAAGGTAGCTGCAGAAATGGGACTAATCCCAGACAGCAGATGGGTTGTAACTGTAGGAGCAGGCAGGCATCTCATAAAATCATCAAGATCTGTTGGAGGACCCAGTTCTAGTGGAACTGGGCTCTATGCTAAGCAGCCTTGTCCTACCCTGACCAGTCTCTTATCAATCAAGAAGTGCTCTGCTCCTAGGGGGGGAAGTAGAGCAGCCTTCAAGCATTAGAACATTCCAAGGCCAGGAGTTGGGAATGTGATCCCCCAAGACCTGCTGGTATAGCCTTTGTACACATACAAAGCAGTCTGTGTCCCCACATCTACCTCCCAGGCCCTTCTCCTCCCCCCCCATCCCCCCAAGGAAACTCATCCTTGTGCTTTGGCAGCTATGTGGAGCTACCTACAGATCCAAAGCATTTTCCTAGCACTTGAGTCAAAGCTGTCAGCAAATCTTTAGTGCCCTTTGGAAATGGGATTTCAGAAGAGATACTGTGTTCATTTGCACTGGCTGCAAGAGCGGATACCAAAGGGAATGTGTGCTCTTGCAGAATTAATGACAGGCTCGATGATGGAACTCAAATGTAAGTTATGTGGCTAATTTTGTACTCACCACGCTGCAGCGTCATTCCCTTGTTCCTCCAACTGTGTTTATTAAAATTAACACACAGGCGGCTTCTTTTTCCATTGCCTCGCACCTCATTTCTCCCTGGGCCAAGTGGATGTGAGTTAATGCCACATTGGACCAGATGGAAGGAGTTTACACTCATCCTGTACACAAGGAGGCTAGGCAATGGAGAATCTGGCCATCAAGTTTCCTTTCGGTCTCCCTGTGCCCTATGCTGATACCTTCCCATGCCATAATACTCCTCTAAGTGCTTTCACTGTCTCCCTGTTGTGATGAAGTTCAGTACTCTGCCTATAGCTAGATCAGTTCCAGAGGTAACGCCGGGGCTCTTCTGGCGATAGATTTTTGGTCTGTGTGTTAATTGTTTAGATTTTGAGCTTGAAGTAACAATGTAAGTTATGTACAACAAATATGGAAATTCACTAAACGTGATAGGACAGGAACTGCTACATCTTCATAATTTACAAGTCACAGTGAGGTGCCCTGATCACTGAAGTTATGGCTTTCAAAGAAAGGGAACCATGGTTCACAATACAGTTACATTTCCTGGGTTTGCTTGTAGTAAGTGAGGTTTTTTTTCCAAAGCTTCCAAACACGGTTAACCAAGATGGGAGCATTGGCGAGGGTCCTTTTCCTTCCATTCACTGCTAACAGAACATCCCATTGCCGCTAATTAGAGAGGCACTAATTACTTTAAATTTTTGTACTAAAATAGCATTTGTGGGTCTATAATGGGGTACACTCGCTGGTAGGGCACCTCCTCCTGGCTGCTCTGGGGATTTGCTCCATCCAGGTCTGACAGCCCCTCCCTCCATTTCACTCTTGCTCTGGCTCCTTCACTCTCTGGGACTCAGCATGCTCCCTCTGTGGCACTTGGCCCTGCGGCCAGGTCACTGTATGTGTTACCACTTCCAGGGTAGCAAATTCTCTCCAGACCAATTGGCCAGCTGCCTTTCCAGGCCGTCCTCTATTCTCAGGCTACGCCACATTCATAGTGACAGGTAGGGGAACCTGGGCCCACCCACTGCTCCAGGTCCCAGCACAGACACTGCCTGTCCAGCAGCCATGGTCTGCTTACTCCCAGAACTCGTGGTGATTTCCCCGTGCTCCCCCCTACTGCCCTTCTCTTTCTCAGTGTTCTGGCCCCGCTCAAGCTCCCAGCTCCTGGGGAATGACTCCAGCCTACTTCCCCTGCAGCCTCTTCTGCTCTCAGCTTCCTAGCGTGACACCAGCCCAGCTGAGTTTCATCTTCCTTTATCCAGCCTACTTCTCCCCCCAGGTGCAGCCTGCTAGGTTAATTAGCCCCTTCCAAGCTACCTTCACCCCTTCAGGTGAGGTGTAGAGTGAACAGCCCTTCATAGGATCCCACTGAGATTGGGATTCCCTTACGCTGGCCCTGTACATATAGCAAGGGGCAGTGCCTGCTCCCCAGAGAGCATATGGTTTACATAGACAAGACACATAAAGGATGGGAGATAAAAAAGAGCCACCCAGAGGTGAAGGGATGGGAACAGGTGACCATTGGAGTGGGCCCTTCCAGTCCTGTGATTCTATGACATGCCCATGGTCAGCAGATCCAGTGACAGAGCTGGGGCCTGGAAAATCATGGGTGAAAATCACTGCAGTGCAGGCAAGCTAGCCTCTCTATGCCCAGGAGCTCCTTAAAGCATTTTGCCTCCTCAAGGTGGCGTGCCTCCCGATGCCCTGTGCTGCCTGTCACTGTGGCCGCATGCAGTGGGAGGCGGGTGCAGTCAAGCCTGTTTGATCGAATGATGTATTTATATTAATGATTGCAGGGGGCCCAAAGCTCTGCAGCGGGGCAGTGCATCCGTTGAAAATGTATCCGATCTGACCGGGCATGAATTCATTAGTGAAGCGTCCTGTCTCGGTGCACTGTTCAGTGTTGCAGACACGATGCAGCCAGAATTTAGAACACCGGAAAGCAGAGAAGATAGACTAGGGAGCTTTCCCCTGCTGAGTGGGCATCTGTGCGCTTGACAGATTGTCTGCAGGTGAATGACTTGCCGGCATCCCCTACTCCTAAACGTCCCAGGTTACTTCGCAATTTGGGTCTGTCAGCCTGTGTTTGTACTACCCGTCCAGTTATGGTGTCATCAGCAGACTTCACCATGGTTGGATGTATTCTTTCCACTGTATGGAATAATATGGTCCCCAGGCCACAGCTCTGTCCTGCTCCCCCTTGAGAGCTCAGACCCTGAACTCAAGCAGTTTTTAATCTGGGTATGGTGTTTTTGTTTAGTTTTTGTTTAGTTGCTTTTGTTTAGTTGCTTTTGTTTAGTTGTTTAGTTTTGTTTAGTTTAGTTTTGTTTAGTTTTAGTTTTGTTTTAGTTTTAGTTTTAGTTTTGTTTTAGTTTAGTTTTAGTTTTACTTTTAGTTTTAGTTTTAGTTTTAGTTTTAGTTTTAGTTTTAGTTTTAGTTTTAGTTTTGTTTAGTTTTGTTTAGTTGCTTTTGTTTAGTTGCTGTTTAGCCAGTATCTTTAGAAGAGGGGACATGACACCTCCCTGGGATCCGAACATACTGTGTCCCCTGTACCCATTACATTATTTACAGAACTAGTGAACATTTCTGGCTGCCCTGGTTGGATTGAGAAATGGCATCAATGGGCAGAAGCGGATCATTAGCTTCTCCTGGGGAGAGATTTCTCTGTGGTACCGTTGCAGAATTGGTGCACGCTGGGGCTTCTCCACCTGCTCTGGGGCTGGGCCTCCAGCCGAGAGGCAAATCCTAATCCCTGTGCATAGGCTGGCTGTGTGTAGGGTGACCAGACAGCAAGTGTGAAAAATCGGGACAGGGTGTGGGAGGTAATAGGAGCCTATATAAAAAAAAGACCCAAATATTGGGACAGTCTCTATGAAATCAGGACATCTGGTCACCCTAGGCGTGTGGGCTGGTCAGGACTGGAACCCGGGAACCCTCCCCCTTTCCCCAAGATCAGCCTAACTGCTGAAGCAGCTGCTGCCGCCTCATCATGGCTGCAGCAGCCCCGTCTTCAGGCCAGAGAGAAATGGCTGACAGATCCACTGCTCCAGCCTCCCCCTTTTCCCTTCCCCACAGAGCAGAACAGAGGGATCCCTTCCTCTTGTACCTCTTCCAGCCAGCCTCTTCCTTCCAGCCTAGGTCTCAGGCTGGGGGGCTCACAATTGCCGGGTGCACCAGGGGCTCGCTAATTCCCTTCGTTAAACACACTCGTGGCCCCTTATTATTGTTCCAGTGCTGCAGGCCGCGTTCCCATGGGGGTGGGTATTTTGTCCCAGAAACGGGATCCCAGACAATGCAGCTGGATGACCCGCCCCATTCCCCTGTCAGAGGACATGTCGCCAGAGCCTTTGTCTGCACAAAATCACCTCCGCTGGTTTTATTTAGATGAACGGGGGTTGTTTTTTTGTTAGTTTCGCCGTGTGGCATTAGTCTTGGCCGAGTCACTAAGACCTTGAGGGGACGTCTACACGGCACCGAGTCTCAGAGCCCTGGTCAATGGACTCAGGCTGGCAGGGCTCGGGCTCTGAGCCTAAAAATAGCAGTGTAGACGTCCAAGGCCGGGCTTCGAGACCCACCCCACTCGTACGCTTCAGAGCCGAGACTCCAGCCCAGCCCCGCATGTGCCCCTGGCAATTGTGAGCCCCCCAGCCTGATCCCCACAAGCCTAAGTTAGCTGACCTGGGCCAGCCGCAGCCATGCCTGTGGGTCTTTGATTGCAGTGTAGATGTATCCCGAGTTACTAGACAGCTACCGGCCATGCCCTGGCAAAATGGTTCCAGTGCTAAGGACTCGGTTAAAGGCTCTGTGTCTCCCCTGCACTCCATTCATACTATGTTGTTCATCTGTTTTCAGGGCCTTAAAGGCAGCACAGGCCTATCAGGTGCCAGCGGACCCAAAGGAGAGAAGGTGAGTTGGGGAAGGTGCCCAAGGAGCCCTTTGAAAGGCAAACTCATTTCATTTTAACAAACTCTCCTAGAAATTACAGGGCTGCTAGTCATTGCCATGCGTCTCAGGTTCATTTAGCAAGCTGCTGAATCATTCTGGTACCAATAGTATCAATTTCTTAAAGGTGAAGATTATTGCTCATGAGGGGTTTTGAACTCGCAGCCTTGGAGCCTGCAGGCTTTCAGCCACAGCACCAGCAAGGCGCAGATAACACCAATACAAGCTTCCTCACACTGCCCCACCAATGGGTCAGATTCTGTGCAGCCTCCCACCTTCTGGAGTCAGTTACAGTTTGTGTAGTGCGGGTGTAAAATGACACCTGTTTGCACAGACACAAATAACTTCACAAGGTGCAAGGGAGTGGAGACTCCAGTCCAGTGTGCCTACCCCCTGTGCTGGGAGATTAATTAATGGTAGCGGCGAATACAACGCAGGGGCAAGTATACTTCCCAGATAACAAGGCAATGCACTGCATGTATTTCTGGGTATGTATTGTGGATCTGATGCTTCTCTTACTTACACTTGTGTAAATCAAGCCTTAGTCCATTGGATCAGCCGTGTTACCGATGCGGAATGGCTATGAATCAAGTCTCTTCTAGCTCCTTCAACACTGCATTTAAATCACTTGGAAAAGAAACCAGAAAGCCCACAATGGAGCAGAGTTTAGCTGAGAAAACAATGGGAAAATGGAGCACAGTGAAGAGAGGTGAAGCAGAAGAGCCATCCGGGCAGCTAGAACTTGTTAGTAGGACACATTCACGGGGAAGTCACTTTCTGACTCAATGTGTATACTGGAAGATGCTTAAAAAATGACAAGCAAATGGGACTTCCCCTCCACCCTGTCTTGATAATTATGCCCTGCTCTCTGATATTTTTAGTGGAAAGTTTTACCGTGTCATTTTAAAACCAGTTATTAGACTTTCCAGGGCAGCCTCGTGATTCCCTGCTTTCACTTTGTCATGTTTTAGTTGTTTCCTACCTAGTTCTCTGGCATTAAAGATAAAAAGGTTCCCCCCTCCTCCCACAAAGCAGCTAAATGATACTCTGATGAGTATCCAAGAATGCAGATACCAGAATCAAACCACTCTGTCTCCCATTATGTTTCCACTATGATTCCAAAGATACAAGGTGGGTTTTTCAAAAGCACCTAAGGGTGTTGCATGATCTTCTCCTGTTGATTTTTAATTGGAGATGGGCATCTATCTTCCTTGGCACGCTGGAAAATCCCACCTATGCTGTAGAGTCTGCATAAAGACGTACACAAAATGAATGGAGTACTTCTGATGCAGAAAGTGTGTAAAAGATGTCATAGGTCTACCAGGGAGTGAAGGGAGCAATTAATGAACATAAGGACGCTGCAGAGATGCTAAATGGTACTTTTGCATCAGCTTGTTCCTGAATGGGTTTGGGGGTGAGATCTCTGCTCTTATACTCTCATAAATATGCGGCACTATCAGAGACAGAGGTTTTGGCGCAAACTGATGCGTTAAAAGGGAGCTAGTCACCAGGATGGGAGCTAGTCACCAGGATGGGGTGGGATCATCAAAGAGTCCTGAAAAAACGTACAGCGTGAGTCTGTTCTGTAAAGTAACTGTGAGAAAATGCCATTGTTGGCTTCCATGTTTGACTCTGCAAAGATTTATGTCAAGTGTGCTGCTTTAACAAGAAAAATGGATATACGTATAAATATTGTCTAAATTCCCGCCCTGCTGACTCTTCCTTGGATGTGAGAGTCAAGATGGGCTTTTTCCATCTGGCATATAAACACCAGTAACAAGGGTTCTGCAGGCCAAATTAGGGCTTATGGACCCAATTCACCACTGCATTACTCCAGTTTTATGCCAGTATAACTGCCCTGAAAGAATAGTGGGTAAAACTGGAGTGGTATTTTCACAGTGGTGAATCAGGCCCTTCATGACACCTGTACAAAATGGAGAAACTTTGCATTGATTTGGACTGTACATTCAAATCTCCTTTGTTTGGGAAGGTTCGTGAGCACAGATAAGCATGAAGCAGACAGACCACAAGGGTAAGAGGCCGCTGTTGAAAATAAATTTGGGGGCTTATTTCCATTTCATTGCTTGTCTGTCTTTTCCCTTTCCACACAGGGTGAAGTGGGGCTCCCCGGAATACCAGGCTCTGCAGTAAGATGTTGCTTTAGCATTAACATGAGATATGAATTATAATGCATGAGAAACAAAAGTGAAGAAGGCAGGGAAGGGCTGGGAGGATTTTCTACAGTTAGGGATGGATTTTGTGTGGGACTTTCAAATGGACAGGAAGCGTAAGCCAGTGAAGATTCCAGAGAGCAGGAGTTCGTGGCTTCTAGGATCCCAGTAAGGGGATTAACTCAATATTTGTGAGACTTTGAATTATGAAGAGGTAGGATTTGAGGTGCCCATAAAGGAGAGAACTGAACTACCCAAGGAGTCAGGGAGGCCTAGCAGTAATAAACAATTTTCAGAGGAGTGGCCGAGATCACATCTAGTGCAGTCTTTTAGGGAAGAAAATGGGCCCGGGAGATTAGAAGGCAAATGAGAATTCAGGGTCAAGTGGAAAAGCTCAGTGTCTGACATTGGAGGCCCAGTGTGAGATTTGAGACAGGAGCTGCAGAAGGCAGCCTTGGGATGGACACTGCTCTTCTTACCACGTAGCAGGTTATCCGCTTTGTGAAAGAAGTCACGGTGGAGGTAGGAGCTGAAGACTGCAATGAAAGGGTAGCGGCAGTGAAGAGAACAGAGGTTTTGATTTTCCTCTCCCACCAGATTTATACACGTGAAACTCCAGTGACTTCAATTGAGTCATTTTTCATTTGCTTTGGTGTCATTGATGGGGGAATCAGGGTTTAATATTGGCCACACAGAGGTGTCATCTACAGCTGAATTCAACAAAGAGATTGCCAGAGGGGACATCAGAGAGAAGGGGTCAAGGATTGAGTTCTGCCAGGGCCCCATAGCCAAGAGGTCTAGCAATTGCAGCATATCCATTGTCAATCGCAAAAAAGGGGAGCGATTAAATAAGGAGAATCAGAGCATAAGGGAGTGAGTGGCACAGGACTCCTGATGGATTAGAAAGAAGATGGTCAGCAATATCAATATGGCACTGTGATGAGGAAGGGCCTGGACAAGAGCCAGACAAGAGAAGCCCAGTGACCCTACTCCATAGAGGAAGTAGGCAATTGTGAAAGGAGTGGAAGGCCGACTGAAAACTTTCAAGAAAGCTGTTTGGGTAAGAGGCTGGGAACTGACCCAAGAATTTGATGAGACATATTAGAGATGTGGCAGTAGCTGTGGAGGCATAGTGAGAGGTGTGTGAGGAAGGAAATTTTGAACATTAATCTGTGAGGCTGTAGCCTTAAGGGGATTAGCAGTGGAGAATGAATGGTTTCTTGTCCTGAAGTAAGTAGAAAAGTGTGCAAGGCGTGAGGAAATGAAGGTGAAAGGACAAAGAACTATCATTGACAATTTCCCAGGGGTGCATTTATTTGTTTAGAATTATGCACACATCCACTCAAAAGGAGCCTCGGCCAATGATGCCAAGAAAAGACACTTGCTACTGACGTGCCCATGGACACCCAGAGGTCTCTAGGATCTCTGTGCAACATTCCATCCACTAGCATCACATTGTTACAGCAGAAGCCTAACCTTGCGATTGGAGACTGCAGATAAAGCTAGACATAGTTCGCCAAATTCAGAGCTGGTAACGGAGGAGCTGGAGGAAGGTGTATGAAGATGTGAGGACCACTTGAACTTGCACCTTCTTCCAGGCTTCAGCAAGTAGGTTGCACAAACTTCCTTGAATGTGGATGGAATGGGTAGAAGTGGCTCGATGGGAGTCGGGCAGAGCATAAGGGAATCTAAGACCCCAATCATGCAAACGTGCACATGGTTAATTTGATTCGTGGTGGTAAATCTCCCACTGACGTCAGTGGGACAACTTGTGTGCTTCAAGTTAAGCACATGATTATGTGTGTACAGGATCAAGGCCTAAGTGAGTACAAAGGAATTTAACTTACACGTCATCCCTGAATTTGGTCCATTGTTTATCTAGTACCGCTAGTGTTTATGTTGCTCTACAGGTAGAAAATAGGACAAGATCCAAGGAGCTTACAACCTCATTTATAAAGATAACATGAGTATGATTGTTCTTGTTGTTGTACAGCGACTCAAAGATGCTAACCACAGCATAGAGAACTGAGATCAAGGTCAGTGCCAGGACAAGCTAACTACATAGAGAGCACAGCATAATTCAAGTATGTGTGAGGAAAGGAGGCTGTGCTGAAACAGAGTTAAAGTAAGTGGTGAAAGGTTAGCAGTGGGGGCAGCCTTAGGTGGGCTAGATGTGCAAAATAGAGAACCACTGTGTGCCTGAAGGTTTCCACATGTGTCTTCCTCCTGTGCGCTCTGTTTTACATCTCTGGCATCTTAATTTCAGGTACAAACGGAAGGTCTGAAAGGAGAGCAAGTAAGAATGGTTCAATATCTCTGTTGTACTAAATGTAAGAAGTAATAATTGGAGGGATGCTGTCAGGTAACTCAGCTGCCCAGATCAGGTTTTGTTTTCAGAGCATGCTGCAAAGTCTAATGTGACTAGAAATATTTTCATGACATGGAAAAAAGAAATCATATTTGCTAATGCCTGAGAACCAGCAAGTGAAGCTGCCAGACTACTGTCATGATGCCAGCTGAGTCTAAGGCCAGGCTACACTGGAGGTGGAGAGGGTCAACCTAAGATATGCAACTTCAGCCACTCAAATACGTCGATTTCAGCTATGCTATCTTAGATCGACTTATCTTGGCATCCTCACGGCGGTGAGTCAACCGCTGCCGCTCCCCCGTTGACTCCACTTCCACCTCTTGTGGTGGTGGAGTTCCGGAGTCAACAGCGAGAACGGTTGGGGATCAATTTATAGACGTGATAAGTCGATCCCCGGTAGATTGATTCACTCCCTACCTATCTGGCAGGCAGTGTAGACAAGGCCTAAGAGAGAACATAAACAGGGCAAATGTCAAAGAGTCAGCTACTCTGTAAAACTTTTTTCTGCTTTTAATACAATAAAAGGTGTGGATAGGGATTTTAAACGTGGTTTTATTTTTTCTTGATAGTGTCACTCACCACGAACACACACACACTGACCGGACGTCATTTGTTTGTGCCTCTTACTGCAATTTGTTTTTGAAATATGCATTTTACACTGTAAGGGCCCAATTCACAGCTGCGCTATTGCAAAGAGGCCACACAAGGCCCAGGAGAAAACCCCTGGTGCAGGAGGACCTCTATGAGAGCTGACTCTGACACAACCCCCGACTCCCTTCCAAGAGCCCCACTGCAAGGGGTGTTCCCAGAGGGATTGGGGGTGTGTGACCGGGGTGGTCCTGTGGCGTAAGCGTTCCCCTGTTGCAACCTCATAGGTGCCTTGGGTGGCTCAGCACACGTTAGAGAAGCCCTAACTGACAGCGGGGGCTGAACCAGCCCCAGAACTGAGGGAAATACCAACTGGGCTCTGCATTGACTCATGAATGAACTGGGGCCTAAGAGAAAATCCTCCTCTCGGCAGATGATCCATAAGGCCCTGTGTCCTAATTCACCCCCCATGCAGAGGGCCAGCACAAACTCCTGCACCACTTACAGCCCACTTATACCTTCAATATAGGACTCAAGTGGAAATTATGGTACATAAGTGCTTTGTGCTGGCCTTCTGCATAGGGGTGAACTGGGGCACAAGGGCTCTGCATTGCATCTCATGTTAGGGAGGTTCAAATTGGGCATATGGCCCTTTTGCCCCGGGTGAATTTCACATCCCACGCTTACAGAAGGGCTGTTCAAAGAGACGTGGCAAATGTATTAGCAGCTGCCCTTGAATTCATCATCTCCTAGAGGAAATCAGTGACTTGAACACTGACGTTGGGTTTTTATTTATTTTCGTAGGGGGCCCCAGGCCCACGAGGCCAACCAGGCCCAGCTGGAGTTCCCGGTGCACCGGTAAGTAGTTTCTTTTACTGCAACATTGGTTCATATAGGCTGAAATTCACTCTAGCGCAAGGGACCCGCCTAAAACCCTATGTGCTCCTCAGGCCTTTTATGAAGTGTTTAAGTGGTGCACGTGTCCTTCTGTCTTCTGCAGTGGTAAGAGGAATTCACCCATTGTGGAGGAACCACCCAAAGCCATGTACCACTTCACCCCTGAGGGTGGTGCATAAGACTTGGGCTGGTCCTCTTCACCCATGGGGCCCCGTCTTGCAACATGCTGGCTGCTCTCAACACCTGTTGATTTCCTGGGAAGCTGTTGGCACTCAGCACCTCTCCGAACGGTTCCCAAACAGAAACCTTGTATTAACTCATAGACAACGTCATGAATCTCAGATTAAGATTGCTACAGAAGGGAGTGAAATCGCCAGAATAGCCTCCAGGCCAAGAACTTTACCAATGATTAATCATTATATATATATAGTGGGAGGGGCGGGGGGAATATTTTCCTAAGAAAAGCTAGATATCTGAACATTCTTTCTATCTGGCTTAATTGTAGCCTCTTTTCCTTAGCTATATCTTATGATCTAGTTCAGGGATCAGAAATTTTTGCCATGCGGCCCGCCAGGGAGTTCCACTGGCGGGCCAGGATGGTTTGTTTCCCTGCAGCATCTGTAGGTTCGGCCAATCGCCGCTCCTATTGGCTACTGTTTGCCGTTCCAGGCCAACTGGGGCTGCGGGAAGTGGTGCAGGCCGAGGGCTGTCGATATTATGAAGATGTATTACTAAGTAAGAGAGACGAAGCTGATTTAAAATATATACCTAAGTGTTGTTATGGGCTCCCCTTCTTTAATCAGCACATTGACTCATCTTCTCTGTGATGTTCTATTGGCCTAAGCGTTCACGAGAGAACATGCTTATCAGATAAAAGGCAGCCGGATATCGATGCTCCTCACCAATAGCGCAGAACTGAGTGAAATTGCCTGCACTTGTCAGTGTTTTGTCTTAGGTACATTCTCTATAAACGGTTTCTCTTTGAAAGGGTCCAGTCGGTTTGGAAGGCAAGGCCGGAGTTCCTGGTTTGCAAGGTCAGAGGGTGAGTTGATGTTTTTATTTCATAACGGTCTCAGATGTTCAGCAGGGTGGCTGCTTTGTTTCAATAGAGCCTGGACATCTGCTCTATTTTATACGGGCTTTGTACTGATTCAGCTATTTCAATTGAAATAGTTAAACTGCGACAGCCTGTAGCGTGGATGCAGCTATCTCAGTATAAAGGTATCACATTAGATTGCGATTCCTACAGACGACAGCTTGCTTACTTACCAGATCAGCGGTCGGGGTCACCGGTGTGGTCAGATGTTGGTTGGGTGTGTATTCATTCAGTGTGATGGCCCAACTCTGCGCATGTAGCGGAGATAGCAGACCTTAATTAAACTGCCCAATAAATCCACAGACTCCATTTGTGGTGAAGGCACCCGGCCAGGTTTATTGCCAACAAAGCATGACAATAGCACCCGGCAGACCCTATGAGGATACTAAGACATGTATGCTCGTGACGGTGGACACAGCTGAGTCAGTGGTGGGACTTTCCCCTGCTCCCTACGCTGGCCAAAGACATTCCCTCTGAGATGCATATTTGTACACCAATACAAACAAGTTATGTACTGTGTCTGACATAGTTATTGCCCCCTGGTGTCGCTATTTATCACCCATCATCTTGTACATGTTGGTTCGATCAAAACATATATGTTACGTACTGTCATCCTGACCTTATCTTTTAGGAGGGGTCAGTGTGTTCCTGTTATCCCTGGGGAATGTTTTTGTACCATCCTTAATATTAGGATGTTCGAATACCACTTGATATCAGGATGTGTTTGCGTGAGCACTCTGACTAGCCCTTCTTAGAAATGTGTATTTCTGCAATATCAGCCCTGTTCTTGCCAAATTCTATGAGCAGGTCCTGCCTCATACCAGGCCTCTGATACAAGGGTTTATGTCTCAGGCAGCTCCCACGGGCCGCCGTTTGCTATTCTGGTATAGCTTATTTCTCCATAGCTATAGGGCTTGTCTTCATTACCGCAGGTAGCAATCGATCTTTTGGCAATCGATGTATCGCGTCTCCGCAAGACGCGATAAATCGATCGCCAGAGGCACCCCCCGTCGACTCTGGAACTCCAGCTTGTCACAAGGCGCAAGCTGGAGTCGACGGGGGAGTGCGCTGCCGACCGCTGCCGCCACGAGGACGGCAGGTAAATCGGCTGAAGATACGCCAACTTCAGCTACGTTATTCACATAGCTGAAGTTGCGTATCTTCAGTCGACCCCCCCCCCTCCAGTGAAGACCAGCCCATAGAGATAGAAGGCTCCTTTATACTAGTAAAACTTTGCCGACACGAAAGGGGTGCTAATTAATTGGCATTGATCTAGTTAAAAGGTACAATTTTAGTACCCTGTAGTAGACAAGGTCTGAGAAACACTGCTATTAAAGGTAACAATGTCCTGTGGCACCTTAAAGACTAACTATAAAGTTTTGAAGCATAAGCTTTCGTGGGCTAATACCCACTTCGTCGGATGCAAGCAGTGGAAGTGTCCAGCAAAAGCTTATGCTTCAAAACTTTATAGTTAGTCTTTAAGGTGCCACAGGAGTCTTTGTTACCTCTGCTATTCCAGACTAACACGGGTACCTCTCTGATTCTTGACTGCTATTAAAGACTGTCCAGAATGTGCAAATAACACCCCAGATTCTGGAGAAAGAAGGAGAGTTGACAGCATATAACAGATTTCCAAGGCGCTTGCCCTTTGTGGGCTGATACACATAGCTGATCATTATTTTCAGGTAGCCACTGACCTAAGCTGCAGTCACAAAACTAATGAGCAGGTTTTTGTTCTCATGCATCCATATTCTCTCACATGCCCTCTTGCTTTGTGTCTGTGTCTGGCGCCCTCACTCACCCTGAGCGCTGCCAACTTCCTTTGGACTCAATGCAAGTACTCAGCGGGAGAAAGAGTGGAAGAATCAGAGCCTTAGTGATCTACAACAAACCAGTAATAACAGGGTTCACACTGATAACTCAACACTCGGAAAATCTGAGTGGGTTTATCTAATGGCGAGGGGCTGTTAGATTGCACGGTCTTTCTGCACTACCTTGTGGAGTGTGGCCAACATGCAAAGGCAAATATCCCATGAAGGGGGCAGGCACAGGGCATACTTCCTCTGGGTGCTGGGAGCTCCAAGGGGCGTTCAAAATGGTCACTTCCCCCAGTGGAAGAGCTCTCCACTGCTCTCAGAGGTGCCGTTCAGGCACAGAATGGTGGAGGAACCTTGAGTTGACCTACAAATAAAAAACCCGCAACCATGTATTTGCCACCATAGGCCTGGTAGAACATGAGAGCGAAGGCAGTGAGGGAGTGGCTGCAGAAAGGTGGGTTTCTGGCACATAGCAGTGTGCCGGAAGTAACCCCATGCATTTGCACTCCAGATAATTTATTATATGTCCAGGGTTCACAGTGGTCAAAATAACTCAGACTTGATTTCTCACCAGCATGTGTCTTTGGAAGGGAGGCTGTTGGGTCAAATAGGGCCAATCTGGGGAGGTTTGGAAAGAACGAAGCTTTCTGAAAACAGAGACCAAACGAAATGTATCCAGGAATGTACTAGTCCAGTGGAAACTTTAGGATCAGAAAGATAGTCCCGTGCAGTGTTTGTGACTTTGTTTGGAAGTGACATAAGAGCACAAGTCACATTGAATGTTCAGACCTACTTCTCTTCTAAAAAAAAACCCTGGTGTTTAGTTGTGTGCACTGACTTCCGTGGGAGGATCTAGGTACACAGTGTATATTCACAGGGTGTGTGTGTGTGTGTGTGCTTGTGTGTGTGTAACATCAGAACTTGGAAGAATGGAATCCAGACTTGATCCCCTTGATTTCGACAGAAGAGTGCCCTGGGTTATAAAGTGGGGAGAGCTACCACCTACATATGTAAATTGAATCTTCCAAGAAATATCAACGCAGGAGTCATTCTGGTTGAGTAATGCTAAGTTAATCAAATCTGCTTTTGATCGTTAGTCCCCTGTGTTTAAGTCTTTATTTCCTATTGGTCAATGTTAAAATAAAATGCTCACAAAGTGCTAGCTCACCATTTTCCGGAGGCTTCCCAACGGGTTTATTGAGATTCCTCTTGCTGTAGTTTTCTCTTCACATTGGGTGACCCACAGCCCTACCTTGAATTATTTACACACTGTTTAAACATGACCTCAGAGCGGCTATGATTGATCACATCACACGGAAACTTTGAACTCGCCTCCCCTTGTGTTAGCCCAGTGATGAGCGGAGCATCTTATCCGACAGCCGAGTCCGAGGCTGGAAGTGAGGTGCTTTTTGCAGGTGGTTGCTCCAGTCTCTGTGCTGCTGCTGTATTGTCTGATTAGCCAGCCTCGCACTGCAGTGCTCTCCAACCTCTTTACACCCAAGATCACTTTTTGAACCTAAGGGCAACTCAGGATCTGCCCCACCCTGTCCCCAAAGCCCTGCCCTGCTCACTCCATCCCCCCTCCCTCTGTTGCTTGCTCTCCCCCACCCTCACTCACTTTCACCAGGCTGGGGCAGGCGGCTGGGATTCAGGAGGAGGTTTGGGCTCGAGGGGTTCGCAGTGTGAGGCGGGGCTCTGGGGCTGAGCCTGGGGCAGGGGGTTAGGGTGAGGGGTGCGGGCTCTAGGAGGGAGTTTGAATGCAGGAGGGGGCTCCGGGCTGGGGCACAGTGTTGGGGTGCAGAAGGGAGTGCAGGGTGGGGCTGTGGGAGGGAGTTTGGGTGCAGGAGGGGGCTGGGGCTTGTGGTACAGGAGGGGGCTCGGGGTGCTGGCTCTGGGAGAGAGCTCAGGGTAGGAGTTGGGGTGCAGGAGGGGATGTGGGGTACACATGGCTCCGTGCGCTGTCCCTCTCTGCAAGCACCCCTCCCCCCCCCGCAGCTCTCCTGGCCAATGGGAGCTGGGGGGCGCTGCTTGCAGGCAGGTGCAGCGCACACAGAGGGAGACCCCTGCCTCTCCGCCCCCCAGGGTCGTAGGGCTGAAGTGACCGTTTCTAGGAACAGTGTGGGGGTGAGGTTGCCTTAGGCAACTACACTGCCCTGCCACTGGAGATCACGATGGACTGGTTTCTGGCCACTGCTTGCACTGCAATTATAGTGACTTGGTGATGGCTTCATACCAAGGACAGCACTGGACATTGTTTACCCGAGTCAGCAGCAAAGCTGTTTAAAGAACTCACATTAAAGCTACCTATGATCTAAGAAAAATGATACAGGGGAGAGAACGTCTCTCTGCAACAGGCTTTGCTGCACACCTCCCACTGAATAACAGGGCACGGAATCGAACTACATAAGCTTGACTGAAGAGTCCTCCTGTGGAAATGATAGCACACACCATGGAACAGGTTAATTCCTTAATAGAAAAGGCACTTGTTTTGGCTCTCATTTCCTCCGGTGCTTAGAAAACGGTACCTCCGTTCTCTCTTTCGCAACTAACTGTCCTGTGCTTTCTTTATGAGACAAGCCGTTCCACGGTGTCCCTGATTTGAAAGCCTGCTCGGAAACGCTGCTTCTCTAATCCAATTAATAGACAGTATCAGCTGTGTGAAGGACCATCATCTGTCAGGGTCTGTGGCGCAACATAAAATGCTTATGCTAATGGCCAATTGAGGAGGGCTGTCGGTGGATGCATACTGTGTTTGAAAGTTTCCCTAGCTGCTTTGTTGTGCCTAACTATGGAACATCTTAGGGGAGGGAGTTTTGTCCTTCACTAAGGGCTGGTCTTCACTGGGGGGTGCGGGGGATCGACTGAAGATACGCAACTTCAGCTATGTGAATAACGTAGCTGAAGTCGGCGTATCTTCAGCCGACTTACCTGGCTTCATCATTGCGGTGGCAGTCGGGGGCGCGCTTCCCCGTCGACTCCAGCTTGCGCCTTGTGACAAGCTGGAATTCCGGAGTCGACGGGGGCGCCGTGGGTGATCGATTTCTCACGTTTTAATGAGATGCGAGAAATTGATTGCTAAAAGATGGCTTGCTACACGCCAATCCGGCGGGTAGTGAAGACATACCCACAGAAACTTAGCTGGATAGAATATTTTAATTAAAAAAATAGCCATCCAAGAGAGTGTGTGAATATCTGAGGTGTTCAAACCCTGAACATGGGGGGTCTGTAATGACATCCAGCAGAGGTGGAAGCTGTAGTAGACTGGGAGAAGCCACTGTGGCCCCACCGGTGTGACCCAAAGAAGGGGTTGAGCGACTTCTAAGCTAGCAGATAGACCTGTAGTGGCACAAGTTCTCCCTTCTGTACATACACACAAACCAGCTGGCTCCATAGAAGCAGTGTGATCTGGTGAACAGGACACGGGACTGGGAGTCAGGTCAACTGGGTCCTCTTCCTGGCTCTGCCACTGCTCTGTGGTGTGACCTGGAGCAAGTCACTTTCCCTCACTTTACCGAAGTGCCTCAGTTTCACCTCCTACCTTTTGTCTTTCTTGTCTAGCTAGACGGTAAGCTCTTGGGAGAAAGAACTGTCTGCTCCCATGCACAGTGGTACCCGAATTACAATTGGAGCCTCTAATTATATAAATAACTAGCATAAGTGCCCGGCGCTGCTCGGGTCAGTCGGAGGTGGGGAAGTGGCAGACAGCTGACACCCCCTGACCAACCCCAACACCCACCCCTCACCCCTCACCCACCCCGATACCTTCCCACCCCCCCCAAGCAAACCCAACACCCCCACCTCACCCCCCGACCAAACCCGACACCCCCACCTCACTTACCGTCCCACCAAACCCAACTCAGATCCGTCGCAGGTGGGGAGGGGGCCCAGAGCCGAGGGATTCCGGGGACCTTCGCAGGTGGGGGCGGCACAGAGCTGATGGATTCTGGGGTTCCGTTTGGAGGGGGGAGGGGCAGAGAACTGAGGGATCTCCGGGGTTCCGTTGGAGGGGGGAGGGGCAGAGAACTGAGGGATCTCCGGGGTTCCGTTGGAGGAGGGAGGGGCAGTGAGCTGAGTGATCTCCGGGGTTCCATTGGAGGAGGGAGGGGCAGTGAGCTGAGTGATCTCCGGGGTTCCGTTGGGAGGGGGGAGGGGCAGTGAGCTGAGTGATCTCCGGGGTTCCGTTGGAGGAGGGAGGGGCAGTGAGCTGAGTGATCTCCGGGGTTCCGTTGGAGGGGGGAGGGGCAGTGAGCTGAGTGATCTCCGGGGTTCCGTTGGAGGGGGGAGGGGCAGTGAGCTGAGTGATCTCCGGGGTTCCGTTGGAGGGGGGAGGGGCAGTGAGCTGAGTGATCTCTGGGGTTCCGTTGGAGGGGGGAGGGGCAGTGAGCTGAGTGATCTCCGGGGTTCCGTTGGGAGGGGGGAGGGGCAGTGAGCTGAGTGATCTCCGGGGTTCCGTTGGAGGAGGGAGGGGCAGTGAGCTGAGTGATCTCCGGGGTTCCGTTGGGAGGGGGGAGGGGCAGTGAGCTGAGTGATCTCCGGGGTTCCGTTGGAGGAGGGAGGGGCAGTGAGCTGAGTGATCTCCGGGGTTCCGTTGGGAGGGGGGAGGGGCAGTGAGCTGAGTGATCTCTGGGGTTCCGTTGGAGGAGGGAGGGGCAGTGAGCTGAGTGATCTCCGGGGTTCCATTGGGAGGGGGGAGGGGCAGAGAACTGAGGGATCTCCGGGGTTCCGTTGGGAGGGGGGAGGGGCAGTGAGCTGAGTGATCTCCGGGGTTCCGTTGGAGGGGGGAGGGGCAGTGAGCTGAGTGATCTCCGGGGTTCCGTTGGAGGAGGGAGGGGCAGTGAGCTGAGTGATCTCCGGGGTTCCGTTGGAGGAGGGAGGGGCAGTGAGCTGAGTGATCTCCGGGGTTCCGTTGGGAGGGGGGAGGGGCAGTGAGCTGAGTGATCTCCGGGGTTCCGTTGGGAGGTGGGAGGGGCAGTGAGCTGAGTGATCTCCGGCGTTCCGTTGGAGGAGGGAGGGGCAGTGAGCTGAGTGATCTCCGGGGTTCCGTTGGGAGGGGGGAGGGGCAGAGAACTGAGGGATCTCCGGGGTTCCGTTGGAGGAGGGAGGGGTGAGCTGAGCGAGTGAGGTGTCTGTTGGAGGGGGGTATTATGACATCATCACCACCTAACCGCCCAGCCGATGTGATTGGCCCTGAAAGACTTTCACCCCTGGGGGGCGTCAGAGGTGAGATCCGAAAATTTTCCGACCCTTACCAGCATCTAGACCCCAAGACCCCTCACTGTACCAAATTTCAAGTCTCTGGCTCAAACGGTGCGGGAGGACTTCGCAGTCATACGTACATACATACATACATACATACATACACCACTTGACTTTTATATATATAGATAGTAGAGGAGCAGGTTCAGAGGGGCAGATTTTAATTACCTGTTACATTGTCGAAGCCACATGGCTGTTTGCCCTGTTCTTTTGTAGACTAATCACCTTCTCTAGCCTGCAGTGAGAAACTGGAGGCCAGGGGCTGAGCAAATAGCAAATGCAAGCACCAGACCAACCACTAACTTTACAAATGCACTGCAGAACCTGAAGGTCTAAGGATAAAAGCCCTTCCTTAGTGTGAACGGGGACTGGTGCCGAGAGCAGACATGCAGCTGACAGTTCAAGGGCCGGTTATCCTGAGATAACAGATGACATCACTTTCATCTGGGGTACAGAGTGAACGTCTCAGCCGAGCACAGGGCTCTGTGTGTAGAGAATTTCTATCAGCAGGGCTGCATAATGAAAGGAAAATCAGAGACAAATTCTTCCAGCTCCGGGAGTGGAGGAGAGGAGAGTGAGAATACAATGATGGCAGCAGGGACGTGAAGCTTCCAAAAGTCCCTCAGCTCCTGAGAACAGCAGAGAGAAAAAAACGGCGGGTGACGTCCCATGCCTGTTGAAATCAATGGCAAAATACCCATTGGCTTCAACAGGGTCAGGATTTCAGCCCTTGTCCGGGGTCTGGTACTCCACTAGCTCTTACACTTTGTTTTGCCGTGTACACTTGTGCAGAGTGGGTGAAAAAGAGTAACCACCTGGGGCCGAAAGCCCAGCTGGTTTAAATCAGGGAGGCTTCCAGGCAATGGAGCAGCACCAGTTTACACCAGCTGAGGATTTGGCCCCTGAAGGGGGGAGTGATTTGCTCCTATTTTGCACTTCCTTTTAAAGGTGTTAATGGGTAACAAGCTGTAAGGCAGGAGAGACCTGAACCCCGAAGATTCATAGTATAGATTCATCTGTATAGTTTCTATGGAGTGCTCTGATATCAGGGTGGCTGGGGGTCTGATCAAATCATTGGTAGCATTTCATATTTATATTGCAGAATAGCCTAGATGCCCCAGTCAGTATCCGGGCCCCATAGTGCTAGGCACTGTACAGACACACCGAAAGGGACAGTCCTGCCCTGATGAGTAGACAGTCTAAGAAGCCAGGCCCATCCACAAGACCTCTAGGCAGGCCCGCAGTGCTTTAGTTAGCCCCAATGTACCTGCCATGGAATCTAGCAGGGATCCAGATGTGGGTTTTAAATAATGTGTTTGAGCATTTCATGTCTCATAGCGGTAATACGAGTGGAGGTGAGAGTCTGGGCAGTGAAAGAACAGAGCGGATGTTATTGGAGGTATGAGAGGTAAGGTGCTGTGATTTAATGGGGAGAAGATGACCTGTCATTGGCCAAGTACCACTGCTGGCTGCTGTAGCAGAAGACTATACCTCGGCTGTCCCTGGACGTTAGCAAAGATTTTAGTATGGTCTCCCAGCCAGTTAACAAAGTATGGATTAGATGATGGACTAATAGGTGGATAGAAAGTTGGCTAGATCGTCGGGCTCAATGGGTAGTGAGCAATGATGCCTAGTTGGCAGCCGATATCAAGCGAAGTGCCCCCAGGGGTCAGACCTGGGGCCAGTTTTGTTCAACATCATTAATTATCTGGATGATGGAATGAATTGCACCTTCAGAAAGTTTGCATATGACACTAAGCTTGGGGGAGAGGTAGAAAATTGGGGATTACAGTGCACGAGAAGCTGGATATGAGTCAACAGTGTGCCCTTGTTGCCAAGAAGATTAATGGCATATTGTGCTGCATTGGTAAGAACATTGCCAGCATATTGAGGGAAGTGATTATTCCTCTCTATTTGGTACTGGTGAGACCACATCTGGAGTATTGTGTCCAGTTTTGAGGCCCCCATTGCAGAAAGGATGTGGACAAATTGGAGAGAGTCCATCAGATGGCAACAAAAATGATTAGGGGGCTTGGACACATGGTTTATATAATAGAATGTATATGGAGATATACTTATCTCATAGAGCTGTAAAGACCTTGAAAGGTCATAAAGTCCAATCCCCTGCTTACACTATCAGGACCAAGTACTGTCCCCTGACAGATTTTTTGCCCCAGATCCCTAAATGATTGAGCTCACAACCCTGGGTTTAGCAGGCCAATGCTCAAACCACTGAGCTATCTCCCCCCCACCCCACCCCCACCCCCACCCCACCCCCCTTTATGAGGAGAGGCTGAGGGAACTGGGCTTATTTAGTCTGCAGAAGAGAAGAATGAGGGTGGCTTTGATAGCAGCCTTCAACTACCTGAAGGGAGATTCCAAAGAGGATGGAGCTTCGCTGTTCTCAGTGGTGTCAAATGACAGAACAAGGAGCAATGGCCTCAAGTTGCAGTTGGGGAGATCTACATTGGATATTAAGAAACACAGTTTCACTAGGAGGGTGGTGAATCACTGGACTGGGTTACCTAGGGAGGTGGTGGACTCTCCATCCTTAGAGGTTTTTAAGGCCCAGCTTGACAAAGCCCTGGCTGGGATGATTTAGCTGGGGTTCGCCCTACTTTGAGCAAGGGGTTGGACTAGATTATCTCCTGAGGTCTCTTCCAACCCTAACTTTCTATGATTCTATGACATGGTGTAATATATTTCATAGAGATTGGGAATAAAAAGGAGCTAGAAAAAGCTACAGATCTGAGATTGCCACTTTGATCGATATAGCTGAATGAGTACAGTAAACCCTCGATTTAACGGACCCCGATTTAACGGACTTCGGATGCAACGGACAAAATTTCCGATGCATCCGAAATCCGTTAATGGGGGCTGCGCTGGGTTGACAGCTCCCGCCCGGCTCCCCGCAGCGGGGACCCCGGCGGGAGCTGTCAAACCCCTCCCCGCCCCCCCGCCCGGCTCCCCGCAACGGGGAGCCGGGCGGGTGGGCTGACAGCTCCCGCCTGGCTCCCCTCTGTGGGGAGCCGGGCGGCCGGGCTGACAGTTCCCGCCGGGCTCCCCGCTGGGGGGAGCCAGGCGGGGGGTTGAGAGCTCCCGCCCGGCTCCCCCCAGCGGGAAGCCAGGCGGGAGCTGTCAACCCCCCCCCCCGCCCGGCACCCCGCAGCGGGGAGCCGGCGGGGGGGGGCGTTTGAGAGCCCCCGCTCGGCTCCCCGCAGCGGGAAGCCGGGCGGGGGGTTTGACAGCTCCCGCCGGGCTTCCCGCTGGGGGGAGCCGAGCGGGAGCTGTCAACCCCCCCGCCCGGCTCCCCGCAAGGGGGAGCCGGGGGGGGGGTGTTTGAGAGCCCCCGCTCGGCTCCCCGCAGCGGGAAGCCGGGCGGGGGGTTTGACAGCTCCCGCCAGGCTTCCCGCTGGGGTCCCCGCAGTGGGAAGCCGGGCGGGCGGGCTGACTCACTCCATATAACGGACTAATTCGGGCGAGGGGGTGTCCGTTGTCACCCGAAAGTCCGTTATTTAATAATTTAAAAAAATTATTAAATAACGGACTTTCGGTTTTAACGGACACCCCCTCGCCCGAATTAGTCCGTTATATCGAGGTTTCACTGTAGTTTAAAATACCTCCTTCCACTGGTCTGATTAAAAGTTATGGGACATTAGTTACACAGACATCATTTGCCTTGTTATAGAGAAGAGGACGTTGATTGTAATTTCTTAATGTAGGGCCTGATGCTGCAACTCTTTACAGGAGAGAGTTAAGATTACTCACATGAGGAGGGATTTGTAGCAATGCATCCCTAGATTATGAGGTACGGGGGGCAGACATCATGTCTTCCATTTGTCTGTAGAGCTAACATGAACTACCAATCAATGAACAAGGTCCCTGCCAGAAACAGGTATTTCAGACGTGTTCGGTTAACACCAGTGATCCCCAAACAGTGAGCCTGTGTAAGGACTAATCGTTTTTCTGTCATTCACCTTCAAGAAGGTTTCCTCTTAAATCCTGAGGTTGGAGAACTTTTTGGCTTAACTTGTATCATCGTAAGGACCAGTGGGGAGCCAGGGAGTCAGGGGGTGAGCACGGGGCCTTTTACTGGGCACCTATTCAGGGATTTCACTAACCTTCTTGCCCAGTGGCAGGGCTTTAGCAGCCCCACAGTGGAGCTGGGGAGAATATTAGCTAATGTGACAGGTCAGCTGTTAGCATTTACAAGGACTTGTCTGACAGCCGTCTTTAGTCACAGTTAGTGAAGGATCTTTTAATGATGTATGGAAATTACACAGGATCTCCTCCCATATCTGCTGAAATACTAATCTAAAGCCTCTCATCAGTGAATTCTTTGATCTACTCTTGGGGCTAGTAAATAATGATGGAAACCTAGACCAAGCAATGCTGTTGTGTTTGATGCATCAGCCAGGAATTTCGGATTATCTCTGTGTTACAGGCAGTCAAGGTCTAGGTTTCTACACTGACATGCTCATAACCAGACTGCACAGTGGGAACAGTGAAAGTTTGCCATTCTCATCTGTCCCTCATCTTTGAACTGTAGATCTCACTGCAGTTGCTTTAGAATACGTGCAGTTCTGAGAGTTTGAATTTTCTTTAGCTTGTTTTTGTTTGGGTTGTGGAATTTAATATGAGAGAAACCATTTGGAAAGATAAAAGCCGCCTTCCCCTTTGTCCATTGCTGGAGTTCCATCTTGAAGGTGAAAATATTTGGATAAGTTGAAAATAGGATAGGCCTGACCTTGCTAGATGGCCCACACAGCTTAATAGACTCGGAAAGTGCAAATAGTCTGGATGTGCTTCAGAAAAACATGCAGACCTTCAGGTAATCAGACGTTAGCACATAAGCTTCTGAGGATTATTTATCACTATCTGGAATCCACGGCTCAAATTGTCTTCTCACAGAGATCAGTATAACTCCACTTACCTCACTGAAATTGCAATAGGAAACCAAGAGGCGAATTTAATTAACCCTGACAGAGTAAATCCCATTTAGAAATGCAAGGACAGCTTCCTACATGCATGTTTGGTGTAATCTACTATATTTTAGTTCAGTTTTTCTACTTCACATTCTCAAGACTTTGTCAGAGCCAAAAGAATGGTGCAATTAAGCATAAATCATAAACAAAGAAATAGAGTTTTGCTTGTTTAGAATGGTACATTTTAAACTAATGTCCGGGCCGTGGCACTACAGAATACAAATATTACTAATAAGAATACAATGGGGTCTCCTTTGCTTTGCATTGGAACATCTGTGGCAAGTCTGAATTTAAATAAAGCATGAGATAATATCACTCAGACCATTCCAAATAACACAGTGTTCACCCCCATGTTGAACTGACCTGGTTCTCTCAGGCTGTAACCTTTAGAGTGCTGAGGGCAGCTGTATTCTCAGCTCAGTATTGTAAATGGGCTGTAACCAGACTCTCCTTTCCCTTTCCCTTATCGGTTCTTCCTTCTTGCACCAGAAGAGAATCTTCACAATTCCCTAATGCCCACGTAGTTCCCATCCCTCCTGATCATAGCTTCAGATGAGTGGACTGCATCAGTTGACTACTCATTTCTCTGAACAGTCTTTTATGTCCTCCAGATGTGAACCACCTCAACCCTGCTGGTTCAAGCTGGAGGGAGTGATCTGTAACTAGCAGCAGAGGGAGATTGGTCCTGTCAGAAGACAGACCACGGGAGCAAGGGGGTTTGAACTTAGGGTCAGGCGGCAGCACACTTGGAAAGACCAGGTCCAAGCTGTTGTACCTCCCAGTGACCAGAAACCCTGATTCATCTCTGTCCAAGAGGCCCCGTCAGTGGCTCCACAAACTGGCTGATCCCGACTGTATTGTATGTTACACTCAGATCAGGGCGCTGTTTTAACCAGGAGCATTTTATTCAAACTTTTGTCAGAATCAAACAAAAGCCCCACTTCTGGAGCGTCTTCTAAGAGCGCTGACTCCACGTTGACTTCACCCTGCTCCCCTTAGCTGTATCCCATTCCAAACCATAAAAGTACAGGCCGTAGGAAAATATAGCAATGGCATGCCATCCAGTTCTTTGCCCCAAAAACAGTCCACATGTATGGTACCATATATATCTTAATGTATGGGTGCTACATATACCGCTGGAGCCAAACCTGTCTCTGGTTTAAGACAATGGCTACTCTAAAAGTGAATCTGGCTATTTTGCAATTAGCCAGGTGTCCTCAGGCTTACACTTTGTCATTTGGCGAGTTGTAAAATAGCCTTGTGCTATAATATCTGTTAGAATGTCTCCCCTACCAATCTACAGGCCGAAATTTCCCCCATGCTTCCCTAATCCCCTTTCCTGAGGGTAATTGCTTACTTGACTACCTTGTGCTCTTTGTGGGTTCCTGGACTAGGAAAATGACAGTATCTCTCCTTGCAAGGGCAAGTGAAACAAACAGCACAGGTACAGAAATGTAGGCAAATGAACAAAAAGAGTAATAATGTGATTGATCATCTAGATTAAATCGAGAGCAAAACTGTAATTGCCAGCAAGGTAAATATATTCATTCACAATAAAACACATATTTTTAACTGTGCTATTATTCAAGTTGCTGATCAAGGCAAATAACATACGTCTCACATAGTCAAAGGATACACACTGCTCTACACTTAGCTGAGCCTTGCTATGAACAGAGCATAATTGGTGGTTCCGTCTGTTGTATTAATAGGCGATGTGACATTTTGCTGAGCTTTCCTCTCCTAGGTATAATTTCTCCTGGCGAGTGTCTTCATTGCCTTCCAGCCAGGCTGTTACATTGCAGAGCCGCTCTGTTGTTGTTTGATTTTGACTAAACCTTGAATGGCCAAATCTTTCCCCCACAATGAGGGAAACCGGTCTCCCTGCCTTTCTGCCTCTGTAATTATATGTTGCTTTAAGGGAGGTCTCGTTTTGAAAGGCACAAAGTACATGAGGGAAGGACAGGCTCCTTTGGCACCACTGGTAACAGCCACAAATTAGCCTACCCTATCATCTGTATGGATATAGAACCTCTCCTATATATTTATAATTGCAAGACAAGCATCTATGCATTCCCCACCCACCCCCTGAGCCAGGCTTGAGGAGGAGTGGAGCTGGAGCACTTCAATGGAGGCTTCCTAAGTAATTTTGTCTGCAGAGGAGCATGTTCCTAGGCATGCCAGGGCGGCATTCTCAGCAGCCTTAAATCCAACTCTCTGTAGAAGACCAGAACAAGGTCTATGCACCATTAATGCCATATCTAAAGTGAGATTTAAGTGGTGCACTGGGTTCGTGCTGACCCAAAGCACAATGGTCAATTTCACCTATAGGCGATATCTGGAAAATTCCTTCCCAACTCCAAATATAGCAGTCAGGTGGATCTTGGCGAAATGCTTCAGGATCCAATCAGACACCGGGAAAGAGTTCTCTGTAGTAACTCAGACCCCTCCCCATCTAGTGTCCCATTACCCACCATTTGGGATATTTTCCACTATCCGTCACAGATTGGCTATATGCCATTATAGGCAGTCTCATACCATCCCTTCCGTAAACTTATCAAGCTCAGTCTTGAAACCAATTAAGTTTTTTGCCCCCACTGCTTCCCTTGGAAGGCTGTTCCAGAACTTCATTCCTCTGATGGTTAGAAATCTTTGTCTAATTTCAAGCCTATACTTGTTGATGGTCATTTGTTCTTGTGTCCACACTGACGCTTAACTTAAACAATTCCTCTCCCTCCCTGGTATTTATTCCTCCGATGTATTGATAGGAAGCAATCAGATCACCCCTCAGCATTCATTTGCTTAGGCTAAATAAGCCAAGCTTCTTGAGTCTCCTATCATAAGGTAGGGTCTCCATTCCTCAAATCATCCTAATATCCCTTCTCTCCACCGGTTCCAGTTTGAATTCATCTTTGTTAAACATGGAACACCAGAATTGCACACAGTATTCCTGATGAGGTCTTACCAGTGCCTTGTGTAATGGAAATAAAGCTTCCTTTTCTCTACTGGAAATACCTTGCCTGATACATCCTAGGATTGAATTAGCCTTTTTCACAATCTCATTGCATTGGTGGCTCATAATCAGCCTATGATCAACCAATACACCTAGGTCTTTCTCTTCCTCTGTTGCTTCTAACTGATTAAGTCCCCACTTTATAGCAAAAGTTCTTGTTATTAGTCCCTAACGGCTGGTCTATTGTAGGGGGAGGGGTCAACCGAAGATACGCAGCTGCAGCTACATGAATAAAGTAGCTGAAGTCGGTGCACCTTTGGCCAACTTACCTGCTGTCCTCATGGCAACAGTGGTCGGCAGTGGGCTCCCCCGTCGACTCCAGCTTGCACCTCTCAGCGAGCTGGAGTTCCGGCGTCGACAGGAGTACCTTTGGTGGTTGATTTATTGTGTCTTGATGAGACACAATAAATCAATCGCTGAAAGATCGATCACTTCCCGCCTATCCGGTGGGTAGTGAAGACATACCCTAAGTGCGTGACCTTTCACTTGGCACTATTAAATTTCATCCCGTTTCTAATACTCCAGTTTTCAAAGTTATCCAGATCCGCTTAGTATGATATTCTGGTCCTTGTTGGTACTGGCAATACCACCCAACTTTGTACCATCTGCAAATTTTATTAGCACACTCCCATGTTTTGTGCCAAGCTCATTCGTGAAAATGTTAGGTAAGACTGGTCTCAACACCGATTCTTGAAGAACTCCACTAGAAATGTCCCTCCAGCCTGGACAGTTCACCTTTCAGTATGACCCATTTTAGTCTCTCCTTTAACCAATTCCTTATCCACTTCTCAACTCTCCTATTAATCCCCATCATCTCCAAGGTAACTGATATTTTCCCATGTGGGAATGTATCAAATGCCTTACTGAAATCCAGATAGATTAGATCTACTGCATTCCCTTTGTCTAAATAATCAGTTTGCTTCTCAAAGAAAGATCAGGTTGGTCTTTTGTAAAATCATGTTGTATTTTATTCCAATTACCATTTACCTCTATGTCCTTAGTTACTTTCTCTTTCACAATTTGTTCCAAGACCTTACATACAGCTGAGGCCAAAATAATGGGCCTTTAGTTTCCCGCATCACCTCTTTTCCCTTTCTTAGAAATAGGTACTCTACTGGCAATCCTCCAATCATAGGGTACCTTGAGTTTATGGATTCATTAAATTATTGCTATTGGGTTTACAATTTCATGTGCCAGTTCCTTTAATATTTTAGCATGGAGATTATCTGGGCCCCCTGATTTGGTTCCATTAAGCTATTTGAGTTTGATTTCCATCTTGGGTGTGGTAATTTCTACTTCCATATTCTCATTTCCATTATCCACCATGCCACTGCTTCTAAGGTCTTCATTGCCCTTATTAAAAACTGAATCAACCTATTTGTTTAGGTATTGGGTCATGCCTAGATCATCATCAGTGATTAGCAGTCCCACATCTTTCCTTGTCTTCTCTTTATTTATAAGGCTATAGAACCTTTTACTAATAGTTTTAATTTTCTTTGCAAGGCCCAACTCTGCTGGGCTTTTTGCTGTTCTCACTTTTCCCCTACACTTCCTGACCTCCAAGAGGTCTTTGCTGATCCATCCCATCTTCCATTCCTTGTTGGCTTTCTGCTTTCTCGTCATAACCTGTTTGAGATGCTTGCTCATCCAGCTTGGTCTGCAACCATTCCCTCTGAGTTTTTTTCCCTTTGCTTGAGATGTGGGCATCAGGAAGTTTCTGCAACTCTAACTTAAAGTAATTCCAATTCTCCTTCACATTCAGTTCCTTCCGTTCTTCAGTCCAGTCCACTTCCCTAACTAATTCCCTTAATTTTTTTAAGTTTGCCCCTTTTGAAATCAAGGACCCTAGTTGCAGCCCTGTTTTTGTTTATCATTCTGTTTAATATAAGATGAATTAATTCACAATCACTTGAACCAAGGTTGTCCCATGCAACCAGTTCTATGAGATCCTCACTAATACCAAATCTAAAATGTCATCACCTCTTGTCGGTTTTGGTGACTATTTGGTGAAGAAATCTGTCAGCTATCACATCCAGGGAAATCTGGGTCTTACCATTAGTAGTACCACTTGTCCTCCAATCTGTAGCTGGGAAATTAAACTCTGCCATAATCACACGATTCCCAGTAGTGTTTATTTTATTAAAAACAGGCTAGCTTTGATTGGTGGCACAGGTAGTGGCTTGAGCTACCCACCAAAGTATGGACCTAGTATCTCAGTCGGGATTGCATTCAGGCAGACCCCCTCCCTCCCAATGATCTAGCCCAATTATAACATAACTGGCCACAAGGGTGCTGCATGCAGGGGAATACCCAAGTTATATCAAGAGCCGGATCAATGGTGTTAAGTCCACATTTTTTAATGTGGTCCAATATTCATAGGAAATTGAGGTTGAGCAGTTCGTTTGGGTAAAGTATCCCTATTGTGTATAATCTGACACACTTCCCTAGCCTCTGGCTACATGCCGTTCTTATCTCAGCACTCCTTGATTGTAAATTGGCAGATCCATTGTGGAGACAGGCATACGATGTGACACGTAATTTAAAGCTTTCATTGCCGTGCTGGGCTGTGCAATTTGTTCGATCCATTTGGAACCAGACTTATTGCATCCACATCCACTGTACGTCACTTTTGCTGAAAGTGAAAATCACAGTGCTGTATTTTCCATTGTACGGGAAGGAAGAGCCGACCTAGGAGCCAGTGTTAAGCACTAATCCCATCTTTCTGCATTCATATTTTGTTAGTGGGTTTTTTTTTTAATAAGCATCTTCTATACGTGCTTCCTTTCTGCCAGATGGTGAAATGAACATTGCTATTTGGCCTACAATGGTTGATTCTCTTTGTGATGTGGCTGTTGAAGGTGTTCAGAAGCCGTTGGCCTGGCCACTGGCTGGTTGAATATGATATTATGAAATATTAGAGGTGCAGGGAACAATGCGGGGAAAAAAACATAAGGCACATTTGAATGGCTAGCAAAACATATTTTGTGTCTGATGTGGGACAGCTGGCTGCATTAACACCTTCTGTCATAGCAGGGCCTGGTGATCACGTTGTCAGTTGCTTCCTTCATTTTTGGTCGTTTGACAGTATTTATTTTTATTAAGAGAAAAACAAGCAAAGGTTCTGATTCTGCCCTCAGACTCACCAACCTCAATTAATACAGCAGGTGAAAAAACTGAAAAATGAAAAAAAAAATTTTTTTCATGCCCTTCCCCCCCCACCCATTAAAATTAAAAATGTAGGCAAATTTCACTGAAAATTCTCATTCTGGCACATTTCCACCTGCTCTCCTCCCATTCAAGGCCTTGGAACCACGTGTCCCTCCCTGGACAGAATTTGATCCAAGCAAAGGAGATTATTACATCAGCAAACACCTGAATCTCTCTATCTACTGTAAACTCTGCAACACAATCACATGCACAAAGCATGGGATCATCATGAGATACATCCATAAAAGAAATCTCACTACTCAGCGCATGACATTTATTTAATCACATTTTGGATGAGCTGTAAGAATAGAAAGAGAACTTCTTTCTCTCATAGGTGCTTATCTGTCCCCGTATTACAATAGCATCTGTCCACCTCCCAGCTATTGATGGTTCTATATGTATAACAGTGCTGTGATGTAGAGATTATTTCCCTCACTTTACAGATGGGAAACCAAAGCACTAAGTGTTTAAGTGACTTGCCTGAGGTCAAATAGGAAGTTGGTGGCAGGGCTGAGACAAGAATCCAGATGTCTGGAATGTAACCCAATTCCTCAGCTATCCTTTCTCCACACCCACCTCACCTTTGGACTACACCCTAGATTTCCATTGTGCATCAGTGTGCCCCGAGACCTGGCAGAGCTGGATTCCAAAATGAGTATACAGTGCACCCCTCACATGTGCACACTCCAATTCCTGCATCCAGCTTCCCTTCCACAGTGGAGCCTCCAGGGTTCCTCTGCAGAGGACCTTGTGGGCCTGCAGAAGAAGCAGCCAGATCTGCCTCCTGGGGACCAGACCAATCTTGACTGGAAACACCGTATGTGTCTCCAGAGTTTCCAAATGTTTCCATAGACCTGGAAAGGGAAGACCAGTGAAATTATATTAAACATACGAGTCTATTGTTAAACAATATATGTTATTTTAACAGGTAGTCATGTTAGAGGGTCTTTTGGTTTATGAAGCCAGTGAGGTGTTTGGAACCAAGAAAACAAGAGTATATTTTATTTTTCTATAGTACCTTTCATATCAGAGGCTCTTCAAGTTCTTTACAAATTACAGAGACGCAGCAGTGCTGAAATGCAACCACTTCTGAGATGAGAGAGCAGACAGCTGGCAGACAACTCTAGGCAAAACAGTGGGAAGAGGGGAAATTTTGGCTAAGAACGTACTGTATCAATAAAATGTGTTTATTATTGGTCTTTCACAGGTCAATTTTCTATTTAACTGGGGGGGGGGTGTCACTGGAGTGCTGTTGTTTTTCTAATCAGAATAGTTGATATTAAGCACTTACATGCATTGATAAAGTGTTTGGCTTTTTGTTTGGTTGGTTTTTTGCTGAATCTATGAACTCTTCAGTACTTGGCAAAAAACCTATGGTAGAAACAGGGTGGGGTAGAGGTCCCAGAAGTGAGCCCATCTTCCAAGGCTGATTATGATCAGGTCTGGTTTTAGTATCTGATTGGCTTTTCCACAACAGGCTTGGTTGACTACAGCCACTGCTCCCCCAGCAGTTTCTTCATCCCTATAGAAGGAACTGATCAAATTCCCAAACTCTGCAGCCAGCTCTGAGGTGGAGAAGAGGTCATGATGCTTAATACATAAGATTGCCCCCCTCTTATGTACACTAGGGGATATGAGAAGGGGGGTATGGGGAGGGGATTGTCTAGCCAACAATCATTAACCTTTTCCACTCCTGTGCAGATGCACTGGTTGAACATGACCATATGCCAGGCTTTCCTGTCTTTGGGTTAAAGGGCTGAGTTTGAATTAAAGGGAATTTCATCTGCTTACAGACAGACCTCAGCCATAGCACCAGTTTCCTAGTACTTCAGCTCTGTTGTGGCTCTGCCCTGTTTTCCAGAGCAGATCTCAATTTGGCAGTGCAATATTAGCACAATTCAGAATTTTTCAGACTCAGGGGAGTCATTGGGAGCTTTGTGCACAAACCCTGGGCAGAATCTGGCCTGTGAGTTGACTGCTCTGTGTGGTTAACGTTTGCACTTCTTCGCTGGCCCATGTGTGTTTCAAAGAGAGGTTCTGGACTAAGTGAGAAGCTGCTGGTTTGTAATGTCTGATTTTCTCTTGGCTGCACAGGGCAAGAAGGGTGAAGCTGGTCTCCCAGGACTCGATGGCCTGCCTGGACCTCGGGTGAGTGCCGTTTATGCTTTCTTCCTTAGAAACACAATGGCAATACACCAGACGTGATAGCGTTTTGGTAAGAAGGGACACCACTATATGAACAGCATTTGTTCTGAGAAGCCCTCAGGCAGACAGCTGTGCTGCATGGGATGAGTGGCACTGATCCTCCTTTTGTTTACACCAGTTTTACAGCGGTGTAACTCCAGGAGCGTGAATGGCATTATTCCTGATTTACACCAGTCTGAGTGAGGCGAGCCAGGCCCAGTGTCTCACATTCACTTTAAGCATCCTTAACAGTCTCTCACGAGGTACCTGAACGGTGCATCCACCAGGGGATTCTCTGGACATCACTTTTTGATAGAGTGATGAGATGTCGTGATTTTGCAAGGACAGTCCAGATTTTGGGGTCTTTTTCTTAGATAAGCTCCTATTGCCCCTCATCCCCTGTCCTGATTTTTCACACTTTCTGTCTGGTCACCCTACTTTTATATCACCATTCCCAGGTCGGGAGCCTCGGTTTACAGTACTTAAGGCAGCAGCTCTGCTAAACACTGACTGTGCGAATTGATCATTGCAGAAAGACACCCTGCCAGTGCAGCGGGGGAAGGGGCTGTTTAAACCTTGCTTTGCTATTGGTCAGGTGGCACATCCCTGGGAGGCCTTTGGGGCTCACTTTTCCTTGAGGGGAGGAAGGGGCGGAGAAGATAGAGACAGAACTTTCTGTAACAGGATGTGTTTGCAGTCCAGTGGGAAGAGTCCCACTCCTGGGTCTGTACTCATGTAGCCCATTGTTCTAAGGCTATTGGGCCAGATTCTGACCATTTCAACTCTATGAGGGGTGAGTGGGGTTGCGTGAGCAGTAAATCAAGGCAGAATTTGGCCTGTTGGCTCTCACATAGGGTGTCATATTGAACCACATTGATGCTTGGCGCCTCCAACTCTCATTCCTTTTCCAGCTGCTTTTGTAAGCCATGCTAGATGATCTAAGGGGGGGGGGGGTGTCAGTGATTCACAGCTGTTTCCATACAGTGACCCTGTCTTGCAACAGAAAAATGCTCTGGAAACTTGTCACAGCACGAGTGGCTCCTTTAAGAGGATTTGAGGCCAACTCCACCTATGCCCTAATTAACTAGCTGCTTCCTCCCTGGAGGAGAGGGGACTTAAGGGAGTCAGCTGACACCTTAAAAGACACCTAGGCCTTATACAAGTGCTAAGAGAGATCAGTCTGTGGGAGAAACAGCAAGGTCCAAGGGAAATCCTGAACTAGGCTCTTCAGGAGAACAGTACTCCAAGGAAATCAGCCTTAGGTGCTGAGTGCTCAATACAAAGCAGACTGGGACAGGACTAGCTAAAGTCACCTGTGCTGTGTATGAGCTTTAGTGACAGATTTCATTTGGGGACTTTGATGGTTTTGAATGCTTTATGTTATTAAACCGGCCCTGGCAGGGGTATTAGCAGCAAGAAAGCCTGTGTGGAGTTTATTAAAGAGTCCTGAAGAGGAGGGAAACTGAGGCAGGGTACTGCAGAACTCCTGCTGGCCATGGGGGAGCTCTCAGGAGGTGGCTGCTCTGTTACAGAATCCGTTCCCTTCTCACCATAAGGAAAGGGACGCTGGTCATAAACTCTCTTGGCCTATTTGTGACCACACCCCTCAATTGAGTACCCAGGAGAGAGTATAACAACACATTAACCCCCTTTTTAATAATACGTTATCAGTCTTAAGATTGGGGATTTTAGCTCTAGTCAGTTAAACTTTCAGACACAGAAAAGCGTAGATTCTACTGTCATGGGTAATATATATGGTGAATAAGACATCGTTAGCTGTTGGTTGTTTTTGCTTTGCTGATATTTATTTTATTTCCCCTGGCAAGTAATGCTCTTTTTACTAGGAAACATCAGCTAGAAATGGATTCTGTAGCAGATGTTCTGTATTAAGGTGTTAAGATGACTGTGAAAGCTATCACAGACAAAACCCAATGGCTTGCTATGTTAGGTCAGGCGAACCTCATTACATCCAATTTAGAATGCTGCCATTTAGGTTCTGCTTTTTGCAATATCTGTGCTTTTCGGGATTCATTCCATTCTGCAGCATGTGGTTTACCAGTTCTTCAGCAGCTGCCTGGGAGGGGAATGTATTAACGTATTTTCAAATACATTTTAAAGGGTTTCTTTGTAATGCTGGATGACATTAAAACTTCCTGTTGAGTGTTACGGACATGATGAACAACCCATTTTTTAAAAAAAATACAGTTCCAGATAGCTGTCTCTGAATTAATCAATAATTAACGATTACACAATGAACATAATTCTGCCTTAACTGAAGGGTTTTTTATATACTTTCATGGCACTATTTCAATATTCAGGATGAAAAAGCTGGCTGATTTAGCATTAAGCAGCTTTTCCCTTGGCACTAACAAAACAAAGCTTGCAAATTTTATGTTAATCAGAAAGAGATAGAACTCCAATACCATCAAGGGATTTTTAAATTGACTCACCATTTGCTGTTCTTCCAGGTATATTAACTTTAAGAATCAAGAAAATTATGTATGTTCTTGTAACAGCACCCTGAGCTGGGCATGTGACTGGAGACTTCCAGATACATTGGATAAAAAGAGCTTCAAATCTGATCATAATAAAAGCACCTTTGACCTTATAGCACTTTTAATGTCAGGTTTTTCAGGGATTTTTTTTAGCTTTGGTACTTTATTGTCTTTTAATTAAACCAGCGAGAATGTCTCAGACGGGGTCCTTAAAGAACAGTCACAGGTTCTGCCTTCTCCTACTCAAAATTCTACTCTGGCTATGTCTACACTAGCACAGTAAGTCATCCTAAATTACGCTACTCCAGCTATGTGAATTATGTAGCTGGATTGACGTAGTTTACGTCTATTTACTGTGATGTCTACACGGCGCTGGGTCGATGGGAGACACTCTCCCATTGACTTACTTTACTCTTCTCATTTGGGGAGGAGTACCAAGGTCAACCAGGGAGTGATTTGTGATTGATTTGGCAGGTCTTCACTAGACCCACTAAATCGACCCCCCGTGCATCGGTTGCCAAAGCTTAGATCTGTCTGTAGTATAGACCCCATTGGAGTTGGGGTAGAGCACAGGACAGACACAATAATGTGATCACAGCACATTTTCACATGTGCTGCAGGACATGAATGGAGTGTGTGTCTTTATCTAGGGCCACTAAATCAGAATTTGTGTCTAGGAGGAGTGAGAGTTAAGTTCACTTGGGGCAGCAGAATACCTCGCAGCAGTTTTTGTCCTCCCTCCCCATCTCAGATGGCTGTCCAGGAGGAAGGGAAAGAGCCTGTGACACCTTAAGAAAAAACTATGGGATGACACCAGTTCCTGTGATTAACATCCCCTCCCTCCACAAAACATATGCCACTTCTCAGCCTGTGTGAAGAGCTGGTTGAAAAACAGGATAGAGCTTTTGTGACAATGCCCTTTTTTCCCCATCAACATTTCAACCAAAACACTTGTTAAAATGGAGAATGTGGAATTTTTTCAGCAGACCCGGTTGTGTGTGAGTTGCTATTGAGGGCATGTCTGGTACATCTGCCTTATCTATTTAAGCAAAACTAATATTTGTATTTTAGTAAGAACTAGCAATGATATAAGAGCCTGTGTCAACTAGCACAGACTACCAGTAGGAGAAGAGCCAATGTAGATAGGCCAAGGCAGTTTTTCTCCCTGCTCTCAGTAGATTTGTTTGGCACGGTGATTAAAAACACCTGAACCCATCTACACTAATAGCTTAACACTGGTGCAAGCAGCAGCATTACTGACAGTTGCTGGAATCTGGGTATAGATCTGGGTTTGGAATCTGGGTACAGAACTGGCTACAGACAGTTGCTGGGAGCTGGAATCTAGTGTAGACTCCCCCATGGGTCCAGATCACCGCTGATTTCTGATTACTTCTTAAAAGAGACCTTGGGTATAAACCCTGGGATGCGCCGAGTTCTTAAAGTCCTATTTACAAGGCAAGACTTTAGTAAGGGGTTGTTAAAAATCAGAGACACGCCTGAACTGCAAAACTCAGATCTGAATCCAAACTCTCCCAAAGGTGCTTGAAGTGCACGGGGGGAGGGGGGGGGAAAGGGAGGGGCGGATTTGCGCGGGACCATCTTTCATACGAATTGAAACAGGGAAAGGAAAAATAATAATCTGGAGCCGTTAGCTTACTAACAGCATTGAAGCCAAAAAACCCCGTTGAATATTTTATGCTGTTTTCAATTGTTGCACTGACTGAATAAAAACCATTCAAAACAAACAAAAAAGGAGAAATTAAGCATGTTCATCAATAAACATGAGAAATCCCAAGCGGTATCATATGCTAAGATACAAAATGAAGCAAACACAGCCTTTTGCAGCAAAGAAGATGTGCTCCGTGAGAAACTGCAATATACAAAGCCTCTGCATTCTTATGGCCTCGGGAGATTATCAGTACTTTTGGTTCAGAAACGGTGGTGCTCCAGTCAGCATGGCACTTGGCTTAATAACTAGAGACCTGGTCCATTATGAATGATGCAGCAAGCACTTAAAATGATTAAAAAGCCATGCAAGTTCAATGTACAGGACTACTGGCCCTTGGGGTCTTGGTTTCCAGTGTTGCCGGCAGAGTCTTTTTCTATATCCTTTTACTCTTCTCTGGGCATACAAAACAAGATTTGAGCAGAGAATACGATTTAGTATTGAAATGCAGCATTCATCAAAAGTCCAGCACTGGAAATGTTAGTATAAGGAGGTGTGGGGAGCAGGCTAGGGGAGAGGTGAAGAACAGCTGTAAGGACCCCAAATGGGTGGCTGTTAAGATGTCAGCTGGTTGTAAAAAAGAGAAGTTTTGAGGTACATTGGGAAAAGGATTAGGCATCTTGGCATGACAACAGTGTAAACCTGACAGAGGAGAGAATGGGAGACAGAGACCAAGTCTGTACTACAGATCTGTATTGATATAACTACGTTGCTCAGGGGACTGCAAAATCCACCAGGGGCGCTGGAACAATTTTTATAGTGGAGATGCTGAGAGCCATTGAACCAAATTGTAAACCCGGAATCTGATGGAAACCACTCATCTCTGGTACCCACCTGGGAAGTCACAAGGCAAACCATCCTTCTGATTATGGAGAATGTCAGGTTTCAAAAGCCTCCAGACACTTGAATTAAATTCTTAAGCATGGAGAAGAGTCCCTGTGTTAATTTTTGTAGAAAAAGCTGGCTGAAATTCTTCAACCAAAACATTTTCCCATTGGAGAATGTGGTTGTCTCAATTTTTTTTTTATTTCCATTGGGAAAGTCTGAACAAATTACTTCAGCTTGAATCAACTTTTGGAAAAAAAAAAACTTTTTGTTTCAAAATATCACTTCAAAATTTTAAAAATTGTTCTGAAAATTTGAAACATTTTCTTTTGATCAAAAATGTAGAAATGTTTAATTCAGTGTTTCAAAACGAAATTTTTCAGAACTTTTCGTTATGTGAATATTTTTGATATTTTGACTTCTGGTGCGTGGGGAATGCCCACAAGAGCCTTAACCAGTTACAAGGTGTGTGTGGACCGTTCCTGTGTGATGTAACTGGAAGGAATGCTTCACTTTTTTATGGCCTCTTTCATCAGATGATCTCATCTCACGTTACAAACATGAATTCAGCTCACAAACTCCCCGTGAGGCAGGCTTCATCTTTATTTTTCAAATGGGGAAACCAAGGCACAGAGCATGGCAGTACGTTGCTTATGGCCACACAAGAAGTCGCACTAGCAAAACTGGGATTAGAACCCAGTTCTCTTATCTTTGTTCTATGCTCGACTTAGATTGTGCTCCCTCCCCTTATCTCTTGATACTACGTAAAGAAAGTTATATCAACATAAGTGGCTGAATAAAGGAAATCTCATTCCACCATGAGAAAGAGATGTGTTATTACACACATGGGGTAGGGTTATGATATCAACAAGTGACTCACAGAGGAGAGGCAAGCAGATTATAAAGGAGAAAAATCCTATTTTTCTGAAGCTTACATGGGTGGCGGTTGCATCCAGATTAAAAGAAGTGTGAACTTCCCACATCAGTTAGATATTTCCATTTTTTTATGTATCCTGCCTTTTAATGCCAAGGCCAGTCAGCCAGGTTATAATTGGTTCTACCTCCCACCAGCTGTAAAGTGCTTTGCAGCTAAGTGACACTCGGTAAGGTGTGAAATTGTTCGGGCCTTTGGAAAAAAAGAAATCAAACAAAGTCAAAGTGAAAGACCCTTATAACTCAGTGCCCTCCCCTCTCCCGGATCAGCATTTAAAAGGGATACCACTGGTAACTGGCTTTTGGAAAGGGAGTTTTGTTCTGTATCATTAAATGATCACTAAAGGTGGTCATCAGTAAAACCAAATTCCACTCTAATCTTGATTATCAGCAAGAAGAGGAAAATACATATGGCATGAACTTATTGGCTTGGGTGAAATATTGGGGGTAAAATACACTGTAGCCGATGTATTATAAGTATCTGTAACGTGCCCACTATGGGATAGGTCCTTTTCACAAATTCAAGAACAGTCTCTGCTCCAGAGTGCGAGTTCTAAGGACAGGTAGACGTCAGGGGAAGGGAAACAACAATAGGCAATTTGTATTCAAGTCAAATCGATTTGCTGTAAGCATCACGGCAGAAAAGACTTTAAGGGGGACAAGGGCATGACAGATTTCTGCAGGTTCTGTGTGTGACTTTCTATCTATTGGCTCTAATTAGTTAGGGAAACCAATCCTATAGGCCCCAGTGGCAATACATCTGCCAGGAGCAGGAGATATAGTGGTATATGACTCCTTTGCTCTAGAGCTCGCAGCGTTGCCCAGAAAGCTGAACTGCAGCAGGCTGTCCAGAAGGTGTTCTCATTCAGTTCATCTCCCAGGGAGCCCTGGCAATATAAATTCAAGCTGCCTTGCCTCTGAGGAGGCCTCCACCAGCATAGCTGTTCCCCCAGGGTGCAGTTTTGTAGATGGCACATGCCTGCCCCTATGTAGGTGGATCGGTCTTGTATTTGGGCATAATCAGTCTGCTTTGGGATATGTCATGATGGTTGTGTTAGAAAAAGATTGCAATTGAGTTAATAATAGTACCAATAAGCATTCTTAGACTGTGGAACTCATTGCTACATGATGTTGTTGGGGCCAAGAACGTGGCAAGATTCAGAGAGGGATTAGAGGTTTATGTGGATACCAAGAATATCCAAAGTCACTATAGTAAATAAATAATAATAATAATAATTAATAAAGACCTTGAGAATACATCTAAAACAGGGGTGGGCCACATCGGGATTGCAAAATTGTATGGAGGGCCGGGTAGGGAAGGCTGTGCCACCCCAAACAGCCTGGCCCTGCCTCTAATCCGGCCCCCTCCCACTTCCCACCCCCTACCTGCCCCCCTCAGAAATCCCGACCCATCCAACCCCCCCTGCTCCTTGTCCTCTGACCGCCCCCTCCAGAGACCCCTCACCCTAAATGCCTCCCTGGGATCCCCCCACTGAACCCTGTTGCTCACTGTCTCCTGACTGCCCTGACCCCTATCCAGCCCCCGCCCCTGACAGACCCCTGGAACTCCCACACCCCCTCCAACCCTCCTCCTCCCTGACTGCCCCCTCCAGATACCCCCTGCCCCTAATCACCACCCCAGGACACCACCCTCTACCCAACTCCCCCTGCTCCCTGTTTCCTGACTGCCCCCGGGAGCCCCTGTCCCTTATCCAATCCCCCGGCCCCCTTACCATGCTGCTCAGAGCAGCGGCCAAAGACAGACACACTGCTGCACAACCCCTCCCCCTAGAGTGCTGCCTGCACAGTGGTGTGGCTCTGTGGGAAGGCGGGGGAGGGCCGGGGGCAGCCTCTCCAGCTGGGGGGCCAGACAGGACGATCCAAGCTGTGGGCCATAGTTTGCTCACCCCTGATATAAAATCTTACGCTTCAGGTTTAAGTCAAGCTGTGACTATTAGGGGCTAGGCTGAAACTCCCCTGTGGGCAGATATTCCACATCTGCCTTCTGGGGGATTTCTTTCATCATGCTCTGAAGCATCTGGTGAAGGCTGCTGTCTTAGACACGCTACAGGGCTAGACAGCCCAGGAGTTTAATCCAATCTGGCAGCTCCCATGTTCTCCGCTATTGAAATACCTGCTCGAGTTTGTTTTTCATAGAAATCAGAACAAATTTATATTTAGTTCAGAGTGAGCAGAAGCTCAAAACCACTGAGTAATGGCAATTAAAAATATTTTTTTTCCTCTCTGCTCTTCACAAGACTTCCTTCTTTAACACCTCCTTGCATCCCCGTCTCTGTGCCCCTCATCCACACACGGCCATGCCTAGGACTCTCTGCCTTGCCTTATTTGCCGCTACCATCCCCTCTCTTTGTTCAGATTCCTCCGGAAAATGCACCTCTTCTGATAGGCCTGTCGAAAGCACTAGATATGAATCATTGTAATAGTGCCCAGCCCAGCAAACCGCGGGTCAAGGTGGTTTCAGCATTCCCACCATCCCAGGGCAGTCCACCCCGGCCCCTTCCTCTCTCCTGTCTGCTCCCCATGGGCCTGATCCACCTGTTTCCATGTGTCCTCGGCTTCTGCAGGAATGGGATCGACACCTTTGTCTCTGCCTCCAGCTCCGAGCTTCCGGCCTTCTTTAATACCAGCCCCTTCACTTCCCATGTTCTCGGTGTCCTTCCGCAGTCACCACTGATTGTCTCAACAGTACCTGTTGCTTTGTCGCTTGCCCTGGGCTGATTTACACTGTTGCTTCTTGGCTTTGATTCTCTCTCACTAGCACAGGTAGGTGCAAGTTGTCCTGGCCGTGGCCTCTTCCGGACTAGCAGAGTCCAGTCTGTGGGGAGCGCTTTCTGGCTGCAGTGACCCACAATGCAGGGGAGTCTGTAGGAGCTGTGTGCTGTGTGTAGGAGCTGTGTGCAATTACAACTCTCCTGAGCAGGACTTCTTGTTTAGCCTTGGATCATGCCAACAGAAGTTGATATAGCCCAGGGACTCTGTTACTGGTCTCCCGTGTGATTGTCAAGTTCTGCATGCACCTCAAATAATAATAATGTTATGGGGGTGATAGCCTCATATCCATTCTAGTTGCTGTATAGGATACAGAACTTCAGCAAGGCCAGTGAGTCTCAACTGATCCCATTTCTGATTACTTTGCCCCCTCTACTGGTAAGATGCTGACAATTTTTCGGCTCCCTTTTATTCAATATATTCTGAAGTCGTAACTTCATACGCCTGCTACCTTGTCTAAAAGACAGTGCCGCCACCAGCGCCTCATCCTTCATTCTCGCCACCGCCGCCTCCTCCTCTTTTCCTCTCTCACCTCTTCCTTCAAAAAGAAAAAAGCATAGCCTTGGTCCGTGACCTCTAATATTGCAGTCCCGGGGCCTGTGACCTGCGATATTGAATAGTGACGCTGCTAGGATTTGTTGGCCGAAGTGCTGACTTGTCGTTTTTGTTCTTAGGTCTGTCTCCAGTTCCATTTAATTCTTTATACAGGGCACTTCCAAAATAAAAGCCTCAGTGCTCTCTGCAAAATCCTGCTGGAAAACTAAAAGTCAATAGAACGGTGGTGCTAATCAGAGGGAGGCAGGCTCCAGTTTTACTACCCAGACACTTTATTTGTTTAGGCCCCAATCCAGCAAATCTTTTTAACACCTGCTTAACTTTAAGCCCATGAGAAATCCCATCCTAGGTCTACAGTGGGCACTAAAGGGACCCAGTACTGCAATTTGGGGTATATACACCTTTGACCCCCTCCTCCCTGGTTTGCTCATGGAATGCCCCGTCAGGTGTTAGGCCTCTATCGATTACCCCTCTCTCTGAGCAGAGACCCACATCCCTTTCCCTCCCGAGCAGGGGTCTCCCCACCTCTGAAAATCAGGCTACTTCTCTCGGTGCCTAATTATGGATGTTGGTGTCTAACTTGAGGCATCCAAGTTTGACCGTGTTGGCCAGCGTTCTTACCAGCTCAAGCGTATTTATGTTAAGAGCCAGTGTTGGCACAAGAACAAATGGATAGAATCTGGTGACCAATAAGTTCAGGCTTGAAATGAGACAAAGGTTTCTAACCAGCAGAGGAGTGACGTTCTGGGGCAGCCTTCTGAGGGGAGCAGTGGAGGTAAAAACTCCTAACTTGTTCCAAGAGGCGCTTGATACCTGACAGGGTTCCAGCAACAATGCTCTGTTCCCTGATACTACCGCAGGCTCCGCTGTGAGCAAAGAAATACCTTCTGTTGGCAAATTATAAACACCTGGGTGGTAATTACTGGGCTAATGATGTCATTGGGAGGATATAAGCAGAAGGAATAGGAAGCAAGAGGAAGCTCAGAGGGAGAACTCAGAAGGTGAGCTGTGAGGGCATGGGGAAAGCTCAGGCTAGAAGATGCCACTGCTATGTTCTGTGTATAAAAGTGCAGAGGAATAAGATATGTGTGGTGAAAGGAAATCAACCTGGATGTGTTTGACTGAGAGGTGACAGAAACAGGCTAGATAGTGTGGCACACCAGGTAGGTAAGGGAATGCCCTGTGCTAAGAAGTTAGTTGGGGGATGGTCTGAGGATGTTGCTGACAAGGGCATATGGCGTTCCGCGACTGCTGTTAACAAATATCTCCAACCGATGGTGTTGGGATACCAGCTGAGGATGGCTCTGAGTTACGACAGAGAATTATTTCCTAGATGTCTGGCTGGTGGGTCTCGCTCACACGCTCAGGGTCTAGCTGACTGCCATATTTGGAATCAGGAAGGAGTTTTCCTGCAGGTCAGATTGGCAAAAACCCTGGGTTTTTTTTGCCTTTCTCCGCAGTGTAGGGCACGGGTCACTTGTTGGCTTGAACTAGAGTAAATGGTGAATTCTCTGTAACTGAAAGTCTTTACATCAAGATTTGAGGACTTCAGTAACTCAGCCAGAGGTTAGGGGTGTATTACAAGAGGGGGTGGGTGAGGTTCAGTGGCCTGCAGTGTACAGGTGGCCAGACAACATGGTTATAATGTTGCCTTCAGCCTAGGAACCTGTGAGCAAATCTCATTGCTACAATGAGGACTGTAATGTAGGAAATATTTTCCCAAGGGAAGTGGTGTCCTCCCTAATCCCTGAGTCAGTTAAAACCAGACTAGACAAAGCACTCGCTGCTATACTGCAGGCAATCTAGTGTAGGCACAGATGAAAAGATAGGGCATTTCCATCTCCAACTTGTTTCACACCCTGAGACCACTTGCTACACCATTTTTGTGTTGACAATTTACTACTCAAATGAGAGGACCAGTGGGCCAAACTGCAGGCGTGGAGTTTTTATTTTAAAACATTGGACCTACTGTATCAGGTCTCGTCATTTGAAGGCCTCTGGGTGGAATCACAGTTTTTAAAAAAATCCAACCAGCCCTGTCCCATTCATTATTTATTTCAGAAATCTGGTATTGAAGGTAAACTGTTTGCTCCTAGCTTCTCTTTGAAACAACCTTAATGAGGATGAAATGAGGTTTACTGTGGCTAGAAGGTTTCACTGGACAGGCTCTGCCTTGCGAGTTAGCATTGATTGCCTGAGACTCACTCATTTCTTGCACCAGGGGCAAGCCTGGAGTTCATCTTGCAGGGCGAATAGTTAGTGGCTTAAGAGGCTGCCTGTGCAAAGCGGGTCATTTTGTTCTGCTCGTGAGTACAGGCTCCCAGGGAGCTCACTTTTGGCATCTGTCCTCTTTTTATGGAGGCTAATCAAATAAGGGTCAGTGCTGCGTGTGAGTAGAATCAGTGTTAGGAAGCAGGACCCCCTGTGCCCAGTGGGAGATTGCTCCTTTCACACTCTAGATGGGATGGCATTGGGTTTGATAGAACATTTTTCTTTCTTTCTTTCCTTGCAGGGTCCAATCGGGCCTCCTGGTGCTGCTGGCCCTCCTGGTGCTCCAGTAAGGAAACACACATTTTGATTTCTTTGTTTGTAAAGGGTCAGAAAAGGCATTTTGAAGTGACTAAGGCTCAGGCCTGCTTCCGGAGATTTGAGTGGGAGCTTTGCCCTTGACTTCGATGGGAGTCGGATCAGGCCCTTGGCTAGGACATATTCATGCTCGCACTTCCTCATTCGGAAGCACTGGTTGAGTTACTGTGACGTCTCCCCTACCGTTACCCCTGGGGAAGATTTGTGCCACTGCGCGTGCGCAGAAACACATCCCCCTGCAGAGTCTCTTTGCTTCCCTACAGAAAAATGGTTTCTACATCAGTGCTCACTCACCTCTCCACAGCAGCATGGGTGCATCGGTTTGGGCACCCAGAGCAGCTGAAGGAGAGGTAAGTCCTGGGCTAGGCGGGGGAGGAGAGGGGACTGGGGATGCCGTTGTCACCCAGGGATGTCAGTCCCAGCTGTGCGGTGCAGGGGAAGGAAGAGGAGGAGGATGACGGAGTCAGTTCCCCCTCTCAATTCCCTGCATGGAGAAGCCAGGGCTGGGTCAGATCAACCCCCAGAAACCTTCCCCAGCTGCAGGAAGCTCTGCACCCTTGGGGGGGGGGGGGAGGATTGGTGGGGGAGTCAGGGTGCAGGGAGTGAGGCTTGGCAGGAGGCGTTGGGTGCGGGGAGGGGGTTCCAGATGTACAAGGGTTGGGGCAGATGGAGAGCAGCTCCCTGGACAGTGAAACCCTCCCCACTTCCTGGCCCCATCACTCCTCAGCCATGGGAGGGAGGGGTCACCGTAAAGGGAGCTTCTCCCCCTGTCCGCCCAACCCCTGTGCCTCTGGACTCCCCTCCCCATGAGCCCCCCCTCCAAGCCTCTCCCCCTTCTGCATCTGGAACCCCTCCACTGAACCCCCCAGCAGTGAGCCTCACGCCCTGCATCAGGAGTCCCCTATACTTACACCCCCCACCCCACTGAGCCCCAACGAGCTGCATCCTGACCCGTTCCCCACCAAGCCCCACTCCCCCAGCACACACACCTGCACTGAATCCCCCACTCCGCTGAGCCCTAACCACCGTCACCTGGACTCCCCTGCAGACTCCTATTCCCCTTGCACCCAGAACCCACAACAAGCCCCTGTGTATCCAGATTCCTCCCCGCCGCCCCGGGACCTCCCACCAAGCTGCTTACAACCAAATTGCACCACCTAGAATCCTGGTACTCTGGAGGGAATTCTGCATCCAAAAATTAACAAATGTAAAATTCTGCATAATTTTATCTTGTCAAAATAACAGTAACAATATAATCACACCATTTCAATTATCTTGGTATTGGATTTCAGAACACTTGTCAGCCAATAGTTGTATTGTGCCAAATAAAATTATACCAAAGTTTGCATGATTTTAAAATATTGTGCATGGAAGATTTTATTTGGGGTGTCGAATTCCCTCAGGCGTATGTATACCCACTCTTACTACTATTCCTAGTTCCCAAGGTAGATACAGGGCATTGAGAGTGGGCAAATTGTACTGCTCTATCGGAGCGGAAGTCAGTAAGCCGTAGTAGTAGAATGTCACTGCGTTGCGAAGGCCTCAATGCTAACAGTTCTCTCCTGTGGTTTCGTTCGTAGGGATTGCCTGGAGAACTTGGTGTTTCTGGTAAAACTGGACCGCCAGGACCATCTGTAAGTCCTGAATTGCTGCTTTCATTTCTGTCTTCTACGACTGTGCATGTCTAACTCACACCCTCTTTCTAGCAGTGTGTCCACATAAAAGGTTAATGTGTCTGCTACAGTTGGACACTTCCTTCTCATGCACTAGAGACTGATGCTTTTAGCAAGAGAAATCTTGGATTCAAACACCTCTCCTGGCTGAAGCAAGAATCTGTCATACATGTACTTTGGGATTTCAGTACAAGAATACATTCAGGCAATACTTAGTTTTTATTACTGCCCCCAAATTATTGCGGTGTGCAGTTCTTTAAAACCACAAGCTTCCCAAATCAGGCATGTGAACTGAAGCAAAATCTCCGTCTTAGAACAGCAAAGCAATTTCCATTGGGTGTTCAATGCCAAGGCAGATCAATTAGGATATAATTGGCTTTAATAGGCACTCCCACAATCTGTAAGGTTCTTCAGTGGCTGTGTTGAAACGAGATTCTTTCCTATCTTTCTAATACATTAGCCAAATCATTTTCATGATGATCCTGCTAGCTGATGCTTTCACGTCGATTTGATAGATTGTATGGTTAATAAATTGCTGACACTTAAAGAAGGAGACAGACTATTTTATCCTTGGAGGCAGAAGAGAGTGGGAACCGTTGAGTAAAGATACTATCTCCACACTTATTTAAGAACCAATTTATTTATAGTCTCTACTGTGCTTGCTGTTCTTTCTCTGTAGCAACAGTGACATCTAGTGGTTATTTACCAAGACTGGTTTATTGGATAGGAGATGCATCATTGGCTTTGGGAACATGTGTGTTACGTGATGTTTTCCTGTGATCCAGATGGAAAATAGAACAGAAATGTAAAAACTCAGCAAAGAAACAACGGGGCTGATTCATCTGTCCTTAAAACCACCATAAATGAGAATACAATGAGGTCATATGTGCCTGTCTCTCTTAGCAGCTAGATGCTAAATGAGTCCGGTTTAAAAGGGTCTGAACATAAGTGGCCTCCTACAGCTGATAATTTTCTCTTGTTTAGGGATCGCCTGGCAAGGATGGATTAAATGGTCTTCCTGGACTTCCGGGACAAAAGGCAAGTAGCACAGGATATGTCAACTTAACACTATTCACCTACTGGTCTTACTCTGTGGATAGAGTGCCAAACTCGTCCATGCTAGATTCTCATCCATTCCACTCTGCAGAAGAGAAGAGTGAGGGGGATTTGATAGCAGCCTTCCACTACCTGAAGGGGGGTTCCAAAGAGGATGGAGCTTGGCTGTTCTCAGTGGTAGCAGATGACAGAACAAGGAGCGATGGTCTCAAGTTGCAGTTGGGGAGATCTACATTGGATATTAGGAAACACAGTTTCACTAGGAGGGTGGTGAAGCACTGGAATGGGTTACCTAGGGAGGTGGTGGAATCTCCATCCTTAGAGGTGTTTAAGGCCCAGCTTGACAAAGCCCTGGCTGGGATGATTTAGTTGGGGTTGATCCTTCTTTGAGCAGGGGGTTGGACTAGATACCTCCTGAGGTCTCTTCCAACCCTAATCTTCTACTATTCTATGGAAATGTCATAACTTCCCATACAACGAGAGCACATACAATCCAACGGGATATCCATGTTCAACGGATCAAGCCTTTTAAATGGTAATTATATGACAGTGGTGAATATGGGGGTTCCAGGGTGCTGCTTGGAAGCACAGAGTGCCACAGCCTCACGAACAGCAGGAGAGAGAGTGATGTTCTCATCCCCGCTCCTTAATCCAAATACCTCCTTCTACTGTTTGCTGGCAAAGAGGCTGATGCAGAACTGCTAGGTACAGTTACAATCTTCCCATATGCCACAGGGAGATTGTATCTTAGTCCCAGTGCCCTGCCCGAGTCCAGTTCAGACTCTCTTCTCAGGGCACACTTATTCAGACACTCCAAGCCCACGAGTAACACCCAACAAACGTGGGCTGAAGTGCCCACAGGTGTTTCCCTTGCCTGTCCCAGCCACTAGAAAGAGAACACGTCCTTCCTTTAAATCACCTCCTGGATCACGGGACAGGCAGGCAGCTCTGAACCCTGTCCTGGCTGTGGTGCCTTCTCACAGGGATTGGAACAAATTACAATAAATGCTGCTCAAAACGATAGATTTAAAAAGCAGCAGCCTCCCCTACGTGGCTCTCCGGGTGGAGAACAGGTGTGTGTCCTTCCTTAATGGGAGAAGTGTCCTTACTTGAGTCACCATCAATACTTACTGGAGCATTAAGGAAAAGCGCTCTGTGCTGGTTCTAAGCAGCTCTGCTTCTCCACTGGTGTTAGGAGGCAGCATTATGAATGGTGAAGCCAGGAGAAAACTTGGGCTGCTGGTGCCAGTTCCTACACCTCTTCTGCCTGCAGCTGGCACACTGTGCTAAAGGATTAGAAAACCTGCCTGACAGTGACAGACTCAAGGAGCTCCATCTATTTAGCTTAACACAGAGAAGGTTAAAGGACGACTTAGTCACAGTCTATAAGTACCGTCACGGGGAACAAATATTTAATAACACGCTCTTCAGTCTAGCAGACGAAGGTAGAACACAGTCCCATGGCTGGAAGTTGAAGCTAAACAAATTCAGACTGGAAATATGGAGCACGGTAAATAAGCAGCCCAACTTTCACAATGAGCCAAAAATCAAGCTAATCCCATTTCAAAACCAGGCCGAAACAAGCCAATCCCTAAGAACCCCAACACTCTCCGGGACTAGACCCTCCCGGGTGTGCAGGCTGGGACTGTGGTGGGCCCTCTGTGCACCCCCGATTCTCTCCCCCTTACCCCTGCTTGCTGGGAGCTGATAAAAAAAAAAAAAGACAACAAGCTACAAGCCAAACAAGCAACAACCTACAAGCCAAAAACTGGCCGACAAGCAACTCTCAAGCCAATTAAGCTAATTTCTGTGTAAGCCTAATTTATGAGTGTGTTTTTTTTTCTGTGTTTTTTTCATGGGTTTGGCATGTCTGGTAAGAAGTGAACTCTTGCAGGATGGCTTGAGGTTGTTCATAGAAGGAATTTGGCTCCATGTTATTCCAGAAGAGAATCTAGTGACCTTTGGGGGCTTTCATACACATTTTCAAGTGTGGACGAGGCATCTCAGGAAACTAACAAAGCGTGCATGTGCACACCCACACATGGAGTTACTGGAGAGCTGAACCTCCTGCCTCCCCGCTCAGACTGTTGTCTGCACATTTACTGCACCCCTGGAGAGCTGTTCTGTTAACCTCCATTTCTGTGCCTTACAGGGAGCACAAGGAGAGAAGGGAGAGCAGGGTGTTCTGGGGAAAGCTGGTCTCAAGGTAAGGAATTCCAGTTCACAGAGCTCTCTGTAAGCATGAATCGAATCTGCCAGAGCCCGATTTTGATTTCATTTATATCAGTGTAAGCAGGGGTAGCCCTGCTGATGCTGGTGGCCTTACCTTTGTGTAACACTGGTGCAAAGGAAAGGCGAAGCAGGTTCATGTCCCTCTGTGCACAGTTAATTCTGTCACAAGGTGCCATCGTACATAGACATGGACCCAAGTAGGACTCAGGATCTGACACTGACGTTATAGAGGTTTGCTCTGGCATATTGGATCCTGCTGCTCCCCATGGGCAGGGTAGGGGGACCCATTTCTAGATCTGGGTTGGAGAGGGAGGAAGGAACTCCTGCGAGACATCTGTGTTGCTTTACGGTGATACGGGGTGTATCACCATGATTATAAGGCAGTGTTAAGGGGCATTGGTTCCCTGTAACACTAAAGCTGTGCTTTTGTCTTTCCAGGGTGAGAGGGGAGATCACGGCCCACCTGGTCTAGCTGGCGAGACGGTGAGCAGGCAAAATTGTCTTAGCAATAAAACCACCTTCAGCGCATAGGAACCGGTCGAGGGAATAAATCCTTCAGTCGATAACGTAACATTGGTTTGACTGACTGAAGACTGAACTGGCAGTGTTTGGAATGATCAGGTTTCTGGTCAGGTAGACCGGGGGGAAGCTCTGATTAAATGGGGATAAAGCCAAACTGCCTGGGCACCCCTGACAATCTGATCTCGTGCATGGTGAACAAAGAGAAGGAAAGCAGAAAGGCCTAAGCAGATGCACCTGTTCTCCTGGGCACACAGTATCAGTCCATCTCTACCTCCTCCTCTCTGGTTGAGAAAGAGACAGAGGGAAGGGCACTATGAGGGAGACAAACCCAGGGAAAGGAAGGGTCAGACACAGACAATCCCATACACCTGCCACCCCAGCCCGAATCCTGCTTCCCACTACGAGGGGATCTAGCATGTTTCTAGCACAGCTTCCTCCCTGATTAACTGATTATTTATTGTTCACCTTATTTTATTAATCCCCAAAATTCAACAAAAATCCAGGCAGCTGAGTTTGCTGGGCTGGCTGCACATGTTCCTAGACTACCCTTTCTCTCTTTCAGGGTGAAGCAGGCCTTCCTGGTCCGCAGGGGTTACCTGGGAAGAGGGGAGAGAAGGGAGATCAGGTGAGTGACTTTGAGATGTGGCTTAATTTGACTGGGGCAATTGGAAGTTCTTTCCACCTGGTGTGATCTTTGTGGTGAAGAGCGGAACAGCCCTCAGAAAGCAAACCGGCACCTCCCATTAACACGGAGATGGCCAGTGAGCTGTTCTTGGCACAAGCTAGGGGCCGATAGTTCAGAGTACATGCAGGAATTTGATGAACACAGAAGGTCACGGCTGATTTCACAATGCTTGAGAGAAGAGAAAATGTGGTAGGATTTTCAAAAGCACCTACATGATTTAGGAACACATCCCACTGAAAATCCATAGGCTGTGTGCTCCTAAATCACTTTTGTGCTTTAAAAATCCAACCCACGTCTTTATAGATGCTTATGTGTATGCATATAGAACCTGAGCAATCAATGGGAATCTTTCCATTGGCTTCATTGGGTGTTGGATTCCATACATGTGTGCATTGCTATGTGTATTTTGTATATTAACGTAGCCCTGTTTCAAAGAATTAATTACACCAGACTATATTAGTGTGCACTAGGGAATGTTTAGTGTGTGCCAGCAGGGTCCACAAGAAGCCAGCTAGTGTGCAATGCACTAGTGCACCCTAGAATTTACCCCCCTGTAGTGGTGTCACTCTGTGTTATTGGTCACCCCACTGCCTCTCCTGTTCCCAACAGAAAAATAACAAACAATGTTTGCTGCAGGTGCTTCAAACAACATCACTTATTTGCAAGTTGGGTTTGGGTTCTCGTTTTCTTTTCCCTAAACTAGAGTGTAAACAGTCAGCCTTGGAAAATAGGGTTACTTTTTGTGAATTACTCTCAAACTGCTACCCTTTGATTGACCGGCTAGCGCTGCCTCTGGGGAGACAGGTAAGATCAAACAACAGTATCAAATATTATACCGGCGTGGTAATGGTGCAGTAGCTATGGTTGATGCAGGTAAAATCAGAATGTTTTGTTTGTTCCTAGGGTGAGGAAGGAAGAGTTGGACTCACTGGACTCAAAGGCGAAAGAGGTGAAAAGGTGAGTCACAGAAGTCACAGACACCTAATCAAGAAAGGAAGAAGAACAAAGAGTGCAAGGTAGATCATGGTACAGCCAAAACAGGGTGAACTCCAGAGTCAATGGGACAATGGAAATAGCTAGTAGCTTGGACAGACCTCTTATGACAGGAGAATGACACCATTAGAGTATTTAGAGAGACAAGGTGGGTGAGGTAATACCTGTTGTTAGACCAACTGTTGTTGAGAGCGACAAGCTTTCAAGCCACACAGAGCTTCTGTTGTTGAGAGAGACAAGCTTTCAAGCCACACAGGTCTGGGAAAGGTACTCAGAGTGTCACTGCTAAATATAAGGTAGAACAGATTGTTTAGCATAAGTTAGCACATATTGTAAGGGACCATTCAAGGTAGAGTGGCCTATTAACACTTCTGCAGTTACAGGTCAAAAAGAGGGGGTGTCTGGGTTACAGATTATTGTAATAAACCATAAATCCAGTGTCATCAGTCAGTCCATGATTTCTAGTGTCTAGCAGGGTAATGAACTTGAGCTCCCAGGCCTAAAAATCATGGACTGACCAAAGACACTGGATTTATGGCTTATTAAAACAATCTGTAATCCACTAACCCCCTCTTTTTGTCCTATGACTGCAGAGGTGTTAGCAGGCAACTCTACCATGAATGGGCCTGTACAATATGTTCTAACTACTGTGGCAAAGCTTTGGCCTTCTCCCTGTGGGTACTGCACTTCCAGGTGGTTTGTGCTAGCCTCAGAGGCTCACTGTGATTAGTTAGGGGGGGTAGAAATGGGGGGAGCCCGGGCCCACCCTCTACTCCGGGCTCCAGCCCAGGGACCCTAATAGTATCAGCTAAGATGGCTGACCTTTTAGACACCAAACACAATATAATTCCCTGGGCTACTTCCCCACAGCAGTCCCTGCTTCTTCAAACTTCTCTTCACCTTTACCTCAAGTCTCCTTCCGTGCGTATGATATGTTGTCTACCACTCAGTCTCACCAACAGCACAACTTCCTCCCACAGCCCCTGACATCCACACCCACCTGACTAACTAGTAGGGTTTTTAACTGGTTTCAGCCAGTCCCTGATTGGCTTCAGGTGTCCCAATCAGGTTAGCTATTTCCACTACCTTCTAGAATCTTCTTAATTGGCCCCTGGTGTCTTGATTGGCCTGGAGTAGCCTTTGTTTGGCTATCCAGGGAACAGGGACCCGCTCATCCTGAGGCTGATATACCTGCCTTCCAGCACTCTCCTGTACCCTTCTGGTCTGACTCCGTCACACTACTTATACTCAACAATCTGTTCCACCTTGCATTTTTCTGCGACACTAGAGGTACCTTTCTCAGACCAGAAGATGAGCTGCGTGCAGCTCAAACACATCTCTCACACCAACAGAAGTTGGTCCAATAAAAGATATTATCTTATCCATCTTGTCTCTCTACAATCCTGGGACCAAAATGACTACAACTACACTACACTACAGTTGAGAAACCAGACAAAAGGAGTGGATGAAACAAAGTAGTTGGTGGGACACAAACGTTGAGTGGGACACTCCTATTTGTACTCTGGTCATTCAAAGAAAAGGGAGATATTTGAGGAAACTGAAAGGAGACAAATTGAAAACTGATAGAAGGGATGTTATTTAAATGCAGCACGCAAACTGTGGAACTCATTGCCACAAGATATAATTGAGGCCAAGAGCTTAGTGGGATTCAAAAAGATTCAGACATTATGACAATGGTAATTTTAGATAAGGAGAACATCCAGAATTGCAGTAGACAAGGCTTATCTTATAAAAGCAAATTAAAAGAGCTGGGTTTGTTTAACCTAGCAAAATGGAGGCTGAGGGAGGATATGATTGCTCTCTAGAAATACAAAAGGGGATAAACAGGGAGGGTGACAAACTGTTTAAGCTAAAGGACAGCGTTGGCCTAAGAACAAATAGGTATAATCTGGCCATGAGCAAATTCAGGCTGGAAATGAGATCCAAGTTTCTAACTGCCAGAGGAGTGAGGTTTTAGAACAACCTCCCAATAGGAGGGGAGGCGGGAAGAGGGAGGGGGAGAGAGCGAGCGCATGCACCCCGCACCGGGGGGGGGGGCAGCTTAGTTAGTTTTAAGAGAGTGAAGGACACATGTATGAGTGGGATTCAATGATTGGGTTGCTTGTGATGGTGGGGTTACGGGGTGGCAGCCCTGGGGGTCCCATCTGGTTCAGGTCTGATGGTCCTTAAATCTCATGCTTCAGGTCTTCAGCCAGTCACCTGCAGGAGTCAGGAAGGAATTGTTTCCTCTCAGTGTATTTGGATTTGGTTTTTTTGGTCTCCTTCCTCTGAAGCATCAGAGGTGGCTGCAGCTAGAAATAAGACACTGGATGTGGTGGGCCGGTGCATTCGTTCTCACAGGTATATACCCGGCTGGTTTTTACTAACATGCTCAGGGTCTAACTGGTTGCCATCCATGGGGTCAGGAATGCCTTTTCCCTCAGATTAGATTGGCAGTGACCTTGGGAGTTTTTTGCCTTTCTCCGCAGCATTTGGGTGCAAGTCATTTGCCGGATCAACTGGGTATCTCACTTAATCAGTTCCCTGCCAGTGGGGGGCCCTTGGGCACTGGTGTACCTGAGTTTTGGTTTTGGTCCTGATGTACTTATTTTAAACTCATTATGGGCAATGAGCAAGATACATCTGAATGATTTATGTTAATTTATGATATAGCATGTGAGCAGGTCATGGGAAATGTTTACTATACGATTTATGGAATGTGTACTGTGACTAGGTGGTTATAGTTAATAGCAGGCTGATAAGAAACTAGCAGGAATAACAACAGTCCTGATAAGATGTGGTAATTAGGTCAGGAGGTGATGGAACAAGACCTGAGTTGTTAGTTGTGAATTTGGTACAGTGTAGCCCCAGCTAAAGTATCTCATCTGTTTTCTCAACCCGGGATTAAACAGAGAAGAAGGATTGACTGGATTAAAAAGTGAGTCTCTCTCGAGAATAGTGGTGGAGTTGTCAGGAAGCTTTGCAGGGGAGCGGACTGACACAGAGACAGGCCATGCAGGATAGGTCTGAAGCAGTGAGGCCTTCTAAGCTGTCAGGGAAATGGTAAGGCCTTGTCTACTATATCTCTGGATGTTCTCATTATCTATAATTGCCATTGTCATAATGTCCGAGCCTTTTTGAATCCTACTAAGCTCTTGGCCTCAATAATATCTTGTGGCAATGAGTTCCACGGATTAATTGTGTGCTGCATAAAAATTTCCTTGTACCGGATAGGACACATGGGTGTATAGGCCTTTCATTGCTTTAAAATCCTTTTCTTTGTGCATACTGCCTTCCCACTATAAAGATTCAACAAATTAATTCATGTGCATGTTGTAGAATCATAGTGGTGCTGTGTTTTACTTCGCTGTCTTCCTATTCCTTAATTAACCCTCCTCTTCCTTGCTTATTTAGGGTGACGTGGGTCCTGCTGGTCCCCCCGGTTTACCTGGAACAGTAAGTAATGCTGCATCATGTGTGCTAATGCAGAGTTAATGTACAGAGGAGTAGGTGGCAATTTCATCTTCCACACAGACCTGCCAAGCTCAGAGCTTCACAAGTTACTCATTCCTTTGCAGAAACACCAGGGACGATCTATTTAGCCCTGGTGTAACTCCAATAGCTTCAGTGGTGCTATCTCCTGTATGCAATTGGTCCAATAGTCCTTAAGAGATTGGTATGTGTGTATCCTGTCATTGCCTCTCTCTGCATGCGTGCTCCCGCATACAGGTGCATCAGCTTGACAGAGTTTCTGCATCTCTTCCTTTCAGTGGTATGAATAGTAGGTGTAGGGGTTGGGGCAAGTGTGTGTGTTTGTGCCCACACAAGGGTGGAGAAAGGGAGTAGATGTGTTTACATACTGCAGGTTTATTGCATGGATCCTTCGGGATCCCTTTAGACTAAGCCAGGTGGTCCACTCCAGGATTTCCTGGCCTTCCCAAAGAAACCAATTTATTTTCAGAATGGATCCTGTGGAAAACTGAGCCGACATGCCGTGCCCATGGAAATAGCAATCTGGATTACACTGCCTCACCAGCATGGATTTAGGGCAGTGCTTATAGCTTGGGGAGAATTCAAATCCCACGTCCTTCCTGCCCGCCAACACCTGTGGGAGAGGGGCTCCAGCAGACACAGCACCACCTTGAGTTACTGGCCCAGGAGACCCGCATAGACTAGGAGCCCATCGGAGAACAATGGAATTAGTTTGGGTTCAGCATTGGGTCCAACACACCACTAAATTAAAACATGTCCAATGCACGCACCCCTCCTGGCAATAAGAAAGCACCAAGGAACTTCTATTTACCTCTTTTAAAATGTGGGAACATGAGTATACTCTGAAATACAAGTTAATTGAAGGCCATGAAACCAAAGTCCATGGACTATAACTATAACCCTCATTACCCTCTCCAGTAAAACCTGACCAGTCATCCTGCCCTGAGTGTTAACAATGCACCCTCCGCAACAATGGTAGAGGTAGTACCAGAGTTATAGGCCCTCCAGGGAAAATGTCTGAGAGCCACATCTAGTGGCTGTTAGCAAGAGCTGATTGCAGCTGCCCTGCTGGTGTATGGACAGACAGCCTCTCAAATGACTAAGACCCAAGCCATATAGCCCTTCGGTCTGTAGCAAAACCTTGAACAGGAAGGCAGGGCTGGCTGCAGAACCCTGCTGTGATGCACTCCCTATGGCAAAACTTTCCAGGCAAGCAGGCTTCCTCATTCTGTAGCAATGGCAGCTTCCAGGTGACTGTCGGGGTAGCCGGTGTACATCACATGCTGATAATCCAGTCCACAGCTGAGGGAAATGGTCCCAAATGCAGCACCATGTGCATAAGAATGAAGAAGGCTCTTCTGAACGCTGACGTCTCTTGGGGAATCTGTAAGGAGGAGAAGTGTAGCCATTGCTTAGTGATCCCAGGGTGGAAGACAATGGGTCATGCTCAACAACGGCGTGAGCAAAGCACAACTCCTGTCAGTTTCAATGGAAGTTGTCTGTGCTTACACTAGCCCCAAATTTGGTCCAAAGGGGAAAGTTTTTAATGAGACTCGAGGTGGGATCAAGTGTAAAATTCAGGTCTAGATTGCAAAGCTGTTTGAAGCTGGGGTTTTGGTTAAGCTCGTTATTACTATAGGGCTCCTGTGAAAACTTGAGATTCGTATTTCAAATACCCCAACAAAGTTCAGGCACGTTTTGGATCTTTTCTTTCCAAAGAACACTGTATTCGCTGAAAGGACCTGCCAACCCAGAGGGAGGGAATCTGCCCTCACAGAGAGAATGACGTCCACAAATGATTAACCTTGTAGGAAAATCATTTGAAGGGCTTCTTTTGTCAATGTGTTTCTACTAACTTTGTTTAATGTTTTGTCTCTTTCCAGACAACCCTGTTTACCCCACGCCCTCAGATTCCTGTAAGTAATGTATCTAATAAAGATGGCCTCTAATTTATCACCACTTATCTTTGATAGCTAAAAATCACTTTGGAATTTTACATGTACTTTAAATACTTTGTACAAAAAAGCTCAGCTTGAGTCTGGCTACAGGCAACAGCAGGATGCCCAATCACCATAAAAATGCACCTGTTGTCTTCGCAACAGCAGCATCCAGACCAACTTTGGTTGGGATGCAGCTGCATTCTGTCCCATCCCTTCAAGATGGGGAGTGCTCTGAGATTACATGAGGTTTTAGTGTTCTGCTCTGCTCATGCGTCATCCTTACTTTGCACAGATGTAGATAACTGCATAAATGGCAATGCAGCAGAGAATTAAGTGCGTACAGCTTAAGTGGTTTGCTCCAGTGTGTCAATGACGGAGCTTTCTGGGTCGAGTTTCCAGATCTGTAAAATGACAGACACCAGCTTTCCAATGTGCCCCTCCCTGAGCCTGCCGTGTCCTCCCTCCTCCCCTACAGAGAGTCCTGCACACCAGGAAACCCTGGATGGGGAGGGAAAGGGAAAGGGATAGCTGCAGCATTTTTGCTGCCCCAAGCATGTGCTTTCCAGGCTGGTACCTGGAGCTGGCCCTGGAAGGGAAGGAGCTGATTGGCGGGGCTGCCAGTGGGTAGGGGGCACTGGGAGCAGAGGGGAGCTAATGGGAGGCTGCTGACATATTACTGTGGCTCTTTGGCAATGTACCTTGGTAAATTCAGTCTCCTTCTCAGGCTCAGGTTGTCCACCTCTGCTGTAGGCGGTCTCACCAGGTTAGGATTGAGGCAGGGTAATTTGCCCTGGTTTTTTGCTATTGAGTGACTTTAGGGACAGTTTTTTTAAGGGTATATGGATGCCTAACTCCCAATACCTTTAAAAATCTGGCCCCATTCCTGGAGGCTGATCAGTACAGCACTAACATTCAATTGAAATGTAAACACCAAAACAAAAAGGAGGAAAAAAAAAAGACTATTCAACGAGCTGCCTCCTTAGACTATTGAGTGATTACTTCCTCTTGCAGCCTTGGGTTCCATGGGAATACCTGTTTATATTTACAGTGATTACGAGCATCCATCTCTTTGACCTTGTTAAAGTCTGTCTACACTTTGGGTATTTTCATCACTCAGAAGGATTTCAGAAAGCGTACTAGTTTGAAATGTAATTACACCAGTACACCCAAAGTGCAACTGCAATATTTGGTTGATGTAAATTAATTAAATCAGTTTGTACCACATAGTCATTTTTCTATAGGCCATTAGATGGCATGAGAGACTGTTTGAATAGGATCTGTGTTAACTTGAGTTAAATTATTTATTGCAAACAATATTTATGGCAAGTTCAGACTTTTTTTTTTTTTTGGTTGGGTTGGAAAATCCTTTGCAAACAGAGTTTGAATTTCACAAATCGGTTGCTCGTGGAAATGATTTGGAAAACAGATCTTGTGAACCACGACGAGCTCTATGAACTCTGTTTTGACTAGTCCTGGTGTCTCGTTGGAAACCCAAGTCACATGCTTCTGCTCCTTGACTGGATAACGGAAAGATTTTATACAATGATGTAACAAAAAAAAAGTTTGAATGCTCTTGCCTGAATAAAGATGGTCTGACTTTTATCAGCCTAGCTGACGAGATGACTTTAATTTATTTTTCACTCTTTCTCCTCTATTGCTTTGCGGCAGGGAGAAACTGGGCCGAAGGGAGAGAAAGGAGATCGAGGAAACATTGGGGAACCCGTAAGTGCATGATAGTATTCCTTCACAAGTGGCTTTGAGCCTCTCCCTGCCCCCTAGCTAATAGAACATGGGTAGGTGTCAAATTCCCTTTGGGAGAAGCGCCTGATGTTATAGGGCCCCCTGCTACAGGAGTGGTGACCTGGTGAGAAGCAGAGGGCTGGTGGGGCGTTCTAGGTAGGTTTTGCTGATGTGTGTGTGTGTGTGTATATATATATATAAAAGGTTTTTTAAATTTTAATAAAGTTATTTCAGATGATTTTTCCCTACAAAATTACACAGCGGATTAGTCTATGGAACTGCAAGTTTTTGTTGTTGTGACCCATTGTCCTTCTACAGCAGTGATGGGGTCTGCCCAAGAGGATTGGGCATCTTCTCCATCATGTCTGAAATGAACCTGAGCTGTTGCTAGCCCTGGACATATAAAACCCTTCCCTTCTCCAGAGTGGGAAAAATGGGCCAAACCAACATGTGCCAAGGAGAATAAATGAGTTGTTTCCCACCTCTCCTTCCTTTGCAGGGACTGCGTGGTGTTCCAGGTGAAATGGGGCTGCCAGGACCTCCGGGACCACAGGTAAGCAACATCCGCTATCCTCCCTGGAATGACCCGATAAGTGAGGAGTGCTGACTGAGTGTAGATCGCTCCACACATTCCCTCCCCCGGGTGCTGAAGGTCTGATTCCCCTCTCACACAGCTGTAACTCCACTGACCTCTATGGCACTAGATATTAACCCCAGTGCAAAGGAGAAGAGAGTTGAGCCTTAAGTGTGACAAGTAGGGTGACCAGACAGCAAGTGTGAAAAATCAGGATGGGTGTGGGGGGTAACAGGAGCCTATATAAGAAAAAAAAATGGGGACTCTCCCTATAAAATTGGAACATCTGGTCACCCGAGTGACATGCTGTCTCTACACTGTACAAGCAGAAGCTCTGAGACAGCTCTTCCAAGGCATGTCTGCCAAGAGCTGAGTGTACAGTAAAACCTCCATTTAATGGACTAATTCGGGTGAGGGGGTGTCCGTTAAATCAAAAAGTCCATTATTTAATAATAAAAAAAACCACGAGCTGTCAGAGCAGCAGCCCGCCCGCCACAGGGTCGGGGTGGCAGCTCCGCAGCCCGCCCACTGCTGGGACCCGGGCGGTAGCCGGGAACAGTCAGCCAGCCCGCCCGGGTCCCGGCTGCTGGGACCCGGGCGGCAGCCGGGAGCTGCTGGCAGGACTCGGGCGGGAGCCGGGAGCTGGCAGCCCGCCCGCTGGCGGGACTCGGGCAGGAGCCGGTAGCCGGTAGCCAGCCCGCCTGCTGCCTGGATCCGGGCGGCAGCTGGGAGCCAGCCCGCCCACTGCCTGGACCCAGGCAGCAGCCGGGAGCCGGCAGCCAGCCCCCGAGAAATGGATTTCGGATGCATCAGACTTGCTCAGAAATTTTGTCCGTTGCATCCGAAGTCCGTTAAATCGAGGTCCGTTAAATCGAGGGATTACTGTACTGTGTTTCTGCTGCCCTCCTGGGTTAACACATGAGGGATTGTGATTACAGCACATAGCAAGGGGTTTCCAGGGCAGTGTTCAGATTCAGAACACGTTCTGAATTCTCCTGGGTTCATGTGAAATGGGTACATAGTTTTAGTTTGGTTGCTACTGAAACATTGTCTGGACAGCAAAAAAAACACCATGGCACGTGAGCTCTGACCGTCGCTCCTGTTGACCATCTCGTGAGAAAGGGCAAAGAATGAATGGGCACAGAGGTACCACGCTCTCCCTTAGCCAGGGTCCCTCCAGCTTAGGGCTGAAGTATGTTTGCAGGGCAGCATGGGAGAAGGTCTCAGTGCTTGTGCTATGCCTGTCCTGTCACTCGGACTGCCAGTCTTGAGCTGTCTTAGACAAACCCTACCATGAACTTCAGAAAAAAAGGAAAAAGAAGGAAATGACTTTGAGAGCAGTGGCAGGCTCAGGAATGGCAAGAAAACAGGAGGTACGATACCACTGATTTCTCAGCTGGTGAAAGTTCATTACGGGACAAAGCAAGTGCCATGTGAACCATCAACATAGACTTTTGTGGCTCATGGGGCCAATGAAGGCCATTTGCACAAAAATTCATCCTTTGCGCGCTATTATTGTTCATATAGTTACACCCTGCAAGTGAGGGGCGAAATTCCCCCTGTGGAGAGAGACCATTACAGCGTCGTTAGGAGATAGGTGGTGCATAGGCTGGGGATGGACCTATATATAGGCATGAATTTCCCCCTCTCTGTGGATATCCACAAGTCCCAGCATCCAGGGCTGAATTGCAGCCTCCATTTAAGACTCTTCTTTCTGTTCAGGGTGTGAAGGGACAGGAAGGAGCCAGAGGAGAGCCAGGAGTCCATGGAGAGACTGTGAGTAGTTGCGTCACTTAGGGCACATCTCACAAGGGGGACACATCTGAGGGGCTTCAGAAGTAGCTGCTTTACAGACTGATAATCTCAGGCAGATCCCAGGCAGGGTACGCGCTGATCTGCAGCTAGGACAAGAGCCGCTGCTCCGGGCGAACAGAAATTCCCACCACTCAGCTGCACTCGGTGGATGTGGTTCCACATTGCCCATTTTTGGTTTGTGAAGTCTGCTTCTCAGATGAAACCCCCTCCTTTCCCGCAAGGCACTGGCTGCGCTCATTAACACACGGGGATGCATTCAGGCACAGACTAGCGTCTGGTGCTGAGAGATCGTATCTCATCGAGAGCCACCACTTGTTTCTGATCTTGGTTCGCTTTACACTTTTCCTCCTGCTGGATCAATTCAGTATTTTTTTTTAATACAGAAAATTCATTACCATAAACCCACCCGTCCACTTGTGTAGTGGGGGGGAGCAATGTTTTCTGAGGCTGATCTGATCTGGCTTCCGCATAGGAATATGTCTTCACTACCCGCTGATCCGGCGGGTAGTGATCGATCTTTTAGCGATCGATTCATCGCGTCTCGTTAAGACGTGATAAATCGATTGCCAAAAGCACCCCCGTCGACTCTGGAACTCGAGCTCACCGAGAGGCGCAAGCTGGAGTCGACCGAGGAGTTGTTGACAACCACTGCTGCCGTGAGGACGGCAGGTAAGTTGGCCAAAGATACGCTGACTTCAGCTACGTTATTCATGTAGCTGAAGTTGCATATCTTCAGTTGATCCCTCTCCCTAGTGTAGACCAGCCCCAAGAGAGCAGTAATGACTCAGATCCCAATTTACCCCCAGACGGGCAATTTCTTACTCCTTTCTCAAGCAAAAGTCAGTGGAAGAGGAGGTGCTGAACAGAGCGCCAAGAATTAGAGGAATCATTTGGGGGAGCCTTTGATCTGGTGAAGGCCAGATGTGAGAAAATGGCCTTGCATTTATAATTACTGTCTTGCCAACCCAGGATATGGCCTATTGCTACCATGAGTAGTCTTCCATGAAGGTCCATCAGGCTACGTCTAGGCCTTCTCTACGCTGGTGTTAGTGTATAGCAGGGGTGGGGAACATTTTTTCTGCCAAGGGCAATTTGGATATTTATAATGTCATTCACGGGCCGCTCCCCCCCGACCACCCCCCAAGGAAGCCCAGGCTGGCAACGGGAGCTGAGACCCCAGCTGGCAAGGGGCCAGCGGGGGAAACCCCAAAGCAGTGGCAGGCGGAGTGCTTAGCCCTGCACTGTTTTGGGATTTCCCCCGCTGGCCCCTTGCCAGCCGGGGTCCTGCCGCCTGCCCCAGTCAGCTCCCGCTATCAGCCTGGGTGGAGGGGGTGATCTTCCTTTACCCCCACCCAACCTCCCCCCATCTAACAGCCTTTCCTCCCCAACCCCTGCCTGGCCCGGCCCATCCCACCGAACCTAACCTCCTCCCCCCTCCCACTCCCAACCCAGCCTCCTGCCCCCCCATGCCTGACCCGCCCAGACCAGCCTCCCCCCCCCCACCGCCCCCTTGCCTGCCTCCCAGCCCAGCCTCCCCCCAAAACCCTTTGACCGTCGGCTCCCCATGGCTCCTCCTTTTGCCGCCCGGCTAATGGTGGCCGTGCGGTGCTGGTGGCTCCCGCAGGTGCTTCCCGGCCCCTACCTTCAGCGCGGAGCCGCCCCCACCTGGCAGCCCACGCGCGTCCCTGGCCAGCAGCTCCCCCAGGCGCTTCCCGGCCCGTTCGCCGAGCGCGGAGCCGCCCCTGCGTGTCCCTGGCCGGCGGCTGCGGCGCGTCTTCTCCCCACGCCCCAGTACCTGACTCAGCCCCGGCCCCGCCGCAGGCCGGACGGAATGATTTGGTGGGCCGTATAAGGCCCGCAGGCCGGAGGTTCCCCACCCCTGGTGTATAGGATAGATGTAGCTAGATACCACAGTGAAAAGCAGGCTGCGTCCACATGACGGTGTGTAGCTACTCACAGCGGTGAAAGGCTCTGGCAGAGAGCTGCTGGTGCCTTTCTCCATTGCCTCCCTGTGCCAGAGCCTTTCTCCACAGCTGGAGACTTTCCCTGCAGTGGGGAACAGCTGGAGCAGTGAGGAGCTGTCTGAGTCCTTCCCCACTGCCTCCTCCAGATAGAGCCTTCCCCTGTGAGGCAACACACTGCTAAAAAGTGACGTGTAGATGCGGGAGGCACTGCATGGGTGTGTAGGAGCTGTGTAGGGTACATGCCCTGAGATTCTGGTGTGTCTTTACTAACTAGTACCTCATCTACACTGCTGTTTGTACCCACGCTGGGGGGCATGCAATGTGTGTACTCTACGTTGCTGTAAGCGTAGACATAGCCTCAGTAATAGTAACCATGCTGCATAATACCCAGTAGCAATGTTGTATAATGCATAGCCCTTTTACAGCACTTTTCATCCATAGATCTCACAGTGCTTTACAAAGGAAGCCATATCATTCTGGGCCTGATCCACAGCCCATTGAAGGCAATATGAGTCTTCCCATTGGCTTCATTAGCCTGTGGATCGGGCCCTGTAACTGGTTGCAGGATGGGGTCATTAATTAACAAATGAATGTGAGAAAGTTAGAATTGCACCTGACTGTTCCCTGTGGATCGAAGCCTTTGTGTTCTCGTCCTCCCAGTTCAGAATAGTCACAAGCTGAACTGTTGACCTCACCGCATATACAAAAAAGCTGGGAAAGGGGAGAATTGTCTGCGAAGACGATTTTGTTGCCCTGGATCCTGTATGTTTGTGTTCAATCAAAATCATTTCATCTGATCTGGTACTATATACACCGGACCCTCACTATAGCCTGTGTCGCCATAGCGTGGGTTCGCGTACAGCGCGGTCGTTGCCATGGATCCCAAATTTAAATATTTGAATTGGGATCCATAGCAATGCGTCTCCTGCCTTAATGTGGTCCCCGCGTTAGTGCGGGACTGTGCATGGATCCCGAACCCCAGGCTATCGCGAGAGTCCAGTGTATTTTATTCTCAGTGCTATATTTTTTTTTTCCAAGCTGATGGAGTATCTGCTCTGGATTTAGGATTTACCATGGTGGTAGACAATTTTGCAGTTCCCCAGGGATGTCTTAATCTGTTTAATCCTTGTTACCTCCTACCTGGTTCTTGCCTACTTATTTATACCTGCCCCTGGACACTTCCATTGCTTGCATCCGACGAAGTGGGTATTAACCCACGAAAGTTTATGCTTCAAAACTTTATAGTTAGTCTTTAAGGTGCCACAGGACTCTTTGTTACCTCTGCTATTCCAGACTAACACGGCTACCTCTCTGATTCTTAATCTGTTTTGTACCGTTGAATCCTTATTCAGATTGTAAGATCTTTGAGACAAGTGCTCTTTTATTATATGTTTGTACAGCACCTAGCAAAATGTGGACTCCAATCTCATTTAAAACTTCTAACTCCTACGGTAATATAAATAAACAACATTTTTTAAAATTTAATTTTCTTAAACAGGGTGCTCCTGGACCTGTTGGGCCCCTGGGTCCACAAGGCCTGCCAGGAAACGTGGTATGTATTCATCCGTGGATTTGTTCCCCATCTGGGCCTTGCCACCTTTCTCTTACTCAGTTTCTTTGGTTTCCATTTCCCAGGGTCTACTGCTGTTGTTTGTTACAGGTGATTTCATTCCAGCCTGTTACTCTCTTTGAGAGACTCAGTAGACATGTACATCCTGTGGTATATTCAACAGGACAATCTCACTGTCAGGCGCTGCTTCCCAGACAGGCCTAGGGGTTGGGGCAGAGGTCGAAACTGGACGTCAGGTTGGGACGAGGACAAGGGTGGAGCTGGAAGTGAGCCCGGGACAAGCCAGGGTCAGAACTGAGATCAGAGTCCATAGTCAAGCCAGAATCAGAACTGCAGGCCCCATCCGGGTGCAAGTCAGGGGTTGAAACTGAGTAGTCAGCAACCAGGGACAAGCAAAGTCAGTACCGTAGCTAAGTCCAGAGAAGGACAAGATGGGAACAGTGCTTGGGCAAGGCGAGGGTGAGAACAGGCTCAAGAGAAGAGCAGGTTGGGCGTCTCAAGAGTCTGATGCTCTCCGTGGCAGCAGGAGAGTTCCTGGCCAGGGAGTGCTGTTGCACAGACTGATCTGCAGCTCTGGTGGGGTGGGGGAAATACCTGAGCTTGGGGGTCACCCGACGCAGGCTCTGCTCAGAACCAGGCTGCCGCCACCGCATGCTTGAAGGCTTAGTGTGACGGTGCTGTTCCTGGTGGGATCCAACTGTGAGTGTCAGATCAGGACAGATTGCTTCCAAAGGGGCAACTACAGCCCAAAGCTGGAGTTTTGCCATGCTAAGGTAAACCAAACTAGCCAAATAGGAAAGACTTTGGTTTCTCCCCACTGGCTAATCACAAGTCACACAAACAATTCCCTTAGACACTCCAGCTTCCCAGTATCACCACCAGCAGCCACCTGTCCTGGGGACCAATGGTTATGAAAACCAATACCCCAAATAAAGAAAACGGTTCTCCCCAATTCCAAAGAAATCAGGCCCCAGACCCAGGTCAATATACAAATCAGATCTTCCCACAAATCACGCTGTTGCCAATCCTTTAGAATCTAAAATCTAAAGGTTTATTATATAAGGGAAAAGGTATAGGTGAGGGTTAGGAATGTTTAAAAGAAATCAATTACATGCAGTAATGGCAAATCTCTTGGTTTAGGCTTGCAGTTGTAAAATAAACTGCAGGTTCAGATAAAAGTCTCTGGAATGCATCCCCTCCAGGGATGGGTCATCAATGTGTTGGCCAGAGCTTCCACATGTAGCAAAATCCCATCCAGAGGTAGGTGCTAGCTGAAGGTTGCAGATTGAAGACAAAATGGAGGAAGTGTATTTTTTTCTCCTGCTGATAATGGCCCATCCAGATTTAACAGCCTCTTAGAATTGGTATGCTAAGGTACAACCTTCCCCCCGCTTTCTGTGTGTATAAATGCATCTTACTTCTGTTCCATTCTGTGCAGCCGATGAAGTGAGCTATAGCCCATGAAAGCTTATGCTGAAATAAACTATTTAGTCTCTAAGGTGCTACAAGTATTCCTCGCTTTCTTTAGGGGTACAGACTAACACAGCTGCTATTCTTGAACCTGTCATGATATTTGTGTTGATACTGTCTTCTAACTTGCAATCAGAACAATAGATACAAGCCAACCGAATGGGCGATAGTACTAACTGATACTGGAATAACTCCAGATAATTGCACTGTTCAGTAATGAACTCAAACAGAGACTTCCTCTGGCCTTACTGGTGGGGTTTAGTTCATTTCCACAACCTCCTGAAAGCATCTGTTTTGAAAGACCCAACTCACAAGCCTTTTCCTTGTTTCAGCTTGAAAGAAAAGAATGTTATGTTTGGTTTGGAGGTAAATCACCTATGGGTCTAACAATAAAGAATCAAAGAAGTTTGATATCATCCTATCTGCCTATAATTTAAAGGGAATGGAAACTGAAATGCCAGGGTAAAATGAACATTGAGTTAATTCCAGGAGTATGTTGAATTTCCCCATTAGACTGACTATTGGGGAGGCATCAGACAAAAAAATAAACCTGATGAGACTTTTGGTTGTAATGATATCTGTGCTCTGTATAGTTATGCTTTCTGAGTTATTTTCAGCAAACCAGGAAGTGCCAGGAGGATTTTAAAGAGGGGAAAATGTATTTTGGTTGGAGGAGGAGTGGTGTACAAAACTGGGACTAACTCGGTTTTCACTTTAGCTTTGCAGTTCGTTCTTCCATTAAAAATAACCTTTTCAGGCAGCTGCTACACACTCTTCTAGGTCATTGTTCTCAGGATTACAAGTTGTCTGTACTGGGAAGGGGGAGTGTCATAAACCAAGATGTATTAAATTGCCCCAAATTTCCAAGGTGTACAGGACAGTACATCTGTCTATCTCATTTCCTTTCAAATCAAATACCACCTGAAATAACAGTTTTAAACAGTAGAGTTCTTTTTCTCCACAGGGTATACCTGGAGACGCTGGCCAGCCCGGAAAGGATGGACAAAAGGGTGAAAAAGTACAGCAGTTCTTTCATGTCTGTCAGATAAATGTGTCTGGATTTACAACACTCTGAACTGTGACCAGGTTTAATAGATTTTAAAGCCAGAAGGAATGATTAGCTCATCTTGTCTGGCACTTCGTGTAACACGGGCCATAGAATTGCTCTTGGTTCTTCCTGTAAAAACTACCCAGCAGTACCAGTAGGACAGAAGCTCTTGAAGTGAAAAGGTCACCTTAGCTTTTTTTATTAGATACGATTGTCATTGGCTTGAAAAAACACCTGCACAGTGATGACTGTGCCATGATTGTGGGAGATTCTATTTTGTTTGTTTCTCTCTTGATAATTATGTTTAAATCTGTAAATCCCCCTCGTAAGCAAAACCTTCTGGCACCGGTTAAACAAGCTGGGACTTCTGCTTTCATACCACATTCTTTAATTGTATAGTTCCCTTATCCACTCAGCCCACCCTCACCTCCATTTGTCTGTATCATCCGACTGTTAGGTCCTCCCTCACACTTGGACTGTAAGCTCTCTGGGGCAAGGACTGTCTCCTGTATTACTTGCCTGTGCCAAGCAGCCCTGATCCTCGATTGAGGCTGCATAGTAGAAATAATGAACAGTAACATCCACCTTAACTATACACAATAGAAGGAAAACAAGGCAAAATATAGACAAGTCCCATTATATCAACTCCGCCCACCAAATCACCATCCATGTTCCCAGTGCTCACCAGATCCCTCGATCTGTTTAAAACCCAAATGTTCCCTGAATTAAAGGCACCTTCTCGTATGTTTTCAAAGTGAGCAGGGTGGCGTGACCATGGACGAGCGAAGAAAAGCGTGTTCTAGAATTAAGATCTCCTCATTGATGGAAGAGGTGGGAAAGGGTGTTCTAGAATTGAAGACCCCTCACAAGGAACATCCTGCCACCCTTCCTTTCTCCTCACCTGTTAAAGCAGAGGGCTAGGAACTCAAGCTCTTCTGCTGAGTGTAACAGCATCACTATTACACAGATTGGAGGAGCCTTTAACATAGCCAAGCCCCAAACTGTTTAGGGCTAAAGTTTTCTTTTAAAGGGGGAAATACCAATACTCTTACGAGAGCATTTGCTATAAAGCTCAAGATACATCATCACATTCTTATAGTAGAATACAACAGGGCTTCCTGTGACACGACACAGGAGTTTTCTACCTGGAAAAGTAAAAGACAAAAGCCCTGGACATTTTTATCCTCATGGGATATCTGGTCCGGAAATGGACCTTAGCCCTCAATTCAGATGCCTCATTGTAATGTCTTCTACAGGGTGACCCAGGAAAAGAAGGAAAACCAGGACTACCTGGGCCCACAGGTGAGGCTGGCCCTGCTGGAATACCTGGCTTACCAGGGAAGGGTAAAGATGGAGAACGGGTGAGTCCTCTTACCACACTCTGCACCCAGCTGGAATCGGTTCCTACGGGAGTTAAAATGAAATGGCCTCAGCAGAAGCAGTGTATAGAATATAACAGTGTAATATTGCCGTGCGGTGTTATAGTATGACCCCTGGATAGCAGCCCACCCTTTGGGTGGATGCAGCTGCCATCATCAGCACCTGCAGCGAGCTTGCCTGCCTCCAAAACTGCACCGTCATGTGTTCTGTCCATATCTGCCCATGCGCCAGCCTCACCGGCGGGCAGTCTCTCTCTCTGGCCAAGTGACCATTCCAGTAGTTATCCACGGGGAACAGCTTCAACGGGAGAGATTGAGGGAGGCCCACAATTGAATATTCCATAGTTCAGTGATTAGAGCACACTCCTGAGAGGTAAGAGACCCCCCCCCACCCCATCCAGTTCATGTCCTGTCTTCCTCTCCAGTAGAAGAGGATATTGAAGCTGTGTCTCCCATATCCCAGGTGAGTGCTCTAACCATTAGGCTAGAAATTATCAGGTGGGTTCCTCCACAACTTGCCATTTTCAGTGGAGTGAGGCAGGCACCAGGCACCTACCGGTAGCTGAGTCCCACAAAATACACTTTTGGTGGCTAAGCTACCTGACTCCTGGGGGTGGGTTCCCATTTGTGGATCACTAAGCAGAGAGGGGCACATCCTTGAAGCCTGGGCGTAGGTACCTATCCCTGAGAGAGGGGCAGGGCTTAGCACACCCCCCTCTGGTTGGGATCTCCCACTAAGCAGCTCCCCATCTAGCGTGCTGGCTTTTGTGGATCGCATTCTTAGGTGTCTATCTTTCCCCATTCATTGTAGGGGTAGCCTGGGCTCATAACTCCAGCTTTGTGGATCAGGCTCTGCTCCTGCGATTTTCTAGGTATCTCAACAGTTAGACGCTCAGTGTTGCAGCCACTAAGTTCGGTCATGGATCCCACCCACAGCCACTAGAAATACTAGTTCGACGTAAGAATCATTTTTGTTTATTTAGCAAAGGCCAAGGCATGACTATTTTTCTCTTTTGGTTATGGCTCTTTAGGGTGAAAGGGGCCCCCCGGGCTTACCAGGACCCCTCGGACACAAGGTAAGCATTGACCTCTGTCCCATTGAGGACTACTACTCGAAAATCAGGACACGTTTGCACATTGTCACTGGAGCTGGTGGAGATTGTAGTTGCAAATATGGTCCATTTTTCACTGGAAAATATTTTTGGTGAGACATTTACTAAAATGTTTTCCTGATTTTCAGGGGGAAACAGGTTTGCAACAGAATCTTTCCAAACAACTCTATTTCTTTTCTGTGTAATGCCTCTCTGTGTACATGCAAATATTAGGACATCAAATAACTTGTTCACTTTCCACATACATCATTTTTCTCTCTCTTTATGAAGCTATAACTCAGGTTGTGGGCCAAGTCCTGCCATGCTTACTGAGACGAAACAAAACTCACACTAACTTCCCTGGCGAGCTTGAATCCATACAATCAGAGAGTCATTGCAGTTACAGGGTGAGCTGCACTTTATACCCCTTTGCAGTAACACAGGTTACACAGTAACACAGGTGTACCCCTCAGATGACCTTCACCACCTCTCTGCCATTCAGCTGCTCTTGGAGTGGATCTCTGGGTTATAGCTCCCACCCACCCCGTGCCGTTTCCCAGCTATGTTAACACAACAGGCCCAACTGTATTCGGCACCAGCGGAATTCGGCACCCTCTGGGAGCCTGTGAACAGAGGCTGATTAAAGTGACTGAAAATAGCTTCAAAATGAACATTATTTATTCATCCAAAGGTAAATGGTAAGCAGAGAAAAGGGTTAAAATAACATAAGTTTGTCTCCATCTGGTCTTGCCTAAACTTTATCCTTTCAAGTGCCACTTAGCCCAGGTACTTTGGTCTCTGGGTGAGAGACACAAACTACCTTGCATTCTGTGGTTGTCTCAGGCCGGGTCTACACTACCCACCGGATTGGTGGGCAGTGATCGATCTGTCGTGAATCGATTTACCGCGTCTAGTCTAGACATGATAAATCAATCACCATGTGCTCTCCCGTCGACACCGGTACTCCACTGCCACAACAGATGCAGGCGGAGTTGATAGGGGAGCAGCAACAGTCGACTCAGCGCCGTGAAGACGCAGGAGTAAGTCAACCTCAATACGTCAACTTTAGCTCTGCTATTCCTGTAGCTGAAGTTGCGTATCTTAGGTCGATCTCCCCCAGTGTAGACCCGGATTCAGTATCTGTCTGTGAGCAACTCGCTGGAGCAGCAGCTGCCTGAAACTCCCACTCCTCAAGAAAAAAAGTTTTAAACTGTTTATGGTCCTTTTGATCTCTAGGGCTGGTCCTCACTACCTGCTGGATCGGCGGGTAGCAATCGATCTGTTAGCGATTGATTTCTCGCATCTGGTGAGGCGCAATAAATTGATTGCTCGCGGCGCCCCCGTTGACTCCAGAACTCCAGCTTGCTGGGAGGCGCAAGCTGGAGTCAACGGGGGAGTGCGCCACCGACTGCCGCCACCGTGAGGATGTCAGGTAAGTCGGTTGCAGATACGCAAACTTCAGCTACGTGATTCATGTAGCTGAAGTTGCGTATCTGCCGTCGATTCCCCCCGGTAGTGAAGACCAGCCCCTAATCTCTGTTTTTGGCGAATCAGCGTTGTCACTTTAGGCTGGCATCTGTGAAGACCATCTCCCCAGTCAGTGGCCCAACCATTGTCCCCTTGAAGTTGTTTACCCACAGCTGTTTTATCTCTGCTCATTGTTTTTTTCTTGCTCTTCGTATTAGCCCTTTTTAATTCTACGCTGTATGGTCAGACAGAATGATATTAAGAAAATAGTATCAAGCTGAGGTACATATAATCATAAAAATAATACAGAGATCTCCCCCATTCTCCACAGGCATTTTCAAAGGGGTGGACCTGGGAAGAGAACAAAATCTATTATCCCTGAAACAAAATGCCGCTATGGAGCCAAATGAGCATTTTGTGGTTTTCATGTGTTGCACTGTTTTGGAAAACATGGTCTTGAGATTAAATATTCAATTTTAGATTTACCACCTCATCTTTACTAAACACATCCACATTTGCTGAAGGTCTACAAGAAATTAGCAATATTCTTCAGGTATGAGCTGGATCATGTTTAGAACCTAGGAGAGATTCTTCCTAGGTTCTCTCTTTGGATTGATCTAGTCATGATCAAGAATTAAGCAGGAAATAGGATCTTCCTTGAATAATGAAATAAATTTAAGAATAGGAAACTATTTTTAAGCAGGAATATAGCTGTATAAAGAATAGATACAGCCATGTCTTATATTCCTGGATAAATCTACCTATCTCTTCTTCGTGCTGATTCTGTTCTGCTACATTCTGCACTGACATGGCTAAATTGGTCCCTGTTTTTTCTTTTACAGTTCAGAATGCACAAGCAGTAACAGAAAGAGAACTATTACTACAAAAAAAGAGAGAAAGAAGCATATTGAAAAACACCAATGAAACCTATTGTTCAATATAAAATAAAGATAGTAGGAAACTTATCTGTGCAAGGAAAAAACAGCATGCACTTTTTTGCGGCAAAGCTGTGCTCGTGAACAAAATACCTCTGGCACGAGGCTGTAGTTCCCATCTGCAGTGAAGTCCGTTACAATGTCTTCCTCACTGCAACATGGAAAACAGAGCAATGTGATTGCATAGCAAGCACCAGAGAAGGATATTTTCTGCTTTCTTAACCCTCCCTCCCCAGTGTTCATTAAAACAATTCAAACAACTGTCCAGATTTTCCCCACTATATATCATTGACAATTTAATGTTTAACAATGAGGTCTTTTAGATTGTGGAATAGTCTCTTGAAGGGTAGGGTTGAAAGTCTATCCCTGGGTCATTTAAAACTGTACTGGACAAAAGCACTTAACAATATACCATAGAGAACAGCCCTGCACTGATAATGGAATGGGCAAGGTTAATCTTTGACCCAACACTTCTTTTCCAACGCTAACTTCTATGATCTTCTGAATAAATACCCTGTAGTTACCTGTATGTGCAACCTACTATAGCAAAGTAGGTGGTTGCTCACAAGTATGTTTTGCTATCATACAAGCAGTTGGAGTTTCTAGTATAAAACCACACGAAAGCAGCAGTATTATCCACACCAGTTGTCCCAACAAAGATGTGAAGTTCTCACCTGGTCTCTGTCTATCAAGTCAACCGAGTTAGCAAAAGAAGGATCTTGATGGAAATTGGATGCTGTATGCTAGCTGACCCACAATAACCAAAATAATTATGGGCCCTATGCTCTCACTCTGTCAAGTGGCATGGCATGAAGCTGAATCATACATATGCTCAGAAAATGGGGCTGAGCACTTTGTAAAGAGGAAAAGTAGTTTCAGGATATGGCAAGTTATCTGTGGATTTTTCCCAGTGTAATGAATCAATGACTATTCTGTGTCCCTACACTATCATAGGTTGAGACAGTTCCCCTGCAACCTATTAATAATTATTGTGGAGGTTCCATGTAGGATGTGCAGGAAGAATTGGTGATATTTTCTGAGCTGTAAAGTAGTGTTCTACATTGGTTACCTTTCTCGGACATATAGAAGCTTGCTGGTCCTTAACCCTTTCCCCTCTCGCTGTTTCAGGGAGATAGGGGAGTTTCTGGTCTTCCTGGCCAGCCGGGAGACAGAGGTGCACCAGGAGTTGGAGTAGCTGGACCTCCTGTAAGTACTAAGCAGACCTCACTCACTTGTGATAAGACCAAGACACACCCATTGCTAGCAACTAGAACGAGCATTGAGTGCTGAGCTGCGGGCTGAACACCCTTACTGTTTTTGAAGTGGTTAATATCAATTTCTGCGGCTCCTGAAATGATCTGTGTGGCTTTGACACATTGGCTCTGCGTGACACCAGAGCTCAGTGTCATTACACCCTGAACAGTGTCTTTTGGGATGTGTCATTTCTGTTGCACAGCATGACTCACTGACTATTTAGCTACCGTACAGATTATCATTTAACACCACAAGTGAAATTTCCACTGGGAGAGTGAGGCTTCATATTTCTCCAGCTCTCATGTTGAGTTTGGATAAGATTCAAAAACATCTTTTTCAATAAATACCATTATTTTCCTTCTTTATTAAGTTTTAGAATACTGAAGCAAATGATTAAGGATTCGGATTAGCGAGTCTGTGCTGTAGTCAGACGTCTTAATAAGCAGAAAGATACAGAAGTATTTTAAAACTTGATTTTCAAGAGATACACATTCCTTTTAAATTTCTTGTTTGTAGTACTTTGACTATTTAAGTATATATAATACTTTTCAATTGAGATTTATTTGAATCATGTGCAATTGTGCCCACAGCTCTGTTTGCTGCCTTCACTTTTGGAATTTTCTCCCCTTCGATAGACTGCAAAGTACATCTTTTGGATTATGCTCTAGACAATTTGGGTTTTTTTATGGCACTGGGGTCTGATCCTGCCAGGTAGTGAGTGTGTCTGATCCCTGATAATCTCAATGAGATCTGAGGACACTCCTCATCTTTCAAATGCTGCTCAGAATCTTGCAAATCCAAGCCCCGGGTGTGTAAGTGTGTAAACAGACTTCATTCTTGGTCACACCCATTAGAAGGTAGCAAACATCTTAAAATCCTTTGTAACCATCTGTGCACTCCCACATACTGTGTATGAGGGTTAATAGGTCCTACTCCAGTCAATGCTTACCAATGACACCCTTCAGTGGTATCTAGTGGCTGATCTTCACTGGGGGAGGGGGAGGAATCGACTGAAGATACGCAACTTTAGCTATATTAATAACGTAGCTGAAGTTGGCATATCTTCAGCCGACTTACCTGCTGTCCTCATGTCGGCGGCAGTCAGCGGTGCGCTCCCCCGTCGACTCCAGCTTGTGCCTTGCGTCACGATCCGGTGGGTAGTGAAGACCTACCCTAGATTTTGCACTTTTCCCCTTATACTTAGAACAGGAAATAACTCTGCTCTGGTAAGCTATATCACTGTGTGATAACTGATGATAAATTCTGACCGTATAGTTCGCACTTCCCATGTGGGGGATTTCTTTAGGCAAAAGGTCAAGCACGTAATACCCAGTCTCACTCGTAACATCATAATGAGACCTGCACCGTGGCTTCTGCTTTACCCAAGGGGCACATGCTATTCAGGATGTGCCAGTCTTTTGGCTAGCAGGCTGGTGAGGCTTAGTGATTTGCTCCCGCTCTGGCACAGATGAAATCCTATTGCTTTGATTTCTTAATGACAGCTTGTTTTTCCTTTGGTAAGCGGAAAGCCTCACAGGCATGAGTGCTCAGACTTTACATCTGATGCTGATGACACCAGGCTAATTAATTTCAATCGCATGAACGAGCATTTTAAAATTAATTTATCAATTAAGAAAATGCATCAGCCTTTGTGAATCCTCGTCTGCCGTTACTGTTTGTTATTTGTTAGTTACGGGGCACAGTGTAAATCACGATTTCACGGAGAGCATGGAAATATGAAAATCCCCCCAAACCATGATCTTTTAAATATTTTCTTAAAGGACAGTGTCAGCAACAAAGTCTTTAATACACAACATTGCTTTAGCTAGTCAATTTCAAGGACACAGTGAATTTTACAAGTGAATGGAGTCAGTTTCAAGGACAGAATGGATATTCCTTGTATAATTCATTTCCTCTTTGAAATTGATGGCATTTACTTGGAAAATTCATGCCTTGCAAACTCCAGGCAATTGTAATAGGTTTGCCACCATGAATTTGTTGTGAATTCCTCCTCACCCCCAAAAAACTGATTTACACAGCACCCTGGTGTTACGGGGCCACACAGGTTTCCTTGCCCTAGTCACTGTGCCCTGTGCTTAAGCTGGTCAAAGAACGGGTCTCAGACGCTCCTCTCAGGTGCTTCACCGGTGCTCTTTTATTTACAGGGCTGATACAGTCCCAACTGACCCATCACCAGGTCCTCTGGTCCCCTGAGGCTTTTCTCAACCAGCAGAGGCTCCCCCCCCCCATCCTCCTGCCTGGCTAGTCTCCCTTTCTGAGCTCTTCCCTTGGCTTATACTCTTCCCCAGTCATCACCCCAACTGGTTCCAACTGGCTCAATAGGTTGCACTGAACATGCCCTAATTAGTGCCTTCCGCTGGGCTCCCTGCTCAGGGTTTTAGCCCTGTAGCACTGCCACGCTGCAGGGAAACAGGGGGTGGAAGGGTCTTTAGCAGGCAGCAGAGATTTTAAAAACCTCTGCCCTGTGACACCTAGTTACTGGGCTGAAAACGGGGGTTCTTGGATGAAATTCTATGGCCTATGTTTTTCAGGCTAGATGATCTAATGGTCCAGACTTAATCTGAATGACTAGACTAAGAGTATCAGAATCTGGCCCAACTGTGAATATCATTCACCTTACTTCAGGGCATTGTTTTTTCCCTAAGTCAGAAAGAGTGCTGCCTGCCCACAACAAAGACAAGTATGATATTGCCATCTCCCAGTCAGTATAATGGACATGCAGACAGACATGGAACCAGCTTCCATGTTAGCCCGTTGCTTGCAGTGATGATGGGAGGCTAGTTCCAGAACTGCCCTAATTTTTTTTTCTCTTTCTGCTTCCAGAAAAAAAATGCTGACTTTATATCTCTCTCTCTTTAGAGGGTTCCTCCCTCCCTTTCTTCCTCCCTCCCTTTCTTCCTCCCTCCCTCCCTTCCTTCCTTCTTTCCACCCTTCCTTCCTTCCTCCCTCCCTCCCTCCCTTCCCTGTTTCTTTAAATCCTAAATATCAAAGGGCTGGTCTACACTAGAGGGAAGGGTCGAGCGAAGATACGCAACTTCAGCTAAGTGAATAATGTAGCTGAGGTCGGCGCATCTTAGGCCAACTTACCTGTCGTCCTCACGGCGGCAGCAGTCGGCAGTGGGCTCCCCCGTCAACTCCAGCTGGCGCCTCTTGGCGAGCTGGAGTTCCGGAGTCGACGGGAGCGCCTTTTGCAATCGATTTATCACGTCTTGATGAGATGCGATGAATCAATCACCAAAAGATCGATCGCTACCTGTGTTAGATTCTTCTCTGCTGTCACTCCATTCATTCTGAACTCAGTTACCCTGGTAGCTCGTCAGTCTGGAGTATTGATGTTCCTGGAGTTGAGATTTGCACTGGTGTAAGAGATCATGGTCTGGCCTGTCGCGAGTGTGCATCCTACCTGAGCTGCCAGGGAGAGAGGGAGAAAGTGCTGCCTGGGAGAAATGGGTGAACTCTCACTCACGATGATATTTCCTCATAGAGGTTTCCTTAGCTGTTCACACCCACTTGATGTTGGTTACTGTAAGGGGATTTCTTTCCCTCCCTCCTAGGGGGTTGCATTTTGGTGGATTAAACAGCTTGTAGATCTGCATCCTTGCAGCCCAAAATGAGCAGTTGCTGTGAACCCACTGGGCTCCATGCTTCGGGCTCATTTATACCATTACCGATTAAACCCCGGGGTTACTCGCTGCCTGGAAGAGCGTTGGGCCCTGCACTCTGCATGTTCTTGTTTTCTTTAGACTCCTCGTCCTTCATTTACTTTCTTTGTTGCTAGCATCATCTGTTTCAGGGGTGACCTCCTGCCAAGGCGATTCTGTTCCTTTTCCTGACCCTTCCTCCTCTCCTTTCCGTTCACTCTAAACTCATGTTGCTCTTTAATCACTCACATAGGCGGTTCAGTTCAGGCTCTGCTGGCCTTTTCATCTGTGTGTTGTTGCTGTTTGTTTGCAGGGCCCCGTGGGACCAGCAGGAGACAAAGGGCCATCGGTACAGTATGTCTTGCTAACTACACCCAGCTTTTACAGAGGGGGACGGCCATGTAGTCAAATGTCGCGTTGCCGATTGATGATTTTGTGAAGGCGGGTTTATATTTTCCATTTGCGTGATAATGATGGAACATTACAGCTAGATGACTTAGATCAGCGTTTCTCAAACTGGGGTCCGTGAGGGTATTCCAGGGGGGTCTATGGACCCCGCTGATCAACTCCTCCCTGTTTCCTCCCTCAATTCCTCTGCCTCCCTTCCAGCGCCTCCAGCACACTGGAGAACAGCTACTCAGTGGTGTGTGGGAGGCACTGGGAGAGGGGGAAGGAGCAGGGATGGGGTACGCTCAGGGGAGGGGGCAGAATCATGTCCGGGGCCGCTGATCCTGCTGATCAACTCCTCCCCCTCCCTCCCAGCGCCTCCACCACACTGCGGAACAGCTGGGAGGGAGGGGAAGGAGCACGGATAGGCCACCCTCAGGAGAGGGGGAGGGGGTGGGAAGAGGAGGGGCAGGGGTGGATTGAGGGTGGAAAGAGGTGGCAGGGGTGGGGCCTTGGGGGAAGGGGTGAAGTGGGGGTGGGACTGGAGCTGAGTGGGGGACATGGGCGACATTGAAAATGTTTAAATCAAAATGGTGGTCCTCAGGTTGCTAAAGTTTGCGAACCGCTGATTTAGGCCACGATCCAGCAAAGCATTTAAGCACCTGCTTAACTTTGGGACTACTCGCCTGCTTAAAGTTAAGCATGGGTGTAAGGTTTTGCTGGACTTTTGGCAGAAAATAACAATACATTGTCTCACTCCTGTTGTGTCGAACCAGTCACAAGAGAGCCACGAGTCACCAGTCTACCACGGTGTCGTGATAAAATCCACGCTTACACTGACTTCTGCTGACACGGGTGTGAATGTAGCAAGTGGCATTCATCCTGATTGATAGTGATACAGGGAGATCAGAATCTTGCCCCTTGTGCTCGTCAGTTAGCTCGGGACAGGGAGATGCTGTCTGGGTTCTGTTCTCCTCTCTGCAGCATGGCCTTGGGCGAGTCAGTTCACTCTCCGCCTATCCATGCACACCTGTGGAGGTGCCAGGACACCGACCCCACCAACCAGTTTAAGTTCTGAGGCTTAATTTATGGATAGTTGCAAAGTTCCTTGAGTTCCTTCAGTGGAAGATGCTGTATTAGCACCGAGTGCGATTATGTTTTTCTGGAAAGTCAGTTCAGGTGTTGCTAGTTAAATGGGATCTGGTAGCTGATGGGCTGGGAGTTCCGTTTCCGCAGCAGACAGGAACCTGGCCGCTGCTAAGTAGGTGGACAGGGTCCAAACGTGCTGCCAAAATTTCTGATCAGGTTTATTTCTTCTCATGTTACCAGGGCCCGCGAGGTTTACCGGGTGTTTCAGGCCCACCGGGGCCAACTGGGCAGGACGTAAGTAAAGAAAGTGAGAGTTTAAATGTTTATTGTAGTTAAAAAGGTTGCCCACAGGCAATATACCACCTTAAAAAACCCCGGTCTTTATCAGTCCAGGAGCTGGTTCTTTAGGGTGGGCCAATGGGGTAATTAATAGTGATGGAACAAAATTAACCAAAGAAAAATTTAGGTCACACATCTGGGAGAATGACCTGAAAGACCTATTAGACAGCGGAATAATGTCTCAAAGGAAGTGGGGGAAGACCCATCACTGAGCCTGTTAGAACGACACCGGAGAAAGCGTCATGTCGGGTTAAAATCCTGCACTAGCTGGGGAAGTCTTAAGATATCCAGTCACTTTCTTGGGTTTAGGATTTCCCTGATTCTCAGACACTTTAATGAAAACAGGAATCTTGGGACAAGGGTCCCTGATGGCTTTTTATTGCACTGCCATGTGAAAGAGAGGACGTATTACCTCTTCCCAGCCTTTCTTCTGACTCCTGCCTTCCCCGAGTGTGAGTCACAGGAATGATGCTCTCCGTGGTGGGGAACAGAGGGAGGTCTTCACATGTCTGCTGGGGGAAGCTGATCCCTGCCCCTGACTTGTGGACATTTGCTGTGTCACAAACACTGCTCTGGGGAAGGAAGAGGAAGCTCTTTGTTAATCAGCCAGTGCTGAGCTCTAGGAACCAGTCCTCAGTGGAAGTGGGAAAGGGGTGCTGGGTATGTTTAAAGGGGCTAACACTTCATTATCACCTGCAGACATAACAGTGGGACATGAAGAGCTGGCACCTTCATGTACCTCTCCTTCTCCACACGGTGTTGTGACACTGTAGGACCCTGAATGAATCCCAGGTTCTCTAGGCCCATGAAAAGATATGTCCTAGCCTCAGAAAATTGAGGGACTGATGTAACAATCATTGGGCGTAGCACCATTGAGGTAACCTGATTGGCCCAAAGAGATTTACTGTGAATTGGAAAGGATCTCTCCTCTCTTCCTGCTGCGGGTTTGGAGAGGAACATCTCATTTTCTTCCCACACAGTTGGGTTCCTGTAGGTGTGGTCTTGCTCTCCTCACCCCACCGTGGGGAAGAGGAGATGAGTTATCTACTACTTTCCCTTACTTCTGGAAGATCCAGAGATTCTCTCAGTGCTGGTACTGTCCTGAGGAGTGTGTCGGGCTCTCTGGGAGCACAGACCACCCTTGAAGCCATCATCCTGCTCTCTCTGGGAGAGCAGGAGCTAGTCTTGGCTAAAGAAGGGCAGTAAAGTTAGCTGAAAGCACCTTAGTCTTCCAGGAGTATCTACCATCTTTTAATCACAGGATTTCTGCCGGTCTCAAGGAAGCAAAGTATAAGAAGCAATGTGCCGTCTTGACAGCATTTCCCAAGTTCCCCAGAAGAGTAATTATAAGACAAGTTTCTCCTTCACACACACCTCAGTCAATGAAGTTGCAGTTCCTTGGGAGCCGCAGCTGTTCCCCACTGAAATTCATTACCACGGTTTCCTAGTCATAAGCCAGAGCAAGACAAGGGGCCGCAGAAGGGCCCTTCTTTGAATGCCAATGTTAATGTAGACACAGGAAAAAGAACAATTGAAATTTCTTCTGATTTCTTCCACCCCAGCTGAGGCCAGATCTCTCTCGCGGGGCTGTCACCGGTACAGTCTGATGTCACTCCAGGACAGACACAGCCGTGCAGACTAGGAGTGTGCAGTGGTAAAGGACAGGACCTTTCCACGGGACTCGGTGGTGCCTCACCGAGCAGCCCTGACAGAACTGGAGATGGCATGAAGCATTGTGCTGCAAGGCACCCAGAGCGAGTGTGCCCGCTGGGCCATTCTCTAGGAGAGTGCTGTGGGCCTTCCCCTCGTCAGCCCATCAGCTTTGCTGACGGATGGTGAGGGATCACGCACCTCCATGCCTCTCCTCAGAGAACCTGCTTTCCATGCTCAAGTTTGAAAATGTCCATCTCAGAGCTGTGCTGGCTGTGAGAACAGCCACTTGGTCAGATTTCACACAGCCAAATGTCACCAGTGTGCAATTGCCTGAAATGAACCAGCCGGCATTTCTGTGGAACACTTCTCCACACAGATGTAGGCCTGACTGATAAATAATGGGGTCAGTGGCAGGCACCCCACGGGTGAGGATCGCAAATGCTGCCAGATTCAGGCCCTTCTGGAGACACTTCCTGCATATCCCCTTCCATGTTATAGCACTTCTTCCTTTCCCTTCCAGGCCCAGACCTCAGGTATTTGACATGTTTGTAGTGCCTTGCCAATTCCCCATCTCAATCTCTCTCTATCACACACCCGTCTCTGAAAACTGGTATCAAACTGCTCCCACAAATGATGACTCCATGGTGCTTCCAGGGACTGCCAGGGCCCAATCTTGCAGTTTCTGATGCAGGATCGGGGCCTTCGTTTAAATGTTCCATTTGGGCTCAGTGTTCAGTGCTTCATTCATCTCTCCTTGAAATGTATGCAGCTCGACCGGGTATTACCTGTGCCTTAAGTGACCATGAAAACATGATGGACCAGATTTGCCCAGGGGGTAACTCAAGTGGAATTAAAAGTGAAACCAGAGAGGAGCATGATAGGCCGGGTAGTGAGAGCGAGTGAGTCAGGGATGGAGGTGGATGGAGAAAGGTAGGTTCTAAATGTTACCAACCTTTAGACACATTAATAGTTATTGTAGAAGTGTTTGTGATTGGCCCAACACTGGCAGGGTTATGTGACACTATGCACAAATGAGTAGTATCCTGGGATGGCGTGTATGAGGAGTAGGAAGAGAAGAAAGGTCTTATTGTGATTTTTCTTTCCCTTGTCCATAGGGTTTACCTGGAAACCCCGGGGACAGAGGACCTCCTGGAAAGCCAGTATGTCATTTCACTTTTAGATTAAATCCCAAACAATTGTGCTCTTCTCCCTTTTATATCAGCACCTCCATAGACCCTATCCTTCACAGTGACAGTTAAATGTCACTTGCTTGCTGTTCTAACCGGAAGAACAGCTACAAGAACTAGGAGTGCAGAGTGATTACGGTAAAAGTGTCCATGGTAGGTTTGGCTCAATATAAAAATAATTGAATACACGGTCTGTAAATGAAAGCAAAATCTCGTCACAACATTCTCTTAGTATTTGCATACAAAACCCAAGGCCAGAATCTGTATTTTCTACACAAGCGCTGCCTGTCCCATCCCTGTATTCTGGAATAAATTTATAATGCCACTGACAAAGGACATATCGGGTCCAATGAGCACCAGGCAGTGCAAGGAAAACCAGTACCATACCACAGGGAATTTTCATGCAAATTTACCTTCAGTTTCTCATTTTATAAAACAACTTTTTAAATTTGTATTAAACAATGGATTTCTTTTTTCACAGGGTGCCTCCTCCCTGCTTTCTCCTGAGGACATAAATCTCTTAGTCAAGGTACAGGCTGAAATTGCCTTTGTAATGAGTGGTTTTTGCTTTTAATTTGATGACTGATGCTACGTTATGGAGATGTATCTGAACTGTGAGTGCCAGATGTGCATCTGAATATTCTAAACAGCCAGATTTGCAAGCGATGTGCAGTTCATAGAGTCACACTGTCAGCTGTTAGATACTCTCCAGTAATCTCCACCAGTGTAATGGCCTACAAAGTAACTTACTCTGCCCTTACAAGCTAGAGTAAATTAGAGCAGCCCCGAGGTTGCTGCTCTAACTTTTAGTGGGGCCTGAACTGGCCCTCCAAAGCACCAGGATCAAATATTTTCAAGCATAATTCCCTACATATAGGCTTTAAATGTCACTGAAATCACCTAAATAAAACAGGAATACTTGTGGCACCTTAGAAACTAGCAAAGGTATTTGAGCCTAAGCTTTCGTGGGCTACAGCCTACTTCATCAGATGCTTAGAATGGCCTACTATATGTTCCATTCTAAGCATCTGATGAAGTGGGCTCTAGCCCACGAAAGCTTATGCTCAAATAAATTTGTTAGTCTCTAAGGGGCCACAAGTACTCCTGTTCTTTTTGTGGACACAGATTAATACGACTGCTACTCTGAAACCCATCTAAATAAAGGGGCCTGATTTTCAAAAATGCTAGGCCTCTATGTCTCCCACTGAAGTGATTTTGAGCTGTAGGTGTCAGTGACTTTTGAAAACCAGTCCACGTTTGCATTAGGTATCTACCTGAGGATGTAGGTTCCTACCATTAAGCACCCACATTTGAAAATGTTGGTTTTGCCTTTGCAGTCCTTGAAGACAATTTCATGGAAAATGATTCAGTATTTGACACTGAGCAGCTGCTAAATCTTTTCTGATGGCCATGGGCACAGTAGAGATATTTTTAAGCAGTCTAGGGACATAGCATGAAATCTTTACCTATAGATTAAAAGGCACTGAAAATTGAACTGCTAACTGGCCTCCTTAGACCTGAAAAGAGCAGCCCTCTCTAGTTACTACCTTGAGATGAAACCTTGTATTCACACAGCATCTCTTCTCAAAAGATCCCAAATATCTTTACACAGAGTGCACCGTATGAGGTTGTTTTGTATTACGGTAGTGTCTGGAGATCCCAGCTGAGCTCAGAGCCCCATTGTTCTAGGGACCATACACACACAAAAGAGGAGGCAGACCCTGGTCTAAAATGCCTATATTCTAAGTCAGACACACACCCAAGGAATAGGAGGGAAAACAGAGGCAAAGTGCATTGCCCAAGGTCATACAACAGATCCCTGGCAGAGCTGAGGATAGAACCTAGCCCTCCTGCCCTATCCACTGGACTGCACTGCCTCTCTGTATACTGGGCTCACTTCGCCCTCCACTGAAACAAGCCCGACTGTAAACGTGCAGTGCCTCACCCCTGCTGGCACCTCCTGCTGGTCGTCTGGGGAATTAGCTCACCAGCCTCCGGAGCGCCCTCTGCAGGCCGATGTCCCGCTCAGTGCTGGCCCCGTGTCCCTCCCGGACCCCAGTGCCCTCTTCCACTGGGGTGCTGCACCCCTGCCATACCCCCACAAATCTCAGGGTCCCCCCCCCGGACAACCCCCACCTCCTATCCCCACCTTGCCTCATTTTCGGCAACTACCAGTCACCACTTGCCCCCGTTCTCTGGGGCAGACTGCAGTATAATTGTCACTCATCACCGGCAAGGGGGTTTGGACCTGCTGCCCCTGCCTACCCTTGGGTCTGCCACCCGGCACCCCCAGTACCTATTTGGCCGTAGACTAGGCCACGCAGCCTGGGGGGTTTCTAGGTCAGAGCTCCACAGCTCTGCTATTCTTCCCCCAGCCCTGCCCTACTCCTGGTACCCTGCTTCGCTCCAGCAGTCAGGTCCTCCCTCTCCAGAGGCTAGAGAGGGACTGCTTGCCTCTAGCCCACTGCCCTCTTATAAGGGCCAACTGGGCCCTAATTACATTGGCCACAGCTGTGGTCAGCTACCCAATCAGCTGACCCAGCTGTCCTTAATCTCCTTCCCTGCTTCAGGCTTCTCCCAGGGCTGTTTTAAGCCCTTCTGAATAGGAGCGGGTGGTCACCCCGCTCCACCGACCCTCAGGCGGAAATGCCAGGAGTTCTGTCTCCTTGCCTTGTTTTTTGAAATAAAGAATAAGGTAGTGAGCTGACCCGTCAATGGACAGTTGAGGGAGACAGAGCGTCGTTCCCCATGATGGAATTTGGCCAGGGCACTGTGGCACACGGCTGCTCTTGCAATAAATGCCGAGAGGTCTGTCATGCCCACAAGTGGGCAGCACTTCACTTCTCCCTGTTATTCCACGGTGCCTGCCACCACTCTGTGGAAAGTAGGTTCAGTGCTGACTAGGAGGGCAAGTGCTCCCTCCCCTGCTTTCTCTAAGGGTGCTCAGACTATGACATGAACTCCCCCCCCCCCAAATTAAGGGCCATCCAAAACCTCACCACTTTCCGCTAAAAGTGCCAGGCCCCTTTCCTTAACCTGCCTTCTCTAACGTAAACACGTAGCAACCGGTTTATATGTAAAACCCACACACTGCATGAGCCACTCCGCTGCCGGTTTCTCCCTGCAGGGAGAGGATGAGAGAGAGCAAACACCACGTGACAGCTGTGGAACCATATTGCTCAATGCACTACTGGAAGGCGCTCAGATACTATGGTGATCAGCGTGGTATAAGAACCTATAGAGAACAGAATGGGAGCTGCTCCCAACTCCTTGCAGCTTGTGGGTTTTCCCTGGACAGCTGCCCTCCAAGCACTGACCCAGCCTAGCTTTTGAGGCGGGATAAGACACTGTGTTGAATCTGCAAGTTAACAAGAATGAATAGTTTTCTGTATTCCTGCTTCACGTCTCTCCTCTCTCTCTCTCTCTCCCCATTAGAATAGGCCTGTCCCCCCATTCTGTGAGCCTGGCTTTGAGGCTGAGTTAGGACTCCTCTGGCCCTCTTGAGGACTGCCCATAATACCCACTCAGGTGCCACAACAGGTCTGTGGCCTACCCCTGATTTGAGTGGAGCACAGACCGAGTGCCGCCTTGCTAAGTTCATGCCGAGCGTCTGTGGGGACGGAAGGGAGCCTCAGTCTCATCCCTAATGCTCGTCTCAGTGTTACCTCATCTCTTTTAGGATGTGTGTAACGACTGCCCACCCGGCCCCCCGGGGCTCCCTGGAGTGCCAGGCTTCAAGGGGGATAGAGGTGCCCAAGGACCTCCAGGTAGAGATGGCCTGAATGGGAAAATGGTAAGAGAACTGCAGTAAGGTTCATGCTTCAGGATCACTTCGGTAACTGTTTTTATCCATATTTTAATATTCCTGTATTTATTGTCATAGAGCAATGCACTAGGTGCTTCGTAGACAGGTCTGAAGCCCAGCTCCGGTTACAGGATGAGCTTAGGAGGAGGAGGGGACAGATGGAAGAGTGACAGGAGTGTGGGAGTGGATGGAGAACTCCGCCCTCCAACAATTTAGGGATCTACTTTCTGTTGGAGCTTGCTCCAGCCCTGAGAGCAGCCTAGAATATAGGAGCCAGCCATCCCTCTTGCCCTGAACCTCCTTTACATCCAACAGGAGAGCCTGCTAAAGCCAAAGAGGACGTTTCAGTCAGGCGCCCTGAAGAGACTACACAAAAACGAAGAGAAGAGGATGAGAAACAAGCAAACCAGGGGGGTTGAGCTGAGGAGAGGAGTACAGTTCTAGTAGCTCAGGGATAGCTGGGTGGATTTTCTGATGTCAGGAGATAGGCTGCGGGAAGGCGTGAGGGAGTGATTTTTAAGGAGGGGCTTGAAAAAGGGGAGGACGGGGACCTGTGAATACGTGATCCTCGCTGAGAATAAGGGTTACAGAACTAGATCCCTAATACGCAGGGATCTAAATGGGAGAGGAACAGTTGTGGGACTCCACTCTCAATCCATATGTGCCATGTCCAATACCCCATAAGGATCCACATCTCTAGCCATCCGTGTGCCCTGATTATCTGTGTCCTTCTCTCGTCCTCCTTCCAAGGCCTGCGTGGCTCCCTCCACATCAGTTTGCATACTATACACAAATTGCCAGTGGAGTTACTGCTGCAACTGATAGTCTGGCCCCAAGCGTCCATTGTGTTTCCCTTGCATGTGTTGTTCCAGATCTTCCATTTACATAGTGCCCCTCACCCCAAAGCACATAATATATGCGGGAATCACTTCTCCCGGCCACTGAAAGGCTGCTGTCTTGGAGAGGAACTCCGGAATAGTGTAAGACAGGACGTGAGAGATGCCACATCCGGCTTAAGCTGAGGAGGCAGAATGTGTTTTCCTCCAATTCAGCTGGGAAACCACTTATTTTCACAGAGAGCTGCCTGGGCTGTTTAATTGCCACAAACAGCCATGACTGTGGTTATATATTTTATCCCAAACAAAGCACCTTTGGCAGCACAGTGCCCCCTGGCACCACGCTGGGGCATTGCTTCAGTACAAATTCAGAGGATAGAGTCCCATTCACTGAATCCCTGCACCACGCTCTGCATCCCACTCAAATTTTTTTTAAAGTCTCCATCCCAGACTGACCAGGGTTAGCACCAATGTGCACATGTAATACACTAGTAAGGTGAGTATGATTATGTCTCCCTCTAGTGGCTGGCCTGTCTTTTGAATAAGACCTTTTGGTGTTGATGGGTCCCTCTGATGCTGTATATATGTAATCAGGAGTGTTTCACACAGAGCATCCAGGATAGTTGGACTGAGTCCTAACTTTGTTAGGCTGCAGGATTAAAAGTTTATCCTTGTGTCTATTGGTTCTGCACATGATGGATGGCTGATCACTAACTGTATCTTTCTGATTTTGTAAGCAGTTAGTGTGATTGAGCTCTCATTTCTCTTTATTGTAGGGTGAGCCTGGACCCCGGGGTCTCCCAGGCCCTCCAGGCGTGGATGGTCCAAAGGTCAGTAATTCTCCTCTATTAACATCACCTGGATCGACTTGATTCTTATGTAGAGCAAAGGCTGAAGCAGAATGCAGAGGGGGAGAACTTATGTGGGACTTAAGTGATAGACAGGCCCCAGGCTACCTTTCTGAATTTCATCCCTGAGTCACACGGCTGCCCCATGGACAGCCCAACAGGGTGACATAGTATCTAGCACCCCCGTCTCTCTGTTTGCAAAGACCAGTTAGGTTTTGATCCTCCACACAGAATTTGGTCTCGGTGGGAGCGTTGTGCCTGCAAGGACTGCAGGATGGGCACCGTATTATCAATTTGGAGCTGCTCACCTGAAGAAGGGAGAGCCCCAGCCCTGGAAATCCTGCACCTTCCTTTCTACTTGAAAAATTCCTTGCTTGAATGGTTTGGATATAACTAATGATTTGGTAACCAGGGGGCTACACCGACAATGCACTGAACCTTTAAACGCCCACAGTCACTTGGTCTGCAGCACCCAGTATTACTTGGAACCACGTTGGAAGAAGGGCTGATCGTTTTAGCTATTCACTGGGTCTCAACCTCATATTCAAGGGTCATTGACAAACACCGAGCAATGCCTGAAGGATTCTAGTAATTTAACATTTAACGCTCTGGCCTTGTGTAACCTCCGTGATCAGTTTGCTCAGAAAGTCAGTGCTTAGTTACAGCTGGAACATGTACGACTGCCTAATGTGAAACAAACCAAAACAATTAAATGGCAATAGAGATAAGGAGTTTCCCCGTAGACTTGCCTGCCTTCCAGCACAAGCAGTGTCTGCTATTTTAAATTCTTTTTATTTGCAGTTATTACAATGAAGAAGGAGTTATACTGGTTCAGAAAACAGATTTTACTTATTGCCAAGAAAAGTACAGAAAGGGCAATAAAGGAACAAAAGCAAAAGGGCAGTCGGTTAAGATGGTAGAACATCCCCAGAGAAAACTCAGCAAACAGCTAGTAACCCAAATAGATGTATGTGTTCTCGGTAATTGCTGTGCACACTCAGCAGCCTGAGAAATAACCATTCTCTGTTGTTCAGTCATGCATTGGGAGGGAAGACTGGGGTGGGAACACGCAGCATTTGACTGACATAATGGCATAAGATTTGAATTGTCCACATGACTATGGACAAACCTAAATCTAATAGGTGGTCAATATCCCAGTTTGTTCAGTTCAGATGTGCACATACCCACAGTTTGGAGGTATTCAAATAAAATAACAGACAGAGAGTAACTCCATAAGATAGCCAGATGGTCTGCTGGGACTCCTTCCAAAATGCACCGTAGGGCTTCCCCAGGGGTTAAAGTGTAGAGTGCGTTGCTCTTCTGAAAACCCAGCATGATACACTCTGGGGTAGAAACACCAATAACTCCCCAGAGTATAGTTCAGTGGAACTTCAGGTCCTTTCTGGGTCAGTCCCTTCCTGCTCCTCTCAACAACATAAATCCAGACCTATTTTAAGTAATAAACAGCAGGCTGTTAACTGTGTCATATATTGAACAACACTGTGTGTTGGGGACATGTAAATTCCACACCCAACATTTTAGTAGTAAGCTGGGATGTTGGTAAAGTCATATTTTGGTCTCCCCAATCTGATGAAGTGGGTTTTAGCCCACAAAAGTTATGCCCAACTACATTTGTTAGTCTCTAAGGTGCCACAAGTACTCCTCGTTCCAATCTGAGTAGTTTCCATACAATGTTTTCTTAATTTTTTTCTGGGGCGTGGGCAAATAAATGTGGGTTAGGTGGACAGTGAGACCCCAATTCAGCAAAGCACTTCAGCAAGTGCTTATCTTTAAGCACATATGTAAGTGCCATTGCAGTCAATGAGACTTAAAGTTAAGCATACGCTGAAGTGCTTTGCTGAAGTGGAGCCTACAGCTGGGAATGTAATAAACCTTAGTGGCTTTCAATGGCTTTGTTTGTTATCAGGGCACTAAAGGAGACCGTGGGACATCTGGGGATGCTGGACCAAAAGGTGGACAGGTAAAAGACTATGCTTCCCATGTAGTGCAACTGGATACAACCTTGAATCCCTCCTGGGGAATGCCTGCCCTGGCATCTCTGGGGAGAGAGGTGAAGATCCACAACCCGAAGGAGGTGGGAGTGAGAAGACTTGAGCTGGGACCCTCCTTACCAGGAAGTCCTCCACTTAAAACCCCTCCTCCCTGCCACCATCATTGTTTTCTGTAGCGTGTCTGTAGGCTGCCATGTGGCCTTTATTCCCACCACTGTCACCACCACTTCTGGTATCTCCAGGAGGTATCCATGTGGCCGCCTCAGCCCTTGTTGGTATTTAAGGGAGGACCATCTGGCCTCCTTCCCTGGCTAGTGCACAGGCGAGACATGGGGGATGAGCAGAATTGGGATCCAGAAGACTCCACCATGTCCTGCTGCTGCTGCTAGGCTCTTGTGTTTCTCTCTCATCTGGCACCTGAAAAGCCACAGGTTGTTCATGCTACGAGGGAGTCCCCAGCTACCCAGATTGCTTATCCAAAGAGATGAAGGGTAAGCGGCTAAGGAGAAGCCGCTGTCTTGACTGGGGGAGAAACTTGGGGATTTTCCAGAGGAACTGGAATCCCCCAGGAACAGAGGGGAATTGCACAAATTGTGGCCAAAATCAAGCCCAGGTTTGCTGTAGGTTTTGTGAACCTTACACTAAAAGTGGGCCAGGCTTTTGGTCCCGTAACGAAGCCCCCAAATCTGGTAAGTTTCAAGTCACAAACATTTTGCCCAGCTCTCATTTTACACACCCGTCTGCCTTGGCCTTTCGGTTTCCCTCCCCCAGCTCCTATAAACATACAGAGCCCTAGGAAAAGTACATCCGCAACAGAACTGTGCTCCTTTCTCGCCTGGCTGCTAACACTGTGAGAATTGCTCAGTGAATATTTCCCTCGCATACAAAATATGCAACTCATACCAAGCCTGGGATTATGTTTCTTGACGAGTTATTCAGTCTCCAAAACCTATGTATATTAAAGACCTTAGATACAGCATAAGAGTGCGTGCTTTGGAAGCCTAGGCTTCAGTTTGTAATCCCAGGATAGCATATTTCCTGAGGACCAGCCCTTCTATGTGTTCACTTATTTCACTGTTCCATCACTGCTTTCTTATGATTGCCATTTATTGACCTAAAATATAACCAGGGGACATGACTGAAGAGTGAAGAAGGGATTGACACTAATCTAATCATTGTCTTGTGATTCTGCAGGGTCATCCTGGAATGCCTGGCTTCTCAGGACCGCCTGGAAACCCAGGCCCCCCTGTAAGTTTTCCTCCTCTTCCCCCCCCCCATAAGTAGATCATCATGCTGCATGTGTGTATGTCTCACTAATCAGTGTAGCTGCTGCAGACTACACATGCCACAGAGGGCCACTTCCACCCACGTCTGTGCCATTTCTTTTAAGTTTCCCACTGGGTTCGTAATAGATCCTGGAGCATCAGAGTCCCACACTCCTGATAATTGCTACTTAATGCATCTTGCAGCCATTGCTTTGCCTCACGTGCATAAATTGATGCTAAACTTTGGTTGATTCCTTTCTGGAACAGGCAATGGGCATGATATATTTTTCACTGAGCCCATGGTAAAAATATATGTGTGCTTCCCGTATATGAGATGAGGCTGCCAGTTGGCTTTAGAAATAACAAAGGTCAAAAGGGAAAACGTTTGGCTCGTTGACTCATTAAACGACAGACAGACGGATCTTAGAGGAGGGTTTCTCAAGTTTTCTCATGTTGTGGACAACTTCAGATAGGACTGGCCCTCCGCTCCCGCCCGTCGCACTTCCCAGTTCCCCACGTTAGCAACGGTGCTTCTTTCCAGGACAAAAGCATATTAGGATAGTGTTAAAAAGACCTGGCTTAAGTAGGTTTGCTTTAGTGCATTGTGTGTGGCCACTGATGCCTCCCAAGAGCTCTATCTTTTCCCTGATTGTGGGACTCTGACAAACCTCCCTTAAAGCCACTCCAGCTTAAGCGGGGCAGGTCCCTTTGTAGTTTGACCCTAAACCTCCTAACTGTTTGCAACCCGCCTCAAATCCCCGCGTCAGCAGCAATCTGACACAGCAGAATTTATATGGCATTGTTGCTTTGCCATTGTGACGTCAGCACCACCAGGAAGGGTTCGGGGGGTCACCAGCATTCCACTGAGCATGGTCTGAGCAGCACTGCAGTCGAGGACGCGGACAGTGAATACCTGCTTTTTGGCCCAGAACCATAGAACCTATTGGGTTGGGATGGTAGCTGGAGTGGGTGACCGTTGCTTGCCTATTAGCAGGATTGATTGCACAATCTCGAAACCAGGCTATCTAGTCTCTTTACCTATTCAAACTATGGGTCCTACCCATTTCACGCTTGTGGAAAAAAAGGTGTCATGGACCCGGAAATAAGCCCTTTCCTGTGAAATCCGACATCCCTTTGTTTCTAGGAGCGCCCCAGCATAGGGGGTTTCTAAATCGGGCTGGGCTGGAGCTGGACAGGACTTGTCCAGCCCCTGTGCAGCTGCTCTGGGGGAGGCATGAGACCAGACCCACCTCTGGGTGCTTCCCCCTGCTGCAGTACGCTCTTGGACTTGCAGCAGCCCCAGAGATTCCTGCCGCTGAAAGAGGCTTGTGGAGTTGGATCCCATGTTCCCTGTGCTGCTGGGAGCACCCCAGCAGGAGGAGACGAGCGGCTAGTCCAGGCAGGGCTGGGACTTGTTCTTTCCCTGTGGTGCTGGGTCTCTCTCCCAGCTGCAGATAGCTCCACACCCCCTCCTCTCCACTCTGTCCAGCTCTGAAGGCAGCACAGAAGTAAGTGAGGGTGGAAAATCCCATGACCCCTGTGCAACAGGTTTGCGACCTCCCCCCACAATTCCCTTTTGGATCAGCCCCCCCCCCCCCCCCCCCCCCGTGGTTACAACACTATGAAATTCCAGATGTAAACATCTGGAAACTCACACTGTACCAATCGTACGGCCTTGAAATTGACCATAAATTACCAGGAATTTGGGTAGTCCCATCACTATGGTAATTCCACAGCCTGCCTGAGCAGCTTGCCTTGTTGCCAAAGACTTTATAATTAATAAAAGTTTCTCATAATATTTAACCTGCATTTTTCTTGCTGCGACCTGTGCCTGGGGTATCTTGTTCTGTGCACATGCACTAATGATTCCAAGATTTGCCTTCTGCAGCGTGTGCTCTGAGCAGTTCTATTCTTCTCAGAATTTGTTTGGGCACAATATTTGCTCTAATTACTGTCTATTTTCTGGAATGGCAACCAATCTAAAATGTCTGGCAATGTATGGCTTGGATGGCTAATTATATATAGAGGTTGGTGACTTCTTCTCTGTGATGAATTAATGTGAATGAATGCTAATAGGAACGAATGAAAGAAAACAGTAGTGTTGTCATCTGTGGTACTGCCTGTGTTGGCAAGGACACATGACGAATGAGCAATTCATGTTCTCTCTCCTTTGTTTTATTTAGGGACCAGAGGGCAAACCCGGACCTGCAGGACCCCCGGGAGTGCCTGGGGATATAGTAAGCCATGGGCCAGGGGGTTAAACTCTTTAAAGTGAGGCTGAACTGAAGCCAACGTGATGTTTTCCCTCGAGTGACATTTAAAACGCTATTCATGTTGAATAGGCCCTGTTGGAAACTCATTGTTTCCTTTGCTTCTACGCAATCCAATCTTTCCAGAATTAGAATTCCTGATGCAGCTGTGATGTGACGGGAAAACCCTTCAGCGAGCCGGTGGCTTCCCCACCCTTCTCCAAACTCAGTCCACATAAGCTATAGCCGGGTAAATCTACTCCCTTCCCAGGGTTTGGTTTTATTCACCGAGGGAACTTAAAATTAAACCACATGAATCCAGTCCAAGCTTTCTGCTCCAGCTTGTCATCTCCTAAGGTAACTCTCCGACCTGCTCAGCTCATAGTCTAGGTCTGGAGCTCAAGGGAGAACCTCTCTCAAATCTGACCCACGTGCAGCAGGGAATCAGCGAAACACACTCAATGTTTCCAAGCAGGATCGTCACCTGCTGACACAGGTGAAGTGCTAGAGACTCTACAAGGCCTATGAGGGATTTCGTTAATGCTATCTGTTGTACAAGGAAAGTGCTCAGATACTATGATGATGGGTGGCAGGAAAATACCCTGAGAGAGAGAGAATCTGATCTGGTTCTCATTGATCTTTACTTTTGATACTCTGGTTGATCTTCATTGCAAAGTGAAACAGAAGATTCCTTGTTATGAATCAATGTCTCTCTTGTTTCCGAGGGGAGGCATCTTGGGATAACACAGGCTATTGAGTCAGAATAATGCAGCTGTGTGTAATTATGAGGCATTTCTGGAACTGGGTTGGTCAGGGTTTGCTAACGAGCCTGTCGCCCCAGGCCATTTCTTCAACTCTAGCCTTCCTCACGAATTGCCCATCTGATGGCTGCTGTGAGGTGAGTTAGCAGCCTTAGCAGAGAGGCCAAGGACTGAGCGTTTCTTTCAGCTGTAACAGGGTCTGGCCGTGGTCAGGTTTGAAGCCGTGTGTGACAGCCGGTGTGCTGTACAATCCCAGAGGAACAGGATTTCATTCACAGGGACAGTCAGCTAAACACCTTTCATAACCACCACTTTAATATATCCAGACTATAAAACATGCATTTAACTAGCTTTTATATTAATGTCAATAGCACAATGCTGGGCAGAGACTCACTATGTTGTTATCCACTTTTTCCCAATTTACACTTTTGAGGCCAAATCCAGCCCTCCCTTAAGTGGCTGCAATTCCCACTGAAGTCTGTGAGAGTTGCCACTGTTTATCTTGGAGGCTGAATTTGGCCTCTTGTGTCAATAACTGTGAATATAGCAAAGCAAAGTTTTGGTCCTGACGGGAGTGGAAGTGTGAAAGCATTAGAGTCGTTCATTTCCCCTCTCAACTCTGAGTTTGCAAAGTGTTCTTCCCTGCGAAGCAGCATCTGAAAAGCTTGTCTGCACATTGCCACATCAATGGTCTCTTAACAGGGTAAAGATGGCCTGCCAGGTGCCCCGGGCCCACCAGGACTGCCTGGCCTTCAGGTAAGGGACAACTGCTTGCTATTTCTCATTCAGTATGTTACACTTCCTGTAAGCATGTTGACACAGCAAGTGAGGTTTCTGAGCTGTCTTGGAGTGGATGTGAGATTTATATGGTCAAGTTAACTCCAGATTCCCTGGGCTCCATACAGTGAGAGTTCTGCGTCGGGCACCTTCCAGCCAAGTGATAGTGTCGAAGATGGATTCATCTGTTCCCCTTGCCTGACTCTTATTTCCCTGGCAGAGATCTTCCCATAGAGGGCACCAATGTGAGATAATGCCTCCAAGCCTGTGGACACAGATAATTGTGTCTGGACTTCAAACTGCTACAGGGGATGGGATTTTATGTTCTAGTATCCAGAATATAATGACCTGCATTGTACTGCCTCGAGAACAAGGGCAGGAGCAGTTTAATATCTGAAACCCCATTGATCCGTCAACTGTGTTGATCTAGTGAGTCTTATCTATCCCTAATGTCTATGGGCCAGATTCTCTTCTGGTGTAAATCAACATAGTTCAGTGGAGCGATGGTGATTTACGCCACCTGAGTATCTGGTCTTAACAGTCCTGTCTTTAAGCAGCGTTAGGGATGCTAAGGTGACACATCATGCATCTGACTCCCTTGTACTTCCCGTTCTGGAAGGTGCAAGGGTCTGTGGCGTTGGCAGGGTGTGGGAGTAGAGACCGCGGGGGCGGGACAGAGCTGTTTGTAAATAGTTGGGGTATGGTAGTGAAAATGGGGCATCACACAATGCACAGTGACCAAGCAGAGCAGTCATCGCATGATTGACACTCCCAAAGATGTACCCATCTTCTGTATAGCCATCCTGACCCCCTAATGGATGTCTCACTTACAGGGCATTGACGGCAAGGATGGCAAGCCTGGATCTCCCGGGGAGCCGGTAAGGATTCACGTGTTAAACATCATCACTTCAAGCCGCTACAGTCAGGCTTTCAGAGCCCACACCTGGCTATTGCTTTTGGACTCCAAAGGTCAGGCTTGACAAAGCCCTGGCTGGGATGATTTAGTTGGGGTTGGTCCTGCTTTGAGCAGGGGGTTGGACTAGATGTTCTCCTGAGGTCCCTTCCAACCCTGATCTTCTATGATTTTATGAGTCTGTTTACATGCATCTTGTTCACACTGAATTACCTTGAGCAATCTGTTAATGTGCAAATCTTAGCACCTTGAAAGGAGGCCTGGCCCTTTCCTCTGAGGGATTCTGTACACTGTGAGCTGGGGGTGTGATCCCCAGGTTGTGGAGACACAGCCAAGCTGCCACACTAAAACTAGCTAAACTACAAGTAGCTGCAGTGTCAGGAGCCGCAGGAAGGGCTAGCTGCCCTGAGTTCGCAGCTGCGGTCTTGGTGTGTACGTTCTCAGGGTGGCTAGTCACTCCTGCTGCTGCAGGTACATTCCAGGTGTGGGACATTCGCTCAATCCGAGCTAACAATGGCGTCTCTCCTGGAGCTGGGACACTCACCCGCAGCTCGAAGTGGAGCCCTTGCCGTAGCGCTACTGTTAATTCTAGGGAGACCCCAGGGCTGTGGTGTAATACTAAACCTAGTGAGCGGATGGTGGGGCAGGGAAGGGAGTCAGAAATGTATCCTGCAACGCACTTGTTGGGTTGCAGAGTGGCAATTCGCCTCCCTTTGTGGATAGGAAATGTTGTGTTTGATTTCCCCCCATTGTTCTTAACTTGTACTCACGGGGAGATAAAGGACTTGACCCAGAGTTTTCCAGCCAAAAGGCTGTATTCATAAGGTGGACAGGAAATAGCATTCCCCTAGCATGTGCATGTTACATCCAGAATCTGTTATCCCCATCCTCTTCCTCTGATTTGTCAAGATAAGGGCAAGTTCTTTTCTTCTCATGACAGCGGACAAATATATGTTAAGGTATTGTGTAGGCAAAGCCACTTTTCAGAGTCAGATGCACACAGTTGTGTATAAACAATTGCACGTGCCCAGTTTCACTGTGTAAATACCCCTTTTATATGTACACATCAGAGAAGCGTGCAGTCTGGTCCAGACAGGTACACCTGGCAACAGGCGTGGGCACTTCAACTTCCAAAGCCCGTGTTTCTAGAAGCAAGGGTGGATTTACAGCTGAGCGGAGGGTGCCTGAGTTGTGCACTCAGATGCAGGTTTTGTGGGAGCATCTCCATGGCATCCACGTATCCCTGGACTCCTCCCTAGAGCCCTCATTACAACTAATGGGAAAGAGCAGAATTCCTTTTCAGACGATGATGAGGCTTATGCTGGCAATGACAGAACAATATCATCATCTGAATGTGTTTGTTTCCATTAGGGCAAACCAGGCGAGCCTGGGATCCCGGGCCAAGAGGGGGCCAGAGGGTTACCGGTAGGTACGACACCAGAGGGTTTAACCCAGAAATGGTCTTATCCTTCACACTGGACAACCTTTGGGTGGGGCTGGTCTTTGTCTCTGTGTGTGGGCACAGCACCTAGCTCAAAAGCGTTGGCCTGGCTGAGACATCCTTTCCACAGCATAGCGGACACAAAATAATTCAAGAAACCAAACAGGGTGTTTCTGGATCTTTTGCCCCCAGAATTCCCTGGAGCAGATCATGCAGGTCCTTTGTCTGGCGGTCAGGACATAAGAGGCATCTGCCCTCTGGGTGCCTCCCAGGCCTGGGCTGCTCACTGCGGCAGGCTGTGCACTCCAGACATGCATCCCAGAGATGGGGGCAGGGGAGACCAGGGCCCACCCTTTCTCTAGGCTCCCCCGCACACTGTGCTGCTAAGGAGGGGGATGCTGTCTTCCTGGGATACAATTCCACTCTGACCAGGGCCTGTTAATCTGAGGCAAACCTGGAGAGGTTTTAAGGGCAGCCACTGTGCATGCACCGTTCCACCAAGGCCTTCCCAAAGGTCCACGCATCTGGCTGTTGTTAATGTCCCTCTCTTCTGCAGGGCTTCAAAGGGCACAGAGGAGATACGGGTCTCCCAGGTCCCAGGGTAAGTAACATGCAGCCCTCTATATGTGCTGTAGGAGGAGATGGGTAAGTCAGCCTTAAAGGGGCTTCCCAAAACGATAAGAGAACATTTTTGCAGCCCTTTTTAATGTCGTGTTCACAAGTGGCTGTGACCTTGTGGGGCCGGCCATTCTGGCTGCCTGGCAGTGGGTGGGAGAGCACAGGGTGGGCCCAGCTGTCTGCTGCCTGAGGTAGCTGGGGAGAGTCAGTGGCATTACTGGTAGCTTCCTTTTCTGGACTCCCCGCTAACAGTAGTGCTGATGTATTGAGCGGTCACTGATGGGTTAATGCAGCACATCTCCTGCCCCCCCCCCCACGATGCCCCTTTGCACGTCAGTTTCCCACACCTCCCTGTGCCCTGCCATGAAAGCCACAGCACACAGTTCACGACTGCAGGCCAGGGGCCCAGGAAACTTACTGGGCAGGCTGTAGCAGTATCACACGGCGCACCACCAACGGCTAGAAACGCAGGACGAAGTCAATGAGGAGGAGAATGGGCATGAAGAATAAAGCTTTTGGGCTCCCTCGCCTCCTGATCAGCAAGTCCTGGCCTCATTCTCAGCTCTGATGTTGCAGGGATCCCTGCTAGAAGAGGTGTCATCCTCAGATGAGATGGGCAACTGAGCTTTCTTCTGCCTAACTGGCTCGTCAGGAAAATAAATGATAGTCCAGTGGCACATTGCAGCGCTGGCAGAGAGCCCCAGTGACCTAGATCCTCTCTTCCTCCTGAAAGCAGTTTCTCCATGAAGCGTGTGTAACATGCCTTCACAGTCACTGCACTCTCAACAGCAAAGGTATCACTGGGAAGGGCTGCACTACCGTGCATATGAAGCGTGCTCCTGACACTTTTTAAAGCAGATCATCAGGTTTAAACCGTATTACTCCCATTGGCATTAAAGCAAGAGGCATGACATGTCTCCCCTCAGAGACTGCCAGCATCAATCCAGCACTGCAGAATCCCTTCACCATCTAGAGACGTGTTACTAGCCGGCATATCTATGATGTGTGCGATGCACTGAATTCCTCACTGCTTCCTGTGCTCTGTGTTGCAGGGAGAGCCAGGCACGACCGGGCCTGCTGGGCGCGAGGGCCCGCCGGGGAAGGATGTAAGTGTACTCTCGGAACAGCAAGCAAACCTCTGTCCTTCGATAAGTTGACTTGTTTCACAGTAAATGAACTAAAGGGTCAGTGCTTGAGGCGACACACAGGGAACTGTTTGGGCAAAGCTAGTTAGGAGAGGAACTTGAGGGCCTTTGTCCCTGCTCGACCTACTGACACTTAAACATTAGCTGTGTCTTTGGAACATTAGAGAGAACGGCATTGTGCCAATCCTGAATTGTACAGCAGAGCCGATGTCTCTCTTATCCCTGGGCCTGATTCTCTCCTGCTTATTCCCACCGAGCAGTACTTGCCTCTGCCTCGTTCCCCTGGGCCGGATTCTGTCACACCTCCTCCCGAGCAGCATCTTACTCCACAAAGAGCCCTGCTGGAATCAGCGAGATTGCCTGCAGAGTAAGGCACTGCTCAAAGGGGATCAAGGTAGCAGAATCAGGTCTTAAGATATCATTAGTTGCAGTGAACAGAACGAAACCCTGGTGAGCATCCTGTGATCCTGGAGAGGCCACGGCGGGATGGACCAGATGACCGATCATACCATCTCTGTGGGTCAATGGGAAATGATTTTGACTGCACCCCCTTCTAGTCACTAGTAAATGTTGCCTGCTGAACTATGGGGTTTGTCCTACAAGATAGGGAATGAGAAGGTCTGGCAGAGCAGGAATTGGAGCTGTGTCAAAGTGCAGGGCAAGAGTCTGTCCCAGAGAAACATCTTACCCGCCCCATCTTCAAAATAACAACATGTCAATAAGCCAGTATAGTCAGAACCTAAGCTTGGTCGGCAAATACCCAGGTTAACGGATTTGACCTACAGACACACTTTTTGAACGCCAACATGCCGGTCTTCACTCCACCAGAGCAGAACCTCTTCCCAGAACTTTTCTGCATGTCATTTTCTTCCCAGTTGAGGAGCAGTAGGAGTTAAGTCAGAGCTGTGTGTGATTTTCAGACGATGATCTCATTGCCTGTGTGTGATTTTCAGACGATGATCTCATTGCCTGTGTGTGATTTTCAGACGATGATCTCATTGCCTGTGTGTGATTTTCAGACGATGATCTCACTGCCTTTGCTTTGGTGTTTTTCACTCAGTGCCACGATTTCTCTTTTTTTCCCCAGGGCGATACAGGCCCCCCAGGACCTCAAGGGCCACGAGGACTCAGAGGGCAGCCAGTGAGTTTCCTCTCCAGATGTGCAGCTTTTGAAGGATGGACTCTCGGTGGTAGGGGTGTCACAGAATCCAGAGCTCTGGTTTGGAACCAGAATCTCACAGAAGACTCAGGTGGCATTTGGCCAGTATATTTTACGTACTTTAGGAAGGGAAGAGCTGAGTGATGTTGCAAAGACAGGTGGTGCCCAGTTGTATCTAGGAGCGGGTGACTGTAGAAGCAGAGTAGTATAGTGGTTCCTGCTATGACCTGGGTATCAGGAGTTCTAGACTTTGGTCTGACACTTAGTCCTCAAAGATGTTGTTAATTTTGGGTGCCACCTTCTTTTGAGTGCCCGACTTGAGACTCCAGGGCCTGATCGTGATACTCGTGAACAAGTTGTTTGTTTCCCACGGAAACTAATACATTTGAGAGAGACAATGCCCTGTCGTTATCAAAAACACGCCGAGAGTTCATTTTTAATAGGTTTTCAGTGAAGAAAAGTCATGGGCATGCAATTTCATGCAGTGTCATTTGGGATGGTTGGTACAACGCTCCTATTGCTTTATTGTATTTTAAAAATCAACTCTTTCCAAACATGAATACAAACTGGACTGTCTGAACCGGAGCACATCCCTAAACAGTAGTTTCTTGTGTCCATGGGAAAGCAGGCTATTGATTCTGAGACCTGGGCTATATATATTCAGAACAAAATGCTCACTTGGGCAGCAAAGCCAGGAATTGGAACGCCAGGGCTTTAGGAACAGGGAGCCGAGGGGTTTAGGTGAGACTACGGTAACATATGCAGAGCTTTTGTGTCTGCTTTGTAATTTATCCTGATGTTCCATGCATGCCCTACAGTGCTGGCATCACTCACTTGGCCCCGGCACTTGCAAGAAGTAAAAAGTCTCCAGGAGAGAAATCATCCAAAACAAAATGATCATAGGTCCTAGATGAGCCAAATACCCTTTGAGAGGCTGTGGATGGGTCTGTGAGAGTTGGGAGGAACCTTTTCTGCTTCCTATCCTCAGCCATACAAATAATGAAAAAGTACTGCATGAGAAACCCATTCTGAGTATTACGAGTAACAGGGCCACTTTGCGTGGGCTGTTTTAATTAAACATGAAGTATCCCTGCATACTGCGGTGGGAGGGGATGGGGACCAGTCTTTATCAGCTCTTTTGAATTGCAAACTGCCTGATTCTCCATAGATGCAAATGCTGTTGCCCTCCTTTCTCCCTGTGGTGGGACCTTCCCATCTTTAGTGGATGGTGTCAGAGAGTGCCATGTGGGCGGTCGTTCCCATTGGTTGGAGCCAGAGTCATGTCTAGTGGTTAGAGCTGGAGTCAGAGTCGGAAGTCAGGAATCGGTGCCGGGGGCCAGGGCTGGGTTACCTGGAGTGAGGCACGGCTGGAGCCAAGGAAGGAGCAGGGCTGGAGCAAGGCTGGGAACAAGCAGGAGCTATTACAGCTATGGACAAATGCTTTGAGCAGCTGTGTGCATTGAGCAGCCTCTGAGCTGCTGCTGCGGCTGGGTTTATGAGCCGGTCTGCGATTCTACGCACCAATCAGGCGATGTCACCAATCAGGCAGCCTGCTACAGGCCAGCTATGCTCGTTAGGTTGCCCAGAACCTAGCTCTGCTGCAGGCCCTGATTCCTGATGAATGGTGCAGATGAGCTTTGAAGATCAGCTGGATACTAGGTGTCGAGGATTTTGATCAGTGCCTAGGTATTGCAGTCCTAGCACAGGATAAAATCCCAGATGGGGTGTAACATCTGCACTCTGAAGACCTCTGGCTCATGGGATCTCCCCTTCATTTCCTGCTTGATGAACTATTCAGAAGGGATTCCCGTTTCTTGGCAGCTACCAGTGTAAATATCCCCTGTGAGAACTAAAGCAATGCAGTTGTTCCCCTGTCGGGAGCTCCATCTTCCTTGGGAGTTGGCATGAAATCTCAGAGTGCCTGGATTTTAGATAGGGGCCCAGGTCTGGATGAGCTCTGAGCTGCCTTTCCTTTCTCCTGATTCTGCAGTCAGCCAGGAACTGAAACAGCCCTGGGCTTAACCTAGAGCAGCTTAAGGGCTGCTCTAAATTACATTGGCTAGGTTGGCTTCCCAAAGGTCACTTTTCTGGCTGAGGCTCACTGGGGTGTATCATGCTCTGGATCTGCCCCCTCCTATGCCCATGCTGGAATGAGGGATTAGGTTCAGTAAGCCCAGCCCAGCCATCCAGCTTTACAGTACCCAGGGATTCCCCCTGCATGAGGGAACTGCCCTGCTGTCCTTACAGGGCAGCTCTGTGTCCCTCTTTGCCACCAGAAGTGAGGCTGGGGAGGGGCAGAAGGTTACCCACTCTCTCAAAGACTTCCCAGAGAGGAGAGACCCTTCTTTTCCTCAGTGGGCTGGTGTGTCTTTCACTGGTAGCCAAAGTGATCTCTGAGTGGAGAATGTCGGAGCTGCGTCTTTATGTGTAGATCCCAGAAGAGAATTGTGCTTGTGGTTTGTAAAGTCTGAACCGCAGGGATCCTAGGATGAGAGGTATCATAGAAGCATTCCTCATCTGTACTATTCAAGGTCGCAACAGATGACTGAGAGGCACTCACATGTCTCTCTGTGGTTACTACCTCTTATCACCAATGAATAATTTGTACTTTCTTTTTAACCATTTGTTAGGCTTTAGCCACTAGGTATTTATTATTGCCTATTACCAAATTCTATCCTAATCGGGCTAAGGGTAACATCTATCCACCTGACCAGCGTTATCTAGTGTGCCTATCACCATAGTGTCAGGGCACAACATTAGAGGCTGGGTGCCAGCGTCCTGGAGGCAATGGGGAAGACCTTTCCGGGAAAGAGCCTGCACTCTCTGTAGCCACAAAGAAGCTCAGAGTTGTATCTCTTTTGATTCCAAATCTGTTCTTTTCCCCCTCAATCCAGGGCAAGAATGGCTCACCTGGCGCCCCAGGAGAAGCTGGCCTTGCAGGTAACCCAGTAAGTATCACGGCCGCGTACACCCACAGTGATCCAGGGATATTGAGACAGTTATGAGGGTCATTTATAACCCAGCGCGGAGAGAAGAGCTACATGTCGCACCCTTAAAAATGTATGAAATCCTGCCCAGTGGATGGCCTCTCAGCTGTTATCTCCAGCTGGGGTTCAGCTGTTTCCTTTGACAATATGTAAAGTTCTCACTCACACTCTTCTTCCTAACTGAGAATGGCTGTTTAAGGAGGCTATAGTTCCCTAACCTTGTTGATACCAGAATGGGGCGTGTGTGTGTCTTTTGTCTCTGAAGAACTGGTTTGGGCCTGTCTTTCTAAACTTAGTAATGCCATACAGCAGAATCTTAACTTTGCAGAAATTGTTACCACACATATTTTACCGTGACGATAATGTTCAGTAGATGACAAGTTTTCAAATAATACCTCACAAGACATATTTTGTACAGAGTTTATCATTGTTTTGTAAAAAGGGTGAACGTAGCACAGACTGTCACAAGGTCCATCGATGGCTATTAGCGAAGATGGTCGGGGATGCAACGCCATCTTCTTGATACCCCTAAACCTCCAAATACCAGAAGTTGGGACTGGATGATTCAATAACTGTCCTGTTCTGTTCATTCTTTCTGAAGCATGTGGAACCGTCCACTGTTGGCAGACAGGCTATTGGGCTAAATGGACCATTGGTCTCACCCTGTATAGCCGTTCTTATGTTCTTAACAATGACACAGTATTGATCGGCATGATTGGCTTCGGTCTCATCAATATTATCCCCTTTCACTAACATCAGTAAAACGACCCTTACTCCCCAACACAAACGCCTGCCCCCACAGCAAGCTTAGAGCAGGAGGTATCTCCTTCTGGGGGCCCAGGCATAGTTTAGTTCCAGTTCTCCAGGAACTCAGACTAATATCCTTAGCAGTGCACTGTGCAGTGACAGACCTAGTGTTTCAGGACTTGGTTTGAAGAAGAAACAGGAGGGGAAGATGAGGATTCAAGTCTCCCGGGAAATGGAGGCTTTTCAGAAGAGGTGATGGAAGAAGCTGCTGGTGTTTACCTTCCATTTTGTTTTCTAAGGGTCCAAAGGGAAACAAAGGAGAAAATGGCAGCCCTGGACTTCCTGGTTTCATTGGGCCCCGAGGCCCCCCAGTAAGTATCTGTTTGGTGGTGCAAAGCCGTCATTATTCACCCCCTGCCTGGTTTGGACTCTTGACCCTGGAGAACGGAAGGACAAATTGTCACTTTGTGAAAAAAACAGGCGAGAGCCTTGTGTATCCAGATAACTCCCAAATAGGCCCCTCTCTATTCCAACGGGCCCAGTGTATTATTTCCAAAGAGAACTATATTATTTTCCATAGATTACAGAAGCAGGATAATCTCATTTGTATCAAGGACACCTGTCATAAGGCCTTGTATATGGATGTGGCATTCATGAAGGAGCCATTCATATGTTTTGCCCAGCATGAGTTTGAGGTGGTTGCGTTACTCACTAGAGCATTCTGCATGGGCTCTGGGTATTACAGGAGAGCTACATCAGGAACATGTTAGAGCAATTAACAATTTTCAGACTCATTCTTGTATTCCTTTACCTAAGGCTAAAGTCCCTAGTTACCTTGAGAACAACTGACTAAGCCTTGGTCTACACTGGGAGAGGGATCAATCTAAGTTGCGCAACTTTACCTACGTGAATAACGTAGCTGAAGTCGACATACTTAGATCTACTCACCGCAGCATGTTCACTGCGGTGAGTCAACTGCTGCTGCTCCCCCGTCGATTCTGCCTGTGCGTCTCGCAGCGGTCGAGTACAGAAGTTGAGGGGAGAGTGCCCTAGGGTTGATTTATTGTGTCTAGACTAGACACGATCTGGCGGGTAGTATAGGCATACCCTCAGGCTCAGCAATAGGCATACATTGCAACTCATCCTTAAAATATCTCCCAAAGGTATCTAACAGCTTTTCTAGCAATAAAAACATCACAACCTTTAAATCCAGTGTCTTGGGCCCTTCCAGGTCTAGAGGCAAATGTCTGATCCCATTGAGAAGCTGGGAATCTTCCCTTCCCAGTTATTTAACGTTCTTGTTTCCAACCCTGCACTGGCACAAGGTAACAGACTCTAATAACCCTAGAGCAGAACTGAATCTTCCCTAGCCTGAGTCTTAAGCTGGAGTCATTTTTAGTGGAAAGTAAGAGAAGGAAGAAACATTTTCCTTTGCAAGTTTATTTTTAAAAAATGGCTGTTTGAAGCTGCTCTGGAGTTTGGGATAAGTTCCAGTTTTAGTTTGTTTTGGTTGGTGATGTGACCCTCGGCATGTGATCAGTTGCACTGATATGTAATAAAATATACCACATGCCTGTGCAACTGATTACATGTGCTTCCAGTTCCTCACAGGTATATCAATTACACACATACATCCAAACACGCTATAAATATAATCAGAGGAGTGTTTCAAGGTTTGTAGGTCTACACATAATTTGACCTAGGGATGTTACAGACAAGTACTTTTCTAGTTCCCTTAGTTGTGACAGAATGTGCTCAGAATTTAGCAATGGCCAGTGTTATGCTGGTGTTGCCTTTTCAATCCTGTGCTTCAGTGCTGCAGTAGTAGATCCCGCAGAGAATGCTAAATGAGAGGAATGGTCATGTTTTTTACCAATAATTCAGTAAACTAGCACAAGAAAATATATGAGAGGCTGTTGAAATGTTCAGAATCAAAGTGAACTGTATGGCACTGAAAGCCAGAAACCCCTGTTAACTATATATATCCCTCTCAACATCTTTGCTTGCCCTGTAGGAACGACTGACTGTTTTTCTACATTTAGGAACGTTCATGTAGTATGCAGTATATTTGGAGATACACTTTGACCATAGGAGCTCTCTTTTGTTAGTGTTGACTCATCTGAGTTCTGGCTCACCAATCTGGAATATAGAAAGTGAGGAATACTTGTGGCACTTTAGAGACTAACCAGTTTATTTTAGCATAAGCTTTCGTGGGCTATAGCCCACTTCATAGAATGCATAGAATGGAACATATAGAAGTAAGATGCATTTATATACACAGAAAGCATAAGAAGTTGGCAGTTACCATACCATACCATACCAATTCTAAGAGGCTGATAACAGCTCATCCAAATTAAACAACCTCTTAGAATTCGTATGGTAATTTCCAACTTTTTGTGCTTTCTGTGAATATAAATGCATCTCACTTTTGTGTGTTCCATTCTATGCATCCAATGAAGTGGGCTATAGCCCACGAAAGCTTATGCCAAAATAAATTGATTAGTCTCTAAGGTGCCACAAGTATTCCTCATTTTATTTACAGATACAGACTAACATGCCTACTAATCTTAAACCAGTCTGGAATACGACACTTGGCAACAGAGTATCAGAAATCCAAGGATAAATGATCCACAACATTTTCTGCTTGATGCAACATTATCTACTCCAAATAGTGCAAGTGAAACCACCTCACTTCTGAGATCAGAATCAGGCCTGGTAGTTTGTGTCTGACTTCAGACTGCCCGTGCTGTTGGGATATTGTCAGTATTGAGAGTTATGTACTTTCTTTATGTCTCTTAGGGAGACGCAGGAGAGAAGGGGCCCCCAGGAAAAGAGGTGAGTTCAGTTCCAGACACTGTCTACATTGAATGGCGTGCTTACTGGGGTTGTGTTACTTTGTTCTTGAGATACTGGTTTGAAAACATTAACTAAACCTAGAGCACCAAGGGATTTGTGGGAATCTACAGGTCTTCATTTTCCTGAGGGCTTGGGAGCCATCACAAGGGGAAGCATCCTGTCATTAACTCCATACATGAATTGCGCTTGCATACTCATGCCTATTATTTCATTCCAGGGCGCAGCCGGGAAACCAGGCCACCATGGACCCAAAGGAGACAGGGTGTGTTGAGAAGTGTTATTAGCATTACTTTACTGGGGCCCAAGTGAAGCCCATTGGCTAAGGGCAGCCCACAGAGGTATACAATGCTGCCCCAGGCCACACCATCTTTAGTCTTTCTCCATCAGCAACACTTGGTAACGTACCTGAGGCTTTACTCGGTGTGTTTGCCCATGCTGTGTTTCATTAGGCTGGGGAAGAAGGGACGTGTTCTTCTCTGTATTGATGTGCTGGTTTTGCCTCCTAGGGAGATCCGGGCATCAAAGGAGACAAAGGCCCACCGGGAGAGAAAGGCCCGCCTGGGGATTCTGGCATACCGGGCCATAAAGGCCACACTGGATTGATGGGTCCCCAAGGACCACCAGGAGACAGTGGGCAAGCCGGACCACCAGGGCCCCCAGGACAGCCAGGCTTCCCTGGGCCCAGGGTAAGAGTGGCAGCTGTGAGCTTCCAAAGAGTCTTATAGAAACATGCCCTTAATGAAGTGAGCACAGCCTGACCTTATTGTCTGGCTGCCGGTGAGGCTCCTCGGTTTATCCTGCACTGCTATGAACACATGCTTCCTATGTTACGTACGCACGCAACACATCTGTGGCATGGTTACCTGCTGCTGCTCTTAAATCTACTGGGATCAAAGAAGAGATCCGGGGGGGGTGGTGTTCTTCCGCTAAACAATATTTGAACTAAATGGCTGTCATTAACCATAGCACGAAACTGAGATCTTGGACAGCTTAGGTCATTACAATTCCCATGGTATTTTTGTAAAAATAGAGGGAGTTAATTCAGGTGATGCAAATGTCGGTTTGGGAAAGAAAGTGTTGCCGGCCTAAAGCTCCTGCTCTGAGAGGGATACGATCTCCTTCACTTCCGATGCTAAACCGCTACGTAGCATTGCTGTGTGGTGTTTAATAGGTGCCCCGTTCCACCCCAGAGGTGGATGCATTCTATTGGCAAGTTGAGCGATTTGTTTCTGGTGAAAGCTCTTTAGGATCCTTCAGGTTGAGATTTGGTGTATAAATATAAGATATTGTCAGACAGGTAAATGCACGTGGAACTCTGGTCCCCCGGTTTTTATTTAAACACTGAGTTCAGTAGGATCAAAAGAGTCGATATTTACACTAAGGAAGATAAAAATAAATGAGGAATATCAAATCTCATGCTTCAGGGAGCCCTTCACGGGATCCCAGAGATCGGGCTCCAGCCCAAGCCTGAACAGCTACACGGCAATCTTTCAGCCCCATCGCCCGAGCCCCGTGAACCTGAGTCACTTGACATGGGCTAGCCATGGATGCTTAATTGCATTGTAGACACATCTCTATGTGTTTAGAGTCAGGAAGAAACTCCCTGCATAAGCATGTTACAGCCTAATCGTCCACTCAGGACTTTACACCTTGGTCTGGTGGTGACCAGTCTCAGAGGGAGGTATTGAGATATACAGGCCTACCAATTTACCCTAACTGTGAGCTCAACTGTGAGGAGTGGAAGTTCTTGAGATGTCAGAACAACCTATCACAACACATGTATGAAAGTCCAAACCAAAAGGCCTACTGGTCTAACTCAAGGACTGGGTTAAGATCATGCCTGGTCAACAAGAACAGAGTGAGATCGAACATCAGTGAACCAAAATTGATATGTGGGATATTACATTTAATTAGTGAGCAAAATAATGAGGGGATGTGGGCTATTCTGCCCATCGCTTCCTTTTCGGGTCCTTAAAGAAAGGCTTTCAGAGAAAAAAAATGCTACTGGAGTGAACTTCACTATTGTGGCTGTCAACCCCCTCCCCGCTCTATCCTCTGGAACCCCAGACCTGCATCCAAATCCTGAAAGATGTCCTGACCAGACCAGGCCAGAGAGAAGGACCCAGGGGATAATTTTGGCTAAATCCCAAGTACAACCTGGGATGTGAGACTTCATCTCACGTCCTAATGTGTCCTTTTCCTTCCCTAACTTATTTCTTCTCTTTCCTATCTCTCGCCGCCTTTTACTTCTGTCTAATAAGAGTCCAGCCTACCTGGTCAAGACTATGCTGTTTGCAATACTGCTGTAAGCCCCGTCACCAGAAAGAGGCAGCTAAAGCAATGTCCTAAACAGCCCAGTGCAGGTACAAACTTGCCAGGTCTTGACGTGGCTGAGAAGACCGTGTGCTTTGCCTCTGGTTTTTTTCCCCAGAAGTGAGATTGCCAGTGAAAGTCAACATCCACTAAAGGGAACAAGGGATATTGTTAAAATGAAAGCCTGACTTAATCCTTTACATTTCAAATGCTGTCGCTGTTTTCCCTTCTTCTTCTGTATCTTTAATAAAAGGTGAGAAGGATTTTAAATGGTGTATTTACCATGGGAATAAACAGGCTTGCGGTCTCTGTATATCAAGCCACAAACCTTGTTTAATGCTGTTTAATATTGAATAGTCTCCGCGTTATGTTAACACCTTTGGCCCATATATTCCATCTAAATCCAGCAGAGGATACTGGACTACAGGGACTCTTGATCTAGTCCTGGATATATTATTGGAACCAGCTCATCCAAATTCATGAGATCATATTATATTTGAGTAATTTGTTCTGTGTAACAAAAAGAACACTCTACTCATCTAAAGTGCCTGTGGGCTCAGTATTTAGAAGGGTGAAGACAAATATTTGATAGCAGTAAAGCAAACTAAATGTTTTAGAAATTAATTCTGCCTCGAGGCTTTTACCTCCTAAGTATTGAAAGTGAAATAGTCTCTAAAGAATGGGTAAATTTTAGACAAAGCACATCTTTACCCAGCCACATGGAAGACACATGATGAAATAGAGTAATGAGTTATGAATAATTAAAGCAATTAAAAGTAATGAACTTAAAAAAAAGTGCTAACAAAACAATCCACAGTTCCTTTTTGGAGCTTAGGAAGTGATCTCTAAATTTTGAAAAATATTTTCTGAATACATCCGCAAGAGGCATTCTAAATGTATGGTGATTATAATGACATCATTTCTTTTGACACTAATGGACAAAGTCTTTACACTATGCTAAACCGCAGGCTGGAAACAAGCAGCAAAGGGTCCAAATAGTCCATATTTTGTCAAAAAAATTAATAAAAATTGTAATAATATGAAATATTTTAATAATTTAAAAATGTTTAATGTGCTACAATCAATAATGAAGAATAAGAACTTCGGTCTCAGAAGGGTCATAAAGCTTTTTATAAAACTGACGTACAGCACAGATGATACAATGTTGTACCCCGAAATGCATCCACTTCTGATGCGTTGCAACAGCAGTTGAGCAGTACACTTCACCGGCACAAGCAGGGGGCAGGAAGGAAAAAAGACTGTTACTGCAGTGGGGAATTTAGGCAGCTCGCACATTAATTACTCACTCTGCACAATTTAGAAATCGCTTTCCAATTTCATCTGGCCAGAAATCAAAAAGACATTGAAGCCAGGAAGAAACTGACTTGCTTTCTGGGTGGAGTTTCATGTGAACATTCTAGCTAGTTCCATTCCCCGTGTGGTCAGGATGCTAAACAATCATTCTGTGTGAAGGGTTACAACACACAGGTCTAGATGCTGGGTGTGATTGCCCCCTGGGATGCAGGAGGGTCACCCATGGCGCACACCTTTGGCACAGCTCCATCTCTAGGAAGATTCACATTTAGGACGGTGGCAGTATTGTCACTATGGTCCTCTTATGGGTCCCACTAGGGAAAGGCAGTTTTAATCTCCACCTGATGCTCCTGGTGGTGGATGTTGTCCTGGAGATGCATTGAACCAATGAATCCAGTCCTGGGCTTCCCAGCAGGGTGGGAATTGTAGGCAGCTTCTGCTGCTGTGAGCTTCTCTTCCTTCAGGCAGATTCTTCGGCGCTGGTGACTCAAGCCCACTGTAGCTTCTCCAGTAACCCCTAGGTGAAGAGTTTTGTTTGCCGTTCTTGCTGTGACTATCACCATGGTCTCACCCTTCTCCCTAGGGGGACTCCCCATCACTGGAGACTCTGAGAAGGCTCATCCAAGAGGAGTTAGGAAAGCAGCTAGATGGTAAGTGTTGGTACCGGGCAAGCCACCAAAACATCTGAGGTTCCAGAAGATGCTTTGTACAGCCCCAGAGCATGTGATTTCTGCCCCCACCATTCCCAGCTGTTAAAGGGCAACTTTGAGATGGGAGCGACTTGGGAAATGGAGACGTGTGAAGTGAAAGGGCCTTGGCCTGCATTCTTCTAGTTGCTATTATTGAAGGTGCTTGTGTCAGTACAAGGGCTTTCTCCCTCCCCGCCCATGTTCTCCTTCTGTCCCATTGGGCACAAAGCCTGTGCTTATCACATCCCCATTGCCAGGGAAATTACTATGATGTCACAAACCCAGCATTGTGACTTCACAGCGGGATCGCTTGGGGAGAGAAGGTGGGTCAGGAGGGAGCAGCAACACTATGTTGGAGGCAAATTCCTGGAAGAAAGCCCAGAGGCTGAGTGAAAAGGCTGTGGGCTCAGACTAATGTGCCGGTGGCATCCAGAACACAACTGGATGAGAGAAGGAACAGCAGATGCAGCCTGGTGCTTCATGCAGTGTATATGAACTGAGGGCAGACTAAGGGCCAGGCCTTGGTCATTCCCCCAACCTCCTCACAAACCTCCCCCATGCTTCAGCCCTGAAGGTCACTGCAAAGCTTGGGGGTGAAGCGTCCCAGTGCATGGACTCTCTCCTGCCTGCCCTCCCCACAAACCCTACAGCAGCGGGAACAGGACATTTTTTTTCGGCATTTTGCTCTGTTCAGTGTCGGGGGGCAGGATTTGCCTTCATGTTAGTTCACGGTCACAATGGAAAGAGAAGATTCAATTCATCTCGTCCCTGCTTTAACTCTTCTGGTGGTTTAAAAGACTTCCCTGGCGTGAAAGTCCCTTCTGTTCGGGGTCAGCTGACAGAAGCCTGAGTCCAACTTACCCTTCCCTCCTATGAGAACTTTTTGCCATGGGTTCAGTATGTTTGGGGGACTCCCGAGGGCTGGAATCTGGCAGCTGCCATCCCAGCGTGTGCTGGGAAAACAGGAGAAAGTGCTGGCACAGGAAAAAGGCACTGTCCCACTTTCTGTCTGCACAGCCCTGTAGTCAAGAACAATGTGTCCGTCTCGGGCCTGTCTGCTCCAGAAACCAAAGAAATCCCTTCTCCCAAGAATGAACCATGTAACCTGCCTTATCTCATGCTCTGTGAGAGGTACTAGTAATGGGCTCTTCCCTTCAGTGGGGAAATGATCACAGCGCTACTAATGCCAGCTGGGTAACTGCAGCTGAAGGAAAGGAAATAACCAGACCTAGAAGGCAGTAGGACAAGGAGCCATGCGAAGGGGTGAGGAAGGAAAAGTCTGAGAGAGAGAGAGAGTCAGAAAAAGGCCTTAATTTCAGGAGCAATGGGGTAGTAGGTTAAACTGGTCTAGGTGTGGGGAAGGCAGCGGAAGTCGTCAGTTAAGTGCTAAGAGCTGGGCTGGGAAAACATGGCCTTTTGTGGGCCCTATTGCCTGGGATTCCTTGGCTCTCTGCCTCTCAGAGCAGTGACTTTTGAACCTAACAGAGCCACCTCTGTCTGTCCTCAGCAAAACTAGCCTATCTCGTGGCTCAGATGCAGCCAGCGCACATTAAAGCACCCCAAGGCAGGCCAGGGCCTCCGGGGTCTCCTGGTAAGGAAGGGCACACGGGAAGACCTGGCCCTCCAGGAGAGCCTGGCCGACCTGGACAGACGGGCTCCGAAGGGCCATCAGGACCAGCGGGTCCAAAAGGTGAGTGAATCATAGAGCATATTGGGGAGCCTGGATGCTGAGAGGGGCCTATTAAAAACCCTGTGTGCTCTGAGCCCCCGGGGGTGCCCGCACATTCAGTATGTCCACTGCAGCAGGGGTAAATGGAGCAGTGAGAACGGCTCTGTTCTGCTGATTTTAAAAACAGACGTTTTCCTTTTTCGGTTTCCGCAGTGGACTCGTTGTATCAACTTGTTTTGCTCCATTTCACAAACTGTGATTCTCAGGAGTGTTCAGTGTGATGTGTGCCTTGGGAATTTGGACAGAGCTCTCCCTCATGTCGGTCTCCCAGCACGGCGTCGTGCTATTGCTTTGGGATGACTCTGCCTTGCTCAGAACAGGCAGGTCAAAGGGGTGGGGGGATAGCTCAGTGGTTTGAGCATTGGCCTGCTAAACCCAGGGTTGTGAGTTCAATCCTTGAGGGGGCCATTTAGGGATCTGGGGCAAAAAATCTGTCAGGGGACAGTACTCAATCCTGCTAGTGTAGGCAGGCGGATCCTGCTAGTGTAGGCAGGGGACTGGACTCGATGACCTTCAAGGTCTTTCCAGTTTTAGGAGATTGGTATATCTCCATTTAAAAAAAAAAAAAAAAAAAAAAAAAAAAAAAGTGCCTCCGGGAATTTTTACTGTGCAGTAGCAGGTTCCCCACGGCTACTTGGGCTCTGCGTGCTACCGCGCTGTGGATTTACATTCCAGCTTGTCACACGCTAACACTCTGCCTACGCAGGCCCTTAGGTTAGATAAACAATGGCTGGAGCCTGCCAGGGTCCCTCTGGATCCCACCCTGACCCTCGTCCCGCCGAACACTGAAGAGCACGAGTAACGTTAACCTTCGGCGGCGTCTCATTGCTGTCAGCGGGACAATCCCCAGGCTTAAAATGAAGGGTGTGTGTAAGTGCTTTGCTGGTGCAGGGCCTGAGCACGTATTGCAGAATCAGGCCCAGAATCAAGCCCGGCTAGACTGTGAGCTGGGGACTGATGCTCTTCCTTTCCATCTCTCTGCCTCACCTCAGGCAATGGGATGAGCCCTTCTCAGGAGCGGGCCGGGGCCTGCCCGAGCAGAGGGGTGGTGAACGTGGCTCTCCTTTGCCCGGGGCCTTCGAAGAATGAGGGAGAGGCTCCTGTAGCTCTCCGGTCACAGTCTGAGCTGGGTAGGCATGTAGCCCCGCAGATACCACATATCAGCTAGGAACAGGGGAGCGAATGTGTCCCCACAACAGCAGCGTTCTGCACGGTGTCTCCAACCGTTGTAGTTAATTGTATTGCAGTGGGGCCTCATGGCTCCAGTCAGGATCGGGCCCCCTTTTATGGCCTCTCTTGCTTGCGCGGATCACACTAACCCGTTTGGGTTTTGTCCTCTAGGTGAAAGAGGTGTGAAAGGGGAGAGAGGAGAGCCTGGCGTTGGTCAGAGGGGTGAAATTGGTCCTCCAGGAATTCCAGGTGAGTCGTTTGTTTGAACTGCCAGGGGCATTGTGCCTCCTGGAATAGGCTAATTGCCAGCGCTCCCAAACTTGGCCACACCAGAAGTGGCGTTGGGAACGTGCCAGCGGCCGGCGGGCCACACCTCCTTTGCAGATACTTGCATTGATCCTTTTCTAGCTGAACCAAACCCTCAGATCCAAGCAGCCTCAGACATCGGGAAAGCCCCGAGCCAAACGATGTGGCTCAAGTACACCGCCGTGACACGCCATCATTGAGCATTTGCTAGTCATTCTAATACCAGCAATTGATCCGACCTTCTCTTCACCCTGCAGCTGCAGGGAGAGGGCAGCTTTGGCTGTGTTGTTGGCAGCCAGGCCCCACACTGAGCTCCCTGTGTTACCTCAGCTGTGTCCGGAGGTGTGGCTGCTTCTTGTCCTGCCCGGCGGGGAAATGTTGAGGGAGGGAAGTGAGCGTTGCGACCAGTGGCCTGTGGGGAAGTGCCTCCGCACTTGGCAGAAGTTCACCTCCAGGTCCCAGCGTGGCCGCCAGGCCCCTCTTGTGCGGTATGGCCGTGCTGAGTCATTCCCTGGGAATAACGGTCCTTTGGTTTCATTCCAGGCCTCCCCGGAGAACCTGGCTATGGCAAAGATGGGACGCCAGGAGCACCAGGCCCACAAGGGGAAGCTGGAGTGCCAGGCCTCATGGGCCCAAAGGGACCTCCAGGAGCCAGTGGACAGTGCGATCCCTCTCAGTGTGCTTACTATGCAAGTCTGGCCGCCCGGCCCAGCAATGTCAAAGGGCCCTAGGCAGCCCTGGGGGCTCCCTCCGGGCTGGTTTCTGAAACCTGAACTCAACACGCCTACCACGAGCTCTTGGATTGTTCCCTAGTTGCGTTTCTTCATGGGAGGCCTTTGAGATGATCAAAGCCAACGAATGCTGCCGGTCGGTCAGATGATTATTAATTATTATTTTTATTATTTTGTTGTTGACGTGAGAAATGAGTTTGGGTTTGTTCTCTCTAACATCAGGGCATGTTAAAAAAAAATTAAAGATAAGTTTTTCCCTAGAATATTGATGCCTAGCAGAGCCATTGTTGTTTATACAGAACCCATGTGAGTACCCAAAGCTCTGCTCAGCTGGGTGAGTCCTTGTCCAGACTTCATTCCCAAGTTCTAATATGACAATGTCAGGGCACTGTGCGGTACGTGCTAGTGACTGCGAGAAACAAGCCTACAGGAGGGGCAAGCTGCTGAAACACATGGGGGGGGGGGAATGCCCTGGGGAGGCTGACAAAGAACTAGTCGCCAATGCATTCAGCTCTCAACGGACAATCAATTACAGACGACAAGCACTGGATTTCCCAGAACCGCTGTACTAAATATAATGGTCTCCTTGCTCATAAAGGACACACATTTTAATAATCCATAGCCACTTAATCCGGTTTTCTGTGCATGAGCAAGGCTCTGAAAACAAGGCAAGAGAGAGCTGATGACATAAAGAGAGATTCTGTTTCCAGTATAATTGTTCTCCCCGTGCCCTGTACGTGTTCTTTAGCACCACTCCAAAAGGCAAAGATGTTCTTCCTGGTAACTGGGGCCTGTGCTTATACTGTCAAGGAGATGCCTCTACAAACAACCAGCAAGTTTGTGCTCCTTGACATCTTGAGCGAGTAGAGTTCTAGTCCTGCTCTGCAGCAAGGGCACGGACAACGTCCATTAAAGTTAACACAGTGATCCTCCAGGTATTGGCTGCTATCATGGTTTGTAGAAGGTTGGACTAGGTGATTATCTTGGTCCCTTCTGGCCAGAAAATATAGTATGATCTGCAGGCCACCATTTCTGGTGATCCAAAGCAGGGCAGCCTTTTGGAAGGAGACGTAGACTGGAGTACCGTCTTCAATAGAATGGCCTGCGCAACAAAGCATTTCGAGAATCAATGAATTAAAGGAAATTCTGTGTGCCAAGAGGTCAATAACACCTGCCCCCCCAAAAAACTAGATACTAAAACAATGGGGTCACCTGACTGCAGACATTGAGGTACCTATATACAGAGAGAGGAAAGAATTGGATAGGCCAGGCTGGGTTTTGAGAAGATAGTTGCTTCTACAATAGATCCTTCCTCATTCTAAACCCCTGCAGACACACACACAAGACAGATATTCAAAGGTGATCAGCACCAGCTGTGCCAGATTTTTAGAAATACTCAGCTCCCGTGAAGGCACTTGAATGAAGTTCACAGATGTTCAAGAGTGCTCAGTACACAACCACTCACATTGTTCTCAAGGAGGGTGGGATATTCTCCAGTGCCCTCAACGGTTGCTGCTGAGTATTGGGTGGGCTCTTTAAAAATCCATCCCTAGAGTCCACATTCACCTAACTGCCTGTGCTTCCAAGTTATTTAAACTGAACGGACATCAGAAGCTGGGGGCATGGATCCATCACAGCAATATAGCCAGTGTGCACTGCACAGACATAACTATTTTGATTTTGACACATTGGATCCCTTCCTCAGCCCCCAGGCATGTTATATTTTGGTTATTAAACATGAAATAAAAATAACAGTAAAAATCTGTCCTCTGTAGATTGCAAGTTTCACCCCTGTGCAAATAAACCGTGACTGTCCTTTTGCTTTATAAAGACTAGTAAAAGTGAAAGGATTATGCAGGGAAGGGTTTGTTGCTCACAGGTAAGCCAAGAGAGCCTATCTCTTGATGCACTTATTTACTGGCGAGCCCCCTGTAGTTCAGTCTTTTTATTGTTTATATTATTTCAACATCGAACAGGCATGTTGGTCACAGTATTTAATAGCACTGTGCTGTCCGGGTTACGCTAGGATACAATTCACCTACTCCAGTGGGAACACTTCACACCCAAGAAAGCACTTGGTAGCGTGAGACATCATTTCCGGTAGAGATCATGGCAGCAACAAGGTTTTACAGAAGTCAGGCATGTTCACTGGGCCATGCTAATGTGACATTTCACTGCTGTCACCACTGTATCTCATCAGACGCTCTGTAAGTCGTGTCTAGTGATGTACATACACACATGCTGTCCTTGGCTGACAACCGGGCAGCACTGGTTTTCACATAGGAACCTGTACACGGGGTTAATGGGAAATATATGAAAAAGTTCCTGTTTAAGAAGAGTCAGGCCATTTTCTCTCTCTGAGACTATGCAATGGAATCTCAGTTTGAGGGCGCTTGGAACTCGGGAAGAGTGACCTCTTGAGCTGGGGAGAGATTTTGTACTTTTCTCGCTTCCTCTTGATCTTGGAAATGTGCATGCACATTTCCCAAGAGGCTGCTGTTCTTAACACGAGAGGCACATCTACATCTTTCATGGCAATTAGAAGAATTGAGGGGGGCATGCACAGACCTGAATGAACAATTGGCCTCCGCAAAGAGCACAAGTAAATAAAATAAAGCATGCACCCAAATCCCTTAGTACCTGGACCTTACCCACCCATCAGATTTTAAGCTAGTTTCCTATGGATTTCAGTTAGAGCCCCGTACATCCAACAGTACAGAGGAGCAGTACTTTTGGCTTCTTTTCTATTCCTATTACCACTTGCTGGAGCTTCAAAAACTCCCTTACATACATTGCTCAGTTTCAGCTGTCTACTAGCCCTCTGTGTAAGCTCAAAAGCTTGTCTCTCTCACCAACAGAAGTTGGTCCAATCGAAGATACATTACCTCACCCACCTTGTCTTGCTAATATCCTGGGACAGACATGGCTCTGAAAACCCTGCAGTTTAGTACTCAGTTATTTGACTATAGTTTGCCCATCAAGATAAGTGTCAGTCCACGCTAGAGAGTGACTAAAACCTGGCCTCAATTCCAAAATGACGGGGTGGCGTTCATGAAAAACGGGGAAAGTGTAAAATATCAGTGTTTGCGGTTTATGTGGGAACCTCTCATTCATTCTGCTGGGGGACGAGGGAAAGGGGGCAGAAGCATTAAGGGCGCCTTGGGAACCAGGGCTGGCGACAGAAATTTTGGGGCCCCCTACTTTGATAGTTTGGGGGCCCCCCCAGCCCAGCCGACAGCGGATGGGGCCCCCCCCAGCCCAGCCCAGCCCAGCTGGCGCTCCCCTCCCCCCAGCCCAGCCGACAGCGGATGGGGGCCCCCCCAGCCCAGCCCAGCCGAGCCGGCGCTCCCCCCCCATCCCCCAGGCAGCGAGAGCTGCGTGAACCGCCCCCCCCCCCCAGCGCTGCTGCTGCCGGCCGGGCTCACAGCTCCTGCTGGAGCCCGGCTCGCGTGTCCGGGGGAGAGCTGCGCCGCCTCCCCACCCCTTCCCCGCTCTCCAGGTCCGGCGACAAGGGGGGACACAACGGGTACAGCGGTGTACCGGGGGCCCCTAAAGTCGGGGGGCCCGGTACAGCTGTACCCGTAGTACCCCCCTGTCACCGGCCCTGTTGGGAACTAGCGCTTCACTTCTCAGCAAAACCAGCCATTTTCCCTCTCTAGGAATAAAGCTTGTGATTTAGAGATGATGGAAACCGGCTGAGACAGCTGGCCAGAGAGATCTAGCCCTCCCTCCCTCCCTCCCTCCCTATGTCTGTGGACACTGCTTCAGTTCCTTGGAGCTATGTCCAGACGTTGTGGAGAGAAACACCTGCATAGAGAAGGCAAAAGTTCTAGCCTAAACTCTATAGGCAAAACCCTGGCTCCTTTGAAGTCAATGAGAGTTTTGCAGTTGGCTTCAGTGAGCACAGGATTTCACCCTTAGTGGCTGTTAGTTAAAAGGGCTCTTGCAATCAACATCTTTCTCCCCTTTAAAGGCAATCTGCCCTTTATTCCAGCAGCATGCCAGAAATGGCCGCTCTGAAACGAATGCGACTTAGCGTAGGCACAGCCGAGTCCACACGCTATGAGAGCAGACTACATGCACAGCCTGGTTTGAAGTAAGAGCAGTTTGGGCCTGGTGATAAAGCCATGATCATTGCTTGCAGGATTGGACAGGAACATACATAGCAGGACGTGGCTCTGTTGGCATCAGTGTCCAAGGAGAAAATGAGACTGGTGCCCCTGCCAAATTGCTCCCTTCCTCCCCACCTCCCCCTGGGTGGTTTCCTAATGATTTCTGTTCCATCAGCTTCAGGGAGCACCTCTGTTCCCACCCACGCCCCAGGACCCTTGACAGGGCCAGCGCCCCAGAGAAGGCCCCGCGGCAGCTGCAGTAAGGATTCTGGCAAATCCAAGGCCAAAAGCTGCCCATTGCACATCTAAGGAAGAACAGGGACACTGTATTGGACTGACGGGGCAGAATGACCGGAGGCACCCCAGTAATACTCCAACATCCCTACGCTGGCTTTGCAACTGCTCAGTTCCATTTCCGGAGCTTTTTGTCAAGTCCGCTTCCTTCTCGCCGGTCACTGAAAGGCATTTACACAGCCCGGGAAGCAGCTGAGCCTGTCTCCAGTAGCCCAAGAGCAAGAAAAGTACCATAGATGGGGAGCTTTGGCCCAGGACTGGAGCTAGGAGACCTGGGTCTGCCACAGACTCACAGAGGGCCCGGTCCAGGGCCCAGTGAGGTCAATGGGAGCCTGTCTGGTGACATCAGTCACCATAGGAGCAGGCCGAGGTTGAAAATGGCCACTTAAAAGTAGGCACCTAAAGCCTCATTGGGGCACCTAAATCATTGATTTCCTGAGGTGCTGCCTGCCCCTGGGGAGAGCGCGTGGGCCCCAGTTCTGCTAAAACCTATGCCTGTGCTTTTCTTGAAGTCCACCACACTACTCACAGTGCTTGAAGTTAAGCAAGTGCGTAGGTGTTTGCAGGATCAGCAACTAATTCAGGTGCCAAACTTTAAGCATCCAGCGCTAACATTTCTTGCCTTAACCTCCCTGTGCCTCGGCGTCTCTAGCTCCAAACTAGGACGGGTGATACGCTCCTCGGTAAAGCGCACTGAGAGCGAGACACGCCATGCCCTAGCCGTGTGCCAGGGTATTATACAGTCTGACATTTCTTCTCAGGAGCGCTTTGCGCTCCCCGCCCCCCATTGTAGTTCAGCATTACAAACGAGAGGCTGGAGGGCTCTGCTGTTTCATTGGACTGGGGACACAGACAATATTGTATTGATATATTCAATGAGGTGCTCAGCATAGGTGCATTTTATGGCATCAGTGCTTTTATAAATCGTGTATAAATTATTGTGATCATAATAAACAGGCTATTATTCCAAATTTTTTTGGTTTTTTTGACTATACAATGAAAACCCCAGAATCATCTGGGGGAAATAAACATGTTTGTTAAATTATTTAAGGGATTTTTAGTTGTGGGTTAAGCTGTTCAGCCTGAATTCATTTTTCACTGACGCTTTAGTTGTTGTTCAATTATTTTCCCTTCCTGATGTTTGTGAATGGTTCTTTTCAGCTCAGTCTCATGGTGCTATTTTACTGATCTTATTTCCCCCCCCCCCTTGTTGTTAACGTGGGATTATTAAACTATTTAAAGTGGACCAGCTGCTCTGCTTGTTTATTTGGAAATGTTCAAAAACAATCTGAATTATTTTGTGTTTTCCAATGCTACAGTGTGTGCTGCAGCAAAGTCTTACTCGGATCCATATGCTGAGCACAAGACCAGATGGGAGACACCCCAAGCACTAAGACCATCAGCTTCAGTAGACAGGAAGGATGGGGCAGTGGGCAAAGTGCTAGCCTGGGACTCAGAAAAGTAGGATTCAATTCTCTGCGCTGTCCCAGACTTCCTCTGGCGTGTCACTTGGTGTCTGTGCTTCACATCTGATTGGGATGATCAATACACTAAAGATCATATCTTCTGTGAGAGAATAACTGATTTTTAGACAAAGGGAATGCAGTAGATCTAATTTATCTGAATTTCAGTAAGGCATTTGTTACAGTTCCACAGGGGAAAAATGAGTTAAATTGGAGAGGATGGGGTTTAATATTAGAATTGAAAGGTGAATAAGGAACTCGTTAAAGGGGAGACAACAAGGGGTCATACTGAAAGGTGAACTGTTGGGCTGGAGAGACGTTTGTAGTGCAGTTTCTCAAGGATCAGTCTTGGGACCAATCTTATTTAATATTTTTATTACTGACCTTGGGCATTTTTATTACTGACATAAAGCGGGCATATTCTAATAAAATCTGTGGATGACATAAAGTCGGGAGGTATTGTCGATATGGAGGAGGACCGGAATATCATTCAAGAAGATCTGGATGACCTTGTAAAATGGAGTAATAGCAATGGGAGGAAATTTAATAGTGAAAAGTGCAAAGTCATGTGCTTAAGGACAAACAAGAATAATTTTTACTATAAGCTGAGAACATATCAGTTGGAAGCAACAGAGGAGGAGAAAGACCTGGGTGTACTGCTTGACCACAGAATGAGTATGGGTCACCAATGCGCGGCAGCCGTGAAAAAGCCCAGTGCAGTTCTAGGAGGCATCAAGAGAGGTGTTTCCAGTAGAGGTAGGGAGTGTTAGTACTATTATACAAGGCACTGGTCAGACCTCATGTGGAAATACTGTGTGCAGTTCTGGTCTCCCATGTTTAAGAAAGGTAAATTCAAACTAGAACAGGTTCAGAGAAAGGCTGCTAGGATGAACACTAGGGATGGAGAATCTACCTTATAGGACACTCAAGGAGCTTGGCTTGTTTAGCCTAACCAAAAGAAGGCTGAGGGGAGATAAGATTGCTCTTAATAAATACATCAGAGCGATAAATACCATGGAGGGAGAGGAGTTATTTAAGTTAAGTACCAGTGTGGTCACAAGAAGAAATAGATACAAACTGCCCATCAACAAGTTTAGGCTTGAAATTAGATGATGGTTTCTAACCACTGAAGGAGTGAATTTCTGGAACAGCCTTCCAAGGGGAGCAAAGGGGGCAAAAAACTTAACTGGCTTTGAGACTGAACTTAATAAGTTTATGGAGGCGATGGTGTGATGAGACTGCCTGCAATGGCATGTAACCATCTGTGACTGCTAGCAACAAATATATCCAATGGCCAGTGATGGAACACTGGCTGGGGAGGGCTCCAAGTTACCACAGTGAATTCTTTCCCAGGTGTCTGGCTGGTGGGTCTTGCCCACATGCTCAGGGTCTAACTGGTCACCATATATGGAATCGGGAAGGACTTTTCCCCTGGGTCAGATTGGCAGAAACCCGGGGCGGTTATTTTGCCCTCCTCTGCAGAATGGGGCCTGGGTCACTTGAAGGTATAAATTACTGTAAATGTCTCTGTAACTTGAAGTCTTTAAAGGAGGATTTGAGGACTTCAGTAACTCAGCCAGAGGTTAGGGGTTTATTACAGGAGTGGGTGAGCAAGGTTCTATGGCCTGCAATGTGCAGGAAGTCAGACTAGATGATCATGATGGTCCCTTCTGGCCTTATAGTCTATGTGTGTTTTCAGAGGTGCTTAGAATGAAATTCACTTCTTTGTAGAGGATCCTGTCAGACAACAGTATTCTTGCCAGCAAGATAAAAAAGTATGGATTGGATGAATGGACTATAAGGTAGATAGACAGGTGGGCTCAACAGGTAGTGATCAATGGCTTGGTGTCTGTTTGGTAGCTGGTATCAAGCGGAGTGCCCCAGAGGACAGTCCTGGGGCTGGTTTTGTTCAACATCTTCATTAATGATCTGGATGATGGGATTAATTACTACCCTCAGCAAGTTCGCGGATTAACCTCAGCAAATTCGTGGATTATACTAAATTGGGGAGAGAGGTAGATATGCTGGAGGATAGGGATAGGGTCCAGAGTGACCTAGAAAAATTGGAGGATTGGACCAAAAGAAATCTGATGAGGTTCAACGAGGACAAGTGCAGAGTCCTGCACTTCAGAAGGAAGAATCCCATGCACTGCTTGACTGACTGGCTAAGTAGCAGCTCTGCAGAAAAGGACCTGGGGATTTTAGTGCATGAGAAGCTGGATATGAGTCATCCGTGTGCCCTTGTTGCCAAGAAGGCCAATGACATATTGTGCTGTATTTGTGGGAGCATTGCCAGCAGATTGGAGGAAGTGATTATCCCCCTCTATTTGGCACTGGTGGGGCCACACCTGACGAATTGTGTCCAGTTTTGGTCCCCCCACTACAGAAGGGATGTGGGCAAATTGGAGAGAGTCCAGCAGAGGGCAACAAAAATGATCAGGGGGATGGGGCACATGCCTTATGACAGGGGTGGGAAAACTATGGCCCACGGGCCACATCCAGTCCACAGGACCATCCTTCCCAGCCCCCCTGAGTTCCAGGCTGGGAGGCTCCCGCCAGCCCCGCACACACCTTTCCCCCTTCCCCCAGAGCCTCAGCCCACGACTTGAGTAGTGCTCTGGGGGGGTGGGGCAGTGTCTCTCGCTCCACTGGGCTGCCAAACACGCTGCTGAGCAGTGTGTTAACGGGGCCAGAGCCAGAGGGTTGCATAATGGGTAGGGAGTCCTGGGGGGGCAGTCTGGGAGCAGGCAGGGTTGGATGAGGTATGGGCATGGGAGTCCCGGGGGTCTGTCGGGGACAGGGGGTGGATAGGGGTCAGGGTGGGAGGGGGTCTCTGGAGGGGGTGGTCAGGGAACAAGGAGGGAGGGTGGAGTTGGATGGGTTGTGGATTCTGAAGGGGGCAGTCAGGGTGCGGGAAGTGGGTGGGGATCGGATAGGGGACAGGGACAGGCTGTTTGGGGTGGCACAGCCTTCTCTACCCAGCCCTCCATGCAATTTTGCAACCTCTATGTGGCCCTCGGGCCAAAAGGTTTGCCCACCCCTGACTTATGAGGAAAGGCTGAGGGAACTGGGCTTGTTTAGTCTGCAAAAGAGAAGAGTGAGGGGGGAATTTGACTTCAGCTACCTGAAAGGGGGGGTCCAAAGAGGATGGAGCTCGGCTGTTCTCAATGGTGGCAGATGACAGTACAAGTGCACTGGAGGAGATCTAGGTTGGATATTAGAAAAAACTATAACTGGAATGGGTTACCTAGGGAGGTGGTAGAATCTCCGTCCTTAGAGGTTTTTAAGGTCAGGCTTGACAAAGCCCTGGCTGGGATGATTTAGTTGGAGTTGAGCAGGGGGGTTGGACTAGATGATCTCCTGAGATGTCTTCCAACTCTGATATTCTATGATACTGTGTCATCCGCTTACCTTTGACAAATGTGGACAGTTGGGCCCACCTCTAATAATCCAGATGCTTTGCAGTTCCATGGACAGATCTCAAAGCACTGTACAAGCATTAATGAATGCAGCCTCCCAAAACAAGTGTGGTGCGCAACTATTATCATTCCTCTTACAGATGGGCTATGGGAGGCAGCAGTAAAACATACAGCTAGACGTGATTACAGGGAGAGCGGCTGGGGTGCCTAGATCTAGAATTTCAGTTTTGCTGTCTAAAGTGAGACACATGTTTTCCCATGGCTCACTGCGTTAGATGAACAACACAAACTCCGAGGAGGCGGTGCCCCCTTTGTGGGCTTGACTATGTGCACACAGCCAGCACCGTGATCAAAGGGCAGCAATCCAGCCGACCGGGAAGACGTGTTTACTTAATGGATGTCGCTGAGCAACCTGAACCCTCAGTATTTGTGTTGTGAACTTGCCTGACGGAGAAGAAAGCGGAGGCTGAGGCCGGGCCGATAAACAATCACCGTGGTTGCCTCTGGAGACTGTACCACTCCTGAAAGGATCTTATTTCTCTGTTCCCCCAAATCTGCCTTTGGTGGAAGAATGAAGTCGGCTCGATCCTTCGCTGCTGTCAATCCCGGCCCTGACCCCCAGTGGAAGTACCTCACAGAGCACGACCCTAAGTTTGAAGGGCAGAGGAAACTCAAAATAGAAGGTAAGGAGCTGGTGTCGGTGCCTCTGCGGGTCTTTGGCTTGGAAGGCCTGCAGGTCCTGGAGATGAGCCCGGAAAGAGAGAGCTGCCTGAGGTACAGGATGGAGCTGCTCCCCCGAGAAATCAGCCACCTGAGGAGCCTCACCCTTCTTTACATGGACTCCAACAACTTGAAGGAGATCCCCGCCGAGATGGGCAGCTTGACCAACTTAGAGAGACTCACCCTCAGTAACAACAGCCTGACCTCTCTGCCACCGGAGATCGGCGGCCTGGCCAAGCTACACAGCCTGCATCTGGCCAACAACAACTTCACGGAGCTGCCCGCCCAGCTCTGCCAGCTCAGACGCCTCACCTTTTTAGATGTCAGCGATAACCGGATAAGCACCCTTCCTCCCGGCATTCAGCAGCTACAGGAGCTGGAGACACTGCTGTTGCTGTTCAACTCTCTCGAGCAGCTGCCGGGGCATGTGTGTCTCTTAAGAAACTTGCGCACTTTGTGGCTGGGCTACAACCACCTACGGGCCCTTCCTGAAAATTTCGGAGAGTTGGTCAACTTGGACTGGGGATATAATTACTGCTCGTGTAACTTTGAAGGGAATCCGCTGGTACGTCCACCCCCGGAAGTGTGCGGCAGAGGCCCCGGGGAGATCAGGGCGTACTTTGCTTCACCCTATAGAGCATTAGGAGAATAGACCATAGGGGGTATTTGCCACAAAACTGCTGTGAGAGATTTATACAGAATCAACATGCAAAATGGGTTTTATATGGAACGGGCCAGTAGAGTCTCTGTGTAGCTTGTTGTAGTGTGTGCTAATCTTTATACCCCTATTAAGTGTGTGCTAATCTTTTATACCCCTATTAAGAATACACACTCCTAAAATGATTCCTGGGGTCATTGAGCTCTCTGTGGGTTGCAGTTGCATAGATGTCTCTGGAAATGTTATTGCCAAAAGTCCAGCTTGGAGGAACTAATTACATCCAATTCTACAGACGTGCTGTCAGACAGGCTTGTGTGGTATGTAAATAATACCAGTAACATGCACGGGTGAGTTGCTTGCATACAGTGAGGGTATAGGTAGAAATGGGCAGGAGAGCCTGTGTTCAGATCTCGACCTGGATTACATTTAGATTTAGGGTAGGGCTTTAGGCGAAATCAAGCCTTGGGTTTGGTTTAGGTCAGGGGTGGGCAAACGTTTTGGCCTGAGGGTCACACTGGGATTCCAAAATTGTACAAAATCCTGATGGACAAAATCCTTCCTCCCATCCAGCCTGGTTGTTTGCAAAGGGCTCTGGGGAATCTCACTTCCAAAACTTGGAAGCCACAGAACTTGATCTATAACCTAATTGTGTCAGTGTCTATCTAAATGGCATAGCTGCGGAGAGCAATCATTAGCTCCCGGAGCTGTCGTTAAGACGATATTAAAATCAAATCCCAAACCGCTCGCCTTGTATTTGTTGTGTGATGTGAATTGTTGCTAAGCTCGTTTGCGTTGCCTGTGCTCATTAGCACATCACGTCTCAATATCCGAGAACAGAACACTGCCAGTGCATGGGTCCTGATGGGAGGACTGAGACATCTTCCATGGTGTGTGGGGGGACATTTTGAAAGCGGATCCAGCATAAATGGGAGCTGCGTATGTACCCCCACCTCGCTCCCCCCATTGCGCTTCAAATGGACCTTTGTCTGGGAGAACAAATCTCTCAGTGAAGTATACAGGATTTTAATTGAAAATGTGGCCCAATAAACACATCAATAAACATAGAAGCTAGAGATAGGAGGTATATTTTGAAGTCAGGGTAATTAACCAGTAGAGTAGCTCACCTAGGGATGTGGTGAGGCGCAGTTGCTTGGCCTTTTAGTTGAAATGGGACATCAGCCAGAAGTTCTGGGTGAAATTCCCTGGCCGGTGTGACACAGCATGTCAGACGAGATGCTCATAATAGACTCACAGATTTGAAGGTCAGAAGGCACCAGTGTGATCATCTAGTCTGGCCTCCTGCACAAGGCAGGCCAAAGGCCCCTTCTGGCTTTGCATGTTAGGAATCTAAATGATTTAGCTGAGGAGTTTCTATGGTGCCTCCCACTGCTGTAACTAAATGCCAGACAAAACAATGGATGTATCAAGAGTTCAAAGAGTTCCCCCTCGCCCCGCCGAGTACCTATTCCTTACAGGTGTCGAGATATGAGAAGTTTTCCAAAGGTACAAACAGTAGTTACATGCGCAATTCCCTTTGACTGTCAGTGGGTGCTGAGTGCCTACCTGCTCTCTGAGCCTTTGCAAAATCTCCCTCATAGTTCATATATCAAAGACAACTAGGGCCCTACCAAATTCACGGCCATGAAAAACACATCATGGACCGTTGAATCTGGTCTCCCCTCACAATTTCTGGTCTTTTGTGGACTTTTACCCTGTACTGTACAGATTTCATGGGGGGAGACCAGCGTTTCTCATATTGGGGGTCCTGACCTAAAAGGGAGTTGCAGGGGGGTTGCAGCATTGCCACCCTTACTTCTGTGCTGCCTTCAGAGCTGGATGGCCAGAGAGTCACGGCCGGTGGCCAGGTGCCCAGCTCTGAAGGCAGCACCCCGCGAGCAGCAGCACAGAAGTAAGGGTGGCAATACCACACCATGCCGTCCTTGCTTCTGTGCTGCTGCTGGCAGCGACTCTGCCTTCAGAGCTGCGCTCCCGGCCAGCAGCCGCCCTCTCCCGCTCTGATGGCAGCACCACTGCCAGCAGCAGTGCAGAAGTAAGGGTAGCAGTACTGCAACCCCCCCACCCCCACAATAATCTTGTGACCGCCCCCCCAACTCCTTTTTGGTTCAGAACGCCTACAATTACAACACTGTGAAATTTCAGATGTAAATAGCTGCATGACCTTTAAAATCCTATGGCTGTGAAATGGACCAAAATGGCCTGTGAATTTGGTAAGGCCCAAAAGATAACAAATAGTCCACAAGAATGAGAAATGTGGACTTGCACTGATGCCGGGGAAAAAAAGGACGCTGCAAGTATTGGTCTGAGCACAATGGGGAAGGAGTCTGTGTCCAAAATGTTAAGAAATCCGGGTACCTCCACAAGGCTAGTCAGGGAAGTTGTGCGCTAGGTAGTGTGAGTATAACTCAGGGCTTGTCTACATGGGACGTTACGGCGCACCAAGCCAGGTGTTAAGCTACAGCACACCAGCTTGCCATGCAGTCACCGCCTGTGTAGACACTGCTACAGATTACCCGCTGACGTACTGCTGCGTAGTGAGTGTGGTGTAGATTCTCACTCTTCTCACAGTAACTTGCCTTGTAGACAAGCCTGCCGGATGTGATGTGGGGTTTGTGTGTGTGTTTGTGTGTGTGTGAGAGAGAGAGAGAGAGAGAGTGTGTGTGTGAGAGAGAGTTTGTGTGTTAGTGTGTGGGGGGGAATGTTGTTTTTTGGATGTTTGTGTAGTGGTTTTTCTTGTATGTGTGTATGTTGATCTGTGCAGTGTGTTCATTTGTGTGACTCATCGTGTGCTTGCGCAGTGTGTCTGTGATGGTTTGGTTCGCAGGTGTCATCCAGGTGGGTGTGTCTTTGGAGTGGGTTATTCAGTTCAGGTGGGTGTTGGTTTGTGTTGTGTGGGGATATTGTAGGTGCAAGTCACATGGGCTTTGCATTTAAGGGCAGCTGTCTTACGTGGTCAATGTGCTAGCAGCGGCAGTAGGTTACAGCCCAAGAAGGATCCCTGGAGCTGGAAATCAGAGTGTACTAGGAACAAAGGGATGAACCAGGGAGCAAATGCCACATCATTTTTCACACCACATTACAGTGCGAGTCGAACCTGCATGTAGAATGAAGAGCACCATAAGCCACACAAGGGACGGAAAACTCCACGGAGTGCTTTGCTGGCCACGTGCCACAGACTAAGTGATAGTCAGCAAATGGGGCTTAAATAAACAGAACGCTTCACGGTGAAGATTTCGAGTGTATGTTAAAGGTCCCCAGGGCTGGCCAGAGGCTTTTTTTGCTGCCTTAGGCAAACAGGAAAATATGTTTTCCTCCCCACCGCCATACAAACAACCCTTCCTGGTACATCGCAGGCAGCAAGAAAATGGAGAGGGGGGAGAACACGCTGCATCCAAATAAAAGCCCAGATGGAGTAAGTGAAAGCCTCCGTGCTAGCCAGGCACTGCTAAACCGACTGTGTGTTTGGAGCCTTAAATCCCTGCTTGGGTCTTTCTGGGCCTTATGGCTGCATAGGATCCCACTGAGCGAGTGATCCTGGATGGAGGTAAGTCTTGGGCCTTTGCAAAGCTATTGTGGTTAGCGAGAGCCGGGTGGACTGGAGGGTTTGCACTGGGACGAAGCAGCTGTCACCCGTTCGAGCCTGGGCTGCTAGGAGTCACCCAAAATGATTCGCCTGAGAGACAGGTAAGAACTATCTGAATGTAGCGTGTGGGCACAAGCCTGGGAGCAGGGGAATTCTGAGACCTACGCCCGGCTCCAACAGGGACTGGGTGGCCTCAGACAAGCCCCTTAAACTCTCAGCCTCACTTTCCCCCATGTGTTTAATGAGATCGTTCACATTCAATTACGCCCTCCCTGTTGTGGGACCTTCCCACACAGTCTGAGGCGAAGGTCTGGTAATTGTCCCCGTCGCAATCGACACGTGCTGTGATCTTAGCAGCGCGCTCGGGGCTGCTTGGTGACGAAGGCCGAGCTCTCCTCGTGCTCCCAACAGAGCAGACGCGCAGAAAACTTGCCCTGTCACTGCCTGGCCTGTATCTGTTCCGCAGATGGAGACACTTTGCTCTTCTCTGCAGGGCCGGGTTGCCACCTGCCCATCTTTCCCTAGGATGGTCCCTTTTTCTGAGAGAGCCGTGCCAGGAAATCTGTAAAGGCTCAGTGCATGCTGCCGACTGTCCTGTGTTCAGAGTCATCTAGGCTGTCCTGTTCCTTTTGCCCCCCAGAGATGGCAACCCTAGAGCAGGGGAGCTGATGTATCCCTTAGAGTTGGGTGGGTCTTGAGCCCGGCTTACAACTGGGGAAGCAGAGTGAGATCTGTCTATCTCTGGCAGGAAAGGGAGTGGCCCGGGCTCTGGAAAAAAACAACCAGTGTTTAGTCTACCCCCCCAGCTGCTGACTACCTTCCCCAGGCCTTGCTGCAGAGCAGAAACTGAAACAGCCCAGCTGCAGAAGGGATTATTCCCTTATTCCTGTTGCTTGCACTCTAAACTTTCCTGGCCTGCTTACTAGCCAGGGCTCCACAGAAAACTGGCTGGAACCCCGGCTGCTGATGCCCATGTAACTGGCTACAGGTTTCTCAGGCAGCTGCACCACAGAGAAAACCAACAGATCTGAGCACTTTCCTGCTAAAAGAAGGGGTGTTTTCTGGTGAGCAGAGAGATGGCTGTTCTCTAAGGCGGTTAATCCAACACTTTTCAGTAGCACTACCCCTGACTGTTACAGTGTTGTCCTTTGCATCTCTTTTCATAGGGTGAGATATGACAGATGGGGGGGAAAAAACCCTATTATCTGAGCAAGGCCAGCCACCTGCCTGTGAGGTGTTATTTGCCGCTGTATATTTTGCTCACACATGTTGCTATTGGACTTCAGCTGCTCCCAGCATGGCCAAGTAGCCAGAGCAGCCTGTTCTTGTTTCTGGCCTGGTGTTAGTAACTCTCCCCTTTCAGAGGCAGACCCTGTCTTGTTACCTGTGTCTTTAAGACTTCCAGACTTCTATAATCTGCTCTGTGTGGAACTAGGCCCAAAGACCACTGAAAAAATTAAATTGGCACCTGTCTATGAAGCCGTATTTCTTTGCAGAGAGCATGTTACACCTGGGCACTCTTGTCTGCACTTGCTTCAAGTCTGTTTCTCTTTTAAGGTTATTGTTTTTATTATTAACATTTCTATTGGTTTTGTGCATCAAGGCTGCAGCCAGGTTGGGCCCCCATTGTGCTAGGTGCTGTACGATATATAAGATGTTTGGTTTGAGACCTGATCCAGACGAGGAAGTGAAAGTAGAAACAAAAGTGAGGTGGGGGAAAGGGGAGCCCGGCCAGTCTCCATGCTATGGTCCAACGTTCCCTCCCCCTTAAAAACAAACCACACCCCCCAGCAGTGTTTTCTGTCAGAAATGGCAACATGCCCCTTCATCAAATTTCCAAAATCTTATGAAAAATCTTCTCTCATTTGCAAAACCCAAACTGACCGTTGTGTTTGGCACTCACTCGAGGCTGCTGGATTTTGTACGTAGGCATGTGCCTGTCTCTGTCCATCTGTCTCTCTATAGATACACGCCTAGATCTACACAAACTCACACCTCTATCTCTAGAGATAAGCAGGGTGTCGAGAGATGGACGCTAATGTTGCAAACACGTACCGACATGTTTAACGTTATGCACGTGAATAATGGGGCTGGTCACGTGCATGAAGTTAAGCTGGTGTGTGAGTGGTCACAGGCGTGGGGTCATTGTTATCAAGATAGGGAAAAGAGGGACTGGGTTGCACCAGGGATTAGTAAAGGGCTGCCCCCCCTTGTACCTCCAGGTGACTGTAGAGAAAGAGAGAGGGGACCAGACAGGATGCTGCGGTTGCTCACAAGCGCTTTGCTATTTTGTGGCCGAGGCAAACAGAGTTTGTGGATCTCAGCTGACTTCCCAGGGGACAACTGTCCACATCACACTACAACTCTCTATTATCGGCCTGGCTGGCCGCATCAGCAGGGGGGCCTAGGACTGAATAAGCCCAGAGAACGGCATGTCCGCTCTTCCCCAGAGATGATTCCCGGCAGGTCCGCGTTGGCAGGGCTGATGTACCTGTTCTCAGAGGAGAGGCCCTGGGGATTGGACCCCTCCGTCAATCTGACGTCTTTCAACATGCATTCCGTTCCAGTGCAGAATGCGAAGGTGGGTGGAAAAGCAGAAAGAGCTCAGGTAAAGCTGTGCTCCCTGGCCTGCCCTAGGATGCTGCTCTGTGCCTGTGGCGGACTCGGCTCTCAGTCCCCAGGTGGAGCGTCCACCCATGTCAGTGAGAGCTCTGCATGCAGAATGTGTAGGCGAGAGCCGAGAGCCGGGCTGTGCCCATGAGCAGCAGCCTTAGCAGGAATTCCTGGGAAATTGCCGTCATTTCGAACGTGTCCATCCCTGGCCCCCTCAAAAAAACAACAGTGCAAACCATGTGTAAAAACAGGGATTGGTCCTGCTTTGAGCAGGGGGTTGGACTAGATGATCTTCTGAGGTCCCTTCCAACTCTGAGATTCTATGATTCTATGTTCAATAAATATTTTTGTTGTGTATTTGGGGGAAAAACAGATGATACAATATAGTCTTCATCATATGGGGATAACACTTTCCATTCCAGTAATATCTCTGGGGGGATGTTAAACAGCAGCTACTAAAGTTAGACCTTTTAAAACCAGCAAGTCCAGATAACCTGCATCTGAGAGGCTTTTTTTAAAAGAGCGTGCAGAGGACTCGCTGGTTTATTTATGCTGATTTTCAATGAGTCTTGGAGCCCTGGGGAAGCAAGTACCAGAAGACTGGAAGAAAGCTAACGTTGTGCCAGTTTTTGAAAAGGGTAATTGGGATGACCCAGGTCATTGGTCTGATATTGATCCTGGGCAAGAAACTGGAGTGTCTGATACAGGTCTTGATTAATAAAGAATTAAAGGACGGTGATGGAATTAATGCAAGTCAATACCGGTTTATGGAAAAGAGTGTTTATGTTGTACATTAGGGGTGGCCAAACGTACTGAGCCTCCCAGCTGCACAGGATACTCTTCAGAAGTTCAAGAGCTGGGCACACCTGCTGGGCTGGTGGCTTCTGCCCTGTGGTGGGCTGGTGGTTACTGCCGAGTGATAGGGCTCAGGGCTTTTGCCCTCTGGTGGGGCTCGTGGCTTCTGCCCTGCGGTGGGGTGGTGGGGCTCGTGACTTTGGCCCCAGTCCCGAAGCCCTGAGACTTCTCACTACTATGGGCAGAAGCCCCTAACCCCACCACCCTACTTCAGGGCAGAAGCCTTGAGCTCCCCACCCCGGTTTGGTAGGTGGAGATTGGAGAGGAGGTGTGGGAGGCTCCGTGAGCCGCACTTTAATTGTAAAAGAGCCTCATGTGGCTCACAATCTGTGGTTTGGCCACCTCTAGTAAGTACCTATGTGGGGAACAAATATTTAAGAATGGGCTCTTCAGTCTAGCAGAGAAAGGTCTATGGAACATGGCCCGGTGGCTGGAAGTTGAAGCTGGACAAATTCAGATTGGCAATAAGGTAAAGTTTAAACAGTGAGAGTAATTAGCAATTGGAACAATGTATTAAGGGTTCTGGTGGATTCTCCATCACTGACCATTTTAAAATCAAGATGGGAGGTTTCTAATAGACCTGCTCTGGGAATTATTTGAGGGAAGCTCTGTGGCCCGGGTTATGCAGGAGCTCAGACTAGCTGATCACAATGGTCCTTTCCGGCCTTGGAATCTGTGAAAACAAGAGGGTCCCTGGTGCCCCATTAACTAACTGTGCCAGGTAGGCTCAGGCCTGCATTAACACGGCTGCTCCCCTGCACCCCCATAGCATGCTCAGCCGCCCTGGTGGCTGTCCCCTTTGTGCTCTCTTTGCTGTGATTTGCTTGCCGAGCGATGTTTGCAGGGACACGACTGCTATTGCATCTGACCTCTGGGCAGGATGCTACAGGGTAGAAAGGCATCCATACCATGCCGAGGCCTAAACTAGCCTTTCATATCCAGTAGATCTACATATTGGCTAGCCCTGCTTTTTCTCTTGCATACAGTGGCTGCCTGCTCTACCTCTCTGAGAATGTACAGAAGCCAGGAAGCAAATCATTGAAGGCAGTTAGTTTTCACCTTCACGGTTCTGGTCTTTGACTCCTGTTTTTGCATCGTTACAAACCGCGCTGTAACAAATCTCTCTTACTGAATGGTTTTATGTACCCAAAACGTCAGCTCCAAAAAGAGCTATGATATGTCAGGAGCCATTCTTTTATAGGGAAATTGTTGGTGAGATATCAAAGCAGTATGTCAACAAATGCCGTGCCTGGATATAGAATCCTGGAGCCTGTGGGCAATTTTCTGCCCTGCAGGGTGGCTTCCTTTGCATAACAAGTGGGTTCTGGTAAAAGCCAAAGAATAGCACTTTCTTCCTGTAGAACAGGTGGAATGTTATGCCTCTAAGGGTAAGGTTACACTTACCGGATTATAGCGCTTTTGGTTGTAGTGGTACCCATATACTGCAATAGGTATTGCGCTATAGGATGACTGGTGTGGCCACATTTGTGGCAGTTGTTGTGGCACAGGGAGTGGTGCATTCTGGGCAGCTATCCCAGCATTCAGCTGGGTGCAACGAGCTTTTGAAACGAGGGGGGTTAGGGGGAACGGGGAACGTGTGCGTAGGGAGGGAACTTCAGGCTGTCAGTGACTTTTCCTTAGAGAAAACTGACAGACTTTGTATTTAAGTCACACAGCTCTGTCCGTAAGCATTTCCAGTGGTTATTTGCTGCGAGTTGTAAGAGAGAAACTGAAAAGGTACTTCCGAATTTTTCCTCCCATTTTCAAAACAACACTCAGTCATTTGCCTTTAATGGCTTGTTAATTGCCTTAAATGGCTCGGAGGCGTGCCAGAGATCCCTTATCGTGTAATGTCTGATTACACTGGCCCTAACACGCTACAGGGAATACGCAAAAGCCCTTATCACCCTCGGAGAGGTGGTTTTATAGTTGCGCTTTAAACAGAGACTTTTTGCGCAAAATGTGCCTTGACAGTGTGTAAGGTTAGAGAGTTATAGCGCTCCTGGAGGGTTTTAGTGCTATAAAGCGCCATTCTAACCAAGCCCTAAGACTATTCAAGAGCAGAGAAATAGCCTGAAGCAGCCTTGTAGATTGTGGCATAACCATGTAATCTCTTACGGGGTCTCAATTATGTGCCCCTTACTTGAAACAAATAGTACCTATGCCCGGAGTCCCACTGAGTCAATGGGACCGCAGCCGTAAATATGGCTTGGTGTGAATAAGGGCTGGTGATCAGGCCCAGCTGCCTTTCTTCTGGAAACTTACTCTCAGCAGTGCAAGTGAATTGTATAATAACCCAAACAGAGGCAGATGGAATAAATATCATGTGACGTGTAGCATTAGAGTTCCTGGGTCCTGGTGCTGACTCTGAACTAAGGAGCTGTAAGAGATTTTCTTACCCACTCTAAACTCTAGGGTAAAGATGTGGGGATCTCGCATATGAAAGACCAATTAACTCCAAGCTACTTTTCCCCCAAAACCCAAACTTCTCCAGTTGGGGCTTGGAAACCGCTGCCACCATTAACGTGAGTAACCCAAAACTATGGGGTGGGGCACATTAAAACCCCGATAGTAACACCTCCTCCCCCTTGCTACCTGGGAGAGAGTGAGAACACAGACTCTGATCCAAAGCTAGGATCCCTCCAATAGAATTAACAGACAATTCTTATGTATATATAAAAAAGGTTTAATAGAGAAAAGCATACAACTTACACAGACTTCACAGATACTCAGTTTCCTAGCCTTAACCTGCCTTAACCTCTCCCTTGGGGATTTCTCTCCCTGATGAGGTTAAAGACACCATAGATCGATTACAAGCTTATACAATTAACAATTTCACTTGCTGCCAGGCTGACTTAGAAACTTATCAAGGGATGAGTAGAAAGGTGATTCATTTCCCCATAGCCGGGGAGGAGATGGAGACAGGCCGAGTGCCCGGGAAAAAGTGAAACTAACCCCTTTGTCTCTAGGAATTTGCATCCCCGAAACGTCATTCCCTCTTCTGCTTCAGGTTAACCCTTCACAGGTAAAACAGTAATTCTAAGGCACTTCATACTTATGACAGGAGCAGTGCCGTGTAACATTGAGCAAGTACCGTGTGGCTGAATTCAGTCACTGACCTTACTGAGAACTACCCATATCCTGCAAATGTAAAATATGGTCCTCAGTGTCTCTGTGGCTTAGTATACCTGCCTGCAAAAGTCAGTGTAATAATACCTATCTCACAGAGGTATTGCCAGCTATCATTAATGCTGGATAAGTGCACGGTCACCTCTGCTAAAGCTGCTATCCCAGTGCAAAATATCTTTACGAATGGCTCTGTATATAAAACAAAACAGTAATGTGTGCATCTTACCTTGTCCTAATTAAACTATATTTGGTATGCAGTGTGTGGAGCTGTAAGGCTGTCTTGCCTCTGGGCTAAGTGGCAATCTCCCCCCTAGGGTGTATTTAATTTTTAGAAGAAAGGTGCTATATAAAACAAGTTGATCTTCTCATTCTCTCAGTGATTTTAGTGACATTAATAGCAATGTGCAGCTGTTCTGGCAGCATTTCAAGCCTGAGGCCTCAAAGTAGAGTTCTTGAGGGATTCTCTCAAGCTACCATAATTAGGGTATAATTAGAATAAATTCATAGAGGGAACAGGTGCTGTTCTGTCTCTGAACACTGAGATGTCTCCCCCACTGCTATTGTTCAACTCCGTTGCTCAGTCAAGATTCCAAGGATTGTTCTATTATTACCGTTCCTGAGTACCTAATTATTTGGGAGAGGCTTACAAACACCTTGCTGTCTTTCATGAAAGAGGTAGGTTTTGAGGCAGAGGAAAGCTGAGAAAGTTCGGGGCAGGAGTCTTCCATTTTCCCGCCATTGACACTGATGTTCAGAGCAGCACCATGCTCACCACCTTAACAGCATCTGAATGGGCACGATCCAGCAGGTCTTCTCTGTGAAGAGCTTTCCATTGACCTCACTGGGAGTTTGTGCACAGAGAGGGGAAGTGGCCCAAGGAAAATAGGAAGAGGGGCAGTAAGTGGCTGCCAGTTATAGGGTCCCTAAGCGGAAACCAAGAGTAGCGGGCGCCCCCCCCCCCGTCCTCTTTACACCTACTCGCCAATGAGGAGAGTGGCCTAAATCCAGATTGCAGTTTGCTCCTGAAGTCAGGGGCTAGACCAGAGACTGCAGTTGGCTGCTGAGGTAAGTGGAGGGACTGAGAACTGCATCCCCCCCCCACCCCCAAAACAGGGGAGAGAGCGGGCTGGGGCACAGCCAGAGGGCCATGTCCTGAAGAGGATGCCACGGTCCGGGAGCAACCCGGGTCCAGATGGTGGAAGAAGTGGAAGTAATGGCGAGTGAGACACCACTAGTAAAAGGCGGGCTGGTGGCCCGAGAGCTAATTCCCAGCATGACCAGCAGGAGGCACCACGGCGGTGGGTCTGCACCGCTACAGTCCCCATGTGCTATTCCATTGTTCCCCTCACACTGTTCTGACCACTACATTATGGAAAATCCCTTTGAACCTTCCATCCTGACAGATTCCGACATCTCTCTTGCGGCCTGCTAGAGGATTAAAATGTTTTCAAAGATTTCCTTTGTTAGCTAAGTTTTCTTCCTTTTAAGATTAAGGCCATTACTTTCTGGAATTCATCCCAGCACTATTGGCTTAGAATAGCTATTCTTCCCCTTAACTGATTCCCACTCAAAAACAGTCACAGAATTCTCATATTTCACCCACCCTTCCTCTCCTTTCCTTCATTTAAACTAGGTATACTGAGTTCCTTTAACGTCTCTTCCTATGACATATGTCCCAGCCATCTTATCCCTTTGCTGGGTTGCGTTGTAGCCCTGCTATTTTTAAAAAGCAATGCCTTTGTTCTTAGGATTTGAACCAAGAACCTGGCAAAATGTGGGATGATAGAAGCCATTAGCAGGCATAGATCAAATCATTGCATTCGCTAGCATGTGGTTCTGTACGGCATGTTAAAGATGGAGTAGATGCAGAATGGAAGGTATTAGCTTTCCATTAGTTGCACCAAGCAGATTTTGGGGAAAGTGATAACACGTTATGGGGATGATGGCAGGTGTGAGATGGAGTTAAAGTAAAGGAGAGAGATGGAACCAAACTGAAACCTCTGAATAGTGCCACCATTTAAACGGTTTAGGATCTGCATGTACATTGGAATTTCTAATGAATAATACACGCACTACTACAATATAGGGCCATAATCTGATCTCTTTTACACACCAGTATAAGCCTGGAATCACCCCCACTGATCTGAATAGAGATTGATACAGGTGTACCTGAGATCAGAATCGAGCCCATTATATCGTGATCAGCGTTTGGATTGCTTTGCAAACTGAGTACAAGCTACAGCATGGAAAGAGCATTTCAGCCGCAAGGGGGGTGATTGGTTAGATTTGCACAGAGCGAGACTATGCAAGCACTTCGGCTGGAAGTGGAGAAATAATTGATCCTATGAAAAATACAGGGAGAACTTTAATAAGCAGAATATGAATGACCTCATTTGAATTCAGCTGCGGTGCCAAGGCCAACACCTGGACTCCAATGTCATGTCAGTGGGAGCGCCAGGTGGCAGTGCGATGGGTCACCACCACAGACAGCACCCTCAGCAGCACGATGTGAATCAACAGAACAAGAACAAATCACTAACATCACTCCTGGCAGCATCTAGGGATTGTATGGAGGTCCCCTCGTCAAGTGCTGGCCAGGCCCAATCATAGACTAGTGCAATCTAATGAGATCACAGCCTGTGGCAGTAAATGTAGAGTAGCTCCTACTAAGGTTTCTTTTTCCTGTCCCAGCTGTTTCGACATCCCTGGCTGCTCTTGGGATGTAGTGTCACAGACGAGCGCCTCTTGAGCATCCAAGGGAAGGCGAATGAGCTGATGGAGTGGGGAAAAGTTATTGAGGCAGGTGCTGCCCTTGCCAGCTGGATGCGTTGAGCTTTCACTGGCTCAGCAAGTGGCTTCTTAAATTCTTCTTTGTACAGAGGACCCCGACTCCTCTTTCTTAGCACTCGTCTAAAACCAGTGTCACTCCATGGACTGACTCCGGATTCACAGTGGCATGACAGAATAGCCAAGCTCAGGGGAGAGATCATCACATTCTTGGCATAATGGAGTTTTTGCCAGCTGTCTCCTTCCTTTCTTGGTGCATGTCCCAGTAAATCCCTCTGCTCACCTCCTAGACCTGGTGATGGGGAAGGTAAGGGGGCAAAGGGGGCAATTGCCCAGGGGCCTGGGTGATTTAAAAGGGGCCGCTGTTGCAGCAGAACTAAGGCAGACTTCCTGCCCGCCCTCACTCCGCGCCACTACCGGAAGCGGCTACAACAGTCTTATGGCCCCGGGCGGGAGGAGGGGATCTCCACGTGCTTCTCCTGCCCCAGGCACCGACTCTGCAGCTCCCATTGGCTGGTGATGAATAGGGGAGAAAGCTATCTAAGTGCAGAAAAGCAAGCACTGAAACTTCATGGAGGAAATGTCTTGACACAGGGAAGACAGTACTGCCAGAGAGAGAGCTAGGAATGTGTACTAGTGCACAGTGTTAAAGGCTGCAATGAGATCGAGGAGGTGATTAAGGGAGAAGTCTTCACCAGCAACAAAGAGCAGGTAATAATGGATTGTCCAGGGAAATTGTTGCTGTGCTCTGATCAGACTGAAGCTCAGACTGAAATCACTCAAGGCCTCCCCCCCCCCTTCATTAAAAAGAAAGCACAGTGTTGCTTCACTTATAGCTCAACCCACTAATTATTTTTGATACGGTCTTTGCATTACATTCTTAATTGAGTTTAATGCTCATGAGAGGTGTTGGGTTGGAACAGTCCCTATAGAGCAGCGGTGGGCAGCTTGCGGGCCGAAGATCACCCGTCAGGGTAATCCACTGGCAGGCCGCGAGACAGTGTTTACATTGACTATTGGCAGGCATGGCCGCCCGCAGCTCCCAGTGGCCGGGGTTCGCCGTTCCTGGCCAATGGGAGCTGCGGGAAGCGGCGGCCAGCCCATGCCACTTCCCGCAGCTCTCATTGGCCAGGATCGGAAAACCACAGCCTCTGGGAGCTGCGGGCGGCCATGACAGTCTGTAGGCAATGTAAATAAACTATGTCGTGGCCCTCCCGCGGATTACCTTGACGGGCTGAAAGATGCCCACCACTGCTATAGAGTGAAGCCTTCCCTCTCTGGGACATATAGAGCACATCAGCTGACATGTAAGAACACTCTTCTTTCTTTCTCTGTCTCTTTCTCTCTCTCTCTCTTATATAATCACCAGAGTGCCTGTACCCTGTACGTTGAGGGACCTTGGCTAGAAAGGAGAGTCTAGTCTCTCAGCTCATTTACTCTTCGCTAAAGCAGCCAACAAGGGTGCTGATTAGGCCCAGTTGTGTGGGAACTGGACTGAGATCACCAAATCATTTCACATGGGCTACTCAGCAGCCTTCAGTGGTGATTAACTTAGTTCACTAGTGACCTGGGCCATATTTGAACCATGACCTAGTTCTTCTGTTCACTTATATCTCAATTGGATGCACTGGAGTGAAGAAAATGATCAGTGTGCTCTCTACACACATCACTTGTTCATATCTTTCATTCATTTCTGTCAAGGAAGCACTAGAAAACAAAGCTATCAGCCGATAAACAAACAAAATTGCTGGAGATGGCAATCTGGCTGTCTGCAAATATAATACCCTGTTTCCCCGAAAGTAAGACATCCCCCGAAAATAAGACGTACTTCCAGTTTTGCCTCTCGCTGTAATATAATGTAATTTTGGGAGCAAAAATTAATATAAGACACTGTCTTATTTTCGGGGAAACACGGTAAGACTTATGAGGCCACCACGCATACTTCCGTCTTGGGGAACCATCACTCCGAATTTTTAACATTTTATTTTTATTGGTTTGTATAACATTATAAAGACATAACAAAAAAGACAAGGCAGGCATAACTACAGAAGTGAGCCACAAAACACATTATAAAGTAAGTGCATGGCAAATGCATTGTACATTAAATGCACAATGAAGTAAATTAATTCAAAATTCATTCATGGACCCTCCATAGAAATGAAATAACGTAAAATAAATAAATGGTTGTTTTCCAGCAACACGGTAGGTGTATTCTAGTCTAAATAGCTCTTATTTTGCGGGGGTAGTGGGGGAAACAATTGGGAAAGACGTTAATATATATTTCATGAAGTTAAGGCCCTGACTCTGGAAAGCACATGTTTTAGTGATTAAGTGCCTCATCAACTTCAGTAGGAGTTAAACAGTTGTTAAAAGTTTAAGTCATAGAATTGTAGGTCTGGAAGGGACCTTGAAAGGTCTGGTCTAGTGTCCTGCAGTCATGGCAGGACTATGGATTATTTAGATAATCCCGGATAGGTGATTCTTAAAAACCTGTTCTTAAAAATTTTCAATGATAGAGATCCCACCACCTCCCAAGACAATTTATTCCAGTACTTAACCACCCTGACAGTTAGGAAGTTTTTCCTAATGTCCAACCTAAACCGCCCTTGCTGCAGTTTAAGCCCCTTGCTTCTTGTCCAGTCTTCAGAGGGTAAGAACAACAATTTTTCTCCTTCCTCCTTGTTACAACCTTGGGGTGGGGGGACTTTAATCATGTGTCCCCCCAAGTCTTCTCTTCTCCAGACTAAACAAACCCATGTTTTTCAATCTTCTCTCACAGGTCATGTTTTCTAGACCTTTTAATCATTTTTTTTGCTCTTCTCCTGGACTTTCTCCAATTTGTCCACATCTTTCCTGAAATGTGGTGCCCAGAACTGGATACGATACTCCAGCTGAGGCCTAATCAGTTTGGCGTAGAGTTGAAGATTTACTTCAGACCATTTCTCCATGTCATGGAGCAAGGGTGGGCTGACCCCTAAGCCCTACTGCCCTTAAGGGGACAGAATGTCCGGTCACATTGTTCTTTTATAACAACTGGAGAAATGTATCCACTGAAAGGTTTTTTCTTTTATTTTAAACAAACTGTGCAGTAACATGGGTTCATATTTTTAATGGTGAGCTAACTAGGTGAGATTATTTCCTATGAGGAAATGAAACTCTTCGTTCTACCTGAGGGATTGTGTTCAAAAGCCTCATTGATTTCCTAGTTCATGGATGTCCAAATCACACTTGCTGCTCATTGACCCCCTATGCAAAGAAGCTAAAAGACTGAAGGGACCTGGAAAATAAATTGTTTATTCTCTTAGATCTCTCCGGGTTCAGGCAGGGACCTGCTAGTAGAGCAGCGTAAGGGGTGCTGACTGAGTTGCCTAAGATGTATCTGTTTGGAGGCTAGACAGAGTAGATCTCAAGGCACTTAGTTCAAGGGAAAAGGTGGTACAATAAGTTCACTTCAATTTGTTTTCAAAGGACTATTGATCTAAATGCTAAAGTCATTAGCTCAAGCAGTTACTGGAGGATCTTGGAAAAAAATACCTTTAAATTAGCATCATCAGATGAAACACAGTTGAGATGGGAGTCCTGTCTCCTGTTTTAGAGAATCGAATTGATCAAGTAAAAGACAGCATAGATAGGTAAGATCTGTGGGAAGCAAGTCTAAGGGGAAAAAGAGTTCAGGAGAGTTGGCAGGTTTTTTTAAGAGACATGATTAAGAGCCCAAGGGCAAACTATCCTTTACTGCACAGGAAAGAAGAAAGTGTGGTAAGAGATCACCGTAGCTTGACCAGGAGATCTTCAATGATCTGAAATTCAAAAAAGAGTACTAAAAGTGGAAACTAGGTCAAATTACGAAGGATGAATTTTTATATATATAATATATATATATATATATATATATATATATATATATATATATATATATACATACATACAACACAAGTATGTAGGGAAAAGATTAGAAAGGCCAAGGCACTAAATGAGATGAAACTAGCTAGAGACATAAAAGGTAACAAGAAAACATTTTACAAATACATGAGAAGCAAGAGAGAGACCAAGGACAGGGTATACATGTTACTTAATTAGGAGAGACAGACAATAACAAAACAGTTCAGCCATTGCTACATTAACTGCCTTTTTTTCTCTGTTTTCACCAAAAAAAAAGTTAGCAGTGACTGTATGATTGTATGATGTATGACTAACATCATGAACATTGGTGTGCAGGGGTCACATCTAAGACTCAGATAGGGAAAGACCCAGTTAAGAATTGCCTAAACTAGTTAGATGTCTTCAAATTGGCAGGACCTGATGAAGCATCTCTTAGGATATGTAGTGACCTGGCTGAAGAGATCTTTGAGCCACTAGTGATTATCTTTGATACACACACTATAGGTTTAATAATCTAGTCTGGGAGCTTCAACGGAGACTAGGAGAGTTAGGTGCTCAGCACACACTTACATTGACTAGGAGCTGGGAGTCTAAGGCCCATATCCTCTGAGGTATTTAGATCCCTAACTCTCATTGATTGCTCTCAAGTGAGGGATCTTGTCTATTGAGCTCTTTCTCTGAGAATGACAGCCATCATCTGTTGGCTGCCTTTTCACAGCTTGATACTGTTAATGTTAGGCCTGCCCATATGGTTCGGTTCTTCCCTGGCCACTTCCCTCACCTGGTCACCAGAAGGCAGGTGACAGGATGAGCATTGCCTGCCATTCCCTAGGAGTGATTCCCCAACCCCGTAAGCTTCAGTAGGCCTTGGCAGAGCAGGGAGGTAGTATCTATAACTTCTTGCCCCCATTGGGATGAACTAAGCCCATTGTACGCCTAGGTACCACTCTGATTGATACAATAGAAATAGTGTGAGCTCTGTGGGCCAGGGCCTGTTGTCTTGGTTACTTATGTGTGCAGCTCCTAGCACAGTGGGGCTCTGGTCCTTGATTAGTGTTCCTAGGTACTACCGCAGTAGAAATAATAATAGACTGGCCAGTTTTCTTATATGGAGCTTTGTAGGTAGAAAAAACAATACACACCCGTTTGAAATGATCAAGGAGAAGTTTATTGAAACAAGCTGCAATTGTTATTGTTTTTAAAGCAACACAGAGATTCGCTAACTGTCCCCAGAACTAGGCCCAAAATGTGGGGGTCAATGACTAACCAGTGGAAAATATTAGTTCATTAATTTGACGATAAATGGTGCTCATCATCAGTTGGGCAGACATAAGTACTCAGGGAGTGTCTGTACACTGACGGCCAACACTTCCACAGCGTGGTGCATTATTTCAGAGTTGCACTGCACATAAACTGTGTAACTCCCATAACAGTCAATGGGATCACACCTGAGGTCCATCTAGTCCAGTAGCCTCTCTCCGACAAGGGCCAGCACTAGATACTTCAGAAGAAGATGTAAGAATCCCGCAGTAGGCAGATTTAGGATAATCTGCCCCCCACATTAGGTCTGCTCCTTGTCTTTAATAGCTAGAGACTGTCTTAAACTCTGAAGAATGAAGTTCAATATCCCTTTCAAAATTTGTGTTAGCGTTGACTATTTTAATTATCTTTAATTATAATAACTCTGGATATTCCTATAAAAGTTCAGTCCCTTTTAAAATCCTACTAAGTTGTTGCCTCCATGACGTCCTGTGGCAGTGAGTTCCACAGTTTAATTACATGTGGATTGGGGAAAAAGTACTTCCTTTTATCACTTGAGTGTGCAACCTTTTAATGTCACTGAATGTTCCCTGGTTCTTGTGTCATGAGATGGAGAGCAGAAGTTCCTGGTTGGCCTTCTCCAGACCATTCATTGTATTATATTCTTTTGTCAGGTGCCTGATTATTTTTTCCTTTCTAAGATAACAGCCCCACGCTTTCTCCATAAGACAGTTTGGAACTGCACCCATTGTTTACCTCTGAAAATGTACCTCCTGTGCTCATAAGGTGTTTCCTCATAAAGCACAACTCAATTTAGAATACACAGCAATGAGTTATTGGTATGTTAATCCTGCTGATCCCAGGACGACCTACCTATTTCTGACTTTCCTGGCCACCTTGTGGAAAGGTTTCAGTACTAAGCACTGAAATGACCTAGATCTGTGTGGCATCTTTTTCACCTTGGAGATGTGGTGAATGCTTATATAGACTTTGGGCTAAAAAGAAATAACAAATGTGATCAGATTGTGTGCCTTTATTTTAAATCTTTCCAGTTTCTAATTTTGCAATGTAAGTAAATATGCTGCAGTAGGGATAGAGGGGGGACATAGAGCATATGGCAGGCCAAAGTTTTTAATATAGCGAGCAAAGATCATTGCAGATAAAACAATATATGACCAAATTAAAACATACATTACAGCAGAGTAGCTTTGGTGGCGTCCTAATCAAATTCCAGCTCAGCCTAAATTCCCCCTATAGCTTCACTTGGAAAAGCTATACCTCACTGCCCCTCCACAAATGTCCTTTGGAGTTGTGCTTTAAGGGCTGCCAGGTGCGAACCTGAAGTGGCTGCATTTTGGTGGTGGGTGAAACAAAAATATAATAATGATCATACTTTGCCCTTCTCTGACACATGCCAGCATTAGAGGCTTTTAAATTTTCTTCTGGATTAAATATCCGAGCCTGTCACAGGGGGTGTTATTGATGTGCTGACATGATTCCCACATCCCTCCCCCCCCCACAGCTTGTCTCTAACACCTCCCCCGCTTGCCCCATGAGCAGGGAGAAGGGATCTGTTCACTTATTTGCTCACCTAAGGGTGCAGTAATACCACTCAGGCCAGTTGTACACTGGGGGTGGGGGGTCGACCTAAGATGCAACTTCAGGTACGCGAATAGTTTAGCTGAAGTTGGCGTATCTTAGGTCGTCTTGCTTTGGCATCCTCATGGAGTCGACTGCTGCCGCTTCCCCATCGACTCCACTTCCGCCTCTCATGGCCAGGGCCGGCGACAGGGGGGGACAACTGTACCGGGCACCAGACTTCAGGGGGGCCCCCTGAAGTCCGGGGCAGGCCCAGTACACAGCTGTACCCCCTTGTCGCCGGGCCTGCACAGCAAGGCCCGGCTCCGGGCAGCTGCTGCAGTGCTCGTCAGCCCCCTCCCCTGGCCCCCAGCAGCCTCCCCCGCCCCCCTTGCTTCTCCCGGCCGGGCCACGCGGAGCCCCAGCGCACAGCGGCTCTGTGCCCCCAGAAGGTGAGAGCGCATGCGGGCGGAGGGGGGCGTGTCCTGCCTCTGCCTGGGGCGGGGGCTGCCGGGCTCCCTCCTCCCCGCCCAGCAGCATTAGCGGGCGCCAGGGAGCAAGCCGGTCACGCTGGCGGGGAAAACCGTGCCCCTTGCACGGTCAGAACAGGGCCGGGGGGGGGGGGGGGGCCGCGGGCGGCGGGAGACCGGCCGGGGGGGTCCGCGGGCGGCGGGAGACCGGGGGTGGGGCTCACAAACGATCAGCGTATGGGGCCCCAAAATTTCTGTCGCCGGCCCTGCTCATGGCAGTGGATGGGGAGAGTGCTCAGGGATTGATTTACCGTGTCTACACTAGATGTGAGAAATCAATCCCTGTTAGACTGGTCACTACCCACCGATCCGGTGAGTAGTGTGGACATGGCCTCAGTAAATGCATGTACTGGCTATATTTATACTTTGGCTCTGCAAAGTGCACTGCCTGGTCCCAATCCTGTAACTCCCTGCATTTGTAAGTACCACACTTTTGGGGCATCTCCAGAGTCTGAATCCAGGATCTTGAACTCTGCCACGCCAAGCTTTACTAGTTGAGTTAAGGAATTGAGTCCTTTAGCTGGGAGCAATTTTAGGCTGATATCCTCTATGTGGACCAGCCACCAGAAGCTTATACTGTACAACACACATTCTCTCACTCAGTGTACTACGTACACATAATGGATTCCCACTGGGCCAGTTTCATGTCTGGCGGACTTGCAGAATCAGATGTAGTTTACTGAAACCACAACAGAACATTTAATTAGTGTCGTTTGAAATGGAGGATGATGAGAGACCTTATTGGCACCCCTGGAATCTCCTCCACTGAGGTGACCTTCATCAGAGATGTAGAAAGAGCCAAATCATCTGTTTTGCGGCAAAACTGTAGCAAGTTCCCTGCAGTCCACTCCAGGAGTTAGGGAAGGATGATGTTACACATGAGGAAACGGAGACAGTGCCTTATCCCAGAGCCACCCAGTGAGTGAGACTGGAACCCAGGAGTCCTGACTCCCCATCCTAAAAGTAAAACTATAAACAGTATGTGCATTTTAGAATTGCTTAGCTTTTTTAAAAAAATACAAGAGGTACTTAGAATTTTGCTGTACTTGGAAACAGTTGTAGGAACAGATGTGTTTGTAGCTTTGCCTAGAGAAACTGTTAAGGATACAAAAAATTAGGGAGAAAAACCCTTAGCTGGCTTCACCGCTCAGAATTGGGGCCAAACTGAATGAAGATACAAGTGGCTGGTTTATACATGGAGCTGCTGCATAAATCTATGCATAAAGGCCAAGAGAGTGCATCAGGAGAAATTCACATTGTCCTGGAAAGGAGCCGCTGAGAGGATAGATATTTTCACATTACTCCCTTAACACTGGCGGGTTTGTGCCAGGTGCTATCTTATTTCAGGGATGGAGAGAGAAGTGCCGTGTGCCATTCTGTCACGGTGAGTCTATTTTTGTCCCTGCCTGGATATAAATAAGAGGCTTTTGAGCTTTATTAGAAAATACTGCTGCTAGTAGATATTAGCAGGTCGCCCTGCCTTGGGAATGGCTAGTAACCCCACATTCCGGATTCATGTACAACACACAAGGCACATGTGGCTTTTATTACAACATTTGGTTAGAGATCAAGTGAGAGCACATGAAATAGAAGAAAAAGAATCATAACACTGACATGACAGGCCTGATTTTCAGAGCGACTGAGGATCCACAGTGCTCGCTGACTTTAAGTGGAGCTCTGTGCTGTGCTCAGCGTCTCTGAACATGAGGTCTGAAATACAGACACAGCAAAATGGCTTTGACCATCCTAAAGAAAATAATATTGGACTCTAAAGCAGTACCCCACTCCAGAACCAACCCAAGGCCTGTCTACCATCATCACCAGAGCTGTAATATACATTTTGGGGGGGGAGGGGTGTGTGTGTGTGTGTCCTTAGCTCCTGCCCTCAATTAGTATAACCCAGCTCTTGGGTGAAGCTGCTTCTGCAAATAGACTGTCTCCTTTTTGCATTTTCTTTTAAAACCACCTGGTGCAGAAAGGTGAAAGGAGCTGGTAAATTTTAAACACCAAAAGGGAAAAAAGGAATGGGGAAAGAAAACAAGGCTGACTGGGCAGAGAAGTAACAAATGCTATCTCAGATGGGGAATGTGACAGAGTCAGACCAGAAGGGTATAGGAGAGTGCTGGAAGGGAAGTATATCACCCTCAGGATGAACAGGTCCCTGTTTCCTGGCTAGCCAAACAGAGAAGGTTCTAGAAAGCAGCAGAAACAGCTAGCCTAATTGGGGACACCTGAAGCCAATCAGGGGCTGGCTGAAACCACTTAAAAACCCTCCCATTTAGTCAGGTGGGTGTGGGTGTCAGGAGTTTGGGAGGCATTGGAGCAGTTTGGAGACGTTGGAGCAGAGAGCAGTTTGGAGGCGTTGGAGCAGAGGGAGTTTGGAAGGAGGCCCTGAGGTAAGTGGAGTGTAAAGAAGCAGGGACTGCTGTGGGGAAGTAGCCCAGGGAATTGTATTGTGTTTGGTGGTTAAAAGGTCAGCCATCTTAGCTGATACTATTAGGGTCCCTGGGCTGCAGCCCGGAGTAGAGGGTGGGCCTGGGCTCCCCCCTTCCTACCTTCCCCAATTAATCACCGAGACTAGGGAGGCAACAGAGACTGTGCCAGGAAAGATAACTTCTCACTCGCTTATGATGAAAATGGCTCAATAGGCTGTGACCTTGTCTCTAGAGAGAGAAGGGCTATGTGGATGGTCACAGTGAGCCTCTGAGGCTAGTGAAATCCGCCAGGAAACGCAGGACTTGCAAGTATACACTTGGAGCTTTGTCACAGGAAGTTGGGAGAAAAAGAGGGCAGGAAATGAAAGCAAACAACTGGTATCTTTTAGGGCTGCTCTGTGAGGAACAGGCTTTTCAGGTCTCCTGGTTGCATATCACAACTGAATATGAATTTACAGAGCAAATATGTGATGATTTCCTTTGGGAAAATTATTGCACTGCTGATAAAGAACTGGCCGTAAATTCCAGCGTCTACAGCAGGGGTGGGCAAACTACGGCCCCGGCGCTCCCCGGCGGGGGTGCTGTGCCAGGCTCGGAAGAGCTGCGGGTGTCCCCCCCCACACACTCTCCAGTGGGGGGTGCCAGGAGCACGGGGAGCCGTGGGAAGCAGGGGAGGCAACGTGCCGGGCCAGGAGGAGTTGCGGGGGACCCGCGCTCCCCAGCAGGGGCACTGGGCCAGGAGGACAGGAGTTGCGGGGGCCCTGGGCTGGGAGGAGCCGCGGGGCCTCCATGCTGGGCCAGGAGTGAGGGAAGCCGCGGGCTGGGCTCCCCGGTGGAGGCACCAGACCGGGAGTGCAGTAAGCCGGGGGGCCCCACCCGGCCCAGCTGCTGGGGCTGGGTGAGCAGGTAATGGGGGGGGGGTTGCTTAGTTTGTGGATTCCCAGGTGGTCGGGGTTGGGGGGGCAGTCAGGGAACAAGTAGTCGGGGGGGCCTTATGTAGAGGGTGGGGTCCTGAGGGGCAGTTAGAGTTGGGAGGTCTCCGTAGGGGTAATTGGGGGGGGGGGGTGTTGGATGGGTTGTGGGCCCTGAAGGGGGCAGTCAGGGGGTGGGAAGTGGGTGGAGATCAGATAGGGGGCAGGGGCCAGGCTGTTTGGGGAGACACATCCTTCCCTACCTGACCCTCCGCACCATTTTGAAGCCCGATGTGGCCCTCAGGCCAAAATGTTTGCCCACCCCTGGTCTACAGGGTACCAATATCCGATTTCAAATGGGAGCTCTAATGCAGCTGAAATATTGTACGGGATGTAATCACATTACAGGTGTTAAGAATCAGAGAGGTAGCCGTGTTAGTCTGGAATAGCAGAGTTAACAAAATCCTGTGGCACCTTAAAGACTAACTATAAAGTTTTGAAGCATAAGCTTTCGTGGGCTAATACCCACTTCGTCGGATGCAAGCAGTGGAAGTGTCCAGAGGCAGGTATAGATAAATAGTCAGGAATCAGGTAGGAGGTAACAAGGTTAGTCCAATTAGGCTGAACCAGCTTGTTATCTCCAGTCAGGGAGGGTGAGACATTCTTCTAGCAGCTGAGTTGAAGATGTGAACTCGGAGGGAGGAGAAGCTGTTTTTGTAATTAGCAAGCCACTCAAGGTCTTTGTTCAGTCCCAGATTGATTGTGTTAAATTTGCAAATGAATTGCAGCTCTGCAGTCTCTCTTTGCAGTCTGGTCTTGAAGTTTTTTTGCTGCAGTATGGTGACTTTTAAATCTGCAATTGTGTGTCCAGGCAGGTTGAAGTGTTCTCCTACAGGTTTTTGTATATTGCCATTCCTGATATCTGATTTGTGTCCATTTATCCTTTTCGTAGGGACTGTCCAGTTTGGCCGATGTACATAGCGGAGGGACATTGGTGGCATATAATGGCATATATGACATTGGTAGATGTGCAGGTGAATGAACCAGTGATGGTATGGCTGATCTGGTTAGGTCCTGTGATGGTGTTGCTGGTGTAGATATATGGGCAGAGTTGGCATCGAGGTTTGTTGCATGGATTGGTTCCTGAGTTGGAGTTATTGTGGTGCAGTGTGCTGTTGCTGGTGAGAATCTGTTTAAGGTTGGCAGGTTGTCTGTGTGCCAGGACTGGCCTTCCTCCCAAGACCTGTGAAAGTGAGGGATTATTGTCCAGGATGGGTTGTAGGTCGCTGATGATGCATTGCAGAGGTTTTAACTGAGGGCTGTAGGTGATGGCCAGTGGTGTTCTGTTGTTTTCTTTCTTGGGCTTTTCTTGTAGCAGCAGGCTTCTGGGTACACGTCTGGCTCTGTTGATCTGTGTCCTTATTTCCTTGTGCGGGTATTGTAGTTTTGAGAAAGCTTGGTGAAGATCTCGTAGGTGTTGGTCTCTGTCTGAGGGGTTGGAGCAAATCCGATTGTACCTCAGTGCTTGGCTGTAGACAATGGAGCGTGTGGTATGTCCGGGATGGAAGCTGGTGGCATGAAGGTAGGCATAGCTGTCGGTAGGTTTTCGGTATAGGGTGGTGTCGATGTGGCCGTCATTAATTTGCACTGTGGTGTCTAGGAAGTGGACTTCCTGTGTGGACTGGTCCAGACTGAGGTGGATGTTGGGGTGGAAGCTGTTGAAGTCATGGTGGAATTCTTCCAGAGTTTCTTTCCCATGGGTCCAGATGATGAAGATGTCATCAATGTAGCGTAGATAGAGAAGGGGTGTGAGTGGACGAGAGTTGAGGAAGCGTTGTTCCAGGTCAGCCATAAAGATGTTGGCATACTGTGGGGTCATGCGGGTGCCCATAGCAGTGCCACTGGTCTGGAGGTATATATTGTCACCAAATTTGAAATAGTTGTGTGTGAGGATAAAGTCACAGAGCTCAGCAACCACCTGTGCTGTCGCATCATCAGGGATACTATTCCGGACAGCTTGTATTCCATCTTTGTGAGGGATGTTTGTGTAGAGAGCCTCTACATCCATGGTGGCTATCTCCTGACTGGAGATAACAAGCTGGTTCAGCCTAATTGGACTAACCTTGTTACCTCCTACCTGATTCCTGACTATTTATCTATACCTGCCTCTGGACACTTCCACTGCTTGCATCCGACGAAGTGGGTATTAGCCCACGAAAGCTTATGCTTCAAAACTTTATAGTTAGTCTTTAAGGTGCCACAGGATTTTGTTAACATTACAGGTGTTGTCATCTCCATTGTGATTGCGTTATAGCCTCACAAATGGAATAATTTAGTTATCTGACCCACATCAAGGTAACAATTAAGGTGTGTACTGATAAAATACATGGAATCAGCCTTGTAAGGCACTTAGAGAAATTACCTCCCACCTGCTTTATGGGAAAATTGGGCTGTTAGTCTCTCTGAATTCTCCCTGGAGATCAAAGTGCATTAGTATCCAAAATGATGCACGATGCATTCATGTCTGCGTTGAAAACTATTTCTCAGACAGACTGAGCTGGTTCATCTGCTGCTTTTACATGCCAATGCCCAGCATGGCTTTGCAGCTCAGGGACCCCTACAGGGCCCTCCTATGAGGTATGTACTTACACACATGTACAGACAGACAATGTAACCCAGTGGTGATGTAATTGTTTTCTCAATAGGAGACTCCACTCCAACTGGAAGGTCGCCGTATCTTGAATGGCAATAACCACACCTTATCCTGGGTAAAACAGCGGAGCTACCAATGGTTCCCTTGGGAACTTATTCCACAGTCTAATAGCTCTTGGCGTTAGGGAGCTCTCCCTGGTATTCAGCCTAAATTTTCCTTTTCACAAGTGCCTTCCTTTACTTCAAGTTATAGCCCCCTGGACCATCTGAAACAATTCCTCTCTTCCTTCCTGCTCTTCACATCACGCTTAGGGCCAATGGAAATGCCATACTGGTGATCCATCTTGTCTAGCATCCAGTCTAGTAGTGCCCACTGATACCAGATACAGCAGAGGAAGATGCAAAAAAGCTTGTACAAGGCTGTTGTGGAATAATCCGTGTACAGGGAAAGTTTCCTCCTAACTCTGGCTAAAAATTGGTACAGGATCTCTTCACTTAACGTTGTAGTTATGTTCCTGAAAGATGTAACTTTAAGCAAATCCAATTTCCCCATTAGAATTAATGTAAATGAGGGAGTTCCAGTGAAAGTCTTTTCACCAGACAAAAGTATGTGTATATCTATCTATATATATAAAAGTCAAGTGGTGTGTGTATGTATGTATGTATGTATGTATGACCGCGAACTCCTCCCGCACCGTTTGAGCCAGAGACTTGAAATTTGGTACAGTTAGGGGTCTTGGGGTCTAGATGCTGGTAAGGGTCGAAAAATTTTCGGATCTCACCTCTGACGCCCCCCAGGGGTGAAAGTCTTTCAGGGCCAATCACATTGGCTGGGCGGTTAGGTGGTGATGATGTCATAATACCCCCTCCAACAGGCCCCTCACTCGCTCAGCTCACCCTTCCCTCCTCCAACGGAACCCCGGAGATCCCTCAGTTCTCTTCCCCTCCCCCCTCCCAACGGAACCCCGGACTCCATCAGCTCTGTGCCCCCCCCCCACCTGCGAAGGTCCCCGGAATCCCTCGGCTCTGGGCCCCTCCCCCCTGTGACGGATCCGAGTTGGGTTTGGTGGGACGGTAAGTGAGGTGGGGGTGTCTGGTTCGGTCGGGGGGTGAGGTGGGGGTGTCGGGTTTGCTTGGGGGGGTGGGAAGGTGTCGGGGTGGGTGAGGGGCAAGGTGTGGGTGTTGGGGTTGGTCAGGGGGTGTCAGCTGTCTGCCACCTCCCCACCTCCGACTGACCCGAGCAGCGCCGGGCACTTATGCTAGTATATAGATAGATAGATAGATAGATATAGATATATCACCGTGATGATGATTGTGAAGCTTGGTTGAGGTGGAGGAGTCAGAGGGGGGATATTTTCCAGGGAATGCGTTACTGCTAAATGATGAGCTAGCAATTGGCTGGGCCCTCAAGGGTTAACTCTCACACTTTACAAGGCAGCAGGAAAGGAGGGAGGGGAGACTGACACACAGCCTGTGTGTGTTTGAGAGAGAGAGATGCGCATTTCTCCTTTAAGTATGAAGAGTGGGGTCAGAAGTACACTGCCTTGTTAATTAGATCAGCAAGCTGAGACCGAACCTCACCTGCAGCTGCTGTCTAAGGCAGAAGCTCCCTCCTCCTGTGTGTCCTCCCTGCTCTATGGAAGATGGGGTAAGCCCTCTTCTTCTTCCTCTCTCCCTCACACAGCAAATGGGAGTCTCGGGGAGAAGCTCCAAGGCAGAGGGCAGGAGCAGCACATGGCAGTGGGTGAGGGACATCTGAACTGCTGGCAATTGATAGCCTGCTGGGCAGCTGCTGCACAGGGAACTTAGGGGAACAGGGGACTGCCGGTCCACCCTGGTTCCAGCCACCCACCAGCTAACTGCAATGGGCTGCTCTCTCTGCAAGCAGTGAATAAAGCAGGCAGCTGCCAAACAACATGAGAAGGGAGCATTGCACAACTTCAAAGGAGCATGTTCCCTACTTGATCAGCAACTTAACAAGGAAACAACGTTAACCGGGACAACTTTAAGTGAGGAATTCCTGTTTATGCCCTGAAGCATAATGCTTTATATCCCTTCCAAAACTGTACCGACCTAATTCTCCACTCCCTTATATCAGTTCTAGACTGGTGCAGCTCTACTAAACTCAGTAGTGTCCTGCTCATGTAATGGAGAATTGGGTGCTTGTATTTTGTTTTATCCTCACTGCTAACTTTATGTTCTTGTTGTTCAGTCTTTTTCTGAATCCTGCTAAGCCTGGGCCTCAGTGATGCTCTCCTGTGTAAGCAAATGCATCATCTGGTCCTGTGCAAGTTGGCAACTCAATCTACAGCACATCACCTACTTTCAACAATTCACAACCCAACAACTTGTATCCTAAATTTCCTTAAGTGTGTGTAACAGCTTGTCAGTCACTGAAATGATTAAGGAGGTGAGACTGTATTGTATTAAGATAGCAGTGGAAGGGCTAACAAGACAGATGCCTTTGTAGGGGCATTGGGTAAGTACGTGTGTGACCTTTGATGGGAGCGCCGTTGTTGAGATGATGTCAGGTTGTATTTTGGCAGTTTTGATCTTGCTTTGCTCCTCTGAGTGGCTTCCTGGAAGATCAAACATTCCTAGTGGTTATGGTTAGATCGGATGTGTTCTCCTTGTGCACTGACCCAGTTCTGTGCAGACAGCTGGCACAGCAGACCTCGAGCAAACTGCCCAATGACCACAAGATCTGTTAAGGTACGAAGGCACCAGGCGAGGTTTATTGTTGACAAAGCACGGTAATGACACCAGGCAGACTCTATGACTTGTATGGCTGTGACAATGGACCAGCTCAGTGAATGACAGGACTTTCCATTCCCCTCCCAGCTGGACAAAAATACTCTAAAATACATCTTTATACCCTGATACAAATGACTTACATACTGCTTCTCTGACATAGTTATTTATTGCCCCCTGACATGGCTAGTTATTACCCACCACCTTATACATATTGGGTCAATCAAAAGATATCTGTTATGTTCTGAATCAGAGAGGTAGCCGTGTTAGTCTGGAATGACTTCCACTGCTTGCATCCGACGAAGTGGGTACTAGCCCACGAAAGCTTATGCTTCAATACTTTAGTTAGTCTTTAAGGTGCCACAGGACTCTTTGTTACCTCTGTTATGTACTGTTATCCTGGCTTTATCTGTTAGGAGGGGTCAGTGTGTTCCTGTTACCCTTAGGGAATGTTCGTGCATCTCCTTTGATATCAGGCTGTTCTGGTACCGCTTAATATCAGGATGTGTTTGCAAATGTGTTTAGGAATGTGCATTTCTGCAATATATCTGCCCTGTCTTGCCAGATTCTGTGAGCAGGACCTGCCTCATACCAGACCTTTAATACCAGGGCTTATGTTTCAGGCTCACTTCCTACTACAGTGTTTGTTTACTAATGGTCTTACCCTCTCCTGCTGATAATTATTCACAGATCCATTTAGTGCTGCTCTCACTAGTTTGTTTAATTAGGAACTCCTCAGATGTGATAAAAGATTGTATTAAAGCTTGTTAAATCCCAGGCTGATTTATTTGTTGGGGAAGTTAATTCTCCCATGTTCACTTAAGGAATCTTTTAATATTCCACACCACCCTTGTTCTTGGTGATGCTAGTGAGATCTGGAGCTAGCGTTTACAGGGAATACCAGTAAATCTGTACATGAATGGCTATTTTGAAGTCACCCCAGGCTTTGATTCGGATCACACATAAGCCAGCATAAATCAAGTGTAACTCCACTGAAGTCAGTGGAATTATTCCACTGGGAGATCAGAATGAGACCCACTTCCTTTAAGGGAGTGAATCTAATTTAGGGGCATGATATTCTCTTACACTGAGTTTATATCAGTTGAAATCCCCTGGGTGAAATCCTGGCCCCACTGAAGTCCATGCCAATATTCCCATTGAGTTCAGTGAGGCTAGACTATCACCCATTGAGGCTACTCTGGACTTATACCAGTCTGAGAGCAGACTCAGTCCCTGCGCAGCATTGTTGATGAGAGCCCCGTCTTCTCTTCTTCCCAGTGGAGTATTTTCCAGTAACATGTCTCACAGGGTTTATATGTTGTGGTTTATGGGATTTGTACTCTTGATTGTTGCCGGTGTACTCTGTGCACTATTGAGAACTTGGAACTTGCTCCTGTTTTCATAAGGTCCAGGCCTTAACTTTGCAATGGCCAAAACATTTTGTCTGAAAGTTTTTGCAATAGAAAAATGGGGTTTCAGCCCAACAGAAAAATGTTGTGATTTTTTTTTTCTTATTTTGGCTGATTTCTTTTTAATGAAAAGCGTCTTCTGTCTCCTTTTTTAATTTGTTTAAAAGGAGGGGGGGAGTATAAAACTGCAAAAGCAACCCCCCCATTGTACTTTACTACCTTTCAAATAATTTCAGACAAATTAATAAAAAATGACATATAGAAACTTATCATGGGAAAAATGAAACATTTCAGAACCTATGGTGGGAAGATTGGGGGGGGGGGTGAATTGTCACAAAAATCACCATGTTTTGACCAGTTCTATAGCGTAGGTCCTCAGAGTGCAAAGCCAGTGTGTGTTTATGGAGAGTGGCCCAGGGTTCTGCAGAACTTGCAAACCCTCCCAATGCGATTCTGCAGGAAGGGATGGTATTTGAGGGCGATTGTCGGGTCTTGTTTATTCACAGGACTTCATTATCCACTGCCCTGTGTTGTCTTTTAGGCCTTGATTCTCGTTTACATTAAGGCTCCTTTGCACCCCTCCAACATAGTGGATGGGCCTTAAAATGGATGCACGTTACTTTAAGGCCCCTTTGCACTGTCAGGGGCCTTAGTGTAAATGAGATGTGTAAATGTTCCTTAACTGTTGCCAAACCCTAACTCCTTTTTTCCATTACCCCCCCCCCCACACACACACACACCACGTGCGTCATCAGTCTTCCCTCCTGTGTAGTTCAGTGAGCCTCTACCCCATTAATTCCATGCCTCCACCTTTGTTCATCCTCTGGCTGTCACTCAGCCTCCTGTCCCACTCTCAGTCCTATCTGTCAGTCTCCCTCAACAGGTTACCTGATGCTGATATCAGGGGGTTATAAACCATCTGCAAGGATGTGGTGCTGGCTTCTCTGAGGAGGAGTCCATGTGGCATTGACAAATGGCCACAGATACTGGCAGTATCAGTTTGGGAAGACACGGGTTGGAAGGAAAGAGGATCAGCTGACATGTTCCCCTTTTTTATATGCACTCTCCATACGAAATAAGTGTGTTTAAAAGCCTGTTTCACACCGACACTGAAAGGAGCGTGTGTCCCCGTGACGTCTGCAGCTGAGATTCTAAAGGGGGGTGGGGATGTTAAAAATGAGTCAAGTCAGAATGTCTCCAGCTGGTTATAAATTGCAGGAGAGAATTCTCTCCTGCAACTTCTTCATGTCTTCAGGAGATGGTCAACCCCAGGGCTGTGATGTGAGGTCACTTCTCTCCGGGATCTCGAGATGGGTTATTTAGTACGATATGCCTTCCACTTTCTGTTATTCACAGTGTAAAATTCAGGAGGCTGAATTCTGGAGCCTTCTTTCCCTCTGCGTGTTTCTCCCTTCCCCACAGGCAGTAACTGGAGCACAGATTTATCTTTTAAATATTTAATCCAGCCTTTTTTTCGGGCCAGACTGGTAATCCTGTCTGCCGTAGCAAATTTCAATAAGGTGCTTGACCCAAGAGCTGTGGAAGCAGGAGGGAAAGAAGATGCAACACTGCTTAACAGACAGCAGGGGGTGCAAAAGTGCAGTGCATTACTTATGGTACTCATCAACTCTAAGGAGAAAGGGGGAAGATTCGGTGATCAGTTATACTGGTGTAAACCCAGAGTATTGACTTGAATGGGGTTCTTCTGGATTGACATGTGAAAGCAGAAACTGGTCCCATCTTGTCTTGAGGTAACTCCCAGTGCTTGGTCCCCTGCAGGATATGATAGCCTATAGCTTTCCAGTGTCCGCTGGGTATTGGACTTGTCCAGACCGCTGCTGATGGCTGACAAAGCAATACATAAGAGGGATGCTTCAGAACTGGGCTCACTTACAGTAATTATTTATTACTCCCATTGCGCTAAATCCTGCCGTCCTCAGTCCTTTTCCAGGCAAGGCTCCTATTGAAGTTCTGCCTGTCAAGGGAACAATCAAGAGTTTCCTGGTTCATCCCATTGTGTGCCATCAGAGTGCCCCCAGTCCCTGCTCCATGGAGTTTACACTTCACATCAGATTCAGGCCCCATGCTGTTTATAATGAGGCATGTTTATCATAGCCTGGGGCTACACGGTGCTTTATACAAAAGCGAGTTTTCCTGTTCCTGCTCCACAAAGCTTGCAATCAGATTGGAGAAAAAAATCATCCCTACAAGTATTCAGTCTCCACTGTGCTGTGTGGGGTCGGGATGAGGCAGTCTTGCTGGATTACCCAGTGGGCTTTGCTGATGGAGACGCTCCATAATTTTGCTGTAGTGAACCATGGGCAGCAAAACCATTAAGTCCCCCCCCCACCCCCCCCGGAAAGATGATTGTGTCACCTCCATAAGGAGGATGAAAACAACATGGCAGTGCCCCCATTGTACCACTGATGACCAACGTGGTTACTGCATTTGAATTGATTTGACTCCCAAAGGTAATGGAACTTTGCTGATTCCACCAGTTAAGGACCTGGCCCCATAGACTAAACCGCTATAAGCCTCATCCAAAGTATCTGAACTTCAAGGGTCTGCAGACATGAGTTGGGATGATCCCAAGAACATGACCAAGTGCATTCAAGAGGTTTTTGGGGTTTGCTGCTAAGGAGCTCCCCACAAAACAGTCCCCCAGAGATGCAGGTGTGTGGGCTTTCAAATCATAAGTTCCCCAGGGTCAGCTTTTTGACAGTAGTTTGTCGTTTCGTCTTCCAATCCCAGCTGAAGCTGGGTATGTCGGTTTACACCCAATGAGGCTGTTGCCCACCAAGCTCCATATTATGTTAAATGGGCCTGACTGTGCTCTCCCTTACACCGGTGTAGATCAGGAGTGGCTCCATTAAAGCCGATGAGGAGAGAGTGCATCTTCCCTTCCTCACTTGTGAATTATAAGGTACTAGTGTAGAAGCCCGTGTACACGGGCCAAAGTGCTTAATCCTGTTTGTCCGGGCCGTCTCTATGGCTCGCGGCGGCATCCCCCCCGGCCATACAGCACCCTGTATAACCCCCCCATATAACCTGTTCATCCCCCCCCGGCCATACAGCACCCTGTATAACCTTCCCCCCATATAACATGTTCATCCCCCCCCCGGCCATACAGCACCAGTATAACCTTCCCCCCATATAACATGTTCATCCCCTCCCAGCCATACAGCACCCCATATAACCTTCCCCCCATATAACATGTTCATCCCCTCCCAGCCATACAGCACCCTATATAACCTGTTTCCCCCCCCCCCAGCCATACAGCACCCCGTATAACCTTCCCCCCATATAACATGTTCATCCCCTCCCGGCCATACAGCACCCCGTATAACCTTCCCCCCATATAACATGTTCATCCCCCCCCGGCCATACAGCACCCCGTATAACCTCCCCACCCATATAACATGTTCATCCCCCCCCGGCCATACAGCACCCCGTATAACCTTCCCCCCATATAGACACTCCACCCCCATACCAGGCCCCTCACTTCAGACCCCCCTCCCCGACCCAAGACCCCCCTGTACTCTGCACTCCACCCCCCACAGCCGGCCCAGGCCCCGCACCGCCCTAGCAACAGCACAACCCTCTGTAGCGATGGGGAAACCGTGGCCCGTGGACCGGCTCTGGAGCCTCACCGGCATCCTGAGCGAGTCCCTGCGGGACGGCTCCGGTCCGCACCCAGCTTCTCTGCCTGAGGGGGAAGGGCGGGCACCGTGTAACCCCGACCCCGCTACAGTGTAACAATAACGGGGCGCTAGAGCCGCAGCGCCTGCTCCTCCCGTCCCCGCCTCCACGCGCGAGTGACTCGGCGCCCAGGTGACCCCCGCGCCATGCGGAGATGTTTGTCCGGGCCGTCTCTGCGGCTCGCGGCGGCGCACACGCAGCGGCCATTTTGTGCCACCGAACTACAACGCCCATCATGCCGTTTGTCCAGGCCGTCTCTACTGCGCATGACGGCTTCACACAAACTTCTCTAGCCGATTATTATATAGGATACTTTGTAATACTGCAACATCCTGTCAGGTGGAGAGGCATAGATCACTTCTGGGAAGAGATGCAAACTTTCAGCTGGAGAGCGAAGCCACCAGGCTTGCTCGGGGTCCATGCTGACAAATTTTCAAAGATGGCCATGCCTTTGCATGCCTTCCTTTCTGAGTGGCCAACTTGCACCATCTTGGGTTTGATTTTCTAGGATGGTGAACGCCTGCAGTTCCCATTGGCTTCAATGGAAGCTCTGCAGGTTGGTACCGAGTGCTAGCCAAGGCTATGTCCCTACTTTTCCCCAGTCCCTAAAAGTCAATGTACATGCAAAGAGTAGCAGGGAGATAAGTGTCTGGCCATCCCTGGTCTGAGTCGCATGGCTGTGTATGCGGGAATCAAGTGCTCCTTGCACTTGGACCCCTCTTTACCTGTATGTGGGTGGTTGAAATTGTGTTCAGATTGTATTTGGGAGACTGGTTGAATTCCAAGGTACAGAGCAATCTTCAGTGGGAGCTGCAGGTGTTCAGAACCTCTAAAAACCTCTTGGCTGGGAGAGAAGCCAGGCTGTCATAAATGACTATTCATTGTTTTAACCAATTTCCTCTAGTGCCGTTAGTGAAGCCGCTATAAATCTTCTTTGGAAACATCAAGGCATGCTCTTAGGAAATATGATCATGATGAAGCAGATTGGGGCTTTTAAGAAATGACAGCAAAGCAACTTATTGTGGCTTTTCATTTGGCTGTTCCTGGTCTTCTCTAAATGCAACACATTAGCCAAATTGCATGCAGCCTGTTCTCATCATGAGGAGGGGAGGAAAGGCAGGAGGATCTCAGTTGGAATATTTTTCATGATTCCTGTAAAATGCTCTGTAGGTTTGTTCAAAAACCCTCTCCATGCCTGGTCATCCCTATAATGCTAGTTAATATGTTTCCTTCTGAAAGGTAGATTCCCCATTAGTGCATTTACAGGGATTTACAACCCCAGAGTCTACAATGAATGCAGGTCTGAAATACATCTGCAGGAAGAGTGGAAAAGAGTATGTGCACTTGTCTGGAAAGCTCTGGGATCCTGTTACCTGTTTTCTCCCATTGCTTCTCTTTCCATAGCCACAGACAACAGCAACAAATAATAAAATAGAGGAAAAAACCTGTGGTAGTTCATTTCACCAGAGACTCTCCATCCTCTTTGTAGACAGCAATTAATTATGTCTCATAACCTAGTTTTGCATATGGTGAAACTGAAAGAGACAGGTTAAGTGACTTGGCTAATTAGCCTCTGTGCACAGGTCGTGTTGACAGATATGTGTATACAGTAGAATCCCGATTATCCAGGCGCGGGTTAACTGGGCTGCGGATTAACCGGGATGTCTAAATGGGTCCGTAGGGGAAGCCCCAAAGCGGCGGCGGGCTCAGCCTTAGCCTGCCTCTGCTTTGGGGCTTCTCCCACTGGCCCCTTACGAGCTGGGGTCTCAGCCTGCTTCCAGCCTGGGTGTAGGAAACCCAGGCTGGCAGCAGGCTGAGACCCGGGCTGGCAGGAGCCTGGGGGGAATCCCAAAGCAGCGGCAGGTTGAGTGCTCAACCCGCCGCCTCTTTGGGCTCTCTCCCCAGGCTCCTGCCACCTGCCCCAGTCAGCTCCCGCAGCCAGCCTGGGTGTAGGGAACCCAGGCTGGCAGCGGGAGCTGAGACCCTGGCTGGCAGGAGTCTGGGGGGAAAACCCCAAAGCGGCGGCAGGTTGAGCGCTCAGCTAGCTACCACTTTAGAGTTTCCCTGCAGGCTCCTGCTAGCCGGGGTCTGAGCTCCTGCTGCCAGCCTGGGTTTCCTACACCCAGGCTGGCAGCGGGAGCTGACTGGGGCAGGTGGTGGGACCACCACCATCCCCACCCCAGGGCGGCCGGCGAACCCCCTCCCGAGTAGAGGCTTGATTATCTGGGATTTTATTAACTGGGATTAAGGTTTTCCCAATCATCCCGGATAATCGAGAGTCTACTGTATATACCAATTACATTTACTTTGCAAGTTCTCCTTCCCACTCCTTCCTTTTGGAGAGTCATCTGCCATCCAGCCTGCAGAGATTCAGGTCCCATTTTAGGGATCAACGGGAGGAAGGAAGGAAAGGGGTAAGTTAAAATATGAGGAGGATGCTTGTCAGATTTTGGTGCAAATCAGACTGCTGAACATTTCCAAAGAATGTAGTGTTTTTCCTAGCGTTATTCCCACACTATGGCAGGGTCCGCTTAGACTGGACACAACCAGTGATATGACTGGGGTATACTCCAACCGATGCTTCGTTCCATCTGTCGAATGTAGTAAACTCTACATTCTCCTCTCACCACTATGAGGCAGGTAATCTCTCTCGTCACCATGGGGAAACTGATGCACGGAGGTTCTGACCAGGACAACAGAAGGATTGAGTGCCACAGGCAGGATTTTCTGTCTTTCTCTCTCTAAGGTACTTATACATCTCTCATCACTGCAGTATCTGAGCATTTCATGGTCTGTTATTATTGTATGTGGCCTCAAAACACTCTGGTGCTACAGGGCAGTGCTGTTATCCCCATTTTATAGAGGGGGCATTGAGGCATAGGGAGGATTAAGTGACTTGGCTAGGCTGGGAATTGAAACCAGATCTTTTGAGTGCCCTGTCCACTAGTCTAACCTTCAAACAAGGCTGCAAAATAGCTACCTGGAAATATTTTAGAACATTTTGAGTGGCCCCATAGGGGTCTAGAAGCTTGTTGACCATTGGGTCACTGCATTTCCTTTACAACCAAAGGAAACAGAGTCCTGAGTTAGCAGGGAGAAGACTTTCAAACCTGACCGGAGGATTTAACCATGCAGAATCCAAATAAATGAATGGGACTCCTGGCTAAATCCCCTAGTCATCTTAAAAAATCGCCATGTCTATTTTATTAGCCAGTTGGTTGAAAGGTCTGTATGGCACATGCATCTATAAACGTAGTCCCTCCCTTTTGTTCTTGTTCCGTTGTCTTCATCTTTATGGACAGTTCCATCTTGGAGAGAGGCGAGGGGGCCAGTGCAAAACTGCACCTCACCAGGGCAGGACAATGGCTCTGTCTCCTCTGCACCCCTTTTGGGATGACATGGCCCCCCCAGGAGCACTAGAATAGAGCATTCCCTCTACCCAAGAGAGCACAAGAACTCTAATAGTGCACAGGCTCTGCACTGGGATCCCGTGTCTTCTCATGCCCCTCTGTGCCTGTGTTCAAGAGCCAGGCATGCCCTGGTTTTTAATGTTTGTGATGTCCGAGCCGTTCCTGAGGAGTGATTTCAAACCCAAAGCTACTCCAACTTCCCCTGCAGCTCTGTAAACACAACTGGTACTCCAGGCTTAGATAGTTTCCCGGTAATGTATGTCTCACAGCATCATCTGGGGGTTAGACCAGACAGCAGGAGCAGGTTTTTCTGCATTGTGGTCCTGTCCCTGCAGTTGAGCCGTTGTGTGATCTTGAGCGAGTCACTTCAATAGTCTGTGTCATTGTGAAACCGGACGCTGCCTCCCCCACAGGGGTGTCCTGAGGATTAATTAATATTTGCAAAGTGTTTTGCCATGCTGGGAAGAAAGGTTCATAGAATACAAAGCATAATTATTAGAAATCTGAATTAAGCCTCACACAATCCAGGAGATCTAGATATCCTAGAGCAGTGGTTCTCAACCAGGGGTATGTGTACCCTGGGGGCACACAGAAATCTTCCAGGGGGTATATCTACCCATCTAGATATTTGCCTCATTTTACAATAGGCTACATAAAAAGCACTAGCAAAGTCAGTACAAACTAAAATTTCATACAATGACTTGTTTCTACTGCTCTATATACTATACACTGAAATGCAAGTACACATTTTATATGGTAAAAATGTGAAAGTAAACAGTGCTTCAGTAACAGTGTGATGTGACACTTCTGTATTTTTGTCTCATCTTGGAAGGACGTGGTTTTTAAGTGAGGTGAAACTCTGGGTACACAAGACAAATCATACTCCTGCAAGATAGTAGTCTTGAAAGGCCTATAGAGAAGAAGCTCTCTGGGGCTAGAAATGTCTGTCAAATGGGTAAAGAGAGCCATGATAGGTCTACGTAACTTGCACACAGCAAGGCAGAGCCAGGAGTCCTGATTCCCAGTCCTGTGCTCTGACCATTGGATCATGTTCCAACAACGGTTCATGTTCAATGCCCTTGGTAACTCTGTTCCTCGCAACTTCTCTGCCTTTGCCTCTTTGGACTTGAATGTGTTAGCTAAAATGTTCTAAACCTGAGGCTTTAAATCCTAACCTGGACACGACCTTTATCTTGCCACTCCCTTTACTCCACTCTGACAGTGATGCCAACCTTGTTGGTTCATTTGTCCACTTCGCCCAATGACCATTCCTGTGTTTTCTTCATGCTTCCCTCCACACCCAGAATACCCTTGTCTGAGGTGGGCCACAAGACCACTGACCTGTCATTATTCAAGCCTCTTCTGAAGATCCACATCTTTCCCTGTACCTACAAGAAGCAAGGTGCCTAAGTCATCTACTTACCTGTCCCATTTATTTATCCCCTGAGTTGGCTACTCACTTTTGCTTAGGGAAGAAGTTGAATTTTGGGAGGGGGGAGCATTAGGGCACCAGAATTGAAGCTGGTGAGACAAGGAAGATGAATGATAGGAGGAGGAGGATGGGTGGAGGGGAATTTAGAGCATTTGACTTAAGACAACGGCAACAATAATAAGCAAAAGTGAACCTGACAAGCCATGTGTGTGTCTCATTCATTCTGATTTCTTTGATCGTATGTTACATTCATTTCCCTGCCCTTTGTCTGCCTGTGTTGCTCTCTACCATGGGTCTGTGATTTCCATGTTTGGAAAGTCCCTAGCATGGCTAGGGTGCACCTACAATGAGGATAACAGTAGAGGGGGATGTATACAGTACCACATTTCCATAAGAGATGAGTTTCCCAACTGTGCTGAAGGCAGGGGAGATGTGGAGGCTTGGGGTGGAGGGCCATGGAAGGCAGAAAGGTGTTGAGACACCAGAATATTCCCAGTCTGTTGAAATGTGTACGCTGTTGCCCAGCCTGTCTTGAAGGGATTTGGGAGTCTCTTTATTACCTCACTTTATTCAAACCTCCCTTTATTCACTTTTGGGTTTCTTTATTACAAGTCGCAGCTCAAGACTGACTATTTGAAAAGACTTGGTTACGTAGCGAGGACCCTCTGGGAGCACGAGTAGGAGGTGGTGATAGAAACAGACACGGAACTTGCAGAGTTCTTAAATAAAGCCCAGCTTCCTCAGCCTTTCTTGCCTAGGGATGCTCTTTTTGGGGGTAGGACTAATGCTATCCGCCTATATTACAAACCTAACCCTGGTGAAGAAATCCACTATTATGATCTTACAGCCTGTACTCTTTCGTAAACAAAACCAAAGAATACCCTATCGGACACCCTGATATAGTTCATGACAAATTTGGATCCCTCACAAATTATTTTGGAATTGGGATCTGAAAGCCAAGCTGTTACCTGTCTTCTATTCAAAGTTTTACTATGCTTTTTGGCTGCTTGAAAGAGAGGGTTCACCCCGCTGACGCTCCCAATTTCCCGTGGGTTTAATATTTTCTTTAACAGAGCTGTCTACATATACATGACTGTTACTTGTACCGTCTTTTACTAACATGATTATGGAGGGGACAGATTCACATTGACAAATTTAAACAAGTTTTATTAATCGCCTGGTTTAACAGGCCCTTTTACAGCCGCCTCTGAAAATGGACACTATGACCCCTACCATAAGCGAGTCTGAGCTTGTTCATTCTTCCCTTTTTTCCTTTTCTGGATTTTCCTCTTCAGATCTGTGTCTCAGACACGAGCAAAAGCAGCTGATGCATGATAGATTTATTTCCACAGGACTACCGAGGTATACGTTTTCAAAGGCCTCTAGAAAGGCACCATCGAGCAGTCAAGATTTCTTAAGAAAAGAAACGCTGTAAGCCCCCTACTGCTTGTTCCTAGGGGACCAGACAGCAAATGTGAAAAATCAGGATGGGGGTAGAGAGTCAGGGAGAGTAATAGAAGCCTATATAAGAAAAAGACCCAAAATTCGGGACTGCCCCTATAAAATAGGGACATGTGTTCATCCTATCGGTTCCTAACCCCATTACACCCCAACTTTGACCATCATTTCTTAATCATTCAGTTACTTGAGTGCTTTATTTTCCATTCACCTTGTCCACTGATGACACCCATGAGCCATGGTCACCTTCCTCCATGGGGAGGACAGTGAGTGCTTGGGTTTCAGGACTAGGTTCCAGCGTATCCATCAACAGGTGGCCAAAGGGCTCCCCATGGCTGCTCCCTCCGCCTCCTCAGAACTGTCGCTGATGTATCACTTCCTCCTCGGGTGGTCGAAGGCCCTAGGAGCTTAAACAAAGTCTGAAGTTCTCACGTGGGTGGTGGAGGAGTCAATGTTTCCTCTCAGCTTTTCCAAAGTTTCCAAAACATGCATTTTTGGAATGAAATGTCCTCTTCTGTGCGGCGCTGGGACTTCTGGGGGTGGTGCTGCACTCTGATTTGTGGTCCTATGGGGTGTGTGTGTGAAACACATGCTGATTAGAGTGCAGTGTGGGGAGTTCTTAGAGGGTGATTCTTTGACACCCTTTGTCACCCTTTGCTTCTGGTCATGTGTCCATCATGACCCTGGAAGTAATACCTGAAGGGGTGGGTCTTAGTGTACAGATGGGCAAGACCTTAAAGACTGGGGGTGGGGATACGTTTGATTGATGGTAGGCCCCTTATACTACTACTACTAAAGTGAGATTCTCTGGCTTGTGTTATGCAGGAGTTCAGATACTGGTTTCTTCGATCCTTAATATCTGTGGAATCACATAACAAGTCTGTGGCAGAGCCAGTCAATAGAACCCAGGAGTCCTGACTCCCAGTCCCCTCTGCTCATCACAGAATTGACACTCCCTCATCAGTTTTTCAACCAGTAAAAGTGATTACCATGCTAAACTGGTTGCTAATAACTTCAGGTTTAAGTTTAGCTGTGAACTGACTTTTATAGCAATTGAAATTACTTTAGCTCAACAGATTTCAGGATTTCTGACCTGTTTTTTTTTTACTGATGCAAAAATAAAACACAGCGAATGGAACCACCTTCCTGATTAAAGCACAGTGAACTGTAAAAAGCAAGCTTGAGAATTGATGGGTTTGAGTTTGGCATCTGATGGCTGAAGACCAAAACCGATTTGATTGCAATGCTAATGCGAATGCAGCTTTTGAGGGGAATCGGCTAACTCAGGGGATGGTACCTAAGATACAGAGCCTGTTGTCACTAGGCAACAGGTTCAAAAGTTGTTCCAGGGGCCTGATCCTGCAAACCGTTGCGTGTCTCCTGAGACTCCCATTGCCTTCAAGGGACGTGGTGGGTAATTCGTTGCTCAGAATGTAGTCCTGAGCACCTCAGAGGATTGGGCCTCAGCTCAGTAGTGGATGGACCTTCGATCTGGAGGAAGTGAAGTCACTGACTCACTCCTTTTCCTGGTAGGAGCACTGCTGGAACCAGGTTGAAATGCCTTTCAGATCAGTGGGGAGCAGCTGTCGTTGTCACCATCTGTACTGCAGCTAAGCCTGTAGGTAAAGAAAGGACTTCATGCCAAGGTTTGTAAATGACTGGTAACATTGGGTGCCCAGCTTGAGACTCCTTAAAGCGATCTCATTTTCAGAAAGTGCTGAGCACACCCGGCCTCTGAAAACTGGGTCTCAAGTTGGGCCTAGAAAATCGGAGGCACCCATAGTCACTGGTCATTTATTTAAAATATTCACCTCAGTCTGCAGGAGTCCATACACTTTGGAGACGTAGCACTAGAATTGAGTTAGGGTGAAAGTCACCACTGTGCAATGGGTCTTATGTAGGAAAAAAGCCTCATCATGTCTCTCTGAACAAGAGGCTGTTTCACCCTGAAACAAGAACAAAAAAGAGAACCACGCACAGTGGGCCTCTGCCTCTCTCCCTTTCCTTCTATTTAAATTTATTTTTGGCCAGTTGGCATTCCTGACTGGCGCTTATTCCGCCAGGATCCCGTGACACAGAAATAGCTGTCACTCTGGAGGCAAACACCAAAGGGGCCATTGATTTATTTTCAATAACTGCCTTGATTTTTTCCTCCTCAAGATTTATTTTGTAGTAGAGATGACATTGTTGTCCTGTGTCATTGATGTTCTTCTCATCTATTGACATGGTCTGTTAGAGAAGGAACATGAATTAAAAGCCAGGTGGAGATTTATAAATCTTGATGAAACAAGACAATTTTGCCTTGTCACATAGATTTCATTCCAGTTAAAAACAAACAAAAAATATTTTGCTACCCAGCTTTTCACTACTATAAGGTTTTGTTTGTTTTGAAGAGCGACATTTAATTTTGAGCCAGCACAGACCCATGACTTGTATTCAGATTCAAGCGCTTTGAGAATTCCCCTCCATGTTAGAGCTGGTCAGAAAATTTTCATCAGAAGTTTTCCATAAAAAAAAAGCCACTTTGATAAAATCTGATTTTTTTTGAGTGAAACGGTATCGATTTCAGCTACAGTTTGTTTCAATAAAAATTGAGGGGGTGGAGGGAGAAGATTAGAAATGTCAACGTCCTGGTTTGACACTTTCAGAACAAAAAGATTGTTTTTCATTTTGAAATCACTTCATTTCAAAATTCATCTTTTATATATAAAAAGGGTCAAAATAAAAATGTAACCTTTTGAGTGACCCAAAATACATGTATATGTGTGCGGGTCTGTGTGGTCTTTTTATTGTTATCACATTTTTCTGTTGGGTTATGTCAGGGTTAAGTAAAGGCGTGGTAATAGGGAATAAAGGCACAGGCAGGCACTGTCCCTTTGCTTGGTAGATAAAGTTGCCACCCCCCTCCCTTCCCTTCTGCTTGTTAAGGATAGATAAGCATTGCAGCTGCATGAGAAATATGGTTGTCTGAAGAAGTGTTCGCTCTCCCTCTCCCTACTTTCCCAGCTACATAAACGAGCTTGGGGTCATGACCTTTCCTCCCACCCTTGTGAACTGCTGATTAAGGGAACTTGTGACTACAATTACTGCTAATAAATATATTTTCAAGGTAAAAATGTCTGTATAATATGCTTAATGCTATAAGCAGTAACGGGGGTGGGTATAATTATATTTAGCATGTAGCTATTAGTATTCATTATATGGGCATTCATATTATCAAGTAAGGATTTGGGGATGTTTGCAGTAAATGTGGGTATTTACATATTAACTTAGCTAAAAAATATTAGCATTAACATCACATTAACTGAGCTAAAAAGAATGTGATGTGATTCATTCGGGGCTTACTTAACAATTGGTTCGAGATGAACAAGTACCGCACTAACGAAGCCCATTTACTCAATCCACCTCTGAATCCTCCTGCTCTTTCTTTCCATCTCTAACCATTTTGTTTTGTGAAACAAAGTCCTATTTTGCCCTTTTGTCCCAAGATCTTGAAATGTTTCACAGGACAGAAAATCCATTTTCTGCCCAGCTTTACTCAGTGAGTCCTGAGCAAAATAATAAATACATAAATTCCATTTATGGAAGTTTATCTAGAACAGTGTATTGTGTAGAAAAAGTGATCCACTATTGTTCTTAAGCAGGGGTCTCAAACTCAAATGACCACGAGGGCCACATGAGGACTAATGAATTGGCCTAAGGGCCACATAATTGACACCCCCCACTCGCTGCCCCTGGCCCCACCCCCACTCCACCCCTTCCATGAGGCCCCGCCCCTGCCCTGCCTCTTCCCTGGCCCCATTCCAATGCCTTCTCTGCTATGTTCTCTTAGTCACTTATCTTCATAAGCCATAATTACAGCATCATATCAATTTCCATTACAACTTAAACTGAAAACAAACAGGCACATGACCTGAAAAGTATTGATTGCAGTTCCTAAGGTATGACACCCTTTGTGGGATATAAATGGCAAGAGAAGAACACTCAAAGCCTTCATGAAAATGGATACCTCACGATTTCATTTATAGATAGGCCTGGCTTCCAAAGGGGCTGAACACCTGGGACGGTCAAGCCAATGGGAGCTACTGGTCCATTTTATGTAAGAGCTTAAATACAGCTTTCGGAGCCCAGGTTTAAACATGGGCAAATAGAATCCAGCCCCACAATGCATGTGGTGACCATGGTTCAATCACAGAGCAGTTCAGTTTTATTTTAAAACCAATATAACATCTAGGGGACTAAAGCTGCTTAGTTGTGTGAAACTTTCTTGTGCTTTAAAGAGGGTTTTCCATGAAGTGAAGCAGGATCCCTGCTGCAGAGAATTCTATGTTTAAGAGAAAGTAGGAGTAGACTTGGGCAGGCACTGGGAGGAGAGGATGAGAAGCTTGAATCTGAAGCCCCAGAGGAAAAGTCAGTAAAGGGATTCAAAGCCCAAAAGGATGAGCAAGGGGAATCTTTCCCAGCAGCATTTTGAAGGCAGCAAAGAGGAGCAAGGGGAGAATCCAGGCCATTAGAGAAGAGGATGTGGCAATAAGGCTGGTGTTTACAAACTGTTGGCCATCCGTGTGTTTGAGATGGAGAATGGGTATTTTAGAGATGCTGCCGAGGAAGAATTCAAGGGATTTGGTGATGCCCTGTGTGTACAGATGGAGGAGAGAGAGAAAGAAATCAAACACTGCACTGAGGCTGTGAGGCCCAGGAAGAGGGAGGAGTGGGGTTCATAGAGGCCAGAAAGGACCCTTGTGAACAGCTAGGCTGACCTCCTTCATCATACAAGCCACTGAACCTCACCCCGTAATTCCTGCATCAAGCCCATATTCCTGTCTGAGCTGTAGCATATCTATGAGCAGGGTCGGCGGCAGAAATTTTGGGCCCCCCTACCCTGATCGTTTGGGGGCCCAGCCCAGCTGGTGCTTCCCCCCCACCCCCAGCTGACCGCAGCTGGGGGAGCCCCCCCAGCCCAGCCCAGCCGGCGCTTCCCCCCTCCCCCGGGCCTGGGGACCAGAGGCTGGGGACACTGCGGGGGGTCCAAGGAGCCTGGTTCCCAGCCGGGGCGCAGGCCGCGGCTGGGCCAGTCCCGGGAGAGAGGGACACTTACCCGGCCGGGGGCGCCGCTGCCGCAGGGTCTCAGGTGGGGCCGATCAGAAGCTCTCCAGCCTGCTCTGGGACCCCTCTGCCCCCGGCCGGCAGCGCCAGGTGCGAACCGGGCCCGGCTCCCCCTTACCTCGGGCTCCGGCTGCGGCAGGCCCGGGCCCGGCTCTGCTCACATCCTCCGCCGGGCCTGGGCGGGCTCCGATCCCCCGGCGCCCCCGCTCCTGGGCCGGCCGCGGCCTCTTCACAGCTGCCACCTCCGAGCCCCGGGCTGCGCCGGCAGGCCCGGCAACAAGTGGGGACGACTATGGGTTCAGCTGTGTACCAGTCCCCGGACTTAAAGAGCCCCCCCCTTAAGTCCGGGGCCTGGTACAGCTCTACCTGTAGTACTCCCCTGTCGCCGGCCCTGTCTATGAAAAAGAAGTATTGGTTCATGTAGATGGAAGAGTTTGGGAGCTCGAGTGAAGAGCCTGATGTTACCCAGTGTTATTTCTGGCGTAGCCATTTACATGCATGCAAAATGCTCCCAATTCAGCATGATAGTGCTTTAAGCTCATTCTACACAGGTGTAAATGCTTCCGGCAGGTGCTAGAGACTGGTGAACCAGTCCTGAGGGGTTCAGTTTACATTATGTTGTGTTTGTGTCAGACACAGGATATCCAGAGTGAGGTGGCAGAGATATGAGATTGGTTTTGGGAGTCATTAGGAAGATGGCAACAGATGTTGTGTGAGCAGAGGCTACCAAGGAAAATGTGCAGACAGAGGAGAGGAATGCGCCAAAGCCAGAGATCTCTGAGGGACCGCGAACAGAGAAAGGAGCCATTAATAAAAGGAGAAATGGGGACGGAGAACCCAGGTTACAGAACCCGAATGAGAGAATTCAGGAGAAATGAGTGAGGAAAAAGCAAGCAATGTCTCAACCTCCTTGATTTTAGGATCTTTTTTTCTTGGACTAAAAAGGGGGATAAATGGCATTGTAAAGACAGCTTTGGTGATGTCCAAGGTAAGCAGAGGAAATGACTGCAGGGGACCTAGGAGACCAGGAGAAGAGAGGATATAAGGCAGAGTGAATAGACTATATTTGTATCTAGTTTGAAGACAAGGGGTAGAGGAAAATGGCCTGGTAGTTGCAGCAGAAACTGGGATCAAAGATTTCTTTGGGGATATGAGGGTATGTCTGAAGAGTGAGGGAAAGAAGCCAAGTATGAAAGAGAATGAGGCTGAAAATGAGATAGCCAGGAGTCTTACAGAAATCAAAAGGGCAGGCCAAACGGGTAGAGGCCAGGATCAGGAAACACTGCTCTCAGGCAGCAGCACCAAGTGGAAGTAAAATGAGCTTCTCTCTAATACAGGGGTTCTCAAACTTTTTGTATTGGCGACCCCTTTTGAACACTGAGCTTCTGACCGCGACCCCCTCTAGAAATTAAATACACATTTCTGATATTTAATACTGTTAATACTAAATATAAACCCCATTGCTTAAAATAAATTTAACTTTTCTCACTGTTTTCTAAATTTAAGACTAAAACATTTTTATTTCATTAAAAATAAGTGGAAAAGTTATTTTTAAATAGAATTTATTTTAATAGTTGTCCCCTTTGGGGACAGCAATTAAAGACCTGAAGCAGCCAAAAATCAGTGAGATGGATGATGTTGTTTATTTGATACAAGAAGTTTTATTCTTGGTGTTGTTTTAGAAAGGGCACATCTGATGTCATCCTTCACATCAAGCCGGTTTCGAGATTTTGTCTTTATTGTGAGAAGGCTGGAGAATCCACTCTCGCATTCGTAGGTCGTGGGAAATGGCAGAAGGATTCTCAGGGCCATTTCAGATACCAGTGGGTATTCACTTGCAACTGAACACCAGAACTGGTTTGGAGGCAGCTATGTGAATTTTGCTTGCACTTCATCATCATTGATCATGTCGATATACTGTTCCTGTGTGTGAATATCCTCAGTAGGTAACTGCTCAGCTATCACACTGAAAGGGTTCTTCACCAGGGAATGAAGTGCTTCTGGCAGTGCTGGGAAGTAATGTGAGAACTCTCCATGAACGGCTCTCAAATGTTCACTGATCGCGGACTTGAGAGCACTATCAATGTTAACTTCCTCCTCCTCGCTGAATGAAGAAAGGTGTTGGAAACATGCCATATCTATCTGTGTCCAGCTTCCTGCACCACAGATCCAACTTCATCTGGAAGGCTTTGATTTTTATTAGTCAGGTCTATTAATGTTGAATGTTTTCCCTGAAGTGACAGATTGAGATCATTAAGCCTACCAAAGATATCAACTAGGTATGCCAAGCAGAGAAGCCATTTCTTGTCACTGAATATTTTGTTCAGCTCTTGTTTCTGTTTTCACAGGAAAAACTCTGCCATCTCTTCACGAAGTATAAAACCCCGCTTTAACGAGCGTCCCTTAGACAGCCATCGGACTTGAGTGTGGAAAAGCAGAACTTCATATTCACCCCCCATTTCATTGCAGAGCTCTTGAAAGAGACGACCATTCAGAGCATGAGCTTTAATGTAGTTCACTGCTTTTATAACATCATCCATCACAACATTAAGGCATATTGGCAATGTCTTTGCAGCTAGGACTTGATGATGGATTCCACAATGAGTGACAATCACATTAGGTGAGACACACTTTACCTTCTGCTGAAAGCCAGACCATGCACCCATCATTGCTGGAGCACCATCGGTACAGATACCACAGAGATTTTTCCATTCAATCCCGTTGCTTTCAAAAAAAGGCATTCACCTTATTGAAAATGTCCTGTGCTGTTGTGGTTGTTTCAGGTTGTTCACGGAATAAGAACTCATCCTTAACACCTCCAGCATTGACATACCGTACAAATGCTATCGGTTGTGCGCAGTGAGTAACGTCAGTAGTTTCATCAAGTTGCAGGCTGAACATACGGAAAGCAGAATGTTTGAGTTCATGTACAACTTGTTGTTTGAGATCTTCAGACATCTCACATATTCTGCGTTTCACAGTATCATTAGACATGGAAAGCATATTCCGTTTTTTGGCAGTATCACTACCAATCATAAGTGCCACAATATCTTTGCATGCTGGCAGAATAAGCTCCTCACCTACTGTATGTGGCGTTTTGGTACGGGCAATTTGTAGACACACAACATAAGAGGCCTCCACAACTGAGGACTTTTGCTGTTGGAAACTTCCAAGCCTGGCCTTCTTTGTTGCTTCTTCTCTGTGTTTGAAAAAATCCACATTTTGATTTTTATGCTCAGGATGTTTAGTTTCAAGATGTCGCTGCATTTTGCATGGTTTCATTGATTCAGCAGACAAAACTTCACTGCAAATGACACATTGTGTTTTTTCAATACCAGAGGTGATGATACTGGTAAAGCCAAGTTTAATGTAAGACTGGAGATACTTTCATTTTTTAGCAGTTTTAGTAGTAAAACGGGCCATTATTTTCAGCAGAAAGTTTGCACTTGTATGTATGACTGTTAATAAATGTACCTGTTCAGCTGCGAATGTTGTCTCCTTACCAGGGTCAGTCATAGGCAAAATGGAACCTGGCCAAACTTGTTTGGCCGCCTTAGTTTGCAGGTGGAGCAGTGCCTGGAGTGAAGTTGAGGGTGGAGCTGCGCTGGAGGAACTTGGAGCCAATAGCCCGCCATAGGGGCTAGATCGGGGCTGGCAAAGGAGCCCACCACTGGGGGTCAGAGGTGAGGTCAGCAGCCTGCTCTGGGGGAGCTGCAGCCTGCAACAGGGGTCAGGATGGAAGCCCGCAGCCCGCCACTGGCACGGGGGTCAGGGTTGCGGCCAGAAACCCGCCGCGGGGGAGCGGATGGGGGGTCGGGGCTGGAGCCCGCCGCCCGCTGGGGTTGGGGAGGGGGCTGGAGGCTCCAGCCGCGATCCCCAGGCAGCCCCCTGCAGGAGTTGGGTCCCCGGCAGCCGGGGATCGCAGCTCCAGCCGCCGGCCCCGGGGATCGCGGCTCCAGCCGCCGGCCCCGGGGATCGCGGCTCCAGCCGCCGCCGGCTGGGGATCCCGTAGCGCCAGCAGCCCGTAGCTGGGGTAGGGGCTCGCGACCCCCACAAAAGTGGCCTGCGACCCCTCGAGGGGTCTTGACCCCCACTTTGAGAACCCCGGCTCTAATAGCTCCAGGTCCTTTTATATCTGCCACGGTAACAGCCGCAGACGTGAATTTAATAAATGTGACATATTCCTTCCTCTGGCTCACTGGCATACGTCAAAGTGAGGTTGAGCTATTGTAGTGGAACCTCACTGATGTGGAACACGTGGTAAGTGATGTGTGGGAGGTGGGGGCCAGCCAAGGAAAGGGGCTTGGTGTGTCCCAGAGTGACATTCAGAACCAGCCCAGGAGTGAGATGCTCTCATTGTTTCCATGTTGGGGACAATGCCGGAGCTCTGTTGTGCATGGGCGTTGAAGTCTCCAGTTCTCAGAAATCTCTAGGATTCTGCATAATTCAGCTAGCTCCTGGTAGGGGCCTTTGTGGTGGATCTGTTTCTCGGGACATACTGTTGCCTCCGCACTTGCAAGCTATGGCTTTTCCCCAAGGAGCTGGACTCACCGAATCTCAGTGTCTGTACTCAGCATGTTTCTCAGGCAAGCTCTGAAAAGGCAGAGCCAGCAAAGGACCGAGTCATATTAATAGAGCTGCTGGGAAATATTTTCCCACCCGCAACAGATTTTGAAGAACATGAAAATTATTTGTTTTCTTAATTTTGGGAGTTTGTCATCTATTTTATTTTATTTTATTTGCAACTGGTGAAAAGAATTTTTAAAATTCTGTTTTAAGATGAACCATGTTGGGGTTTTTTCAGGTTTTGTCTTTTTTGATGAAAATATAAAAACTTGTGATGAAAATGGATGATTTTGGTGAAATTCCCACTTGTGTCACAAGAATGCGCCACAGGAGATTTTGAGCAGCTTTCCAGAAGCAGATGAGTTAGTGTGTGGTGGGAGGCTGGGACTTGTCTGACTTTTTCCTTGGGGTTGTGATGTCACTTGCTTATGATGAGTTGCGTATGTCACAAATCCCTGCAGGATAGTTCTGTGGATTTCAGAACAGGTGGTCAGGGAAAGGTCAGGCAGAGTTGGCTGGGCTTTCCTCTAAGAGGGGGTGTTTGCTTAGGCCTGGACCCTGCCTGGTTACAGCAGTTTGCGGGGTGATGGCACGTCGGAGCATGTGCGGTTGAATGGGGAGTTGGTAGCAGAAGCACGGAGGGGATTCAACGCAGATGCTGAGCCCAAGGGTCACCACTAAGGTAGGGTGGTAGTGCACAGTGGAAACTATCTTGTGATGGGGAGGTGTGACGGTGCTGTCCCTGGTGGGATCCAACTGTGAGTGTCAGATCAGGACAGATTGCTTCCAAAGGGGCAACTACAGCCCAAAGCTGGGGTTTTTCCACACTAAGGCAAACCAAACCAGCCAAACAGAAAAGACTTTGGTTTCGCCCCACTGGCTAACCACAAGTCACACAAGCAATTCCCTTAGACACTCCAGGTTCCCAGCATCACCACCACCAGCCACCTGTCCTGGGGATCAGTGGTTATGAAAACCAATCCCCCAAATAAAGAAAACGGTTCTCCCCAATTCCAAGGAATCAGGCCCCAGACTCACGTCAATATACAAATCAGATCTTACCACAAATCACGCTGTTGCCAATCCTTTAGAATCTAAAGGTTTATTATACAAGGAAAAGGGTGTAGGTGAAGGTTAAGAATGGTTAAAAGAAATCAATTACATGCAGTAATGGCACATCTCTTAGTTTAGGCTTGCAGCAAAGGTAGAATAAACTGCAGGTTTCAATCAAAGTCTTTGGAAAGCATCTCCTGCAGAGATGGGTCAGTACCTTTGTCCAGAGTTCCCTGAGAAGCAAAGTTCCATCCAAAGCTGGAAACAAGGCAGGCTGAAGACTGGAGGTAAAAGACGAAAATGGAGGGGCTGTAGCAGCTTCATTTATAGTTTTTTTTCCAGTTGCAAACACCTCTTTGTTCCTGCTGTGAAAAGTTCAGCCCCATGGAGTCCTGGAGTCACATGGGCAGACCACATGACCATGCATGACTCATTATTTGCAGGCAGAAGCCATTGGGCACAGGCTGCCTTGCAGGTTCTTTGTAGACTTCTTGTCTGGATTGGAGCATTCCAAGCTCCCAGAGTCCATTGTGTTGCTGATAGTCCCTTAATGGGCCATCAGGCAGCCCAAGCCAAGCTGACGCCCAGTATTCAGGAATCTTCTTCCCCAGCAGAGCACAATATTTGTAAAGACAGACAGTCCAGAGCCAATATTATAGCTCTAACTACAAAATTGATACACACATATCACTGGCATATTCATAATCAGTCATTCATAACCTGGTTGTAGGCACCCATTATGACCCCCTGTACATAAGATTTGGTGCCACTATAGGACCCTGGTTGCAGCAATGATTTATAGGGTCCCAAACTATTTCAGTGACGTGACAGGAGGTGACGTCGAACCCTCACCAATGGAGAAAGCTGGAAATGCCAGTAGTGGTGCACAGTGGTGGATGAAGACTAGACAGGATGTACGTTCAATCCCAACAAAGACTCCACACACATCAAAGCCCCCAGCTCATTGCATATCTGGTGCTAACTCATGTTCCTCTGGGGTGACCCCAGCACTTCCTGGGGCCCATGTCCCCGCTGAGAGCCCAGATCCATGGATCTGCATTACTCCGCCCTTAGGTACCAGTGACTGAGAACACCCAGGGTTCACTCTCAGGATGAGGCTTTGCAGGGTCTATTTCATGAGGTTTCCACAGTGACCGGCCATAATGGCTTCATTGTCAGTAACTTCCCAGGGGCTCTTTAGTGTAGATTGTAGCTATTACCGGCTGGACTGATCTTGACTATGTGGCAGATGTGCCGACTGCTGTGTTTTTCAGTAGGAGAGAACAGCATGCCTGGAAAGCATTGGCTATGCAGTCATTGGATTCTTAATCACACAAGTCAGGCTGGGCTGTCTCTGCTAACAGAGATTTCTTGTTTCCTCTCTCTTCCAATCTTGGAATGAAACAGAAATATCTCACTTGCTAAGTGGCCACCACCAACCTCTCCTTGCAGCTCAGCAAGAACGGAGCAGATTAAAAAGTCCAGCTTGAAAGAGAGTTAATTGGGGAGAGGCAGCTTTCGTTAAAATGTAACTGTTTGGATGTCGTCGTTAATTAAAAATGTGGGTAGCGCCTGTAAGGAAAATGCTGAACTAGCAGTAATACAAATATCAAATGACCATCGCAACACCAATGATGGTGCGTGCCGTGGTATGACCCCAAGAAGAAATGGTTATTGCCATACCGGCCTCATCATAGGAAAATGGGACATTCTGCCATTCCTGCAGAGTGGAGTTGCTGTGAGGTTATTATTGCTTATACTTGTATCAAGGGTCCTGCTCTATAGATTTTACAGAGTAGCTGTCAGACAGGTGGAATGAAACAGGTGGAGAAAACAAAATGAGATGGGAGTGGATGGGATGGTGACTCTGATTTTACAATGATAAAGTAAATACTCCAGTTTATGGCAATATCATCCCCTTCCCACTGAAGTGATACAGCTCTTCATCCAGGTGCCACCAGCTGGAGAGGGTTTCATGCCATCCTGCAACTGCACTTGGAGTCTCCTTCTCTCTCTCTCCATATTCTTCTCTCAGCTCTGAGGCTGGAGTATTCTTTCTGCTTATGGGTTTTTAATAAGAATGGCCATACTGGGTCAGACCTGTGGTTCTTCTAGCCCAGTTGCCTGTTTTCTGACAGTGGCCAGTAGCACAAGGATTTCACAGACTGTTGGAAAGCGCGGTAACTGGGGCTAAAGTCAGCTTGTGGGGAGCTTTGTCTTGTCTATGGTCCCTTGCTCCCTTTGCTGCTCTGGGCCTGTTTTCAGGTTGTCCATTCTGTGCAGTAGAATCCATCAGGGTCAAGTGCCCCTGTTTATAGCGCACACAAGCTGTGGAGCTCTCTGTTGACAGCTGTTAAAACGCCTGGGTCCTCTGAGTCTTTTAACAGCAAAGTGAAATGTTTCAGATTTTCACAGGCTTACAGTGGTGAATCTTGAGCCATTGTCTTACTTCTGCAGGACATTAGAGAGATGCCAAGCTTTGCCTTCTCCCTTTTTCAACCATGATCCTTTCTTCTTCATGTGAAATGGACGCATTTCCCTCAAACGAGTTGCCTTAGCTGTTTATTGCTATTATGTTATTAATTATGCAGTTATTATGCAGGGAGTTATCTATATATATAAAAGTCAAATGGTGTATGTATGTAAGCTTACTCCTTCCGCACCGTTTGAGCTAGAGACTTGAAATTTGGTACAGTTAGAGGTCTTGGGGTCCGGATGGTCGTAAGGGTCGAAAATTTTTCAAATCTCACCTCTGACGCCCCCCAGGAGTGAAAGTCTTTAAAGGCCAATCACATCAGCTGGGCAGCTATGTTGTTATGATGTCATAATACCCCCTCCAACAGACACCACACTCGCTCAGCTCCCTGCCCCTCCCTCCTCCAGCGGAACCCCGGGAATCACTCAGTTCTCTGCCCCTCCCCCCTCCCAACGGAACCCTGGAATCCCTCAGCTCTGTGCCCCCTCCCCACCTGCGAAGGTCCCCGGAATCCATCAGCTCTGTGCTCCCTCCCCACCTGCGACGGATCCGAGTTGGGTTTGGTTGGACAGTAAGTGAGGTGGGTGTGTCGGGTTTGGTCAGGGGGTGAGGTAGGGGTGGTGGGTTTGGTTGGGAGGGTCAGGTGGGGGTGTCGGGTTTGGTCGGGGGGGTAAGTGAGCCGGGGGGTTTTGGGGTTGGTCAGGGGGTGTCAGCTGTCTGTCCCCTCCCCACCTCCGACTGACCCGAGCAACGCTGGGCACGTTTGCTAGTTGTTATTATAATTATGTAGTCTGACATTGGGAATAGCACAGGGCAAAGAACTTCACCCAGTAACTTCTTCACTAAACCCATAACTTCTGTTTGAGCGGTAGCATATATTTTTAGAAAGACATCTAGTCTTAACTTAAAGATTGAAAGGGATGGAGAGCCAACCATGTCTGTAGATAGGTTGGTCCAATGGTTAATTCCCCTCACTGTTAAAAAAAATGTTGATTTTTTTTCTAGTGTGAATTGGCTTAGCTTGCATTTCTAACCATTCAGATCCAGCAATTGGATTTCATTATCCCTTTTTCCGTTAGGTTGGGGTTGTGAAGTGCACAGAAAAGAATAGTAAGAGAAATCGATGGAAGAGGTGAGACTGGCATTCGTGGTCTCTGGTACATGGGAGGAGCTTCTAATCATGGTCTCCTGGTTCTCAGCTTAACATACTTTCTCCTAGACTAGAGGGGGGGTCTAGTTTGGAGCTATTACAGGGGCTATTTTATGGGGGAATAGATCTTTGCTTGTGCTTTCTTGCTCTCCAGACTGCTGAAAAATCTGGATTTTGCATGTCCTTGAGCTCATGATGATGGGGCAGTCTCTTGAATGTGGGGACTGGCCAGTACAGTTTGGAAAAGAGGGTAACACTAGGATGGAGATGGCTACTCCTGGAGTTGAGAGATAAGGGACTTGCACAGATAAGAAGCCAGGAAAGGGAGACCAGGCAAGCATAGGAATGGCCATGCTTGATTTTGTATGTTTGAGTTTAGTGCTTGTATAAAGCTGCTTAGAAGGGAAGATGGTTGGAGGCTTGGATCAAATTGGTGTTAATCTGAAGTTATCCAGAATCTTCAAACTAGGTGACTGACCTGTGTTCAGAACTGAACCTGTAGTGACTTAACTTTCTTTGTTTTGTTGATTTGGCCCTGGCACAAGAATCCCCAAAGGTGGTTTTAAAAATACCTTTGTGAAAAGTATCATTTTCTGTTAATTTTGATAAAACCCTGTTACATTTTCCGGGAACCCCATTTGTTCTCATCCCTGTCAAATTCAATAGGATTGTTCCATAAGGGCAGCACGGTAAAATAACAATGCAGTAAAAAGCCCCTTTTAAAAACATTTAAAATTCTGATGCTTCTAAAATAGCATCTGTTCTAAATTTTTGAATTTAACAGAGTCTTGAATCATGTTTTGGGATAGTTCCCTCCCCCCTCAACCTCCCAGTGGATTTTGGTTTCTGTCTGCATTCCTTGGGAACAGTGTTGCTTCCTTGAAATGGGAGAGACACTGAAAGAAAGGTTGGTGCCAGTATGTCTCCAAAAGCTCCTGTCACAGGCATTTTTGGAAGAGTCTTTTCCCTGCTTTCTGGAAACTACTCTAGAAAGGATATACGTGAAAAAATCTAGAAGAAAAAAACCTTATGATTGGGGAATGAGTATTTAGGGCCCGATTCTGCAGCGAGTTATGCATTCTGGCCCCCGGCCCAGCAAAGCAGTTAAGCACATTCTTAATTTTAAGCCTCTGTGGACCCCCATTGATGTGCTTATGTGCTTTTCTGGACTGGGGTCAGAGTGGTCCATGTCTTGCAGCATTGGGCCCTTAAACACTAGCAATAGGAATTGCCATACTGGATCAGACAGACCAGTGTATCTATCTATCCATTGGGCCCTCTGACAGTGGCCGGTCCCAGATTGCTCGAAGGTGCAGGGAGCCCTGTGGTGGATGATTCGGGAATAATTTACCCATAAGGGAATGTCCTTCCTACCCCCTGTCATTTGATTGTTCACTATTGACTGAAGCATGGAGATTTAAACCCCTTCTGGGTTTTTTTAAATCCCAGCTTGTGTGGATATGCTTCTTATCCAGATACATTTCTCATCCTTTTCTGAATTCTGAAGAGATCTTAGCCCTTTAACGCTCACAAACTAACTGCCTTTCATTTTTAATCAAAGATAATGAAGAGGAGTCATCTTAATTTACCTTCCCTGTCCCACTGGTTATTTTGTATATCTCTAGGATACCCCGGCTTTATTTGCCTGGTTTCCAAACTAACCAATCACACTTTTTCAGTCTCTCTTCCTATGGAGACAGGTTTCAGAACAGTAGCTGTGTTAGTCTGTATCTGCAAAAAGAACAAGGAGTACTTGTGGCAGCTTAGAGACTAACCAATTTATTTGGGGATAAGCTTTCTTGATCTAGAACCCACTTCAGCCCACGAAAGCTTATGCCCAAATAAATTGGTTAGTCTCTAAGGTGCCACAAGTACTCCTCATTCTTTCTTGATATGGAGATTTTTCCTGACCTCCAGTCATTTTTGTTGCCCATTTCTGATGCCTTCCTAATTCGGCTGGATCTGTTTACAGATTGGTTGATCAGAGCTGTATGCAGCATACCAAGTGAGGGTGTGCCACTGGTTTATATAGTGGATTAATGTATTTTCAGTCTTCTCTATGCCATTCCTTATACCAGGGATCGCAACCTTAGCACACAGCCCATTAGAGAAATCCGCAGGTGGGCCGGGACGGTTAGTTTACCAGTAGCATCCGCAGGTTCGGGCGGTTGCAGCTCCCACTGGCTGCGATTCACCATTCCAGGACAATGGAGGCAGCGGGAAGCTGCAGCTAGCACGTCTCTCAGCCCACACCTCTTCCTGCAGCCCTGATTGGCCTGGAATGGTGAACCACGGCCATTGAGAGCTGTGATTGGCCGAACCTGCGGACACTGCAGGTAAACAAATCATCCTGCCCACCTGTGGGTTTCTCTGATGGGCCGCATGCCAAAGGTTGCCGATCTCTGCCTTATACCATCTAAAAACCTGCTGGTTTTTTTTTTTCACTGCCATTTTACATCAGGGAATATTTCTGCTGAGCTGACCACAGTGACAGCCAAGTCTTTTCTCTGAATGATTAGTTCAGAATGCAGCATTGAGTATGAGTGATGCCAATTATTCCTCCCATTATGCACTACCTTGCATTCATCAGCCCTGGCTTTTCATTCAGTGTGATTAATTATGTGCCGAGCAGGCACTTGTGGTTGGCGGTACACGCACTTTGCTGAAGTTCAACCCCAGCGTCCAAACACAGTCCTGGTGCAGCAGAAAGGCCATTCTTATGGACAAGGGGTGGAGTTAGAACTAGCTTCTTTATTGGAAGCTTTAATAGGCTGAGGTCAGGACTGAGCAGTGTGGAAGAGCGTGCGGAGCTGTTGCCTGTACTGTGGTACTTGCATGGATAAATAAAAAGCGTTTAAGGTTATAGGTGCATTAATCCAACACCTTTAGAGTGAGGGCTCCGTGCTAAATGGGTGGGAAATAAGCTATTCCACAATATCTGTAGCATTAGTTAAAGAGTGGCTGTATTTCATTCATAAAAAAGGATACGTTCTTCTCAAAACCATGGGCCTGTGTGTATACGGCCATAGGGGAGGCTAGACCCCATCCTGCTCAGCTTCCCCTTCAAATACAGAGGAGACCCCAGAAGCAGCTGCCTCCCACTTCCGGTACAGAGGGGTAAGCAGAAGCTGCATGCCTAGTATTCCCCTCCCCCGCTCAGGCCAGGTGGGCTTTGTCCTTATCCTCCCAGCTCGCTGGCCGATGCAGCGGAGCTAACAAGGACAGGGGCGTGATCTGCTGCTGATATGGGACCATAATAATAGCAGGTCACAGCCCCCTGGGAACAGGGAAGGAGTTACAGGAGATGATTTTTGAGGGGGTGGGGTGCAGTTCTGTGCCACTTTTTACACAGCTCTGGTTGTATAGGCACAGTCTAGCCAGGGTGTCCCAAAATACAGCCTTTGGAACTGAAAATGTTGTACGGTGAAAACTAGCTGCTGCTGGACAATTCTAGTAGCCATCACGTGTGGCTTTACTTGGTGTACCTCATTCCAGTGAAAGCGTTCATGAACTTGCTCAGTCCTGTAGAATGGGCCCAGGGGTGAAAGTAATTATAGACACTTACCGGTATGGGGCCGGGCCGGGGCCTTGGGCGGAAGGGGCAGGGCTTGGGGGTCAGAGCCTGCCCCGGACTGGTAAGTGTTTGTAGTTGGGGCAGCTGTTCCCTCCCCTCCCCCGTCTCCTGGATGTTGGCAGCTGGGGAGGTGGGGGCAAAAGGGTCAGGAACTTTAAAGCGCTGCAGGGTCCTTTGCCGCGGCAGCTCTTTAACATCCCTGCCCCCTTTGCCTCCCCTGTCGGGGGCCCTGCTGATAGAGACCCTACCAGCAGGGCTGCCCACAGGGGAGGCAAAAGGGGCAGGGACATTAACGCGCTGCCGCGGTAGCACTTGAATGTGGGCTGCGTACGGGTTCTTACCGGCACGCAGTACCAGCCCGTACCGGCCACTGTCACCCCTGAAGGGCCCCCGAGCAGTTCCATGGGCTACAACGCAACACATGCCTCAACCCAGGGCTTGTTCGTTACCCAGATGTTGGAACCTCATGGAAACTTCAGAGAGGTTTTAAAGAGTTGTGTTCAGGTTTAAATGGCTGCTTCGGTTGTAATCTCCCAGCGACGATGCTTTCGCCTTTCACTAGTTTTTAAGATGAAGGGTCTGGCGCACTGGATCCTGTGGGTAAAATTCAAAGTCCAAAATTAGCTAGATATGCTGGTCTCATCCCTTTTCCTCTTTATCTCTTCCCAGCCTTCCCAACCTCTTTCCTCTTAATTGGACCATTTCTTTCCTACTGTGTACATGGTTGGTGTGTGTTTTGTTTTGTTTATTTTTGCTACGTTTGTATGTTGATGAAATTCTCTGAGAAGGTGTGGGTCAAGGAAAATGACTGACAATATTAAATGTAATGTATTCAAACTCCTTAAAAATAAACCAGGTTGCAGCTGGTACTTAAGTAAGGCATCCAAAATTCATTGGAGACCTACAGTAGAGGCTTTGTCTAGTTAAAGATGGAAATACGTTGCTTTCCCTTCCTCCTCACCTCCCTCTGTTGTCCCCCTCCCCGTGTATGTGAAAATGGAGCAAATCCCTTAGTAACTAATGACTAGGGCTAGTGATACAGCATAGAGGAAAACCTCACAGAGCGCAAACACAGGCCGTTGTTAGTTTCAGCATTCTATCCTTGGCCCCGAGCCAACCAATCAGTGTTCCTTTCCCACCTCTCAAACGTGTAATATACAAGAAACAGAACAACCCACCAAACCATCCAGGGAATCTAGGTGTATAATCAGGTCATTAAAATAAATATTGCTTTTCCCCCCACCCTGTTTCAGCCAAGATGGATGTAATAAAGCCAGCATCCTTGGGGGGGGGGGGGGGGGAGGGAGGGTGTATGTGTCTGAGTGTTTAAGGATCTTTAATCAGTGAGATGTGACCTCTGGCTCTGGATTCTGTTCAGTTTCACCAACAGGAAGGATTGTCTCAAGCGCCACTTTATGAATTGTGTATGCGAGATACTGAGCCCTCTCAAGTCCCATAGAAATGGATGGCACCAAGCGCCTTCCAGGATCTGGTCCTTATGAAACATTAACCTCTAAACTATCCTGTGGTTATTGGTAGTCAGCCTTCGCCCTGCAGTCAGGTCTAGTCCTCCACAAAACTGCCTGGTTCTCACCTCGCTCCAGTGGGGTTTCTGGCGCAGGGCCAGCGACAGGGGGGTACAACGGGTACAGCTGTACCAGGCCCCGGACTTAAGGGGGGCCCCCTTAAATCCGGGGCGGGCCCAGTACGCAGCTGTACCCCCTTGTCGCCGGGCCTTTGAGCAAGGCGCGGCTCCGGGCAGCCGCTGCAGTGCTCATCAGCCCCCTCCCCCAGCAGCCTCCCCCCGCCCCCCTTTGCTTCTCCCGGCCGGGCCACGCGGCCAGAGCGCATGCGGGGGTTGGGGTCCGCGGCCGGCGGGAGACCGGCCGGGGGGGGGGGGGTGGGAGTCCGCGGGCGGCGGGAGACCAGCGGGGGGGGGGCGGAGGGGGGAAGACCGGCCGGGGGGGGCGCGGGCGGCGGGAGACTGGCGGGGGGGGAGGGGCTGCGGGCGGCGGGAGACCAGCGGGGGGGGGGGGCGTGGGTGGCAGGAGACCGGCAGGGGGGGGGAGACCGGCGGGAGGGGGCCGCGGCTGGTGGGAGACCGGCCGGAGGGGGGGAGACCAGCGTGGGGGGAGTGGCGCGGGCGGCGGGGCCCCAAAATTCCTGTCGCCGGCCCTGTTCTGGAGTCACAGCAAGCCCCCGCTGAACTGGGGCAAGTCTGGCCAGAGGCGTGGGGATGGTGGGGCTCTGGCAGAGTGCTGGAGGGGGTTCATAAGATCATAGAAGATTTGGGTTGGAAGAGATGTTAGGAGGTCATCTAGTCCAACCCCCTGCTCAAAGCAGAACCAACCCCAACTAAATCATCCCAGCCAGGGCTTTGTTAAGCCTGACCTTATCCCTCCTGGGTGAGGGCTGAATGCCGCCAGATGTTCTAAGGCCAGTGTTTCCCAAAAGAGCTCCACTCCCAGTTAGGCACCCACACAAGTAGACAGGCTTTCTGAAGGACTCAGAGCATGTTGGGTGCTGAACTCAATGGAGCTGCTTGTGCTGAGTACATGGGAAAATCCATAGCTGTACGTTCAGAGTACTTGGAAATCTGGCCCTGATCACATTGTTGACCTACCCTCTACTCCCAATGAGCTCATGAACAGTGCAAGCAACTTAATTCCTTGGGCCCCAGGAAAGCATGACACAGGCTATCCAGCACCAAGAAGGCAGTCCTCCCTTTCCAGGAGAATGCAAACTGCTGGTGGCATTTTCTGCCCAAGAGAACAAAAGCAAGGCTGCCTTTAGTGCACTGTACTGAATGGAAAGCAGATGGTGCCGTTGTCACTGAGGAGTCTCCTCCTATTTTCTTCCTCTTCTCCTGCTTCCTTGAAGATCTCCGGTGTCCACTCTGCAACTCACCAATGCTTCCTTGGCTGGCCCAGGAATGATGGGGCCAAGTTCAAAGTTGGAATTTGCATCTCCCATGTCAGTCGCCAGGCCAGCACTGCACTTTGTATTCTAGGTAAAGAATTGATTAGACAGACCCACAATCGGGAGTGAGGGATGGTTCCTGGTGGTGTATTCAGAGCCTGTAAAAAGGTAATGTCTTATGGGTGAAGAATTGAAAGTGCTCCACCCAATTCTGTCCCTATTTGACTTGCATCATGCCAGAGTGAATGGTAATTAATATCAATTGAAAGTCCATGTCAGTCTTGAAGCATTGACCAATGCCTCCAAGTGGTGTGTTCTCTAAAGAGATTTCCTTCCAGTGGTCTCTATAGAATTGTTATTTTGTGGACAATCAGAATGCAAGTGATTCATTTCACAGGTACTAAGTAATGCTGTTTCAGCCATCATTTTCTAAGGCTGCAATATAACACTAGCTATGTTTTTAGATCAAAGAACCATGGCTGCTGTCAGTCTCCTGTGATCTTTATTGACTTGATTAATTAGAGCCTTCCCTGGCCTCTCCTCCAGTCACCACTTGACCTAGGGGAAACTACTCAGGCCACCATTTTCCGTGACCACTCCTCTTCCCACCCCTCAACATGGGACAAGGAGATGTGAGGGAGAAATCTTGTGTGGAGCGGACTCTGGAAACACCCATGTCCAGTAAAGCCCACAGCTGGGCAGAATTATTGACCCACAGCTGGGCAGAATTTACAGTATTAGTGCCAAATTTTTTTCAATACAAAGTTATTTATTTGAAAGAATCACAGACAGGCAGCAAAAGGTTATACAATGCTTCTTCCTAATAAATCTCAACTCCCCAAGCATGAACCTTTAGTACCTATGTTGGGCCTATACAGTTCCTGATTGGCAAAGAAAGTGGGTATAGCTACCAGTCCTAGATGAAGGACTCTCTTTCTTTTCTTCCAGTCCTAGATGAAGGACTCTCTTTCTTTTCTTCTTCTCAAGCATGTGGTCTACCAAGTCGCCCCCGGGGCAAGGTGTTGGCTACCCTAAAATCATCTGATTCAAGTGTCCATCAGAAGTCCCTCAAAGCAGGGTGTTGGCTATCCTGGGGCCTTTTGTCTTACAGCACATCTTTACATGGTAATTGGGAAGAGTGTTTGATATTCCCCAATACTTATACCACTTTCTCAAAGGAGTCCCAAGTCCCAAAATATTCAGATCATTTCTTGCAAATTTGTCTAGCTTCTGTTTCTGACACCTATTTATTTTCAGTGAGGCATCTATTACTGGAATTTGTCATTTGCAAGGATCCCCTGTGGAGAGCGATTTTCCTTGCCTTCTCCAGTGTTTGCCTTTCGCTGATTGTTTATATTCCCATTGGGATTCAAGATCCAGACTTTAGCTCTTCATCTCTGTTAATTTATTGTCTATAACCCCAGGGCACACTAGTGCAGATACCACAGGCTCCATTAACAAGTTACCAAGAACCTGGTCCCTGCGTCTGATTTCCCTGTATTTGCATAAATGTTTAAAACCATAATACAACACACAGCCATAATTTTTGCTCACACTCTTATCTGCTGATGAGAGAGATGAGCAGCTGTTTGAGTTCATCAGCATTAAAATCCTGTGGCTGATGGTTTTGTCCTGTGCTTTACATTTTAAACTTTAACTGTGCCAACGTTTTAGCCCTCATGCTCTTTCTCTGTGGTATGGACACCATTCTATGACCTTATTCAATTGTCATGTAGATGTCTGAGCCAAAAGTCGGGGCAGGAGGAATGGGGTTTTGCTCAAATCGAGAGGAAAAGTATAGTTTCTTTTGGTGGACTTCTGTCATGAGAAATACACTTCTCAGCAATTAGACTTGTGTGATCTAGAAATCTTTCCGTACTGGTGGTTTGATTGGGAGGGTGTATATCACAGGCTGTCAGAACCATTTACTAGGGAAGACAATGTCTTCATAGGCTGTCACATGTCCATTCACGATGGCCCTACCCATCCTCACCCCTGGGTGATAGCTACAGTCTTCTGAGCACAGGGCTGAGATCCAGGAATTCTTCCATTATAATGCCACCCTTAATATGGTGCCCTTTGGCAAATCTGAAAAACCCCACACTCTCCCCTGTTGAGCTGAACTGAGTAGAGAATGGAACAGACTTTCATAAAAAGGTGTGGTTTTGTTTGTTGAAATTTAATATTTTGAACATTTTTTTGACCAGCTCTGGAGTTCAGAGTGCTGAGGACTTTAACCTGTCACTACACTGCATAACAAGGGGTGTTTGGAGTTTCCTGGTGAAGGTGGGGATAGAATGCAGAGCCTACTCCTGAGAAAGCTATTGCCTCTCTGACATGGATAAAATAAGAATCCCTGTTAGCAGTATAGGGTCTATGAAACACCATATGAAATTTTGTATTGATCTGATAAACGACAGTGGTACCAGTGCACACATTACCTTTTCATTGCCCTAGACGCTCTGATTATACTCTGAACAAGGCGTATTTTGATGGTTTAACCTTGACTCTTCCCCCGCTCAATAATGGATACTAAAAGTATGAATATTTAACCCTTTATATCTCAAAGTGAATACATTTCTTGAAAAATAACCCTCCTTCATTCACATGATTTACTGCTCTTGTAACAATTTGGTTCTGGGACAAAACACAAACAAATGATCCGAGAAGATAGGAAGAAATCAGTAATAGTTAAATGTGTTCAGTCGCAGGTGGCATGTCTGATTCCTTTGCTCCTTTTTGCTCTCCTCCTGTAAGTCTAAATAATAGCTCTCATGGGTTCTGACAAGCCTGCCAAGTCTAGTTAGCTCTTCAGGCCGGATGCCCTTTGTTCTTTCATCAGCAGCTATGCCAGGAAGTAGCCAATGATCATAAGGTTCTTAAATTCATGCAATATTTCAGGAGCACGCGTTAAACAATGCCCTGACTCTAGCTGTTATAATTGAAATCAGTGGGAGCTGACTATAAATAGTCCCTCTTAAGGCTTAAAGAGGACACTGTCAAATTAAACATCACACTGTTTTCTAAAATTATCACACTGGAGACAGTGGTGGGGAGGGGAGAGGAATCAGTTATTTTTTTCTTTACGTAAAATCATAGAACTACAGGGTTGAAAGGGACAGCAAATGTCAGCTCGTCTAACCCTCTGCCATGATGCAGGGTTAGTTGTGATTAAACCATGCGAGATAGATGGTTATCCAGCCTCCTTTTTTGAACTGTCCGTATCATCAATTCCCGACTTGTTGCTGTGGGTCTTTTACAGAGTGGGAGGAAAAAATCTAAAAACCGAGACAAAACCCAGGAAAATCTATCTTCTATATATATAAAAGTCAAGTGGTGTATGTATGTATGTATGTACGTATGACTGCGAACTCCTCCCGCACCGTTTGAGCCAGAGACTTGAAATTTGGTACAGTGAGGGGTCTTGGGGTCTAGATGCTGGTAAGGGTTGAAAAATGTTCGGATCTCACCTCTGACGCCCCCCAGGGGTGAAAGTCTTTCAGGGCCAATCACATCAGCTTGGCAGTTAGGTGGTGATGATGTCATAATACCCCCCTCCAACAGACACCTCACTCGCTCAGCTCACCCCTCCCTCCTCCAACGGAACCCCGGAGATCCCTCAGTTCTCTGCCCCTCCCCCCTCCCAACGGAACCCCGGAGATCCCTCAGTTCTCTGCCCCTCCCCCCTCCCAACGGAACCCCGGAGATCCCTCAGTTCTCTACCCCTCCCCCCTCCCAATGGAACCCTGGAGATCCCTCAGTTCTCTGCCCCTCCCCCCTCCCAACGGAACCCCAGAGATCCCTCAGTTCTCTGCCCCTCCCCCCTCCCAACGGAACCCCGGAGATCCCTCAGTTCTCTGCCCCTCCCCCCTCCCAACGGAACCCCAGGATCCATCAGCTCTGTACCCCCCCACCTGCGAAGGTCCCCGGAATCCCTCAGCTCTGGGCCCCCTCCCCGCCTGCGACGGATCCGAGTTGGGTTTGGTGGGACGGTAAGTGAGGTGGGGGTGTCGGGTTCGGTCGGGGGGTGAGGTGGGGGTGTCGGGTTTGCTTGGGGGGGTGAGAAGGTGTTGGGGTGGGTGAGGGGTGAGGGGTGGGTGTTGGGGTTGGTCAGGGGGTGTCAGCTGTCTGCCACCTCCCCACCTCCGACTGACCTGAGCAGCGCCGGGCACTTTTGCTAGTGTGTTTATAAAAGCGCCAAAATTGGCCAAGGGCCCAAGGGCAGGTGTAGAAGCTGTAATTATTTCAACTCTGTTTTTAAAATGGACTAAATTCCAAATGAGAGACAAGATGGGGGAGGGTAATATAAATGATTGGACCAACTTCTGTTGGTAAAGGAGACAAGCTTTTGAACTCTACTTCACGCCTGGGAACGCTGCCCACAGTGACTCTGGAGTGTGAGTACCGAGTGCTGGACAGACTGTTACAAAGGATGGGCTAAAATCTAAATTGGTTGCGAGTTCTGTACTGAGATTTCACTAACCAGTTATCAAGTGCAAACTGCTCAGGCACTGTAACAGCCTCAACTGGGGGTCACAGACAGTCCTCTTGGATACTCCCAGTGGGGTACCTGTCTCACCAGCCATTTGTGATATATGGTCCCTTACAGCAAGAATCACACAATATTGAGGTTACTCCCAGTTCAAAAGGACCAGTCATTTACCCCAGGTCAATTAAAGCTTAGATCTCACACCAAAGGCAACGCTTGTAGCCAATCCTATAATAAACTACATACAGATTTACTAATAGGAAAAGAGGACAGTAGAGTTATTTACAAGGTTAAAGCCAGTAAAGGTATATACACAAATGAGTTATAATCTTAAGTTTCAAACAATTATGGAAGCTTCTATAATAAGGAAGCTCTATGGTGTGATGCCTACAAATAACTTGACAATGGGTATGCTTCTGGTTTGCTGTCTGTCTATCGCCAGTTTTGTCTTATGGTTTCTTGGTTTTCCCCCCACTGTCTTTATCCATCTGTTGTCTCTTGTCTTATACTTGGATTCTAAGATCTTTGGGGCAGGGACTGGCTTTTTTTTCTGTGTTTGTGAAGTCCCCAGCACAATGGCATGCTTGTCCTTGACTGGGGTCCTTGGGATTACGAGAATACAAATGATAATAAGGATAAAATGGTGAACGTTGTAGGTTTTACTCCTTGATTCAGCTGAGCAGATAGGCATATGCTAAAATCCATCCTAATTCAGCAAAGCACTTAATCGTGTCAGTGGGACTTAAGCGTGTACTTAAGTGCATGCCTACGTGCTTTGCTAAATAGGAATACTCTTGCAATGAAAAAAAAATCATATGGATGTTCACCTAAATGGAGTTGTGAGAAGTGGTTGTACCTAGCAGTGCAAATGAATGAGGTGAAAATGAATTTTCTGTTTTATTCTAGCTCAGGGGTTCTCAAACTGTGGGTCGCAATCCCTCAGGGGGTCGCTGGCCGCCTCCCGAGGGGTCGCGAGCTGCTTGTGCCGCCGAAAAGCCGCTGCCATGATCGCTTCCGCATCCAGCGGCTATTTTCGGCGGACATGCTGAGTGCTCCTGAAAGCGCTCTTCATGTCCGCCGAATGCGAAGTTAATGTATTCGGCGGCTTTTCGGCGGACATACAAGGGTTCTCCTCACCGAGAGAGAAACTAAAAAGGGGGTCACGGTTCTCAATAGTTTGAGAACCCCTGTTCTAGCTAATATTTTGAATAGTTTTCTCTTGCGAGCCCCACTATTTGCCCTGCTCCAGGGGCAACTGGGGAGTAGTGGAAGTATCCCAGCTTAGCAAAACTTTATTATGGCTGGTAAATCCTTTCACCAGAACAGGAGGAAGACGATTCTTTTTGTATCGTGGTTACATCCTTAAGTCATTTTTCCAGAAATCACATTGCTCTTTGGCTGCTGCAAGACAGAAATAAGTCATAGAACTTGTTGCATATATTAAATCTCCATAACAGACTAAGTATATGTCTGCATTGAAACTCAGGCTCTAATATTGGACCCTGAAAACATAGTTTCAGGTCTTAATTAAACCTCAGTTTCAGGTCTTAATTAAAATCTCCTAGAAAAGCAAACCCAATCTGAAGTTGTGCCTGAGTCAATCTGACTAAATTCCCATAGGGAGGATCAATCTATCTTTTATGTGTGCTTTTCCTTAGAAAAGCAATAACGACCATTGCAAACTCAAGTCTCCAATTACCTTAGTCGGTACCTAATGCTGGACTTTATGTAGATTGTACATATACTTTGTGCTGGGCAAGTGGGATGATGCTCTGATATTGAAAAATTTAAACTCAACACTTGGTCAATAAGTATATTTATTACTGAAGTCGGAACCATGTTTTTTGTTCCGTGTTTGTACTTAGATCCTGGTCTATGACCAGAGCTCCTAGGTCCTATGGTAATTGAAATAATGAATAATGTATTGCCATCCACTGGAACAGCACAACGTAGAGAGAAGCCAGGGATATGTTGTACTTACAAAGACCATTTTTGGACTGGAATTTAATCCACCTGGCATCTGTAACTTTATCCTTGCCCATTAACTTTTCCCCATCTCCTCATTGAAGAGCAACACCAGCCAACAAATAAACAGAGCATGCAACAACACTTTCTCTCTTTGATTGCCAAGAAGATGGCAGAATCATTCTAGCAACTGTTTCCAACGTTTAAGTCATGACAAATAATTCAATAAATAGACAAAATTACAGCGAATGGCAATGAGGCATGGGAGAGCTACTTCTGATGGAACACAAGACTTTGGGGGTTGTTTTTCCCTATTGATCTTGAACAGAACCATTGTCATTTGCTGGTCCTGAACATTCCTAAAGTCTAGGAATTGTTTAATACAAATGTGAGCAAACAGTGCATTTCAGGTTTCATAGAGTTTATGGCCAGAAAGGGACCATTAGATCATCTAGTCTGACATCACAGGCCATTAAATTTCATTGAGCCCAATAACTTGGCTTAGACTGAGACATTTCAGTCTGGTGACTAAACCTTTGTATGTAGAAAATAGGAGAGACTCTGGCACCACCATTGCCTGAGGTGCCTGCAGTGGCAGGGAATTAATTAGATGGGATATGCCCAGATGATCTTAGCGAGTGATCTATATTCCGTGCTGCAGAGGAAGTAAAAAAAAATCTCTCCCAATATGAAAATTCCTTCCTGTCCTCAAATCTGGCCATCAGTTGGACACCTGAGCATGTGAGTTCTCTGTACCTCCTTGTGGTCCATTCCATACACTTCTGGTAGCTAAGATAATTTATAATAGTCCAGAAAAATTAGATCATCCAACCAGGGAATAGAAACCACATCATGTGACCTAGGGAACCAGTTACAGAGCTCAGATGTTGAATTCCAAATAATTGACAGAGTACACACTATGGAAAGCTCACAAGCACACAATGTGTGTCATAGCATTAACACACACCCATAGACCAGATCCTCAACTGGTGTATTGGTATAGCTATATAGACTTAAATGGAGCTATGCCTGTTTATACCAGCAGAACATTTTCCCTGTTGCTCTAAGAATGTTGAATAGTGAACAAATTTGGCAACATCTTAATGTGCTCTTGGACCACTTGTGAACAGGAGGTGGGTAAAGAGCCTAAAATTGTTGAACAGCTCACTGAATAACTGGCCCATTTCTACTTATGTAAATCAAATGGTCCTCTTACCCTGACAAGGTCCTTTGTTACCGAAGGTTAATGGGTGAGCATGACGGTTCTATAGTAAACAACATATTACACCTCTGTCTGCTGCAGAAGAAACTATTCCATAAGCAGAAGCATATAGGAGTAGCAGCACATAGCCTTAGCTATATGTCTGCAGCACAGTGCCCCTAGCCTCACGCTAGAGAACTACTTCTGTACGTAGTCCAAGGCCAGCTCTACACTACCCGCCAGATTGGCGGGTTGAGATCGATCTTTCAGGGATCGATTTATCGCGTCTCGTCTAGACACAATAAATCGACCCCTGAGCACTCTCCCGTCAACTGCGGAGCTCTACCGTGGTGAGAGGTGCAGGTGGAGTCGATGGGGCATCAGCAGCAGTTGACTCAGTACCATGAAGACACTGAAGTAAGTCGACCGGAATAAGTCAACTTCAGCTACACCATTCGCATAGCTGAAGTTGCATATGCTAGGTCGATCTCCCCCACCCCCAGTGTAGACCAGGGTCAAGAGAAATGTGCCACTCATTGAAACCTCCTCATCAAAGCCTCCTCACCAATTCCTTTATTGGTGTTCCTTGCTATATATTTAATATTTAATAGGCAACATGCAGCTCTATGTTCTAAGTTAAATAGTTCAATGGATTATATATTATTTAATAGGTGGGACTTACTGAAGTCACTAAAGACAGAGTTTAACAGCCATTTGTATAAATGGGTTCAATTACATAACTCCCTTCATTATAGATTCATTTGTGTTTTAATGCATTCATTATTTGATTAATTTGCAAACGGAGTGTTTTGCCATCTCGGGCACTGCTAGCACTGACCTCTTTTCTTCTAGATAATGTGTGAATGTACAGTCAGTCCTGAGCGGCTGATGGATCTAAAATTCAGATATATGCAAGACCCACTCTGCTGTTACAGACACAGGCCAATGTAAAGTGTTGAACTCCATTCCCAGCATTGCTTCTTATGAAGATTTTAGAGGTATATGTATTTTCATATAGACTTTTTATTAAAGGGTGAGAGTATGGTCTTGCAGATCTTTAAATGTTATTTACATATTCTTATTTCTTGTTATTGGTATTTGTATTCTAGTAGTACCTAGTGGCCTGAACAAACACAGTAATAACACCTAGTTCTAATATAGCACTTTGCAAAGGAGGTCAGTATCATTTCCCAGATAGGGAAACCGAGGCACAGAGCTGTGACATGACTTTTCCAAGGTCTTCCAGCAGGCCAGATCTGGGAAAAGAACCCAGGTCTCCTCAGTCCAGTCTAGTGTTCTGTCCAATAGGCAACACTGCCACCTTGTAGTTCTCAGGTCAAAGCTCTCACACTCAAAGTAGACAAGACAGAGAAAGGGTATGGGAAACAGGAATTATTATCCCCATGTTATAGACTGGGTCTTTAGGCATGGAGAGATTTTAAGATTTGCCCAAAATCACCTATAAAGTCTATGGCAGAGCCAGGAACTCAAATCAGGTCTCCTGATGCCAGTCCAATGCCTTAATCACGAGACTCATCTTCATTTCAGCACTACTAGTTGTCTTGTCATGTGACTTTATTTAAATGTCATCTCTCTACATTTTGCCTTATCCCTGGTGAAACAGAGATACTACTACTTGTCTTCTGTACAGAGGTTAAGTAGCTTTGACATTCTCTAAAGAAATTTTGCTGTAGAAATGCAAAGTATTAACCATAAAGGAGAAATTACCTGAAATCAGAGCTTCACATATGGGTAGGCTTGGCACAATTTGATTTTTTTAAAATCAATTTAATGTTGACAGATAATATTAATATTTATTTTTAAGATGTTTTTATATTAATGTGTGTTGCACGGAATTGTGGATTTTAAGCATTTTTTATTTTAATCCATTTTACATTTTGACAGTTGAGACATTTAATGACCGTCGATACTGGGATTCCAAAAATGTGAAGCTTTAAAAACCATAAGAACAGAAATTGTCAACATCACATGTCAAATGACTCAAAATAAATATCCTTCAATCAGTGGTTCCCAAACTTTAACAACCTGTGAACCCCTTTCACTAAAATGTCAAGTCTTGCGAACCCCCTCCTAAAAATGAGTATTTCCAGGGATTTTCTCCTTTACCAGAGTATAAATTATAAAAGCAGTGATCTTGGAAATATAAAATTTGTTTTTGTGCCATGCTTATTACACACTATTTATTATTTGTTATTTATCATTATTGTATTTTATTTATTTATTTTATGAAAATGGCAACACTCTTCCAAGATCTCACTTTCGTAGCTTGTATTACTTTCAATAAGCCTGTTATAGAACAAGGCTCCTATGTTGCATCAAGGAAATGAGAAACAGTATGAAGGTATTTAAGAAGCCAACTCAAAGAGTTCCTCCTACATAAGCAGCAGTCCGGGCAAACAACGTGCATTACAACAAAGCTTAAACTCGTTCTCCACAGTACTTTTAAAAACAACACTAGCTGTTTATTTAAGTTTAAAAACAGCAAAATATATCCACATCCCTTTCATTTCTTATAAGGTGTCTTGAAGTTTAAATCTCCTCAGTGTGATAGAGATGCTTGCTTTGATCTGCTTCACTTCTGGAAGTCCAAGGGCTCCGGGCTGCTGGCCCTATGCTGCCTGGGATCTCTAGAGACAGCTCTGTCCGCCATTAGGGATTTTTTTCCCGAGAACCCCCTGTAACATTTTGCGAACCCCCAGGGGTTCATGAACCCCAGTTTGGGAATCACTGCCTTAATCAATTAATCATATCTGTTTTTATATTCATTCACTAGTTAATTTGTAACAAGCCTAGTTCAAACATCTAAATCACTGGATTTTGACTCTGAGTTCTCAGAAAAGTAAGAAAAAGATTGTTTATCTGTACATTTTAATTATTAGCAAAGGCAATATTTTGTGGTTGGTTTGTGTGCATACAGTGAAATCTATGTATACTGACATCTGCCAATAAAATCTAATCCTTCCAAGCCTACATATGAGCCCTGTAGCAGAGCGGTCACTCACCCCAGCTGCGCCCCCGTGTGGTCGTCTGGGGAATCCGCTCTTTCCAGCTTCCGGAGCGCCCTCTGCCGGCCGATGTCCGCTCCTGCTCTGGCCCCATGTCCCTCCCAGACCCTGGTGCCCACGAAGCTGAGGGTGCTGCACCCTTGCAGAACCCCCCCAAGTCTTAGGGTCTCCCCTCCCTGGGGAACCCTACACCCACTATCCCCAACTTGCCTCAGGCTTTGCCTCTGCTAGTCACCATTTGCCCCGCTCACTGAGGCGGACTGCAGTATCAGGCTACTCATCACAGGCCTCCAGACTGTGGACCATATGAAGAAGATTATGCACATATGATTTATTGTAGGAATGAATGGGGCAGCACTCTGCTGGATCCATTTGTTCCGATCCCGCAAGCTCCTCATTATCAAATCCCTATGATGTAGAGTTTGGCAACACTATCTTCCACTCTTCCTCTTTATATGGGATCTCTGCCAAAGAGAGGAGGACGCCAAGGACTCCAGGACCAGCAACTTATGATGGCACCCAGCGCTGTCTTCCGCAGTATTGCGGGCTCCACCATCAGCACTAGGATGCCCCAAAGCCAGAAAGAAATCAACAGAATGATGAAGCATAGCACCAGTGGCTCACACTTAATCCAGGTCAGGGAGAAGTGACATGAGTGAGTACCGAGCTAGAAGCACTGTGGACCCGGCTAATAGTCTGGGACTGAGGATATCAGACCACTGGGTTGCCAGGGTCCAGTTTTGAAGCAAACACTTGGTCGAGAACGGACCCTCCCCAGCCTGGTGAAAATGAGCTAGTGACTAAGGATGGGGGAGAGCAAATGACGGAGGGAGGGAGAAGGGTAGGGCCTTGGAGAAGGGGCGGGGCAAGAGTGTTTGGTTTTCTTCTCTCAGAAAGTTGTCAACCCATCAAGTTAGTCTGAAGCCTCACAGTCATGCTGGACTCTTCCAGCCTCAGCCTTTGAAATTCTCCTTAACTAGGGTGAAGTGTAACCAGTGGAATAACTCTCTCACCAGAAAGTTGTAGGAGAAGGAGACGGACACATTACGTAGCACCGTGAGATGCCTCTCTTGGCCCCAGTAACCAGCAAAAAAGTTACGCAAACTTTTTTTTCCCCTCAACACAACCCTTCATAAAGGCACTTGCTTTGCCCTTTGCCAACAGTGCAGGCCTTGGCCGACTCCTATGCTGTGCAACAGAATGACTGTGGTGAAAGTCTACAGTCAGCCCCTCCCCTTTCATCCCCCAGGCTCCCTTCTGACCCTATTAGCATGCATAGCATGAGTGTTGGGTGTACAGAGAGGAGAAAAACGGTGCTTGGACATGCTTCTTCATAATGTTATTCTGCATGTTTAGATCCCTTGGATAAAATTGCTTTGTGCTGTTAGGAAAAAAACCCAGACATTCCTTTACTTGTAAACAAAGCATATCTGATACAGAATCAGAGCCCAGTTCATGGCAGACTCCGTTATGCCATTTGTCCAGAGTTATTCTTCAGAACTGAACCACACCCTACAGAGGGAGGAATGGGGAAAGTATAGGGCACAACAAGAGGTGGGAGGGGCCTTAAGCAGTCAGCTTGAGACTGATGGAAAGAGACCACCAATGCTGAGAAAGGATGGTAGAGTTGAAGGATGGGGTAGAGGGAGGTGGATACGACCAGCCCTGTCTTTCATGACTTGAGTTTTAATTGGGAAGGAGAAGTTCATTTGTAATAGCGAAAGGGAGGATGATCTTGTGGTGAAGGCACTGGGCCTGGGACTCAGATCTGGATTCAATTACTGGGTCTGACACAGACTTCCTGTGTGAACATGGGCAAATCACTTAATCCCTCTCTGCCTCCGTTTGCCATTGTTGTTAACGGGATAATTCTTCTGTCTCCTGCCCCACTGACTTGCCTTGAGTGTTTAGACGATAAGCTCCTTGAGGCAGGGCCAGTCTCTTCCTGTGTGCCTAGCACACTTGGATCTGATCTTGCTGGGGGTATCTAGGCACTTTCATAATATACATAACGTTTCTCAAGGAAACGTTACAGTTCATGTAATGTTAGGATTTCCTGCCATACCTAGTGGAGCAAGAGCAGGAACAGAGGCAGTGAAGGGAAGGGGAGAGCCAGCCAGAACAGAAGGGTGGATGGAGTTGTGAGGAAGAGGAAGGGTGTCAGGAGCAGAAGAGAGGGCAAAGTTGAAAAATTTGTCTGACCACAGAACTGACAAAGAGCAGGAAGGAGGGGAGGTTGGGAGCCCGGGAGCTAAGAGCAGCAGAGAGGTTAGTAGACGTGCAGTCACAGAAATCACTATATTTATCCCACTGCTGATACCAATAAGGGACATTCACCAGAGTGGCTTTTGTGTGAGACCTGTCAGCTAGGAACTGGGCTAAATCCACCAACTCCTTTCAGGGAGTTATTCAATGGGAATGTCTTTTGGCCACTGTCAACTTGGGCTAGTTTTGAGCAGACAACAAACCGCGCCTCGTATCCAATCCCCTTAGCCATCTAGGTCCCTCCCTCTCCCAACAGACTCGCTTTCATTCTCTGTGTATTGTTTTATGGCTCTGCACTCATCCTTGGCCCTGATAATTCTCTGTGTATTGGGCTGCATCTCAACGAGGGATTTAAGAACATGGCTTATGACACTGTTCACACTGGAGTGAGTAATAGCATCTTTCAATAGCACTGAAAGCACCAACAAAAACACAGACAAATGGATAGTCCACTTGTTCTCTTTGGTTCAGGCAAATATATATGAGTGTTAGCACTGTGCTTACATGAATCAACAGCTACTTCTGCACGTGTGGGGAGAGGACCTGATCCATTCCTCACAAGAAGCAAAATGGAGGAGCCTTAGGAGGTCACGACCAGGCAGCAAGATTGCATCAAGATTTCTAAGGGCTATTTCACCCTCATTTGCATGGGGCACGAGAGGACAGGGGAACGGTGGTGTAATTGCTACTTAACCTCAGTTTTATTTCTGCCGCGGAACAAGATGCTGGTGAAACAATGAGTGTAGCGCTATGTGTCATTTGGTGCATGTGTTGTGACTTATTACGTGCACTGAGCGCTCTAGTCTATATTACCTGTTATTGTGGTAGCACCCTAGGAGCCCCAGTCAAGAACTGCGACCCTGTTTAAGGCAGTCAGGATTACTGGCAGGGTGTAAACTTTTCCACCCTGTTAAAGCACAGCAGGTCCTCAGGGCAGGTCTACGCTACAGAATTACTTCGGTATAACGACATCGCTCAGGCGTGTGAAAAATCCACATCCCTGAGACACATCCTTGTACCGACCGAAGTGCTGGTGTCGACAGCGTGATATTGGCAGGAGAGCTCTCTCCCATCAGCATAGAGTGTCTTCATTAATGTGCTGCAGCGACGCAGCCGTATCTGGGCAGCGTTTTAAGCGTAACCCTGCCCTAAGTGCAGTGGAACTGCTGCTCTTTCCTTGCTCAGCGGGGCAGGCTCTGGAGGAGGACTCCCAGCAGGTTCAATGGTAGGAATAGGCCAAAGGAGCTGCCACTGATCCACTAGCTTGATCCCCAGCCACCAGATTGTGGTAATATGCAGCCTCCCGACCATTTAGTCTTCATTCTCCTGCTATCCCCAGCCCAAATCTGTGGATTCAGTACAGGCTGGGGGGCAGGCAGGCTGCCTCCAGGCTCCAGAGGGAGAGAGGGAGCTATATAGCTATGTGTTTCCTCATCACCAGAGATGAATAGGTCTCTCTCATCCCCTATTAAATTTCAGAGCTGTGTAATCAAGCTAGAACTATTGCTGTGCTTGTGGCTATAAAAAATGTTTGTAAAGTTCCGCTATTCTTTTTAGCAGTTTGACCTATACTCCCTGTGCTGCTTTGGTAGTGAGGGTAATTGCCGTTGTTGGGAAGTAACTGCAATGAAAGCAGTGAGGATACCCAGATGGAAATGAGGGCAGATTTGAGGCCAAAATTCCAGGCATGGAGATATATATTTAAAAATCAAAGCAGGGTAGGGTGAGGCTGATCTGTGATAGGAGATTGCAAGACTATGGGAAGCAAGGTGACTGCAGGGTGGAGTTGAGTATGTGTTATTGAACTGCTTCAAGGGCAAAATTATGGGTTGGTTTTTATGAGTGGCAGGTTTTCATCCATATATGTAAGGGGTGATTCTGTCCCCCTTTGCTCACACTGAGTTGTACGAGGGGAAGGATTGTCTTGGGTTTACGGCATTAGATGGGGGCTCAAGTTTTAATTCCTGACTCCCTGGGTGACCTAGACATTGAGACACGTGCTACAGTCTTGGCTAAGAGACGGACGGTCGTCTTTTAGTTCATGCATTAGAGGCTTATAGGTTAAGCTCCAGAGGTTAAGATCCCAAGTTAGATCCTGGTCACAGTTGAGCAAGATCTGTCAGCGTTACATGTGTGCACGCAGCGCCTCTGTGTCCTGTAGATGCTGAACTGCAGATCGTTGCATAAAGATACCGAGTGTCCTCCCCAGGAATGACATGGGGAAGCTTCTGTGAGGCGACATTTGCCTCCTCATTAGGGAGTGGTGTATGCCAATGTGTCATGTCAGCAATTACTGGCCTCGGTAAGTGTGTTAAAAGGGTGGGCAACAGGTGAAGTGTCCCCTGGGGAGGGTAGTTTCCTGTTCTGCCCCCGGCCCCTGCCCACACTCCACCTTGCTCCACCCCAGCCTCTGCCCCCATTCCCACTTGGGCCACCCTCCACGTCCCTCTTCTCCTTCCTCGCAAAGCCCCCACTGCTTGCCACGTCCCTCCTCCCCTCCCTCCTCCGTCATGAGGCCCCCGCCTCTCGCCACATCCTTTTTCTCCTCCCTCATGAGGCCCCCAATGCTCACCACGTCCCCCCTCTCCTCTTTCCCCTCCCCCACGAGGCTCCCGCTGCCTGCCATGTCCCTCCTCTCCTCCCTGCTCCCACGGTTAAAAGTATATTGTGCCCCGAATGAAGCTTTAAGAGCTGGAGTCAGTCAGGGAGCTTAGGAGCTGACAGTGCACAGTGCTGCTGAAATCTGTATGTCTGTATCTGTGCATCAGCTTTTCAAGTTGGATTTTAGTTCTTGGCAAGGGCCAGATCCTGCAGTCCTGATTTCACCAGAATCCCAGGCTCAACAGGCGCAAGCTCAACAGCAGTGGATATTTAAGGCGTCTCTTCTTGGAAGAAACACATGGTCGGAGGTGATCGTGTTGGGTTTATCGTTCTTTGCCCACCGCCATTGTCGTCCCCTATAGCTTCCCTGCCCATTCAGCCTTTGGCCTTTTTGTTGAGAGACTCAATAAAAGGATCAGTTATTGTTTCTGACTGATGCCGCCGCACATCCAACGGGAAGTGTGCTGGGGCAAGCAACTCTTTTCACACAGGCTACCAAGGAGATGAAAATGACTTTGGGTCACAGCCAACCTTTGAAGCAGAGACCTATTCATTCAAAGCCCTGTATCCTATGATGAGTCCCCTACGCCATCCAGTTCCCTTGTGCACCATCACTTGCTTTACAGGTGTAGTAATTTCTTTGTTCTCATATTCTGTTCAGTAAATAAGCTATAAAATGAGCAGCAGATCCCTGCCTGCATATACAGTCACTGTGTTGAGGGTGTATCTTTTTGTGAACAGTCACAGACCAAATATAACACAGTAGCTTGTCTGACCCACCGTTGCCTAGTTCCTTAGGGTACAGTCTCACTGTTATACCGTAGGTGCAATGTATGCAAGTTCCCTCACTGTTCATTGGTCTTGCACCTGAAGTAAGGACTTGACTTCTCCTCGCATCAGCTCTGCAGTGGGTTTTCTGGTGGATCACTTCAGATTTTTCTGATGGATTTTTCCACCCACCGAGAAGACAGCCAACAATAGTGGCTTGAACATTGTGCGGAAACATTCTTTGCCTCAGCCAGTCTCCGGAGAGTTAGAGGCCAGTCACTAAAACCCAGAATCACATGTGGCCTCTGCCTCTTGCTTGTGAGTGTACGCAGTCAAGTTCAAAAACTTTATTACGTTTCAAGAGGTTTTGGCTTCATGGGTTGCTTTGTATTGCAGTATAATACCAAACCCCACCTTTCTCTAACTCTCCATCCCAGTCATCCCAGGGGATTTTATAAATGTTAGTTCCTACTCTGCAAATCACCAAGGTAAAGATGTCATCAAACAAAAACCTCCCCTGAAATGAACAAGCATCCGTTGTGTACTGCCATCATACAAGGCTGTTAGAATCTCATCCCCAGGGGCCAATTCCCCCCCTGAGCTGCAGTGTGCACTTACTAAAACACAGTAATTATGTCATAATTACTGCACGACAGCTGTGGCAAGGGAGTTGTGGGGCTGGCACTTGTTTCATTCATTGAAAGGGGGGAAGGGAAGAAACAACGTCAGGAAATATTAAGAACTGGGGATACTTATCTCTGAAACCCCATAAAAGTGGATTAATTTAGTTTGCTACAGTTCCAGTAATATCCAGTTAGATTATCTCTTCTGAAGACCTAGTGTGGTTAGAAAGCTCCAACTTGCCTGGCTTAGGTTGTGTTCTAACTTTAACTGACTTGTCTGGAAACTGGAATCCTGCTTTATTGTCTCTTAACTCCACCCTCTTTGGGCTTCAGCCAATCAGTCCCGTCTAATGTCCTGGTTTTTTGGTTTAACTTTTTTTTAACCATTTATAAACTTGCCCCCTTGGCCTTGCCTGACCAGAAGGAAGTGAGGGGCAGCCAGCACCAAACACTCAAGGAAAAGAGAAGAGACTCCAAGAGAGGAAAGAAACAATACAGACTAATCTTACATTGTTCCCATTTGCATCCTTGAGAAGCTGCCATGCCGCATTCCTCTCACCATATGGTGCTCTGCAGGTCAATACATCAGCAGCTCCCCATAGCCCAGTTAAACAGGAGATAAAATATGCAGTGTTGCTGTAGCCGTGTTGGCCCCAGGATATTAGAGAGACAAGGTGGGGTGAGGTAATATCTTTTATTGGACCATCTTCTGTTGGTGAGCGAGACAAGCTTTCCAGCTTATGCAGAAGCTGGAAAGGTAGAACAGATTGTTTAGCATAAGCAGTTAACACATTTCAAGGGATCATGCAAGGTGAAGTGTCATCACGTTAACACTGCTCCAATCACAGGGAGGAAAGGAAGGAGCTGGGGTAAGCAGCTGGGAGGAGTTGTTAGTGGGTTACAGATTTGTTGTGATAAACTATAAATCCAGTGTCTCTCTTCAGGCCAGATTTTTTTGTTTCTAGCCAAGTTATGAATGTAAGCTCCCAGGCTTCTCTTTTGAAAGCATTGCACAGGCTTCCTTTGAGTATGAGGACTGAGAGGTCAGATGTGGAGTGATCACTTTGTGTTCACTCCCAGGTGATGGGGTGTTTTTGACTTGAATCCATTTTCTTTGCAAGTTCATTTGAGAGCGTAGCAATTGTCCGGTTTCACCCACAAAGTTGTTATGGGGTATTTAGTGCACTGGATGAGGGACACCACATGTTGTGATAGGCATGTGTAAGACCCATGGGTCTTGAAAGGTGTGTTGTGGGGGATATTAATCATGATAACAGTGGAGATGTGTCTGCAGGTTTTGCCTCCATTGTTCTGGCAAGGTCTGTTGCCATAGTGATTTGGTGTGTCCGGGTCTGTGGGGAGCTTGCTTCTGATGATGAGCTTGGAGAGGTTGTTTGAAGGCCAGAAGAAGGGGTTCAGGGAAGATTTCTTTCAGGATTGGGTCCCCATTAAATATGAGTTGTAGTTGTTTGGTGATATGGGTGCTAATGTGAGGTCGTAGGTGACAACTACAGGTGTGCAGTTGGAGGGGGTTTTATTTCTGTATTGAGACAGGTTCTCACAGGGTATTTGGGTGGCCTGTTCCATGATGCCATCTACATTTTTGGTGGAATGTCCTTACGTGGTGAAGGCGATTGTGTGTGTGTTAAGATGTATATCCCTGGACTTTCTCCTTGGAGCATGTTCTGTGGTATCTGAGTGCCTGGCTGTAGATAATTGATTTCTTGGTGTGTTTGAGGTGGTAACTGGATCTATGAAGGTAGGTGTGGTGATCTGTGGGTTTCTTGTATGTCATTGTCTGCAAGGGTCCATTTCTGAAGCTGATCATGGTGTCGAGGAAGTTGATGCTGGTGTGGGAGTATCCCAGAGAGAGTTTAATGGACAGGTGGTGGTTGTTGGCCTTGTCTCAGGGGATAAAATAGGGTGAGCTTGAAAACTTGTCTCTTTCACAAACAGAAGTTGGTCCAATAAAATATATTACCTCATCCACCTTCTCTCTCTCATGTCCCGGACCAACACGGTTACGACGACTCTGCAAATAGCAATGGAAGATAAAATAGTGTCCACTAGCAAGTCCTCCAATTAGAATACCTGCTGTATTAACTTATTGTTCTCCCCCACTTGAATGATTTCTGGACTTACCTATAATGTATGATGTGGCTTTTGGCATGAATATTTTGGTTTACTGGAGAAACTCTCTAGATCGCTTTGCAGGTAATTTATAATAATATAAGATAGAGAGGTATTCTCCAATGGTTAAAGCAGAGGAGTGGGCATCAGGATTCCTAAATGTCACAGTATATGGAACCAGTCCTCAAATAGGAGGCGTGTGTATTTTTTCAAAGTTACATCTACATGTAAAGAGACTTCCACACACCTTGAATTCCAGCTTTGTGTTGGTTGTTTACCATCCTATGGTTAATACAACCAGACAACTAGTGGCTGAATAATGTTTCAAGCAGACAGATAATTACATTAGATTTACTGGTGATTTGCTGCCACGTTATTTTTTTCTTGCCTTTAATATGATCTCCCCTGGTGACAAAGACAAATCAGTTAACCTTACTGTGCCTCAGTTTACCCAGCTCTAAATTAATATAATCCCAGTTGCCTGCTTGGTAAGGATGTGTTACAATATTTAATGTAGTATTGTTTCCAAAGTATGTTTGAAATCTTTATATACAAACTTCAACTTGAGGGCAAAGTAATGTACTTATAACTTGTATTTTGCACTGTCAAACCAAAAAAGCAGTTAAAAGCCACTGGGAGAAAACCTTAAAGAAACAAGTCCACCTGGCTGTTAAGTGAATTAATCTGTATTATAGGTGGAACTCCTAGTGTCACCTATTAAGGAACCCCCCAACTCTTACCATTACAAGATCCTGTTTTCAGTTGCTTATAACTTTGCCAAACTGTAATCCTTTGGGCTAAAATGTTCTGTGCCAGGTGGCTGCCTTCAGCTGATTTGGGGGAAGGGAAATTTCAGCCAAAATGATTCAGCTGCTTCCAAGAATGGGAATAGGGGAAAATGTTTGCATGTCTTAATAAAGAGTGCTAACTTTTTCTTTGCAAGCTCTAGACTAGAGCCTTTGTGCTTTGGAGCAGTGACTCGAAATTTGGCAGGGTTATTTTTACCTGCTAGTGTATTATATGCTAAATATATTCAGTGTCCCCTTTTTAAATCAAGTGTTTATTTTTTATTTTGCAGAAGGCACATCCCTTTGTTTCAGGGATGTGCCTTCTGCTGTTGTCCATGAAAATCTGTCCTAATTGGGCCAAGTTATAAGCCACTGAAAAATGAACTTTCATATGCTGAGTAGAGAATTGTTTACATTTAGCTGCTAAATGCTCCAAAGATTTCATCCACACTGGCCTGCCCCAAACTGGGGTTGAGAAGAACTTTCCCTGCAGTTGCAGTTCTGAGCTACTGATGTCCCAAGCTGAGAACCTGAAATGAGAGCAGGGAGCCTGTATCTCCTGTGTTCTCAGTGACCCTATGCGATGCCCAGGCACTGTGGAGAAGGAAGGTGCTTGATTCAAATGCAGGGGGCACAAGAGATGGATTTGCTGGGACCAAAAGGGTCGGGCAAGGGGAGTACATTGGGACAAAGTGTCATAGGAAGTGCAGAGGGATTGGAGGCTGGAGGCCTGGGGAGAGGGAAAGTAAGAGTGGGAGCTGGAGGGAGTCTGGAAATGTCTGGGCAAGGAGACTGGGACTCCTTTGGGGTGCAGGGTAAGTGGAGAGGGGAGACAGATCTGATTTCATTGGAAGTTAGGCGCCTAGGAAATCTTCAGAATCTCACTAAACTGCAGCTTTATGTACCTAAATACCTTTGTACATCTGGCTAAATGCCCATGTAGCTTCCAGAAATGCAAGTTAGCTGTCCTAGTCACTTGGACCCAGATCCACAAAGATATTTAGGTGCCTAACTCCCATTGCTGTCCGTGCTGAGCCAAGAAATGCCTGGACACATTTACAAATCTGTGCCTCAGTTTCCCATCTGCAAAATGGGGATTAAACTCCCTCATCTCGTGACATGTTGTGACAATAACTTTGTGACCCACTCAGCTACGGTAGTGAAGAGTGATGTAGAAAAACCGAGAGGAAATTGCGAATTCTCTCTTCAGAGCAGGGTTTGAGTAATGTGCATTACATAAGCCATTGGGCCTTGTGCAGAACAATGAGGAGAAAGCAAAAGATGAAATTAGCTGCTCATTAATGAATGAGGCAGGGGTCCTGTGGGGCAAAAAGGATGCTATCATGTAATTAAAGACTATCATTATAGGTATACCGGGGGAGAGGGGGAGTGAATTAAGGCTCCTAACTTTTAAGGGTTTGATTTTGCTATCAAGTGCTTAATAATGTTCTTTCAGCTTATTTTTTGTGGGTAGTAATATATGTAGTTTGACAAATTAATAATAACAATATATAAAGCAATGAATTACTGTTTTTTTCTGTCACTCTTCACTTTTGTCTTTACCCTCCAATTGGCAAGGCTGACAAATGCTTCGAAACAACCGCTTTTACCACAGTGGCCTAAAAGAAGTGATTCAGCTGTATTTTCTTCATTCTTGCTGAACACACATTCACTTTTGCTGAGAAACCGTGTAATCTCAGTGCTGTGACCCCTGCCTGTCCTCCCCTCCTCACTGTTTAATTGCTCTTTGGTTGCATTGCGTATGAAATTAAATTGAGGGGCAGAGACTGTGTTGTTTCTCTGCATAAAAGTTGTCTACTTGCACTCTATGAGGTGCTGTAAAATACTTTCATGGCATTTAATAGTCATGCATTCTAAAAGGGCTTCTGCCACTTTAACCTATCTGTGGCCACAGAATAATATTATTATGTATTTATTATTATTGTTTTATTATTTGTGTCGCAATAGCAACTAGAGAACCCAACTGGGCTCAAGGCCCCCTGGTGCAAGGGGCTGTACAGACAGAGACCCAGGTCCTCAAAGATATATGAGCTGCTAATTTCATTGAAATCAATGGGAGTTAGGCACCTGATTACCTTTAAGGATCTGGACCGTAGTAAGAGCCAGTCCCTTCTCTTTTGAGCTTATCATTTACATGGATAAAAGGTGGGTGAAAGGATTATCCCCACTTTAAAGATAGGGAACTGAGGCATAGGGAGAGAAACCCAGATCCTCAAAGATGTATATGAGCTGCTAACATCCATTGAAATCAATGGCAGTTAAGTGTCTACATGCCTGTGAGGATCTGGGCCATCTTCTGCCAAGTCATGCAGGTGCTCTGTGGCAGAACCAGGAACTAAACTCAGATTCCCACTCTTCCAAAAGAGAGAGACATGTGTTTCTTTGTTTAACTAGCCTGAGTCCAGCTGATTTGATCTACGATATTTACATTTTATCCTGCTCTAAAGTAGTTTCCCAACCCTCTGTGATATTCTATTTCTTCGATTTTGGATGCAATCCGTTTCGAAGCATAGTCTTCCTCTTGGAAAAGCAATGATTTGCAACACAGTGTTAATTCCATCACTGAATGGCAACTATTTTACCTTTGGATATATTTAATGCAAAAGAAAAATGCAATGTTAAGGATGCACAGTTAAGCATGCCAAAGTCAGTCAAGGTTGAACATGCAGCCTTAACTCTGGTGTCTTGCAAGTATGTACTGCTGTGACACAACCTTGAATTATGGGATCAAATGCTATTTCTCTACTAATATTACGTTGTTATGTTGTTTGTTGCACAAACAAAAAGACCCTTGTGACTGATTCTTCACGGTTGCACATTTATACCTGAGCAGTGTCAACACCACCACCAAGGTGATTGGGCAATTCTGATGTGTTTGCAATTTACGCAGGGAGAAATGACTTTATGAGGTGCAGGGGGTGGAGAATCAGCCTCATGGACTGCAGTGGAACTATTCATGTAATTAAAAGGAGTAGAATTTGGCTCGGTATTACAAGCAGGGTCGAGACGTTAAGTGGACAGATGCTCAGTTGGTTTGAGCGAGTGTAGTGCTGTTGTAACCAGTGAAGCTACCCTGATTTAAACCAACTGGGGGATCTGCCCCTGAGCAATGTATTCAGGAGCAAGCCTAGCTCTTATTACTCACATGAGCAGTTCATTAGCCTCAAAGGTGCACTTTAAGAGACAGCAGTCAGGTTCTAAGCAGTTTTGAACATTGTTGCTGAATGCTCCAAAGAAAGCATTCACAGAACGTGGAAAGTTAGGAGCCTCAACAGAAGTTAGGAGCGAATTCCTTGTATTCATCCAGTGTGCTTAACTAGTTGTCAGTTAATCTCTCTTTTGTAGGATGCCTTGTGACTTAATAAAAAAAAAAACTACTGCCATGGTGAATGAAGTTTTGAAAAAGACCTTTTGCTTTGTTGGTGCTTAGCTGAGAAAGTTAGCAAACCGCAGAACACTGCAATTCAATCTATTTTTTCAAAGCAAGGGGAAGGCACTGATTGATCGCACTCCCACTGAATTTCAACATCCAACCATCAGCCGCTGTTAACCTGGCCCGGTTCAAATGTGTGCATACCACTTTTTTAAAAGCATAAACTGTGTAACGTTCCCCCCTTCCCTCTCCCATAGCTCAGAGAAGGACTTTTTGCTCAAACTTCCCAAAAATTGCATCTTGGGTAGAAACGGAGCTTAGAAAACTGGGTATTTCTTATCAAGTGAAACATTGTGTAAAACTGGGCTGGGGCAGAACGCCAGAAGATCACATCTGTATGCTCTGTACGATATTGTACTGTATTTGAAGACAAACACTCCCTAATTCCTGATGTGCAGCAGTCCCACCCCTCTTGCCATTTGGGTCCTAGTTCTTACTAAGAAGGTCTCCAGTAGGTAGCCCATTCAGCTTAGCTCTCTCCCTCCTTGCTCTGCAGATTCACAGAGCCAGGCAAACTCCATTCTCTCTAAGGAGATTCTGCATGAATGCTTTCCCCAAATGTCATTCTGGTCTCTGCTCTGGGGAAGAAAGTGGTTATCCTTTTTCATCGTGACTATGTGAATTTTCCATATAGAATCCATTTTCATTCAAAGGGAAAAGAAAAGATCCAGCTTCAATGTGTTTTGCTTGAAAATCGGCCTTTGTTTACCTGGAAAATAATTGTTGCACAAAAACAAACATTTGAAAATCGTCCCTTTTGTGAGTGCAGAAACCCCATGAGCGAAATCCTTGTGTCATTTAAGTCAATGGCAAAATTATCATTGACTTCTGTGGGGTCAAGGTTTCACCCCACCATTTCTGAGAGGCTTAGCAATCTATTACAATATTTCAGGCAGTTCCCTGGACCACCTGTTTCCTCTCAGCTTCGCCATCACTCTGCAGCCCATCAGCCAGGCTCTGTGGTATTGTCTCTGATGTTCTCCCTCACTGCCCTGCTAAAAAGGGGTTGGGAATATATCCTGGGCCCTTCTTCTAAGTCTCCTTCTCTTCCATCCTCTTTTCCTGCTGCTGCTACTACTGTCCCTTTAACCTGCTTCCAGCATGCTGCTGAGAGACTTGATCATCCTGGCATTGCAATCATTAACCTGATCACAGAGCCAGAGCGCTAGATCCTGCTCCACACTAGTAACAGCGGCAGCATAATAATCAAAAGAGCAGGAGAAAGTGAGTGCTAGAGAAGAGTGGGCATTTATTATTGTTGTTGTTCCTAGCTCCGCCACAGCCTGTGTCTGAAAGAACCAGGAGCTCCAGCAGCTGTTGCACTGAGTGGTGCTGCCCATGAGTTCAGTAACCATAGCAACAGCATCAGCACCATCACCATCCTCCTTCTCCTCACTCATTCTCCTCCTCCTTAGCATCATCAGTACCAGGAGCAGCAGCAGCCCTGACAGGAGCCAGAGCTCAGCAGCAGGGACTGCAATCAGCCAACTGTCTTTCTGTACCTGCTCCATCAACACCAGCAGCAGCGACCACAACCTGGCTTCCTACGGGGAGAGGGAGGGAGTGTGTTGAAAGAGGACCCCGCAAAGACCCAGGTAAGAGCAGCTGTGCTGCTTGTGAACTATTGCTAGTTTATTGGCTCTCTTGTTTCAAAGGCATTTTAATGACATTTCAACCAAGCATGGTTTGCTATCTTTGCCATACAGACCTTCTCTCTCCACCTCCCCCCCACCACCACGTGAAAAATAACGAATCCCTGTAATAGTCCAGTGAGACCGGTTAGAAATGGGGTGATCAAGGGACACAACGTGATCCGAGTATGAACGACTCGAGCTGTGTGCTTCAAAATAAAAGTGAAGGGGTGCAATGAAGCAAAGGTCGACATAGCAATAAATAACCCCCTGAAAAAATAATAATCCAGGCACCAGTGCATTTCCCTCTGCTCACTGTACAGAATAAATTCCTTGGGTCATATTTAGGAGAGATCTGTAAAATATAGAGGTGTGTGTGTATGGGCTAGAGAGGCAACCTCATTGTAATCCCTAACTGAAAGGGTTGTGTTAGGTGCTTTAAAATAAAAGTAAATAGTTAAAATAACACTAAGGTTGTCATAGCTATTAATAATAATTAAAAAAAAAATACTTACCAAAATGTTCAGTCCTTCCTATCTTTAAAACAAATGTAATGAGTAAGAAGGGACACTTACTGGATCCGTACATAGAAAAACATGCATTGGGTACATTTCAAAAGGTAAAGATCAACAATAATGCAAAGACAGCTGTGGAAATTAATCCTCATTTAACAAACAAATCATTTAAAATGCCATGCAATGCCCCTATGCAAACTTGTATGGTGCTGAGAGAGTGAGTGTGTTTGTGTTTGTGGAGAGGGTAAAAGTAAGTTGAAGCCAAGTGGTAACTGTTTGCTATGTAATGACTGCAGAGAGCTCTTTCCACTTACACGTAACTAATATTTTTTTGCGGCAGTAAGGAGAGATAGAGACGTCAGCAGCTATCTCCTCTCTCCCGCCCACCCCCGTTATCACTGCCTCCCTGTTTGGAAATGTACTTCGCTGTAATGCCAATCAGCATTTCAATAAAAGGGAGCCAGACACCAGCAAAGTCGTACCCATGAAATGCCAAAATTATAACCCTGCTTCTGCTTCATAAATGTGCTCCGGGGGTGGTCTGAATGTGAGGTAGCCATGGCTAAACAGCACCTGTCTTCATGGTGAACAATGATAGACAATGAGCATATGGGTCCCAATTCTGCAAAGCCCATTGAAATCAATAGGTACTGTAGGTGCTCTGTCCCCTGCAGGAAGCACCGACCATGTCACAGATCATGCCCATTATTCCTCTCTCATATGTCATACACATGACTTACACAAGCTGTTGTGAAGCACGGAATATACACAGCTCACCGTGATGGAGAAAGTGCTGTAGAAATTGACGGAGCACTACATCCCTGCTGTGGAATTCTATAAAAACCTGTAGGGAGATTAACATAAAGAATCCAGTTCTGCAGACTTGCAGAGTAATTTCCTTAGAACCCTCTCGGTATCATTGTTACTAAAATCTATAGGACTTCTCCATAAGAGGATGTTTGGCCTTATTAATAAAAGTATTTTAAAATACCTAAGTTTATAAATAGAAGGGCTAATTTTTGGTCCCTGGTCTAATTAAATCTGTGTACTAGGAAACATTAGGTCCCTGAATGACGTCTACTAGGATATCCTGGCCATATCTACAATATATCTTTGGCCAGGTTTGATTTCCTGTTTTAAGGCTAGAGAATATTATAATTTGGGGAACCCTCTTTTGCAATGATATGTCTTGGAGAGGATGGGTCAGGGGTAAAAAATGCAGTAATAGGAACCTGAACCTGATTGTGGTTATGATGATGATAAATCAATTGCAGCATTTTAATCAGTTTTATACATGTTGCAGGGATATCAAGCACATAATCAAGAGGGAACATTGTAAAGAATGAAGCACAGTGATTATTTCATCAGTGCAAACAAACGATTAAAGGTCAAGGGGCTTTGAGATTACATATAATGTCCCCAAAATATTATTCTGAATGATTACTTTGCTGCTAGCTGGAGGCGTATGATTACATAGAAGCCAGTACTATATATATGCTGACTCCTGATTACTATGGGACTGCAAAACTTCTGTTAAAAAACAGCTCTAAGAAAGGCAGGAAATCCGTGTGTTTATAGCAAAGCAATACTCATGTAAAATCACAGTGTGTTGAGAGATGTAAAGTGGTGTCAGTTTATGGAGAGTCAGTCCAGTGTTTAATGTATAAATGTAAACAGGGTGCTAGGCACTTAGGGTGTATCGACACAGAGATAAAATAAACTGCAGCTTGTCCGGCATAGATGACTTGGACTGACAGGGCTCGGGCTCTGGACTGTAAAATTGCTGTGTAGGTGTTTTGGGGTGGGAGGGGGTTAATCACTGTGTAGATGTACCCCTAGAATAACAGACTTTTAATATTCTCTCTGAAGACCTCCACACAGTATGCAGCGGCAGTCAAAAGCAAACAGGATGTTAGGAATCATTAAAATCATTAAATCATTAAAAAAAGGGATAGAGAATAAGATGGAGAATGTCTTATTGCCCTTCTATAAATCCATGGTACACCCACATCTTGAATACTGCGTACAGATGTGGTCTCCTCATCTCAAGAAGGATATACTGGCATTAGAAAAGGTTCAGACAAGGGCAACTAAAATGATTAAGGGTTTGGAAAAAGTCCTATATGAGGAGATATTAAAGAGGCTAGGACTTTTCAGCTTGGAAGAGAGGAGACTAAGGGGGGATATGATAGAGGTATATAAAATCATGAGTGGTGTGAAGAAAGTGAATAAGGAAAATTTATTTACTTGTTCCCATAATATAAGACCCAGGGGCCACCAAATGAAATTAATGGGCAACAGGTTTAAAACAATTAAAAGGAAGTTCTTCACACAGCGCACAGTCAACCTGTGGAACTCCTTGCCTGAGGCGGTTGTGAAGGCTAGGACTAAAAGAGGGTTTAAAAGAGAACTAAATAAATGCATGGAGGTTAAATCTATTAATAGCTAATTAGCCAGGATGGGTAAGGAATGGTGTCCCTAGTCTCTGTTTGTCAGAGGGTGGTGATGGATGGCAGGAGAGAGATCACTTAATCGTTAGCTGTTAGGTTCACTCACTCTAGGGCACCTGGCATTGGCCACTGTCGGTAGACAGGATACTGGGCCAGATGGACCTTTGGTCTGACCCAGTATGGCCATTCTTATGTTCTTATGTCCTTCTTAATAGTCAGGCTCAGGCAATACTTCCAGCAGACAGTCATTACCTCCCACTTACTCAAATTAGAATCTTAGGAGAGGATTTTCCTCGTATCAAATGGCTTGTTGTCTTCTATTACCATTTCATGCTAATGTGGAAGGACACAGTCTGTCTCTGTGCTCGGAAGTTAAGGGTTGGAATCCTGATGACCATCTAGCGCCGGTATCTTTCACTTTTCTGTGAGGGGAATGCTATTTTGGTACCTAAATATATTAACTCTCTCTTAAAAATCTAGTTCCTTTTTGCATTAGTTCTCCAATGTGTCTCAGTGGAGCTTAGGACACAATCAGGCTGTATGGTAGCTGCCATTGAAAAGTCAGCCTTTGTCAACAAGTTGCAACAGTCATTTCTGAGACACAGCAGCTAATTTCCTCTTATAAGCGTAGGGGAAAGTGCCATGTTCCACATGCCGCTGTGTGGTACTATTTGGCAAGTGATTCTTCATTGCTGGTGAACAACGTATTTGATATTGTTCAATATTTTTTAAAATTCATCTTCGTTTTATTTAGAGGCTTTGGAGAAATTTTATTTTTACTCACATTTAATTTCCCCCTTTATTTTTTCTTGTCTCGGTCTTTTAAGTGGCATGCCCTTTTAATTGGGTAAAACCAGGTTTTAAATAAAACAGACAAATTAGTTATGACAAAGGATTGCAAGGTGATCCAGGGTAATATTTTCAGAGATGCTAAGCAGCCGTCTACGGTGGTCCCTTTGGAATAAAAGGGAGATATGGGGCTTTAGCAACTCAAGGGATTAACCCCTCTAATTCATCTCCCTGTCAGGGCAAGATTGTTCCCTGCTAGATAAGAGAGCCACACATCCTAAATACAGTGTTGTAACCCATGCTAATACAATATAGATCTTTGTCCCTCTGACTGGGTGTACCAGGTCCTTTGAGGCCCCTTGCTGGAAGCCTTGTGGCCCTACCACATTCTGCCCCCATAAAAGAGTGGGGTCCTCCAGGGCTGCCTAGAAAGAGCCAATCGGAGCTCAGCGAGCTCAGATAAAAGGCACTACAGGGGCTAAGCAGGTCAGTCACTGTCTGGAGCTGAGTGGAGAAGGAGGGAGAGGCTGAAACCCTATAGGTAAAGACTCCTGGGAGAGACCCATTCAAGCAGGGAATGGAGAGTCCTGAGGTAAAGGTGAAGAGGAAGGGACTACCTGGGAAAAGGCCCAGGGAATAGCAGCAGCAATGTCATTAACGGGAGCAGCATGGGGCTACTATGTGTAAGTTCCCCGGGTTGGGATCTGGAGTGGTGAGTTGGCCTGGGTTCCCCCCACTGACAAAGTGGCTAAAGCCCCCGGAAGAGGACAAGTTTGCTTTAGAAGCCCAAGCACAGGGCTGGACTTTACAGAGCTCCAGGGATGGGGCTGAAGAACCTGCAGAGGGCCAACCATTTGTGGAAGTGTGTGTGTGTGTGTCTGTCCCTCCGCCCACCCCCAAGGGGACTGAATTTGAAGGAGTGACTTGGTGGGAGAGGTGGGGTAATAAGAACTGATAAAGGCTAGGAATCTTCAGCTCGAGCAGTGCCTCTAGGGCTTTCTCTACCAGGGAAGGCACAGACTTGAAGCTAGCACAGAAGTGGCTGAGGATGGAGCCCAGAGACAGGGTAACAAGGTCACAGGAACAGGCCTTGTTGGCCCTTTTATTCTGGTTTGGTTTGCGCATATTAGTGGTGTGTGACTTGCCTGGAGGGCTGGGCCACTGAAGAGACACCTGAGGAGGTTAACAACTGACAGGGGGCACCGGAGGCAGAGAGCGAGCAAGAGAGGTAAGTGTCTCCTATCACAGCCCCTCTAGTGGCCATCTCACTAGCGAGTTTCACTCACTTTGCCAGACTCTGAGTGTTTCACTGTGGATCCACACTTCACAGTTGGAGCCCTTCCCTGTTCTCTCAATGTGTGCGGTTGTATTTTCCTGTATGTGTACAGGCTGATTGTATCCAAGCATGTGACGAGCCTGCCATTCGGGTTGAAGTTTCATGCTTATTTCCTGTGTTCAATCCTGGATCCAACTCCCTCCCTTGTACACTGGCAGTGCTCTACATACTCTCTGGAGGAAGCAGTGCCTGTCTCCAGCAAGACCTTTGCTAACACCGTTCCAGGAGTTAAGGCATTGGGACTACAAGAGGGTGGCTCCGGTTGCTATGTTTCTCTGAGCCCTGTCTGAAAAGGTCAATTTCATCAATTTGGTGATAAGCCTGATCTCTGCCCGCCTGGGGAATGAGTCACAGGTTGCTTTCTTCCAAACCTAAATCCAAGGGATATAATCTTATTTTTTACTAATCCTATCATTAGTGCCTGCAATGTTAGTGACTCTATTGTTCTGCAGTTTTACTTCTCTAGTATCTGATTGCAGATTGAGTTTCCTAAGGAAGTGAGATGTGGAGATTCAGTTTCTTTCATTTTAACCAGTGTGCTGTGTTGTATCAATCCATGTTAGTGGAAAGCTCTGGGGTTTTTTTGCCAAAAGGATCTTCTACTAAACTACCTGTAAAACTGTTCTCTTCTGTGCCCCCACCCCACCCTGAATTCATGCAGGCTGTGAAAGTATTTTTGTTTAACTTGATTGCTGTCTTCCTGCCAAGAAGAGCAGACTTCTTCCTCCTTCCAAGAGAACTACAGCCAACCCCTCATTCCCTTGAAAAGGAAGTGCAAGGAACCCACTAGCACATAAGTCACTTAGGACTCCTTAGAGATGAAGAGCACTATATAGACGTTCCATATCCTGATTTGTTTATAGTTTTCTAGCTGTGATCCATGACTTACGGTAGTTGTTTAATCACCCCTGGAGAAAGTTAGAGGAATGGGATTAGGGTGAGGTGAGCAGCAGTTTGGTTTATACTGACTGCCCATATTTGTAACAGTCCTCTTTGTTTTATTCATAAACACTTTGTATATACACTTGTAAATACATGACTAAATGTTATTAATGTTTATTATTAATGACATTGTAATGAACTGTCTAGTAGGTGTGTGTGTATATATACACTATTGCTCAGGGATGCATGTATCAGAAATGCTTGTCTGGATGTCATAGACTGCCAACACGTAACGGAGATTCTCCTTTAGGTTAAGCACTAGGAGCCTGTACTTCTGTTGCATGCAGAACTGAACTCTATCCCAACAGTGATAGAGATCCCCATTATGAGATGTGTCATTTCAATGAATTATTTCTAGCACAGTAGTGACTAGACAAGGGGGAAGATACAATCAGTGGGTCCAAGCTCTACTGGGTGAGAAGTGGGGTGTCATCTGCCAGGGCACCATAGATAGAGGTTTTTAAGGAGTCGTTGGCCATGTGGTTGCACACAAGATGAAGTTCCTAGCTAGCTTCTGCTTGTTACATCATGACCTGGTGTTGAGGTGCTGAGTGTCTTCTAGATTCGCTCAGCACCTCCTAGGATCAGGCCGCAACTTTATTCGACTTGTTTAGAAAACGTTTACCTGAGCCAAAGCTTCTATGTGACATTTCCAATGACTATGCACATTCTATGTGGAAGAGGGCGAGTCTCTGTGAGATATTTCTTTGTAAACGCATCGTTGGTATCTAGCATGCAGCACCTTGTGTTGAATTTTATGTGTAAGCTAAGGAGCAGGTCTCAGACTTTCTACTGCCCCAACGGAGCTGCATAAATATCAAGTGTAGTGCATCAAACAAATAATATTGAGTCCATGTCAGTGAGTTGTTGACATGTACTATCGTAAATTTGTATTGTCAATATGCGAAGGATCCAGAAATCCAGTATCTTTCCTCTGAGAGAGAGCTCTTAGAGAAGAAACCGTGTCCACACTTATCGTGCTTGTAGAGGACTCCGTTATTTCCCTAGTACCAAATAGATCAAGATCTCAGAGGCTCTGATTCTGCAAAGGGTATCTGTGTGGGCCCACTGCAGGATTGGGACACTGACCACAATCATGTCCTCCCTTACCTTGATCCTCCCTGTGCTTTTTGTTTCCATCCACCAGTCCTCTCTCATGGGATGCTAAGTTTCTAAACTTTGTGGCAGGGGCTGGCTGTTTCTTGCAGGTGGGTAAAGTGCGTGGTGCTCAATGGGGCCTTACTTGTGATCAAAGGCTTTATTCTCTACCTCAGTACATATCGTATCATCACTGAGCTGGTACATGAGGAATGATCCCATTAGGCTGACTTGGCATTTTGCTGATTTTAATGGTATGGCATTGTGCCCAGTAAATAATAAAAGTTCACAATGTCGCCTTCACTTAATCACAAATGGCCACCGGAAAGTCACAAGATGTACCCATTCAAAATGCTGTGCCTGGTTTCCTGAATACTCAGCTTGGCCCAATGGGTTTGCCTGGTTTCTTCTCATAGAAGCCTCTATTGGTTTTTGGTGGGTGTGTGCATTTTTTTTTTAAGTAGGGGATTCCATTATGAGATGTGTCATTTCAATGAATTATTTCTAGCACAGTAGTGAATAGACAAGGGGGAAGATACAAACAGTGGGCCCAAGCTCTACTGGGTGAGAAGTGGGGTGTCATCTCTCAGCGGCCCATAGATAGCTGTCCTGTACCTGGTATTGACCACTAGCCCAGTATCCTGTCTTCTGACAGTGGTCAATACCAGGTACCCCAGAGGGAATGAACAGAACAGGTAATCCTCAAGTGATCCATCCCCTATCACTCATTTCCCAGCTTCTGGCAAACAGAGGCTAGGGACACCATCCCTCCCCATCTGGCTAATAGCCATTGATGGACCTGTCCTCCATGAATGTATCTAAGTCTTTTTTGAACCCTGCTTGTAGAGAGGGTTTGTCTCTCTCCAGGGTGACAGGGAATCACACCGCCTCCCTTAGTCCTAGCATGGCCCCCTGGGGAGTCGGTTGGTCCTCAGGAGTCCTGACTCAAGTCATCAGACAGGGGGCTGAGCACACACAGGTAACAATTAGTAGTTAATAAGCCCCGTCCCTGGGTCAGGGTGAAGCAGCGATGACTTCAAGGCTCAGGCCCTCAGGCAGAAGCTGAGCAAACACAGGTAAATAGCACATCCAGGCTTCAGGCTCCGAGCAGCCTGGGAGAGGAGGAGACTGGCACCCAATGTGTGGGTGGCAGAGGGGAGTGCAGGCCCTCCCACTCCACCGTGTCCCAGCCCAAGCCCTAGCAGTGGCCAGAGGCCTGCTGCTGTGTCAGTGAGGATCCTGGCCACAACACACTGACATATATTCCGGCTGTGTTGTAGCCAGATGAGGGTCGGCTGCCCGCGGGCTACTTCCCAACTCCCGCTCTGGAGGTACCCGAGTCAAGGTGGTGTCCTCAGGGGGGTCGATCACCATTGGATCCTCTGAGTAGCTAGTGAGGGGTAGGCTCAGACTCTCCCACACGCTGATCCGCGATGAGTATCAGCCAGTCAGGCCAGTCTCCAGGTCCGTTGCTGGAGTCTCCCCAGCAGGAGCTGGGTCGGAGACATCTGGCCTCTCCAGCGGCTGCCTCTTGAGTGAGCTCTGAGGTTGGGCTCTTATACTTCTTCTTCGAGTGATTGCTCATGTCCATTCCACATGTGTGTGCGCACCGCGCATGCACGGTTCCGGAACTTTTTCCCTAGCGATACCCGTAGGGTCGGCAGGGGCGACCCCTGGAGTGGCGCCGATATGGCAATGTATATATTCCCCTGCCGACCCTTCCCCCGCTCAGTTCCTTCTTTCCGTCCGTGGCGGTTGCTGGAACAGCTCTGTGCTATCCCGTGATACTCGTGTTTGATCAATAGTTAGTGTTATAGTTAGTTAGTAGTTAATATACTTAGTGTTAGTTGTATAGTTCGAAGCTTTGTTTGTCCTGACGCCAGGTTATGCCTGGGGCGTCGGGATTTAAAAACTGCAATCAGTGCGGTAAGCCTATGCCCGTGAGTGACCCTCACTCCCATTGTTTGAAGTGTTTGGGAGAGGGTCATCAAACCGAGCGCTGCTCGATTTGCAAAGGCTTTAAGGCTCGCACCAAAAAGGAGAGAGATCATCGCCTCAAATTGATCTTGATGGAGTCTGCCCTGCAGCCATCTCAACCTTCCACTTCGGCTAGCGCACCGGCATCAGTCCGCGGTGCCGCGGCACCGAAAGATAAGAAGGCTTCCAAGCACCGGTCGCCTCGGCACCGTGCAGGATCCTCCAGGCGGCACCGCTCACAATCGCCGGTGCCGTCTAAGAAGGCAAGGGGGCGCTCTCCGGCCCGTAAGACCGCCGGTGCCCACCCTGCAGCACGAACGGCTCCGGGGCATGGTCAACAGCCCCGAGCTGAGCCGGTGCCGGCGCAGCCGCGTGTCGCGGAGACCGCGCCTACCTCTCAGGAGCCTCTATTCTCCTCAGAGAGAGAACAGCCCGGGTTAGACATGCCGTCAACCCCTGAGGCTTTCGATGCGGCAACCGATCTCCTGGACTTGACCAGAGATCCAGTTCCGCACTTCTTGATACCGGCACCGCTCCCTAGGACATCGGCACCGGTCATCCCGCCGATGATACCAACCCCGGTACCGGTGGAGACGGTACCGCCACCGTCCCATGAGACGCCGGGTGCAGCAGCACTTTCAACGGTGCCGCCACTCCAGGGCCCAACTCAGCCAGTGAGCCGGCACCGGGAGCTGTACCCCTCGACCCAACCGATGGTGGCACCGGACGGCACCGCCCCGCCATGGTCACACTCAGATTATTCGTCTGAGTCGGACTCCAGGTCCTATAGGTCGTATTCCAGGCACAGTCGGCATTCATCCCGGCACCATTCCCGGCACCGGCACTCATCCCACCGGCACCGAGACACCGAATGGAGGGAAGACGGTCGAGGCCCGGTGCAGTGGCCCTTCTGGACCCCTTTCGCCATTCACCAAGCGCAGGGACCGGCATCCATAGCGGCGTCGCTGCCCTCGGTGCCGCGGGGTCCCGTCTCAGCGACGGTCACGAGACCCCAGCTGGAAGTAGAGGGGGAGCGCACGGTACCATCGGCACCGGGGTCCTCGGTACCGGAATCCACCATTACTCATGGCACCCTACAGGTAGATCCCCAACAGCATATCGATGATCCACAGCATGCGGATGACCCTCAGCTGGCTTCCTCCTCATCCTCCCCTGATGAAGCGGTGGCTGGGTCCTCTACATCACTACCACCAATGGATGTCCGTGGCCACCAGGACCTTCTTCGCCGTGTGGCACAAAACCTTAGTCTGCAGCTTGAAGAGGTCCAAGACGAGGATGATCCTACAGTGGACATCCTTAAGTCTGACTCCCCCACTAGGGTGGCTCTGCCTTTCCTTCGGAAAATACAGTCGACAATGGACAACCTTTGGCAGACCCCGTCATCTATCCCACCCACGGCCAGGGGAGTGGAGAGACGCTATTTTGCCCCACGTACCGGCTATGAATTCCTTTTTACTCACCCCCCACCGGGGTCGTTAGTAGCTGATGCCGTCAACCACCGTGAGCGTCAAGGCCAAACAGGACCTACCCCTCGGTCTCATGACGCAAAAAAGCTTGACCTTTTGGGGAGGAAGGTCTACTCATCTGCTGCGCTTCAACTCAGGGTGGCCAACCAGCAGGCAGCTCTGAGTAGATATTCCTACAACTCTTGGGCGGCCATGGACAAATTTCAGAACCAGGTCCATAAAGATTCGGCTAAGGAGTTCAAGGCCATAGTTGACGAGGGCAGACTGGTATCCAGAGCTGCTCTACAGGCAGCGTTGGACTCGGTAGACTCAGCCTCCAGACAACTGGCGACAGGACTGGTGATGAGAAGGGGGGCATGGCTCCAGGTCTCCGGGATCCCTCCCCCAGTACAGTCAACCATCCAGGACCTACCTTTCGACAAACAGGGCCTGTTTCATCTGGATACAGATAAAAAGTTACAGTCTTTAAAAGACTCAAGGGCAATGCTGCGGTCTTTGGGCCTACATACTCCTCAGACTCAGAGGAGGCCCTTCAGACCACCCCCTCCCCCTCCGTCTCGACCCTTCCAACCTCAAACGCGGAGAGATCAGCCTAGGAGGGGCGGCAGGGGAGCTGGCCGCGCCCGCCCAAGACCCGGATCCCGACAATCCCAGAATTCGGGTGCGCAACAACCCAGACCAGGATTTTGAAGGTGCGCACGAGGACCCCGAACCAGTTCACTTGCCATTTCTGAACCGCTTATCCCGATTCTACCAGGCCTGGGTATCTATTACCTCCGACAGATGGGTACTCAGCCTTGTAGAGGCGGGTTATTCCATCCAATTCCACACCCTCCCCCCCACCCATCCTCCCTCCCCGTCCCTCTTCAGGGACCCATCTCACGAGCAACTCCTAGATCAGGAGGTACAGACCCTCTTGTCTTTGGGTGCTATAGAGGAGGTTCCTCAAGAATTCCGGGGCAAAGGATACTATTCCCGTTATTTCCTCATTCCAAAGGCCAAGGGCGGCCTTCGCCCCATCTTGGACCTGCGCGGCCTCAACTCATACATAAAGAAGTTGAAGTTTCGCATGCTATCATTGGCGTCCATAATCCCGGCTATGGCACATGGAGACTGGTTCGCGGCCCTCGACTTGAAAGATGCGTATTTCCACATCTCTATTATCCCCTCTCACCGAAGATTCCTGCGCTTCGTACTCGGACGACAGCACTACCAGTTTACGGCTCTCCCCTTCGGGCTTTCGACCGCCCCAAGGGTATTCACAAAGTGCATGGCAGTAGTGGCAGCCTTTCTCAGAAGGAAAGGCATTCATGTCTACCCCTACCTGGACGACTGGCTCATAAGAGCAAATTCAAGAAGCCTCTTAAAATCGCACATACGGTTCATCAGGGAGACCTTCCTCCGATTGGGACTCATCCTAAATGTTCCAAAGTCCACCCTCATTCCCACACAGCGGATCGAGTTCATAGGGGTCATATTGGATTCTCTGCAAGCAAGGGCTTTCTTACCTTCGGCCCGGGCCGATTCCATCTCGGACATTATCCGTTCACTCCTGCAGTTCCCAACCACGACGGCCAGAAACTGTATGGTCCTCATGGGACACATGGCGGCGTGCACTTACGTGGTGCCATACGCAAGACTTCGCCTCCGACCCTTACAAGCATGGTTCGCAGGCGTATACAACCAGCGCAGGGACCCTCTGGACCGTATAGTGACCCTTCCAGTGCAGGTCAGACGCTCCCTCCACTGGTGGCTCCAACCTCAGTCGTTAAATTCAGGGGTTCCCTTTCGCAAGCCACAGCCTTCTATCACCCTGGTGACAGATGCTTCCTCCCTAGGATGGGGAGCTCATCTCGGAGAGATCCGGACCCAGGGCTTATGGTCACAGGAAGAACTGTCCCTTCATATCAACGTCAGGGAGCTCAGAGCGGTTCGTCTAGCATGTCAGACGTTCCAACCACTCCTGCGAGGCAAGTATGTGTCAGTTCTAACAGACAATACAGCCACGATGTTCTATATAAACAAACAGGGTGGTGCTCGCTCTTCTCGCCTGTGCAGGGAAGCCCTCGCTCTCTGGGATTTCTGCATTCCTCGAGGGATCTCCCTTACAGCTACATATCTCCCAGGGACCCAAAACGTGCTGGCCGATACTCTCAGCCGCTCATTCAGAGGCCACGACTGGTCACTCAGACCGGATGTGGCACACTCGATTTTCCTAAGGTGGGGGTTTCCCCTCATAGACCTGTTCGCCACGAAGGCCAACAGGAAGTGTCAGAGGTTTTGCTCCCTCCTCAACCTCAGTCCGGGGTCAGAAGGGGATGCCTTTCAGGTAACATGGTCAGGGGGCCTGCTCTATGCGTTCCCCCCTTTTCCCCTCATACACAGGGTGTTGATCAAAGCCCAGCAGGACAGAGCGTCTCTCATAGTGATAGCCCCGGCGTGGCCTCGGCAGCACTGGTACACGGTGCTGAGGTCAATGTGTGTGACGAGACCCTTAACACTGCCCCTGTCCCCAACACTGATTTCCCAGGACCACGGCAGATTGTTGCACCCCAACCTACAGTCGCTCCACCTCACGGCGTGGAATATCCGTGGCTGAATCCCGAGGAAATGCAGTGCTCGGATTCAGTTAGGGATGTCCTCCTCGGTAGCAGGAAGCCTTCCACTAGGCTGACGTATACGGCCAAATGGAAGCGTTTCTCCTTCTGGTCCCGAGGGAAGGGTAGGGAGCCTATGACCTCCACAATCCCCAGTATATTGGATTACCTACTTGAGTTGAAGCAACAGGGGTTAGCGCTCTCTACTATTAGGGTACACCTGGCCGCTATATCAGCTTTCCACGTAGGGGTTGGGGGCACTACAATATTTAGCAACCCCGTGGTTCTCAGATTTTTGAAGGGTCTAGAGAGGTTGTATCCCCAAGTCCGCCAACCCGTCCCCCCGTGGGACCTCAATCTTGTACTGAGGGCATTGATGAGACCCCCATTTGAGCCCATGGGCACATGCCCACTATCCTATCTTTCATGGAAGACTGTCTTTTTAGTGGCAATCACTTCTGCCCGTAGAGTTTGCGAACTTAGGGCCCTCACTTCCGAGCCCCCCTACACGGTCTTCCATAAGGATAAGGTCCAGTTGCGTCCTCACCCGGCCTTTCTCCCCAAGGTAATCTCACCATTCCATATGAACCAGGACGTGTTTTTACCGGTATTCTTTCCCAAGCCCCATGCTACCAATAGGGAAAGAATGCTTCACTCTTTGGATGTGAAGAGGGCTTTAGCCTTTTATATTGACAGAACCAAGACTTTTCGTAAATCTCCACAACTTTTTATTTCAGTGGCAGAAAGGATGAAAGGGTTACCGGTTTCTTCCCAGTGTCTCTCAACCTGGATTACGTCATGTATTAAAATGTGTTATAACCTCTCGAATGCTACTCCCCCAGCACTGACGGCGCATTCGACCAGGGCGCAGGCTGCATCCACGGCATTCCTGGCACACATTCCGATCCTGGACATCTGTAGAGCGGCGACGTGGTCTTCTGTACACACCTTCGCGTCGCATTACGCCATCGTGCAGCAGTCAATGGAGGATGCCGCCGTGGGACAGGCGGTTCTAGCGGTAGGAACTAAAGGTACTCCTCACCCTCCTCCCAGATAACTGCTCGCAAGTCACATGTGGAATGGACATGAGCAATCACTCGAAGAAGAAAGAACAGTTACTTACCTCGTAACGTTGGTTCTTCGAGATGTGTTGCTCATGTCCATTCCGAAACCCTCCCGCCTCCCCTTTGTCGGAGTACCGGCAAGAAGGAACTGAGCGGGGGAAGGGTCGGCAGGGGAATATATACATTGCCATATCGGCGCCACTCCAGGGGTCGCCCCTGCCGACCCTACGGGTATCGCTAGGGAAAAAGTTCCGGAACCGTGCATGCGCGGTGCGCACACACATGTGGAATGGACATGAGCAACACATCTCGAAGAACCAACGTTACGAGGTAAGTAACTGTTCTTTCCTGTCTGGCCTCTGACCTTCTGGGGGGCAGGCTTGGAGTACTCTGGCTCTGCCCACTCTGATGTCTGACAGAGTTCTTCCCTCTTCTGGGCACTGGGAAACCATACCGCCTCCCTACACTGCTATAGCCTTGGCCTTTACAACATCCTCTGGCAAGGAGTTCCACAGATTGACTGTGCGTTGTGTGAAGAAATATTTCCTGTTATTTGTTTTAAACCTGCTGCCTGTTACCTTCATTTGGTGACCCTTCATTCTTGTGTTATGAGAGTAGTAAGCAGGACTTCCTTATCTATTTTCTTTACTACACCAGTCATGATTTTATAGACCTCAATCATCTCTCCCCTTAACTGTCTCTTTTCCAAGCTGAAAAGTCCAAGTCTTATTACTCTCTCCTCATACGGAAGCCGTTCCATACCCCTAATCATTTTTGTTGAACTACTGTACTGGCTTTTTACTTTGTCCGACCAGCGGGTTACTTCTGTACCCTCTTTCATTTCCATAGTCCTCTGTTTTACCCTGGCATGCAGCCCTCAATTATACCAGGTCCTATGGAATCACATCTGACTTGGTCCCATTCCAGTCAGTTGCGTATCCGCTTTAAGAGAGTTGAGCAGGGTTTAGTACACAGAGCGATCTGGGGCTATGTGGCAGTGGGAAGTCTGAAAGCAGTTTGTGGCCCATATTATACTTTGTAAATCTATTTTACAACAAGAAAAACTATAGTCTCATTTATATCCTTTGTCTCTCCATCCCAGCTGAAAACATCTCTTTTGTCCGTAGCTCACCATTGTTTCCCTTTTAAGTTCTCTCTCCCGCTGCAGCTGTGTTGACGCTAAACTCTGTCAGGGTGCAGTTTGCAGGAAGATGGTAAAAACAATAACATTCCATTGTGTTTCATTTCATAGCTACCTTCATGCATGCTTGGCCTGACCCTGCACAATTGACCTTAATAGGACTCTGAACATTGACTTTAATAGGATTAGGATCAAGCTCAGTATTGCAAAAGGAAGATAATCTACAATTTCGGAGTAAAGGAAGATCGAGAAGTGACTCATCGTGTTTCAGAGAAAACCTAATGCAAAGCTGTCAGGGTTCTGTCCCCACTCTGAACTACAGATGTGGGGACCCTCATGAAAGACCTCCTAAGTTTATTTCTATCAGTTTAGGTTAAACTTCCTCATGGCACAAATCCTTTCCTTGTCCTTGAACGGTATTGCTGCTACCACCAAGTGATTTAAACAAACATTCAGGGAGGGGCCACTTGGAGCCCTATCTCCCCCAAAATATCCCCCAAATCCCTTCACCCACTTTCCTGGGGAGGCTTGAGAATAATATCCTAACTAATTGGTTCCAAAGTGAGCACAGATCAAACCCCTGGGCCTTTAGGACTCTGAAAATCAATCAGGTTCTTAAAAGAAAAAAAATATTTTTAAAAAAGCAAAGAATCATACCTGTAAGGTCAGGATGGAAGGTAACTTTACAGGTCAAATAAAGATTTAAAACACAGAACCTCTTTAAAACTCTTGGCTTAGCTTCAAAATTACCAAAAAAAAAAGGAATAAAACTCCCTCTAAGCATAGGGAAAATTCACAAGCCAAAACCAAAGATAATCTAACGCCTTTCCTTTGTTTGCTTACAATTTTTGTAATCTTAGAGCTCGTTTCAGGATTGTCTCTAGGAGATGGATTTTCTTGCCCTGGTCCCTCTCTCCCCCAGAGAACCACAACAAAGAGCCCTCCCCCAACCCCTCCCCCCACAGATTTGAAAGGATCTTATTTCCGTATTGGTCCTTTTTGTCAGGTGCCAACCAGGTTATTTGAGCTTCTTAACCCCTTACAGGTAAAGGAGGGATTCTACGCTACCCTTTAGCTGTATGTTCATGACAAAAGCCCATCAACTCAATGCAGCCGTTTCCATAGGAACCAGCCCCAAAAAGGTTATGGAGAAAGGTCAAAAAACCTAAGTGATGCAGCATGAATGCCAGAGTGACATAAGAACAGCCATAAAAGCCCAGACCCATGGTCCATCTAGCCCAGTATCCTGTCTTCTGACAGTTGCCTCTGCCCGATGCTGCAAAGGGAACGAACAGAACAGGGTGATTGTGTGATCCATTCCCTGTTGTCCAGTCCAGCTTCTAGCAGTTGGAGGTTTAGGGACTCTCGGAGTATGGGGTTGTGCCCCTGACCATCTTAGCTAATAACCATTGAAGGACCTATCCTTGATGAACTTTTCTAATTCTTTTTTGGAACCCAGTTACACTTTTGGCCATCCCGGTGTCCCTTAGCAATGAGTTCCACAGGTTGACCCTTAGTGATGTATGGAGAGAAGAGCAGTGAGGACTGGTATTGGATGAGTATGTAGGGAAGATGAAGGATGAAGTCGTAGAATCATAGAATATTAGGATTGGAAGGGACCTCTGGAGGTCATCTAGTCCAACCCCCTGCTTAAAGTAGGACCAACCCCAACTAAATCATCCCAGCCAGGGCTTTGTCAAGCCCGACTTTTAAAAACCTCTAAGGAAGGTGATTCTACCACCTTCCTACGTAACCCATAACTTCACTACGCTCCTAGTGAAAAAGTTTTTCCTAATATCCAATCTAAACCTTCCCAACTGCAACTTGAGACCATTACTCCTTGTTCTGTCATCTTCTACCACTGAGAACAGTCTAGATCCATCCTCTTTGGAACCTCCGTTCAGGTAATTGAAAGCAGCTATCAGATCTCCCCTCAGTCTTCTCTTCTGTACATTAAACAATCCCAGTTCTCTCAGCCTCTCCTCATAAGTCATGCGCTCCAGGCCCCTAATCATTTTTGTTGCCCTTCTCTGGACTCTTTACAATTTTCCACATCCTTCTTGTAATGTGGGCCCCAGAACTGGACACAGTAATCCAGATGAGGCCTCACCAATGTTGAATAGAGGGGAACAATCATGTCCCTCGATCTGCTGGCAATGCCCCTACTATACAGCCCAAAATGCCATTAGCCTTCTTGGCAACAAGGGCACACTGTTGACTCATCCAGCTTCTCATCGACTGTAACCCCTAGGTCCTTTTCTGCAAAACTTCTACCTAGCCATTCGGTCCCTAGTCTCTAGCAGTGCATGGGATTCTTCCGTCCTAAGTGCAGGACTCTGCACTTCTCCTTGTTGAACCTCATCAGATTTCTTTTAGCCCAGTCCTTTAATTTGTCTATGTCCCTCTGTATCCTATCCCTACCCTCCAGCGTATCTACCACTCCTCCCAGTTTAGTGTCATCTGCAAACTTGCTGAGGGTGCAGTCCACACCATCCTCCAGATCACTGATAAAGATATTGAATAAAACCTTCCCAAGGACTAACCCTTGGGGCACTCTGCTTGATACCAGCTGCCAACTAGATATGGAGCCATTGATCACTACCCGTTGAGTCCGACAATCCAGACAGCTTTCTATCCACCTGTAGTAAGCGGAAGATTAATGTGACAGCAATCGTTAGGGGGCGCAGTTTACGCTTCTAAGTCGCCTCCAGGGTAACACATAATTAAGGTTATCAGCCTGGGAATGGCCTTGTGTTCCTGTTATCTTGTGTGTGTGTGTGTGTGTGTGTCTGAGAAGAGCTTTGCAGCTGTGTGAACTGTTCACTTGGTCTGTGTGAAACTCGGCTTGTGTGAGACCAGACAGGGAAACTGAGGCAGGACTGACTAATATGTCATTAGTTATTCATGAGCTATGCATGAGATGCAAATGAGCATGAGTATTTCTGTGTCCGTGTGCCCATGTGTGTCAGGCTTCTTCCCTGGGCATTGCTCCGATGTGCCAGGTCCTCCATATTGCAGCAGTGCTGACCGGGGACCCCAGCACAGCAATGTCGCTACCTTCAATAAACTCATTACTTTCCATCTATCCACTGTGTGTGAGCCTCGTCTCTACAGGATTCTTAAGGTACCCTGCAACACACCTTATGGTCCATTCATCCAGCCCATACTTCTTTAACTTGCTGGCAAGAATATTGTGGGAGACTGTATCAAAAGCTTTACTAAAGTCAAGGAACAACACATCCACTGGTTTCCCCTCATCGACAGAGCCAGTTATCTCATCGTAGAAGGCAATTAGGTTAGTCAGGCATGATTTGCTCTTGGTGAATCCATGCTGACTGTTCCTGATCACTTTCCTCTCCTCTAAGTGCTTCAGGATTGATTCCTTGAGGACCTGCTCCATGATTTTTCCAGGCACTGAGGTGAGGCTGACTGGCCTGTAGTTCCCTGAATCCTCCTCCTTCCCTTTTTTAAAGATGGGCATTACATTAGCCTTTTTCCAGTCATCCAGGACCTCCCCCGATCGCCATGAGTTTCCAAAGATAATGGCCAATGGCTCTGCAATCACATCAGTCAACTCCTCTAGCACCCTCGGATGCAGCGCATCTGGCCACATGGACTTGTGCTCGTCCATCTTTTCTAAATAGTCCAGAACCACTTCTTTCTCCACAGAGGGCTGGTCACCTCCTCCCCATGCTGTGCTGCCCAGTGCAGTAGTCTGGGAGCTGATCTCGTTCGTGAAGACAGAGGCAAAAAAAACATTGAGTACATTTGCTTTTTCCACATCCTCTGTCACTAGATTGCCTTCCTCGTTTAATAAGGGGCCCACACTTTCCTTGACTTTTTTCTTGTTGCTAACATACCTAAAGAAACCCTTCTTGTTACCCTTAATATCCCTTGATAGCTGCAACTCCAAGTGTGACTTCAGAGGGCTGTGTTTGGTGGTAAGGGATTGAAGGATTGGGTTGGGGTTTGCAATAATGATATCGGTAGCTATTGGTGTAGTAAACTTTACAAGAAAAAGGGGGAATGAGCTAGATTACAAGTCAAATATATATATTTTTTTGTCTTGTGGAAAGAATAAAATGCTTTTGGACTAAACCACTGGAAAATGATCAGCGAGGCTCCCATGATTTTTCCAGTAGTGCGGTAACGGAACACTGTCTTACTTTAGGTGACTCACGGTGGTAGAGAATGACATTAGCACTTTAATAAACATACAGCGTTGAGTGCATTGTCTCAGCTGAGCTAATAATAACGCTGTAAATGAGAGACCAAGTGGGATAAATCACATCATAATTCAGAATGCAGAAATAGTCGCTGCTAGCGGAACTAAAAATATAAAACTGTATAACCCTAACATGTATAGCAGCATGCTGGTGGAGGCAGGATGTAGGCTGGTTGGCTAGGAGAGAGATGCTCACTTGTCCTAGATGTGACTCAGACAGCTGGTGTCTTCCTGGACTACTCAAGCAGTGGCTTCCCAGGCTCCTATGTATGGGGGAGCACTGGATAAAGGGTAGGGCTCCAATAAACAACACACACTGCAGTCTGAACTGTGGGGAGGCAGGCAGCTCCATCTGTGTGCGTGCAGTGTCCCAGGGGTGTGGCCCAGTGCCAGGCCTGTTACCAACGGTACTGGGCCTCGGGAAGAGGTCTTGCTCCTCTCTGAGAACAGCACCATAGAACCACATTGTTAGAAGAGACCGCACCTCTGCCGAGATGGAGGATTTGTTTGTGTCTAAACAAGGCAGATGGTTTTCCAGCTTCCTTTTGAAAACCTCCAGTGGAGGAGCCTCCACAGCCTCCGTAGGCCTCTGTTCCATTGTCCTACCGTTCTTCCAGTTAGGAAGGGTTTCCTGAGATTTAATCTAAATCGACTGTGCTGTAGTTTGAACCCATTGCCTCTTGTCCCGCCCTCTGTGGCAAGAGAACAACTTCCCCCTTTTTTTATGGCAGACTTTCAAGTTTTCACTATCCTCCTCCCCCTTACTCTCCTCTTTTTCCAAACTGACTATACCCAGTTCCTTCAGCCTTTGCTTTTATGACTTGCATTCCATCCCCTTGATCGTCTGTGTTGTGTGCCTCTGGATCCTTTCGAGTTTCTCTACGTCCGTTTTATACGGCAGTGACCAGAATTGGGCACAATACCACTGTACTCGGTGCTGGTTAGGCCTCAGCTGCAGTACTGTCAGCTCCTGTGTCTTGCATGCTATGCCTCTGTTCATGCAACCCAAAACTGTATTTCCTTTTTGCAATAGCATTGCTTCCCCCCCACCCCCAACACCACACTGTATAAAAGATGGTGGCTGCTGACTGAACTGTTTATAGCTGAGCATCTGGGGTAGGTCCATTCTTTGACACTACCCCATCTCTTCCACCTGCCCGCATTCTCCACCAAACGTGTCCCCCTCTGTATGCTACTCTTAGTCTGTGGAAGTTTGACCATATGGCAGGGGTTCTCAAACTGGGAGGTTGGGGCCCCTCAGGGGGTCACGAGGTTATTACAAGCTGTCTACTTCCACCCCAAATCCCACTTTGCCTCCAGCATTTATAATGGGGTTATAAATTAAAAACACGTTTAAGGGGTGTGTGTGTCATACTCAGAGGCTTGCTGTGTGAAAGGAGTCACTATTTAAAAAAAAGTTTGAGAGCCACTGTCATATGGGGCCTGATCTTGCCCTCACTGAAGTCCCTGGATCAGCATGGGGCCCAGGCTGTGCAAGACTCAGGTCCTGTTTCTCCTGCCACACATGCCTCTCAATGCAGTTACATTGGTCTGAACCTGGTGCAGAAGAGGAAAGAATCAAAGGAAGCATTATGGGCTTATCTGCCCTCTCAGCCAGTCTGACACCCCCAAGGGAAGGCCATTCTGTGTCTCGCTCCCCCCCCCCCCCCCGCCTCATGGAAGTGAGAAGAAAACTTCCATTGGCTCCACTGAGCACAGGACTTGGCCCTTAAGTGCCGCGTACCTGTGCATAAGTGTCAAGGGGAGTAGAGAGAGCAGAGCACATGGGACGTGTGGGAGATATGAGAGCAGTCAGTCAGAGACATCATTGTGAAGAGCCTTAAAGCTGAGGATAAGGAGATTTAACACGGGGAACTCTGAAGCCAGCAGAAAGGTTCTCTGAGGTGGGTGACGTGTAGTGCATGAGGGGGAGATGAAGTTGAGCATAGCAACGGCATCTTGGCTAGAACTAAGGCAGAGTGGCCATTTTAGAGCATTCTTTTTACTGAGTTCCACTTGTTTCCTCTGGGCAGAGATGGGGTGTGTGTGTGTGTAGAAAAGTCCTCTCTTGTGGCTTGGTTGTAGCTGTGTAACTAGACTCAATTTGTTGTACTTGTCGCAGAGGCAGCTGTACTTTCTAAGAGGAGGCCCTTTTGAGTTGTTCTTAGTTGTCCATTGCAGCTGGTTAGTGTAGTTATGGCACCTTGAGGTACGTAGGGTTGCCAACTTTTTAATCACACAAAACTGAACACCCATGCCCCGCCCCTGCCTTGCCCCACCCCTTCTCTGTGGCCCTGCCCCCACTCGATTCATCCGTCCCTCCCTTCATCGCTCACTCTCCCCCAGGCTGGGACAGAGGGTTGGGGTGCGGGAGGGAGGTGAGGGCTCTGGCTGAGGTTGTGGGCTCTGGGTTGGGGCTGGGGATGAGGGGTGAGGGCTGTGCGTACGGGCTCTGGATGGGGCCAGAAATGAGGGGTTCAAGGTGCTGGGCTGGAGCAGGGGATTGGGACCCTGGGGGGTGAGGACTCTGGCAGGGGGGTGCAGCTTCTGGGGTGGTACTGTGGATGAGGAGTTTGGGGTGCAGGAGGCAGCTGGGGCAGAGGTGCAGGCTCCAGCTTGGGCTGTGGGCTCTGACATGGGTCTGGGGATGGGGGAGTGGGGGGGGGGGGTTAGGGGTAAAGTAGTGGTCTACATTGACCAATTAACAGGCAACAAGTTAGTGCTTTGTAGAAATCCCATCTCCGGAGAGCACGTTACTCCAGCGTGCAGACAAACCCCTAGTCTTACTTTATGCAGCTACTTCAGTCTCGTCCTGTCTTTCCTCATGATGGCTGCTCTATAGGCTTGTAATGTAAACGCTTTGGTGCCAGGTCAGTCATGTGTTTTATACAAGGCCTAGCCCAGTGGAGCCTGATCTCTCATGGAGTCCTCTACATCCCACTGCAATACCAATAATTGGTCCCAAGTCTAACTTGTGTAATTCAGATTTTGCCTCCCTATATATGTTCTCCAGTTTCTGTTTGGATATTTCATATTATACATTTCTTGGGGGCACTGTTAAAACAGCTACCATGTTGCATCTCGGAACTGCAGCCACTTCTGGGGTGGATGAAGTGAATTCCATTCATCAGTGAGTTCCTGGTCTCATTGAATTTAATGGCAAAATTCCTTTTGATTTCAGGGAGGCCAAGATTTCACCCTATATGGATATTATACATTAAAAAGCCCCCAAAGATCAATGGACATTGTTAAAATTACAAAGTCAAGCACTCAAATTAGGAAATTGAGAATTAAGATTGCCACGATGAAGCATGCTCAGTGCACCCTGGGTCTTTAAAGTGCCTAGATGCTTAAATCGAAGTCTCTACAAATAGATTTTTTTCCCCCAAAGACTTATAATTGGTCCAAATTTTGTCTGACTTTCACGGGTGACAAAGGGCATGTCTCTGACACAAAGCCCCCCTTCCAAATTTGAAGTCCCAGTTCCAAAGAATGGGGATGCTAAGGTGCCTCAAAGAGAAGGTTTCTTGATTGATTTAATTATTTTTAATAATGCACAGAATTATAGTTTTCCTAGTCTTGTCCATGGAAACCGTTTCAGCCAAACTAGTTCTGCTATCTATAAAAATTTGACATGTGCAGACACAAATCATGAAAAATTTAGGCCATATGGGAATAGTTGAAATTCAGCAAAATTATAAGCAACTGAGAACAGAATCTTGTATGGGAAAGTATCGGGCCACATTAATAATAGTGACACTACCAGCCCTTCTTCTGATCAATAACTTGTTCAAACCCCCTAATCCATATGAGTATTGCAAATGAACTCAAGGACCAGATTAGATGAAGGAGTAGTCCCTGTGTTCATCTAGCACTTTGGGATCTTTAGGGAAAGAAGGTTCCATATCAATATAATGTTTAATGAGTTAGTGGTATGAGCTGTGAGGGGAATGTTTTAGTCTGGGTGAAGTGTAACTAGTTCCAGTAATGTCAAAGGGAATAACTGTAATTGTGTTCACTCGCTGTTCTCCTCTCCTATTTTGGTATTGATTTTCTTCATGACAAAGGGCTCTTCAGGCATGGCCTACGTCAGATGTACAATATGTGCAAGGTGACTTCTTCCACCAAAAAAGCCATTTTAGAAGATTGCAGCTAGGCAGTAATCAGCGTTCTCTCTCTCTCTAATGTAGATGTGCAGTGAGCAGAATTTGAAAATCATTACATATGTTCTGGAAAAGATCAGAGAGAACAAATTTGGACTTGTGGAAAGAGCAAATCCAGAAGCTCTTGTTGCATGGAAAAGCCTTGCAGAGGAAATGGTCTCACTTTTTTTGAGACCTTGTGTGAGGTTAATTTAGTTTTTATTATTATTTTTTTTCCTTATTATTCAGATAATTCTCTCTTCTGAATACTAAAAAGATGAGTGTAAGGACCAAGTGGAATGAAAAGTTGGCATAGTCTAGTTGACTTCTGTCCTGACAAGTTAAATCTGGGATATATGCTTTGAGTGTGTCTATTGTATGCTATTGCTGGCAATGGAATCCCAGTTCATCCTGACTGTGGGGCTTGACAGCAATTTTTCTCAGTTCTATATTCTAATCTCAATGTGCATTCTATCTATAGCTATATAATGATTCTCCTGGGGGAATTTTGCTGCACTGTACATGTGCAGAATTCAGGTCCCCTGCAGATTTCTTTGCTTCTCCACAGAAAAATGACTTTCTGACAAGGAAGCTGCAAGAGCACCCTTGCTGCACAGGTACATTGTTTCAGGCACGCAAAGTAGCTGGCAGAGAGGTAAATCACTGCAGTGCTGGGGACCCCCAGTCAGTAGCTCCCACCCTGAGTTGTGGTCAGCTGCTGGTCCCAGCTGAGCTATAGGCAGGGAGAGTAGAACTTCCTCTTCCCCTGCAAGGAGTGGCTGGGGCTGTGTCAGATCCACCCCCAGAAACCTCCCGCAGCTGCATGAAGCTCAGCATCCTCCCCTGCTTCCTGCCCCCATTTCTCCTCCGCTGCGGAGGAAGGGGTCACTGTACGGGGAGCTGCTCCCCCATCTGCCCAAGCCCCATGCATCTAGACCCTCCCATTCCCAGATATCCCTGCCAAGCCTCATCACATATGCCCAGAATCCTCTTATCCCTCTGTGCCCAAACCCCACCCCATAGACCCTCAGCCCTTGCATCTGGAGCCCCCTTGCACTCAGATGCCTGGCTTCTGGACACCCCCCCCCCTGCACCCAGACCACCCCCACTGAGCTCCCTGCACTGAAACCCCCATCCTTATGAGCCCCACCTCCCTGAGCCCACTCATCAATCCCCACACTACTGACCCCCCAATTAGCTGCACCCAGACCCCCTACTGAGACCCCCACACCCAGACTCCTCCGCTGAGCCACAACCTCCTTCACCTGGAAGCCCCTGAAGCATCCCATTGCCCCTTAGGGTGACCAGATGTCCCAATTTTATAAGGACAGTCCTGATTTTTGGGGGCTTTTTCTTATATAGGCACCGATTACCCCCAACCCCCGTCCCAATTTTTCACACTTGCTATTTGGTCATCCTATTGCCCCTGCACCTGGAACCCCTCCACAAGCCTCTGTGCATCCAGATCCCCCCACTGAGCTGCCTGCACCCAGATTGTCCCACACAGAATCCTTTCATCCCACACCTTGACCCCACCGCACTGAGCCTCTCCACACTTTGAGCCTGCCTGCCCCGCGCCTGGTGCAGAGGGGCAGGGCCTCAGGGTGTTTCTGAGGATGTCTTCCATTGGTTTTCTTCGGCTTCTTTGCTGAATTTTCAATTCTGGTGTAACTAAGCCTTAAGGCTTTTACAGAACGATTTGGTTCTGCTCGTGTCTGCATCTGTTGTATAGGAAGTGACTGTTATTCACCACTCCCTCTTGCTGTGTGGACTTTGTATGTCTACACAGCAAAAGCTGCACAGGGGCCAGCCGCCCCGAGCTGGCTTCTTGCCCATGTTAACTGGATTCAGTAACAGTGACGAGGGAGCACTATGGGCTTCAGAGCAGGCTAGCAAGCCAAGTATGTACCCAGGTCCCTGCTGAGCTTGTATTACCACTCTGAAGCCTGCACTGTACTGTCTTCTCTGCTATTGTCACTTGTGCTAGCTGGAGAAAGGGCAGGCTAGCCCATGCATAGCTTTTACTTTATGGGCAAACCATTAGATGCTTCTGAATGATGAACCATTCTGCGGGAGAAGTGTAACTTGTATTCAGTGGCACTTTAGGCAATAGTCAGACCTCTAGCATTTGTCTTTCAGGTTTCCTGTTTAGTCTGGCTATTGGCTTGGCGTGACAGCCGGTCCACTGATTCAGTGACCAACTTATGTCTGAGCTTGCCACTCTGCTTGCGATTCCTGGGTTGTCGTTGGTTGGTGCAATTCCATAGGAAGGGCAACGGGGAAAAGCTACTTTGTGTTGCTAAATGTAGTGCACGCAGTGTGAGAGGTGCACACGAATCACCCGTGTTGAGGGGAATTCAGTATCCTGTTTCGTGGAGAAGTACGATATCTAAGTATTGATCCAATCGTCAAGATGCTGTGTGCCTGTATGTGCTTCCGCACTCATAATAGATTGTCCCTTTTGACTCGAGTGGCTAGTTAATATTCAGGACCTTGCCAGTTTGTTTCTGTCAGAAAAAAACTGATTGTGACTGTAAATAAAACAGGATTGCACCCAAGTTTTGTTTCCTGGAACACAGTGGGAAATGAACAATAGCAAGCAGCATATGTGTTCGGAAATCCATGCCCGTCTTTCCCGTGAGTATGGTTCATAGCAGAAGCTCTGTCTCTTTGTTTTCTCCCCAGGGCCATGCTCATGACTGCATCTCTTGCTGTCTATATCCATGAAATACAGAAATGACCAGCTGCTGCCAATCTATCCCCTAGTCTGTATTTTATGGTCAGTCTCCGGGAAAGCCCTTAGCCCATGTGGCTTAGCTGCTGATTGGCTTTGCCGTGTAGCCATTTGTCTAGAATAGTGGCTTCCTCTTGTTTCGAGCTATCAGTATATAAAGGGGCACTGAATTGTTCCTTCAGCTTAGCCTAATAGAAAGGTATATGTAGAATACCCATCAGCTTTAACAAGGTATATGACTCTCTGCAGATCAAAGATCTGTCTGGTGGCGTCATTAACATCCTCCAGCATAATACTATCTATAGCTGTGTGCATTGTCCTAAGGTAGCTGCCACTAATTAAGAGTTATGCACATACATTAAGAGGAAAATGCTTTGTATAGAATAATTCTAGTCTCTGCTAATGTGTGCTCTCTGCAGACACAACACTGTTAAGATGTGATAAACTCATATTTGTTGATAGCTGTGCTTGTCTTTGGAGACTTTGATTCCCCCAGGATGGGGTGTATTTCCAAATGATAGAACAGAATCACTGTGAAGGGAGTTCAGTCTTAAGGCTGAATTCCTACAATTGTTGGTACATGGGCAGTCTGCTCTGTCCTGAGCCCCATTGACTTCAGTGTGACTTCATGTGGCCAAAGCAGTTGATCTGAGCTGTATTAGTTGCAGCACTGAAACCTAGATTTTCAAAGTGGCTGATCATTTTGGGCCCTGAATCCTTAAAGTTCTTGAATCCCTATCTTGGGGGACATGTATGCCAAGAGTCTCTGACTCCTGACAAAACTGATAAGAGTTTTGAGCACTCAGCACTTGTGAAAACCAGGCCCAAGATGTTGTAAATTGATCACCTAAAGACTACAAGGCATCCTTGTGGCACCTTAGACTAAAATTTATTTGAGCATAAGCTTTTGTGGGTTATAACCCACTTCATCAGTTCCATTGAATGGAAAATTCAGTAGGCAGGTATAAATAGACAGCACGTTAAAAGATGGGAGTTGCCTTGGACAGTCTCTACGCAAAAGAATAAATGGACACAAATCAGACACCAAGAGTTATAACATTAAAAAACCAGTAGGAGGAGAGCACTTCAATCTCCCTGTACACTCAATAACAGACTTAAAAGTGGCCATTCTTCAGCAAAAATCTTCAAAAAACAGACTTCAACAAGAAACTGCCAAATTGGAATTAATTTGGAAACTTGACACCGTCAAATTTTCCCTCTGATACTCACCCCTTCTTGTCAACTGTTGGGAATGGACCACATCCACCATGACTGAATTGGCCTCGTTAGCACTGATGCCCACTTGGTAAGGCAACTCCCATCTTTTCATGTGCTGTGTATTTATACCTGCCTACTGGTATTTTTCACTCCATGCATCTGATGAAGTGGGTTATAGCTCACGAATGTTTATGCCCAAATAAATGTTAGTCTCTAAGGTGCCACAAGGGCTCCTCATATTTTTTGCTGATACAGACGAACATGGCTATCTCTCTGAAACCTGTCACCTAAAAACTGGCACAATGAATTCCTAGAAAATCTGGGCCTACACAACTAGGCCCCAGTCTGGCATTCTTCTCATACCCAATACTGCTAGTGATGTCAGGAGTCTTTTGGATGCATAAAGAATTTGGTATGCAGGATGCTGGTTTGTGCATGCATTCACACAGGCCATATTTCCAAAGGTCCGACATTTTTGAAACCCACTGTCCAAAGTTTTTCTTATTTGGAAAAGGACAGGACTTGCTTCTGCAGTAGTATGCTGAGGAGGTACATTCAATTGCTAATTTGCCCCCCTCCTCTTAATGCCAGATATAGTGGTTGATGCTGCGCATCCCATAATCACATGAGTAGTACCCCATGAGCAGTCACATTGACGTTGGAGGTCGTGGGATCATTCCCTAGGTTATTGGCCAAAACCAAACATTTCAAAAATGCCTAAATTTGTTCTTCCCATTTTTTACATGCTACAAAGTGGTTGGAGGAGGGACAGAGGATTAGAAAAGATTCTTCTCCTTTAATTGTCTTAAGCAAATATTCTGATATACGGTTTATCAGTTTTTATCCAATTTCAACAATTATAGCCTGAAACTAAATGCAGTGCTTAATCTATTAGTCAATTATGTGGTAAGGGGGAGTGGGAACAGGGAGGTGGCAAATGTGTCAGATGACACAATTCTGTTTAGTCAAGGTTGGAGGGACCTGACAAAAGTGGGCAAAGGACAATGAAATTCATTGTCAACAAATGCAGGATAATACACATTGAAAGGAGCCATTTGAATGACTCATCCCCATATCAAGGCTCTAAATAAACTGTCACCACTCAGCGTGAAGACCTGATGTTGTCTTATGTGGTCAGCTCAATAAAGCAATAGGTGGCTTGTGCTCAAAGCACAAACAGCATTTAAGGCTGTGTAAGGTCTGTGAGGTGGGATAATACTGAAAATCGATGCTAGTTGAAAATCTTCCAGTAAAACATTTCTCTGTCTGACCTTGTTGATTTGTTGAAATCAAACATTCTGTGGTAATATGCCAATTTAGATTATTTCATTTTTGGAAAAAAATAAAAAATGGAGTGTAATGGATAATGAAAACACTAGTGGCTACCAGGATAGTGGATCAAAATCCTTTAACTTCAGAGCACAAATCAAATACTAAGGTCCTGATGCTAAGCTTGTTCAAATCAATGCAAAAACTCCCATTCAGGTTCAATAGGCTTTGGATCAAGCTGAAACTTGCCTGATGGGCCAGGCTATTCCATAATTGTTCATTGCAGAACTGCTTGCGACTTTCTTTGAGACTTCTGGCTGCTAGGATCCTACACTAGATGGACCATTGGCCTGACACAGACTGACACCTACTGTGTTCTGTCCCTCAAACTTGAAGTAATGTTTGATTTCTCTCTTCCTTGGCCCATGCATCCATCTTCAGATGTATTTATTTGTCTGAGGTCATCTGCTTTGTATGGTCTGAGATGCTGTTAGGCTATACTTTGTGATATACTGCACGTTTGTATGTGTTAGCATGGTGTGATCCTTGTTTAAAAGGCATTTGAAAAGGCTGTTTGGTGTTTAGTCTCTTGCAGTTATGTCTCAGAAAAGAAGCTTATGATGGGACTGGTTCAGTTATGTCCTCTGCATTATGTGAATGAGATGGAAATTTCATATGTCTAATGAGTGTAGAAAATAACACTAACTCAGCATGGAACTTTCTATCCCATTGAAAAGGGAAATCTTTAAGGTAGTCCAAAACATTGAATCACAGCATAATGATAAACAGTCCTGGCTGTCCTTGGAATGGAAGAATCAGAGAGGTAGCCGTGTTAGTCTGGAATAGCAGAGGTAACACCGACGAAGTGGGTATTAGTCCACGAAAGCTTATGCTTCAAAACTTTATAGTTAGTCTTTAAGGTGCCACAAGACTTTGTTACCTTGGAATGGAAGGCATTCTGGTTCTGAGAAGGACCATGTGTGGACTGAGTTTTCTCCATCCTCTTCTGAAATAAGAAATCTGTGACATCATACAAGGCCTGTTGGAGGCATTTTTCTCCTATATCTGCCTTATCGAAACTTTCCATAAGCAAGTAATTAGGAACCCATTCTTTTCTGGGCTCAAAGGTATATCAGTCTACTTACGCTGGAACCCTGCTATAACGCGACAATTGGGGTCCAAAAAATTCTATCGTAGTAAATGCAGGGTCACATTATGGGGTTCCACTGTATTCAGAAGCTAGGTGTTTGCAGGAGCAGGAGGGCGAGAAGCCCAGGGGCACTCCAGGGCTGCAGAGAGAATCGCTCCTGCTGCAGCTGCCGGGGAATGGATCCCTACACCCATCAGACTTGCCCCATGCCCACCGGGGACAGAGTCAAGGACCCTGGGAGGTGTGCCAGGGCTGAAGGGATCTCAAACGTCCATGCCCGCCAGCCTTGCCCCACGCCCGCTGCAGCTGCCGGGACATGGATCCCTCCCTGCACCTGCTAGACTCGCACCACAGCCACTGGGAACAGAGTCAAGAACCTCGGGGGCGCGCCGGGGCTGCAGGGATCCCAAATGCCCTGTGCTTGCCAGACTCGCCCTGCAGCCGCCGGGGTCCAGACACACCCCATGTTATAACCAGATTCATATTATCGCAGGGCGCGTTATAGCAGGGTTCCACTGTATTTTAATTGATTGTAAATTAGCCTGAAATAATTATTTTGTAGGGAAAATTCCCATCATGGCACAGTGGAGTTGGCACCAACTGTACCTTCACAAGCTTTTCCAGATCCTAAAAGCTAATTTGCTAAGAAAATGCAGCCGGAAACCAGGAGGTCTATTCCAACAGAGCCCCTCTGAATACTTTCCTTTCCTCTTGCCTTCAGCTTAGAACTAGCTTTTTGTTATTTATACTCCCTGCTATCCCCCTTTGCTTCTGTATCCCCTGACCTTGTTAGAAACCGACAAGAGCACCTGAAAGATCATCCAGAATTGTGCAAAAGCGTCTCTCGCTAAAATGGACTCTTCATAGCACTTGGGGCTAGTTCTTGCCTTCAGACTGAAATATAGCAAAGCATCTCAGAAATGAGTGACCTGTTTCCAGGGAGTTGATGAGCAGTTTGCATTCTAAATCTCTGCACTGCCATTATTTTTCATGCAAATGTATCTAGACATGATCTTCCAAATAGGGAAGGTCCAGAATACAGTGGGAGTGTAGAGCGTCTGGTACTTCCCTGGTGGCATTTGGCACTTCATGGAATTGGTCTCTTGATCTGTAGATTCTTGGACACATGCTGCCCTTTACCTGCTGCTGGCTTCCTGCTCTGCTCTCCTTCTCCCCGTCACTCATTTGGCGTAGAGACTGTGACATTCTGGTTTGCTAAATGCTAACATTGTGCCTTGTTTTTGCTGTGTAGCATGGGGATCTATAGTATATGCTCTCCTCTTGCAAGGCATCCACTTTGCATAGCCTGTTCTGTTCCACTCTTGTCATCTATATCCCATATCTAGCAGTGCAACGTGAACCAAACACCAGTTATAGCCTCAAACTTGCCCATTTTTGATGGATGATTGGGTCCCAGAAAGTGGGTGGAATTATGACAGGGACAATGTTCTTTGTTCAATGTGTTACCAGTAAAACTGCTGGAACTTAAATAGAACTGGGCTTCAAGGCTTGCCGTACTTTGTGAACCTGGGAAAAGGGGTTTGGCCTGATGGGGTGTGTGTGAGGGGGAGTCAGTCAACTTACTCCCTTCAGTTACTTGGCTTTGCTCCCCAAAGCCAGGTTGTCCTTCTTTCCAACATACAAAAAGTCACTCTTAAACCCCTGCTGCACCCGGTACCCTAATTGGGGGATGGGTAGCCGCCTTCCCATTTCGCGGTCTCCTGGCTGGCTACTTTTATGGACTCTTTGGCCACCCAACACATTTCACATTTGGGAGGAGGTCCCTAGGTAGGACCCAATCCCATTCAATCCAGAAGATGCTTCAGAAGTGGCCTGACCCCTCCACAGGGTGGTAGGAGGAGGGAAAGGATACCTTTAAATATAGTATTAACTAATTATTAAGGCTGCAACTGCCATGCAAGCAGCAGCTAATAGTTCCTTTGAACTGGTCTCTGAAGTCTGTGTCAGAAGGGAGTGAGTCATAGGTTCCACCAGCTGATTGATTGCAAATGAGTGTGTAGGAGGGGCACAGTCCTTGCCCTGTGTATTGGGAAGGTCTGAATACAGAGTTAGCAGCTGGCACTCGCAGGGAACACAGGTAAGTCTGAATTTCGAGCTCTTCAGCAGTGAGAGGCGGGCAGCTTAGGCGGGGTTGGTGCAATACAAGTTCTGGCTAATTCTCTCTTTAAAACCAAACAATTTAATGAGGTAGTGCGGAGACCAGCAGTGGATGAATTAGGTTTGCAGAGCAGCCCAGTTTACTGCACAGAGGCTAAAATGACTGACTACCTGCTTTGAAACATTTGTGTTCCAGCAGCAGTTTACAAGTGGAACTGCACTACGTTTTTGAGCAAATCCCAAAGCTGATTTAAACTGGAGAGTTTGCATCTGGAATTGGAGTTATCCCAAAGAGCCTGTGGAGTCATTGTCCATTTTGGCCTTTTATAGAAACCCAAGCTCTGGAAATTCACATCTGCACATGGATCTGGGTGTAAAATTTGGTGTGGCTTGATCAGGTTTCCCGGGTAGGACCCCTCTCTACCAAAACGTATGCAGAATTCATTGTTTTTGTATTCCCTTTGCTCTGAAACGCTGCAATTTTGACTGTTCCCCCTTTGAGGTGTGAGTTTAATTTGAACACAAACATGAAAGTGAATCTGATGGTGACACTGACTGTGAGCCCACAGTGATTGTAATGAGTTTACTCGCTCCATTGAAGCAAGCCCATTGTTTCTACACAGCTGTAGTTCTGACCGGGGGCTGTAGGCCATGGAGCTAGTTGTCAATGGGGTAAAGTTGGGGTGTGCACATAGTTGTTTTCAGAGCATCTAGGAGAAATGCCGTCTGCTTGGCTAACACATCCTGTAAGGATTTTGATGGATGAGGATGTTGTTCAGTATTGAAAAGGTTGCTGGAAATATATATTTGTTTCTCTCTCATTCATTTCTGTTTTGAAAGATTGAGGAATATCCAGATAAGTGCAGCCAAAAGGATTTAATATTTCTGGTCACTAATATTAGGTGAGAGAGTATGGCCTGGAGGTTAGAGCTGGGGGCTCGGAAGATCTTGGTCTAGGGTGCTGACATACTGCATGTGAGCCTAGACAAGACACTTCCTCTCTCTGAGACTCCATTTCCCCTTTGGTAAAGTGGTGATAATGGTTCTTGTATTCACTGAGGGACTGAGACTTCCTTAATTATTGTGAAGCATTTTGGGATGCTCGGAGGGAAGGTGCAGTAGAGCTGCAATTGAGTATGAATAGCATGTCCTGCATTTGATGGGCTGAGCTCTCTGTGCCCACTCCTTGTCCTTTATCAATGACTCTTAGCAGCATGTCCCACTCCTCCAGCTTCTCCCTATTAGTGTGACCATGGCTGAAGGACACTGCTTCAGTTCTGTGTGTTTGATGTTAATGCCATGCCTAACTGCTTGGGATTTGTAGTATGTTCTCTTATCCCAAAAGGGACCCGTTCTTCACAACCTATGCTTGTTACCATTCCTTTCTCCAGCATGCATCTTGGATAGTACTCACAAGTTCCTATATGGGTGAGATTGTGCACCTGCTCTGGGCTAGTGACAAAGAGGTCCGAGGACTCCTGGCTGCACAAGGCTACAGAGGCTGTCTTCCTCCAACGAACGCAATGAGTGTGCTCCCCCTCCCCACCCTTTTTTAAATGTAAGTGGGACTTGGGCACCCAGCTGATCTTTGTCCTGGAAATTCTCCCTCCTAGAGTGCAAAGACTGTCCGTGTTCCTCATAAGTCCCATTGAAAACTCCAAGTACAAATCAGTTGTAGTGGCTCCTGGAGATGTCCTGGAATAATGCTACCCTCCCCTTCGCTGCCCATGAGGACTGGGCTTTGGAGACACCAGTTATCCCTAAGCTTTGTCGTCCTGTAGCAAGGTCACCGCATGTACAAAGCATGATGCATGTAGTGGTGATAGTCTGGTAACTCAAAGGGTGATGGTAAGACGCAGTGGCACAGGGAAGACAACTGGGGGCCATGGCTCAGGGATGGTTGAACTTTATTGTGGGAAAATGTTGGTAAACATATTTTTTAAAGTTCAATTTCTCACGTGGAGACTGAAAGTCTCCTGGGCTAAACCAGGAGTCATGTGCTGGTTGTGTGTCTCACCCCCAAGAGATCCAACTCATTCTCCCATGCTGGCATGTGACCATCCCAGCAGCTTACAGGCTGTGTAAGGTCTTTGTATTGTAGACTGAGTCTGAAAACTTGCATGCAGAGGGCAGGACTGGTTTTGTAGAGTGTTTGAATGAGTGATTTGGGGGGTGGGGTGGAGGAGGGGTTATTTAACTGCATGAGCAGGGCTCAGGATTAACTCTTCCATTACCAGAATCCAAAGGACAGCCAAAAGGCTTCTGCCCTTACTGCTCAATTTACAAGGTTGTATTTCTTTTTTAAACTGCTAGTGCCTTATGAATGGTATATTTTGATAGAGGTTGTAAGTTTGGTCTATGTCTTTGGGTTAGCATTAAGGTTGTGACATGCCTTGAAATATTATTGTATGCAGATTTTTAAGTGGGAGACTGAGTAATAGCTGTAATATGCAAGAATGGAATAAATACCATGGTATTCTTTCTGATGCCATTATTAAAAGTCCTTTTCAGAAGAGAGTTGTGCATTCATTGACAACTCTTCTAATAACTGACACTTAAAATTAACAAAAAATTAAAACATTTTAAGTCAACTCCAATTAGTTTTTGGTTGAAAACTTCCAGTGAGGAAACACAATTCTTCAACCAAAAATTTATGAACAAAGTTTTTTTAGAAATCTCTCAAATATATTTACCTTTTCCAGTCATGTCAGATCCTAAATTCTCTCCCTACATACAGCGCACAAATAACCTCTGGAAGCTTGAAACTGAAATATCCTCCTTTGGGGTGTAAGACATCGTCACCTCTGTACCACGGAAACCTGTTGGATCTCAGGAGTCTGGGAAGAGGGATGGGGTGAGTGAATATCTGAGGGAGGGACACTCAGACTGGCCTCTTTGGAGAAACAAAAGCGGCAGAGAGGACATTAAAACGTTCGCAATGCACCGAGTCGGTAACTAGTTGTTTGCAGCTAAGATTAGACCTGGAATCAGCGTTTTGTATCTTAATTAAAACAAAGCTATTTTTATCAATAAACTGGGAAAGCACGTGTAGACCTCTCCTAGCCAACGTAATCCCTTGCTCCTTTTGATTTTGTAAATGGGATTACATTAAAATCAATCCTTCTCCCAAGGTCCATTTGTGCTCCCGTTCTCTATTGAATTACATTGCTGGCCCGGTGCCAGGCAGCACTCCCCCATTGGGACAATGCAATTTCATCCACAGTCGTGCTCATTTATGTCTTACAGTATGTTGCCCGTTTATTACAATAGGCTCAGGAGACTTTATGCCTTGGTGAGAAATTATTTTAGGATTCAGATCTCTGTCAAACTATCTGTCTGCTTCTCACATGAGTGGCTGTCAAAGGTGGGTGGGGAGGGGGAACCAAGCTGTGACTGGCAGAAAAGCTATTTGTAGCGAGAGGAGAGCAGGAGAATTAATTTGGGAATTGTGAGCCTGATCCAGGAAGAGAACTTCAGCGTGAAAATTCAGAGCAATTGGAGGGGATCAGTGTCTCCTGGGGTTGGGTCCCCTCTGCTGTGTATTTGTGCTTTGGAGATTTGACTCCTGAATGAGGAAGGTGCTTTTAATCTTGCTGATTTACCCTTCGTTGCTCACCGGGGTCTGTCCGAAGCCCATGGAAGTCAATAGGGGTAGGGGTATGCCCAAGAACTTGGATTGGACCCTAATTGAGCTAAAAATTAGAGTGGACAAGAATGATGGAACTCTTTGGGTTTTTTGTATTGCAGTTTATTAAGTGCAGCTTATTAAAGCTGTGAATAATCGTGCCTCTGGAAAGTGAAAGGGTTTCATAAAAAGCATCGGCGAAGTGGTGCTGAAGATCTAGGAAGTGGATGTGCTGGACTGCTCTGTTTAATTTCCTCCCACCTTCTCCATCTGTAGATCTCGCCTTCCTGTCAGCAAGCCAGGCAGTAGTGTGTGATAGCAAAGTGGTGTGCAGTCCCTTAAGGCTTAAGACTACATTTTTCTCTTCCTTTTGGTGTCCTTTAATAATGTACTGCTTCACACCGTGCCCCTTGTTCCTTGACTTGTGTGGTTGCGACTAGGACGTTATCTTCTAACACATGACATCTTTGGTGGCTTTTGGAGTAATGCAGCTGTCTCATGAGGGTAATCAGATCTGTTAACTCGCCGCACACCTCTCTCTGCCAAGGCCCAAACGTAGGATGCAGAAATACCAGTCAGGAAAGGCAGGAAATATGAAGTGCTGTGGGATTCCTTCCTTTAGCATAGAGAACATCTTGCATTGCCTTGGTTCCCTGATTCTGCATTTCTCACATAACTAATGTCCAGCAGTAGAAGTGTGGGGTGGGGGGGGGGGTGAAGGGAGGGGGTGGCCCATTTTTGTGGAATGGGGGGAACATTGGGACTGAAATGAAAGGTGTCCCTTGAAATGAGGGCTGTGGGAGAGGTGTGACTTGCAGAGTGATTGTGTTAGCCAGTCGCTTTTCTGAGGGGTAAACAGAGCCACTACAGGTGTTGAAGGAAGGGTCGGAACTTTTCTGTACCTGTTGGTTTGAACACCGTTAGTTTTCAGAAGTAGATGACCAATCACCACTCTGTTTTATTTTGTGTCTTGTATTCTTTGATCACCTCAGCAGCAGCAGCTCTAAAGAAAGAGTTGGCTGTGACACCTTAATACCTCCCACAGCTTTAAACTAGAGTCGCCGCCGTGAGTCTACAAACAAAATGGTTCCTAGTGCTGGCAGGAGCCAGCGTCCCAGAGAGTCAACTGATGGACTTCACTATTTGATTCAACTAGTGGTGGCTTAACATTTTTCTTGCACTGGAGATATAGAGTCCGATTCATCTTACGGTTGTGATATTACATGGACTGCAGTGGAGTTACTTCTGCTTTATGCATAATACTAACAGTTTGAATTACTGTAGCACCTAGGAGCCCCAGTCATGGCCAGGAACCCATTGTTCTAGGCACTGACCAAATACAGAATAAAATGACTGTCCCTACAATGTAACTGAATGCAGATTGAGGCCCATGAGGTGGAACCGTTCTTGCCTACTGTCCCTCCTTTTTGGTAAAACCTCTAAATGTGACTGATACAGGCACTTGCCACCACTTATTGATGAATTTTAGGGGTCTCCATATTTGTCTTGCACCTGTGATACTTACGGCAAGATGTGTCGCAATCTCTCTGGGGAAAAGAAATGACAATGCACAGGCTGCCAAGTGTTCCGTGATGACTAGTGCCGCTAGCTGTACGTTCCAGAGGTTGGAAAGAGACGAGGGGGTTCATGTGTCTTCCTGGTATAGTTTTGATCTAAGACAGGTGCAGGCAAACTTTCTGGCCTGAGGGCCACACAGGGTCTCTGAAATTGCATGGAGGGCTGGTTAGTGGAAGCTGTGCCTCCCCAAACAGCCAGGCAAGGCACAGACTCTGCCCCCTATGCTACCCCCCCATTTCTTGCCCCTGATGGCCCCTTTGGGACTCCTGCCCCATCCAAACTCCACTCTCCTTCCAGACGGTCCCCTGGGAACTCATGCCCCATCCACCTCCCTGCTCTCTGTCTCCTGACTGCCGCCAGACCTCCTGCCCCTAACTGCCCCCTGCTGCCGCATCCAACCCCTCCACTCATTCCTGACTGACCCCCCGGGACCCATGCCCCCATTCAACCCTTCCTGTTCCCCACCCTCTGACTGCCCCAACCCCTATCCAACCCCCTGCCCCTTTACCGCACTGCCTGGAGCACAGGTGGCTCCTGGTGCAGCTTCACCAGGACAGGCAGCTGCGCACCATGCAGCACAAAGCACCAGGGCAGGCCGCGGCTCTGCAGCTGCGCTTCCTGGCGAGAGCTTGCAGCCTCACCGCCCAGCGCATTGCACCGGCGGCGCAGTGTGCTGAGGCTGTGGGGGTGGGGGGAACAGCAGGGGAAGGGCAGGAGGGTCCCATGGGTCAGATGGGGCCCGCACACCGTAGTTTTCCCACCTCTCATCTAAGAGCTGGCTTCTGTGGAAAGCCATAAGGCTTAGCGTGAGTCCTTCAGACCCTCCTGCATTCTCGAGGCAGGGACAATGATGACACTGAGTGATAACTTCCGTATCTGAGGGTACGTCTATCCGGCGGGTAGTGTTCAATGTATCGGGGATCGATTTATTGCGTCTCATCTAGATGCGATAAATCGATCCCCGAATCAACGCCTGTACTCCACCTCGTCAGGAGGAGTAAGTGGAGTCGACGGGGGAGTATTCATGAGGACGGCCAGGTAAGTCGAACTAAAATACTTCAGCTACAGGAACAGTGTAACTGAGGTTGCATATCTTAGTTTGAACCCCCCCCCCCCCAGTGTAGCCTAGGCCTCACTCTCTTTAAGGAGGGATTAAATGAGAGCTGGTGAAAAGCAGGCGTCCTTTCAGCAGCTGAAGCTCAGGCATCCCACCCACTCACTCACTCCTCTTGGGCACAGCCCTGACTTGGATGGTCTCTAATGCCAATCCCCCCTGGCGATGGTGGCCCTGCACCACTGGGGGAATACTCTGCCAACCACATCTGCCAGGTATAAGTCTGCTTGGCACTGCAGGGGTCTGGATGCACATTCTGGAATATAAAGGTGACTTAAAGGTCAGTCCTGCATTGAGCACAGCTCAGCCAAGCCAGATAATCCAGCCCCTGATCTATACAGTTTTCACTTGATGCAAATTCTGCCTGTAGGTGAAACTATCTACATATCCCTAACTGAAAATTGAAAGCCTTAAGCATCCCCTTTCTGTCCCTGCTGAAGGAACAGGAGAAATGCAGGTGTCAGCTCGCTTGAGTTTATCATGAGTCTCACAATATTTGATGTCTCAAAGCAGAACCGGCGCTAGGCATAAGCAGCCTGCGGCGCCGAGCAGCTCAAAGGGGGACCCCTATTTGCTTTTATTACAAAAACGTCCCTCTTTTATTCTGTGTTTGGGGGAGGAGGCCCAAAGAATTTCCGCTTTAGGACAGCCGGTGCTAGCTCACGGGGAGCCTTAAGACTCAGCTGCTGGAGGCAAGGGGCTCTTGAGAAGCTGAGATTCTCTTTTTTCAGTGACTGTTTCTAGTTCCCTGTGGCTGTGGAGAAAAGTTTGAGAATGTGACTGGACTGGGACCATGCAGGCTCAGAAACCAGACAAACCAAACTCGAAATCTAGTATTGCTTTTAAAGTTGGCTATTTTTAAGCCAATCTCTGCCTTTGGGGGGGGGAGGGGCAGGCTCTTGATTTTTGAACACTGGTGGCCCGTTCATTGTGACAGCGTGTCTACCCCCACTCAGGGTCTTTGTGGGCCTGAGAGGCCCAGTAATACACCTGGCCACACCTGGAGAGTGGACTGAGCTGAATTAAAGATGGAGCCCTGCTGGGGAGAAACTGGTGCTATGAAAAGAGGAAGTCCTGGAGCAAGAGTGGGCTGTAGAGAGAGGGGTGAACTCTTCCCTCACTTTCTTGGTGGCAGAAGTGGAGAGACCTGAGGAAACAGGAAGTCTCGTGGAGGGCAAGGAGGAGGCCAGTGGGGGATAAAGATACCCGTAAGTGAGCTAGTGTGGTGGACCCGACACAAAGGCAGGAACTGGGCTTCTGGGGAAGAAGCCTGGATGTCACTGATCCTTACAAAGAACCTGGGAAGGGGCTATTGGAGGAGAGACCTGAGGAAAGGCTAATGGTAGGAAGGAATCCAAGAGGCAGCAGCATGGTGTCTGGACAGATTGCAGCCGCCCACCTGGACTGGAGGCCAGTGCAGCAGGAGAGCCTGTATTCCCTTGCTAGCTACTGAGACGGTGACTGTGCCACCTCCTGACATAAGGGGATTTAAAGCTCTCCGAGACGGGTGTGAGGACCATGAGGGCTGAGAACCAGGTGTAAGCAGTTGGAATTAAACATAACCAGCCAGGAGGCCCAAGTTGTGAGGACAGAAGGACCCAACACGGGGCTGGGGATCAGTAGTGGGTCCTAGACAGAGCTGCTACACTGCATGCAGTCATGACAGGTTATGCCAAAAGTGAGTCTACCTGAAGGTGTTCCACTGTGATCTACATCCTGCCAAAGTCTGCTGTAAAAACCTTGATTGCTCAAATATATTAACCATGAAACAAACTCTGGGTGGTGGGTTCAAAAATTTTAATTTACCCGCACAGAGGTTTTGGAGTGGTAAATTCTCAACACATTCACAATGTTTTTCCCCTTGTGAAAAAGAAGCATTAATTGGGCTGGTATGTTAAATAAATAACTTTTGCTAAATAAAGCTGGTAAAATAATCTCCCCCCCCAAAAAGAAAACCAACCAAAAACAAAACCACAGCAAGCACAATATAGAAAACATGCATGCATTGTCGATACAGCCGGTATTTATACCAGGGCTTTGGAGCAAAGCACGGAGCTGGAGCCCGGAGCAGTGGAGCTGTAGGTTTTTGCCTGGAGCTGGAGCAGAGCCAGAGCACTGCTCCAATCCCTGGTTAATACTATAGTGCAGTAAGGAGAGGAAGACATTTAAAGCAAGAAACTTAATGTATCGAACTGAGAAAAATAAGATACCTTCAATATTCTGAGACTGATTTAACAAAAATCCATGGCTGCAGAGGCTTGCACAAACCTGTGGGGATCCTGAGTAATTTGGCATCCTCCGTTTTTACTTGGGTGTCTGCAATGTGGAAGTAAGATATTTTTCTTGCTGAATCAGGTCCTTTACATACTGTATGAGATTTTTTATACTCTATAATGTAGGCTGACACCTAGCTTCTCTTTAGACACATCCTCATCTGATTGCAGGATATTCCATGTAGTTAGCTAGTGCCTGACAATAGACAGGGATAAGGGACTAAGGAGCCTTCTATCATCTTTTAAAAATGTCCTCTTACATTTCAAAGGAATTCTTGGGCTGGCATGACTAAGCTCTTTATCTCAGTAGCCTTTTCATTTCAATTTTGAATGACACATTTACGGTCTCTACATTAACACAAGCCCTCTTTGCGTTAAGCAAGTAAGTGGAGATGGAGAAATAATGGGTGGGTTTTGGTTTTTTTTGGTGCATTGTCACTTTCAAAAAGTAAAGTGAAAATTTTCAGCAAGTTAAAAAGTCAAAGTTGTTTAAGGTCAAATGAAACCTTTGTTTTGACAAAATGGGTTGTTTCAATTTCAACTTTTTATTTCAGTTAAAATCCAGCATATTGTTGCTACTAGGGAAGTGCTCTGTTGGAGGGATTGCCGGGAAGGGGGAACATACTTACTTGCACATGTGTTGATTGTGCCCAGGAATTAGACAGTTTGGGGATAAAACTATTAAAGGGATTAATTTTTATAACAAAATGCTAGCTTACTTAATGCTCCAATAAAGGATGTGCATTGTAAACAGAATGTCAAATTTATTTATTTTTATTGTTAGCAGCAGGCTTTATAATGCACATTATTAGAAAAATGTGACTTCTCCTATGAAATTGTGGTACAGTAAAATGTAGACTGTCCCGGTAATGGAGAAGCTTTCACACCAACTATGTACGCAAGAAAAGTGCCAAACTATTGAGAATGGGTGATGTCCACCTTGATTTCTACAAAGGGTAATTTTTCTTCTGATATTCACCCCTTGTCAAAGGTTGAGAATAGGCCACTTCCACCCTAATTGAATTGGCCTCATTAGCACTGACCCTCCCCACCCCCCATTTGGTAAGGCAACTCCCATCTTTTCATGTGCTGTAATATAAAAACACACACACACACACCACTTACTGTATTTTTTCACTCCATGAATCTGATGAAGTGGGTTTTAGCTCACGCAAACTTGTATCCAAATGTGCTAGTCTCTAAGGTGCCACAAGGACTCCGCATTGTTTTTAGAGGACGAACATTTAGAAATTGACCATCCTTTTTAGCTTAATCAGCAGAGGAGGATGCTTTGAAGGCAGCAAGTGCAAATCTTAAGGCAAATTCTTTGGTATCTGATCCTTAATGTGTGGTGTAGTATGTTAATGTTTTATTGTAACTTTGCCTTAATAAAAAGTTTAAACAAAAAATTAAAGGAAACTTTGATATCAGTCATTTCAAACAAAAAAAAAACACCCATAAGTTTCATTTCCAAAATGTCAAGACAAAACAATTTCCCCAGATTTTTGTAGTGAAAAATTTGGCAAAAAATAACATGAATTTGTTAAATGTTTTGGTATTGCTGCATCTGAATTTTTCACTGGAAAAGGCTTTGGTTGAAATTTTTTTGCTCCGCTCTGCAAATCATTTCCTTTATTTGTGACTTTGCCTCCGCTTAACTGCACACGAGCCAGAACTTGCTCCTAGAGCTCTATTCTCATGAACCTTTTCACAGCAAAGCAAGGATCATCAAGAATAATCCCTCCTTTGCTACAGCTGCAGCCAACGCCCTTAGATTGTGATCTACACAATAACATTAAGAGCTTTTTACCAGCCTACTCATTTCGTTTAGGGATGCACCAGAATTTTAGTTGTCATAAAGTAAAATACACAAAGTGCTCTCTGAATGTTCATGGGGAGGAAGGGGGAAACCAAGCTTTTTTTCTAATTTTTAATCTAAACTAGGAACATTAATTTCTGAGGGCCAGCCTTGGAGCTCTGTCAATTCACTGTCCAACATAAAACACAGAATAACTCCAAGCTTATCTCGAGCTAAGTACAAACTGCATCTGGGAGACAGTCGCAGCTCACTCAGGGTATGGTCACGTTCTAACAAACTGACTGTAGAAGCTTTAGTGGGCGTTCTACACGGATGCTTATAAAGCTGCTGCTGTTGATGTATGTGCTGCTTTTCCTTGGTTAGTTGTAGGAATTCACATGGAGCAACCAATGTGTTCAAAGCCACGTGGTATTTCTCCTGTGTCCTTTACTAGTGGAGTCTATCCCATGTGATCAAGGAGGTTAGACCAGTAAGAGGCCACTTTCACTTGGTTTCTTGGTTACAGAGGTAGCATTTTAGCTCAACTGCCTGATTTGACTGCAAATAAACCAATCAAGAAAAATAACTTTTCTAAACTTACCAGGGGTGGTGGTGGAATCTCCATCCCTGGCAAAAGAGAAGCTCTAGTTCAAACAGGAATTAATTCAGTGAAGTCCTGTGTTGTGCAAGAGGTCAGTCTAGATGATCACCATGAGCCCTTCTGGCTTTAAACTCTATGAATCCTGGCTCCTTTATAGGAGTGACACTGGGCACTACTTGTCAAGGTATGCTTACTCTAATTCCTCCAATTCTGGGGGACTCTCTCTCATTGCTTAATTATTATTTATGGCATATTATGGGCCTCAGGCATTTGCTCCTGCATTCTCTTTCTCTTTCTGTGATTGGCAAGCACATCACCATTGTCATCAGGGTGAAATTCTTTTAGTTTGAGTTTAGGGCATTCTTGGTGACAAATGTTTGGGTGGAAGTCCCAACGAACATGAGTCTTGGCACACTTGGGGCACATTGCAGGGTCGTCTCTTGCTGCAGGCCATCTGCTCCCCAGTAACACCAGCCAGAATGAGCTTGCGACCTCTGGCCAATGAATTGTCAGAATGGTCCCTCTTGTGGCCAGAGCTAGGATGAAGGAGGGTGGCGATTTGAGGCCCTTTTGAGGGGAGAATTCAGTGTGGTTGGTATTTACATATACAGTTTACTGGGCGCCAAAGTATTGGGCATGTTAGAAATGCCAGAAGTGTTTACCATTCCCAGGTAACTCAAGGTCTCATGAATGGGGTTTGGATTTTAACCGAGGAAGCCCTAGATGGTTTGGATCCTATATACTTCAGAGACTGCTTGTGCCTTTGGATAGTGCGTGGTCAGCTGAGATACTCAAAATGAAGTGTAACAAGAGGGGCCTGCAGGAAGCATGGTTTTCCTTTTGAATCTGCTTCCCACCAATGGTTTGCTAGTTCCCAACAGATCACACTGCAAATATAGAATCATAGAATATCAGGGTTGGGAGGGACCTCAGGAGGTCATCTAGTCCAACCCCCTGCTCAAAGCAGGACCAATCCCCAATTAAATCATCATACTGTATACACTCCCTGGTGAATTCCTGGCTCCACCGATATCTGTGGTACAACTCCCATTGACTTCAGCCTGCCCCCCACACAGAAGCCTGGAGCAAGAAGTTTGTCTTCTCAGGTGTATTCTCAAGAGTTGCTACAAGCATGTTGTCCAGGGCAGGAGAATGCATAGTCTCTGGAGCAAATACAGATGTGAAACTTGGTCTTTCAGGTATCTTTCACTATCTGTAAGCAGGAATTCCTTCCTTAATAGTAATACACAGTACTTGCAGCTCTTCGCTTCTTCAAAGCACTTAGCTGGTGTGTTTCCATACTAAAGATCGTGCTAGTCCTCTAATAAATGAGAAGAATCATACTCATTATGGGTCAGATCACGTGTCTGAGGCTTTCTTGGGGTACCCAGGACTGAGGGTTGCTTTGTTACCCCCTTGCCTCCAGTGTGAGAGAGGTGCTTGGCTTGGTGTCACCTCCTTGACAAAGGTAACAGAGTCCTGTGGCACCTTAAAGACTAACTAAGGTATTGAAGCATAAGCTTTCGTGGGCTAATACCCACTTCGTCGGATGCAAGCACGGCTACCTCTTTGATTCTTGACTCCTTGACAAAGCCAGCCAGTGAGCCACCCAAATAATGCACAGAGCAATGCCAGCTCTTGCTTTGCAGCATCACGGTGGGTTCACCCCTGTACCTGAGCCCCTTTGAAGAGTTCCCCGTGATATCCAGGCCCTCTGACTGCTACTCCTAGAAACACCAGGTTTGCTATTCCCCCAGGAGACAGTGTCACACCAGCTTGTTTTGGCTCTACTGAGAATCAACTCCTGTGTAACATCACAGTGCTGATATAATTGTGGTGAAAACAATCTGACCTTTCTTAGCAACGGTTAAGATTTAAGAGCTAGCAAGTGAGGATAATGGAAACAGGCTGCATATAAAACACAATCAATACATGCTTTCTAGAGTCTACATTTAACTTGAACAGGTGAACCATCGGTCTCAAAGCAGTCTACTCTCACCCAAAGCCACCTTGCTATGTTTCCAACCAAGGCTGGTTGGGATCCCGTTTTCATGACTGTAATCACACCACCTAACTACTTCCTCAGGGGTATGATAAAGGGGTCTTTTTTTGCCTTCCCTTTACATTCCCCAACGTTATTGATTGTCCCCAAGTTAAGATGACTCTTCCCCTCCCTAACCCCCCAGTGGTTTAGTCCCTGGTTTGCTGACTTCATGTCAAGATCACATCCTCCTGTTGATTTCGAATGCAAATAGGGCTTCCAGTGTGTTGGCTTAAAAAAGTTAAATTTGTATAAACCAAGTCAGACAGGTGAAGAATAGACATTCTTGTGTCACAGGCTCTAAAAAATGTGTAGGTTTTATGGCCAGAAGGAACATTGTAATCGTCCATCCTGACCCGGCATAATACAGTGGGTGGGATCCCACCCAGTAATAATCCTGGGATCCAATGCAGTAATTCCTGCGTCGAGCACAATAGGAAAAGCTCTGGAATGTCATAGTGTTGCAATCTAAGTAGCATTCTCCCATCCATCTCCAACTCTCTAGAAAACTTTTTGTGTGCATATTAGATTCCATGGTGATGAGGGTGTGGCTGAACAGGTAGGGGGTGGAATTTGGTAATGAAATCTTTGCACTCTCATCCTAAAGCTTGTGAAGGGGAGAGAGACCAATAACCTCCATTGGTGAAAATCATAGCCCAGATATTGATATTGTTAGGCAGGAGTGGCTAGGTATATACCAATTTTCAGGCAATAATTTCTGATAAGATCAGATGCATATAGATCTTCTGGGGAAAGTGAAAATCATATTTCAGGAGTGGGATTTTAATTTTAATTTTCTTTACAATAAAATATGGACTAACTCAAATTAGACTGCTAACCAGATTTGTCCCTTTTACACAAGAGATCACTTTCTTATGAGGGGTTAAAAAGGCATGTTTTTACAATGAGAATGAAAATACAGCAATTGAGGGAATTAACATGCTGTAGTGGCTGACGCAAATGTTTGTCTATTTATAAGACTAAATATGTTAGACTCTAAGAGCTTAGAGAGCTAAATGCTGCGAATGATGGACCCCTTAGTGCCAGGAAGCAAGAGGAAGTGCTGCTAGCTGAAGGCAAAGAACTGTAAATGACATGGGAATTGTTCAGTACATAACTCTACTTTCTGTATGCCGCTTACAAAATCTGCATTTTTAAAATGCAGGCGTAGATCATGAATAAACAGTTATCATATTTAGGATTCTTTAGGTGTTTCCCCAGATCATTTTGCTTTTGGGGGGACATGGAGGAAGGGAGGAGTTCATGTTTTTTAAGCTTTGCCGGGAATTGCAGAGGATTTTTGTGCTAGTGGAATGAAAAGGCAGTTCTCATACTAATTACTTTCTATGCACCCCTTGGTGTATATGCTCTGCACTGAAATGAAATGCAAAGGGCCTGGAGGTCTAGTAAGTAACAGCTGCATCCTGAAAAATGGTTCTGAGTGCTTCCAGAAAGATGCTGGGTCCCGTAACTTGTATTGATTTGAATGGCGGTGGAGGGCACCCAGCACCTTGCAGGATTGAGCCATAAGTTATTAGCCAGCCTAGGTAAACTCTCTAGTGCTCATCTGTTAAGTGATTTCCTTTATTCCCTTGTAGACAAATCCTGGTTCCTTGTGCAAATCCCATGAAAGTTTTTACCCCCCTTGACCCATTTAGAAAAGCATAAATGCCTCGTGAGCTAGGCAGTGATACTTGGACTGTGGCTTTTGAGCCGCAAGTGGCTCTTCTGCGGCGCTTTGCAGCACATGATATTAAAACACTGTGTGATTTAATGATTAACTGATCAGGATGTTACTAACCAGTTGCAGTGGATAAAGTAATACTTGATCAGTCACTTCTGCTGTGAGAATAATAGATACAGAACTAAATATTCTTCTTCGAGTGCTTGCTCATATGTATTCCAGTTAGGTGTGCACGCGCTGCATGCACGATTGCCGGAAGATTTTTTCCCCTAGCAACTGGCCGGGTCGGCTAGGGAGCCCCCTGGAGTGGCGCCGTTATGGTGCCGCATATATACCCCTGCCGACCTCCACTGCCCCCCCCCCCCCCCGTTCCTTCTTACCGCCCGTGATGGTTGCTGGAACTGTGGAGCTCATCTTAGCAATCTCCATTCTCCTAGCTTTCTGTTTTACTCTGTATATAGTTATATTCTTAGTAGCTCTTAGTTAATAGTTTAGATAGTTAATAGTAGTGGGGAGGATTCCCTCCCTTTGGTTGCTAGGGCCATATGCCCAAGGCTCCAGGGTTTAAACCCTGCTCTCGGTGTGGGAAGCCTATGCCAGTGGGCGACCCACACGACTCGTGCCTTAAGTGCCTCGGGGAGGCACACCTGTCGGACAAGTGCAAGATCTGCAAGGGCTTTAGACCTCGCACCAAAAAAGAATGGGACTTCCATCTCAAACATCCTAATGGAGGCAGCGCTCGCGCCGGCACCAGAAGTGGGTAAGCAGTCAGCACTGAGCTCCTCGCAAAGGAGTACCCCAGCACCGCCCTCTGCGCCTGCCGCCAGACTGCCAGCCCCGGGGCCGAAACCAACACCCCGGCACTGCTCACATTCTCCGGCATGCAAGTGACGACTGGAGGCCTCCGCCGTGGCGACCACGGCTTCAGCGCCTTTAGAACCACGTCCCGTGGGGGGAGCGGCCAGGGCAGCAACCACCGGCGCCAGCCCCATTGACTCCGGCACCTGTGCAGGTACCGTCGAGTCTGGTGTGCTTAGACTCGCCTCCCAGAGCACCGGTACAGCAGCAGCGCTTGCCATCAAGACTGGAGACCTTTGCTGCAGCGCGGGACTTGATCGCGCTCACAGACCCGACACACTTCCACTGCTTGCATCCGACGAAGTGGGTATTAGCCCACGAAAGCTTATGCTTCAAAACTTTATGGTTAGTCCTTAAGGTGCCACAGGACTTTGTTACCTCAGACCCGACACCAGTGACCCAGAGGGTTTCACAGTCTAGGGGCAAGCCAGCCATGATTCCGCCCCCGCCGCCGATAACACCAAGACCCAGCTCCACTCTCCCTTTGGCATCGCGTCGTGGATCGTACTCCCGGCACCGGTCTGGTTCCTGGCACCGGTCTGAGTCTCGGCGCCGGTGATAATCTCGCCATCGATCGACATCCCAGCACCGCTCTCCAACTCGGCGCCGGTCGTACTCTCGGGACCGGTCACCACCCCGGCACCGGTCACCGAGTCGGTGCCAATACAGATCCAGAGAGCACCCCCCACCACGGCACCACTTACCGTATGAGGCGCATACATCGCCCGGGCACCAGAGGTACTACTGGTCCTGGCACCGCTCTTCACTCATACAACAGCCGCATACCAGCTCGGCACCGCCATGGCCTTCACGGTTGGCTACGGCCTCGCCCCGCTCCACTGAAGGCCAGGGCGTAGCAGTGGCTGAAGGCCATTGGCCAGACCAGGACCTGCAGCAGGCCCAAGACCCTACGCAATGGCCCTTCTGGACTCCCTGGGCATACCATCAAGCCCAGGGAGCGCCATCTGGAATCTCTACAGCCTCAGAGCCCAGAGTGCCTGAAGCGTCCCTAAGCCGCCCTCCGGCTAGCGGAGCTAATGGGCGATCTACAGGCTCCGCGGTTTTGCCGGCTGCCCAACCCTCCGTGCCTCCCCATTGTGACCTGCTAATGGACACCGGAGAGCTGGGCGCTTCTTCATCATTCTCTCTGGATGAGGCTGTAACAGGCACGTCAGCCTCTAGCCCCCCACCAATAGACCTCTCGGCACACCAATCCCTCTTGAAAAGGGTAGCCAGGGGCATGAACTTGCCGGTGGAGGAGGTGGTGGAGATTGAGGACCCTGTTGTGGACATCTTGTCCAGGGACGGCCCAGCCAGGGTGGCACTATTGGTTATGAAAACCATTCAAAACTCCATGGCCACTATTTGGCAGACTCCGGCATCAATCCCCCCTACATCCAAGGGGGTTGAAAGAAGGTACTTCATCTCCGCAAGGGACTACGAGTACCTCTTCACACACCCCAAGCCCTGCTTCCTCGTGGTAGACTCTGTAAATGAAAAAGAGCGCCATGGGCAACAAGCCCCCGCCCCAAAATCATGGGAGGCCAAGAGGATGGACCTCTTTGGGAGGAAAATCTATTCGACCGGAGGCCTACAACTCAGGATGGCTAACGAACAGGCCCTGAGCAGACACACCTACAACACATGGAATTCCATGCAAAAATTTGAGGGCTCCATTCCCCGGGAGTCCAAGCAGGAGTTCAGCGCCTTCATCCATGTTGCCAAAATGCAAAATTATCTAACATCCAGGAGGGCAAAAAGGTGGCAAAGACCTCACTACAGGCAGCCCTTGACTCAGCCGATTTGGTGGCCAGAGCAGTGACATCGGGTATCACCATGAGGCGAACCGCTTGATTGCAGGCATCCAACCTCTCCCTGGAGGTTCAGCACACAATGCAGGCCCTCCCGTTTGAGAGTTCTGGCCTGTTTTCCCAAACAACAGACTTTCGCCTGCAGACCCTTAAAAACTCCGGGGTCACCATGAGGTATGGGTATGAGGTATGCATACCCAGGTAACCCAGAGGTGACCCTTCAGGCCCCAACCTAGAAGCTTTTGCCCTCCACCTCGCCCCCCTCAGGACTCCTTCCGACGGAGAGGACATGGGGGCCACAGGCGCTCCTCCTCAAGCCAGACGGGCCAATCTCAACAGGCCCAAAAACCGCCCCAGGACCCAAAACCGAACTTTTGAAGGTGCGCCCGGGGGCAGAGCACCAGTCGACTTCCTGGATCCTCCCTTCCGGAATCGTCTATCCCACTTCCTCCGTGCCTGGTCCGACATCACATCGGACCAGTGGGTCCTTCGCACGGTGGAAATGGGATATTACCTCCAGTTCTCCTCCTTCCCCCCTTCCCACCCACCTTCCCCGTCCCTCTTGAGGGACCTCTCTCATGAGCAACTCCTGGTACATGAGGTGCAGTCGCTCCTCTCGCTATGGGCCATTGAGCCTGTCCCAGAGGAGTTCAAGGGAAGGGGGTTCTACTCCCGATACTTCGTCATACCCAAGGCAAAGGGGGGCCTGCGGCCCAGCCTGGATCTGCGCGGACTCAACAGCCACATGGCCAAACTCAAGTTCCGCATGGTCTCCTTGGGTACTATCATTCCCTCATTGGATCCTGGGGACTGGTACGCTGCCCTCGATAGGAAGGACGCTTACTTCCATATTGCTATAAAACCCTCCCACAGACGCTACCTCCGCTTTGTCGTAGCCGGAGAACATTACGAATTCGCGGTCCTGCCCTTCGGCCTTTCTACCGCACCCAGGGTGTTCACCAAGTGCATGGATGTGGTTCATCTCTACCCTTACCTCGACGACTGGTTGATACGGGGCACTTCCAGCAACCAGGTGCGCGTGCATGTACAGCTAATAATACACACGTTCGACCACCTGGGAATCCTCCTCAACAAGGAGAAGTAAACCCTGGAACCCACTCAAAAGCGCGAATTCATCGGGGCCTCCCTGGACTCCACCGTGGCGAGGGCATCCCTCCCACAGTCGCGCTTCCTCGCCATATAGGCAGAAATCTACAGCCTGCGCTCCTTCCCAACCTCCACGGCACGGCATTTCTAAGCCTGTTGGGGCACATGGCGGCATGCACATCTGTCACCAAATACGTCAGACTGGGTCTACGCCCACTCCAGGCTTGGCTAGCATCGGTCTACAGACTGAACGTGGACGGCATAAACACCCTTCTCACCATTCCAAATTCCACCCTTGACTCTCTTGCCTGGTGGACGAATCAGGACCTAGTCTGCGAGGGAATCCCCTTCCTCCCGCCTCGACCATCCATGTCCCTCGTGATAGATGCGCCATCTCTGGGCTGGGGAGCTCACCTTGGAGAACTCAGGACTCAAGGTCGGTGGTCAGCAGCCGACCTCCACTTACACATCAACGTCAGGGAACTACGAGCGGTTCGCTTAGCATGGCAGGCCTTCAAGAACACGCTAGCAGGCCACTGTGTCTCAGTGTTAACGGACAACACCACAGCCCAGTTTTATATCAACAAACAGGCCGGAGCACGCATGAAACCCCTCTGCAGGGAAGCCGTTCTACTCTGGGAGCTCTGTATATCCCACTCTATTCACCCAGTGGCCTCATTTCTCCCGGGTGTTCAGAACACGCTTGCAGACCACCTCAGCAGATCCTTCCTATCGCACGACTGGTCCATTCGCCCAGATGTCATCCAGTCATTTTTCCTACAGTGGGGATTTCCCCAGATCGACCTCTTTGCCACGCGTCAGAACAGGAAGTGTCTCCAGTTCTGCTCCTTCTGAGGCAGCTCTCCGGGCTCCCTAACCGACGCCTTTCTCCTTCCCTGGACGAACCACTTCCTCTACGCATTCCATCCAATCCTGCTCCTGCACCAGGTGCATGTCAAGTCAAGACGGGACAAATCTGACATGAGTCTCATAGCCCCGGCCTGGCCCAGACAATGCTGGTATGCATCCCTTCTCCAGCTCTCCAGGGTCCCGCCCATCAACCTTCCGCTTTGGCCGGACCTCATTTCTCAGGACCACGGTCGCCTGCACCACCCAGACCTCTAGTCCCTGCATCTCACAGCATGGCTCCTGCATGGCTGAAAGGGCCAGAGCCTCTGTGCTCAGCTGAAGTGCAGAATGTGCTCCTGGGGAGCAGAAAGCCATCAACCAGAACCACCTACACTGCAAAGTGGACCTGCTTCTCCACCTGGTGCACGCAGTGCAACACCGTCCCAGGAGAAGCAACCATTCCCGTCGTCTTAGACTACCTGCTCTCCCTCAAGCAGCAAGGTCTCTCTACATCGACGATCAGGGTCCACTTGGCAGCCATTTTGGCCTTCCACCCTGGGACGGCCGACCCCTCGGTCTTCTCAAACCCTACGGTCTCAAGATTCCTTAAAGGGCGGGACAGACTATACCCGCAGGTCAAGCAACCTGTTCCCCCTTGGGACCTAAACCACATTCTTTCCCATCTCATGATGCCCCCTTTCGAGCCCCTTGCCACATGCTCCATGCTGTACCTCTCTTGGAAGGTGGCCTTCCTCGTGGCGATCACCTCGGCACGTAGAGTGTCTGAGATCAGGGCCCTCACATGGTCTTTCACAAGGACAAGGTACAGCTGCACCCCCACCCAGCTTTCCTCCCCAAGGTGGTGTCTCCCTTCCACATGAATCAGGACATCTACCTGCCGGTCTTCTACCCGAAGCCCCAAACCATCCAAACCATCCAACTGCAGAGGCAGTTCATGGGGGACCTGTGGGTGCTCAGCGCTTCTGAAAATTACTCTCGTTGAGTGCACACCATCCTGGCACTTCAATCAGTGCAAGGTTCATGCATCAAATGAGCGCAAAATTAACAAGGCCTGGTCTTCACATGCACCATGAATTAAGCCATAATAACTGACCCTTCTGTGTCTATCATTCCTTCATGATTTTTGTTGTACTGTTGGTGATATGGGGATTGCAGGGTCCCTAAGTTTGCCTTGCCCCGAGCCTGCCTTCCCTGGTTGGTAGAACTGCAGGTAGTGCATTGTATTTAGGATTTTGCACATCCCTGAAGCAGGGGGACACGGGGCTGGTGGGTAGGAGAGGATGGGGCAGGATGTGGTGCTTTGGTTGGATTTTGGTGATATCATGTCTACTGATTTCTGTGTTGGATTCTTACTGGGAATGGCTCAAACCTTTGAATCTCCAGTACAGAAAGCATAGAACCCGATGCTCCTTCAGGTAAAGTAGTAAATCCACTTAGGCAGGGCATGTCTACACATACTGCACCGCAGCAGTGAAGCTGCACCATGTTTGGTGAAGATGCTCTATTGCGGACAGGAGAGAGCTCTCCTGTCGACATAATAAAACGGCTTCCATGAGTGACTCTAAGTTATGTCGATGGGAGAAGCTCTGCCACCAACTTAGCGCTGTCCAAACCAATGCTTATGTCAGTGTAACGTCGGTCACTCAGAGGAGTGGTTTATTCACACAACCCTGAGTGACAGACATGACACTGACATAAGCTGTATGTAGACGTAGCCCCAGTAGCTGAAGTAGGCCTCTAGCTTTTGTGGAGCAGACAGCAGGGGGCATGGGTTGCATACGCTGAACAATGGTTACGTGGTCTTTGTTGAAAGAATACGTTTTGCGAGCATAATTAAGGCACCTATATTTGGGGTGGGGGTGGGGGTGGGGGAAAGCCACCGAGTTCGCTCTAGCACAAGTCAATTTACCATTTTAGAAAATTATTTCGAGACACTAGTGTGGAGCTGTTCATTAAATGGTTCAGAACATCCTCCTTGTATAACCCTTCGTCTGGGCTGGGTTCCAGCCTTTCTTGGTTTCATATGTTTTTATATCTCAGAGCGATTAAGCCTGTGTTAATTACCATATTGCGGTCAGCTAAGGTAACCGATATGGGGTGTGATTTATGTAACTTTTATAGCACATTACTGGCTGCTACTTTAATATGATGTCTGCACAAAGCCCAAAAGGCAGTAAAGCCAAAATAGTCACACTTATGTTCATAAAGCTCAACACCTAAATAAGTGTCTTGAATATCAGTGGGATTTCATGAGCAGGAGGAGATCAACTAACAGGGACTTGGTATTATATATTGTGACAAGGTGGCTCCTCTACTCCCCCTGGTTCAAGTCCTTTGGGGTGCTGGTGCGGCCCTGGCGCCCTGACCAGACTGCACCAGACCCGGTTTTTCCTGCTGCTCCTTAGCAGCTTGTTCCCTTTCTTTCTCTCTCAGGGTCAGGCTCCTGCAGGCTAGGAAGCTAGGTCCCCCCTGGGAGGGACCCTTAGTTCTCTTCTCCTGCTTGCCAGCAGCCTCTCTGACCCTGCTTCTTCCAACTCGCTCCTCACACTCCTCTGCTTCCACCAACTCACTCCCCTAACTGTGAATGCCACCAGACTCCCTCCTCCAACTCCCACAAGCCTCTCTGGGGAAGAGTCCCTTTTCAAGGGCTCTGGCAGCCTCCTTAATTGGCCTCAGCTGGCCCTGCTTCTGGCTGTGGCGGCCCTGCTCAGCTGGACCCAGTTCCCTTGTAATTGCAGGCCTTACTGGCAGCTGTCTGCCCTGGGTCTGCCACAATATGTATACAGCATTAGAGGACCAATATTTAAACACTGTGTCTAGACTCAAAAAAGGGTGTTGAAAAAGGGGAAATGGGTTTTTAAAAAGCTACAAGCATCCCTTAAGTTGTGAAAAATATGCCTTAGAGTGAGACTTAAACTCTATCTACTTAATTTATTGAAGAGAAAGTGAAGAGGTGGCTTGATCATCATCTATAGTATGTATGTGGGAAAAAAATTCTGACAGGCAGTTCTTTAAGGAGAAAGGAAGAACACTGAGGTCTTTTGGCTCAAAGCTGAAGGTGGACAAATTCAGATTAGAATGAAGGGGCACATTTTTAACAGGGAGGGCAATTAACCATTGGAACAACTTGCTTCAGGATGTGGTGGATTCTCCATCACTCAAACTCTTCAAATTAAGACTGGATGTCTTCAGTGAGTGATGCAGGTGCCTGAGCACCTCTGGAAGTCAATGTGTTCATATTGATTTCACTCTTGAGCCCAGGAGGATGTCAAAGTGTTTCCCATGTGTACCCTGTGTATGTCCTGAACCAGGGTGCTTCCCAAGCATGCATGCTTTCTACAGTCCGATATCGTGTCTCTTTGGTATAGCCGAGCATGGTCTGTGCGAGCACCGTGCTCTGCTTTGGGAGGACAAGCACCTGATCTACTGGCGTGAAGCTGCTTCAGAATCTTTAACGGCTGCCGCAGGTGTCAGACAGAACAATGTGATTTGCCTAAGTGCATTATCTCATAGCACTTCTGGGGCCAAAATTCTGCTCTCCTTCCAACCTCACTGAAGTCAGTGAGGTTGCTTGGATACAACTGAGTGCAGATTTTTTCCTGGTTAGTTTTTTTTTTTAATCTCCCTTACTTATCCTCTAAATGTCATTCACCCTGCTCTTCAGTGCTGCGATTGTATTATTTACGATCTGTTTGTAAGACTCTTTTGGCATTACACTCTGAAGGAAGCCATCAACATAAAATTGCAGCCCTTGTGAGCTGTCATGACCTTGTCATAGCTCATCAGAGACCTGCGAGGGCTGGTTTAATTGGCAGATGCTGGCCAGGCACCCACCCCCTGCATAAACAGCCATAGCAATTGGATGGCTGTCAATCTCTGCACAGTCCCCACGCAAGTGAAATATTATTAGTCCTTTTTACAGTACTACCCAAGGACCAGCCAAACATAGGGACCATTCTAGGCTCTCTACACACAGCGTGATAGATGGTTTCAGTAACATTTCGTTGAAATTCAAAAGATTTTGGGCAACTCTGTTCAACTTTTGTGGGGCACCGCAGGGGTGGTGAGGAGCTGTACAGATTTGTAAGACAAGAGTGTGCCCTCCAGCTAGACAAGAGAGCAATGAGGCTGAAGCGGGGAGGGATGCAGGCTCATAGCAAAGTAGTTCTGCATTTGAGCCCAGCATGCATCTGCCTAATTCCAAGTGCATTTGTTTTAAGGAGTTAACATGGGGTAAATGAAGATCTAATGGGGTGAAGTGAGAGCAGGGGGTGAGTGAATACTTGTGGAATAGCAACCGTGAAAAGAGCCATGTGAGGGGTTGGATGGAAGGGAGTGAGGTTGCATGGCATGATGGAGGAGGGAGGCATACAGCATAGCATGGCAGAAAGGCAGAAGGGAAAGGTGGGTCTCTCTTTCTTGGATATTTATCTGGGGCTCGTTACCATAGTATCTGAGCACCTCACAATCTTTAATGTGCTAATCCTCACGGCATCCGTGTGGGATACGGAAGTGCTATTTATTCCAATGTTACGTATAGGGAATTGAGAAACGGAGAGACTTAAGTGACTTGCCCAAGGTCACAGAAGAATGTCTGTGGCAAAGCAGGGAATTAAACTCAGGTTTCCTGTGTTGCAAGCTAGTATGCGAGCCACTGGACCATCCTTCCTCACTGGGATGGACACAGAGTAAGGCATCCAGACCCATGGATGGGCACATAGATTAAAGAGCCCTTCCCCCTCCATTGGGATTTTAACCCGCAGAGAGGGAACTGAAGGAGACGGAGCTGCGAAGGGGAGATTCAACTTGCTGAGGGAGGAGACAGAAAATCAGTGGGGGGAGGGGTTTGAGAGCTGGGTCAGGTGCTGGACTGGAGAGCTGATAGAAATGGTGGCGGCAGTGACATTCTTTCCCTCGCTAATGTCTCATAGGCCACGTTGGGGGCCTGCCATGGGCACCCACTGGGCCTTTGCCTCCCTCTGCCGCTCTCCTCTTCGCCATGGGGTCTGAGCCCCTCCCGAGCTACGTGCCTTGTTGTCCTGATCGCTGCTTTCAGGTCCCGCTGAAGGGAATGCAACAGAATTGCCCCCAGAGGCAGAAAAGACCAAATTTAGAAGCGTGTTGCTGGGCTTTGTGTGACGGGGCAGTTGGGTCTTTTTCATAGTCCATAAACATCTGCACTTCCTGGCTTGCCTCCTCTCCCCCCGCCCCATTACATTGAGAAGGACTGAGCTCCTGTTTCACAAATCTCTATGTAGCCAGCTTTTCCTCTTACCACACTGGGTTCCACAGTCACCTCCCCCACCCCCATCTCCATAAGGCTGTCCAGCAGCAGTGTCCTACTAACGTGGGAAATTCAGATGGATTTTTTTGTAATATCCAAATTAATGGGGGTGCCCAGTTTTATTGGAATTACAACAAAACTGAGAGTAGAGAATAAGCCCTGGGAATCAGGGCATGAGAGCCCTTAATCGACTTTCCCTATGGAGAGTTTGCTCCTTAATTGCCCACATCAGGGTTTCTTGCATCTTATACTAGTAGGGATCCTGGCCTAGATGGATGCACAGGTCTGACCTGATGCAGCAGCAGGGCCGGCGACAGGGTGGTACAACGGGTAGAGCTGTACCGGGCCCCGGACTTAAGGGGGCCCCCCTTAAATCCGGGGCGGGCCCGGTACGCAGCTGTACCCCCTTGTCGCCGGGCCTGTGAGCAAGGCGCGGCTCCGGGCAGCCGCTGCAGCGCTCATCAGCCCCCTCCCCGGCACCCAGCAGCCTCCCCCCGCTCCCCTTTGCTTCTGCCGACCGGGCCACGCGGCCAGAGCGCATGCGGGGGTTGGGGCCCACGGGTGGCGGGAGACCGGCCGGGGGGTGGGTGGGGGCTGCGGGTGGCGGGAGACCGGGCGGGGGGGCCCCCGCGGGCGGCGGGAGACCGGTGGGGGGGGGGGGCCGCACGATCTGCGTACGGGGCCCCAAAATTCCTGTCGCCGGCCCTGCGCAGCAGTCTGCATTCCAGATCCCCGTCTCCTCAGGCAAAGGATGAATTCTGTGCTGCATGAGTTCCCTGGCTCTTGCATGGTAGGCAGGACTTGGGCTACATATCTTGAGCAACATGCTGATATATTTCTCACCACTGTGTTAAGTCAGGTCCTTGGGCATGTCATGGCTCCTTTTGTCTTTCCCATGTGCTGCCAGTCTCTTTATAGCAAACGCCAGTGCTTCTCCCTGAATTGTAATTGGATGTCAAAGTCTTTGGGTATCTGCATGGCATTTTAGGTACCGCTCTGTGGCAATGGTGCAACCCCCCCCGCCCATCCTATCTGGAGGCATTGTGTTGCCTCCCCAGAGCTCCCTGCCTAGCCTACAGGAAGAATGCTGCTGAATCACTTCTAGGAGAGTGCAGGGTGTGGTTCCATCCACTGTCAGCCAGCTCTTCTGGTGAGTAACAAGTGGGGCAGGCAGAGCCATGTTTCTCACATCTTTAGGAGCAATTTGTTCTGGGAGGTTCCCTTGTAGCTAGGGTGACCAGATCCCTCATTTTTAAAGGGACTTTCTTATATAAGTTTTTGGGACTTTCTTATATAAGTGCCTATTACACCCTCTCCTTCCCCATCTCATTTTTTCACAGTTGCTATCTGGTAACCCTACTTGTAGCCAGGATAGCACAGGGACTACACATGTAGCTGGCCTCTCACCCAGACATGCACAGGAGTGGGGAGGAAGGGTCGTTTGTGCTCCGGGGGTAGGCATAATCCAATACGGCTATTTATTACTAGTTGGACCAAAGCCAGGAGCTCAGAACCCAAAACCTTCCAAATTTCAGCATGGGGAGATCCTTGGCTGCAAACTCAGCCCTACAGTTTTGATTCTGAATCTATTCCAGAACTGGTGGGGGCCTGTGTTGCAGTTGTGGTTTAGGAATGGCCATTCTTACGAGATCTCTGCCATTTTGAGCTCCAGTCTTGGTTGCATCACATTAAAACCAAATTCGGACGCTGGTGAGGCCTGGTTCTAGAACTCCAAACCCAGTCCACACTCGATCTGAGTCTGCCAACTGCCTCTGGCCCATCCCTTTGGATCTTTTCCTCTACACCATTGTCAGGAGCTCATTTTCCTTAAACTCGGGGCTTGCTTTTGTACCAGGTGTTTAAGACCGTGCCACCACAGGTGCAAGTAATAAAGTCTGAACTGAGGTGAGGCAATAATAGCAGAAAGAGTGGCTGCAGTTTGAAGCATTTCCACAGGAATGACAAACACTTCTAAAATTGCAGGGTCTGCTTTTCACTTTTGACATGCATTTGGCCTGTTTCTACAGAGTCTTCACTCGCCATCTCTCTCTGAATAGAATAGGCACTCCGAACATTTTCCGATACTCCTCCCTAAAGGATGTGCTCTAATATGAAGACTGTGTAGTGCCCCCTCTCCACTTGGTTACCTCCTTTAATGCCAATCTGCTTATAGGTTTTGATGGACAGGTCTGGGTTCTTTTGGATCCCGCCACCCACTCAGCAGTGAAATTTCTTTTTCCCTGTGAAATTATGTGGCGGTGCTTTCACCATCCTCGCTCCTTCCTGGCAGTCACCAGGGCAGCTTGGGCAGAACATTCTAACTACAGGATAATCCCTACTTACTTGCCAGATAGTTGGAGACTTCCAAGAAATAACACAAACACACACAATATATTCAACACAATAATTATATTAAACAGACAGATACAGCATAACAGGGTAAATACCCGTGACTTGATGTAGCAACTGTAAGATTAGTGTCCCGTTGGTACGTGTACTTTGCTGGGGTCCTTGATGACCTATAACCACAATATTCTTCTCTGCAGTGGGGTAGCAGTGTGGATGACTGGGTTCAGTACAACCCAAAGGACTCGCAAGTGGGAGAAGGTGGTAAGTTCCTCCATGGGGTAATATGCAGCAGGTTATAAAATCCTCAAACCCTCACTCCCTGGCTTGAGGACAGCTCAGGGAGTAGGAGGTCCCCAAAATAAATTATCTAACTAAACGAAGGTGCACTCACAAACTCCATGAATGCGCCTCAGGTTCGAAGATGACTCTGGACTCCTCAGTGAGTGCAGAGGGGCTGCTCTCTGCTGGCAGGGAGCCTCTTCAGCCAGGAGTCAGGCTGCTTCAGACTCAGGATTTCCCCTCACCTCAGAGGGGTGCAGCGCTCAAGGTCTAGGTTACACAACTACACTAACATCCAAACTGCAGCCTCCAGACCAGCGGTGGGCAAACTACAGCCCGTGAGCCACATGTGGTCTGCTGGCCATTTTTAATCCAGCCTGTGCCTGGGCCGAGCACCACCCAGTTGTGGGGCCCCATGCTCCCCAGCTGGGAGCGCCGTCAGCGCAGCCGCGGGGCCCTACGCTCCGCAGTTGGGGCACCAGGAGTGCCGCAATGACAGGGGCCGGGCCCAGCGCTGCCAGCCGCGGGGCACCAAGCCCAGCTGAGCACAGGTAAGCGGAGAGAGGGGCTTTGGTAGTGGGATCCTGGGGGGCAGTGGTTAGGGTGGGGGGATCTCGGGAGGGAACAGTCAGGGAACAAAGAGTAGGGGATCTTAGATAGGGGATGGGGTTCCAGAGGTGGTGGTTAGGGATGTGGAGGGAGTTTCGTGGGGGGGAGTCAAGGAACAAAGAGCAGGGGGTCTTATATAGGTGGTGGGGTCCTGGGGGGGCAGTTAGAGTGGGGGGTCTTTGGAGGAGGTGATCAGGGGACAAGGAACGGGGGTGTTGGATGGGTCCGAGGTTCTGAGGGAGGCAGTCAGGGGGGCGGTAAGTGGGTGGGGGCCAGATAGGGGGCAGGGCCAGGCTGTTTGAGGTGGCACAGCCTTCCCTACCTAGCCCTCTGTGCAATTTTGAAACCCAGTGTGGCCCTCTGGCCAAAAAATTTGCCCACCCCTGCTCCAGACACACACTCAACAGGCAGCTTCCCTGGACTAGCAGCCAGAGCAGAACTGACCATGTGGTGACTGGTGTCAACTAGGGAGCTGGAGGACTAACTCAGCCAGGCAGTGGAAGTTTCCCAGCAAACTCTACAAATGGAGAATCATCAGTGGGGAAGGAAAAACCGCACTGAGGGATCTGCTGTTGAGTCCCTAGAGGCCAGTTCTCAGGGCAAACCCTGCATGGAGGCTAGGACTCACCAGCTCTCCACACAGCCAGTGCTGCCCTTTCCCTAACTGGCTCCCAACTGACTCAAATTGGTTTATTCTCTTTTCTCAGCTCCCTGGGAGGGCCTCACTCCCTATTGATTGCTGTGCAGGCTCTGAGTCTGCCTTGGCTCTGGACCGTGTGCCTCTCCCTGAATTGCCAGCAGACTGAATCCCAGGAATCTATGTAATCTCCTTGTTTTCAGGCCTATTGCTGCAGTTGCTAGCCACACACAAATGAGAGGAGTAGCAGCCTCTAAAGGCTACGACTTTTGACTCCACTATCAGGTTGCGTTGTCTTGGGGGCAAGTGACTCACAATGTCAGTGGTATTAGGATCTGCCATCCGTCTGTGGTGCATAATTGTGTGTGTTCGTCTTCAAGAGATGAGTCACTGGATGGAACCTCAGCCCTGCAAAGGGAGGATTGGTGTGTGTGTGTGTGGTGTCTGGTAGCCTACACCCAATAGAAATCGTCCCATAATGACACAGCTTGTTTGCTGTTCTTTTAAATAACAAACGATAAACTCAATAAACTTATGGTCAGAAATAAATGACCAAATGCTATTTCTTCTTAAATAGCTGAGCCAGCTGCTTGTAATGCCCAGTAATGACTAAGTGTTTTCCACTGACGAGAAATATAGTGGAATGAGAACAAGCTCTCTTCGCACGTTACTGTACGTAAACCTCTCCCATGCAGACCCCTTGCATCAGTAAAGCACAACACAACATTTGATACACGTGCGCTGCTATAACTTTTTTGTATACCTCAAGTAGAGAGAAGGCCTGGTTTCTTACCTCTGCTAGCTGCCTGGAGATAACCAGATTGAAGGCCATGTCTACACTGAAGACCTACGCCCCTGCCCAATGTAGTTTAGGGTGACCAAATGTCCCAATTTTATAGGGACAGTCCCGATTTTTGGGTCTTTTTCTTATCTAGGCTCCTATTACCTCCCCACCCTCACTGTCCTGATTTTTCACATTTGCTGTCTGGTCACCCTAAGTTATACCAACTTAATCCCCTTGTCTAGCCAGCACTATGTAGACAGAGTTTCTCTCATTGACATGGCTATCACCTCTTGAGTAGGTAGATTAACTACACGGATGGAAAAAGCTCTTCTGTCAGGGCAGTAGCATTGACAGCAGTACAGCTGCTGCACCCTGTGTGAAGACAAGCCCCGGGAAATAATTTTAATTGTTAAAGTGTCTGAAATAGAATGATCTTTCTTGCCCCAAATCACAGGCTGTTACCTGATCCCTGGTCTCTAGGGACTGGTCTATATTGGCCAACATAGCAAGAATTCAACCTGTTAAGGTTCTGTGGCATTGTGAGGAAAACTGCAGAACTGCAATTTTTCTTCATTGGTACCTTCGTGAAGGTGCATTGGTTCTGAAGTTTGCTAATGGAGGTGCAGCCTACTACTGAATAATGACTTTTTGGCCTCTTAAGACCCACATAAAAATTGTAAGGGAGACTTTACCCGGACAGTGCTTGCCCGATTCAGCAGGCAGCATTTTCAGTACCTCATAATCACTGCAAGGGACAGTGTTAATTTATGGTGGATTTTAGAATGAATTTTTATTTCATCCCTAGCTGCTCCCCTGAATTCCACTGACCAAACACATACTAGGTCCAGCGATGTAGTGTTCCCGTAGGCTGACTTCATGTGGGTCAGTGATAAAGGGAGATGATTAGAACGGAACAGTTTTTTCCTATAAATCTTTGAGTTTTCAAATAAAATTTCCATTCTCCATGTGGATGAAACCCAAACCTCTTGATATTTTTTGTGAAAAATCAGAGAAAGTGGAAGAGAGTGAGACACACACCCTCCACCCCAGAATAGCACCCACCTGGGAGCTGGGAGACCCAGGTGGAAGTCCCTGCTGTGATTCAGTCTCCCACATCCCAGGTGAGTGCTCTAACCCCTGGGCTGTTCTGGGGTGTGGTATTCCAGCCTGTACTTGATACACCTTTCCGAAGACAGTTTTGTTATTGCTAGTCAGCTCAAGATAAGGAACCTCAAACCCTGCTCCTCCACCTCAACTTTGGCAGTCAGTTGAACTAGACTCGAGCAGCAGGATGGTATGACTCAATATTTCCCTGACAGTGAGATTTTTTGAAATAGACCATTTGAAAAGAGACTCGGCTTAAAAATTGCTGGTTTTTTAAACCCGAAAATGTATGTCTGCAGCGTTGTGGTAGCTGTGTAGGTCCCAGGGATAAGCAACAATCTAAGATGATCATAACTGAAACAGACTGGAGGACAGTTTATTTTGTGTAGTTTGTATATACAGTAGTGCATTTCACTGTTTTCCCTGCGTAGTCAATCACTTGGTCAGTTTGGGTCTTTTATCCAGCAATAGGGGTAGAGAAACATTTAAAATTGATTTTTTTTTATTTTAAAGCCACAGAAATTTGCAAGGGGGGCTCAGGTGTTATACAAATAAATGTTAATCTTGCTCTTTTTTTTAAATGCACTTGATTTCAAATTGTCCCTTCAACTAGTTAATTTCCCCTGTTAATTCTGCAGCTAGTCATTTTCTTTCAATAAACAATCTTAAAGTTAAGACTGTGGATTCCTAATAATGTAGGTCTAAATTCTGCTTTCAGATACTGGTACCTCAAGCCCATTCACTTAGTGGGTGTTGCATTCATTATCTGGCAGCAGTGTGGCTCTCATATGGCTAAACCACCCTGAACACGCCCGATCCCATCTGATCTTGGAAGCTAAGCAGGGTTGGGCTTGGATGGGAGACCCCCTGGGAATACCAGGTGCTGTAGGCTTAACATGGGTGTGGGGCTAGCAACTCCACCCCGTAAGGGAACCAATTGCTACTGAAACACCAACACCAGTTGGTGGCCCATACCCCGGCTGGGGGGTGACGGGCAAAGAGAGAGTGTGGCTCTCAGTTTGGGGGTAAAGGAATTGACTAGTGTGTTTAACTGATACTTACCAAATTATTGGTCATTCTCTTGTCCTTCTCTGTCTGCTTAACAAGAGGGGGAGAAATCCTGCCAAGGAGCTTTTTTTAGATGAAAGTTGTCTGATTAGAGTGCTAGGTTAACATTCACCCAGGTAAAAGAAATAAGATATCCATATCAAAGGGCTGGTCCTCACTACAGGGGAGGGGAGGGGCGGATCAACTGCAGATACGCAACTTCAGCTTCGTGAATCACGTAGCTGAAGTTTGCGTATCTGCAGCCGACTTACCGTCCGTCCTCACGGCGGCGGCAGTCAGAGGCGCACTCCCCCATCGACTCCAGCTTGTGCCTCCCGGCAAGCTGGAGTTCCGGAGTCGACGGGGGCACAGCGAGCGAGCGATCGCTACCCACCGATTCGGCGGATATTGAAGACAAGCCCCTAGACTCTGAGAAGATGAAAAAAGCAGCTTTCAAATATCAGCAAGTTACACAATGTTTGCTCTGTGTCAGAAGAGGCAGTATAAGCCCTTTGCTCAGCGCTCTGTGTCTGTTAGCACTTTGCAATCCAATGATTGTTTATGGGTAAATGACAAAATGCTTAGAAATCAAGAAGGGATGCACTCCATCCTGACCCAACTTGATCCTGTTCTAGGTGAAGGAAAATTGAATAAATGTACATTATTAAGAGATGATTTTTTTTTTGTGGAGCCTCCTGAAATATGTGTATCAGTCATTTACCAAATGACTGAGGCATTTGGAGAATTATGCAACATATAATTTGATATAATGGGAATTTCAAAATTCAGGGTTTATCATTAGGCATGTTTATTGGACATGTCCAATTTGCACTGCTAATTGGTCCTGTGTACATGCATTTATCCCATGTGTACAGTCAGAATTCCTGGGACTGAACATGCATTGGGCTGGCTCTGAATAGCTCAAACCACCACCTCACTCTATACCAGTGTTCACCAACCTTTTGGTCCTTACGGACCACTAAAGTTGCGTGGCGCGCCCCCACCCCGCTCGACTCGCCCCACCCCCCGGCCTCAGCAGCGTGGCTGCCCCCCCCCCCCCCACTCGAGCGGCGTGGCTCAGGCCCCTCCCCCCCTCCAGCGGCGCAGCTCGCCTCGCCCCCCCGCTCCAGCGGCGCGGCTCAGGCCCCCGGCCTCAGCAGCGCAGCGTGGCTCCCCCCCGCCTCGGCTCCAGCGGCGCGGCTCGCCCCAGCTCCAGTGGCGCGGCGCAGCTAGGGCTCCCCCCCCCGGCTCCAGCGGCGCGGCGCAGCTCGCCCCCCCCGCCGCCTCAGTGGCATGGCGCAGCTTGGCCCCCGCACCCCCGACTCCAGCGGCGCGGCTCGGGCCCCCCGGCTCACGCGGCGTGAGCCGGGAGGCAGGAGCATGCCAGCGCTTTAAGGGTATTAACTCAGGCTCTTTAAGGTGCCACAGGACTCTTTGTAACATTCACTTAAATGTTACTGTCTATCAGCTTCATGAATGGAACCAGCTCTAATCATGTACTCTTAGCAGCAGTGAACAATTTCTGAATGTATTACAATACGGTTTTAGTCTCTGCCCAGTACGAAGATGCTTTTTATGGTGTGGATTATTTTTTTGATGTATTTGTTCTGCAAGTATTTGTATAATAATTGTCTGGAGAAGAAATAGATGCCCAAATGGAGTATTGAGTTAAATCAGGTGTTGAAAAGGTTAAGTAGTTGCTGCTGGGTTTGTGAATAAGTTATTAAGGATTACATGCGGGTTTTGTACAGGTAGTTTGAAGATCATTGACATTAAAGTCACAGTGTAATTCATTGTAGTCTACCTCATGGCTTGTCAGTTTAGGGCCTGATTTTTAGATATGCTGAGCATCACCAAGTCTCGAGTCAAGTTAATGGGAGATGCAGGTGCTCAGCATCCATGAAAGTCAGCCTTTTCAAAGTCTTCCCCACCTCCCATTTACTTCTTTGCAGTACAAGCATCACAGTGCACTTTAGAAGATGCTGTTACAGTGTTTCTGCTATGGTGACAAACCAACTGATGCTGACAAATGCAGTGCCTCCAGGTCTGACGTGCTACTCCGTCCTCTCTCAGGCCATGTCCCATATACAGTGCTTGCCCCTCAAAGTTCAAGAGCTAGACCCTGCCGAGGAGAGATTTGACTGCTGCTAGTTAGGATTTCCGGGGTTCATCTCAGGAACATGTTGGATTGAGACAGTGTTTGACAACCTTCCCCCCCCCCCCAAAAAAAAGGGATCAAAAGGTAAGTAAAGGAGGGCATAGGCAGATATGATGTGACAACCCAGTAGTGCCCTGTTGGCTAGACTCTGTGAGTGTGATGGAGAAGAGCTACAGACAGCTGACCATGGGTCTTCATTACTTGTTTTTGCTTGCGTTGTGAAAGCACCTGTCTGTCTAGAGTCTGGACACTGCCCCGATTGGAGGTATAAGCCTGCATTCCCTTATTCAGGAGAGTATTTCTCCTGAAGCCAATGGGACTACACATGAGCGATTTTCTCTCAGAAGAGAGCAAGAGTTTACAGGATCTGGTTTTGGGTGAATTTCAGAAAGCCTCTTCTGTTCTATGCCATCTTTCTTTTTTCCACTCGGGTGACTCCTTTAAAAAGAGACTGTCAACATAAAAAAAAAATCACACTTCTATCTGAAAATGTTTCTACTGTTGTGACAAGCAGCAATCTGAGATGACAGTAACTGAAAGCAACCGGAGAGAAAAATATTTGTTTCTTAAAGCCTGTTTACTACTTAAAGCCTGTGTTTCATTGTTTTCCCTTGTATAGTCAGTCAGAGTTTTCCTCAGTTGATTGGTTGTTCGCATCATTTAGATAACAAGAGAAGTTTTTAGAAGGATTTTTGTTAAGTGTAAAGACGCAACATTTGGCAGGGGGACTTAGGTGTTGTAAATGAGAACTTTTCACGAGTGTTTTTTTTAAGGACTTGATTTCTTCTAATTACTAGTAAAACATGTGGTCTGTGCATTGTATTGAACCTTCTGAAATGTACTTTCCTGTCCTTGCTCCTCTGTCCCCATCACTCTTTACACCACCTGGCTTGGTGATTCTCTTGCTCTCCACGTTCCTTGGTGTTTGTGTTTTGCAGCAGTTGTTCTCATGCCTGCCTCTTAGGGTCTTCCCTTTCCCTTGTCATGCCTGTTGCCTTCCAGTCTCTCTAGGCTGACTCCAGATCAGCCCTTCCAGATCCTTTCTATTCCCTTCCTGCTCATCACCCTCCTACTGGAAGGACTGAGTGAGACTTTAGGGCAGGTGTGGGCAAACCACAGGTCACATCCAGCTATCCAGCCTGCGGGACCGTCCTTCCTGGCCCCTGAGTTCCCTGCCTGGGAGATTGCCCCCCTGAGCCATGCCTCCACGCAAGCAACACTCTAGGGCAGGGGTCTCCAAACTACGGCCCGCGGGCCGGATGCGGCCCGCGAGGCCCTCTCATCCGGCCCGTGGAGATCGGTCGGGAACCAGCCACGGGGCCGGGACGCGCCGCGTGCTCCGCTGCCGCCACCGGCCGGGACGCACCGCGTGCTCCGCTGCCGCCGCCAGCCGCAGGGCCGGGACGCGCCGCGTGCTCCGCTGCCGCCGCCGGCCGGGACGCGCCGCGTGCTCCGCTGCCGCCGCCGGCCAGGGACGGCTCAGAGCTGGGGCCGGGACGCGCCGCACCACCAGAAACAAGGAGCCACCCACTGCCAGGCGGCGAAACGGTCTGTGGGGAGAGACCGGGTTGAGCGGGTCAGCTGGGGGGGGGGGGGGTTGGAGGAAAGGAGGTTTGGGGGGGGTTGGAGGAAAGGAGGTTTTGGGGGGAGAGACCTGGCTGGGTGGGTCAGTTGGGGGGGGGGGGTTGGAGGAAAGGAGGTTTTGGGGGGAGAGACCTGGCTGGGTGGGTCAGTTGGGGGGGGGGTTTGCAGGAAAGGAGGTTTTGGGGGGAGAGACCTGGCTGGGTGGGTCAGTTGGGGGGGGGGGTTGGAGGAAAGGAGGTTTTTGGGGGAGAGACCTGGCTGGGTGGGTCAGTTGGGGGTTGGAGGAAAGGAGGTTGGGGGGGAGAGACCTGGCTGGGTGGGTCAGTTGGGGGGGGGGTTGGAGGAAAGGAGGTTTGGGGGGGAGAGACCTGGCTGGGTGGGTCAGTTGGGGGTTGGAGGAAAGGAGGTTTTGGGGGGAGAGTCCTGGCTGGGTGGGTCAGTTGGGGGGTTGATGTGTAGTGTTCATGTGTAGTGAACAGGTGTTCATGTGTAGTGAACAGGTGTTCATGTGTAGTGTTCATGTGTAGTGAACAGGTGTTCATGTGTAGTGTTCATGTGTAGTGTTCATGTGTAGTGTTCATGTGTAGTGAACAGGTGTTCATGTGTAGTGTATCAATGTGTTATTAAATAATAACTGAATAAAATAATATTAAATAAATAATTAAAAACAACATCCATGTTTTGATTCTTTTTTATTTGGACCTCGAGTGTGTTGTCGGCCCCCGAACTGCTATTTGATAGTTAATGCGGCCCTCGGGCTGAAAAGTTTGGAGACCCCTGCTCTAGGGGGTGGGGCTGCATGCTCCTCCGGGAGAGCAGGCCAGTCTGTCTGGCTCCAGCGGGGCCGCCAGACACGCTGCTCTGAGCAGCATAAGGGGATGGGGCTGGTGGGTTAGATAAAGGACAGAGTGTCAGGGGACAGGGAGTGGGGGAGGGGGAGAGTGGATGGGAGGGGGAGTTCTGGAAGGGCGGTCAGGGGAGCAGGGGGGTGGTGGAAAAGGGGCAGGGAGTCCCGGGGGGGCAGTCAGGGAGCAGGAGTGTGGATAGGAGTTGGTGAAGTTGGGACAGGGAGCAGGGGTGTTGGATAGGGGGTGGGGGTCTAGGGAGGGGGCGGTCAAGGGACAAGGAGCCTGAGTTAGGGAACAAGGGTTGGATGGGTCAATTGGTTCTGAGGGGGGCAGTCGGGCGGGAAGTGGGAGTGGATGGATAGGAGGTGGGGGCCAGGCTGTTTGGGGAGGCACAGCCTTCTCTTCCTGGCCCTCTGCACAATTTTGCAACCCTGATGTGGCCCTTGGGCCAAAAAGCTTGCCCACCCCTGCTTTAGGGCCAGGGGAGGCAGTGAGTGTAGAAATGTTCTCCCAGGCCTGGGAACATGCACATTTTCCATCCAATCTCAGCAAGGTTCTTGGTAGTACTTCCCTCTCTCTGGAGCAGATGCTGAGATACCACAGGAATGAGCATGGGTTAGACAGATGTAGAGTGAAGAGCACTTTGTTTTCCAGGGTTGTTCGCCTATCACAGCTCACTTGCCGTGAACTAATACACTAGCACAGTGGGGAAAGTAGTTTTGGTTTGTCTAGTTTATCCCCTATTGATATGAGATCCATCCCTCATACAAAATGCCTCATACAAAATCATTATGTATGCCCTCATACAAAATCAGTAAAAACTGATTTTTCGGGTGGTTTATATCACCATAGGCAGAAGTGTAGCGATTATCTAACTTGTATAAGCAGTACGACAAGGGCTGGTGTGTAAAAGGTAGCTAAAAATAGGTTTGGCACACACACCACTGTTACGGTACAGGTACAGCACTATTGTAAATAGGTTTTTGTACTATGCTCAGCACAAGATCATCTGTTTCTCCAGATCATTTATGAACATGTTGAACAGCATAGCTCCTAGTACAGGTCCTTGGGGGATTCCATTTACCTATCTCCATTTATTCTTACCCTTTGTTTCCTATCGTAAGCAATTACTTTTCCATGAGAAGACCTTTCCTCTCATCCCATGACTGCCTGCTTTGCTGAAGAGCCTTTGGTGCAGCACCTTGTCAAAGGCTTTCTGAAAAACCAAGTACACTATATCCATTGGATCACCCTTGTCTGCCTTCCAGTTGACTCCCTCAAAACCTTTCCCTCAAGAGTCCAAACATCATAGAGAGTTTCTTCTTGTTAGGGTTTTCTGTTCCATTCTTCCTCTCCTCCCATCCATTTGTGTATCTCAGCTGACGGAAGCAATCCATTGGCAAGACTCCTCTCCAAGAGGGAAGGAGAACAATCAACCAAGTCTTTTGTCTTAAACTTCCACAATAGTTCAAGTCGGCTTGTTGAGACTTCACTGTTGGACACAATGTAACATCTTCTGCAGGAAGTCAACATTTCACACTAGCTAATATCTTGCTCCTGTTTGATTTAGACAGTTTTATAGAGGATTTCAATGCAAACACTTGAATATCTTAGAACATGGGAAACAGATATGTGAGATTAATGCATGCAACAACGTACAAGCATTTCATAGAGTCTGAACAGACGTTTATAATTCTAAAACCTGTTTTAACTATACTAACACACAGGTGAGCCAGACGGGTTCCAAATGCATATTTGTCTGGGTTGAGTTAAGACCTAGGAACCTTGGCATGAGCTGGCACCTAGGCTGCCAGCATCCGTCAGTAACACAGCAAAACACAATGTAGAATGAACAGAGTTGACTAGTGTCTGCCTGTCACCAATGGGAGCTTCAGGGGACAGGTTGGTGTTCATACCCTTTTAAAAGGAAGGAGAAAGCTTAGTCAGCTCCTCAAACGAGGTGTTCCAGACGTTAGAAATGGTATGAAAGAAAGTACAAAGCCAGGGAGGCTCAGGGGTGTGTGTGTGTGTAGTAGTAGTAGTAGTAGTAGTAGTAATAAACACCAAATCTATGGTTTCTATGGTTTTCATCATCAGCACCCATACTATATATTTTTTTCCATTATCCCTGGGAGTAGATGGAGAGAAGCATTTATGCAGAGCACATTTGTCATCATCCTCTTTCTAAAGGATCAACACAAGTACCAAAGAAAATGTTATGGGGGAGATTTTCAAAGGCACAATGGAGAGTAAGACCCTCCCCCCCAAGAGACTGACACAACTCATCCTTGCTTGTGTTTAGCTGAAGCAAGAAGCCTGAAGTCTAGGTACCTAGTTTTCCAATTTCACAGTAGCTGGATATATCTGACAGCAGTGACACAGGAGCTTTCAGACTCATTCTCTTTTCAGTGCTCCCCCGGCTCATGGCCTCACCCCTATGGATGTGTTTTATAGATTGTTCAAAGCCTCTAGTTATTCAGAGAAAATTTATAGTCTTGGTTCAATGTATGTGGCCTAGATTTAGAACAGTGAAGACTAAAGCAGTGAAATCAAATGGTGCATTAGTTTCTCCTTTCCAGTATTAAATACTGCACTGGAAATACTGGGGATGCTGTAGAGTGATTAAGTCCTATTTTCAAAAGTGACTTTAAGAGCCAGATTTGTCATGGTATTTAGGCAGCTAAAAATGCAGCTAAACATCTAGTGCAATTTTCAGAAATGCCTAGGTATCTAACTCCCAATGCCTTAACAGCCTAATGGCCATATATTTAAAGGTATTTAGGTGCCTAATTCCCATAGAAATCAATGGGTGTTAGGTGCCCAAAGACCTTTAAAAATTGGGACCTACACGCCTGTGTTGCTTTTGAAAGTAGAACTTGGGCTCCTAAGTTACTTAGGTGCTCTTGAAAATCTCCCCTATGCCTCTCCCTACAAGGTCACTGATTATTGCTGGCTCCGTGGTTGGTTGCTTTAATCAGGTTTGACTGTACAAACAAAGCAGGCAGTAGTGCCCAAAGCCTCAATTCAATAAGGTACTTAAAGTCAGTGTGAGTACACATGTACATAAACACCTTGAAAGAACTGGGGCCTAAAGGAGGACCAACTATGTTCAAAGTCTCCTGAAGACTTGCTCTTTCCTTCCGGAGAGCCCGCAAGAAGTGAACGTACAAGCATATCAACAATTTTAACTCCCCTAATCTTCCCTGGGCCTTCCCAGCACATCCCACGGCATTCCACCTAGTGTGTTCATAAATTCATGTCAGATGCCCCAATGCCTTCAAAAATCATGATATTTTAAAACAAAGTAATTTTGGGGTTCTTTATATTTGCCTTCTAGTTTCTGAATATTTACAGTGCCCTCAGGCTACCTTTTTCAAGCTTTTCCGTGCAGCCATGAGGGCTAGAAGTTTTTTAATAATGAAAGCTGAGATTTTCAACTTCACTTGACTCCCAGAGCTGGGGCTTCAAGAAAACCACCAAATATTTTTAGACTCCAGACTGAGAGTATTATCAATACTCTTCCTTTTTTGTTCCCTTTTTCCTACAAAGTGATCCATGTGAGCAGCTCTCGTGTATGTTGGCTTCGTAACGCTCCGCTCAGGCATTGGGGTGAGCTTGTACCGATTCTGTTGCAGGATTTTGGCCATATTTTGAAGATCGTTTGAGCAAAGGCCTTCTTCCTTTTGTATCTTGTCCAGCAATGAATACATTATTGATATTTTAGTTAACAAGCGATAACAACCTCTAACCTTGATTGGATGGTAATTTGGTTACACTGTTGCTGCTGAAATATGGAATAGTCCTGTGTAACATATCCTTAGGGCAAAGAACATTTGCATTATTATATACATTTCATCTGTTCTTTGGATCTTGGCAACTAAGTAGCAAGTGCTTAGTCAAATACAGCAAGAGGCCTTAAATTTGTAAGTTAAATAGGTAAAAATCAAAATCCACCTTAGACATACCTAAATAAGAGGGGTTCTCCTGAAGAAACACAAGATATTTTTCTTTGTTTTAAATTCTGACTGAATTTTAAATCAAGTAAGGCAGTTATTAAAACCAGTTGAATCCTTCTAATTACTTGATCATGGTATTGCTGTCTCATTAGAAATTCCTAACAACTTAAGTAAATATTTGAAACTTAACTGATTAAGAATTAGCATTGCATATGTCCCTGGTGAAATCGAATAATTGATCTCCATATCATTGGGATAATGAAAGATGAAAACTGAAGACACTGGCACTTTATTACAGCAGCACACTTGTGCCAACTGAGGTTGGAGATGGTTTCCTTTGTTAAACTGTTTCCAGAATTTTATAACTTCATCATATGACCTGAAAGAAAGTATTTTTATCAAAACTTCAAACAGTTAGTTCAGAATGTATGCAATTGTATAATCTTAAAATTGAATATATATTTTTGGAAATTAGTTTAAAATTCCAACATTAAAATTGTGAAGTAAAAGTCTATTGACACATTAATAGGCATTTTAATAGTGTTTTGAAAATTGGGTGAATACATTTTCCTTGAAAATATTAGATATTGTACAGATTTAATTGATTGGGGGATATTAGACAGGATATAAACCTCTCCACTGTAACTAGAGAGTCCCACAATCCTTATAAATGTCTAATCTTTTGACTGCTATTAGATTTTTTACTTCAATTATGTGTGGCAATATGTTCCACAGATTAATTACATGTTAGTATTTATGGTGCTTACCAGATGGGGGACCAAATTTCAGTTTGACCCTCTGGGTACTGTTACATTACAAATAATTATAAACTATCCTTGGACAAACACCGAACAAAGGAAAAACTTTTCATTTTGGAAAACTTCTTGGGGAAAAAAAATCCTGTCCCTTTTCATAAGTCATAGAATTGTAGGATTTGAACGGATCTCAAGAGGTCATCTAGTTCAGTCTCCTGTGCTCATGACAGGACTGAGTATTATTCTAGACCATCCCTGACAGGTGTTTGTCTAACCTGCTCTTAAAAATCTCCAATGATGGAGATTCCACAACTTCCTTAGGCAATTTATTCCTGTCCTTAACTTCCCTGACAGGAAGATTTTCCTCATGTCCAGTCTAAGCCTCCCTTGATTCAATTTAAGCCCATTGCTTCTTGTCCTATCCTCAGAGGTTAAGAACAACAAATTGTCTCCCTCCTCCTTGTAACAACCTTTCATGTACTTGAAAACTGCTATCGTGTCCCCTCTGTCTTTTCTTCTCCAGACTAAACAAATAAATTTTTTCAATCTTCCCTCATAGGTCATGTTTTCTAGACCTTTAATTTTTGTTGCTTTTCTCTGGACTTTCTCCAATTTGTCCATCTTCCCTGAAATGTGGCACCCAGAACTGAGGCCTAATCAGCACAGAGTAGAGCAGAAGAATGACTTTTTGTGGCTTGCATGCAACACTCCCATTAACGCATCCCAGAATGATGTTTGCTTTTTGGGGGTGGGGGATGTTGTTCACATAAAAAATGACAGTACAGTGGAACCCCACAATACTGCGCCCCGCTAAAGCACGAATCCGCTTATAACGCGGGGCGCGTGGGGCTCCCGATGGCAGCAGTGTGTAGCACTTTGATGTCACGCGACCCCGCAATAGCATGACCCCAAGTTTACCGCGATCGGGTATTTTTGGATCCCGATCATTGCGGTATTGCGGGGTCCGACTGTATATATTATATATTTGCAGAAAATACTATACAAAGGTTGTCATGTGAGGTATCTTTAAAAAGGTTATAATTTACTGGTTATGATTATGCAGCTGTATGTGTGTCATTTTTGTAGCTGAAGTTATGAATATTGACTATGTACTTGTATCTCAGTGTGTTTGATTCTAAATAGCATTAGTGAAGCATTCGGTGAGCTTCTTGGGAAAGGACATTGCAAATTAAGTGCCCAATCAAGAAACCTGTAACTGACAATGGATCTTGGGAGACTCCAATCCACATAAGAATTCTTCCTGGGAACATTCATGGTAGCATGTAAGCAATGGCTGCCGCCTGCAAACTGAGTCATGCATGGACATGTGATTTGCCCATGTGACTCCAAACTCCCTCTGGCTACTGTGATTTTTCCATCATAAGAACAAAGGGTGTCTTTCTACAGGGCAGAGAATATAAAAGTCCCTGAAAATTCCTCCATTTTTTGTCTTCAATCCTGCATTTTGCCTTTGGAGGAACTTTGTGACAAACTGAAGCTCTGAACAAAGGACTGAATGACCCATCACAGCTGTGGATGTTTATACACCAGAGACTTAATTTGAACCTGCAGTTTATTTCATCACTGTTACAAGCCTGAACCAAGAACTTTGCCATTACTATATTTAATTAATTCAATTTAACCAAGTCTAGCTCTCATCTATATCTTTTTCCTTCAATAAATAAACCTTTTTAAATTTTAGATTCTAAAGAATAGACCAACAGCGTGATTTGTGGGTAAGATCTGACTGGTAAATTGACTTGGATCTGGGGTTGGGTCCTTTGGGATCGGGAGAACCTTTTTTCTTCCACTGGTTTTCATAACCATTCACCGCCCATAATGAGCAACACTGCTGGTGATACTGGGAAACTGGAGTGTTTGAGGTAATTGTTTGTATGACTTCTGGTTAGACAGTGCGGTAAAACCAAAGTCCTCTCTGTTTAGCTGGTTTGCTTTGCCTTAGTAATAAAGGACACCCAGCTTTGGGCTGTGACTGCCCTGCTCTAAACAATTTGTTCTGAATTGATACACTCCATTGTGTCCCGCCAGAGTGAGAATTGTTATTGGGGTGTAAGGGGCAATAGTGTTACACTGACTCGTATTTAGTTTGTGATCTAATATGACCCAAAAATGGGGGGGGGGGGTTAATTAAATGAAATTTTCCATAGAAAGTGTTTGTCTGGTTCCTTTGGACAATCTTGACTTTTCCCAAAAAGGAAAGGAAAAACTACAGGTTTTGGTATTTAAAAAAAAAAAGTTAAAATTTGCAGGTGCTGGAAGAAGAGAACCTATTTTCCTGCTAGCTGTAGGGAACTGTGCCTCTGAGTGGTTTGCAGATATTGATCATCCATTGTATTCAGTCTCATTTGAAGATTGCGGGGCCAAACTTTTCCTCATTTTTTACACCTCCACAAATCCAGAACGACTCCATTGACCACAAACAGAGCAGAAGGTAGCCTTGTGTTACAGTTATAAAACATTGGTCTTGCAGGATGGATCTCACTACTTGGCTCCAGATTTTATTTTTGGCAGCTCTCCTTCATATGAGGAGCACCATTAATTTCCCTACAGCCTTTCTAAATTAATTCCATGGCCATATTATCCATTTCATACCACCAATTGAGGGATTTGCTTCTGGGTCCTGTTTGGAGCTCAAGAATTTTATCTTACTCTGTTCTATAGTCCCCTAAGCACATGCCTCAAAGATTCACTACAGCTGAGAGATCGCATAAAGGGTCAATTACTTCTGCCTCTCTTAAGGAAAAAAGATTTGTAGCAGTCATTTGAATGGCTCCATTATACTTGTGGCCACAAAACTCCTGTTTTTGGAAATAGGTGAGCCTTGCAAACTTCCATTTAGCATTTGCCTCTGGGAAGCTGTATCGTTTTTCTTTGTTCTCCCTGGTTTGAAGGCCTATCGGCCCTTTCAGCCTCATCTGAGCGGGAACTGTCTGGGTATTGTAAAAATAGTCTTCATAAGCTGCGTGTCTGTGTCCGTGATTCCTGCTGGCTGCACTGTGGCATGTTGTCGGTGTAGAGGTGTGTTTCTCCTTTTAATTGGCAAGGATAGTGGAGTGACCTAATCAGCAAGGGAGTTCTTAGCATCCTTTCCTAGCCACTCAGCTCTTTCTGCAGTAGTAACATTCCACTAGACAGTCTGTTAAATATAGTCAGAGGATAGCTGAACATTCATTATAGTGAATGAGGCCATAAATGTCTGAGGCTTTGAGCAGAAAAAGTCAAGGTATGTATCAGATTGCCATGGGAAATATCTTTGTCAAGCGTTCAGTAATAAACTTTCAATGATCACTTTTATACTCTGACTGCAGAATGTGTGTCCTATCAGGTTTGCTTTTCTTTGTTCATGGAGGAAGGCACAGGAAGTGTTTTCATTTCATACTAAGAGGTAATAAATACATATGGGTGCATGCATGTACAGATAACTATGGGATTTGTTTTTCCTGTTCCCCAATCCAGGATTAACTGACCTGGACGCTGCTATATTGACGATTTGAGGACAATCCCCAAAATAACTCTTAGAAGTGATTGATCATCTTTTGGACTACAAAAGTAAAATTAGTGTGTTCCCACTGTATCGTCACACTTCCCAGGTACAGGGATATGTAGGAGGCATGGCTTAGGCAAGTAGAGAAGACATGCCTGAACGGTGGAGGTATATATACAAGGATGTACCCTCCATGCTCTCTACTCGCCCAAGCTTTGCCGCCCTGACTACACTGCTGTTTGTAGCAGTGTAGTGTACTGCTGCCTCCTCACTAGTGGATCCTTTCCCCTCTGTAGGAAAAGAGTCCTCCAGCAGTGAAAGGTTCTGACAGGGGAGAGGCAGCAGAGAAAGTTTCTGTCAGCTCCCAGCTGTTGGATCCCTTCCCCTCCAAGAGGAGAGGCTCTGGCAGAGGGCAGGCAGACTTTCCTTGCTGCCTCCCCTCTACCAGAGCCTTCCACTGACATACATAGCTACACACCCCAGTGAACACAGCCTGCTTTTCTCTGTGGTGTGTACGGTAGCTACGCTGCCACCACTGATGTGTAGTGTAGAAATAGCCAAAGTGTCTGGTCTGCCTTTCGAGATGGAGTATGATCAGGCATGTGGAGCAAAAGCCAAAGAGTTGGGTTCTGGATTCTTTTCACAGCTGTGCCACAAATATAAGAACGGCCATCCTGAGTTAGACCAATGGTCTGTTTAGCCCAGGATCCTGTCTTCCAGCAGTGGCCAATGCCAGGTGCTTCAGAGCGAATGAACAGAGCAAGGCAATCATCAAGTGATCCATCCCCTGTTGTCTACTTCCAGCTTCTGGCAGTCAGAGGCTAAGGACAGGGGGTTTCATCCCTGACTGTCTTGGCGAATAGCCATTGATGGACCTATTCTCCTTGAATGACTAATTCATTTTTGAACTGCTGTAGGTTTGGCCTTGACAATATCCCCTGGCAATGTGTTCCTCAGATTGACTGCACGTTGCATGAAGAAGCACTTCCTTTTGTTTGTTTTAAACCTGCTGCCTATTAATTTCATTGGGTGACCCCTGGTTCTTGTGTTTTTGAAGGAGTACATAATATTTCTGTATTCACATTTTCCACACCATTCATGGTTGTATAGACCCCTATCATATCCCCATAGCTGCATTTTTTCCAAGATGAAAAGTCCCAGTCTTTTAAATCTCTCCCCACATGGGAGCTGTTCCATGCCACTAATCATGTTTGTTGCCCTTCTTGGTACCTTTTCCAATTTGCATATCTTTTTTGAGTTAGGGTGAACAGAATTCTGTGTGTGTGTATGTAGGTATGTGTATATATGGTCATTGTAATATTTTGTTGCATTATCTCTCTTTTCTAATGATTCCTAACATTTTCTTAACTTTTTTTTGACTGATGCTGCACATTGAGTGGATGTTTTCAGGGAAGTATCCACAATTACTTCAAAATCCTTTTTGAGTGGTAGCAGCTAATCTAGACCCCATTCTTTTCTATATATAATTGGGATTATGTTTTCCAATGTGCATTATTTTGCATTTATCAGCATTGAATTTCATCTGCCTTTTGTTGCCCAGTCACCCAGTTTTGTGAGATCCTTTTTGTAATTCTTTGCAATTTGCTTTGGACTTAACTATCTTGAATAACTTGTATATCTGCAAATTTTGCCACCTCAGTGTTTTCTCTCTTTTCCAAGATCAGTTATGCTCAAGAGCACTGGTCCCAGTACAGATCCCGGGGGGACACCTCTATTTACCTCTCTCCATTCAGTAAACTGACCATTCATTCCTGCCATTTGTGTGCTATCTTTTAAGGAGTTACTTGTCCATGAGAGGACCTTAGCTCTTATCCCATTGCTGCTTACTCTGCTTCTGAGCCTTTGGTGAGGGACCTTGCCCAAGGCTTTCTGAAAGTCCAAGTACATTATAACAAGTGGATCACCCTTGTCCACGTGTGGTGACCCCCTCAAAGAATTCCAATAGATTGGTGAGGCATGATTTCTCTTTACAGAAGACATGTTGACTCTTCCCCAACATCTGGTGTCCATCTATGTGTCTGATAAGTCTGTTCTTTACTATAGTTTCAACTAGTTTGCTTGGTACTGACATTAGGCTATCCAGCCTGTAATTGCCAAAATCACCTCCGAAGTGTTTTTTGAAAATTGATGTCCCATTAGGTATCCTAATTGCACTAGGCATTGTACAAACACAGAACAAAAAAACACCAGCCATGCCCTGGAAGAGATTAAAATTTATACATCGAACCTCCTGGTTCTTTTCTTTAAAATAAATACCGTTAGGATTATGGATGAATGTTTATCTACTGATGCCAGTATTATATAAAATTATTTCTTGTAAGGAAAGTATAGTAACTATGCCACCACACAATTTAAAAGTTGCATTGAGCTGAACAGATTAATAATAATTTTCCAATCACACGGTTCACAGTTTTGTGCTTTGCTAAATGAAATCCTATTTCTAATCCAGCAGTCTGTCAGGGGATATTTTTGTCTCTTTCGCACAGACATTGTCTTGTACAATACATCACTATTTCTGCAAGCACTGAAAAATAAGAGATTTTAAAGATAAATGTCCCAGCTCTCTTGGGTTGTTCAGCTTTCCTGCTGTTTGGTAATTAATGTTCCTTGCTCAGGGTCAACTCACAAACACCTTCAATTTAACAGATTCATGAGTGTACGTTTCATAATTTGCTTCAAAGAGTTTGCATGTTCTGATCTGATGATGCCATAAATTAGTGTGTAGACCTTCTAAAACAGATTCTGCAGGTTTGGATTGACTCAGAACTTTTTTGGGCAGTTTCATAGAACCTCTGATTTTCTTGCATTTCCTGAAATTATTAACAGGCTTTAACATTTTGGACATGATCTGTTTAACTTAACCTATTTTTCATATATGTCAGTAGATGCTTTCTTGTCTTCTGAGCAGAGATCACATTGTCATGTGTACAAAATTACAAGCTTAAAATCAATGAAAACAGCTCATTAGGAATAAACCCTGTGGTTTATTTTGACCTTATGCTTAGGGACATATGTATCTTCTATCACACTAAAAAGAAGCACTTCCTACATCCACTCTTTGAAAACTTGCCATATCTACATTGAATGGAGTAAACGCAAAGCACTCCTTAATTCACTCAGATGTGCAGTAAATGAGATTCTTTTAATAAAGAGAAAATCAAGTGTACAATGGTGAACACTTTGGCAAATAATTATAACAAATTTTAGAAACTTGTGATGTGTTTTCCGAGAACTTGCAAGCAGAAAGAGGTGACATGTATTAAACAAATTGTTGCTTACAGTTTGTGTACCTCATTCTAAAAACTGACATGCAAGCCAATTCATCACATACTTTCAAAGTTTGGCAGGAGTGGTGATTCTGTCAAGCAACTGTATCAGTTTCATAGACAGACCTGCAGACACTTATTCATGTGCTGAGCTTTAAGCGTGAAGTAGTCCCACTGAAGGCAATGGGACTATTCATAACCATAAAGCTAAGCATCTATGTCAGTATTGGTAAGATCAGGGACTTCTATTTTGATTGTGGCACCTTCTTTCCATTCAGTTGTGCATGAGCTAGCCCTCCTCTTACTGTAGTACATTATGCCTTGGCTACTCGATACCTTAGTTTTTTGACTCCAGTCTGAGTTGTGTATTCAGGAATAATCTTGACTTTTTCTGTGTCTGCAATCAGAGAAAGCTAAAGACGTTTTTTATGCCAAGGGTCTGTAAATAAACCAGGCTCCCTATCTTAATCTGTTTTGCAGTGATATCTATTCTAATTCAAAAGAATAAAACACTTGGGGGGAGGGAGAGCTCAGTGGTTGGAGCATTGGCCTGCTAAACCCAGAGTTGTTGAGTTCAATCCTTGAGGGGCCCATTTAGAGTTATGGGGCAAAATTGGTTGGATGCTTTAGTTGGGGATTGGTCCTGCTTTGAGCAGGGGATTGGACTAGATGACCTCCTGAGGTCCCTTCCAACCCTGATGCTCTATGATTCTTCCCAGTTTGCTCTTTGCTGCCTAAGGAAATCATGTGTCCACCAGGTATTGTTCTGCCCTTCTGTTAGTTGTCATGTTGTGTGAGAATTCTATGAGGAAATCAGAAATGTATCGTAGATGTTCACTCATAATCAGAACCCTGAACTTATTTGTATTAAAACCTTTTAAGACCTTGGTACTTCATTACCCCTTGATTTATACCTTATTTTACCTTGTAAACCCTTTGCCCAGGACCTTGTATCTATTTGGCATTGTGAATCGACGATGATAAAACATAATGATGAGTTGGAGAAAATATGCTTGTGGGTTTTTTTAAAAACTTTCAGGACATAATGACGTGCCATTTCTTGCGAGGAGGAAGTGGCTCTCTGCTATGCTAGGTTTTTAATACGATGCTATATATTGTCTCCTTTCTCTGGGCAGGTTCCAACGTCTCTCCCATTTCACCCAACACTGAAATACAGCCACCTGTGAGTTACAAAGAGGGAGTTGTGATGCATCAATATGCAAGACAGCAATTTGTAGAGGAGGAGATACAGAATGTCTTCTCTAAATGAATCAGCCGTGGAAATGTAGCTTGGTGGAAAATATAACCACCCGAGTTGAGACTTAGAAAAGACACTGGGGGTTAACCTGCTGTTGCAAGAAGTACTAGAGATCTCTACCCATACGTGGTCAGGATGTCATTTTTACCTGTACATCTAGCTTTAAATAAGACTTTCCTACCCACTGGAGGTGCTGTGATGATTAGTGCTTTTTTGGTCGGCATTGAAAAGACAAAATGATGCTCTATAAATACCAAGTATTAACCAGTTGGTACTTAAGCATGAAAATTGGAGCCTGCTGCTAACAATTACATTTCTAAATCCATGCTTAGGTATCTCTCTTCCTGCTTTTGGGTACACAAATGCCATATTGTCTCCTAAATACGTTAATAGTTGACCAGATATGGATTTAGGTGCTGAACATTAAACACCCTGGTTTGCCAATTTGGCGATTCATTATATCATTTTATTTCTATTTCTTTCCAGAGATGGGTGGGTTGATTTGATTTGTTTGAATTAGTTACATTTAAGCACTTAGGGCCAATTTACTAAGGTGTTTAGGTGCCCGAAGATGCCGATAGACACCTAGTGGGATTTTCAGTAGTGCCTAAGCAGGATAGATGCCTAACTCTATTGATTTCTATATGCATCTCTAGGTATTGTGCGAAAGGGGAAGCTCATCACTAGTACTGCCTAGTGGTTGGGTGGGATGTGGCAGATCACTGTTTTCCCCCACTGGGCATCTCCGTCTTATTGCTGCTCTGCCCTGTGGTTTGTCCTTCCAGTGTCTTCTGCCCAGGTCACATATTCAGTTCTCTCTCTTTCAGGCTACATATAAAGAGCCCAACAACGAAGAAGCCTTCAGGAGTAAGTGGGAGGACTCAAGGCTTCCCCCATTGGGTTGAGATCTTTGTGGCCGAGACCCTTTTATCTTCAGGGTATTCTCCCCTCCGCCCCAGGGGTAGGCCTCTGTAGTTGTCCCTTTTTAGGAGTTGGTAGGGGAGCCTGGGTCCACCATCTCCAGGCTCTGATCCAGGGCCCAGCAGTATGCAGTGTGGTAAACCCGGTGCAGGCAGCTACCAGAAAGGGTGCTGGTAGGAGGGGTAACCACAGGTCAATTGGGCTCAGCTGAGGAGAGGTTGCCAGGGAGGCAGGCAAGATCAGCTGGTACCAATTAAGCCCTGGGAGAGACCTTTTTAAACCCTCCTCCCTGGCTAGGAAGGGAGGAGAGAGACAGAGGGAGTGAGGCTGACAGCAGGTTGGGGGCAGCCAGACAGGGAGCTTCTCCAAGCCAGGAGACTGCTTTCCCTGGGCAGAAGGTGAAAGACCCAGCCAGAAGAGAGTGACCAGGAGAGGAGAAAGCCAGAAGAGAGTGACCAGGAGAGGAGAAAGCCTGCCCTTGAGCTTTCTAGGCGGTTCACCTGGGCAGCAACTGCCTTACCAGAGCCTAAAGGACTGAAGCCTGGTGACTCTGAGAGGGCACCTGGCCACAGCAGCTAAGTCCTGGGATATTCTACAACTATCTTCCTGGGTCACTTCCTAGCAGGCCTCTCTTACTACAGAGTGAAGTCAAGAGTTAAATGCAAAGATAAAGTCTCTGACCTTCAGGGAACCTCCCATCCCTTCTTTGTGTGCTTGGTCAGGACACTACAGCCAGGCCTCGGACAGCAAGAACTCCTGTGGATCTCCTTCCCAGGAGCTCAAAGTGCAGGTCAGCTCCCCTGGCACTGAGCTACTCTGCTCCACTTCCTAGGCTCCATCTCCAGCTTGTGCAGTTGTCTTTAACCTCTTCCTTTCCAGCGTGGGGTTTGTATACCCCATTCTAGGCACTTAAATATCTCTAAAAATATGTTCATTTGACCCCACTGATCAATCCTGGTCTCTAATTTTTGCAAGTGAAAGTGGTAACAACTGGACATTCTATGTTCCTAACTTGCGTGTGCAAGCAGGTAGGTAGGTGGCCATATGTTACCATTTCCCCCAGTAATTTGGGTGTGTGTGTATTAGGCCTTAAATTGTGGCTATTTCTGAATAGTGGCTTTGCAATGTTATCATTGTGGAGTGCTGTAGTCCATTGCATCTAGCTGATTTCCCTGTTGCACCTGAAGCATGGTTGCATTTCCTATCCGTCAGCCTCTCAGTCTCTGACTGTGCTCCAAAAGTCAAGCTCCCACCTCCCCCACTTGGGCGTCATCCTGGCCATGGAGGTTTTGCAGGTTAAATTACGCTGCTGGCTAAACCTCTGCAATCTCATTCACTTCGGTTAACTCTTGACAATATAGGTTAATACAAGGATCCCTCTTCACTTTTAGTGGACGTCGTCACAGGGCTTAAATTCATTTTTTGATGTAGCATTGCATCATCTCCTGGAGTTTCTCCTGGTGGTGATTGAACTATAAAGTGCTGATTAAAAAAAATAAAGCTTAAGTCTTGCAGAATAATAGGCCTCCAGCTGGGGGATATTGTGAGGTGATTCATCAGTACAGTTCTGTGTTAACAGCTAGGTTACTAAAAGTCCCCAGGAACTGAACAGTGACTGTGTTAAATATGCCCCCACTGACTCGTGCGATGGAGAATCATAACTTCATCTCTACGTGTTTATTTTTGGCTTGTAGCAGGGGATAAACTAAATCCTCTTGAGTTTATCATCATCCCTACCCTAGTTCATTACTTGGAGGATGAAGGAGGTGTCAGTTTAAGATATGGCCGACGGGTTGTATTACCAAATGCTGTTCATTCTGTCAGCTCCCGCCTGCTTAGAGTCCACTCTTGTGAGAGGCTGAGCACTGTCTGTGAGGATTTAGTGTCCTCACAGGGGTGTCCAATGCTTTGTATAATCGGGCCATAGAGCAGGGGTACTGCGTCAGTATGTTGGAGAAGAATCCTCCACAAAACTTCTAATTACTGCAGGAAGTGGTACAGATGATTCATAGATTTTTTTTTTACAGAATCACAGGACTGGAAGGGACCTTGAGAGGTCATCTAGTCCAGTCCCCTGCACTCATGGCAGGACTAAGTATTATCTAGACCATCCCTGACAGGTGTTTGTCCAACCTGCTCTTAAATCCCCAATGATGGAAATTCCACAACATCCCTAGACCATTTATTCCAGTGCTGAACCACCCAGACTGGAAGCTTTCTCTAATGCCCAACCTAAACCTCCCTTGCTGCGATTTAAGCTTTTTTGCTTCTTGTTCTGTCCTCAGAGGTTAAGAACAAATTTTCTCCCTCCTCCTTGTAACAACCTTTTACGTGTTTGAAAAGTTAGCATGCCCCCTCCCAGTCTTCTCTATTCCAGACTTAAAAAAAAAAAAAAAATTCCCTCATAGGTCATGTTCTCTAGACCTTTATTTCTTTCAATTGCTCTTCTCTGGACTTTCTCCAATTTGTCCACATCGTTTCTGAAATGTGGCACCCAGAACTGGACACAATACTCCAGATGAGGCCTAATCAGCACCTAACTGTTGCTTCTGACTGAGTCAATTATGAACCCAAGGCCTCAGCACAGTGGGCTGGGCTATTGTGTTAATTAGAGGTACTATCTTTCAGGATGAATCTAAAACCCAGATCTTGATCATTTGTGGTCATTGTGCACAATTACTCCTTGCAAGGGTTAGACTTGTTTAACCCCAGAATTTTGTCCTTATAGCAACTTGGGTAATGGTTTTCCTTCCTTCTTAGATTTCCTCTGCAGTTTGTATTGGATAGTCTATTTGTCTTGAATGTGTAGCCTCAATTATTGTTTAGTACAGTTGCTGTGTTGGGTAACGGGAATCACCATTACAACTAGGTGAAATATTATTTGCCAGTTCCTAAGGTTGCAGAGCACTACTGAAATTGGAGCAATTTAATGAAAACAACATTTTTGAATGCATTGTTTACTTTATTTTAAGCTGTTTCGCATTGTTCCACCATGAGCATATTTTTCAACATGCCCTTCTCAAATTTTGAGCTGGCTGCTCACTGTAATTGGTCGTTTACATCACATGGTATTGATTCTGTTCCCTTAATTCACTGAGCTTACCCTAATGTGGTCAAGAAGGTTAGCAGGAGCCATTTTGACTTGTGTGTCGTGCCACCTCTTTTCGGAAAAGCTTTGGTGGCAGCTGTAGATAAGACCATCCAGGAACTTGAAGCTGGGCGGTGACCTTATCTGATGTACAAGAACTGAGTAAGTAGTCCATCCACAAAGATGCCAGAAGTGGTAGCAGACTACCAGTCCTTCTTTGATTTAGCAACTAGGATTGTGGAGAAAGAGCTAGGAGGAATCCAAATTCTGAACCATTTTATGGTCTGAATCTTTTGAAGTTTCCCCCATTTCTGAAATGAGATCTTGTTTAGCAGTGGTGGGGTCTGTTTTCCCATGAAATTTGGCTATGGTTGTGCTGGTGATTGGAAGTTTTTTGCTCCCCCATGGTGGCAGGGTACATAGTCAATAATTCTTTGGGCATGTAGCCTCGTTTATCTGCTGATTGTAATTAGAGGGTGTGTGTGTGTGTGTTTCTGATAAAATGAACATTTAAAAAGAGCACAAATGCTAGAAAGGTTCCCATCAGCCGCGACAATAAATTAAACCACTAGTTTTTTCCGAATAGTAAATGGTTACAGTACCCCAGGAGCACGCAGGCACTGAAATGTTGCATATTGCAGAGGCCAAGGATGCTAATGAAATGCGTCCCCTTGGCTTCATAATGACTAAGTTCTCCTCCTCGTAAGAAACATGCCATGCTGCTGTATCTCTCTTCAGGGAAACTTCTGAAAAAACCTCTCACTCCTTCTTCTTGTCAGGACCTTGGTTTACAGCAGGCAGGAGAGGGCAACAGGGTGGGCATAAGTCAGAAGAAAACTCTGCCAAGGAGTTTTGAAAATGTTGGGTAAAAGTTAAAGGGCCTGATCATCTGCTGTAGTAGCCAGAGTCATAGGAGCCTCTGTCTGCTAGTGGCTGTCCGTGGAGATTTTTCCCCAATTGTTCCTCAGGATGTCCGCTCTCCCTTGTAATAGGCCCTGGAGCACCCCACAAACCCTGCAGATTTCTGTACTGCCCTACACTCTTTGCCAAGGCTGTGCAGACAGGCTGACCTCAGAATCCTCATCCGTAAGGTGGGATCCCTGCAGTGGAGGGGGGGAGTGGAAGGATAATGCAGCCTGTTGTCGTGCTTTTCTGCCCTAGCCTTTGAAGGGCCCAGGGAAGGAGAATGACTATCTCTGTCCCTGACCTGACTTACTTTCTCATAATCCCCTAGCTCACGGCCTGGGGGATGAAGGGGTGCCAGTGCAGAGTCAGCTGAGGGTCTGTGCATCCAGAGTCCCTTCCACTCATGGATCTGGTAGGAATGACGGGCCCCAAAAATTTAAGGGTAAGATTTTGTCACTCATAGTTTTAGTACACATCACTGACAGGTCGCATCAGTGACTTGTACTGAAAATATGCATGACAGTGGGGAGTTGCAGGCTCTTCACACCTCTCTGGGGGCCGGGCCCAGCTCAGAGCTGCCGGGTCCCCCTACCGCCTGTGGCTTCCAGCTCAGGACACCTCTGCCACCTGCGGTGGCCAGGAGCTCCTGGCACCCTGCAGTTCCCAGCTTGCCATGGGTGGTGGGGGCTCAAGTCACGGAAGTCTCTGGAAGTCACAGATTCCGTGACAAAATCGTAGCCCTACCCATAATTAGCAAATGGTCCTGAGTACACAAAACCCAGCGGTGAGACCTTGGGGTCAGAGTCTAATATCTCTCAAGGGGAATCATACTTCACTCCATTGTGGTCTCATTGAAGTCAATTGATTATGGTGCTACTCATCGTAAGGGTACCAGGAACCGGCCCTTTAATAACACTTACTGCTGCAGAGTTAAAACAGCTAAACGCTGAGAGCAGCCATCCTCCAATGTAGCCTAATCCCCCAGAAAATAACTTGGCCTGGATCCCCAATTGATAGGGCAATGTTTTTTGCTGTGCACAAGCTGTCCACACCGATGTACGTGACTCTCTCATGTGGGCACAGAGCTTTTAGCAACAGAATTGTCTCTGGTTTTTGGCAAGCAGAGTCGCCTGTGGATATTTCGCACTTCAGGATGCCATCTGCACAAATTTGACAAATGAAGTGTGTTGCTGTTTGGGGCTTGGAAGGGAGATCTCCCAGGGAAACCCGGGGTGGCTTAACAGGAAGTCATGCTTGTGACTCAGGAGTTGGCTTCCCACCTCTCACTCGGAGCTGCCTGTCTGTGCTCTCCAGATTGACACAGTTGAGTTTTGGAAAGCGCTGTAACTGTCCAGGAATGAGTGACGTCAACACACAGAAGTGAGGGGGTTGGAATTTTTGTCTAGTGACTTGGGAGAGATGATTTGTAGACCCTGCCTGTCTGCGACTTGGCTGGGTAAGTTAGCGCTCCGTGCCTGAGAATTCAGAAGTACGGCCTAAGGGAAAATACAGACCCTAGCACTCAGCCAGCCAAACAGGAATCTTCCCTATACGGAAATATGGCATCCTCCCTCCTCCTGGGGAAAGACTTTGCCACAGTTGGGGCCAGTCTGCCTCTTGTGAGGCTTCACTTTCCCAGCTGGAACATATTTGGTAAGTGTGCCTAACTGAGGCTGCCTTAGTGCAAGAATGCTCGTTAACCCTTTCTCTAGTGAAATGGAAGTGTGTCTAATCACACCTGTGAATTGTTTACAGTGCCTGCATCGGGAAATGCCATTTCCCGCACAACGGTGTTTCAAAGATCACAGAAGTGACAAAGAGTCCTGTGGCACCTTAAAGACTAACTAAAGTATTGAAGCATAAGCTTTCGTGGGCTAATACCCACACTTTGAGTATTTTAAATTCATTTTCATGGATTTTTAGTTTACGTTTATCTACTTAGGAATCTACCAATAAAATTTCTCATCTTACCTACTTTATCATCTTTTGGTTCTGCACACACTAATAGTATTTATATTCCGATAGCACTTATTCAGGTCTCCTAGTTGTGCCATCTGCTTTTACAAACAAAATAAATAACAGTCCATCCCCCAAGTAGCCTACCATCAAAAAGACGAGACAAACCAAGTGGGTGACACAATTGGACAGATGGGGAAGGAGGATGGGGTAACAATATATAGGAGTAGCACTAATCCTAACAACCCTAGCTCACCACTCATCGAGTGGTGTGATTCTTATTCTGTGAAAGACAGCACAGTATTGCTGGGCATAGTGTAGTCTTTGGGCCCGATTCTGCAAGCAGTGCTGGACACAGGGCGATATAGTCTGAAATATCACACCCTGTAGAAAAGAGTTACAGAATTTGTCCCTGTGAGAATAAGGAATAGTACACATGCGTGTGTGCACGCATTACAAGAACATTATTAAGGTTGCAAAGTCAAGCACTCAAAAGATAAAAGGTGGGTGGAGATGTGAACGAATTCAGTTCTCTAACACAGTATTCAACTGCCTTAGCCATGACATGCTTCAAAGAGATTACAAGATAAATATACGACAGAAGGTGGAAACAGACTGGAGTACATGGAAACATGGAGACAAGGAATATCTCCTCATTTGGGAAAATGCCAATCTTAGATGGCAAGGTGTGAGAACTGTTGGCAAATTCTGACCATTTAATAGTGTCTAAAATGTTTTGTAAATGGATGTGTGACTCTTGTTGACGTCCTTTATTATCCTGAGCAAATGTGGATGACATTTGATCAACACTTTTTTTTCAGAAATGAATGCAGATTGGACTAAACTGAAGCAAGTCACAAATTTTGTGTCTATTTCGCTGAATTGTTTAGGTTATACAAAAGAACACTAAACATATTTTAAAAATCAATGTTTCATTTTTTAAAAAATGCTGAAATGACACCGTTTTTTGATTCAAAATAGTTTTGCAAAGAATTTTAATTTGATTTAGAAAAATTAGAAAGCTCAAAATTTAAAACCAAGCATGTTACGTTGGGTCGAACAAAACGTTTTGTTTGACCCAGAATATTTGTGTGTTACTTCTCAGAACTGCTAGCAAATCAAAAAAATAGTTATTTGCAGAGCTCTGGTTCTAAGACTGTCCAAGGGACTACCAGAAAAGGATACCTTTACTTCAGAGGAACAGCAAGGAAGAGATACGACGTAACTGAAGATCTGGGATCAATGGGTACTCAATAGCAGTGAAAATCAGGCCAATGATTGTTAACTGTTGCTGTGCATATAGGTGCTTTGGGATCTGTTGTAAGAACAGTTTCTTTTTTGAAGAGTCAAAAGGATATGTGGCAGGCCAAAAAGGAAAGAATCATGTGACAGTCCAGCTGGAGGTCTTTTACCACTTTTCTCCTTATATCCTACCACCTTGTCACCTTTCTGCATTTTCCCAGCCATTCCATTTTGTGGGCAATAGCAGCAGCAGCTTAATATATACTATAAGCAGATACTGAGTTGATTTCGAGACTGCTGCCTGAGAACAGCATGCTGAGTGAGACCAATTGGGATTGGTGTTCATTCTTTGTGTCAAATTATCTGACGTAAGTTTATATATGCAGTGTTTGCTGTAGTCATATGGGTCCTAGGATATTAGAGGGACAAAGTGGGTGAGGTAATATCTTTTAATGGACTAACTTCTGTTGGTGAGAGAGACAAGCTTTTGAGCTTCCACAGAGCTCTTCTTCAGGTCAAAAGCTTGTCTCTTACCTCATCCACATTATTTCTCTGACCTAAATCTCCCTTGCTGCAATTTAAGCCCATTATTTCTTGGCGTGTCCTCAGTGGATAAGGAGAACAATTTATCACCTTCCTCTTTATAACAGCCTTTTCCATACTTAAACTTTTATGATGTCCCCCTCTTCAGTCTTATCTTCTCCAGACTAAACAAACCCTTCCCCCCTCCAAAATTTCCCTTGCTGATCAGGTTTTCTAGACCTTTAATGATTTTAGTTTCTCTCTGTTTTCTCCAGTTAGTCCACACCTTTCCCAACATGTTGCGTCCAGAACTGGACACAGAACTCCAGTTGAGGTCTTATCAGTGCTGAGCAGAGTGGAGAATCACTACTTGTGTCATGCTTACAACATTCCTGCTAATGCATCCCAGAATGATTGCTTTTATTTTTTGCAACTACATTGACTCATATTTAGTTTGTGATCCACCATATCTCCCAGATTCTTTTCTGAAATCCTCCTTCCTAGCCATTCAATTCCCATTTTGTATTTATGCAACTAACTATTCCTAAATGGAGTACTTTGCACTTGCCTGATGGGATTTCATCCCATTTCTTTCTGACAACTTCTTCAGTTTGTCAAGATCATTTTGAATTCTATTTCTGTCCTCCAAAGTACTTTCAATGCCTCCCAGCTTCCTATTGTCCACAAACTTTGTAAATGAATTCTCTATGCCGCTGTCTAAATCCTTTCTGAATCAGTTAACATGGATTCACCAAGGGCAAGTCATGTCTGACAAACCTGATTACCTTCTGTGGTGGGATAACTGGCTCTGTGGATATGGGGAAGGCGGTGGACGTGATATATCTTGACTTTAGCAAAGCTTTTGATATGGTCTCCCACAGTATTCTTGCCAACAAGTTAAAGTATGGATTGGATTAATGAACTATAAGGTGGATAGGAAGCTGGCTAGATTGTCAGGCTTCAGGGCTGGCGACAGGAATTTTGGGGCCCCGTACGCAGATGGTGCGCCCCTCCCCGGGTCTCCCGCTGCCCGCGGGCCCCCCCCCCCGGCCCATCTCCTGCCACCCACAACCCCCGCATGCGCTCTGGCCACGTGGCCCGGCCGGGAGAAGCAAAGGGGGGATGGGGGGAGGGGGCTGACGAGCGCTGCAGCGGCTGCCCGGAGCCGCGCCTTGCTCACAGGCCCGGCGACAAGGGGGTACAGCTGCGTACCGGGCCCGCCCCGGATTTAAGGCCCCCCCCCTTAAGTCCGGGGCCCGGTACAGCTGTACCCGTTGTACCACCCTGTCACCGGCCCTGTCAGGCTTAACAGGTAGTGATCAATGGCTCGATGTCTAGTTGGCTGCCGGTATCAAGCAGAGGATCCAGGGGGTCGGTCCTGGGCCCAGTTTTGTTGAACACCTTTATTAATGATCTGGAATTCTGGATGATGGGATGAATTGCATCCTCAACAAGTTCGCAAATGACACTAAGCTCTGGGGAGAGGTGGATATGCTGGAGGATAGGGATAGAGTCTAGAGTGACTTAGAAAAATTGGAGGATTGAGCCAGTAGATGAGAAGCTGGATATGAGTCAACACTGTGTCCTTGTTACCAAGAAAGCTATCGGCCTATTGAGCTGTATTAATTGGAGCATTGCCAGCAGATTGAGGGAGTGATTATCCCCTCTATCAACATTGGTGAGGCCTCATCTGGAGTACTGTGTCCAGTTTTGGGGCCCCCACTACAAGAAGGATGTGGAGAAATTGGAGAGAGTCCAGCGGAGGACAACGAAAATGATCAGGGGGCTGGGGCACATGACTTATGAGGAGAGGCTGAGGGAACTGGGCTTGTTTAATCTGCAGAAAAAAAGAGTGAGGGGGCATTTGATAGCAGCCTTCAACTGTCTGATGTGGGGTTCCAAAGAGGATGGGACTCAGCTGTTCTCAGTGGTGGCATATGACAGAACAAGTAGCAGTGGTCTCAAGTTGGAATGGGGGAAGTTTAGGTTGGATATTAGGAAAAAATGTTTTCACTAGGAGGGTGGTGAAGCACTGGAATGGGTAACCTAGGCAGGTGGTGGAATCTCTTGTCTTAGAGGTTTTTAAGGTCAGGCTTCACAAAACCCTGGCTGGGATTATTTGGTTGGGGATTGGTCCTACTTTGAGCAGAGGGTTGGACTGGATGGCCTCCTGAGGTCTCTTCCAAGCCTAATCGTCTATGATTCTATGAAGATATTGAATAGACTTGAACACAGGGCAGCTCTCTGTGGGATCCCACTCAATACACCTTTCCAGCTTGACAGTGAATCAGTGACCATTCCTCTGTGTGTGTGTTTCCAACAAGTTATGCACCAATTTTATAGTAGGTTTATCCAGACTGTATTTCTCTAGTTTGCTTATAAGAAGGTCATGTGAGACAGTATCAAAAGTCTTACTAAAGTAAAGATACATCACATCTACTACTTCCCCCTCCCAACCCATAATGCTTGTTACCCTGTCAAAGAAGGTCATTAGGTTGGTTTTTGTGATTTGTTCTTGACATCCCTGTTGATTGTTATCACCTTACTGTATTCCAGATGCTTACAGATTGATTTTGCTCCATTATCTTTCTGGGTACCAAATTAAGCTGACTAGTCTGTAATTCCCTGGGTTGTCCTTATTCCCTTTTATATATATATATATATATATATATATATATATATATATATATATATATATATATATATATATATATATATATATATATATATATATATATATATATATATATATATATATATATATGTACAATATTTGCCCTTTTCCAGTTCTTCACAAGTTCTCAAAAATAATCACTAATGTCTCAGATTTCGTCAGCCATTAAGTATTTTAGGCTGTATTTCATCAGGCCCTGCCTACTTGAAGACATTTAACTTGTCCAAATAATTCTTAACTTCTTGGTCTATTTGAGACTCAGATCCTTTCCCTATTTACACTGATGTTCATTATGTTAAAGTTATCCAGTGATCACATGGTTAACAGTGAAAACTGAAACAAGAAGATATTTAATGCTTTAGCCATTGTTGTGTTTTGTGGTGGTGTCTTCCCTGCCTCATTGAGTAATGGGCCTACTGTGTTGTTGGTCTTCTTTTTGCTTCTGATTTATTTCTGAAAAAAAAAATCGTTACCTTTTGTGTCCTTAAAAGTTAAATCTTATTTTGTGCCTTGGCTTTTCTGATTTTGTCCCTACATGTTTTTTTATTTATTCTTTGTAATTTGACCTGGTTTTCACATTTTGTATGGTTAATTTTTGAGTTTCAGGTTGTTGATCTTCTGGCTAAGCCATGTTTCCTGTCTCTCCTATGTATTGGGATAGTTTGCTTGTGTACCCTTAATCATGTTTCTTTAAAAAGACTTCCAACTTTCCTGAATTCTTATTTCCCTTAGATTTTCTTCCCGGGGGATCTAACCTACCAATTCTCCGAGTCTGCTAAAGTCTCATTTCCTGAAGTCCGTTGTTTTTCTTCTGCAATTTTCCCCTTAGAATCATGAACTTTTGGGTGAAATTTATCATGAAATGATAAACTGCTTTCCAGCTTCAAATTCTCAGCCATTTCTGTTCTGTTTGTCAAATCTAGGAGAGCCTCTTCCCTAGTTGTGTTCTCCCCATTCCATAAAAAAAAAAAATCTCTCCAGTGCATTCACAGAATATATTGGATAATCTGTGCCCTAATGTTTTCTCAAAAGAGATCTGGGTAGCTAATGGCTTCCATACCACCAAGTACTGTGCTTTGGATAATTTTGCTATTTTTTTTAAAGAAACCTCATCCACCTCTTCTTCTTGGCTAGGTGGCCTATAGTAGGCCTTTGCCATGACATAACCCTTGTTTTTACCCCTTTTGTCCTTACCCAAAGACTTTCAGCAGATTTGCCTCCACTTCAATCTCAGTCTCAGTCCAAGTGTGTGCATCTTTGATATACAAAGCAATACCTCCCTTTTTGTCCACTTGTCCTTCCTGAAAAAGCTGTACTCTTTTATACCCAATATTCCAGTTGTGTGAATTATGCGATAAGCTGTACACACAGCCATGCATTCATCTCCAGGATGTGTCTGTCCCTGCAAGGGCCCCTACCCTTGGCTGGAAGGATTGATGAAAACTCCACCTATGCCCAAACTCTCACCCTCTTCCCTAGAGCCCCCTAGTCACGTCTGATCAGTTCAGGGTCATAACTTGCAGTATCATTAGTGCCCATGTGGCTGAGGAGCATGGGGTAGTACAGGGCCGGATGATCTTCGGCAGTCCTTTGTCAATGTCTCCATAATAGGCCCCACACAGGCAGCATACCTACAAGGATGCCAGGTCAGGCTGGCAGATGGCTGCCTCTGTCCCCCTCAGAAAGGGGTCACAGACCACCATCACCATCCTTCATTTCCTCTATGGAGTGATGTCCATGATCCTTCCAGCCTTGGGGAAATGTGGCTTCTCCTCCTCCACCTTTTGGGGGAGATTCCTTATCCCTCATTGCCAGGGCATCATACCCGTTTTATCTCGATGGACAGTGGGTTGGGAGCCGGTGTGGTGCACTGCCTGCTTCCAGAAGTCTCCAGCAGCCAGCTTCCTCCCTGTGATGGAGCTATTTCCTCCTTCCCTGGCCGTGCTACTACAGTTCTCTCCAACTGGTTTGCTTCCTCAAGGTCCCCATATATACATTTTCAATGAGTTCCTGACCATGACAGCTGACATTAGTTCTGGAATTGTTCAGTACTGACCTACCAAAACCTCTGGCAAAACCTGGGTTTTCTTTGGAGTTTTGCCACCCAATTGAATAGCCTTCAAATTGCTAATCTCTGAGGGTAATCTAAGTAATGGGTTCTCAATTTAGAGATCACCAATAGGTTTCAGACAGTCATGATCACACTTTCTTGCTAGATGTTGGTGTACAGGTCTTGTCCGAGCACTTCTTGTAGGGTAATAACATGGAACAAGTTGAGAACCATTGACGTAGATCATAAGTGTGAGATTTTGTGGGTTCCAAGTGGGTTGGGAAAAGGTAAAATATGGAGGCAAAATTATAACAGTGAAAATGTTGACCTCTGTAAATTACTTGGCTCCTTTCTTGGATACTTTGTAATTCTATAGCTTTCTTGGGTTTTGAATCACTATTTCCCTTTTTTCGGTGATTTTTGTTGTTTTACTCCTACATCCCCAACTTTAATTTCAGTAATAGAAATCAACAAGCCTTGGGCAAAATTACTCACTTTTCTGTGCTGTATTTTTTTGAAAATAGTTTGATATGGCTGATGAAGGAACCAGTTTTGATTTCCCCAGAATGCAGAACAGCAAACCTGAAAAGTTTTGAAATAATAGGACTCTTATCTAAAGTGTGTTTAACAATTAAACTTAAACTGGTATACTTGTGAAAGAAACAAGCATATTTTATGGATGATATGGCAGGATAAGACCATGTGCCTGATATTAATGTATAACTACATTATTACTCTATTTCTGTGCCTTGCAAATTAAAGAGAGAATTCAAGGGCATATTGCAGGCTGGAACTACTACAGAAACAATTGGAACCATTACCTGCAGCTATCCCAACTTGTGCTGTGATCCCATTACATTCCATAATCTAAGCAGGTAAATATATCGATGAAAGACCTACAAGATTAATCTTTGATGCTTTTGAATCAGTACAGAATATTAAAGGGCACAATGTAGCTGCAGATGCTGTGTTTTTCAGAGGACATATCAAATTTTAGTCCTGAATAGTTGTGTCTGTTTAAAAAGGAGCTGTCTAACTCTCTTTCGTCCTGGCTAAATTCAAAACTGGGTCAGTACACTGCAGTCAGATTTGTTTGCATATATTATTCTGTTATTGTTTCACTAGGAATCTGAGTTATTTGGCCCAGGAAACAGAAGGAATTAAGGGCAGGAGTGGTATTAGAAGTCCAGAAAACAAAATGCTAGAGCTGTATATAGGCCATGCACCTTATTTTTGTAAAGAGTTTCTTAGATTATTTTAAAACTATTAATCTAATAATAATTGAACTCCCTGGTATTGCTATTCTTTATCATTCAAATAATAAGGGCAGGTATTACCATATACCCAGAGTATTCTACCTTTTTGTCCTTATTAAAATAATAAAGCATGGCTATTTATACCTTGTTATTTTATTGCCAAGATTTTGGATACAATGTGGCTGACATAATTTAAAGTGATGAATACATATCACTACTATGATAAAGGCTCCACCTCCCCTGTACTAGCTGTGACGGTGCTGTTCCTGGTGGGATCCAACTGTGAGTGTCAGATCAGGACATATTGCTTCCTAAGGGGCAACTACAGCCCAAAGCTGGGGTTTCTTCACACTAAGGTAAACCAAACCAGCCAAACAGAAAAGACTTTGGTTTCGCCCCACTGGCTAACCACAAGTCACACAAGCAATTCCCTTAGACACTCCAGGTTCCCAGTGTCACCACCAGCAGCCACCTGTCCTGGGGATCAATGGTTATGAAAACCAATCCCCCAAATAAAGAAAACGGTTCTCCCCAACTCCAAAGAATCAGGCCCCAGACCCAGGTTAATATACAAATCATATCTTCCCACAAATCACGCTGTTGCCAATCCTTTAGAATCTAAAATCTAAAGGTTTATTATACAAGGAAAAAGGTATAGGTGAGGGTTAGGAATGGTTAAAAGAAATCAATTACATGCAGTAATGGCACATCTCTTGGTTCAGGCTTGCAGCAAAGGTAGAATAACTGCAGGTTTAAATCAAAGTCTTTAGAAAGCATCCCATTTAGGGATGGGTCAGCACCTTAGTCCAGAGTTCACCTGTGTAGCAAAGTCCATTTAGAGCTGGAAGCAAGACAGGCTGCAGGCTGAAGGTAGAAAACGAAGGTGGGGTGGGGGGGAGAGCTGTAGCAGCTTCATTTATAGGTTTTTTCCAGGTGCAAACACCTCTTTGTTCCTGCTGTGAAAAGTTCAGCCCCATGGAGTCCTGGAGTCACATGGGCAGACCACATGACCATGCATGACTCATTATTTGCAGGCAGAAGCCATTATGCACAGGCTGCCTTGCAGGTTCTCTGTAGACTTCTTGTCTGGATTGGGGCATTTCAAGCTCCCAGAGTCCATTGTGTCGCTGATTGCTCTTAATGGCCCATCAAGCCCCGAGCAGAGCTGACGCCCAGTATTCTGGAATGTCACCCAGCAGCACAATATTTGGAAAGACAGACAGTCCAGAGCCAATATTCATAACTTCAACTGCCAAATTGATACACACATACCAATGCCATATTTACAATTAGCAATCCATAACCTGGTCATAGACACCCATTATGACCCCCTGTACATAAGATTCGGTGCCACTATAGGACTCTGGTTGCTCCAATGATCTATATGATTCCAAATAATTCCTGTAACGTGACACTAGCAGTGCCCTGGGGTTCATGAGGATGATATGCAACAGAAGTGCTGATTGGCCTCTGTGTTTGCTCTGAGTCAAAATAACTCCCCTGCTTTTGGGGCACCTTGATTCAGTAGTGACTTTAGGGTCTCCTGGGATGCATTTCACTTGAGAAACGGCAAATGATAGAAGAACTAAAAGGATAAAAAGAAAATTTCACTTCCCTTTGAATGGTCCCTTGAAATATGTGTTAACTACTTATGCTAAACAATTGGTTCTCCCCTGTATTTAGTTGTGATGCTCTGAGTAGGTTGCCTGGACCTGAAGAACATCTCTTCATAAGCTTGAAAGTTTCTCTCTCTCACCAACAGAAGTTGATGGAGGTAATATCTTTTCTTGGACCATCTCACCTTGTCTCTCTAAAAAGAAAAGACATTTAATCTATTTTCACCTTTTCCCAATGCTTTATTCTGACTGTTTCTGAGTTTGAGTCATGCTTGCCCTGTTTCGCGTAGGCTGTTTATTATTTTGCTCCTATGTGGCTGACTTTATTGATATCTATGCTAGGAGCAGATATGCATGGAGAAGAGAGTAATGCAGTTTCACCGTGACTGTTTTTTATAAACACAATTTGTAGCTTCTAGAAAAATTTAAATTCCCTCCCCATCTTGGAAATATCAGCTTCCTAGGGAAGCTTTAACAAAATACAGTGTGTTCTAAATGTAGAAATAGGGAATGCATCATGGAGACTCACTTTTAAGATGTGCTGTGCTTCCCGAGGAACAGAGCTGGGTTCTCTTCTCTAAACTTTGCCCTAAACGAATGCTTCTAGGTTTATGAGTCATTGCTTTCTCTCTGAAGGTGTTTCTATTTTGCCATTTGGTCCCCGACTTTCTGATGAATTCTGTGATGGAATCAGACAACTATGACCAAAGGACTGAGGAAATGTCTGGTTTATTTTTTTGTCCAAGAATACGTGTAGAACACCAGCCAGATTTATAATCTGCTGTGGGAGGTAAACCAGTTTTGTGTTATAATATAATGGCTTCTGAAAGTATCAGAGGGGTAGCCGTGTTAGTCTGGATCTGCAAAAGTGATCGAGTCCTGTGGCACCTTATAGACTAGCAGACGTATTGGAGCATAAGCTTCACCCATGAAAGTGGGGGCCTGACCCTGCAGCCCTCACTGATGTGATTCGTGTCATCAAGCTAATGGGGCTCTTAAGAGTCCTCTGAGAACTGTGGCATCCAGCCCTTTGGATTATTACTCTGGTCTTGTCTACACTACTGGCTGGATCGACGCATACAGATTGATCTACTGGGGATCGATTTATCACGTCCCGTCGACTCCAGAACTCCAGCTTGCCAAAAGGCGCAAGGCAGAGTCATGGGGGAGCCCGCTGTCGACCGCTGCTGCTGTGAGGATGGCAGGTAAGTCGACCTAAGATGCGTCGTCTTCAGCTACGCAACTTCAGCTACGTGATCTTAGGTCGACCCTCCCTGCTAGTGTAGATCAGGCCTCTAATACAGTAGTGATACTGGGCCAAATTCGGTCCCCACTGACACGCAATATATTTCCCCTGAATGCAACATCCAACCAAATGCTCTGAATCCTAGTTGTTGCAAGTATGATGTCTTTAGTTTATCTCTGTGTTTACATGTGTGTGTACCAAATAACCATTTTATCAATGCATATAGCTCAATCACTTGGTTGTACTACCAAAATAAAAGTCACTAGTCCAAACAGCTAGCTACTAAATATTGCACAAAACAAGGGCCGATGAGCATGAACACAAGCATCGTATTTTGGCCAAATGATTGCAACTTTATCATAACTTAAACAGCTACCACCAGTCCTCAAAGGCAACCTGGTCCAGCAGATGCAAAAGAAAAGAAGAGCAAGTTTTCCTTTTAAAATGCAAATGAGGCTATGCCTCTTCATCCACATACAGATTAGGACATACCATCCTTTGCAGATGATGTCCAGATATTTAGTGTGGAAGACCCCAGTCACGTCTATCGTCATCCGCTCAATTTTAACAGCACAAAGAGGAATCTAACCCCTGCTGGCAGGACACGTTGCCCTGATTTGTGAGTCTGTAATTCAATAAATCATCGATTAATAAAACTATGACAACCGGCAGGACACGTTGCCATGATTTGTGAGTCTGTAATTAATTAAATCATCAATTAAAAAAACTATGACTACCTTGGCCCCTGTGTTGTGTAGCTTTTGCCAGCACAACACAACCAGTGCAGTTGCTTGAAACGTCAAGTGGAACTTACCAAAACCAACAAACGGTAGACCCTGAAATGTAACTGATCCAGTTTATCCTCTAAAGCTATGTCTTCACTGAGTCTTTTCCACAAACCCTTAACTTAGGTGCTATGGTGCTTTTAACTTGAGTTTGCAGGCCCAAGGGGCGGGGAGTTGTACAGGCTAAAACTCAATTGAGTACAATGCGCCAGCTATTCTCACAGCCAACCTGTAGTCTGAATGCAGACTAGCTCCTACCTGAGTGCTCTAATGCCTTCCCACAATTCTCTGGTGCACACAGAAAGGACAGACGTTCTGCTGCAGTTCTGTAGGAATGAATTCACAGAGCATCTCAATTTACTCCAGCACCGAGAAACATGGGATGTGCCCCTGAAGTCTTAACACCACACAGGAGTGAGTTCAATGCCATTGTGTATACTGCAGTTGTAATGCTATTTCACAGTGTGGCCTCTCACTAAAGTGAGGCTAACTTGAGAGGAGTAACTCGAGTATTGTTAACTCTGCAGTGCAGACATACCCTCAGGAAGCGAGTGTGGAGTAGCAGAGAGAGACCTACTTCTGTCCAGTGCTGTCTTTATGGGCAATACTCACCAGCCAATCCAAACCCGGAGGTCCTAGTACTGACCAATGGCAGCCCTGATAATGAGGGAGGCTGTCATTGGCTGGCCTGTCCCCCATATTATGTCACCAGCTGGGTTGTCTGAGGGCTGGTCTCCACTACGGGGGAGGGGAGGATCGACTCCAGATACGCAACTTCAGCTACGTGAATCACGCAGCTGAAGTTTGCGTATCTGCAGCCGACTTACCGTCCGTCCTCATGGTGGCGGCAGTCGGAGGCGCGCTCCCCCGTCGACTCCAGCTTGCGCCTCCCGGCAAGCTGGAGTTCTGGAGTCAACGGGGGCGCCGCGAGCGATCGATTTCTCACGTCTTCATAAGACGCGAGAAATCGATCACCAGAAGATTGATGGCTACCCGCCGATTCAGCGGGTAGTGAAGACATACCCTAGGGCCTGCTTTATTCTTGTTCTGAAATGTTAGTGTGGCACGTAGTGCCTAGTTTAAAAGCACACGAGGTGCTGTCCAGCAGAGAGGTGCCCAGGGCCATCCACAGTGATCACCCCTAAACACTCGCCAGATATCTTAGATAAGCATGTGACATATCTTCAATATTGGCAATATTTCCTACAATACTGCAAATACTGATATCCTATGTCAGCCCTCGGTAGCAGCACAGAGCCTCTACTTCTAGGTAACGCTTATTTAACTAACTATCCTGTGATGCATTCAGCCTAAATTGTAGGAAGTGATTAGTGAATATAGGTACCCCTATTTTTTGAGTGCCCAACTTTTAAGCACCTTATTTTCAAAGGACTGCTATTCATGATGTTTTGAAAATTGGGTCCCTTTAAGGATGTCAGGTGTATCATCCAAAATCATTGGTCATGTTTGAACATTTATTCTTTTTCTTCAAGCTAGGTGAATTTAGCTTTTCTCTGGGTCTATCATTTGTGCTATTGGTATGCACCATGGAAGTATCTTTTATGTCAGTCCTACCAAGGGCTTTATTTATCAAGAGTAAAACGAGGGCGGACCATTCTTCAGACAGTTTTAGAAAACTAGGTAAGGTACAAATTACATTAGCTCTGCCAGAGAGTAACACTGAGTTTACCTTCACTGCTCCTGAATTTTACTGGAAACCATTATGAAAAAACACTGAATTGACTAAATCAGTCATTTTCTTATATTCAGGGAGGGGGCATTTATATTAAGAAATGGAGAGTTTGGCAATTATTTTATTTATATATAATATAAATTACATAGGTGTAGCTCTTGGCAGTCTGGAATCAATGTCTGCAATGCATATTTTTCCAGTGGAAGAAAAACCTCAGGAGTGTGCCTTTTGAAAAATGAGATTGGTTGAGAGAGGCAGGCATTAAGAAAAAAAATGTTTTAAAATCATCAGTGAAGAATAAGCCAGTCACCTGGAAAACAAACAGCCAGGAGTGGGCAATCAAACATATCAGATAGCTACTGTATAATACTTTCTCCTGATTGAAAAATATATAACATCAGAATCTTGCCCTGCCTTGCATGGATGTATTGGAGTGGGTGGGCGGCATTTAGCATGCCTTTGGCCATGATACAAATGAACACAATCATCTGGAGAGAGAGAGAGTTTCCCTTATTGGTATGTTAATGTACAACTTTTTTTTTTTTTTTGGCTTTCTGTGTGTATAAATGCATCTTACTTCTGTTCCATTCTATGCATGTGATGAAGTGGGCTATAGCCCACGAAAGCTTATGCTGAAATAAACTGGTTAGTCTCTAAGGTCTTGTCTTCACTACTGCGGGTAGCCATTGATCTTTTGACAATCGATTTATCGCATCTCATCAAGACGCGATAAATCGATTGCCAGCGGCGCCCCCGTCAACTCCGGAACTCCAGCTCGCCGAGAGGCGGAAGCTGGAGTCGACAGGATTGCGCTGCTGACTGCCGCTGCCGTGAGGATGGCAGGTAAGTCAGCTGAAGATACGCCAACTTCAGCTACGTGATCTTCAGTCGACCCCCCCCCCAGTGAAGACCAGCCCTAAGGTGCTACAAAGTCTTCCTCGTCTTATTCCCTTATTGCAGAAGCTGGGCAGAATTCCAAACTAGAGCCCGTCTCGGAACTAGGGGTTCTGGATGCTGTTGCTCCCCCTCGTTTGAAGTGGTTTCCATCATATACAGAGTTTACAGTTTGGTTCAGTGGCTCTCAGCACTCCCCCACTGCACAAATTGTTCCAGCAGCCCTGTTCATTAGGGTGCTAAATGTTAAGCCTGCCAGTGCACCAACTACTACTCCGTGGCACCAGAATGACAGGGACACTTTCCCACCTCCCCATCATGTACAGTAGACCACTATCTATTCTCAGACTGATGCTCATGAGCCATCTTTCTCTGCACTTACAGAGTGGTCTTTAGATAGGAAAGCAGAGTGTATGTGGGAAGTAAACAAATTTGGTGGCCATATTTGTGACATTCTGTACCTCGGCGGAGCATCCTGGAACCCCCATATTCCTCAGTTTTATATCATCATAAGCTTACCTTACAAGGCATGCTTTATATGTACCAGGGGAAAGGTTGTGATCCTCTGAAAGTAATTTCTCTATCCATATATGTGTATCATTAGTGCCTATGAAATTATGAGAATTGCGTTGTATGGCTGTTATTAAAACATGCCGTAAATGTGAGAGTCAGCAGGATATTCGCTCCCCAGAGGCAATAGCAAGGAAAGTAACCAACACCCAGGTAGGGTATCAATCAGCCCATCAACAACCATTGTCCAGCAAAGGAGCTACAATGCAATGACTTGCATGAGGCCACACCAGGGTAAGTGCTCAACCTTGCTTGGAGAGACTCAGCAATGCCCTTCCCCCCCGCCCCCCCGCATCCCCAGACAGGCCTGGACTTGTGTTTTCCAAGCACATGGACTGAGGGTATAAAACAGACACAGAGGACATATACTGGGCCTTTCTCCTGACCCCACCTACACTGTAAGCAACTAAGGGCTTGTCTTCACTACCCGCCGGATCGGTGGGTAGCGATTGATCTGGTAGCAATCGATTTCTCACGTCTCATGAAGATGTGAGAAATCGATCACCCGCGGAGCCCCCGTCGACTCCGGAACTCCAGCTCGGCAAGAGGCGCAAACTGCCGCCGCTGTGAGGATGGCAGGTAAGTCGGCTGAAGATACGCCAGCTTCAGCTACATGATTCCCGTAGCTGAAGTTGCATATCCTCAGTCGACCCCACCCCCCAGTGAAGAGCAGCCCTTTGACACTGAGAAGAAGACAAGACTGCAACAGAGGAGATTGGCCCAGGTTTAAGGAACAATCGTGTATATTAAGGACTACAATATCCAGTGGGGTGAGAAAAACTGCTTAATATAGATGTTGCCCAGTTTAATAGGATTGAGAGTTTAGACTTCATGCTTATATTTCTTTTCTTTTGGTAATTAACTGACTTTTTGCCTATCACTTAATATCCCTTATCTTTTGTAGTCAATACATTTGTTTTACTGTTTAATTTTACCAGTGAGTTTCCCTGAAGTGCTTGGTAATCTTCTCAGGTTTTGAGCAGTGCAAGATGGTATATTCTGGAATACAGTGCCGAGATCTGGGGGGGTGGGGGGAGGATTTGATTCCTGTACTTTTCTCTGGGAGATTCATGAGTGGCTCTGGGTGCATTCATGCGACCTAGCTGGGTGTGGGGCTCCACCTGCTGTTGTGCTGAGTAATCACAGCACCTGGAGGGTTTTGCTGCTGGTCACTAGCAAGGAATTGTGCGAAATGCCCCAGGCTGGAGACAGTTAAGGGGGCCCAGCGATCCCACGGCCCCAGGCTGCACCCTGGAGATCCCGTCGCGATCTTATCCGTGATACAGACATCTGTAATACTGACTAATTTTCTTGTCCCTATGCCTCTGCCATTCCTTATTTGTTTTGGAGTTAATTGTGTTCCCTGTCTTTGATAAGTGCCTTAGTGGGAGAGGGCACAGGGGATAGGAGCAAGAGAACTGTACCAGTGTGGTGCTTGGCTAGAGACTGGATTTTTAGTCAGTTCTCCGTTTAGAGAGCTGTTGTGTGCTGTGTCTGGATACCTTCCATTCTCTAAAATGGGCCTGATGACTTCTTTTCCCCTGCAGGAATATTGGGAGAGCTTGAAAGTGCTGTGAGGTTCTAGGCTGAAGGACACTATGTACATTTCAACAATTATGATATAGCCTCATATAACATTAATGCTGCATCCTCAGGCCGTCTCTGTCTTTTATGACTCACAGTCATGACTTGGATAGTATAAAGACTCCTGTTGAGTTCATTGGGTCATGGATGAAGCCCAAAGTGCTGAAGCAAGATCTAGTAACTTAAGTGAATTTGTTATTAAGCAAACTGTTCAGCATGTTTAAAATACCTGTTTGTGTGTCGTTTAGGTGATGACCTGAAAAGATCATGTCTGAGGTACAGGGAACGGTCGAGTTTTCTGTGGAACTGCACAAATTCCATAATGTGGATCTCTTCCAGAGAGGGTGAGTCTGGAACTTCCATTAGTTTTTAGCTGATTGTATGAAGCCCATTTACGGAAAAGACCTAGACTCTGAAATAAGTTGCTTCCTGCCAGCGCAGTTATACTTCATGTAATCTGGGGGTAGGGGATTTCATTAGTCTGTCCTTGCAGTCAAGGAAGCTGGAAACATGTTATTTCCACTTATCTGTAAAGTCTGACTCCCTGAATTATTAAAACAATGTGTTTATAAAACTAGATCAAATGGATTTCATCGGCTGTTTAAGCTTAGGCACAAGTGACTGCTTTAACTCTCCTGGGTTAGCTCTGATCTTCCAGCATGAATGACAGTTGTGCGCCATGACATTTCCTTCCCGCTCCATGTTAAATAATGGCCACATTGGCGTCATAAATGTAATTGTTCTATTTTCCTATAATGTGGTTTAATGGAATCCTACTCATTCATATTTAGAATTGGAACACTGAGTATTTGCTACATCCTGTATCTAATATTTAGAAACTTTGGTTTTATTAACCCTCATGTGTTTATAAGCCCACTGTGGTTTTAAAATCAATGCTTCAGAACAAGGGCAACTTCCAGTGAACTTATTTAACTTTCCCCTGGGCCTTGGCTGGTGGTAGAGGCATGACAAATATTTGGCTACTAAATGATGGTAGCCTCTTCTAAAGACTGCATGGTGACTGGTCTTCTAGTGGCTATTAGATCACATGTGTATTCTGTGATTTCTTTCATCAGGGCAAGGAACATATCTTGTAGGTCTGCTCAAGGATACCAGTGGAACTGGATAGGTTCAGACAGCTCTGAGGGTGTGTGCTTATTGACTATTCTATTTTGGTCTGCTGGGATTTTTTTTGTCAGTGAGTTTTGATATACTGACTCAGAAATGCCCTGTACCTAACTGCACCCTCCCATGCCAGTGGATGTCAGATGACTTGGCTATGCAGGTAACTGATAGTGTTACCTGAACAGTGAAACTGTTCCAGGTGTGGGATAATTTAGCTAATCTGAGCTGCCTCCACTGGAAAATGGAATACAATTTTTCTTACTATGATGAAATGTTCAGTGAACCCATGAAAAATTGTTCACGTGAAGCCTCTGAAATGACCAAGGTAGTAGGAAGCCTGTATGATCTACAGCAGTAGGTGTTGATTAAAACTAAAACACCAATCACTCTTGGATAGATACCTATTGTAGATTTGAACCACCTTTTTCCCCCCTCCCAAGTTATGCACTCTTGAGAAATGAGGACCAGATAGGCACCAGTTGAGTATCAGCATAGTTCCACTGAACTTAAAGCCATTCCATCTCTTCATCCTATTCATGGTCAAGAGAACAACGTTTAGAGCTCTTATACTTGAGAATAACCTTGACTATACCAAATATAACCATTAGGAAGAGAGCACACATGCCTTTTAATCAAGGGACTTGGTTCAACTTAATCACAAAATGGTTTCATCTGAAGGAGTTTACTGTGTTCTGTACATTTTAGCTCTCTCTGCAATCTAAATACTAATATAGGTGAACTTGAATGCCTGGTATTAAATGATGATGATGATATAATAGGTATTACAGAAACCTGGTGGAATGATGATAATCAATGGGACACGGTAATTCTGGGGTACAAAATATATAGGAATGACAGACTAGGTCATGCTAGTGGGGGAGTAGCACTGTATGGGAAAGCAAGCATTCGGTCAAATATAGGAAAAATCTTAAATAAATCAAACTCTACTATAGAATCTCTGTGGATAAAAATTCCATGCTAGAATACTAAGAATATAATAGTAGGAATGGACTACCGACTGCCTGACCAGTATGGTGACAGTGATTGTAAAATGCTTAAAGTTTAGAGAGGCTACAAAGACAGCCCAAGAATGAGGGATTTCAACTATCCCTCTGTTGGCTTGGATATGATGCAGAAATAAAACTTCTAGATGCCATTAATGGCTGCTTCTTAGAGCAGCTAGTCCTGGACCCCCAAGGGGAGAGGTAATTCTTGATTTAGTCCTAAGTGGAGCACAAGATCTGGTCCAGAGGCAAATATAGCTGAGCCACCTGGTAATAGAGACCATCATGTAATTAAATTTAACATAGTTGTAGTCGGGTAAAAACACAAAAGAAACTCACCACAGTAGCATTTATCTTCAAAAAGGGGAATCACACAAAATGAAGAAGCTAGTTAAATGGAAATTAAAAAGAGTAGGCACAAGAAAGAGATGCATGCAAGCTACATGGAAACTATTTAAAAACACCATAATAGAGGCTCAGACTAAATTTATACCCTGAAGGAAAAAAAACTGGATGAAAAAAAAATGCCACCATAGCTAAACAGCAGAATAAAAGAGGCAGAGGCAAAAATCATTTGAAACTGGAAGACAAACCCTAGTGAGGAAAATCAAAAGGAGCATAAGCTCTAGCAAGTCAAGTATAAAAGTATAATTAGGCAGGCCTAGAAAAAAACTCCAAGCACAACGATCAGAAGACAGAAAAGCTAACAGCAAAAAAAAATTAAGTACATCAGTAGCAGGATGGAAGCCAAACAATCTGTGGGGCCACTGGGCGATCAAGGTGCTAAAGCGTTACTCAAAGAACACATAGCTCCTGCAGAGAAGCTAAATGGATTCTTTGCATCAATCTTCACTGCAAGAGATATGAGGGAGCATTCCCGTAGCTATTCTTTTTAGATGAAGCATCTGAGGTGCTGTCCCAGATGTCAATAAAGGTGGTCTGGCAACAACGTCTTAAATTAAAAAGTAATAAGTCACCAGGACCAGATGATATTCACCCAAGAGTTCTCAAGGAACTCGGATATGAAATTGCAGAACTACTAACTGTGGTATATAACGAATCGTTTAAATCAGCCTCTGTACCAGGTGAGCGGAGGATAGATAATGTTATACCTATATGATTTTAAAAAGGATCCAGAGGCAATTCTGGCAATTACAGGCCAATAACCCAAACTTCAATACCAGGTAAACTGGTTGAAACTATAGCAAAGAACAGAATCATCAGATACATAGATGGATACCATATATTATGGAAAAGTCAACACGACTTTTGCCTCTTCAATCTATTAAAATTCTTTGAGTGGGTCCACAAACGTCGACAAGGGCCATTCCAGTTGATAAAGTGTATGTGGACTTTCAGAGAGCCTTTGACAAAGTCCCACACCAAAGGCTCTTAAGCAAAATAAGCAGTCAAGGGCTAAGAGGAAGGTCCTCTCATGGATCAGTAACTCATTAAAAGATAGAAAACAAAGGATAAGAATAAATGGTCAGTTTTCACAATGGAGAGAGGTACATAGAAGAGTCGCCCATGGATCTGTACTGGGACCAGTTTCATTCAACATATAGTAGAACCTCAGAGTTACGAAAACCGGAATTACAAACTGACCAGTCAACCACACCCCTCATTTGAAACAAAGTACACAATGAGGCATCTTCAGAGACACCCCCCCCCACACACACACAAAAAAAAGGGCAAATATAGTGCAGGACTGTGTTAAATATAAACTATTTAAAAATAAAGGGGAAGTTTAAAAATAAAAGATGTGACAAGGTAAGGAAACAGTTTCTGTGATTGTTTCATTTAAATTAAGCTGGTTAAAAGCAGCATTTCTCTTTTCCATAGTAAAATTTCCAAACTGTATTAAATCAACATTGAGTTGTAAACTTTTGAAAGAACAACCATAATGTTTTGTTTACAGTTCTGAACATTTCAGAGTTGTGAACAACCTCCATTCCTGAGACAGTCATAACTCTGAGATTCTATTGTATTCATAAATTATCTGGACAAGAGGGTGAAGAGGAAGATGGCAAAGTTTGCAGCCAAAACAAAATTGCTCAATCTAGTTGAGTCCAGAGCTGATTACAAAGAATTACAAAGGGATCTCACTAAACTGGATGACTGGGCAACAAAATGGCAGATGAAAGTCAATGTTGATAAGTGCAAATTAATGCACACTGGAAAACATAATCCCAACTAAGAATACAAAATAATGGAGTCTAAATCTTGGAGATCTTGGAGTCATTGTGAATAGTTATTTGAAAACATCTGCTCAATATGCAGTGGCAGTGAAAAAAGCCAACAGAATATTAGGAACCATCAGGCAAAGGATAGGGAATAAGGCAGAAAATATAGTGCCACGAAATAAATCCATGGTATGCCCACAATTTTAATACTGAGTGCAGTTGTGGTCACCACATCTCTAAAAAGATATATTAGAATTGGAAAAATTGCAGAGAAGGTCAAGAAAAATGATTATGGGTATGGAACAATTTCCTGGTGAGGAGAGATTAAAAAGACTGGGATTTTTCATTTTAGAAAAGAGATGACTGGGTGGGGAGGGGGTATGCTAGAGGTCTATTACAACATGAGTGGTGTGGAGAAAGTGAATAAGGAAGTATTGTTTACTCCTTCACATAATGCAAGAACCAGCGGTCACCCAATAATATTAATAGGCAGCAGGTTTAAAACAAATATAAAGAAATACTTCTTCACAAAAGACATAATTAGCCTCTGGAACTTGTTGCCAAGGGACCCTGCAAAGGCCAAAAGTATGAGCGGGATCAGAAAAGAATCAGATAAATTCATGGAGGTTAGATCCCTCAATGGATATTAGCTAAGATGTTCAGAGATACAACCCCATACTTTGGGCGTCCCTAAAATATCGATGTCCAGAAGCTCAGCCTGGATGACAGGAGATGGATCACTTCATAATTGCCATGTTCTGTTCATTGCTGTTGAGGCATCTGGCATTGGTCCCTGTTAGAAGACGGGATACTGGGCTAGATAAACCATTTGTCTAGCCCAGTATGGCTGTTCTTTTGTTCTTATGATTTTCTAAAGGGTTGAGTTGTTGGCCCAACTCTCCTCTGAAAGTCATTGACTTCAAGGTGAGCAGAGTTAGGCTAACAGGGAGTTCCTTAAAATCAACAGCTTAATTAAATAAAAATAATTTCCAAAGGCCAAAATAAGAGGGTTCTGGGCCCTTTCCCACAAAAGCCCAAAGGTATCTGTTAATAATCAAATTCCATTAAGTAGTTGAAATTGTCTGTTCCCTAAATAAGTGGTTAACATTCAAAACTACATTAAGTGGCTGGATGATAAGAATGTCTAAATAGAAAATAATCAGGATTCTGTGTGTGTTCCAGGCCTGTGTACTGGGGACCAGTCATCAATAGGTTACATGTTTCAAGTTGTTTTTTTCTTGGTGAGATCTTTTCAATTAATACTAATGTTTCCTTCCGCAAAAGCACAAACATAAGTGTCAGTATTTCTAGACATGAATGGTTAATGGTTAATTTGTAGAAAATATTATTGTAGGGAGAAAAATGATTTTTGTTGAAACACAAGATTCATGTTGATGATTGATCCTGGAATTCTAAAGGCTGAGTAATAAGTAATGCAATTTCTAGAAGGAAAAGCTGTTTTTAGTTTCTCCATCCTAGTTCTCTCCATCATGTGCTGCTTAATGACTGGTGACAGATATCTCTAGTAAAATTAGCTAGCCAATTCTGATCTTCCTTAATAGACTAGGAAATAAAATTATCCCCGTCTGCTACAGATCAATTAATTGATTTGTCTGGTTCTGTCAGAAGCAATTCTCCTGCACCTTTATTCTTGAACTGTTTCAAGACCTATTTGATGGATTTCCATACTTAAAAAAAATAATCCTGGCATACCCACAGTATAAATAACTTTGAGTGACTGAGGGGGAAACAGAGTTCACTGGAAAGATGAGCAGGTGCCTTAATACACTGCTACCTCCATATAACTCTGTCCTTGGGAGTCAAAAAATCATCGTACTGTGGTATAGGTGAAACCGCGTTATATCAAAGCCAGACATGTGACACGCTGATCCCATGGAGCATCCCTTTACCACGTTATATCAGAATTTGTCTTATATTGGATCGTGTTATTTCGAGGTAGCAGTGTAATACTGGAATTCTGACACTGATGTGTTTTTAGCACTGTGAACATGAAAGGAATGCTCAGGGCAAATGATTGAATTCATGCACAGTTAGTCCCTTGACTTCTAGAATTGAAGGCCAACATCTGAAACACAAAGAGAAGCATTGTGATGAAGGATTCTTTTTTCTTTTGTGTGGAGGGGGAAGGAGAAGAGGGGTTATCAGGAGCCAGTGCTCAAATGGCTCGGACCAGGTTATTTAAAAAAAAATCAACAAAAACTCTTTGGTGAAGACCACAGTTGACACTGTCACTCCCTTAGCACAATGCAACTTTCTACCATAAGAGTAAATCTTGCAGGAGACAAAACCTTCTCAGGTACTGGGTCAAGGCTGTGGAATGAACTCCCTCACCACTACATTACAAACCTCACCACCTTCCACTCCAAGAGCCAGAGCCAGGCCGCCTTGACCTGCCTTCTCAAATCTAAACACATTGCTGTGTGTGTATAAAACAAAACAAACCAGAGCACTCCACTGCATGTGCTTCTCCCCCTGGGGAGAGGATGATGGAATAAACATGTGGCCGATGATAGTTACGTTGCGTAATGCAGTAGTGGAAGGTGCTCAGATGCTACGCTGAGGAGCCTGGTATAAGAACTCACAGAGAATAGAATAAGAAAGTAGCGGTTAACAATTCTGTTTATCTTTAATAAAAAGTTAGCCGTTAGAGTGCCTTACAAAATTCAGGGTATTTCAAAACCCAAAAGTAAAGGGAGTTGGATGTGCTAATGAGCTCACCAGACTTACCTGTGGATGATGATGCTAGTTGAATAAACTTATGAGTTTTAGTGGCTTTCCAGTGCTCCTCTAGCATTTTTTTTGCAAAGCTACTGAGCACTCACTAGGCCAATGGAAACGACATTTGCCTAGCTCCTTTTGTTAATCCAATCACTAGGACCTCATTCAAAACCCAGTGACTTCAGTGGATTTTGGATCATGCCCTGTGTGATTTGGGTATGTGCGTTCAGCATCTCAAAAACTCAGACAGGCCCCTAAACAAATGTTTTCAAATTTGGGTACCTAAGTTAAATAGTGAGGCATCTGTACTGGAACTCAACACAAGCCAACTCTTGTGATTTTAATGCAGATTTTGCATGGTGCTTTTCTTAAAGCCCCAGCTCCCGGCGTCAGATGATTGATCATGTGAATCTCAGCTTTTTCGTTCTTTCGTCCTTTTGTTCTTTCTTTCAGCACTAGGGTTGAAAAGAGAACCTTGCAACTGTGAGCCAAGAAAGCAGGACCCCAATAAACGACCCCAGAACATTTTAAAGCCAATCTTGTGATTTGGGGTGGGGGGGACTGGCTTGTGATTTTGAGTGTTTGAGATTAGCAGTACTGCTGCCTATTGAGGTTTCATTGATTGTCTGTTAAGTGGTTTGAGATCCTTACATTTAAGTTGCAAAGTATAATGGCTTGCTGTTTTATTAAACTCTCTCTTGTTGGTAAACCACGCTGGAAAAGCCGAAAGTAACTACGCTTTCTGAAAGCTTTTGCTGATGTGCACACACACTCCTAAGAAATCCGGCTTCACATTGTAATTAGCTTATCAGAGACCAAACTCTGCTCCCTGAGCAACAAGATGATTCCTCCTGTAAGGAAAAAAACATACCACCACAATCCATGTGACTTTACACTGCTGTTTTAATGGCATTCTGAGCCCTGGTCTACATTTAGGTCGACTTAGTGCTGTGTCTTCACGGCGCTGAGTCAACTGCTGCCGCTCCCCTGTTGACTCCACCTATGCCTATCGCCATGGTGGAGTTCCGGAGTCAACGGGGGAGCACTTGGGGATCGATTTACCAAGTCTAGACTAGGCACGATAAATCAATCCCTGATAGATCGATCACTACCCGCCAATCCGGCGGGTAGTGTAGACCTGTCTCTGGGAAATGGAGTCTGAAAGACGCTTCAGGCTCACCTACTATCATTTACATTTTTACAGAGTTACACTTTGAACATTAGCTTTAGCTCTTACTTTGTAGAATTACAAAACTGTGTCCCCCTATCTGGGGATCATGGTGTGAATGGGAGATGGGAGGTGTTGCCAAACCAGCAGGCTCATAAAATGATCCGTATTTATGTGTTGCAACATATTGTTACTTGAAGTAAAGTGAAACATTTTTAAACATTAAGCTTCAGTGGAGCAAGCTGGAAACATGACACCACCACAAACAGCCAGTGCAATTATTCTAAACAAGAAGAGAAATGGTGCTGACGATTGTAACTAAATGAGCAGTGCTGGTAATGAAATAATTCTGAAATGCTTCAGAGAGAACCTGTGCTCCGCACAAGCAATTGTGGTGGAATTTAAGGCTATTCCTGGAGTTGGCATATGAGGATAATACTGCAGATTAGCGGTTATTTGGCACTTTTCCTTTCTGAAGCACTTCACAAATCCTAACTAATTGAGGCATGTGAAGTTATCTGTGTTCAGCATGTGTTGTTACATTGTTACATGCTGCACATATCTCAGGGGAGAGAACTGCCCAATCACCAGCGGCGAATGGAGCGTTTAAATATAGGCTGAGCTGTTAGGAAAAACAGCTGGCCAGATCCTGGGCCTGGCCCCTGTGCACTATGGTGACCAGATCCAAACAGTAAAATATCGGGACACATATAAAATATCACATATCACATATAAAATATCACATATCACATATAAAATATCACATATCACATATCAAATATCACATATCACATATAAAATATCACATATCACATATAAAATATCACATATCACATATAAAATATCAAATATAAAATCGGGACACACATAAAATATCGGGACACATATAAAATATCGGGACACACATAAAATATCGGGGCAAAATTTCGGGACACTGTGTGGTTGGCCACACACACAGTCCGCTCCTGCTCCGCCTCCACTCTGCCCCAGGTCCCTCCCCCTTCCCGCTTGGCCCCGTCACCACACCCCTCCTCACTCCTGGCCTGCCGCTGGCTTGCTGTGTCTCTCCTCAGTCCCCAAACCACTGCTCGCCTTCTCTCACCCTCTCCCACCTGCCACTCACCTCCTCACTCCCCTGCCAGAAGCCCCCATGCCTGCACTGAGAACTCCCACTGACTCCCCACTCTCCGGCCACTCGCCTCCTCATCCCCTGGCCCGCCGCTGGCTCGTCACTCACACCCTCACACTTGCCTGCCTGCCGCTCCCCTCTTCACCCTCCCACCCCCCACTCACCCCTTCACCCGCCACTGGCTTGCCGCTCCCATATTCACCTTCCCATGCTTGCCCGCCCGCTGCTGGCTTGCTGCTGGCGTCTTCATCACCCCCTCCCGTTCGCCTCTTCCTGCCGCTAGCTAACCCCACCCTGCCACCCACTTGCCTATTCACTCCTTCTGCTCACCTCCTTACCTGATTAGTGGGACAATTGGCATCCCAGTCATAAATCAGTTAGGACGCGGGACAAAGGGTTAAATATTGGGACATCTGGTCACCCTACTTTGCACTGTTCTGAGGGCACAAATAGGGTAGAGAGCTTTCCGACCATGGCAGCCAAAGACTCTCTGATGGAGGGGGAGTCTGGGGTATATAGCCTCCTCTACTCCACTCACTCAGACCCCTGGCACATTGGTCTTTCCTGGATGGAGGGAATGGAGTCCTTATACACTGCATTCTGGCAATCCTCAGCCAATGCAATGGTCCTTAGGCAACTGCTCCAGCTAGCATCACTCAGAGCTGACCGTAGGGTGGTTTGGGGCTTAGCACTACCTTTTCCTTTACCACCCTGGCTCCTGTACCAAGCGTAGTTTTGACCTTGCTCAAAATAGTTATTATGCATCTTCTTACACACATCCTGAAAATAAAATATGTATGTAATAGTGTGTTAAAATATTGCTAATTTTAAGAAAAATCATCTCACACTTTTAATGATTTTTATATCTCTCAATAGTATTCCTAAAGCTCAAATAAACATAGGCCAACATTTTCAGACTTGGGTCTCCAAAGATAGGAACCTACGAGCAAGCATATAAGAACATAAAAATGGCCATACTGGATCTATCCACACTGGCCAATGCCAGGTGCCCCGGAGGGAGTGAACCCAACAGTTAATGATCAAGCAATCTCTCTCCTGCCATCCATTTCCACTCTCTGACAGACAGAGTATAGGGACACCATTCCTTACCCATCCTAGCTAATAGATATTAATGGACTTAACCTCCATTAATGTATCTAGTTCTTTTAAACCCTGTTATAGACCTAGCCTTCACAATCTCCTCAGGCAAGGAGTTCCATAGATTGACTGTGCTCTGTGTGAAGAAGAACTTCCTTTTATTTGTGTTAAATCTTCTGCCCTTTATTTCATTTGGTGGGCCCCTAGTTCTTATATTATAGGAACAAGTAAATGACTTTTCCTTATTCAGTTTCTCCACATCACTCATGATTTTATATATCTCTATCATGTCTCCTCTTTTCCAAGATGAAAAATCCTAGTTTCTATAATCTCTCCTCATATGGGACCAGTTCCAAACCCATAATCATTTTAGTTGCCCTTCTCTGAACCTTTTCTAATGCCAGGATATCTTTTTTGAGATGAGGAGACCACATCAATACACAGTATTAAAAATGTAGGCGTACCATGGATTTGTATAAGGACAATAAGATATTCTCCGTCTTATTCTCTATCCCTTTTTTAATGATTCCTAACATCCTGTTTACTTTTTTGACTGCTGCTGCACACTGCGTGAACATCTTCAGAGCACTATCCACGATGACTCCAAGATCTCTTTCCTGATTAGTTGTAGCTAAATTAGCCCCAATCATATTGTATGCATAGTTGGAGTTATTTTTTCCAATGTGCATTACTTGACATTTAACCACATTAAATTTCATTTTCCATTTTGTTGCCCAATCACTTTTGTGAGATCTTTTTGAAGTTCTTCACAATCTGCTTTGGTCTTAACTATCTTGAGCAGTTTAGTATCGTCTGCAAACTTTGCCACCTCACTGTTTACCTCTTTCTCCAAATCATTTATGAATAAGTCGAATAGGATTGGTCCTAGGACTGACCCTTGGGGAACACCACTAGTTACCCCTCTCCATTCTGAAAATTTACCATTTGTTCCTACCCTTTTTTCCCTGTCTTTTAACCAGTTCTCAATCCATGAAAGGATCTTCCTCCTTATCCCATGACAGCTTAATTTACATAAGAGCCTTTGGTGAGGGACCTTGTCAAAGGCTTTCTGGAAATCTAAGTACACTATGTACACTGAATCCACATGTATGTTTCACCCTTTCAGAGAACTCTAATAGATTATTAAGACACGATTTCCCTTTTCAGAAACCATGTTGACTTTTGCCCAACAATGTTGGCTCCTAAATAAGTACACAGGTATTCTGGTCACCTAGAAGCACCTATTTTTTGTATAGATCAGGGATCGGCAACCTTGGCATGTGTGATGGCGCGCTGGTGGGCCAGGATGGTTTGTTGACCTTCAGCATGCACAGGTTTGGCCGATTGCAGCTTTCACTTGCCACGGTTCCAAGGGATGTGCTGGCTGCCACTTCCGGCAGCCCCTGTTGGCCTGGGATGGCGAACTGCAGCCAGTGGGAGCTGCAATTGTGTATCTGAAGTTATGAATATTGTCTATGTATTTGTATCTGAAACCTGTGTTGTATTCCTGGGTGGCACCCATCAGATAGATTTACATCAGAGCTAAACAGCTATGGGTTGAATGACCTATTAATAGTTCTCCCTGACGTTGCCTCAGACACCCAGGGGGCAATGGCCAACCCCTTTGAGTAAGCAAACCATGGAAGGAGATATGAGATGCTTATGTGATCTGGACTCCATCTTGGGCCAGTAACTTTCCATAAACAGGGGTTGTGATCTTTGTTTGGGACAGTGCCATTCCATGCACATGGCATAGGATATAAAAGACCTCTTAAACATCTCCATTTTGTCTTCATTCCCTGTTTCATTTCTCTGGATTGAATTACGGACAAGAAGGCTGTAAACAAGGACTGATTCCCATTTTGTTTGCGTGATTCTAGATAGACCTTTACAAGCTGGCAGTTTATTCTATCTCTGCCACAAACCTGACATAAGGACTTCGAAATTACTTGTATACATATGATTCCTTAACCGTTTAGAAGTCTTTTTAACATATCATTAATCCTTTATTTTAAATGACTGAAGGATTGGTATCAGTGTGATTATTTGGTAGAATCGACATTGGTGAGGCCTTCTCTGGAGTACTGTGTTCAGTTTGGGGGCCCACACTACAAGAAGGATGTGGAAAAATTGGAAAGAGTCCAGAGAAGGGCAAAAAAAATGATTAGGGGCCTGGAGCGCATGACTTATGAGGAGAGGCTGAGAGAACTGGGATTGTTTAGTCTACAGAAGAGAAGACTGAGGGGAGATTTGATAGCTGCTTTCAACTACCTGAAAGGGAGTTCTAAAGAGGATGGATCTAGACTGTTCTCAGTGGTAGCAGATGACCGAACAAGGAGTAATGGTCTCAAGTTTCAGTTGGGAAGGTTTACATTGGATATTAGGAAAAACTTTCACTAGGAGGGTGGTGAAGCATTGGAATGGGTTACCTAGGGAGGTACATTTCTTCGAGGCTAATACTTGTACTCTTGTGTAACAGTACAGTCCACTTTGAGAGGAATACAAAGGTGTTAAAATGATTTGGTACATACATTGCAGACAGTCACGGGGCACAAATGAAAAAAAATTGGCTCTATCCCTGTATCGTGGAGCTTGAACGTACAGTATGTCTAGATCAAAGACTTTTTTTTAGCACTTTAATTACTTAGAGTGCTTGCTGCTTTGGCAGTAGATTAGCAAATGCAGATCAATTCTTTCATCAGTCCATGTCCATTTTGTTATTTGAGAACATCCATTCATCTGCAGGAATAACATCTGCCAAGAAAAGGTATTACAAACAAAAAGCAGGGTTTAAAAAAATGAATTGTTCTGGATAATCTTCTGCACTCATTTGGCTATGCATGATAACTCTTTATGGAGATGTCCTGTAACAAATAAGAAGTTAGTTTATAATGGAACAGAAAATATAACTGCTCAGAGTGATATTTTCAGCTAGTCAATAATAAATGCAGAGGATGTCAGGCATTTTATTTTTGTTGACTAGTTTGTACACTGACTCTGAGGATGAGATATTCTCAGGGCATATGTTTCCTATTGATAAAATAAACAGCATAAAGCAGAGGAGGGAAATATTTTGGTAGAAGACCCTTAATAGCTGGGGAGGTGTAAGGAGGTCCGTCACTCACTGTACAGCAGTGCCTCTTGGTGGCACATCTAGAGAATTAGCTCCCCTCCATCAGCACCCCATGTGGTGGTCACTCACTCTGCGGCCCCTCTCTGGACTGGTTGGGAGCTGCAGGATCTCTCCCTCATGGTTTATCCCTCTGGGCAAGTCACAGTTGTCCTCCCTTTCTAGAGGGCTCATAAGATCTGTCTCCACACAGTTTCAGGCAGTCTCCATATCCACTGTGCTGACTGCACCATTCCCACAGTGGCTTGTAGGGGAACCTAGGCCCACACCCTGCAGCAGGTTCTAATTCAGGGCCGCTTGAACCAGCATCCAGGTCTATTCTATTAGCTCTTACTGTGCCTTCCCTCACCTGCCTCCTATACTCCTACATGCGCTTACTCTCCCCCTCATATCAGGGGGTGTGACTGCAGGCTTCCTCACTGCACCCCTCTTCTCTCCTCAACTCCTAGGCTTTATAGGGTATGTCTACACAGCAAAGAAAAACCTGCAGCTGATGAATCAGGTTTGTGGGGCTTGGGCGTCCAGGCTCCAGCCTATGCCCAGACATACACACAGCAATGAAAGAGCCTCGTAGCCCAAGCTTGTATACCCTCATATATATATGACCCTGAGTCGGCTGGCATGGGCCAGCCCTGGGTTTTTCTTTGCTGTGTAGACATACTGATAGAAGCTCTACCTGGTCCTCCCAGGTGATCTCCATTCTCAATTAGTATCATTGCCTCTTAGCTCCCCAACTCGAGCAGCCTGTGGCTAATTGGCCTCTCCTGCCACCTTAATTCCTTCAGTGCTGGTGTGGGAAGAGTACCCCATGACAGGAAGAAAGTGTATGTGTGTGAGAGAGAGTAAATTATGGGAGGAAGGATAGTCAGTGAGTGGATAAGAAAATGTGGGTAAATGATTTAAGGAATATCAAGGATAAATCAGACTCTCAATAATGGATGAAATAACAAAGCGTTTAACATTTGGAACATAATTAGGAATTTAATTCAAGCGGAGAATGGTTTTTAAAATGCTATCGCTAACCTCACATAATTAAAAATTAACGTTGTTCTGCTTGAGTTTGGACTCCATATCTATACACATTTAGCACTTGACTATATGTTTGAGGTAAGTAATGCTAGAATAATACTTCCCTATCTCATAGGGATGTTGCAAGAATAAATGCATTAAAAGACCATGGCATTCAAATACTATGGTAATGGGGACCATATAGGTACCTATTATCTATAGTAATTTCCCTCAGTTAATTTACTTGATTGGTTCAGCTTAATTTTCCCCTCATGGAATGTTCATTGTCGGGTTGAGTTTCCTCAGATTTCATCATTGTTTTAATCTTTTAACCATTTTTATTTTACTTTTTGATTTGAACACACAGTTCACAGCCAGCATTTGATGCTGCATGTTTGACATTTGGACCTTGATGTGTGGCTGTGATTGGTCACAAAGTATTGTTTCTGTTCTGTGATTGGATGAATGTAAATTACAAGTAGGAAGAGAGTTGGAGGAAGCTGCTAAGGAAATGACTCTCAGGAAGGGGAATGAATTTAGGGACAGGTAGCATATAAACAGGACAAAGCAATTTGTTTTCTTAAAAAAATATATCATTAGTCTCTTGCCTTAAGACCTGTATTTCCTAGAAGGGATCAGTCTTTAAAAAAAAAAAATCAGGTTATTGTTGGATTCGTTTGGCTGATTAGGCATTGCATTGAATTTATCTGGTTGTGGTGTTGGCCGTCTTCACAGAGGTGCAGAGGGAATGGGCAGGGGAGACTGAGCTCACCTAGAAAGGGGTTCCTCTAAATCTAGATTTATTTATATTGGTGAAGGTAGGATCGGGGGAACTTGCAATGCAGCTCCTGTTGCTGCATCCATTCTGTGGTAAACAGAGGACTTCAGTCTCCAGTACTGAATGTACTTTTAGAACAGTGTTTCTGGCCTGCTCAATGGGGATAAAAACCCTCCAGACCTACCAACAATCCAATGAGAAAAATAGGTGCATGTGGATGAGTCTCGGCAGTTTCCAACTCGATTCGTGTGTGTGTCGAGGGGTGGGGGTGAAAGTGGAGATGTTCCTGTGAGTTCTAGGAGGAAACAGGACGTAAGAGAAAATGAGAATGAGCATTGGAAGAGCACAGAAGAAAGGCAGGTGGATCTCCTGAGGGCACCGATTTTTCATACATGGTACAGGTGGGGGAGAGGGACATATGCAAGGATAAATGAAATGGCTTTGTACATTTATAATGACAATGGTTTTTTTACCCAAGATCTTGAGAGAGAACAGTGCTGGCCTTAGTAACAACTACAGTTGATCGGGAACTTTACATCACAATGATTTTTTTGGAAGTAAAATGCAACCTTCACAAAATAAAAATGTTCTAAATCTTTTCATTTTTCTTTTCCATTGGGAGAACTGAAATGAAAGATTTTCTTTCAGGCTATTTTTGATCCAAATCAAAATATTTTTAGTTATTAAACTGACACAACTTTTTGTTTCAAATCAATCCAACATTAAACTTTCTGTATGGTGATGCATTGCCTCTTGGGAGTGCTCCTTTGGGGAATGTCATGCACCCATTCTCCCCTATTGGCAAGGCTCCCTGGCTGGATTGCCTCTCCCATGATGCAACACAGTCTTCGCTCTGACTGAGCCATGTGGTGCGTCATGGGATTCATATGATTGTGCATTGTGGGATGTGTGGACAGGCTCGAAGGGGTTATCTACTGCCCAGCCTATAGCTGTTATGAGGAAACATGGCACCATAGGAAGTTGCTGTTTAATGTTGGACTGACTCAGAACAAAATAATTTGGGTCCGTTTGTGACACACTTCAAACTCAGCTTCTGTCCTTTGAATAGGCTGACCATATTTCCTTGAGACAAAAACGGGACATTGGGATGGCAAAAACGGGACGGGGTTGGGGGGTCTCACCAGATGAAGTCGGTGCAGTGGCTGCAGAACGTGGGCTGAGGGGCGCATGGGGGGTGGTTGGGGGTGGGGGGGACTCTAGGGGGGTTCTGGGTGGTCTGGGGGGCTCTAGGGGGGCTCTGGGTGGTGGTGGGGCTCTACGGGGGGTCTCACCAGATGAAGCAGAGGGTAGACTGGGGGGGGGGGATGGAGGAATAAACAGAACAGAGATGGGGGAGAGAGAGATGGGGGGGATGGGGGATGAAGAGGATGGAGGGGACAGAGGGAGAGAAGGCACAAAGGTGAGAAGGGAGAGGATGGATGGATGAGAGAAGAGATGGGGTAGGGAGCAGGGAGGATGGAGGAGGCAAGGGACAGAGAGACGGAGGGATGGAGAGAAGGGAGATGGAAGAGGAGGCAATGGATGGAGGGAGAGAGAGAAGGGAGAAAGGGAGGGATGGAGAAGGGAGATAGAGAGAAGGAAGAGAGGGCTAGAGAGAAGGCAGGAAGGGAGAGATAGAGGGATGGAGATAAGAGGAGGCAGAGGATGGAAGGAGAGAGAGAAGGGAGGAAGGAAGGGATGGAGAAGGGGATAGAGAGAAGGGATGGAGGGAGCGAGAGAAGAGGAGGCAGCGGATGGAGGGAGAGAGAGAAGAGAGGAAGGGAGGGATGGAGAGAAGGAGGGAGGAAGGAGGGATAGAGAGAAGAGGAGGCAGCAGATGGAGGGAGAGAGAGAAGGGAGGGATGGAGAAGGGGGATGGAGAGAAGGGAGGAAGGGCGGGATGGAGGGAAGAAGGAGGGATAGAGAGAAGAGGAGGCAGCGGGCGGCGGGCTGAAGCCGACGGCGGAGCAGAGCTGTCCGGAGCCGCAGCTGGGGGCCGAGGTGGGGACGGGTGCACCGGTGGGGAAGCTGCTGGCCGGAAGTTATTAGAAATAAATAGTTCTCGGGCATCTTTTCCATCACCCGTCCAGCGGTGGGACACTGGTGCTGGGCTGGCGAGATGCAGTTTGCTCATCGGCGATTTTGATCTCTTTGCCTTTCTCCCTCTCTCTGCTGTCTGCACCTTGCCTGCGTTTTCAGGCGCTTCTGCTGAGCTCCAATACCGGGGGGAGGTGCGACCCCTTGTGTCCTCTGCAAAGACAGACCCTCTGCAGGTGCATTTTTGAGCCCCGGAGCATGGGGCGGCCGCGTGGGGCCAGATCTCGGCTCTTGCTCCGCAGGCTGCTGGCTCAAGAGCTACCGAACAGGGAGGGAGGGTAGTGTCCACAGAGCAGCCCAGTCTGGTTAGTTCAAGGGCCCTGCTCCCACTGAAGTGTTGCTACTGATCGCAGTGAGGGCAGGATGGGTCCCTACGCGTTTGTCTCTGGAAAGAATAAAGGCGAGTAAAGCCGCGTTCCGTTTTTTTACAAAAAACGGGACAAAATTGATATTTGTATTAAAAAGACAGGACGGTCTGAAAATATGTAAAAAATGGGACTGTCCCGTTCAAAACGGGACGTATGGTCAACCTACCTTTGAAGGCACACAATTCTTTATAAGACACTACAAACAACTGAAATGCGGAGCCAGAGAGAGATTCAGGGATCTGTATGAAATAGAGCTCAAACTCAAAGGCCCCAAACATAGTTTAACATAGCTGAGTTATGGGAATCAATAGCCTAATAACAGTAGAGCCACGTGGTTTAAGCTTTTCTGCTCAGTTATAGTACACAGTGTCCAAGGCCTGGCCTGAGGCAGAGTAAAACAAAAAGCTGCAACTGCTTTTCTGTAGCCACATAATCCTAGTACTTTGAATAATTTTCCGTTTAGGCAAAAATGTTTTAGAACTCATTAAAGCTTAAATGTATGGCACATGCCTGTAATGCAGAATAGAGACTGACTCAGGGGTCAGTAAGGAACAGGGCTCAGACTAACAAGATTACCTCTCTATCCCAGCAATCCCAGCTAGCAAGGATAGGGAGTGTGTAGAAATTACTCCCCCTGAGGAACACAGTGGTAGTGTGTCCAAAAAGTTCAACCACTATGAAAATGTAAGTTATCAGGGTAAGATCAAAGCATTCCCTTTTATGTATGTCTGTCAAGGTCAACAAATGGTACTGAAATATGTTTATTTGGGAATAATTAAATGTTTTATTCTGACTGAAAATTCTGAAACAACATTTTACCTCTTCAGAATTGAAAATATTTTTTTGAAACTTTTTGTTCTGCAAAAAATTCAATGTTTCATCTTTTTGTTCTTATTTGGAGCAAAAAATATTGAAATGTCAGAATTTCTTGCACAATGGAAGCTCCAGTTTTCATTTAGACAACATTGTTGTGACTAGATCTGAGACTTTCTGAACTGATGGAGGTGGTGTAAGTTTACAACTGAACCAAGCTCATGCACCTATCTAAATAGCTTCTTTTTCCTTATACTCAGTCAGATCGAGGAATGAAAGAGCCAGTGCTCTTTGACATTTTAAAAGATCACAAACTCCATTATAGAAACACTGTGGAAATCTAATGAGACACTATGTTCATTCTCTCTTTAGCTAGATCTGTATATCTTTTGAAGAAAACAAAGTGTTACAGCAGGCAAACTGCACTATAAAGATCTGAATAAAGACAGAAAGAATGACCTACCTCCCGCCACCTCTCGATTCCTTACACATGTATTAAAGAGTGCTTTGCTTTTATGCTAGTTCATGCCAGGACAATGAGACAGTTAAGAGTCACTAAGGTTGTCTTGATCTGTGTTTTTGCAGGAGGTCCGATTAACTGATCACAATGGTCCCTTCTGGTCTTAAAATTTATGACAGTCCAGGTGTCTATATAACGCAGGACTAGAGCTTAAACCTTACTGCTTGACTGTGACACAAAATTAGCCCATATTGTATTGCCAAGGTTCTAATTTCTTCTGAGTCTTAAGTATTTGTGCCCAGTTCTTAGTGGGTTCCTAAATGTTTCTGCCCTTTCTTTTCCTTTTCCACTGCCTCTTTGCCTAGAGTGGAATATCTCTTCCCAGCTTTATTCCGCTGTTCAGCCTTCCCCCCAGCCTTTTTCACCTCCTGCCCTGCTAAGTAGCATGAATGGGAAGAAAAGGTCAAATTGCTTTAAAAGTAGTCATGCAGATATTGCTACCTCGGTGGGCAGAAAAAGGACAAAGGCTCCTGAGGTGAGCATAAAAGGAGATATAAAGAGAACCTGTTGGTGTAATTGTCAGAGAGCTGCAGGAGATTAAAGGGCTAGGGGAGTTATGGCCTCTAGAATTGCAGGCTCCCATGGGAAAGAGAAGATTAGATCAAAAGGTGTACGGAAGTGGAGGAATAAAACTGATCACGACTGATGTTCACCCACATCTGAATTAAAGCCCAGCCTCCAATGCACCAAAGGCTCAATCCTGTGAAGTTGCAAGTGCTGGCTGTGATCCAGCAAAGCACTTAAGCACCCGGCTTTTCACTTGCTTAAAATTACTTAAGGCTTTGCTGCATCAGGTCCAGAGTGCTCACCTCCTTATGGGATCGAGCCCTATAGCCTGGCCCCAATGCACATCTTTACAAGCGCCTGAGGTGCTGAGCACTTCTGGCAAGGTACTGATCAGAGCCTTGAAATCTGTGGATTTCATTGGGAGTAAAAGGTGCTGAGTACCTCTTTTGAACTGAAGGATTGAGCCCCTACGGTGTTTCTTAGCATTAAAATATAGAAGCTGGGCTGCCAAGAATTATTGCAAGAGCCCTAGGAGAAAATCTGGTAAGAAAGTCTTGGAAACGGTGATTAATGACAGTGAGCATGGATTCAAGCACAGGTGGTGATGCTTAGTTCATCTGCTATAGTTATTTGGCACTGCAGCTGTGGCTTATGGGGAAAAGCCATAGGTAGAATATTGTTTGAAGTGGAACTGTGTCAAATGTTTTGTTTTGTATTTTAAACTGAGCTAAGTGGCTAATGCAAATCTCTTTCACGCACAGGTGACTCTTTGCTAATTGTTTTGGCTTGATTTTATGGTTAAGGCTCTGTACTAGCACTCAGAAGATTTGATTTCAGTGTCTGCCACAGACTTCCTGTGTGACCTTGGGCAAGTTGCAAATCTCTCTGTACCCCATCTGTAAAGTGGGGGATATGTCATCTATTGTCCCACCCTTTGTCTGGCTTGTAAAATTCGATTTCAGGTGCTGTGGGGCAGGGAAAAACTTTTACCATGAGTTTATACAGCACCTGACACAGTGGGGCCTCCGTCTGGGTTGTGGTCTCAAGATAGTTTTGTTATACAAATAATAAATACTTGCACAATATAGTTCTCTGAAGCATCTCTACACCCAACACAGTCACAGTTTTTGTTTGGCATTGTTCTTAAGAACATCTCAGCTTACATCAGTTTTTACTTCAAATATCAAGTCTTTAAAAAAACACCCAGAAAACCATATTCCCTCTAACTTCATTTAGTCGAGATCTATTAATTATGAGCGTGTGAATCGTTGATGGGAAAAGTAATAATTTGAGCATGGAGGGTTATTTACCCATTCTTCCCTCCTATTCTTTAAATCAGTGGCTCTCAACCTTTCAAGATGACTGTACCCCTTTCAGGAGTCTGATTTGTCTTATGTATGCCCAAGTTTCACCCCACTTAAAAAGGACATGCTTACAAATTCAGACATAAAAATATAAAAGTATCACAGCACACGGTCACTGGAGAATTGCTGACTTTCTCATTTTTACTCTATAATTATAAAATAAATCCATTGGGATATAAAATTTGTACTTACATTTCAGTTTATAGTATACAGAGCAGTATAAACAATTCGTTATATGAAATGTAAGTTTGGACTGACTTCCCTAGTGCTTTTTATATAGCCTGTTGTAAAAGTAGGCAGATATCTAGATGAGCTGATGTACTCCCAGTAGGGTGACCAGACAGCAAGAGTGAAAAATTGGGATGGGGGTGGGGGAATAATAGGAGCCTGTAGTGGCGCAGCTGCCCCACCTCTATAAGAGAGTGGGCCAGGGCAGGCCAGTGTGGCTGTGCAGATGGGAAGCCAATAGGAAAAGGCCTGCCAGGAGCTAATCAGGGCTGAGCATTGGGCAACCAATCAGGGCCAGACTCAGCCCTATAAAAAGGCTGCCCAGGAAGGGAGCAATCCGTCTCTCCCAGACCTTCAGGAGGGAAGGACTGACTCCTGAGACAAGGAGTAGAACCATGGACAGCGCAGTGCTGGGCAGGCCTGGGGGAGCAGAAGAGGGATCCAGCCCGGTACCTGCCAGGCTGCAAGCCCTGATAGAAGGGTTCACAAGGTGCAAAGGGGGAGCGGCCTAGGGAGGGAGAAGTGAACAAGGGGAGAGAAGGAGGGCAGGGAAGGGGACCCAGAGTAGAGGGTGGGCCAGGGTCCCCCCCTTTCCCTTTATATTGCACCTGGCTGTAGGAAGTGGCCATAGTGGACTGCACCAGACCCCTGCCAGAAGGGGTTAAACTTTGAGGTGTGGTTGGCTGCTTTGGAAGGGACTATACCTTAAAGACTGCTGTCAAACTCCCCTCTCCCTCTGGAAGGGGGCAAGGGTGGATATGGGGGCACTGCCGGAGGGCAATGTCCTGAAGAGGATGCCATGAGCAAGGAGCAACGAGGGTCCAGATGCCAATGGAGGGTAAGAGACGGATGGGACACGGACAGGAGGGGGCATTCCTTATGAAAGTGATCAGAAAAAGTCAGCATGGATTCACCAAGGGCAAATCATACCTGACTAACGTAATTGCCTTCTACAATGAGATAACTGGCTCTGTGGATGAGGGGAAAGCAGTGGATGTGTTATTCCTTGACTTTAGCAAAGCTTTTGATACGGTCTCCCACAATATTCTTGTCAGCAAGTTAAAGATGTATGAGCTGGTTGAATGGGCCATAAGGTGGATAGAAAGCTGGCTGGATCATCAGGCTCAATGGGTCGTGATCAATGGCTCCATATCTAGTTGGCAGCCGGTATCAAGCAGAGTGCCCCAAGGGTCGGTCCTGGGGCCGGTTTTATTCAATATCTTTATCAGTGATCTGGAGGATAGTGTGGCCTGCACCCTCAGCAAGTTTGCAGATTACACTAAACTGGGAGGAGCGGTAGATACACTGGAGGGTAGGGATATGATACAGAGGGACCTAGACAAATGAGAGGACTGGGCCAAAAGAAATTTAATGAGGTTCAACAAGGACAAGTGCAGACAGAGTCCTACACTTAGGACGGAAGAATCCCATGCACTGCTACAGACTAGGGACCGAATGGCTAGGCAGCAGTTCTGCAGAAAAGGAACTAGGGGTTACAGTAGATGAGAAGCTGGATATGAGTCAACAGTGTGCCCTTGTTGCCAAGAAGGCTAACAGCATTTTGGGCTGTATAAGTATGGACATTGCCAGCAGATTGAGGGACGTGATTGTTCCCCTCTATTCGACATTGGTGAGGCCTCATCTAGAATACTGTGTCCAGTTTTGGGGCCCACACTACAAGAAGGATTTGGAAAAATTGGAAAGAGTCCAGAGAAGGGCAACAAAAATGATTAGGGTCCTGGAGCGCAAGACTTATGACGAGAGGCTGAGAGAACTGGGATTGTTTAGTCTTCAGAAGAGAAGACGGAGGGGAGATTTGACAGCTGCTTTCAAGTACCTGAAAGGGGGTTCTAAAGAGGATGGATCTAGACCGTTCTCAGTGGTACCAGATAACAGAACAAGGAGTAATGGTCTCAAGTTGCAGTTGGGAAGGTTTAGATTGGATATTAGGAAAAAACTTTTTCAGTAGGAGCGTGGTGAAGCATTGGAATGGGTTACCTAGGGAGGTGGTAGAATCACCTTCCTTAGAGGTTTTTAAGGTCAGGCTTGACAAAGCCCTGCCTGGGATGATTTAGTTGGGGATTGGTCCTGCTTTGAGCAGGGGGTTGGACTAGATGACCTCATTCTATGATTCTATGACTGAGCTAATTCCTGGACGTAGCAACAGGAGGCGCTGCAGTGGTGAGTCCCGACCCCATCACAGAGCCTGTTTAAGAAAAAGACCCCAAAATTGGGACTGTCCCTATAAAATCAGGACATCTGGTCACCCTAACGCCCAGGAGTACATGTACCCCTGGTTAAGAATCACTGCATTAAATAATATTGGCGGTGTTGTTTCCTTGATTTTTCATTTTGTTTAGTTTGAGTTTAAAGTGGTTGGTGGGTTTTTTGTATTATTTTGTTTTTGAAGCATAGTGAATGGATTCTTTCTAAAAGATATGCTGTAGCTCATCCACAAATTGTTGTGCTAGATGCAGAAATCACGGGGTGAAACTCAAAGGTCAGTGGTAGGCAGGAGGTCAGCCTAGTTGATCACAACGGTCCCTTCTGGCTTTAAATATGTAACCCTCCATGAAAAACGTAGTTGGAAGCTATCTGAATGCCATACACTTGCGCTGTGCGTCATGATTCCTCTCTAGGTGCTGGTCCACCTGGACTATAATAGCTTGCTACTGTTGCCCGCTAATGAAGTTTTCCCTTGAACTCAAGGGATAGAAATCTGTTCTTTGATGCTGAAGAGTCTTTCTGATGACACACAAGGAGGGTGGGGGTTGTTTTATGATATCATTTGAAGCCCCTCTTGGGTGCTCTTTTCACGGCGTATTTCTCTTGCTCTTCCTTTGCCTTCAAGTTCAGGCTTGTGTTTTTGTAGAATAATGCATGGCCTTGGTTAGGGACAAGACAATAATTCAATTGAGAATGTTCTGCTGACATGAGTTGTTGGCAGGCAGCTCCATCAGTTGTATAAAGAGCTACGGAAACTCTGGATTGAATTACAGTGTTTAGTGTACAGTTGGTTTGTTTGTAGTATGTATTATTCTGATGCTTTATTAAAATGTACAGTCTAACTCAGAACTATGTTTTGAACCTTGCTGCTTGTCAAAGTCCAAAGCTATAGGCTGCCACCGTTCAATTCATGACATGATGAGTGATTAATCTGATCTATGATATTTTTAGAGCATTCATCACCATAGTGTCTGGATACAGAAGGAGAAGGATCTAACTGTACTGGGCATGCACGTGTAGATGTTTCGATAGTGTTGTTGCACCAATAGTATCTTTGAAGGAACATTGGATTTTCCATACTACCGAGACATCAAATCTGGTAATGTGCTTCTGACATTATTCACTAGCTAATGCTTCCAAAGAAAGAGGAATCCTCCTGTAATGTATGTGACCAATTTAGCAGTACGTACTGTATGTGAGTGGGAGGGAGAGAAACCATTTGAAAAATCAGGATAAGAATACTTATTCTCACTGTCCAAGACAGAATGAAACAGAAAAGGCAAAAGAGAAGCCATGAATAATACACACCAGCTACTTAAAGCAATTGAACTAGTTTTAAATCTAGTTTAACCAGTTTTAACCATGCCGCTTCCTGCAGCTCCCATTGGCCGGGAACAGCAAACTGTGGCCACTGGGAGCTGCGGGCGGCCGTGCAAATGTAAATAAACTGTCTGGTGGCCCACCAGTTGATTACCCTGATGGGTGACAGGTCTGGTCTGAATGAGACAGAGGAGAGATTGAAGTGGGGTTTGCCATGTCCCAGGGCCCAACCACTGGGCTATTGGCTGTTCTGTACACTCACTCTCTGGTTTTTCATCCAAAATCTCAGAGCGTGTCTAGTTCTTCCTGATATGGAACAAAAACAAATTCTGAAAACTCAATATTTTTTTTCAAAACATTTTTTTTGGTTTTTGGCCAGCCCTAGCTTTAACATCTGGTGTTTATAGAGTCAGAGGAGTTAGAAACAGAACACACTGTTAAACTGGCTCCCTGAAAACGCAGGACTAGTCATAGGGAAGTGGTGTTGGCTAGCAGACAGGACACCAGCTGGGGAATAAGACGATCTGAGTTTTAGTAACAGCTCTGTCTGACCTGGGGCAACTTGTGTCACTCCTCTGTTTCCTCTCCGGTTCTTTATTTAGAGTATAAGTTCTCTGGGCCAGGGACTTCCTTTTATTACATGTATGTTCTGTGCCTGGCACAATGGGGCCCTGGTCACTCATGCCTGAAGGTTCAACTATAATGTACATAATATTCACTATTGTGGATTTATTGGTGCTTACTAGTCAAAAGACTAGCCCAACATGGATGTGCAATGGGGCGGAAGGTGCATGAATCCACCCCCTTGAATTCTTTTTGTGGGTTCTAGACGCCATCACAGCCCTTGGGTCAGCTGACAGTTTCTCTGGCCTGTTGAAAGGATGGATTTCATGCTGAACTCTCTGTAAGAGTTAGGGTTGCCATTTCACTAATGTCTGGTAACCGGAACCTGATGTCCCCGTCCCCTGCCCTGCCTCTTCCCTCCAAGGCTCCACCTCCTCTCCGCCTCTTCCCCTAAGGCCCCACCCCCATTGCACCCTCCTCTTCTGCCTTCTCCTGTCACTTACTGGATCATCTCAAGGAGCCTGGCTGCAGTTAGGAGCTGGCCCTAGCTGAGCAGAGGCTGGTGCGGGTTAATGGCCTGGCACCTCCCCTTGCCCTGCAGTAACAGGGCTTTTGGTTTTCGTGCAATTTAGGATTGCCAGGCCCCCAAAAACCAGGCACCTGGCGAACCAAAAACTGGTCTGGGTGGGTTAAACCCGGACGGGGGGCAACACTACTGAGAGTATTGCAGAGCTTGTTCCATTCTCAGTGAACATAAGAACAGCCACACTGGGTCATACCAACGGTCCATCAAGCCCAATATCCTGTCCTCTGACAGTGTTCAATGGCAGGTGCCCCACGGGGAATGAACACAGGCCCTATCACCCAATCCCAGCTTCTGGAAACCGAGGCTAGGGGCACCATTCCTGCCCTTCCTGGCTAATAGCCATTGATAGACCTGTCTTCCACAAATCTGTCTAGCTCCCTTTTGAACCCTATTATAGTCTTGGCCTTCACAACACCCTCTGGCAAGGAGTTCCAGAGGTTGACAGTGCATTGTGTGAAAAAAAATATTTTGTTGTTTGTTTTAAACCTGCTACCTATTAATTTCATTTGGTGACCCCTTGTTCTTGTATTATGAGAAGGAGAAAATAACACTTCCTTATTTACTTTCTCTATACCACTCATGACTCATATCCCCCCTTTGTTGCCTCTTTTCCAAGCTGAAAAGTCAGTCTTATTCCTCTCTCCTCATATGGAAGCTGTTCTATACCCCAATCATTTCCATTGCCCTTTTCTGAACCTTTTCCAGTTCCAATGTAGCTTTTTTGAGATGTGGTGACCATATCTGCACTCAGTATTCATAGTGTGGGCGTACCATGGATTTATATAGAGGCAATATGGTATTTTTCTATATCATTATTTATCCCTTTCCTAATGATTCCAAACATTCTGTTTGCTTTTTTGACTGCCGCTGCACATTTAACGATTTTAGAAAACTATCCACAATGTCTCCAAGATCTTTCTTGAGTGGCAACAGCTAATTTAGACCCCATCATTTTATATGTATAATTGGGATTATGTTTTCCAATGTGCATTACTTTGCATTTATCAACATTAAATTTCGCCTGCCATTTTGTTGCCCAGTCACCCAGTTTTGTGAGATCCTTTGGTAGCTCTTCACAGTCTGCCTTGGACTTTGCTATCTTGAGTACTTTTGTATCATCTGAAGATTTTGCCACCTCACTGTTTACCCCTTTTTCCAGATGGTTTATGAATATGTTAAATGAGAGTTGTCCCAGTACAGACCCCTGGGGGACACCGCTATTTACTTCTTTCCATTCTGAAAACTGACCATTTATTCCTACCCTTTGTTTTCTATCTTTTAAGCAGTTCCCAATCCATGAGAAACCCTTCCCTCTTATCCCATGACTGCTTGCTTTGCTTAAGAGCCTTTGGTGAGGGACCTTGTCAAAGGTTTTCTGAAAATCTAAATACCCTATATCCTCCTAGAGCATCGTGCCAGAGTATGGCAGGGCCTGTCGGGGATGCTGCAGAGGTGTTGTGGCGATACCGTGAGCTGTAGTTTACACACTACAGTCCTCGCCATAAAGGCTAGAGCTGTTTAAAAATCATAGGACCCCACCTGAGTCAGTGCAGGCCCTCGGGAAACCATCAGTGCTCAGACTGAGGAACATGAAGTTTACAAATCAAATTATTTTGTTTTATACCATAGTTGAAAAGGCAACTGATGGCTAATGGCTAACGAAGATGTACAAAGCCTCTTGAAAGGCACGTTCATAGTGGCTGCATAACCCAAATGGGATGTTTCAAAGGTGCCACTGGCATCTCTCATTCTCAACACCGGTACTCTTCAGTGGGGTGGTGCCTGTCTTTTCGTGCTGAGATGGAATTTCTGATGCAGGAGTGACAAGTGAAGTAGTAGCCTGTTGTGATACCTTGTCAACAATAAAACTCTGTCAGTGTAGCCTTTACTGAAGTGCATTCATTCCTTTTGGTATCACTTGAAGACAGGGCAGTTCACCATTATGATCAGTAAAATGCCCCTTGGAAATGCAGAAACACTTAAGATATCAAATAATAATGCCTGCTCTTATGCCATGCTTTTCACCAGTAGATCTCAAAGTGCCTTACAGAGGATGGCAGTTTCATTTTACAGATGGAGAAACTGAGGCACAGAGGGGTGACGTGATCTGCCCAACATCACCCAGCAGGCTAGTAGCAAAGCCAGGACTAAATCTCTGACTTCCTAAGTCCAGGACAAGTACTCTGTCTATGAGGCCACAGATGAATAGTATGAGAGCTGGAATCATCCTTCTGATCAGCTACAGGTTCTCTGTCTGAAGTTTTCCTACTGCCCAGGAAACAGCAGAAGGAACCCCGGGAAGGAACGGGAGATCGTGCTTTGATTGTGACATAAATATTAGAGCATGGTTGGAGAATGTTAGATAGTCACTAGGATTTTTCAGTTTCCTGTATCTGGAGGTTATTTACTTTTTCTCCTTTACTTAGACAACAAGAAGGTCTACCTCACATGAGGTCTACCTTTCTACCTTACCAGTGGTCAGAAGTGATCCAGTTAGGAACACAGGACTGGGAGGGACTGCCTGGGTCATCTATCACAGGCAACTCTGTCAGATAATCCCATTCACAAGATTATTAGTTTCCATTTTGTTTTGAAGCATAAGCTTTCGTGGGCTAACACTCACTTCGTCGGATGCAAGCAGTGACACTTCCACTGCTTGCATCCGATGAAGTGGGTGTTAGCCCACGAAAGCTTATGCTTCAAAACTTTATAGTTAGTCTTTAAGGTGCCACAGGACTTTGTTACCTCTGCTATTCCAGACTAACACGGCTACCTCTCTGATTCTCAGTTTCCATTTTATCACTTGTTAGATTGTTTGGCCCCACTACTCCTATTGAGAGGCTGTTCCAGAAGCCCACTATTGTTATGGCTAGAAAACTTCTTCTAATTTCCAGTCTAAAGATATTAATGGCCAGTTTATCGCCATTTGTTCTTGTGTCAGTGTTATCCTTTAGCTTTAATAGCGCCTTTCCCTCACCGCTATACCCACCCTGGTGTGTTTATTGGGAGCAATCATATCCCTTCTCAGCCTTTGCTTTGCTAGGCTCAACAAATCAAGCTCATTTAGTTTACTCAAACAAGGACCTCACTGATCAGCCTAGTAGCCTTCTTTGCACCTGTTCCACTTTCAATTAATCTTTTTTGAATGCAGGCAGTCAGAATTGTACACAGTATTCCTCACCAGTGTCTTGTATGAAGGCATTAATGCTTCCCTGCTTCTACTGGAAAGACCTTTTCTCTGCTCTGAATGTGTCTCTCTGAGGTGATGTATATACTTGTAGAGCCAGTCAAAATGTTTTGACTTAAACTTCTTTAGTTGAAAAATGGTGGTGTATCAAAATGAAGATGTTTCATGGAAACAGTTCCATGTCAGCGACAAGCTTTTTTTGTATACACGTTCAAAACAAAACAAATTGACATTTGGATTCCAATTAAATATTTTTTGTTTAGTTTGAATTTCGAAAACCCAAAAAATTCAGTTGCTGGATTTTTTTTGACATTGTCCTTCCCCCATCACAGGGTGAACTGGCCCTTTAAGAGGCAGTGGGGTTCACTCTCGCCTCTGCCAGATTTAGCCCATTTCTTTAAGTGAAGTGAATGAGTTCAGGGGCCATGTGATGACAGGAGCAAATGACCAAGAACGAGGCCCCCTGGGAGATTTAAGAGCAGCCTGAGTTCAGTCAGAAAAGAGATTCCAGGAGAGCAGACTTGGGAGTGTCAGGATCACGGCATGGTTAGTCTGACCTGGTGGTTCCTCTAGTGGTCAGAACCAGAGGTCAGAGCAGGAACCAGGCTAGGGGTCAGAGCTGAAATCAGGATCCAGAGACCACATTAGAGTCAGGTATAGTGCAGCAACAAGTCAGGAAGTCTGTCAGATAACTTCCTGTGCCACTTCCTGGCTTAAATAGTGTAACCTTTTGTAACCACTAGCAACACCTTGATTCATAAAACCAAACTTTATTTACCAGGAAAATTATGAGTTAAGCAAACAGACATGCAATTACCACTTTCACAACTCTCCAATTATACTTACACTCGAAAATGGAATGGGTGGTCAGACCACTGACAACAGCGTGAATTGAAGTACAGCCTTATGATCCTGTAACCTAGCGGCACCGTTTGGAAGTTAATTGGAGCTCTCTCTGCAATTTAGACAAATGACTCCTTTTATACTCCATTATAATACTAATTGGCATTAAACTGCCCTTTACCATAATTATATTTCTGCTATCTTCTTATTGGTTTTCTACATTACATATTCTTGAAATTAATATCTGCACCAATGTCATTCCTGTACTATCATTGTAGATAGCATTTTAATAAAACATTCACAATTATTGAAAACACTCATAAACCTTGCTCAAGCCAAACCATAACATAATGGTAAAATAACCCTGGGTCCTGTCCTTACTAACTCTTACTTCCCCACAACACTCTTATTTAACTCTTATCTTTGACATTTCTTACACTAGCAACTTTTGTTTCCCATACTCCTTTTCACTTAGCCTAATATAGGCCCCAAACTGAAGTTATACTTATTTCTTAACCTAAACTATCCTATAGACCAGGGGTGGGGAACCTTTTTTCTGCCGAGGGCCATTTGCACATTTATAATGTCATTCACGGGCCGCTCCTCCACCCCCCCGGGGGAAGCCCAGGCTGGCAATGGGAGCTGAGACCCCCCAGCTGGCAAGGGGCCAGCGGAGGAAACCCCAAAGCAGTGGCAGGCAGAGTGCTAAGCCCTGCACTGCTTTGGGGTTTTCCGCACTGGCCCCTTGCCAGCCGGGGTCCTGCCACCTGCCCCAGTCAGTTCCCGCTGTCAGCCTGGGTGTAGGCCAGGGGGTCATCTTCCTTTACCCCCGCCCAGCCTCCCCCCCATCTAACCGCCTTCCCTCCCCCACCCCTGCCTGGCCCATCTCACCAAACCTAACCTCCTCCCCCCTCCCACTCCCAACCCAGCCTCCTGCCCCCCCATGCCTGACCCGCCTAGCCGAGCCTCCCCCCCACCAAACTTCCTTCCCTCCCGCACCCATGCCTCACCCAACCCATCCAGCCTAGTCTCCTGCCCCCTTGCCTGCCCCCCAGCCCAGCCCCCCCCGTTGACCGTTGGCTCCCCGCGGCTCCCCCAGGCGCTTCCCGGCCCCTACCTTCAGCGCAGAGCCGCCCCTGCCTGGCGGCCCGTGCGCATCTTCTACCCCCGCCCCCAGGCGCTTCAGCGCGGAGCTGCCCCCGCCTGGCGGCCCGCGCGCGTCCCTGGCCGGCGGCAGCCCTGCACGTCTTCTGCCCCCACCCCCAGGTGCTTCAGCGCGGGGCCGCCCCTGCCTGGCGGTCCGCGCATGTTTTCTCCACACGCCCCAGTGCCCGACTCAGCCCTGACCCGCCGCAGGCCGGATGGAATGACTTGGCGGGCCGTATAAGGCCCGCAGGCTGGAGGTTCCCCACCCCTGCTATAGACTATAATAGTATGGTTGGGCCAATCAGTGGGGCCGACCGTCGACCCCAATCAGGATCCTTGTGTGCAGTGCCTCTGGGAGGAGTCAGATTTTTGCTAGCTCCTCACTTCCAGCAGTTCTGGAGTGGCCACCCAGTGAGGGTTGCCTGGGAACCCATGGGCCCTGGTTCAAGACTGGTGGGCCCTTATACAGATAGGAAGGAACCGTTTAAGCCCTTAAATAGTTCATAGCCCCTGAGCTGGCCTCCATAAAGGGCTGAATTTCCCTGTGGAAGAATAGGGGACTTGGATCTCCAGTGTTGCCAGGCAGGTACATTCTACTAGGTTTAATTAATAAATCAATCATAAGACATTATACTGAACTCTTATGGAATTGCAGTGCATATGCACAGATGTATAGATCTTTTCTTCAAGGACTTGTAAAAACCTTTCTATTTCTGCCAGTACTATATAGGTGTTGTCTGTTAGACAGAGAGGCACAATCCAGTGTCGGTTGAAATAAATGGAAAGAATCCCATTGACTTTGGGTTTTTCATCAGGCTTATAGATGTAATCCAACACATAAATCCATACCAACCGCAAGGCCTGTTACATTCTGTTCTTGTCATGTCTGATCAACTAACATTTGGGCAGAGCAAATCACCTCTAGTAATGGAGGTACCCAGACCCCTGTACCAAACTCCTTTTAGGCTGACCCATGGCCCTGCCACTTCTCATTTAAAATTCTGATTATTTAAAAGCCCTCATTATTCATTTTTGTTTGTCTGAGGCATTTTCTTTCAGCTTGCTATTCTTCTGTACAGTCAGAGAATACAGATGAGTACATTTGAGTAATCTGTCATTGACAAAAAGGAAAGGCTTGCTGTCAAAGCTCTATAATAGCATACTGTCAAGGCGATGACAGTGTGATCACAATTGTGTTTCACGGGGTGTCTTGCTAGATGATAAAATCTTCTGTGTTGGGGGAAAAAAAAGCCAGCTCCATCCTCTGTTATTTTTGCCCTATTTAAATGTCAGTCCCTCTAATCCCGTTAGTGATAAATATAGAAAAAATGTACTTGCTATTAAATAACAACTTAGTTGGCTAAAATGCATATTAGCTGCTCTGAATACCTGCCTGCTTAATACATTCAGTACTATTGTTTTTAGTAAGACAGTGCTGATGATGATGCTGATAGAAGATCTTGGAGCGTTTATAATAGCATTGCTTAGTGCTGAATCTAGCTGTGCAGAATGTTCAGACCAAAGGTCTTGCAAACCTCATCAGCCTTCATGTTCATCTTATAGCAGCAGTCCTGAACTTTCCTGAAAGATGTACTGAAAAGCTCAGTAACTTTTGGACCAGCACCTCCTTTCATGCATAATGATCTCCCCACTTCCACTCCAACCCATTAGTCATCTTAAGAGACGGAGGCCAGTAACCTTTTAGAATTGCTTCTCTTGCTTTCTGGGATGTCCCTCAACCCTGGGTTGCTAAAGGAGCGGTAGAAGCAGCAGCAGATCAGGAGATGCCCTGCAGGGTTCCTGAGAGCTCCGTGGCACTTCTGCACAGTTTGGTAAGCTTGGGATCAGACTTCCTGATCTGTATAAAAATGGAGTACTGAAAAACCAATACAAACCCCGCACAATTATTTGCTAAAGTCTCTAGAAGAAGACGAAGACACTGCTCCTCCCCAAAACCAACAGATCAAACAATAATGAGCTCAAAGTGTGGAGTATTTTTAAAAAAGAAACCCCCCCATGCCTTTCTGATTCTTCCTCGCTCCCAAATGCATTGTCCAATTGGTCCCAAACATTTCGGAAACTTTCTATCCTCAGATAATATGGATTATTATGTATTGGTTTTGCCATTGTCCATATAGAAGTCCCAATCAGGACTAAGGGCTTGTGCTAGACACTGTACAAACACAGTAAAGGTCCTGCCATGACAAGTTTGTAATCACCATTAGGCCTGTGAAATATCAGCTGAATTGGTTATTTATGTCAACATTAGGGAGATAAAACTTGTGATGGAATACACTATTATAATAAACTTTGTACAACATGTGCCTTGCATCATTGGAAACTCGTAATTTGCTGGTCAGTATTATCCTGATAAAATATGTATGGCAACATTATATGTGCAGTTATAAGATTCCTCTGTATGGTGCCTACAGCTCTGCCCAACCAGAAAGTGACATACAGATCTGTCCTAAACAAAGGAATGTGTGCTTGCCTTAATTTACATTTAAGCAGTAAACAGAGTCATCATGGAGAAAGGGAAAACAAAGGAAGTTCAAATAGGTCAAAAAACCAGAACATCTTTCCACATAGACTCTTTGTCTCCTGGGTCTCAGACTGAAATGTTTTCCAAGAGAGGTATTGAAAATATAAAAAAAAGAGCCCAACACCCCAAGTGAGCCCTGTCTCTCTCCCTACCCAACTCATTCTCCACACCTGAGAAGTCAAAAAGAAACAGCTATTGGACTCTGGGAGAGAGGTTCTGATCTGAAAATTTGCTCAGTAATCTGGTGGAGCATGTGGTGAGGGTTTGCTTTGCAATTAAAGAGTTTCTTCAGTAGACTAATAAGCATTTTTAAATTTTTCTTGTAACCATTTCTTACTTTTATGCTTCATTACCGTACTCACTTAAAATCTATCACTTTGTAGTTAATAAGCTTGTTTCACTGTTTTATCTAATCCAGTGTGTTTAAGATAAAGTATCTAGGTAACTCTAAGGTAATAAACTGGAATATTATTCCTTTAAAAAGAATAACGGTCTTAATATATCTGTACTGTCTAGCAGAGTGCTGGGTAGTACAGGAAGTATATTTCTGGGTGAAAATCTGGGACTGGGTATATTGGGGTCTTCTTGCAGTACAACCAAGGCTGGTGAAAACTAGGGGGGTAACAAGCAGGTTGCAGTTACTTACACATGATATGGGTGTGGCTTGTGTGCTGGAAGGCTCTTTGTGAGCAGCCCAGGTGGGAGCCACTTCAGCAAGGCATTGTAAGGCACCAAAGGTTGCAGGTCAGGGGTGACACAGCCACCCCTGCCTCCAGTCTGGACTGTATGTTGCAGAAATGTTTTGCACCTGGGATTGTCATGTGAAACTGTGCAAAGTAAAAGTCACATGCCATTCTAGTTCAGTAGTACCGTACTCGTACTCCATTCTTGCTTGGCACAGGAATAAATGATTACACAAGGAGCAAGGCAGTGGAGATTTGGGCTTTATAATGGAGAGGTAGTTTCAACCTTAACTGTGCAGAGCCTGAATGCTCTTCATACTATGTATGGCAGTTGTAGGTCCTTCATCTAGAATCTTAAAAAGAAGGACAGAGAAATGGATGATGTCTCACAGAGTAATGCCAACTTTAAATTGGCGCAACAATATTGCTTTAGATCAACATATTCCTTTGAAAACCGGCAAGGGTATAAGCAAAAAGACCAGGATGCCTCAAGGGAAAGCTGAAGAAAAGGGAGTGTCGTGCCGTTTAGACACGGAGGATGATGCGTGTAAGGAACGATGCAGGTGCAGAAGCAATGCCTGAGTTTGGTTAAAAAGAGCTCAAATGCTCTCCTAGGGTAAAAACTCAGTGCAGTCTGAACATTTTCTGCTTTCTAGCTGAACAGTTGTTCATCCCTTCCAGCGTTGCCTGAACAGTCAGGATCTTTAGACATTACGGAATAAAACAGCTGGCCAGAAATGATAGGATTTTATTTTTCCCTATGAAAGACGCACATGTGGTAAGGATTATGCACACGGGTCCCTGCCACACTGGGAATTAGTCCAGCGTGACAGGGATTCATGATAAAACATGTTATCAGTTAATGCCTGTGTACTAAAGAGTCTTGTTACTTATTTGTGGCAACCATCAGCTATGATCTTAATATTTTAATTTAGAAAGGTAGTTTTGATTGTGCTGATAGTGCAAGCAGGCTATCATTTAAAATGTATTACTTTATATTTTCACTATGATTAAACACCTTCAGCTCAACTCTCCTAAAATATATATATGGAGATTTACCCATCTCATAGAAATGGAAAGACCTTGAAAGGTCATCAAGTCCAGTCCCCTGTCTACACTAGGAGGACCAAGTACTGTCCCCTGAGAGATTTTCTGCCCCAGATCCCTACATGGTCCCCTCAAGGATGGAGCTCACAACCTTGGGTTTAGCAGGCCAATGCTCAAACCACTGAGCTGTCCCTCCCTTCCTCTCTTGTGTCCCGGGATAAATCAGGAGTACTCCGATTGAAGACACTGCTCCTATAGCTGTGTAAAACCAATGTAAGGAAGAGGAAAATCAGGCACTTTACACTTGCCCTCAGTTCCCATTTATGCATCAGCTAAAGGGGTGTAGGGTGTGAGTCTGGGGGTTTTAGGCAATTTACGACCAATAATTGAAGTACGGGCTTCTTGCATGGAGGTCTTGCCTCTATCTGGTGCCAGGGGCAGCAATGGTGTGAAGGTGTCATGTGGTCCACGCAGATCCTCAGGGATTTGCAAGGTGTAGCTGGCTGGGCCTGAACCCTTTTCTGCAGGGAGGGTTTGATCAACCCCCACTCTTTGCACGGGGATGGCTGTGAGGGGATCCCATGGAGATTTTGCTCCCCACAAAGCCCCCTCCTGCAAGTTTTAACGTGTGTGAGTCTGATCTGGTTTTAAAATCTTTGCTAAGGGTTTAATGAACAGTATCTAAATGCATTAAAGTGCGTCCACCAACCTATCACCACCGCAGTATGGGACAAAAGCAGCAGAGTGTAGGTTGGGTGGGTAGGTGTAATTGGGGTGAGGTTTTATCCCTGACCATCTTGACTAATAGCCATTGATGGGCCTATCCTTCATCTAATTCTTGATTCAACCCAGTTATACTTTTGGCCTTCACAAGATTCCATGGCAAGGAGTTCCCCAGATTGGCTGTGCATGGTGTGAAGCAGTATTTCTTTGTTTTTTCCAAACCTGGTGTCTATTAATTTCATAGGGTGATGCCTAATTCTTGTCATACGTAAAGGGCTAAGTAAGATGTCCCTATTCACTCTCCCCACACCATTCATGATTGTATAAACCACGATTATATGTCCCCTTATTTGGGTCTTTTTTTCAGTTGAACAGTCCCATAATACTTGCCACCAAAGAATTCATACTGTAAATAGACCAGAAAAAGAATAGAAGAAACACAGACACACACGCAAGTAAAATTACTCCACCAAGACACACAGCAGGTCAGTGGTGAACATAACCCAGATATCCTGAATTACAGGGCAGGACCCTGTTAATTGGACTATGGTGCCTGTTACTCTTGGCTAATTAGTATTTTTGTTGGGGAATATACCTCTATATTTATATGCAAAGGCTCTGTGCAGCTAAATGCACATTTTTTACAGAGTTCTGCAGTGCACTTAACTCTCACTCAGGCAAAATTTCCATTGCTGTTCTCTCATGTACTGTGGCCAGGTACTGTCCTCATAGGTGCAACCAGAAGCGCCGATTCCATGGGTGCTCCGGAGCTCAAGCACTACTAAAAAATAAGGGGTGCTGAGCACACACGAGCCACCAGTCATTGGCAGTAGCACATACACGGTGTACAGTGAAACCAGAAGGTGGGAGAGCATCCACCGACAAAAATGAAATTCAGAGCCTGTGGGTGTAGCACAAGATTTGTCCCATTGATAGCAAATAACTAGAATGGAAGTGGGTTTAGACCTGACAATGCAAATATGTATAGAGGTGCCTTATCCTATATAATAAAAGGCCAGAGGATGTTTGTCCGAAGCCGTCATGCGCAGTAGAGATGGCCCGGACCAAGAGCATGCTGGGAGTTGTAGTTTGGTGGCACAAAATAGCTGCCGCTCGTGCGCCGCCGCGAGCCGTAGAAATGGCCCGGACAAACAGCATGCTGGGAGTTGTATTTCGGCGGCACAAAATGGCCACCATGAGCCGTAGAGACGGTCAGGACAATTTCTTTCATTAAGCACTTTGGCCCGTGTACACGGGCTATTACACTAGTTAATAATAATAAAAAAAAAGCATGTTAACTGGGGGAAAGGAGGGTTGGATAATGTACAAATATTTCTTCTATGTTATCACTCTTTTCTTAACTTTTTCTTAACTTTTCTTCTGTGTTATCACTCGTGTTAACTTTGCATCCTTTTGGGTCGTGTTGCATTGCATCATAGACATTTACCCACTCCTCTTTTCTCAAAGCAAGCTTTTCTTGTCACGGCTCTTCAGGTTACTCACATATTAGGTTTAATCCTCCTCTCACGTTGGTGTAAATCAGGAGTAATTCCCTTGAAATCAGTGGAATTAAACTTGTATAAAGCTTATATGAATGAGAGGAGAATCAGGGCAACAATATTTAACTGTCTAATCCACCTGTTTTCCTTAGTAATATAGCTGCATATTTGCTCTCTGACCTGGCATAAATATCCATTGTGTGTTCCAACCAGTTTTCTCTTGTTGAATGGAGTAGTCATCTGTATAACAGCATTTCTTTTTAATATCCTCTCTCTAGATACTACCAGATACGAGCAGGGTTGAAACTTCCATCCCGGATTCCCCATAGACTGGCTGCAACAATCGTAGAGCAAACAGGTGAGACATTCGTAGGAAAGTGACCTGATGATGAGAGCTGGGTTCATTTGTTCAGATTGGAGAAATCAGTGTAAGTGAGAGAAAATCCATGTACAAATCTGAGTTTAGAGCCACATCTGAACTTCTCCGGAAGCTCAGGGGCATTTAGAGACTGTGTTCTGATTCGGCCTGCTAAAGAGATGGGCTCCAGTTCTGAAGTTTTAATCTGGTCCCAAACCTCATGGAGTGTGTGTGAGAGAGAGATGCAGAGCCAGATTCAATAGGGAACCATTTCTAGGGTAAGTGAAAATGTGAATAAAACAGCTCTCCTGCTGCATGTGGGAATGAGCATTTTGGAGCTTTTGTGGAATTAAAGCTGCCCCTTCCTTGGTAGAACCTCTTAGGATGAAAGCAATGGGAACAGTCTGTCTTGCCCTCTCTCTCTCTCTGGGATGTTGCCAGCACAGGAAGGTGCAGGTGGCAATCTGACCTGTAAATGATGTGGTGCTTTGGGCTCCTTCTGGACAACAGGACACTAGGTCAGTGTAAACAACTATGGTCTAATCCAGAATCCATTGAAGTCATTTGGAATATAGTAATTAACTCCTGTGGGTTTATTGGGCTGTTAGCAGAAGGTAGTAACAGAGGCTGTCTAGAGCACAGTGAGAAGCTAGCAGCAGAACTACATTTTAAATCAAATTTATCTTCCTGTTATAAAAGAGGAATATAATGTAATGCAATTCTGCATTTTAAACCAAGTGAATGAGCATATTGTCGAGGAAACGGGTAGAACTGCTTCCTTCCTCTTTTGTTTCTTCATTTCATTGAATGAGCTCCTAGCATTTTCTTCTTCCTAACGTTTGTACATGGCTGAAAGACAAATGAGGCTGCAGTGTTTTCATCAGAAAGTCTTATAAATGGAAGGTAAAACGTACAGTGGTTACAGGATTAGCAGCAGACTTGCATGATGCTAATGAAATCCAAGCAGGAGTTTAATAGCTTTACAGGGCTAACGTCAAGGCAGGGGGTATTTAAGCCGTTAAAGCTTTAAAAGATTCTTCCTTGGCTAGCTTTGTTAGGGTTCTGTAATTGATTCATAAAGCCTGTGGAAGGGCACTGTTTAATGGGGATGAAGTTTAAGCTAATCAGTTGGACTGTTAGAGGTTTTCCTACACGATGGGGAGCAAGCAGATACTGGACACAGTGTTGGATTACCATACTTGAAATGCTTTTTTATTGATTATAGAACAAACCTTACTTACTTTACATTTACACCCCAAGCATACTATACCTGAGTTCAAAGGTCAGAATGGCTCTGGTGGCCTTTCTTTTGTTGTATAAGATCCTAGGATGCGGGGAGCCGACAAAACGACATTTATATTCACCCGGGACTCTGGATTAATAAACTACATTGATTTTCAGAAATTATAGGCATTCACGTGTTGTTCATTTTGTTGCATCATCAGTTCTTTGCTTTTGTTTACTAGGCCTTTTACCTGCACAATTTTAACAAGTTTGAACGGGGTACCATGATTTAAGGCGTGCCATTTTCTTTCATTCTTATATAATTTTACACCCGTCCATCTGGTGTTATTTCCTTTTCTGATGATTATTTGTATTTTTCTCGGAACATAAGATTGTTTTTGCACAGAGTTCTAATAGTCATAAAAACATAAGAATGGCCATACTGGGTCAGACCAAAGGTCCATCCAGCCCAGTATCCTGTCTACCAACAGTGGCCAATGCCAGGTTCCCCAGAGTGAGTGAACCTAACAGGTAAGGATCAAGTGATCTCTCTCCTGCCATCCATCACCCCCCTCTAACTAACAGAGTCTAGGGACACCATTCCTTACCCATCTCTTAAGTTCGAGCTTCAGTTGATAACTTGCAATGCACACATTCATGTCAATCAGGCATCATTCAGACCAGCCCTTAATGACCTATAACATATTACATGGATATATGAATCACAAGGTATATATATGTATGTGTGTGTGTGTATATATATCTCTCTCTCTCAACTGGACATTTCTTTATTCTGTTGTCACTCATCTGCCCAAATGTGTATATATAGATTTTATGTGGGTGTGGGAGGGGGGATAAATTAAGACATTGCAAGTTTTAATAATACACACTATGAAAAAGGCAGCTCTGGCTGCCCAACACATTATAAAATCATGAGTCAGAGCCCCAGAATACATGGAAATTGACTTTAAAAATTGTGGTTCTTCATATTTGCCTTCTGTTTTATTGAGGCCTTTGCATTCAGATTTTTCAAGGTTTCTTCACAACCATGAGGGCCAGGAACTTTCTCTTTCAAAAAATAAATGCTGACATTTTCATTTCAGCAGCTGGGATGCTAAGACAAATAAAAATAACATGAGATTTGCAATAAAACCATGGGAGGTGACAACACTGAAGGTGGTGAAGAATGAAAGGAATACACATTTTCCCTTGATTTTAGCTCCCAAAACTCTTCATGTAGGAATGAAATCAGGGGCCACTCAAACTTGTGAATTTGAGACCAACCCTTGGGACTTCCAGGAAGTTAATGTTAACTTCTTTATATAATGTAAATGTTAATATAAATGTGCATGTATAATGTAAGGTAGTTCATTTACAGTTCTCATGTTAATATGTATGTTTTTTTCTTGAAAATGGAGATACATTGATGACTTTACCAGCAATGAAAAGGGTGTGGGGAGGGAAACAAGATGTTAACTAGCCTCTTAAAGAGGAATAATTGATGTGGCCTTTGGCCTGTAGGATCATTAGTCTTCGTTGGCTGTACCTCCATATCTAAGGCCTGGTCTACACTGCTGTTTAAGTTGATGTAAATTACGTTGCTCAGGGATAAGAAAAATTCACCTGCCTGAGTGATGTAGCTTACATAGACCTAATGCGACGTCTACACTGCACTGCCAGAGGGAGACAGTCTCCTGTCAACTTAGCTGCGTCTTTGCGTGCTTAATCATGTAAATTCCAAGCAGGTGTATGTGCGTGCTGTGTGCACAGTCACTGGGAGGTTTCCTCCTAGTGGTACCCGTGGAGTTGGCTGTGGAGCCCCGTGGAGTCATGCCTTCTTGGTAGTGTATGTAGGTCCCTCCTGACCTGCCACCTCATCAGTTCCTTCTTACCACTTGTGACAGTTGTTGGAGCTGCTTCTCCTTCTTGCTACAGCAAGTGATCCCCTAGTGGCCTTTCCTGTTTGTATCTGTAAATAGGTTTTATTAGAGTTAGTGTGTTTAGTATAGGATATTTAGAGACCCACACGGCCGCTGCTTAAAGTGCTTGGGAAAAGCCACCAGACTGGCAAGTTTAAAATGTGTAGAGGTTGCCACCCAAGAACCAAAAGGAGAGGGACTTTAGGTTGAAACTTCTCCTTATGGAGTCGGCTCTTCGTCCCCAGCCGGCACAGCCCGTGTCGGGCCCGAAGCCCAGCACTTCGGTACAGAGCACACCAGCCTCAGTTAGAGAGGCTGCAGCGTCGGCAAAGGACTCTGGTTCTAGAGACCCGGGGCACTGCCACTCTCAGGCACTGAAGATGAGCTCTGTGGCTTCCTGGCACCGTTCTCACTCCCTGGTGCTGCACAAGAAGCAGAAGAGAGTCGAGGGGGGGCGTTCGCCCACAGTGAGAGCCCATAGAGAGCAAGGGTGCCCACAGAGTGTCCCCCATGCCGGGACAGTCGTATCCTGCCCCAGCAAAACCAGCAACATTGACTCTGGCATCACAGGCAGGTCCATCGAGTTGGGAACCAAACCCAAAATGGGTTGTTGGATCTTCCATCCACTTCGGACATGTTTGAGGCCAGCAGGGACCTCGTACTGGTGATGGCCGTGAAATCCCTGGCACCACACAGAAGAGCCGGGCTTTCTAAGGGCAAACTGGCCATGATACGGTACCCGGCACTCTCCACTTGCTATCGATCTCTGGCACCATCCCACTCAGCAGCGTTGTGGTCACCGAGGTCAGGCTTAACTTCTGGCTTGGAGCCAGAATCTTACATCTCCACACTGTGAGCCATCACCGCTTGCATCACCGATCGAGGCAGGAGAATGGGCAGCAAGTTCCCGTGATGGCAGGTGCCCACACAATAGCCTTTCTGGACCCCGTGGGTGCATCACCTAGCCCAGGGGCCGAGCTCAGATCTCTATCTATTGCCTCGGACAAGTGCCTCCTCTCCCTGCTATCCTCCATGGTGTGGGAACCTCCTCAGGGATCAGAGCCCCGAGGCCGACACCAAGGCCGGGGCTAGGACCGGTACCACCACTGCCACTGTGCAGGAAGTATCAGCATGAGAGGATCCCTGCAAGTTGGAGGGTCAAGAAGACCCAGTGCCACTAAGGGCATCATCCTCTTCCTCCCTGGAGGAGGCAGTAGAGGGCTTATCTGCAACATTTTCATCTATGGAGAATAGAGCCCACCAAGAGCTACTCGGAAGGGTAGCACAAAATCTATGCCTCCAGAGGGAGATTGTGTCAGAAGAAGTGGATCCCAAGGTCCTACCCTTGATCAAGACCATCCAGAATACCAAGACCCTATGGCAATCTCCCCCCTTCATTCCTCCCACAGCTAAGGTGGTGAAAAGGAAGTACTTTGTTCCCTCCAAGAGGTACAAATACCTATTCACCCACCCTCAGCCAAGAACACTGGTTGTGGCAGTGGCAAACGCAAAAGAAAGACAGAGTCCTACACTCAGATTTAAGGAGGCAAAAAAGCTGGACCTTTTCAGCCATAAGGGCTTTTCCACTGGGGGGGGACGACGACTCCAGTTTCGGATTGCCAAACCGTGGTCCTCAGCCGCTATAACTGTAACTGTCATGACTATGAGTTAGTTTGACCCAAACCTCCTTTTGACTGTTTAAGAATCTCAAAGCAGTTTTGGAGAAAATATTTTGTTGCTAAGCCTCTCATGAACCCCAATACAGTCAACACAAGTGTGTGCACTTCTTTGCTCATTAGAACAAGAAGAAATAGCACCATGAATTGTGGAAAATTATAGTCATTAGTTTCAATAACAATTTGAAAGGTAATTTTTGCCTCCATTAAGTGAAGATACATTTATTATTTTTGAAGCATGGAAGGGGGGACATTTAATTTTGAATGAATACATCCAAATTTGTTTTCAGATCTTATCAAACCCACTTGAAAAATAATGTATGTTTACATGAAGAGTGGAGTGTTCCAGATAAATATGCATTATATTTACCGGGGGGTGGGGGGGATGTCGTGTATATATATAATCTGAAATACTCTAGGAATGAGCTGTACTAGAAGTAATTACCCTGTTTCCCCGAAAATAAGACAGTGTCTTATATTAATTTTTGCTCCCAAAGATGCGCTATGTCTTATTTTCAGGGGATGTCTTATTTTTCCATGAAGAAGAATACGGTACACATTTATTGTTGAACAAAAAAAAAGGAAGTTTATTACCTGTATACGGTACGGTAGTAGTTGTCATCACAAACCAGCATAACCAGACAAACATAACCAGCATAATCATATAAACCAGCATAACCAGACAAACTAGGGTGACCAGATGACAAGAAAAAAATATCGGGACACATGGGGGGGAGGGGGAGGGGGGAGGGGGGACTGGAGGGGGGGGAAGTAGAGGGGATGGGGAGGGGAAGTAGAGGCTTCCCCCCCCCCACTGGACCCATGGGGGCAGGGTCTGAGGAAGCCATGGGTCAGGGGTGCAGGGGCCCGGCTCCAGGTGCAGGGGTGCAGCCCCACCGTGGGTTGGGAATCCAGGGCCCCAGCTGCTTAACCCTGGGAACTGTTCTCAGCTGGGCTGGGGGGCAGCCAGCAGGTGGGTCAGGGGCTGGTTGGGGGGGGGGGCGGCTGGGTGCTGTCTGTAGCCACCCTCCTCACTGCTCCTAGGCAAGCAGCCCCCTTCCCCCGCCCCTGCAGCATGTGAGGCAGCGGCAGAGCCGCTGCCCCTGACTCTTGATGAGGGGGGAGGGGTCTGATGAGGGTCCGGACTCGGAGCCGGGTTGGGGGAGGCGGCGGCCAGGGGCTCTCTGCCCCTCCCCCTCTGCCGGTGCAGGCTGCAAGCAGCCTCCTTCCCCCTCCTTGCACCACGTGCAGTGGCAGAGAGCCTCTGCCTGGGGCAGTGAGACTTGCTGCCTGCTCCTGCAGGCAGGAGGGTGCTGCGGCCCCCCGGAAGGAGCGGTTAGTGAGGTTAGTGCTCCAAGACTGGGGGGGGGGGGGGCGGGCGGCAGGAGACAGGGGGAGGGGCCCCCGTACGATCTGCCGTACGGGGCCCCAAAATTCCTGTCGCCGGCCCTGTGTGAGTCTGTGAGTCAGCCAGACTCCGTCAGGGCAGAGCGAGCAGCAGGCAGCAGCTTGTCCTGGCGGCGGCGTGGGCTCTCTGATTTAAAGAACAGCTCCGGCTGCGCTGCGGCCAATCAGTGAGCTGCGCAGCGGCGCCCACCATTACGGCACCGGTAGCTTCGGGGGGGGACGCCTTATTTTCGGGGGGACGCCTTATTTTCGGGGGGACGCCTTATATTAATGCGGGAGGCAAAACTGGAGGTACGTCTTATTTTTGGGGTACGTCTTATTTTCGGGGAAACACGGTACTAGCTATGGTGGGTGTTATAGTAGATAATCAGAAATTCCAAGTACCTGGAAACGCATCAGTTTGGGAGTTTAGGATCTGAACAAAAAATGCTCCCAAATTTTCTTTGAGACAAGGGAGAAAAAATAGGACAACATAAAAAGAAGAGAATGTAAGAAGGGGAACATAAGATGAGTCAAAAGCTTTCCTTTACTGACTTCAGCACTTTGGAGAGATTTGTTCGCCCATTCTGGACCCTTTACACTAGGTAAAAGGGCCAGAGCAACACAAAGTGTCTTTAAAAGCATTGTATCTTGAGGAGGGAGTATTTCTCTCATCCGGGCATTGTGGAAGACATCCATAAGGATGTCTTTTGAGGGCTCCCTTGCAAGCTGGGTGCAGGAGAGGCATGGGGGTGGGGGAGTAGGGTATGCATGGGAGGGCCACAGCACCGTGGAGGTTCTGAACAGTGCTGCAACTCAGAGGCAGCTGGGCGGCTGATGTAATTTGGATGGGCCCGCGAATCTGTCCATATTGCGTGACTGTGGAGATGCCCAGAATTGGGAGGACACAGAGGTGGCATAAATCCATTGTAAAGGTATGGTAGAAGTGAACCTTCCTGGCACCTTGACATGCCTGCAAGACTCACTGAGGGGAGAGGTGTGGAGAGTCTCTGTCCACTGGGTGTTCCTATAGTCTTAACCCCATAGAGGGGAGGGTTGGGGCTGATGGGGCTTAGCCCCAAAATGCTTCCAAGCAATAAAATAAACTCAACCCACTCTTGGGTCATTCCCAGTCTTCTAAACAGTTTATCATGGGGCTCAGTGCTTCTCTCCCAGTGGCTGTTACTTCTGTTTCTCCATCAGTAAAGCTCCCTTCACAGAGAGAGAGAGCTTGCTTCACCCTGCTTCCTCAGCAGTCAGCCCTGAACTGAGCCAGGTTCTCTCCTTTTATTCTCCCTCCAGACTTAGCATTGGATGCAGGGATAGTGGGGAGGGGCTAACCCGACCAATAGGATCTGTTTAACCCTTCCTCCACTGGTGAGGGACTTCTCTGGTTACACAAGGTGTGGTGAAATCAGTTGGGCCCTGTGAGGCTACTCATTGAGTAGGGCCAACTCTCATGAGTAAGGTCTATAGGATTAAGTCATTTGCACTTTTTTAACCTCTAGGAGTTGTGATGTACTATTTTACTTGGGACTTTTTTCAAATGCTTAATACATCTGGAATACATGGGTACGTTAGCTACACCATTATTCACATGTTGCTCTGTCTGTTTGCACATCTAAGTTATTAAAGCCCAGTTATTTTCAGAAGTTACTAGTACAAATACAGAAGGACCTCTTGGACCCTCTATTCATAACAGACTTAGACCTAATAATTGCTTTTTTTATTTCAAGTAACCCCTGAATTCTGTTTATTTTAACAAAGTGCCAAGAGTTAATAAAAGTAAAAAGAACTTTTTCAGCTAATGCTAAGTAGGTCACCTATTCCATCATCTCCCATTTCAGCATGCCTGACAAATAAACTCTGCTTTATAAAGCAATACAGAGATAAGAGACTACACTTATATTGGGACCTTTCACACAAGGAAATTAGTAGCATATCTTGCTTTTCATCTTCACAGAATCTGCGTATGGTTAGAGAGGAAGTTTTATATAATTTCTTTTGCTAGGCTAATTGGAAATGTCAAAAGGCAAGGTTAAACTTAGAAATGTGTGGCTTTAATCAAAAGTCAAACTAGGGGAATGGAAATTCTAACTTTTTGATCACACTAATTCAAAAAATCATGGTGTCTCTTGAAATCATGTTCTTTGCATAGAGCACACAATATTTAGCTAGTTTTAGCTGAAATATGGGAGCACAGGGGTCTTCCATTAAGAAAAGGGAATTATCGAGGGGCAGTTGCATTATTTTACAGTGTTTTTAGAAGGAGGCTATGCGGCTCACTTTGTATCGCTGCAGTGTTAGAAGGCAGTTTGGGGCATAATCTGTAACCTATGTATTTTAAATTACTTGGCTTTGGAGATCTGGGGCAAGTCCTTCTCTCAGTTACAAGATTTTCATAAGTCCCAATTTGGGTGCCCAATTTATAGAATCATAGAATCACAGGACTGGAAAGGACCTCAAGAGGTCATCTAGTCCAGTCCCCTGCACTCAAGGCAGAAGTAAGTATTATCTAGACAATCCCTGAAAGGTGTTTGTCCAACCTGCTCTTAAAAATCCCCTATGATGGAGATTCCTCCAACTCCCTAGGCAATTTATTCCAGTGCTTAACCACTCTGTCAGGAAGTTTTTCCTAATGTCCAACTTAAAACACCCTTGCTGCAATTTAAGCCCATTGCTTCTTGTCCTATCCTCAGAGGTTAAGAACAACATTTTTTCTCCCTCCTCCTTGTAACATCCTTTCATGTACTTGAAAACTGCTATCGTGTCCCCTCTCAGTCTTCTCTTTTACAGACTAAATAAACCCATTTTTTTTCAATCTTCCCTCGTTGGTCATCAGGGCCGGCAACAGGGGGTACTATGGGTACAGCTGTACCGGGCCCCCCGACTTTAGGGGGGCCCCGGTACACAGCGGTACCCGTTGTCGTCCCCCTTGTCGCCGGACCTAGAGAGCGGGGAAGGGGCGGGGAGGCGTCGCGGCTCTCCCCCGGACAAGCGCGCCTGGCCCCAGCAGGAGCTGTGAGCCCGGCCGGCAGCAGCAGCGCTGTCCGGGGGAGGGGGAGGGGAGGGCGGCTCACGCAGCTCTCGCTGCCCCGGGGAGGGGAGGGAGCGCTGGCTGGGCTGGGCTGGGAGGGGGCCCAGCCACTGTCGGCTGGGCTGGGGGGAGGGGAGCACCGGCTAGGCTGGGCTGGGGGGGGGGGCATCCGCTGTCGGCTGGGCTGGGGGGGGCGGCTGGGCTGGGGGGCCCCCCAAACTATCAGAGTAGGGGGCCCCCAAATTTCTGTCGCCAGCCCTGTTGGTCATGTTTTCTAGACTTTTAATCATTTTTGTTGCTCTTCTCTGTACTTTCTCCAGTTTGTCCACATCTTTCCTGAAATGTGGTGCCCAGAACTGGGCACAATACTCCAGATGAGGCCTAATCAGTGCAGAGTAGAGTGGAAGAATTACTTCTCGTGTCTTGCTTACTATACCCTGCTAATACATCCCAGAATGATGTTTGCTTTTTTTGCAGCAGTGTTACACTGTTAACTCATATTTAGCTTGTGATCCACTATGACCCCCAGATCCCATTTCGCAGTACTCCTTCCTAGGCAGTTATTTCCCATTTTGTATGTGTGCAACTGATTGTTCCTTCCTAGGTGGAGTACTTTGCATTTGTCCTTGTTGAATTTCATCCTATTGACTTCAGACCATTTCTCCAGTTTGTCCAGATCATTTTGAATTTGAATCCTATCCTCCAAAGTACTTGAAACTCTTCCCAGCAGGGTGGTATCCGCAAACTTTATAAGTGTACTCTCTATGCCATTATCTACATCATTGAGGAAGATATTGAACAGAACCAGACTCAGAAATGATCCTTGTGGGACCCCACTCATTATGCCCTTCCAGCATGACTGTGAACCACTGATATCTACTCTCTGGGAATGATTGTCCAACCAGTTATGCACCCATCTTATAGTAGCTCCATATAGTCTCTCCATCTAGGTTGTATATGAAATATTTTAATCTTTTCGGGGACTGGGTATTTCCTGAAATTTGATATCATTTTGTGCACCCAAATTAACTCATTGCTTTTCAATGTCTGGACTATAATATATACAATTTGAGCCCAAAATAGTTATGATTCAATCAGAAATGGATAGATTATGCCAGACCCTGAAAACCTCTTTATGCCATTGTCTGAAACCCCCGATGATGACTGACAAGAGCTAGAATCCTATATGACAGTCCACCAGTAAAACTTTATTCACATCTGTCATCTGAACCATATGTAGAATCTGATACTTCAACATGCTTCATAATTGCCCCAAGCAGTAACAGGGATTATTTATTGTGGTGTGATGGAATATGCCCACAAGGAAATAGGTGGCACTTAGAAGAAAAATATCAGGGAAGAGTTCTAGGATTTGGTTCTGTATTCCACATGTATTCCAAATCCCCATTAGTCTTGGGTGCATGAGAAGTGTGGGATGGGGAAACCAATGGTGAGGTGGAATTGTCTGCTACAAAAAGTATTGTAAACCCTAGGCTGAAATCTTGGTCCTATTGAAGTCAGTGGGAGTTTTGCCATTGATTTCAGTAAGGCCAGAATGTCACTCCAATGCTTTGGACATCTAAGTTCAGATTGGACAAAGTGTAAAGATTGTCATCTTGGTCATCAGTGGCAGTTAGATCCAGGAACTCTAGAACTAAGGAGGGCATGGACTTCTACATCTTGAGCTCCCAATGGGCTAGGTTCTCTGGTTGGCTGCCGTAGTAAGCACATAGCCTCTGTAGAGCAGGCATAGAGGAGATGATGTAACACGCACTGAGTGCTGGGCTGCAAAAACACTAAAAATCATAGCATAGAGCAGTGGTCGTCAAATTGGGGTGCGCAAGACCCCCCCCCCAGGGACCGTGGAACTTTCTGTGGCATTTTGGCGGACCTGGGAAGTTTGCCGTGGAAACGGGAAGTTCTATTTGTGTCCCGCAGAAATGCCGCCGACCGTGGAAGCTTGGCAGTCAGCGGCATTTTGGCGGACACAGCCCAGGGCAGCGAGAGGCATCGGGGAAGAAGAAAGGGGCCATGGTAAAAAAAAAATTTGAGAGACGCTGGAGTGAGAGGACAATATTACCGAGGCATATGCATGGGCTAGATAACTCATAGGCAGAGCTGATAGAAAAATCAACATACTTTACCTCCTCAAAAATCAAACAAAACACCTTCATTAAAAAAGTTGGACAAAAATTGTAATATCTCAATGAAAATATCCATATCAGAAACTTACTTTTAATTTCATTTTGAAACTCTTAATTTTGGTGTTTCAAAAACTGAAAAGGGTTTTTAGGTTTTCAGGGTTTTTTTTACTCCTTCTTTTCTGCACTCCTCACCTTTTAAAGAAATATTAAAAGGGGGGGGGGATAGAAGCCCAACTAAAAATTAAAAACTAAACTGAAACTTGAGATGTGAAATGAAACAAATGTCATCTGGAACTTTTACAACAAAATGTTCAGACGAAGACATTTCTTTTTCAAAATTTTCGTGGGGAAAGGATTTTGACCAGTTTAGTTTAGTTCTTGCCAGCTCTGCATATTGAGTATCTAGGGCTAGATTAACAAAGGCACATAAGCAGTGAACTTCTGTGAGTGATTCCAATATTCAGGCACCACTGACATTCTCAAACTCAGCGCTCAGCTGCCTCCTAACCCTAGCGCCTAAAGTCCCCTACGCACATAAGGATTCTCTACACTGTGCTTTAGTCTGCAGTAGTAGGGTGTACATTTTAGTCCACACAAGCATGTTGCATGCTAACTGGTCTGTGTGGACCATGCTGGTAGGAACTGCAAGTTCCCCATTGTGCGTTAACATTGTACTGTTTGTGCAGTTACCAAGGGTCATCCTGGAGTAGCAATTTTAAATCAAGATTGGATTTTTTTTCCCTAAAAGATCTGCTCTAGGAATTCTTTTGGGTTGGTTCTGTGTTATAGAGGATATCAGACTAGTTGATCACAGTGGTCCCTTCTGCTCTTGCAATCTAGGAAAGTCAGCTAATTGCTAATGCCTCCCCACAGCTAATGAGATACATGTCTTAAGTCCCAGTTTGATTCTCAAGCCAGGGTGTTGACCTGGGAGGTAAAGATTTGAATCCCCAACTCTACTGATTGTGGGGAGGGATTTGAAACCAGATCTCCTACATCTCAAGTGAGCACTCTAAACGCCAGGTTACTGTTTATGTCTCAATCTCTCCTATTGGAGCTTCTCCACATTGTATAAACTATTCACTGGATCAGCAACTTGAACCTAATCAGCAACTTGTATCCCAGCAGAGTGCCCTAATCAATGGGCTATAGAGTCAATCTAGCTCTCTGGCACAATTACTAGTTAAGCATTTTATACAAAGTGGAACAACTTCATAGGAGAGAAAGAGGAATTCTCTCTCTCTCTCTCTCTCTCTCTCTCCTTCTCTCCCTCCCTTCCTCCCTCTTTCTCTCTCTCTCTCTCTCTTCCCGCCCCCAGTGGTTAAGGTATCTTCTGGGGATGTGGGAGACTAGGCTTCAGTCCCTCATGCTCCAAACCAGGGAGAATAGGGGTCTCAACCATGTGGTAGAGTGCCTAGGAGTCAGGCATTGCAATGCTTTCGTCTCCTTTCTGAATGTTGCCCCTAGTCCTCTTGCAATTCAACATTTTCATTTTGTTTCTAACTTTTTCCTTGAAAAAGCAAGAAATTTCAAAAGTCAATTGTTTAGTTTAAACATTTAAGATTGGACCATTCTCCCAATGTGTTGCCTCTCTGTAATTAGCAATATTCATATTGTCATAGACATTCCCCGAAGAGTGGATTATAGGCATCTGGGAAGGTTTATGCCGTTATTTTTTTAAAATGATGTACTGTATCCAGAATTGAAAATATTCTTCATTTTGGTATATTCATACTTACCATTGGCCACCCTCGCGTCTCTCCAGGGTTCTTGTCCGGGCGTGTCCTTTTATGTGTGTTTTTTGTAAATTTGGTCACAGCAAAACTTGCAGCAAAAAAACACTTGACTGAAAACACCTGCAGCAGCCATGCAAAGTTTTCTTATTTATTAAACAAATTATGAAATATAGTACAGATTACCCCCAAAAGTTTAAGCAGCACTGGACTCAGCTTTCCTTTCTTTCTTTCTTTCCTTCCTTCTTTCCTTCCAAGAAGCAACCATGTTTACAAAAACAACAACAACAACAACAACAACAACAAAAACTGGTAATAAGAAGCCCAGGTCTGCAAACATGTATCAGCCTCCTGGGACTTCAACAGAATAGCCAGGGGCTCAAACTACTTATTTAGGTATCAAATCTGGATTCACATGCCCCAAAATATCATATTTACACTTAAAGTTAGAGCTGATCAGAAATTTTCCAACAGGATGTTTTTCAGATGGAAAATGTGGATCTGTCAGGACATATCAATTTCATCAAATTTTCTGATGGAAACTCGGTACCAGTTTGCCTGTCTCGTGGGCTGCCGCAGAGCACTGGCTAGAGCAGAAATTCTGGGTTCCCACAAGCCCTACTTAAAATACACTTTAAAGAACACTTCTTTATATCAGTGTTGTTATTGAGCAGTGCATCATCCAGATGCTGCTTGGCAGATTATGTTGTGGTTGAGTGATTATTGGGAATAATTATGAATATTGAAGTGTGTTGGTGTTAGTTGTGTTATCCTAATGCTTAGGTATTTAACACACTGCATTATTATATATTAATCCAGTGCTATAACCAGGTACCTTCTCTGATAAAGACCAGTCTTCCATAGATATGAAAGGACATAAAAGCTATTCTGAGCATCAAGCATATTTAGTACCTCACAAACTGTTTCATTACTTATATCTTTTTAAGAGACTTCTTTTGGATTTGAGCCCACTTCACCTTTAGAAAAAATAATGGAATTCAACACTAATGATTTTGGACCCAGGGTATTTCCTAGGGATTAGTGACTATTTGGAGTGGGGCGGGGGTAGTGATTTGATCCTGTTGTCAGGGGTAATTATCCCAAGCTAGTCATTAATCCCCAAGAAATTCCTTGTCTCAAGGTCATTATACTGATTATAGGCTGAAAATTACTAAAATCCCGTAGGCCATTATATTTTGTATGAATGACGTGGCTACAAAAATATATGTACAAGGCCTTTTAATTGATATCCATGATTGGTTGGAATGCAGATAGAAGATTCATTATATACATGCAGTTAGAACACAATGGTTTATGGAGAAAATGGGCTAATACCATCACATTATTCTTCACTTGATTATGGATTGTATTCTAAAATGGCTGGGCAGACTGTAGGTTTTTCAGAGCAGGGACGATCTTTTTGTAATGTGTATACAGGTACATACTGCACATGGTGATCATGGATAATGGTATACCACTCTAATTTGGGGTAGAGAATAGATGAGAGTATCTTGGATGGCTTTTAAATCTCAATTTAAAATATATACAATCTGAGCAGTGCTTGCCACATGAAAATATCCCTAGTGAATCTGTAACTTGCTGTCTTACTACGTTCTGTATAGTCATCTTGGATCACCTTCAGTCATGGGTGCTAGGGATTCAAATCCTGTCTCTTCCAAAGACTTTCAATGTGACTCTCAGCAAGCCACTTGATCTCGGTCTCAGATCTATGAAATGGCCATGATAAGACTTCTTTTCTCTGACACTTTGGCTATCTTCACCATTTAGGGAGAGAAGCTATGTTGGTAGAGGGCCTGGTACAATAGGCCCCAGTCTCAGTTGAGGTTCTATACACTAATGTAAAATAAGTGGGAAATAAAGACAGGGTGAAAGTCAACAGGGATAATAAATGATAGAAGACAGAAATGTAGGAATGGAAGGGACCTCAAGAGGTCATCTGGTCCAACCCATCCCCACCCCCTGCTGAAGCAGGACCAAGTATACTTAGATTATCCCTTTGTCTAACCTGCTGTTAAAAATCTCCAGTGATGGGAATTCCACAACCTCTTTAGGAACGCTATTCCAGGGCTTTAGTGCAAGACTGTATGTCATTCCCACAGATAATCCATGGCTCTTGTTAGATTGTGTAGTTTGCTTAATGCTTTGCTCAGAATAAAATGAAGGCTCTAATGTACATTTTTTTTACCTTATTCTAGCACTAATGGGAAAAGCTTGTTTAACTGCTGTACATAACTGGCCCCAGTGATTTCAGTGAGAACTATCCCCTGTTGATACTTGAACAGCTGCCCTGAGAAGCACTTGAGTGAAAATGTAATGTAATGATGTAAAAATGAATTCAGTTTTTCAGAATTATGATGTGATTTATTCATTGAAAATGAAATTGTGTAAGTGTGGCTCAGTTTATTCATTTATTTATTGAAGTCTAAAACTGTTGTAACCATAGCGGAATAAAGAACAGTTCAAGAAATACAGATGTTCGTAAGCTCTGATCTACCAGGAATTAGAAGAATCTTCCTTCTATATTATCAGTAGTTTTCTGGTCCATTTGGCAGTGATCAGCGGCTGACAACTCTATGATTATATATTAAACATGGCCCTAAATTAGAAAGATGAGAGAACTTGTATGTGTTCAAGGCTACTTATGGGGATTCAAAGACTTCAAGAAGCACCTGCTTATGCTACAGTTCCAGTGCTGAAACTCCACAGGGATAACACTAGTGGGGCTTTATGAAAGTGAATAACCTTGTGGCTAAAATGGAGAACGATGCATCGGGATAGTTATATCCTGGACTTGCCGTGTGACCTTGGGCAAGTCATGTAACCTCGGTCTCATCTGTAAAATAATATTACTTCTCCAAAGGAGTCTCTTTCAATAATGCATCTCTTATTTTATGAACTTTGGAATCCATAAATAATATTTAAAACAGAGAGGTCATCATATTGCAAGTGCCACAAAATCATAAGTCAGTAGAAAATAACATGTCCCAACTAAGGAAATGATGCCATGGTGGAAGAAGAAGAATGTCCTGGAAGATTTGTTTGTATGATTATTGTTTTAAAGGACAGAAGAGGTCATTATCATCATCTTGTCTGACATCCTCCATAATACAAGCTATAGAATTTCACCCAGTTATTCCTGCATGAAGCCCAGTGACTTGTGTTTGAATTTTCTAGAGCGTAACTTTTTAGACGGATATCCAGTAGTAATTGTTAAACCAGCTAAGAGAGAGATGTTTGCATTGCCCTTTCAAAAATGGGGGTGGCCCACGTCCCAAGAATACCTCTTTGCCTTTAGAGAGAAATGGAAGATCCCCTGCCTTTAAAGTAGGTGTAATTAGAGGGCCCATTCTCTAGTGGCTTAGCTTCTCCTCTGTCTTCCATTTATTCTCCCTTATGTTCACAGATGCCAAGAAAATCAGAAAGGACAAGACTTGACTCATCATGACAACTCTAAAAATGACATGAAGAGCCTAGAATATGGCCTTGATCCAGCTACCAAGACACTTTTGAATATCTCTTCCGCTTCCTTTTCTAGGCCCTGATCCAACAAAGCTCTTAAGCACCCTCTTAACACTAAGCACAGGAATAGTTCCATTGGCTTTAATAGGCTTATTCATGCTAGAGTTTAACTACTGCTTGAATGCTTTGCAGAATTGGGACTTCACTTTCAAGACCTTTCTTTCACCCTGGTTTCACAGCTCTCATCTGATATGCTGGACCAAATTCAGAAATGATGTGCACTGCGGTGTCCATTTGACCTTGCGCCAGAGTAGACTCTTGCAGTTACACTTGTTCTGATGTGTACGTTGATGGGTCTAACCATGTTCTCTCACTGGCATAAACCAGGAGTAGCTGCAGTGAAATGATCAGAATTAAAACAGTGGGAAATTGGTGTATCAGCAGCATGAGGACTGAGGTTAGTGTAACATGCTGAGGAGCTGGAACAAGGTGCGAGTCTAAGGAGGTTTGGAGCTGTTTTAATTTACACTCTTATAAACATTCTTCTGACTCCTGACTGGCCGACTGAAGTACACCAGCAGAGAACTGGGGCTTCAGTTGTAAATGACACCTGCTTTCCAGTAAACTCCTCCGCACAGTGGTAAGTTGGGTACAATTTCTCACAAAGTGGCCTCACAAAGCATTCCCTCGAAGCTTGTGTCACAACCTGTGCAGGGTGTCAGTGTGGACAGACTGGAGCGCTTTCCCTAGTGCGCTCTCCGAAGGCTGGTTTAACCCAGAGCACTCATGCTTCGGGTCAAGCCAACCTCGAAAGGAGAGGTTAGGAAGAAACTTCCTTTGTGGACAAGCTATTTCAAAGCTGCCTCATATAGAGGGTCTTGCGCCTTCCTCTGAAGCCACAGGAGGGCTCTATTGTTAGAGCCAAAGGACATCCTGCGGCCCATCAGGGTAATCTGATTTTTGGGCCACAAGACATTTTTCTGACATTGACTGTTTTCAGGCACTGCCCCCTGGAGCTCTCGATGACTGGGAATGGCGAACCAGGGCCATTGGGAGCTGCAGGGGGTTATGTCTGCAGACAGTCAAAATCAGCAGAATGTCTCACAACCTGTGATCAGATTACCCCGATAGGCCGTGTGCGGCCTGTGGGCCACAGGTTTCCCACCACTGTGCTAGATCTTAACAGCCATGGGCCTGAAACTATATGGGAATTCCTCCAGCAAGAAAGTGTTAGTCCTATTCAGTCCCAATGTTCTTGCTGCTTTCATTCTCTCCTCTTCTTTGCCATATTATATTTTATGAAGGTTTATTCTCCTTTCTGTTACAGACTTGTCAGTGCTCTTCTGGATACTTTCCAATTTCCCTCATTCTTTTCATTCTTTTGCCTCGTTGAAAAGTTCCCATCAAGTCTACAAATTCCCTCTATTCATTTTAAATAAGAACAAGGTACAGTTTTGCCCCTTCCCCCCCAACTCAAATCTACAAGCTCTGGCATGATTTTCATTGCTCTAGTTTCAAGGACAATGGTTCTTTCAAGGACCCTGGTGGTGTATGAAGGATCCTCATCCAAAATGAACAGTAATTTGTATGGCAGTTGAATAGCCTTTATTTAAATTCCTGGGTAATGGAATAATCTGGTTCATTTTCATCATTTATAAAAAACACAAAAGAACGAGAATTTTTTCTGATGTTTGATTTCCCCAGTCCCCCTTGTATAGCTGATAGCTTTTCAGGTTAGAATGGTCAGTATGTCTTGTTCTTCTTGAAGGCTTTGCTGCCTACAAATAAAAAATGAAAAGGAATGTATGTGATTCTAACAGCATCCCAATGCAGGAGGACAAGGGGGTCATTGGTATCTGGTAGAGAGTTTCAGCTGGCCTGACCAATTGAATGTATCCCAACTCACTAATGTCATAACCTGCGTCTAGAATGTGTCATATAAGATATCGATGGAAACCTAATAACTTGATGATCACTAATATTGTTATGTGGTCTATGTACAGAGGATAAACTCACACTTGCAAATATTGGAAATTATTATCAAAGTGTGTCTGCCAGATGGGTCTAAAGTTACCCCATCCTAAACAAAGAAATGTGGTTCTTCCACTTGGAAGTTATTTCCAAGGTACATTAAGGGACAATGGGAATGAAATTTACATAAAAAGTAAACAGGCCCGTCAAGCCAACAAGGGGAGGCAATAGCCACTCAGCATCACAACATGAGGAGACACTGTAGGAAACCGATCAATTTGCCTTTCACCAAACACACAAGCAGGGGAAGAAACGAGCATGGAACCTCCTTCCCTACTAGACTCTGTCTCCTTCTTCACAGTTCAAATGGGCTTTACTTTGGTGGTTAGTCTGAAGAAGGATCCATGTCAAAGGTACACTGGACTATGAGAAGAGAACCCTAAGTTATCTTTCACCTATGAAGACAAAAGAACCAAGTTCTTTGGACTTTGTTGGAGATCTTGACCAAAGAGGTTGGTCAGTCATCTTGCTGGAAGGTAGATCAGCAAAGAAATTACCTAGAACAAGGGCTGTAGCTTGTTTTGTTAAGTTTCAGCTGCTAGAATCACATTTCTGACTTTATCCTTTATCCTTGAACTCACCTAAAATCCAGTCTCCTTTTGTTAATAAAATTGTTTTACTTTACATGTAAACTAACCCAGTGCTGTGCTGGATTTAAAGTGAGTATTAACTGCAGTTAATGTGGCAAGTTGCTGGGTATTGTATATTTAAAGGACAAATGGACCGTATCTCTATGAATGGCCCAGGAGAGGGCTGGACATGGCTGATCACACGGGTTTTGGGAAAATTCAGGACTGGGGAGTGTTGGAGGCCAGTTTTAACCAAGGCTGGTGGCAGCTAGAGTCTTGCACTGATATAAAGAGCAGGCTTCTGAATCAGGGTGTTGAACCAGGGCTTAACACAGACAGAGCTGCACATTCCTGGCTGGAAGCGTCCTGTCAAGATTGCTACAGCAGCAGGGCATTCTGAAGCACTCATCCTTGGGTATTCCTTTCCTTTATTCAAGTGGAGTTTCTGTAAAACAGGGCAGGTACCTTGGGGATGGGGTCCAGAAGAACATCACCTAAATCCATAGCCATCCCTCAGTCCCCTTCTCTGCTCAGTGGAAGAAGCTGGAGTCTGCTGTTGCCTCCAGGCTAATGAAGGCTTTTCAGATCCATACATTTGAGGTCCAGTCATGCAGATGATGCATCCAGTGGTGCTGAGGAACCCAAGATCAGTGATTCACTTGTGATGGCCCATGGATGGGTTGTTTGCATGGGTTGAACCCAGGAATCTGGATCTAAAAGCACATGAGCTGCTATTAGTTGAACTCAAGGACCAGAGCTGACATCCTGGCTTTGTTGAAATCAGTGGAGCCAGGATTTCATCCCAGGCCTGTTTTAGCTTGGTGGCAATGGCATCCTTAAACCTTGTACATAGTCTCTAGTGGCGGAGAAAGACACTGCACTATGATCCAATGAGGCAAAATGTTTACAGCTGTAATCTAGTGGCCTGATCAGATCAAGGGATGGTGGGGGAGTAAATGTGTGTAGACAGGAAGATTACTGACCCACTTATTGTCCCCTATGAATATCTGGAGGAATATGAAGCACCTCCTTGTATGTGTTCCCTGACCCAGGCCAGCAAAGACCATTACACATCATGCCCTCCCTAGATTTCTCAGTGCTTGGTAGGAGTAGTTGCTCTGGCTGTGATCACTGATTAGGTTCTATTGTAACAGAAGTAGAGGTCCAAATGCTATTGTAGCCCTGTTGTGCTGGGTGCTGTGCATACGCATAGTAAGGATACGGCTCCATTACCTGCTGAATTGGCGGGTATCAGGGTATCAGGGTTTGATTTATCGTGTCTCATCTAGACGTGATAAATTGATCCCTGAATGGACGGCTGTACTCCACCTTGGCAGAAGGAGTAAGCAGAGTCAGTGGGGGAGCGGCTGCGGTCGACTTGCCACCGTGGGGATGGCTAGGTAAGTCGAACTAAGATACTTTGACTTCAGCTATATGAATAGAGTAGCTGAAGTTGCGTATCTCAGTTTGAACTGCCCCACCCTCAATGTAGCCCAGGCCTGAGAGTCAGTCTGTGACCAAAGAACTACAGTCTTAATTACAGAAAAGGGACAAAGGAGAGGAGAAAAGAAGCAGTATCATCCTCACTTTACAGGGAACCTGAGGCATGGATATTTAATGACTTGCTCAGTGTTGCACTGGAAGTTTGTGTGTTGGGAACCGATCTCCTGAACCTCACTCCGATACTTCCATGACAAGATTCAAAAGGACCTTGATAAATTGAAGGGTTGGTCTGAACTCAACAAGGTGAAATTCAAAATAGACAAGTACAAAATACTACACGTAGGAAGGAAGACTCAAATGCACCAGTACAAAACTGGGGAGCAACTGAGTAGCCAGTAATACTTCAGAAAAAGATCTGGGGGTTATAGTGGATCACAAATGGAATATGAGTCAACCATGTGATGCAGTGGCAAAAAAGGGTTAATATTCTTGGGTGTATTAACAGGAGTTTTATGTCTATGACAGGGAAGTAAAATTATCCTGCTCTTCGTCACACTGGTGAGGCCTGACCTGCAGTACTGGTTTGAGGAACCACATTTTAGGAAAGATGTGGACAAATTGGAGAGAACCCAGAGGAGCGTATCAAAAATGATAAAAGGTTTAGAAAACCTGACCTCACTCTGAGGAAAGATTTTTAAAAATGGGCATATTTAGTCTTGAGATAATAAGATGGAGAGGAGACCTGATAAGTCTTCAAATGTTTTAAGGGCTGTTATGAAGAGGACTGTGATAAATTGTTCTCTATGTCCACTGAAGGTCGGACAAGAAGTAATGGGCTTAATCTGCAGGATAGGCGATTTAGGTTGGATACTAGGGAAAAACTTTCTAACTAAGGGGGTTGTTAAGCACTGGAACAGGCTTTCAGGGAGGCTTTGCAGCCCCCATCATTGGCAGCTTTTAAGAACAAGTTAGACAAACACTTGTCAGGGATGATCTTGGTTTACTTGGTCCTGCCTCTGTGTCAGGGGATGGACTAGATGACCTCTTGAGGTCCCTTGATTAGCGTCCCTTGATTTGTGTCAGAGCTGCACATGTGCCTGCTCCTAATTAGGACATGAGTGTCTAGGCCTGCTGCTTTGGCAGCATGTACAGGCTAGTTTTGGTGGGTGCTTATATCACTTTCTTCACACGAGAGCTGGATTCAGTTCCCAGTTCTGCTACAGACTTCTTGTGTGACCTTCGCCAAAGCGACTTAGTGTCCCTGCCTCAGTTAACCATCTTTAAAATGGGGATAATGGCACAGTCCTACATCACAAGGGGTTTGTGAAGAAGAATGCTTTAAAGAGTGTGAGGAACTCAGACACTGTGATCATGGGGCCGTATGAGTACTTTGTTGCGTAGGTAGATAGACACTTGCCAGAATGTATCCTATAGTGGCTGTTCATGTGGGGGTTCAGGTTTGTTTGTTTTTAGTTTTGCCTGAGTAAAGTAGGTGTGATTGGAGCTGTAGCCCCTAGTCAGCCTGCACAGAGCTTACTGCAAGATCATCATTTTTATGGAACCATTATGCCAAATGAAAGCAGGGTTCTCAGAAAGGGATAACAAGCACTCTACTTGAGTGACGTTTGATGCACAGCTACAGGGACAAATATTCTTACGAGAAACCAGGCCAGCGTGAGAATGGCTAATGACACTGCTGGCACACCATGGGCAGAGAAACTTTAATGCAGGTAATAAAATCCCAGAGAGAAAGCCAAATGGCTTGTCCCTGACATGCATTGGCCAAGTATGATCAGCCTCTTACAGATTTATGTGCATGTGAGATCCAGACGAAGCTGCAGGGTTTCAATTGAGATAACGTGCATACTTAAAAAGCAAAAAAAAATTACCGACTCTGTGGCCGAGGTGGATAGAATCTAATTGGAGAAGCAAATGAATAAGAAACATTTTTATTGCATTTTTGTGCCAAGTTGTATGGACAGCTCAGCAATTAAATAACTAATCGTACTTAAGAGCACTGGTGATTTATGAGATGAGACACCACACATCTCAGTTGGCTGGGAAGATTGAAAGTTTCTGTTCAAGGCAAACAAAAGCGGAAAAGATGCCAAACTTAAAAAATGTACATTTTGAGCTTCCATTAAGTTGTGTTCTAACTGCAATGACTCCGTTCAAGATAAATAGCGTTGCTGCAGCAGAATCTTCTTTACATAGACCCCATTTTTATTTGAAACTAAACAATTTTGCAGTAAATGGAATGTAATTTGTTCAATTCACTTTGTGTTTATCCACATTTTTGTGATGTCCCTATTAATTCAGCTTCGATTTGTTCTGTTTGTACAGTGCCTAGCACAGGGTGAGCAAACCTTTTGGCCTGAGGGCCACATTGGGCTTCAAAATTCTATGGAGGGCTGGGTAGGGAAGGCTAGCCTCCTAACCGGGAGCTCGGGGTGGCAGACAGAATTAGCCCACGGGCCGTAGTTTGCCCACACCTGGACTAGCATAATGGAGTCCTGGTCCATGCCCAGGGTTCCTAGATGCTATGTCTACCCTGCAGCTGGAAGCGAGCTATACAGATGTTGTAGTTCAGGTGGCACCTTGAGCGCTCAAGACCACCAGACCCTCTGGCTCTCAGCTTGCTGGCTCTAGCAGAGCCCCGAAGCCCACTTTGCTATTTTTTGTGCACTAACTCGAGTGAAGCGGGCACGGGTCTGTCCACCAGGGTTGGGAAGCTGCTTCCCATTGCAGTGTAGACAGGTCCCTAGGTTGGTGATCCTCAAACTGTGGGTGCACCCCTCTGGGGGTGGGAGCAGAGGAACATTCAGGGGGGCACACATGGCGAGGCCTTGGCCAGCTCCCATGGTGGGCGGGGAGCGAGCGCCACCTACTCCCACTCTGCCCCTTGCCCAGGTCTGGCCACAGTTCCACTCCATCCGCAGCTCTGCCCTCAGTCCCTCTCCACCCCCAGACCTGCTCCACCTCTAGCGTCAGCTCCTATCCCATACGCAGTTCTGCTCCCAGCTCTGCCTTCAGCCCAAGCTCCCCTGTTGAACCATCAGTGCAGTAATGGGGGGGAGGGGCATGGACAGACTCCATTACTGGTAACAAGAGGAAACAGCAGGAAAAATTTGGGCACCCCTGCCTGAGGTGCTACATTAATACAGATAACAGGCAGACAGGGTCACCTGTTTATTGTCTTGTTGCTATCGCCATAGGACCCAAGCACAGTGTGTTGTATCGAAGGGCTACAGTGACACTTACAATAGCAAATTGGCAGTGAAAACTCACCCAGGCCTCTCCTTTGGGGGGCTAGGTTGTACTGCCTAAGGGGTGCTCCGCTGCTGTACTGCCATGGATCACAGCAGCAGAACAGATGGTAGGTCTGGGAGAAATATTCCCTCACCTTACTTGGGGGAGATAGGTCAGGTCATTCATCTTAGTGGAGCAGTTTCCTCTCCTCTCGGCATCTATTGGGCAAGGAGGGCAGCAGTCCTCCCACCCTGCCTCCTTCCTGCCCACTCACGCACTGGTGGAAGCAGGCGGTGAGCTGACCCTGCAGCCGGAGTCATAATATGATCAGGACAGTGGGCGCTGGGGAAGGGGCAGCTTATTCCCCTGAGAGGCCTCAAAGGCAAAAAAAAGAAAAAAACCAACCCACCCTGTGGCATCAAGTCTCGCAGCCCGAGTCTATGGACCCAGGCTTCCTGGGCTCATATGGCAGTGCTAAAAATAGACACGAAGATATTTCAGCAGGGGCTCTGAATGCCACGGAGAGGGATGGGTTTTGGAGCCCAAACTCCAGCTCGAGCCGGAATATCTACCTGGCTATTTTTAGTGCCGTAACGTGACCCCCATGAGCTCGAGTCTGTAGTCCTGGGCGCTGAGACTAGCTGGCACGGGGCTATTTTTGCAGTGCAGACATTCCCGGTGACGAGTAAAACAGGAACCTGTGGGACTGTGCGTACAGTAACGTAACACTTGGTGTGAGCAAGGGGAGCAGAATTAGGCCCTCAGACCAAGGTGTTCAAAAATGGGGGACTAAAGTTAGTCTCCGAAGCCCCTAATTAGGTGCCTAAATAAGTAGCCTGGATTTTGACAGTGCTAAGCAGCCCGAGGCTCCCTTTGATTACAGTGGGAGCTGTTAAGTACTCTGCTTCTCCTGACAACTGGGCTGTTTGCTTAGGCACCTAATAAGGATTTAGGAGTCTAACTTTTAAACCTCAATTACTGGAAAATTTGGCTGTAATTTTCAACCACTGCAACCAGAATAAAAATGCAAAACCTTCCTCATCCAACTCCCCTCAGGAGAAGCTGGGGTACACATCTGCAAACAAGGGGCTTTTATTCTGCTGCTCCCTAGACAGAGTTTCACCATCTTGGAGTTCACTTTGACTCCGAGTCTGGCCCCTGTGTGTGAGCTGATCAGCTATGCAGGGTGCTATGGTGAAGTTTCCTTCCCCAAACTGCCTATTCCTAGTGTAGCAATGGAGCCAAGAAATTGGTAGCTACATCGGTATCAGGACTAGAGCAACCGCCACACGGCTTGTGTAAATCCACTGGTGAGTCGAGCTGGCACAAAATGCAGATCTGGTGATGCTGAAACCTTTCCCGGACTGGCATTGGTTCGACCTATTCGTTTTGGGGAGGGGGGAGCAAACCACAACCACCAAAATTCAGAACAAATGTTTCAGTTCAGCATTTTCTATCTGAAATGGTGTAATTTGAAACAATGCCTCGTTTCAGTTTCCTTTTAATTTAATTTAATTATTTTTTTTAATAAATTTTTTTTAAATGGTCAAAATGAAATTAGATGTTTCACTTGAGCCTTTTATTTTACTATTGGCCAGACATTTAAAAAAAAAGTTAATTTTTGGTTTGACCTGAAAATATTGTTTTTCTTTCAATTTTTCAGGATTGCTAGTAAACTGAAAAACATTATTATTCTCATGGCTCTACTGGCCAGTGCATATTACAGGATCCCTTCCCCTGCCCACTCTCTAACTAGGATATGTGTCTGTTGCAGCTGCAGCTACCTATAGCAGTTTGTGCTTTTATTCCTGGAGGTTCCCCAGTTCATTTCCTGCTTCTTCCATCAGCTCACCATACAGGGACTGGTTATACCCCTAGCAGCCAGTTTCACTCTTTGAGGTTTGTATTGCATTCTTCAGATGATGCCTCAGTGTCCATATCCAGCTACTAGCTTCCCTCGTGGCCGAGCATTGTGATGGGATTTCAGGGCCTACTTTATCTATCCAATTATGCTTTTTATTCAGCCAAGGTCATTTCAATGTTTCCATTTCATTTGAGATCATGGGATGAGCTGTATAGTAATTTGAATGGCTGTCTCAGTGTGACCTTTTCAAAAGCTTTCATAGCCTGGGATGTATTTTGAAGGAAATGGGCAACATTAAAAGAAAAAAAATCTATATAGTCACTGAGTAGGTTTAGAACTGGAATAGAAGCATCTCTGTCTTCAGAGTAGCTATGTGGATTTTACACTATTTGTATTACAGAATAATGGTTGCTCTTTATAGTCTCTCTCTTTCTCTTTTTAAAATCTATTTATCTTAGTTAAGAGAAGGCTAAAGGTCTACGAGTACATGGATGGGGAGAAGATTTCTGACAGTTGACAGCTCTTTAGTCTAGCTGACAAAGGCATAACAAAATCCAACCTCTGGAAGCTGAAACTAGACAGATTCACACCAGACATAAGGAGCAATTTTTAAAGTGAGGATAATTAACCCCTGGCAGAATTGGCCTAAGAATGCAGGAGGGTCGTTTTTACACGATTGTCTTTAAATCAGATTAGTTCTCTTTTGTAAACTCATGCTCTAGTACAATCAGGGCTGGCTGCAGGAATCACTTGCTGAAATTCTATAGCCTGTGTTATGTGAAAGGTCTGACTTGATGCTCATAATTGGTCGTTATGGCCTTAAAATTGATGCAAAGTATCCTAAAAAGATTTGAATATCCGCAGTGCAAGTGGACAGTACCTCTGTTATACTAAGGCACCACAACAGTCCTTCCCATTCCTACTATCGCTTGTTTAACATACTGAAGTCAATACAGTCTCTTTGCTGGGTGACGGAACATAGATTCAGTAGACTCTCGATTATCCGGGATGATAGGGAAAAAATAATCCTGGTTAATAAAATCCCGGATAATCACCATCCATAGGAAATATGGGGTTGGGGGGGGGTGGGGTTTGGTTCACCAGCCACTCTCTGGGGGGTAGTGGGGTGGTTGGTTCATCTGCTGCGCTGAGCCCTGGTTGGTTGGTGTGTGTGTGTGTGTGTGTGTGTGTGTGTGTGTGTGTGTGTGTGTGTGTGTGTGCGCGCTTTAGGCGGCAACAAAGCCAGAGCCGGTTCTGCGAGTTAACCAGATTTGTTTTTGACATCCTGGTTAATCCACAACATGGTTAACCCGATCCTGGATAATTGAGAGTCCACTGTACATCACTTGCAGAATCAAAGCCAAACTCTGCACCTCAATGACAGTCTGCTTCCATTTCTCAGAGAGAAATGCAAATTCTGGTATTGCCAACCTCAAGAGATCGAAAATCACGAGAATGCCCCCCCAAAACAATGAGATTTGTGTTAATGCTATAGAGTATAGTTGTTCCATCTTTTGATTTTTGAACTCCCCCATATCCATCTCCAGTGTATGTGTTACAATCAGTGTTCCTCATTTACCTACATTTAATGGCTAAGGTGATTTTGGCCCTTGCTATGGGAAATCTCAGCTGCTTGTCCCTGTCGAGCCATTAATCCAGCCCCCGCAGCCTCCCATCAGTTCTTTCCACATCCACTCCCGTCAGTTCAAACCCCCACCCCCCACCAGTCTGTACCACCTAGGGTTCTCCATCCTCCAGTCCCTTGCTTGGTGTGACTACAGTGGAGTCCCCTCTCCTTCCCAGGCTGGGGCATGGGGATGATTCCATGGGCTCCTCACCCTCCTCTGTCCCTTCCCAGGCGGTGTTCTGTAGCAGCGAGACGGGGGAGCAGAAGTGCTGTCCTGTCCATGTTTCTCCCAGGAGGGGAATCGGAGGAGGGAGTGAAGATGAGTTCCTGGGCCTGTGAGAATGAGAGAGCAGCTCCTGGTAGGGCTGACCTTGTTGCCAGATGAGCTCCAGCCCCCTTGGAAATTCCACCACTCAGGAAACTATCATGGGGGTGGGGCATGCCGGGATAGCTCAGTGGTTTGAGACTTGGCCTGTGAAACCCAAGGTTGTGAGTTCACTCCTTGAGGGGACCATTTAGGAATATGGGGCAAAAATCTATTGGATGATTTAGTTGGGGATTGGTCCTGCTTTGAGCAGGGGGTTGGACTAGATGCTCCCCTGAGGTCCCTTCCCACCCTGATGTTCTATATGATTAAGTCACAGATTCTGTGACCTTATAGGACTCAGCGTCAGCAGAGAGAGTGGAGCTGGGGCTGTGCAACCTCCACCCCACTGCAGCAGGAGCCGGGACTGTGTGGCCTATAGCTTCAGCTAGGGCCAGAGCCAGGGCTATATGCCAACCTCTGCTTCCAGCTTCAGCCAGGCCTGGAGTCAGGGTTGTTGTTCATCCCCATGGCAGTTGTGGCAACACTGTGGTTGTGCCCTGTGGGGCTGGACCAGGGGTGTCCCCCCACCATGGCACTGGGGCACGGGCTGTCAGTCTCCCCCTCCCTCACTGTCATTTCTTCCCATCCCCCCATCACTTTTAGTGAAAGTCACAGACAGGCCACTGCTCCCGTGAAATTTTGTTTATTGAAGGTGACCTGTCCGTGACTTTTACTAAAAATAACCTGGCAAAACCTTAACCTTAATCATGAGAGTTGACAATGCTGAAATCCTTTCCGGAGTTGATTTAAATAAATACTCTCTGTCTGTATGATCTTTGGAGGTTGGGAGAATTAGACACAGCCTTGGGGATGGGTTGGCACAGAAAGGCACGGAATAAGGGCAGCCCATCTTATGGTTGCAGAAATAAAGGTATATGTTCTATGGACGTGGAGACAGACAGACACCATTGTTTCTTATGCGTCTATGCAGTTATGTGCACTCCATATCAGTGTTTGCATAGTGAAGGGAGGAAATGACAGAGGTTGGGAAGCCTCGGAGGCTTTTCTCTGCCCCCTTTTCGCATATGCATTACAACAAGTCTTCAATGACCAGATCTCATACTGTTATGTCCATAGAGCACTTGCCGTCTTCCGTGTATAGGTGGATTTTCCATGCTATTCATATATTTCAGGTTTAATATTAGTTAGAAGCCGTAACTTACCATCACAGTGTGGATCCTGGTAGTTCCTAAAAACACTGTAAACAATACATTGTAAGAGAAAGCCCCAGCCTTGAAGAACTCACAATATATATATAGACAAAGGATGGGAGAAAGGAAGAAGCCATATCTCCTGAGTCCCAATTCAATTCATTAACCCCGGTAGAACTGGTAGGGGATTTTTTTTGGCAATCCTAGTGCTCTAATTAAAACTTGTTTGGGAGAGGGAGTGTCAAAAAATGCCAATTTCTTGAAATCAAAACATTTTGTGGGATAGGGTCAGTTTCAGTGAATTTCTGCACTTGGAATTTTTTAAACAATAAACAGTTTCAAAATGATTGAAACAAGGCATTTCAACATTTTTAAATAACTTTTTGTTTAGAAATTGAAGGTGATTAAATAAAAACAACATTTTTAAACAAACATTCAAGTTTAAAACAAAACATTTCAAACTTTTGGAAATGAAATGTTATAATGGCTCTGAACTGAAAATTTTTGAATTTTCATTTGATGACAATTCTGGGGTTTTTTGACTTCTCAGCCCGGTTTGGGATAGGAAAATATTCTGAATCTCAAATTCTTACAGGTCAGGAAAACTGTTTCCTGTTCAGCTCTAATGACAAGTCTCTATTTCATTGAGAAGCCATCAAGTCCAGCCTCCTGCTCTCAGGCAGGACCAAATACCTGTCAGGGATGGTACATTTATTTGTACAACCTGTTCTTCAAAACCTCAGAAGATAGGGATTCCGCAACCTTCCTTGAAAGCCCATTCCTGTTAGTTTTTGTCTTTTGCTATTTTTTCTTTAAATTCTTTTTTGGCCTGCCTAATTATACTTTTACCGTTGACCTGCCAGAGTTCATGGTCCTTTCTATTTTCCTCAGCAGCTTTTGGCTTCCAGTTTTTAGGGGATGTCTTTTTATCTCTAACTTTTACTCTGCTGTTAGCCATGATGGCATTTTTTTGGTCCTCTTACTGTTTGTTTGTTGTCATTATTCTGAATTACCAAATTTTATTATTTTATTCAGGGTATACATTTAGTTTGAGTCTCTATTATAGTGTTTCAAATGGTTTCCATGCAGTTTACAGGTATTTTACTGTTGTGACTGTTCCTTTTTATTTCCATTTAACTACCTTTAACTATCATTTTTGTGTAGTCCCATTTTTAAAGTGAAATGCTACTCTGGTGGGTTTCTTTGGTATTTCCCTCCTACTGGGATGTTAACTTTAATTGGATTATGGTTGCTATTATCGTGCGGTTCACCTATATTCACCGCTTGAACCAGATTCTGTGCTCCACTTAATACTATATCAAGAATTGCCTCTACTTTTGTGAGTTCCAGAACTAGCTACCCAAAGAAGCAGTCACATCTACTGCTTCCCCCTACCACTACTAAGTCAGTAACACTGTCAAAGAAGAATTTAGGTTGGTTTGGTATGATTTGTTCTTGACAAATCCATGCTGGCTATTCCTTATAATTCTATTTTCCTCTAAGTGCTTACAAATTAATTATGTAATTGTGTGTGTGTAAAATGCATAAAGGCATATGTGTTTATCACATTTCTTCACTGATTTATCTTTGTATTGTTAAGTATTCATAGTGTTCCTCCCATGAAATGGTTTATTAGCAGCAAAGGGAAAGGCGGGACAGAAGCTGCTGGTCACCCACTCTGATCATGGCTAGCTTTTGGTTCTGACAGGCTGTGACAGAATTGATTATTTTTACCTGACTACCTTCTGCACATTTCTCTGTAACTCAGGCATGGACTCTCTCTTCCAACAAGATGAGATTTCTGCTGTCACCTTGCTTTCAGTGTGTCTCTCATTTGCTGTCACCCATCTACCTGTGCACAAACATTTTGTGGCAGTAACCATGGGAAATAGCTGGCGGGATGATGGCTAGGAGGAATTAGATAGGAACAATCTATTTTTGTTTACCTGTAATGGAGGAGAAGACCATAGTCTAGACTGAACACTACTGACCTGACTGAGTGGACAGTGTGGAAGACTGAAAATGAGATCTTGTGTTCTCAGCATCATAATTTCACTGGGGCTGGATGAAGTGTCTTGTGATTGGTTTCAGCTTTTTGCAGGGACTTCAAGTATTCATTTCCTAACAGTTTTAGGACTGGATTTTCATTTACACTAAGGCCCTTGTACACCCCTCAGGCAACATACAGTGGCTTGAGAGTGAGTGTGAATTAAACTTAAGTAAATCTGCCTGAATAGTGTAAAGGGGCCTTAGTGTATATCTGAATCAGACCCCTGGGGTAAAATATTGACCCCATTGCAGTCAATGGCAATTTTGCTACCAATGTCAACAGAGCCAGAATTTCACTCTTTGTGTTCAGTCCAATATCCTGTTCAGATTTTTATACTCCCATCACCATAATTTCTGAGCACTTTCCAGAGTTAAAATTCATAGTGTGCGCTTTGTGGCAGGAAAATTTCTTCTCAATCTCACTCCAGTGGGGAACACAGGGTAAGTGAGGGGGATTTTTTGTTCTCAGAAATCTCTGCAGGTTAGGAGTTTCTGCACGGAGGAGCAAAGCTGCACGGAGGAGCAAAGTGAGGTTTGTGTTTGGCTCTGTGTGTGCTGATGTTCTCGTCGTCCTTATTCCCTGTGGGAGGGATCATTTTGGGCCTACTGCCATGAAAGCCCTCCATCCCATGGCCCAGCTGATGCATTCATCCTCATCCTCAAATGTCTTGCTGCAGCATTAACTCCTGGGGAATACTGTTCTGTGTGGCATGTAGAAGGTGGAGAAGGGATGATGTGGAGGTGATTTAGCCCAAAACATGTTTCTGTTTAGTTTGAGGAGGAAAAAAAAATCAGCTCAGTTTTTACTTGCAATTCCCAGATTTTTAATAAATCAGTTACTGGATTTGGTAGCACACCTCGACCCATTTGGAATGACAGTGGTAGTGTCACAAAAACATAATTAACCAAGCAATCTGTTAATGTACAGAGCAGTGGATCATTATTATACACTGTAGCTTTCTGTCCCAAAGTCACCTATTTGACTGTACTTGGCATCTGTACTTTGGCTCTCATCTCTACTGCAGCAATCCATAATTCTGCATCCCACCCATGTTAATTCAGACATGCACTGTCTACAACTCCCATGCACTCCAGAGCTACCAGAGTGTAGAAAGTGCTTCATTTATAAAGGGGAAATGAAAGCTCCAGTAGAGGGTTGCAACTATTACAACTATTGGATTAGTTGCAATAGGCCTATAATTAGCTCTTATTTAAAAAGGCATATGGCTCCAACAGATGGGAAAGGAAGAAGCAAGTCAGATAAACAGTTCTATTTGCATGCGACTTTCTGGTCTTCTGTTGTGGATTTTTTGCAGTATACTGCTTGGTTTTTAATGTTCATTCCAGGAATGTCTCCAAGTTCTACTTTTCTGTAGCAAAATTAGCAGGACCGCAAGTGTCTATAAACTGTGACTACAGCAAGGGAAGCTATTTCTCAATAGTCCTGGGTAACAAGTTCCAAAGGCACTGTTTCAATTGTTACCAGGCCTGAGGACAGGAGTGAGCTGTCTACAGTCTCTATGTGTGGCCATGCTCTGGTTTGGTCAAGGCTTGTGCTGGATCAGCATCTATAACATTTCCTGCAGCTCTGGAGCACATGAGAACCCATGGATGGGGAATTCGCTGGGGCTTCCCTAGGATGTGCAGGCAAACCTCGACTTGCAGGTGTGGTGGGGGCTTGCTGTGCCTTCCGTGTGCCCCAGTGAGAAGTGGGGGGCATCAGGAGACTAATTACAAATCCTAGTTTTGCCTGGTCTGTGGGGTAGAACCCGAGGTCAGAACAGGAACTGCAGATGAAATTGGTGGAGGAAGCCTCTACATTTTTGGCAGTCTCCATTGCAACTAGGAGTATTAATTATGTGGCCAGGTAGGCTGCACCATTTTTGCTCACAACATGAGACGTTCCCTTCTGAGGGCTGTCAACCCATTCAGGTGTATTTGAGACCTGCTGGGTAGGTGGCCTTCTGCTGCCATGTCCCCAAAGGCCCAGCTTTCTTCATGGGTTATGAGGAGTCCAGGCAAACTGTCAGGATCCTGGGCAAAGGTAGGCAGGACTAGTGGCAGGAGCTTGGGAGCCAGGAACCAAAGCCAGGGGTCAGAGCTTGTTGGAGTCAAGAGTCAAGCTGATGGCTAGAGCTCAAGGTCAATACCAGGTATCGGGGTCAGTGTGTGAGTTTTGGGAGTCAGTCAGGAGTCAAGATCCAAGTCAGAGCTGAGGTCAGTCTCGGGAGTTCAGAGGCGGAAAAGCATGCTAATCATGGCAGCTAGCTAGGGAGTCACATGGTTGCCTGGACACTTCTGGTCTACCTCATGGGCTTCTCTAGAATCCAGGCGCCAATAATGGGTCACTAAGGCACTTGTCAGTTGGATCAGTTGAGGCGGAACTTCCTGTGGCGTGCAACCTCTGCAGATTGTGTGTTGCTGGGATGGGCTAAATTACAGCATGAGGATGGTATTTACCTAGTAGCCCTGAAAGCCCAGGTTCAAATCCTGTCAGTCCTCATATGAGGGCACAATCCAAGCAGGACTGAATAGGAGGAATAAGGGACATCACCTTCCCTGTGCAGCCTAAAAAGGACTGCGTCAGTCTAGTGCAGAGAGACTAAGAAGCATGTGGAACATAATTTGCTTTAGGGTGGGGATCATAAATAGATTTCTCTGGGGAGAAGATATTTTTTGCACATTTCAGCATTTTCATTGCTGAGCTTTGCTGCTGCATCCGATTTGTAGGAAAGATGGCTGCTGTTATTTAAGGGTTATGTTCCCTCCCCTCACCACCTCACTGGCAGAGTAGTCATTGTTAAGACAACTAATCATGCACCATGTTCCAAAGCTTTTCTGATGATGTCTTGCATCTAGCTTTTCTGATTTTAGGTTTGAACGGATTGAACACCAATAAAACACCCCTGGTACGCACCCAAAGAAATTGGTGTTTATCCAAAAAACACCAGAATTGGTCATTCGGTTTGTGTTGACTTCACCCCTTTCCCACAGCTGTTTGTTTATGTAGATGATGGCACTGCTCCCTAGAACGCATCTAAGGGCTTGTCTACATGGAGCAGTAATGCAGATTATAGGAGGGGTGGTTTCTAAATAATGTTGCACATTAATTGGTCCAGGTAGGCCTGGCAGGTGTGCAATAAAGGTTCCCTAGTGTGTTTTAATGTAGTGCTGTCTGGAGAAGTGCATCATTCATGTTTTTAAAAGGACAGTCCCATTTTTAGGAACTTTTTCTTATATAGGTGCCTTTTACCTCCCACCTCCTGTCCCGTTTTTTCACAGTTGCTATCTAGTCACCCTATGCATGTACTAAGAGACAGCCCTGCAAAAAAAACCCTGAATGTATGGATATCTACATAGAGCTCAACAATTGTTAGAAATGAACCCTGAAAAGTGAAATTAATAGTCCCTGAAAAACACAAGCCCTCGTTATTGCCTATTAGAAACATCTAGAATTACAGGGCAGTGGGATATGTGATGTGGTGGTGTTGGTTATGTTATACAGGGGGAAGGAGATCTTCTGTAGTTCAAGCACTGGCCTGGGACATGGGAGAAGAGTAGAATTCACTTCCCAGCTCTGCAGCAAACGTCCTTGTGATCTTAGATAAGTCATTCAATCTCTCTGTGTCTGTGTGCAGTCTAGACTGGCATTACACACCCTTCCCTACCTCACAGAAGGGCGGTGAGAATTGATTCATTAGTCTCTGCGAGGTGAGACATGGTGACAATGGAGACCACGTAAGCACTTACCCAGACCAGGGCCTCGACAGGACAAACACTCATGCCCAACTCCAAGCATGTGAATAATCCCATTGACTTTGATGCACGTACTTCAAATTTGACATGTGCAGAATCATTCGCAGCATTGGGGCACAAACTGCCTATCCCCACAGCGGAAAGAGAGAGCAAGCCAAGTTTGCCAGGCAGAAAAGAGTAATCTCTGATCAAACTTTATGTAGTTTATTTCCTAATTTGCCCCACTCGCATGATGGGAAATGGTAGCTTTCCTTTGCAGGCAGTAATTAAATCTCTGCTAACTGTGTTCAAAACCATAGGCATTAAAAAACAAATCCTTCTTGAGAAAAAAGGGTTTAGGACATTTTAAACTACAGAAGAATTCTGCCTAAACTCTTGTTATATAGCATCAATGTGGAGGGCCCTTGCTACAACAGTGATCCTACATTCTGCGGCATCTGGGTGGGGCAGGATGCCAGCAGCCCATACACCAAGGTGGAACTTTCTACACACCAGCACACACTGCTCCACAGGGACTCCTGCCACAGTCTGGCACGGTGACTTTTTGGAGTAGGGCTGGATGCAGAGCCGAGGGCTGCAGTCTGAAGTAGGTTGGGAGTGGATTGGGCTCAGCATCTGGTGGGATTAGTCTGCCAGTCCATTGTAGTTTTCCTCTCTGATACTCTGCAGCCCTCTAGGAATGCTGATCTCTGTGAACGTGGGGTATGTTCAATCTTAAAGCTGAATAGTACATGCCCCTAAGGCAGGGGTGGGCAAACTCCAGCCCGTGGGCCCCTCCTGACTGGCTCCTGAGCTCCCGGCTGGGGAGGCTCCATGTGGCCCCTCCCCTGCAGCCTCAGCGCGCTGCCAGCGGCTTCGGCGGTGCTGTGTGCTCTTGCGGGGCAGCATGTCTAGGTCCCGCGGGCCACGCAGAACCAGACACACTGTCCAGCATGGTAAGGGGACCAGGGGGTTGGATAAGGGGCAGGAGGTCCCAGGGGGGGTCAGCAGGGACAGGGCGCAGGGGGCAGTTGTATAAGGCATGGGAGTCCTGGGGGGGTCTCTCAGGAAGTGGGTGGGGGGCATGGATAGGAGTCGGGGCAGTCAGGGGACAGGGAGCAGGGGGGACAGGTAGGGGTGAGGTCCTGGGGGGGCGGTTAGGGTGGGGGGGGTCTCGAGAGGGAGCGGTCGGGGACAAGGAGTGGTCGGGTTGGATGGGTTGAGGGTTCTGAGGGGGGGTAGTCAGGGGGTGGAAAGTGGGTGAGGAGCCAGGCTGTTTGGGGAGGCACAGCCTTCCCTACCCGGCTCTCCATATAATTTTGGAACCCCGATGTGGCCCTCGGGCCAAAAAGTTTTCTCACCCCTGCCCTAAGGCATTGTATCCATTCACCTTTTTGTATAGAATCCTATGCATCGTTGGCTGTCTTTGACTTTGACCTTCTCAATAACAATAGTGGCTCTAATGCCGCCATGCAAATCTAACTCCTAAAACAATTATCCACTAGCAGCGGTCTGGGCTGGAATGTGTTTGAAATGAAAATTACATTAAACTTTCCCTCTCCGAAGAGAACCAGTATATCAATATCCAAATCAAATAACAGTAAAGCCTCTTTGTCTGTCAGATAGGAATAAGAATACATTATGTCTGTAATATAATTTTCCAGGTGTCTCTAAAATGATGAGGTTTAAATTAAAATAAATATGACTGCATGCCTTTGAAGAGTTCATCTGGCTCAAGTATTCTATTGGAATAGACGTAGTGCAGCAAAGTAAATATGCTCTTTTTTTTTTTTTTTGGATTATCCACACTTATGAGCAGCCACTGTCCAGGGTACCTGATGGGAAGACATCGGAGAGAGGAAATAATTTGTATATTCTCAAGTATGCTTCATAAAAATCAGAGTTAGAAAAACTGACTTGAAGGTAGTTTGACGTTTCAGTCAGATGGACCCGGTGTATAATGAACTCGGTCAGATCTGTATAGAATTCAGATTCCTCCAGAAACCCTTTTAGATAGTAAATGTTTTGGCAGTGGGACTGTCTTTATTTATGTATGTGGTACAGGCCAAACAGACTGGTGTTAAATAAATAATCAATCAAATTATTATGCTATAGTACCATTTGCCTATCTCCCTGGCAACATGCTTGGTTTTTAGGGAGTTCCCATACAACTCCCCGCTTTTTATTTTCATTTTTACAAATAACATTGAAATAGGAAATACTCCATGCGGCTACCCTAGAGTAGTAGCCAGAGATTTGAACTGTAAGTTGTATACCCATTTTCCACCCACTGGAGGGAAGTAAAGCTACAGTGTTCCATTCAGCAGTATTCACTTGATCAGAGTTTCACAAACCTGTGCTCCCTCAGACCTCCCAGCTTGCACGGGAGCAGTTGTAGCCTTGGGTTTGCAAACAACATAGCGTTGCCAGCTCTGTTCATTTGGTAGCTATGATGAGTACAGAACATCTGCACAAAGGTCCCAGTCCAGGAAAGCACTTCAAACTCTCGCTTAACTCCTTTCCTGTTCATAAAAGCACACGCTTGAGTGCTTTCCAGAATAGGGATGAGAGACTTAGGTTTTGCAGTGCTGCCTCTCTTTACAGGAGCAAAACTTCTGCACCTTTTAAGTAGACTCGCTTGAAAGCCAGGAGAATTGTTGAATTGGATTGTAAACTCTTTGGAACAATGAGGATCATTTTGTTCTGGGTTTGTACAGTGCCTAGCACAATGGGCCTTCTAGACATACTGCTAATACAAATAAATAATAATAATAATACTATAATATTCCAGAAAACCATCAGTCAGAACTTATGTGAGCTGGGGTGACCTTAAGGGTGGGCAATCAAGGTGGTTACCCTGGGCACCAATGTTCAGGGGTGCCAAATCCTTGGGGGAAGTTCTCCATTTGTTGTATTGCTTTTCCTGGTGCATTTTGTGAGGGATTGGGGATGGAGCATTGAAAATGTTTTCTACCCTAGGTGACAAAACCTATCACGCTGGTCATGTGCTCAAGAATAAAATGCACATGGTCACAGAATGGCTCTGGGAAGGGCTGGGAATGGCTCTGGGAAGGGCTGGGGATGGCTCTGGGAAGGGCTGGGGATGGCTCTGGGTAGGGGTGGGTGAGAGGAAGCTTTGCACAGACGTTGTTGCACCTAGGCAATAGAAGTGTGAATACTAGAGAATACAGATAAACAATTATGGTACAACCTTGAAAGTCTCTGAACACCAGAGACCCTTAGATTAGTGATGGGGCATACTGGAACTGTAGACTGCTAAATCAGTCCATTATTTGGATGTGAGTCTGTGATAGCCCTAGCTAGAGAGCATCTGTCCCTCAAACTGTAGCAACTCATGCCTTTAGCTCTGGAGGTTCCCAGTGTGTCACCCAAGAAGGCAAGTTTCATATGCTCAGGGTCCCAAGGATTCCACAGAATTTGGAGGTTAGGAAAAGTTTAAACATCTTTTTCTTTCATTGCGTTCTTATCTTCTGGTGTCTTTGCACTTCTGTGATTTAGCCTGGAGTAGAAAGAGAACAACTGACCTGGCATTTCTGCCCCAGCCGTGGTATTCCATGGAATCACCTGCTTTCTCAGAAGATACCCAGCCACATTTTACAGATTCCAAGTCACTTGGATAGGGTTCTGATGAGCTGCTTAAGTATCCTAAGCCTCTCAGGAGAACCTTACAGGGCATATCCATCATTAGAAACAATGGCCGTGTCCTCCTTTAAAAAGCAGCCTGCCTGTTGCAGCTTTTGTTTACTTTAAATGCCTCAGCAGGGGACCATTATCCTGCAACAACATTATGCTCCATTAAGATTAATTATTAGGAAGGCAAGTGTGTAATTACAAATATAAATACAATGAGCCTAATGAATCCCGGAAGCCGAAATGTACGCTAGAAAACGATCTCTTTGCAAAAATCCAAGGCCGTGCTCTGTCTGTGTTTTGTGCAGGTGACTCCAGCCTCTCTTCAGCCTGCGTCTATGAGAACAACGTGCACAGTAGAATATTTCAGATCTTGTACAGGAACGAAGAGATCGTTATCAACGAGTCGATGAACTTCAGGGTCCACCTGCTTCTAGATGGCGAGAGGGTGAGTTTACATTAAATGTGAATACAACGGATACTTTTCTGTTACAATGCACAGGCGGTATCCAGACGTCAGGCTTTCAACTGAATTCTAGAACAGAGTTGAAACTGATGGCTGGTCATGTCATCTGTGCTCTAGCCAGCATTGGGGACCCGTTCCATCTCTCTTGGAGCTTCTTGGGGCACATGGGGAGAGTGCAGTCTGCAGCATCCCTTCGGCTAGTACAGCCAGTTCTCCAATTTGGTAGATCCAGAGCTGGTTGCTATTGGGAGGTTGCAGGGAATAAGATCATGCTCCTCCCCTTCACTCTTGGATGGTTTGTGACCCCTCTGAGCACTTGGAAAGGAGCAATCCCTGTGCTCCCCAGAGAGCCATCTGTGCAATTCTGCTTTATCTTTTCACAGTGTGGAGATGCATGTTCTTTGTGTCTTCCACCCATGTTGTTTACAGGTGCAGTCTGATCTGGTATGCCCATCCCTATGTTACTTCTATACAGGGACTAACATTCATTCATACCTGCTCTCAGTAACGATGAAGATCTCCAGAGATCAGCTGCTCTTGCAGGAATTGAGAAAATAAGACACTTCTGGTCCTGAAGTCACTCTGGAAAAAATGCCCCTGGTTAGCTTTGGCAATTCAACCCCTTCTCCTCCCCCACTTCTCTTTATATCCTGAAATTCAAAGAGGAACAGATTCAGTGTTCTTTCATTGGCTCATCTAAATATACACATAGCTTTAAAAACAGTTATGCTGGAAGGTCTGTTTTAGTTAAAACTACTAGAAAACCCTAATTTAAGCTTATTTGAACTGCTTCCTCTCTTCTATTCTTACCGTGGGATTGATCTCCTGTGTTCTTGCCTAAAACATTTGTTTCTAGTTTTATGTATGCGTATATGAGAGAAGAACAATCATGAACTGTGAAGGAATGGGAAATACCCTCCTTTCTCATATTGTGAAATATGACAGAAAACAGTTCTAACAAATTTCGCTGCAAATTAATTTACCCTCATGATGCAAAAACGGTCATTAATCAGTCTCTCTCCCCAAGGTACTTTTACTTCCGCTGGGCTAAGTGGCTTCATGCTGACTGGTGCATTAACGTTTGGGACAGTTTACCTGCCAAAAATGAAAATGATCCTGCCAGATTCCTCACACCAGCTCAAACTCGTCCCTTTGCCTGATGTGTTGTGTGGAGCGTGGTTTAGATAATAAGCTCCTAAGGGAAATGACAGGGGCCTGATTCTCCACTCACATACTGGCTTTTACACAGATACCAACTCTGTTGTCTTCACTGGAGTCACACCAGAGCAATTCAGGAGTAAATGAAAGAAGAATCAGACCCCATGTTGATTTATGTATTTACACATCACTGGATGTACTGCTGACACTCCGTAAATAATAAGTAACAATAACTTTGTTGCTCAGAAACTTTTCATTCCTTTGATAGCTTATTTATCACACGATAGAGCCCTGTCCTGCCAGCCTTCCTCAGATCAAGCAGCACCTCGCTTTGCAAGCAGTGGAGGAAGGTGCTACTCTGCATGAGTAAGGCTGGAAGAGTCACTGGGGCATAGAGCTAATCAATGACCAATAAAATTAGTTTGAAAGTCAGACTGCGCAACTTACTGCATTACTATCCTCTGTGCATTTTGGCTGTCGGAGCTCGATTTATAAAATATTCCAGTAAACAACTGTGTGCACTGCCAAACGGTGTTTGAGTAACTCCATCTAGAGGATAAGCTGCTAACAGTGTACTCAGTGTACTCTTTTGTAATTCTTGCTGATTTCAATGGGAGTAGCAGGTGCTCAGCATCTCTTAAGATCAGATGCCAAATTTCGTCCACACTTGGGGCATGGTTTGACTGGCGCTTTATAGCGCAAAAAGCCTCCAGGAGCGCTATAACTCTCTAACCATACACACTGTCAATGCACATTTTGTGCAAAAAGTCTCCCTTTAAAGCGCAACTTGTAAACCTCCTCTCCGAGAGTCATAAAGCTTTTTGCGCTAGCTCTGTAGCATGTTAGGGCCAGTGTAATCAGTCATTACCCGATAAGGGATCTCTGGCACGCCTCTGAGCCATTTAAGGCATTTGACGTGTTCAGTGTTGTTTTGCAAACAGAATTAGGAATGCGGAAGTTCCTTTACAGAACTCCGCTCTTAACAGAAGCAATTAAGCAGTGAAACTGCTTACCGATGGAGCTGTGTTGAGTGAAATTCAGAGCCTGCTACTTTTCCATAGAGAGAAATCAGTGACAGCCTGAACTTGTCTCCCTCCGTACAAGTTCCCCGTTCCCCCTCACCCCCCTCCTTTGCAAAGCACGTTGCACCCAGCTGAATGCTGGGATAGCTGCCCATCATGCACCATTTCCGGTGCCGCGGCAGCAGCATCAAATGTGGCCACGACATAGCGCTATGGTTATAGCGTGTCCCATATAGCGCAATAGGTAAACACGCTATAATCCTGTAGTGTAATGTTGGTGGATGAGACTTGATCTGGCACAGCTGACAGGCTGAATCCCTAGTTTAAATGCACACTGCAATTGCAAGAACTTCGCTATATAATAATTATTTCCTTTGTATCCAGCAGTGACCGATTTGAGTTTTAGTAACAACTATACACTTTGAAAAAAAAAAGTGTTGTTTTGATAAACACGCCTGCAGGTATTTCAAGACAAATATTCAATAGGTAGAAGTTGGAATTTCCTCATCTCAGGTCCCCCTATGAGCTCTCATATCCTGCCCTGCAAAATAGATTACTTTGGGAGGGTTTAAGTACCTTTACTTTGATTATTATGACAAAGCTAACTACTTCTTGAATTCTGAATTATCCCCCCACACACACACACGCACAGATAAAAAGATGTTGTTTCGCCTTTGCAAAATATAATTAAAGCAAATGTTATGCCAGATATTGTATGATTCATGCGCATCTGTGTAGGTCTGTTGCCTTTGAAATGTCTTTAGTAGGTTACTGATATAAGACCTTATGCTGCCAGGAGCTGAGTACATGCTACAGTGCGCTGGGGTATGTCTACACTGCATAGTTGTCGTCAGAACAGCTGTTTCCACGAAAGACAAAAGTTTTGCCTGCGCAAGCAGCAATGTAAATGCAGCTTTGTCGGCAGGAGCTTATTATGCCACTTGCCAGGTTGTGTTTTTTGTGAACTGGCTTACACAGGTAACTCAACCCTTCTGTTCTTTGCAGGTGGAAGATGCATTAAGTGAAGCAGATTTTCAGCTCAAGTTGGACCTGCACTTTACTGATAGTGAACAACAGTGAGTGTCATTTTAAAGCCCCATTGATATTGTAGGGACGCTCCATCTTCGGGTAACATGAATTCAGTGAAAGTTAATGGGTCTTTTGGAAACCGGAGAGCTCTGATTTGGCTTCTGTCTGCCTTACAGAAGTGTCTGCCCATTCCTCTTCCTCTCCACCCCCTCCTTCTTCCCACCAGGGACATTTTTGTCTTCCCTCCCCTTGCAGTAAGAGATTTTCTATTTTAAGGGTGGGATTTTCAGAGGTCCTTGGCAGTCCTCTACTCTGCTACTACAACAGGAGTTTTCCCATTGACTCAGTGGGACCAGAGGCTGCGATTTGGGAAATCATTGCCTTTCCAGACATGCTTCAACGTTGTCCTGGATAAGGATGCACTCAAGCAGATGTCTAGTGCTTTTCTGAATCAGGGCTGAATAGTTAGGTCAAGGCTGAGCACGGCTGGAAAAATCTCACCCTCTATGTGCATGAGCTAAGACCCTGATCCTAAGCCACTAAAATCAATGAGAGTTTTGCCATTAACTTCCACGGGAAGAGACTCGTCAACCCTGGATACAGGAGCATTGCACTACTCCTGGTTCTCTGGTCTTGCCAAATCACACTTGCAACTGTGTTTGAATGAGCCTCTTGGGCCCTACTGAGGTCACTGAAAAATCTTCCAGTGACTTGAGCAGGAGTTAGATGAGGTCCACAGTGAGCTCCTTGGAGTTGGGCTTCACGCCTAATTTGGTCCCAAGTCTCCTTATAGTCACCCCACAAAGGCGCCTTATAGTGGAGCGCAATGTGCCGTTTCCATTTAGCTTTTGTATGATGATGAAACCAGAGCTGTGTTATTGCAGGCTGGGGGGTGGGGGTGGGGTGCTTTCACATATCAAGGGTGTGGTGAGGGCCTGGAGGAGAAATGAACTGCGATGTATCAGAAATAATCTAGTGCATTTATTTCATTTGACAGTTGCTACTGTTATCTGAACAATGATACACCATGACTTTTTTAAAGAAAAGTTCCTATAGTAGTATTTTGGTAGGGACAGTTACACAAGTCTCAGTGAAATAACTTTGCTCATCCAAGGATGCTCTGAGTGGTCTTTAAAACCCTCCAGTAACAGGTCTGCTCTTTTGCTGTTTCCGTTCTCCTGAGGCAAAGCAGACTATCTGGTGTTACACATCCAGATAAGTGCTAAATCCTGGGTGCTGAAATTATTAGCCGAGCAACCTGCTACCTGCACTTCCCTGCTCCTCTAAAGCTTTTCCCTAGTGTGAGTGTGGTACACAGGAAGGAGATTGCTGCTTGTCTGGTAGCCCTAGGAAAGGGGAGGAAAAGGGGGAAAACTCAGTGGTTTGAGCATTGGCTAGCTAAACCCAGGGTTGTGAGTTCAGTCCTTGAGGGGCCCATTTAGGGATATGGAGCAAAAATCTGTTGAATGATTTAATGGGGATTGGTCACTGTAGAGGAATATTTATATCCCTGCTGTTTGAAAATGCAATTAAGAGATAAGCATCAGCTGAGTGAATGCTCTGGTAGCTGAGACTGTCACCATGAAGTGATAAAAATTCAGCTGATGTGGTCTCCCCAGTCTGCTGCCTTTAATGCCTTTGTCAGCTGTGACAACCTAAGATTTCACTAACCCTTGTAAACCTCTTTTTTCAGGCTGAGAGACATTCCAGCGATCCCTGTGATAAGCAGCCGTACTTTGGGTCTTCACTTCCATCCGAGAAGAGGCTTGCACCACCATGTTCCTGTCATGTTTGACTATTTCCACCTGTCAGTGATATCTGTTACAGTGCATGCCTCACTGGTAGCCTTACACCAGCCGCTGATCAGGTAAAGAGCAGAGAAATGGTGATTGCGGTACAGTTCTTATGACAATGTTCACCCATCTGATAGTAGCAACCCTTACTTTACAGTGAAAGAATGGACTTGTGCTTCTGGCCCTGGACTAGGAGTCCAGAAGTCTGGGTTCAAATCTTGGCTCTGCCATTGACTTCCTGAGTGTCCTCGGGCAAATCACTTCATCTCCCTGTGCCCCCAGGTCCCCTCCCTAAAATAGGGATAACAGTACAACTCCTCTTGACAGGAATGTTATGAGGATAAACACATGAAAGATTGTCAAGAAGCCATGTTAGTCTGGAATTGCAGAACTTATTCCTGCCTCTGGATACTTCCACTGCATGCATCCGATGAAGTGGGTGTTGGCCCACGAAAGCTTATGTTTCGATACTTTAGTTAGTCTTTAAGGATTCTTTGTCACATGAAAGATTGTGAGGCCCTTAGATACGTGGGGCTGTATGTCCCTTAGATGGACATATGTGAGTTATTGTCTCTCCCTAAACTGAGGTACTGCTGTGAGGTATGTAACTATTGGTGTACACGGACTTTATAACGTGCACTATACGTTCTCAGTTCCCCCCCCCCCCCAGCTGATAGTTTTGCCAACATCAACCTGGGCCCCATCATTCTCCTCTATAAATGGGCAGAACACTAATAGCTATGGGGTGTGGGAGGAGGGGAAAAATGGCTTTCGTCTCCTGAGAGAATTTTCAAGATTTCGAGACGTTTTCTCATTCTGAGTCAGGATGAAAATATGAAATCTCAATTTTTCATGAGCTGTGACAACTGAAAGGTTTTGTTTTGATCTTGACTTTTCTTTTACTACGTGTTAAATTTCAGTTTAAAAGGTTAATTGATTAAATTGAAACCCATTACTTTGCATTTCAGAAAAATATCAAAAGGTGACATTTCAACAATTTCAAAACATTTTTTGGGGGGGTTGCTGGGGGAATTCTTGGGAGCTGACCCTGTCCCACAGACAATTTGAGTCGCAATGAATTGGCATTATCAGCAACTCCACCCTCCCACTCCCATTTTTTGCCAAAAAATTGCCAACCAGCTCCAGTTATTAGGCTTTGTCAGGGTTCCCTCTGAACTCTGGGGTACAGATGTGGGGACCTTCATGAAAGACCCCCTAAGCTTATTTCAACCAGGTTAAATTTTTCCCAAGGCACAAATTCCTTGTCCTTGAACAGTATCGCTGCCACCACCAAGTGATTTAGACAAAGAATCAGGGAAAGGACCACTTGGAGTTCCTATTCCACCCAAAATATCCCTCCTAGTCCTGCACCCCTTTCCTGGGAAGGCTTGAGAATAATATCCTCACCAATTGGTACAGGTGAACACAGACCCAACCCCCCTGATTTTAAAACAATGGAAAAATCACTCAGATTCTTAAAAGAAGGATTTTATTTAAAGAAAAGGTAAAAGAATCACCTTTATAAAATCAGGATGGTAGATAACTTTACAGAGTAACAAAAGGTTAAAAACAAACACAAATGAACCCCTTCTAGCTTTAATATCAAAGTTACAAACAAAAAACAGGGATAAAATCCCTCTAGTAAAGGGAAAATTTACAAATTGAAAACAAAAGATAACTAACTTGCCTTGCCTGGCTGGTACTTACACATTTTGTAATGTGAGACTGGTTCAGAATTATTTGGAGGAAATGAATTGCTGGCTGGTTCCTCTCAGTCCCAAGAGCAAACACTCATGCAAACAAAGAGCACAAAACAAAGCCTCTTCCCCCCCCCCTCCAGATTTGAAAGTATCTCTTGTCCCCATTGGTTCTTTTGATCAGGTGCCAACCAGGTTATCTGAGCTCCTTGACCCCTTACAGTTAAGGAGGAATTCTAGGCTACTCTTCTGTATGGTAATGACAGGGTTAATTATTGTTTATAAAGTGGTTTGTTATCCTCTAAGGAAAGGGGCTAGAGAACTGTAAAGTATTATTACTATGAGACATAAACAGTATGATACGCAACTGATCTATAGCTGAGTTACTATTAAAGCTTTAAAATGTGATTTTGTGGATGTTTATGAAGAAAAGAGTGTTTTGATTTCATGCAGTGGAATGGAAATAAATTTTTGACAACACAATATATGGTCTCATTTGGTTAAGTCAATAATAATGATAATCTGAAATTGCAATAGTGTGGATTTATCTGCCTCTTGAAATTCATCCAGATACCTAAATATTAATATAACATAAATTCACCTACCATAAAACAGGGTAAAATAAATAGCATAAAAGCAACTTCTGTGCTATGCATTCTCAACAAAACCGACCTATTAAAACCAGTATTCTTTTCTCCAAGTTAAGAGTCTTTGAGTGTAGGCAAGCTTATCTTTGACGTGTTTGCTGGGATCACAAAGAAAAAAGGCTTAATTGTAAAAGTTTTGATCTAATAATAAGACCTTATTTTTGAAAAGCCTCAGTAACTTTCTGATAATAAATTCTCTATCTTGTCACAGTATATTAAGATAAAAGCAAAGCTATTAATTTGCAGAATACTAAAAGAAAAAATCAGTGCGTGGTAGTCTTTGGTGTTTTATCATATTTTAGCTTCCAGGGAATCTTAAATCGTTTTAATGTAGATTCAGAGATTCTGAGGCCAGAAGGGACCATTGTGATCATCTGGTCTGCCCTTCTGTATAACACAGGTCAGAGAACTTCCCCAAAACAATTCCTAGAACAGATCTTTTAGAAATTCTTGCTTTAAAAATTGTCAGTGATGGAGAATCCACCACAACCCTTGGTGAATTGTTCCAGTGGTTAATTACTCTCATTTTTAAAATCTTTACTTTATTTTATGTCTTAATTTTCTAGCATAGCTTCTAGCCATTGGATCATGTTATACTTTCTCTGCTAGACTAAAGACCCCATTATTAAATATTTTCCCCGTGTAGGTACTTACAGATTGTAATCAAGTCACCTAACTTTCTCTTTGTTAGACTCAAGGAGCTCAATCTATGTAGTTTAGCACTATACAGCATATTTTCTAATCCATCTATCATTCTCATGGCTCTTCTCTGAACCCTCTCCAATTTATCAACATCCTTCTTGAATTGTGGGCACCAGAACTGGACATGGTATTCCAGCAGTGGTTGCACCAGAGCCAAATACAGAGGTAAAATAACCTCTCTTCTACTCAAGATTCCCCTATTTATGCATCCCAGTATCGCATTAGCTCTTGTGGCCACACTGTCACCCAGGCAGTTATCCACCATGACCCCAAAATATTTTTCAGACTCACTGCTTCCCAGGATAGAGTCCCACTTCGTGGAAGTATGGCCTTTGTTCTTTGTTCCTAGATGCATCCAAACATATTAAAACATATTGTTTGCTTTGCCCAGTTACCATGCAATCTAGATTGCTTCTGAATCAGTGACCTTTCCTCTTCAGTGTCTGTGTATTCATTACACATTGTTTATCTGTAGAGCAATGGAAATTCTCATTCTTCCAATCTTGCTTTGTCCAGTCCAAACTCATCCCCATCCTGGAGCCTTGCTACATCAATGAAGGAAACAACAATACATTTTATAAATATCAGCTCATGCTTTCTTCCCAGACGTGGCTGTTACTATGGTTCCTCCCTCACAACTGTTCTGCCCACACCCTAGAACCTCTTCCCAAAAAGCTACCCAATCTCACTTACATTTAAATAGGGAAATGTGACCTGTATCAGTTGTTGTAGTGGTGTAGTGTTGTTGTATGGTGTCCAGAGGCTACCGGTGTGGTGCTTCTGCTTTCTCCTGTTGATATCACTCGGCTGCGTGCGTGTGTTCCCTCTGTGTGCTGCCCCAGCTCTGTACAGATAGCTGACGCAGCAGACTCGATGAGAACCCCCAATAACCACAGAGTCTTAGTAAGGTACAAAGGCACCTCGGACAGGGTTTATTGCGACCCTGACACCCTTTCTGTTTCCAGCGGATTTCTCAGTCCACCAGACATACAGCTAGAGAGTGACGCTTGGCAATGGACACAGCTCAGTGACGGGACATTGTCACTCCCCCTCGAGCTGGACAAAGACATTCCGGTGACACATGCTTATATACAGATACAGAACAAGTTACACATCACTCTTGACGTATTCAGGTTCAACCCCTCCACGTAGCAAGGTACAACCCTCTTACGTAGTAAGGTGCAGCCCATTTACATCGTTAGGTGCCGCCTCACCCCTTGCACCTGTTGTTTTGATCAAAACAACTCTATCCATCATTTTACCCTTTTGCCCCTGTCATTGGGATGGCTCATGAGGTTACCCGTTATCTGAGGAGTGTCCTTGGTTTATAATGTACCTCGTTACTGTGTTTATACTAAAATTATAATGAGTATAAATTCTTACGATATCAGCCCTCTTCCTGCCAATTTCTGTGAGCCGGTCCAGCCTTAATTGCTCACAGCTGCAATTTGCTTCATATTAGCAAAGACTTGACCATTACTTTAGTTCAGGCCTCAGGCTGGGCCCTTAGTAGGCCTTTAGCCTTTACTTACATTGCCTTCACTTACTACATCAGTGAGTCAACAGAGCCTACTTAATCCTTTCTAACAAAGATCACTGTTTACCTTAAATATCCTATCCGTTAGGATATCCATATTACCTCTTCCATTATCTCTCACCACTATGGTTGGTGGAGGCACAGTTTGCACACAGTCAGAATCTCAGCTACATGGCCAACCCAGATAGTTTAAAGCATAACTGTGGGGTACGATACAATTAGCAGCTCAGTTTTGACACAGTGAACAGCTGATTTATTAGTTACTGCAGCAGACCTGATACTCTGAAATTCAGGCTGCGTTACCAAAAGCACGTGGGATTGAATTTGTTGTCACTCCAAGTATGGTTTCTAGCCTCAGGTTTTATGATTCAGCATTTTGGAAGTAAAGAAACATCAGTAATGAAGATGCAGTAATCCCATCTTTATGAGCAATGGAAGCAAATTTAGGTCTGGAATCTGGGACCGTTTGGAGACAGCATGTGATCCTGGGTGGCCTTAAACCCACTCCCCACTTGGCTGTCTAAAGCTAAGCAGCAGTTTCCCTTTTAAGAGTCACTGCAGAAAGAGGGCTAGAGGGATGTTTTAAAGACCTGCTAGCGCTTCTCCCTAGCTTCCACACTCAGCAGCGCTAGCGACAGAGATGAGCTGCTTTTAATTCTTCTTTTGTCTTTAGGGAGCTGAGCCAGGAGCTGGGTAAAAATCTCCCAATTCAACATTTAAACTAACATGGCTAGTTAAAAGCTGCCCAAGGAAATAGGAGAGTCTGGTACAACAGAGGGTGGGCCTACAAGAAACACAGTATGATAGGAATATTTTGCTAATGGGGGTTTTGTGTCCATTGCCCCAGCCTGAAGGATGTCTCTGCTCCCACTCTCTTGCTTCCCCCAGCAGCCAAACACCTCCCATGAATGACAAGGCCTGCCACACCACTACTCTCAAATGGTAGGGGCTTCAAACACCTTTCCCACCGTGCCTGAACCCTTTGGCTCCCCTAGTAATTGGTGCATTGCGGTCGTACGCCGGCAGTGCTGAATTCTTTTGCCAGCTGCTGTTCCGGGAGCAGTGTGAACAAAGTAAGACGTCTGTGGGGAATGTAAAGCAGGACTTGAGTGATGCTCCTGGATGCTGCAGAAATCACTGTTCATTATGGAAAGCAAGGCGCTGTGCTTCTTTGGGACCTGATTCCTCAGCAGTCCCACAATGGAAAGGAGATAATTCCATCTGGGAAGGGGAATGGGTCTCTTTGCTGAAGGGGATAAAACGTGTTGGGACAACAACATAGAACTTTTAAAATATGCACGGTTGTGTAGGAAAACTAGGAGCAGGAAACTAAACCTTCTTTACTGGGTGACAACATCCTCTGTGCTGCTCTCTCTAAGCAGAAGGAAGCACATGCTGCTGCTCATAAGACAAAACCACAACGTGCAAATAAATAGCCTCTGACATGAGTGTCTGAACTGTTGATTGTCAAATCCTTCACTGAGTGCACTAGGAGGCCAGACCCTCTATGTTCAGCTTAGGTTGACTTGCCTTCTAATGAAAGTGCATCCAGGGACTTCAAGTGATTTCTATTTTAAAACTTCCAGGAGCTCTCTAGGCATCGGAAAATCGTGATTCCTTATCAAATGGCCATTGTCCATAAAAAACAGGACAGATAAAAGCCGTGCAGCCTTTGGCACTGTGCGAATCCAGTTCAATGGTTGGCAGCACGAACTTCAGTCTTATATTCATTCACAAGTTCCAGGAATCCATTTGAAAACATTTGTAACCCAATTACAACAAATAAGCAACCCTTTCAATGAATCCAAATAAAAGCAGAGAGCCTTCCCTGAATGCAGCTGGTAATCATGCTCTCGCTTGTTTTAATCATGTTCTCAGTCAGCAGCACCACCGTCCATCCGCAAACCCACCCACTCACGCCTCTTAAAATCATAGTTAGAGGAGAAATTTCATAGACCACACTCAGGGAAAACTCCCAGTGCCTTCAATGGGAGATTTGTCCATGTCCACTTTACATCCTTTACACCAGGAGTCGGCAACCTTTCAGAAGTGGTGTGCCGAGTCTTCGTTTATTCACTCTAACTAAAGGTTCCACGTGCCAGTAATACATTTTAACGTTTTATATCTTCAGAGCACTCTGTGTTAACTAACACCTTTCCCCAATGCCATCTAAGACAGGTAAAGAGCCTACATCACCTTTTACATGGGGGATAACTGACAGGCAGACAGGGGGGAGAGAAGAAGGGGTGTGACTTATCCAAAGCTGTTCTCTGCCAGAGGAAGAAGAGGAAGAAGAACGGAAAAGGAGATACCCTCTAAAGTGTTCAGCATTGACCTAACCCTGTGCCTGCTAAAGTAATGCTAAAACCCCCAATTCATCAGAAGGAACTGAGTTAGGGCAGCACAGAGAATTTTTAAAAAGTCCTGCCCTGAATTCCCTATTCCCAGTCCTACTCCTATTCATCCAAAACACTTGAACTTATTTGTTACCTTCTGCATCGTGAATCTTGGCAGAGAAATGACTCTAATTTTCTACAATCCCATGTGTACTAGTGGGTACTCACTCAATTGAAGTTGCCACAAATATAAGCCTGGGTAGCAAAGTCAGTCCAATGATGATTTCTTTCTCTCTCTCCCTCTCTCTTTATATTTCATTTATATTTTTAAGTGAATTGTATTTAAAGAGAACATAGGATGTATACAGGGAAGAGCCACTGATGCCTCAGAAAATATTGGAAAACATTCATTTTAGACAAAATGTTGTAAATCTGATAATGTTCTCCTCCAGGGATATTTGCATGAAAACAGGATTTTTCTTGCTTTGCAATTATTTTCTTCCTAGTGGTTGTTCCCTACCTGAAATCTTAAGTTTCTGGGATAGCAGCCTTCAGGGCTACCAGTTGGGGTGTCAAATAAGGAAAGATTCTGACTAGATGTGCGTCTTTCATTTAAAAAAAACAACACTGAACTTGTCTGGCTTTCAATTTTTGTTGTAGAGCCAAAACTTAGTCTCAGCGGGGCAAAAAGTTCTCGAAGGTGTAGAATCACGGTGAAGAGTGCAAGCCAAATTACAACTCCTGACTCTCCTCAAGTTCCAGGGAAGGATATATGGTGCCCTTGACAACCATTAAATTACTTTAACCTCACTACAGCTTGGTGAGGATTTACAGGTGTGGCGTGAATTGGATTTATGCTCTGATACTTCCCCCACAAATAAATATCAGGTGGAATACTTAACCTGTGCTTTTATGTTCAACACTCACATTGCTGGGGGTTGACATTAAGGTTGTGTGCTCTACTAGGAGGGAGATTAATGTCGTATCTGTAGTGTATTTCCCCATCTCCTGGAAGCAGAAGGAAGTTCCTGGTGAAGATGCAGAGTCAGTGTGTCCGTGGAAATGTGCTATGTGGGAGTTAAGTTTTGATTGAGAGGTGTCTCACAACTTAATGTTTCCTTATCTTTAAGGGTTTGCATGAGGGGGCGGGAATGTCACAATTAGCCAACCATATTCCCTTGTTTAAAAGTAGATTTTGTTTATTTAGTGTATTGTTATCCATTTATTATGGATAAGGAAACTGAGGCAGAGTGTTAAGTGATTTGTTCATAGATCTAGCTGGCCAGGTTTACTCACCTCCCATTCAGGGGAGTCCTTAACCACTAGGCATTTCTGTCTGTGACATGCCAATTGTCATGGCTTGGGCCAAAAATCACATATGTTGTCTGCATGTGTTCAGATCTGATTTTCAAAGCAAGGTGCAAACTGGAGCTGGTTTGGGATTTCCCTGTGGAGGGACTTTCTGATGAAAACTGCAGTTTCTTCAAAATCAAAACGTTGTGTGGGAAAATCTCATCAAAATATTTTGGGTTTGGTTGGGTCAATTGAACACTGATCTGTATCTGCCTGAGCCATAGTAAGTCCTGAGGGGAGTTGTAATTTGTATGCCTCTAGCCTTTGTACTTTGTTAAAGGGCTGGGCTCCCTTGCTGGATTAAATTAAATCGTAAATTGACTATGGCCTCTCCTCTGTATGAACTGTTGTGATGCATCATGGGAATTGTAGTCTGGCTGGGATGCCCAGTCCATAGCAAATGGAGGCATACGGCATCCGAACTACAATTCCCATGAGTCACCATGACCACTCAGGTAGACATAGGTTAAAATAGAACTGAGAAGAAATTAAATGTTCCGTTAAATGAAATGACATGAATTTTCAAATAGAATTTGTTATAACTTTTTGTTCTCTTTAACAAACAAACACACAAATAAGATATTTCAACTTTTTGCCTAGATTTTTCCCGAAATCAGGTGTTGAATTATAAGAATTTGCAGAGGATGGAAATTCTGCTTTTCCATCAGCGCTAATAAACAGGAAGAAAGTTAAACTTGTAAACAACAAAGGTTCTACTTTAATTCAAATGACTTTTTGTAGTAATATTAACATGTAAAAAATAGAAGAAATACAAAAATGAACCTGCATAATAGCTAACAGTAATTGTCTCCAAATAAAATGTTCCTCATGAGGCGTCAGTGGGACTTCAATACTTTTCAAGCTTTTTAGTTAAAGTTTCCCTCAGAAAACAACCTACATTTTGCCTGGATTCACGAAAAAGATTTTTTGGTTTTACAGTACCATCCCAAATCAAATTCCAAAAGACCAGAACAATCAAATCCCTTTTCTGCTATGAAAGCAAAAGATAAATATATAAAAGTGACATTAAAAAGTGATTTTCTCTCCATCAAATCCTTTGACAGTTTTGATAATATTTAAATGAAGTTTTCTTGTAGTCAAGTATTATTTGTTTATGCTTCTGAATGATACAGTGACAGTCCTTTTACATTTGTATGTGATTCAATCTTTTCAGCAGACCAAACCAGACCCTGTCCATTGTTGTGTGATTCTGAGCATGTTTGTCCTTTTGTTCTCTGGGGTTCCTTTCTTTAGCTCACATTTTAGGTGGGATAAATACATTGAAGTGTTGGCTGCCACTTAGAAGCAGCCTCCAGAAAACTGATTGAATCACAACCGTTAAAACGTAGGGTATGTCTATATTACCCACCAGGTCGGTGGGCAGCGATTGATCCAGCTGGGGTCACTTTATCGCGTCTAATCTAGACGTGATAAATTGACCCCTGAGCACTCTCCTGTTTACTCGTGTACTCCACACCCACGAGAGGCACAGGCAGAGTCAACGGGGGAGCGGCGGGAGTCAACTCACCGCAGTGAAGACACCGTGGTGAGTAGATCTAAGTACGTAGACTTCAGCTACGTTATTTGTGTAGCTGAAGTTGCATAACTTAGATCGATTCCCCCCACCCCCTCTCCGTGTGGATCAGGCCTAATAAACACAAGGCCAGCCATGTGGTTTCCTCCTCCTTATGGAGTGTCCTTATGGAACTATATCAAAGCCTGAGGAGATGTAATACACATAATTGCATCTTCAGAGAGAAAGAGAGAATGGGCTCCTGGTTAAAAGGCTGAACTCTGGGTTCAGTTTCTGGGTCTGCCACAGACCTGGGCTGGTCACTTGAGTCTCTATATGCCTCCGATTTTCATCTCTCTGAAGCTTGGTCTATACTACAGCATTAGGTCGATATAAGTCAATGTAAGTCACCTCGCATTGACCTCGTCGTTCTTGTGTCTACACTTAAATTTGTCTCCCACCAACATATGTGCCCCATTGCAGCGATGCAGTAGCACTACCTCTACAAGCACCCTTGAGACATAGTTCGACTGAGATCGATGCAGCACGTGTGTAGACGCTGCATTACTTATGTCGACTCTAGCAGTCCTGCAGCAGAGTCCCACAATGCCCAATACTGCCCTCTCGGGTCACAATCGTTAACTCCACTGCTCAAGGGTCACAGAGACCAGAAGTCCACATCCCTGTTAAAGCCCTCCAAATTTTTGAAAAGCCTTTTCCTGATTGTCCAGTTTGATGAGCACATCTAATGGCTCTCTATTGTTGGGTGCAATTGTCCGGCTTACCATGCCAGCGACATGCTCCAGACACACTCGAGCTTGGAGGAAACAGAAGATATTGGATCTCCAGGGCCTGTAGGGTGAAGAGGCACAGCTATGGACCAGCTGTAGAAATGTGTACATCTATGAGCACATTGCATGAGGGATGCAGGAGAATGGGCATGACAGACCAGCAGCAGCACCGCGTGAAAGCGAAGGACTTGCATCACGCATGTCAGAAGTCCGGGAAGGCCAACAGTCAATCCCGTGCCAAACTACCTGTCTGTTTTATGAAGAGCTGCATGTCACACTTGGCGAAAACCCCACCATCCCTCCACAGACCACCATGGATACCTCTGAGCAGAAATGTCCCTCGAATCCTCCTGAAAGATCTCAATGAAACTTTCATGGAAGTACTTTGCAACCCTCTCTCAAAGGTGGATAGCGTTGGCAGCCTTATTTCTTCCTCCGCAGTAAGACACTTTCCCACCCCAGTCAACGATAACATTGCCAGATGATATTGCAGTATACAAGCTAGTAGCACATGGGCCTGGATGGCATTAGGATGCCAACAGCAGCCGTGCTCTGTGCCTTTGTTACCCTCAGGAGTGAGATAGCAGCTAAAATCACCATGGCCTGGGAAAAATGGTGCCAGTATTTATTGTGGCCTTGAGCAGTTCCCCCTCCACACCCAGGGAATGCCTGAGCCACATGAGTAGAAAGAAAAGGACTTGGAATGACATGTTCACTCAGATCCTGCAAGCCAGTGCTGCATTAGACCTTGAGCAAAGAGGCTGGAGGGTGAACGTTGCAGTGAGTGTGGAGAAGGAAAGAGCAGACAGGAGACAGTCCCAGGAGGAAAAGGAGAGGGAGAGGCACCAGGACATAATGGAGCTTCTCCGGCAGTAATCACAGATGCCGCAGACTTTTGCTGACCTACAGGTTCAATAATCCCAGGTTTGCCTCCTTTGCAGTCCATAGAGAACTCCATTTCCTCACCTCCCTACATCCCCCCTCAACATTCCACATGGCATCCGGAGCCGCATCCTTACCCCCTACACCATCCTGGGGCCATTACAGATAACCACAGCTTCACAAATGATGACCTGTGAAAACCAGTTGCTGTATATGTTGGTAAAATGCACGTGAATGTTTTTTCTTTCCCCTTTTTAAGTTCTCCTCCATTATATTAAGTTTTGAATGTATTTGCTTTTAAATTGCACCGATTTTTTTTTTTTTTGGCACTTGTGTTACCAAATACAATTCTCTTATTTGGAAAATAATTCATCTTCATTAATTCACAACGTATGCTGCAGAACACCTTGTAATTTGTGTTACTGTACAACGTGACACAACTCACAAGGTCAGTGAAAAACGCAGTGTAATAACCTTACAAGTACATCAAGATCTACAAAATTAATAGCTCCATTGAACGTGTTCTGTTCAGAGATGTACAACAAGCACCACCCGTCTCCTAACAAGGCCAAAGCATCAAGGCCAGGTAGAGCACAGTACACCACAATGCATTACTGTGGATCACTGTTAAAGTGCTCTTTCAAAGCCTTGGTGAGCTGTATAGCTCCGTGTTGAGCTCTTCTAATAGACCTGGTGTCTGGTTGTTCAAACTCAGTGGACATCCACTCCACCTCCACCCCGGAGGCAACTTTGCTTCACAGATCTTATGTAGGACACAGCAGGCAGCTATAATCACTGGAATGTTTTTTTCCCACTGAGATCCAGTCTTGTGAGTAGACAATGCCAGTGTTCCTTCAATCTACCAAAAGCTCATTTCATTATCATTTGGCAGTGTAGACATAACCTTAGAGATACAGTATGAAACCTCACAGCCCAGGAGAAGGAGAGGCAAAGCTGGCTGTAGACTGATATTGTGCACTCCTGGCTCTGAGCAGCTCTGGATTCCAAAATGGTGTGGGGGGTAATTTAGGATTTCAGCTTCCCATGGCAAACTCTCTGAGTGGGAGCACCACCCATTAACACTGTATCAGCTAATACTGTATCTCCAACCTCTTCAGCGCCGTCCCAAGCACTGTCCATACAGTAGGACTAATGGGGTAGCCAGTGGCTGCCTTTCACAATGCCTGTGCTGGGGGAGTATTCCCTTCAACAGTTCTGGGACTTTTTATAGAATGAAGTCACGTCCCAGATGTTCATAGTCCTGTGAAAAAAATAGTGTGACCAGGACACAGCAGTTCATCCTAGTGGTTAGAGCAAACATCAAGTCTCGTGGTGAGAGCAGGAGCCAGATGCCAAAGCCAAGGGTCAAAGCCAAATCAGAAGTTGTGAATCAGTGCCAATGGTCAGAACTAGGTTAGCGGGAGTGAGATAAGGCAGGGGCAAGACTGGGGCCCAGGCAGGAGCAGGGCAGAAGCAAGATGGGAGCAAGTGCAGGAGTTATTTCAGCCACGAGCAAATGCTGTGAGCAGCTGCTGAACTGCTGCTGCTGGGCTTAAGAGCCAGTCTGCTGACTCCTTCCAGCCAATCGACGGGGTAACCAAGTAGACAGCCTGCTACAGACCATCTGCACTCCTCTGGGTGCCGCTGCAAGCCCTGATTCCTGACTGAGTGAAATTAACAAAGTCACTGGGAAGGAGGAGAACAATAAATATGGCTTAGGCTTCTTGTCATACAAGAAAGACCTAAAAACCAAGCAGGGTGAGTGGATAACTCAGGGGCTTGTCAATTGACTGGGGAGCCCCTCACATTACAACATTTCAGCTTTCAACTCCAGGCCATGATGGCAGTAGCGGAAGATGTTGCCTTTTGATGGCACAAGGAAAGGTTTTCAGAACAAGGTCCCATGTTACTCTGCAAAGTTCAGAAGTTACTTTCCTGGCTTGATTTTTGCAGTGGGGTTGTAGCTGCTCATGCTTCACTGGAAACTTTCTACAGGTGTCCCCGGTAGGGCTGTGGGAAGAACAGAAGAAGAGATTTCCCTCCTGAAAATCCAGTATAGGTTCTACTCTGAGCCCAGTGAATGCTCAGAAAAGACTTTGGAGCTGCTGCATGAAATACTCAGATGTGATTAATATAACTCTGAGTTTATGTACTTCACTATCTACTGTGATGCTGGGCCTTGACTTAAGCAGCTTCCCAATAAAATAGGGCACAACCCTGTTGGAACTGAAGTCTGTTCAAAGATGTGTGGCTTGACTGATCTCATGGGGTTCTGGTTTGGTTTGGTTTGTTTTTTTCTTTGTGACTCAGTTGTTCCCAACCCATCTCTGTCTCCTTATTGGCTTTTTTTAAAGCTAATCCTAGGTGTTATTAGCATTTAAGACCCTGCATTTTGGATCATCATGTTGTACATGGTTGACCTGACTTCTCTTTCTGAACCTACCCACAACCTGCCGCCTCTTTTTGAGCTACCTCTAGGCCAGAATTTTAAAGAACGGGAGCCTGAAGTTAGGCTCCTCTATCTATTAAAACATCTGAAAAAGCGGCCTGAATTTTAAAAGTGCTGAGCACTTCACCGGTCAGATTGACATGAACAGGAGCCATTGGCTGCCCAGAGGTTGAAGAACTGGCCACTCTCTTAGATGCCCTAACGCAGAGTAGGGCTGGTCTACAGTAGGGGGAGGAGTCGACCGAAGATACGAATAATGTAGCTGAAGTCAGCATATCTTTGGCCAATTTAACCTGCCGTCCTCACGGCGGTCGCGGTTGGCAGCGGGCTCCCCCGTCGACTCCAGCTTGCGCCTCTCGGCGAGCTGGAGTTCCAGAGTCGACGGGGACGCCATTGGCGATTGATTTATCGCATCTTAACAGACATGATAAATCGATTGCCACAAGATCAATTGCTACCCGCCGATCTGGCGGGTAGTGAAGACCTAGCCTTAGGAGCCTAACTCTAGACTCCCATTTTTTAAAGTCTCGGCCCTCGTAACTTCATTTTCACCATTTGAGATGCCAAATGTTGGATCTTTTCTGTGTCCTGTGGAATTCTTTCCCTTTGTGGGATGTGTGGTTATATAAATAAAAACAAAGCCTAAGACTTTTTTAATTTGGCTTAATACCCTTCTTATTTTGTGCTATTATATGATGCGCTGTGCTTGTGAAAAATAGTTTCTTAAATCTGCAATACATTTTTCCTGGTGGGTTGCGGGGACAGAAACTGACTCTGATTTTTAGTAAGTGTCTTTTCTTGTTGTTTCTCCTTTTAGCTTTGCTCGTCCAGGGAAAGGGTCATGGCTGGGTAAAGGCAGCATGGAGACAGGACCAGACCAGTCCAGTATGTCATTAGAGAATCTAGTGTTTGGAGCTGGCTACTGCAAACCGACTTCATCTGAGGTAAGAGCAGGCAGGCAACAATGGAATGGTTACGTTTTGATTTGCAATCTATGTACTCAAATGTGACTTGGATTATCTCTGCTGATACAGGGGAGTGTGAAGGAGAAGAACCCTTCTGACAGCCCTATGTGGGATATCCAGACCTTGGGTCCGAGTGTTCAGTCCCACCCTGAAGCCAAAGGGCAGGGAGGGGTGTTAGGGAATGAATGGAGTCCTTCCTTCACGCTCTATGCTCATTGTCCAGTGTAGCTGAGCCACTGAGAAGGGTATTGTGAGTTGCCTTTGGTAAAAACCAAGAAGCAAGTTACAATCCCCTCTCAGAGGACGGAGGAAACCAGGGAGTAATTATGCCTTTGAGCATCGTCCAAGTCACCATGTCTCTTGGCTTAGTACAGCTTAGGCACATCCCCTTGCTCAAAGCATCACCTAGAGTCACAGTGTATGACAAAGCTTGTTGCTTTATTAGTGACCTATAAAGGCATCAGAATAGCAGGATTGTTATATTGTAGACCACTGCTATAGATTACATCTAGATGGATGCAGCTGGTTGAGGTCCACTCTAAGGCAACTAACATCAGTGTAATTCCCTAGCGTAGACAAACCATTGCAGGGCAGCACTGCATGGGACTGCAGAGGGAGAGAAGATTTTGCCCAGTTCTTTGCTATTTGCAAAAAATTATCTAAAATATTTAAACCCCATGCCGAGGAGATGGGAACTCGGTCACAACTGAAACACCCCCCCTCCTCCCCCCAAGCACTAGCACTACCTGGAACTCAGGAGAATGAGGAGATTAGTCAGCCCTAATGGGATTTTATCCTGTAGTTCCAGGAGTACTACTGGTCAGATTTTCAAAGGTGCTCAGGGCCCACTGAAGCCAAAAGTGTTGTGAAAGCTGATACAACTCAGCTACCCCTTCCAGGCATCTATTGAGTGCTAGATAGATCGCTCTTAAATCCACACTTTGGCCCCAGATTTTGTGGCATTTCATTATCATACAGTCAGCTACATTGTTTAATTATTTTCTCTAAAAATGTGGATCGGCCAATATCTACAGCAAAGTTGCCACTTTCATTTGAAAAGAAAGCTGGTTTCAATCATCCCTCCCTCTGGCTGCTTTTTCTGCCCATGTTCCACCTGTGGGAAGCCGGCGCGCTGCTGCTAGTGACAGGCACCTAACATTCTGCATTCTGAGCTTTTGATTTCTCAATGCGGAGAGTAATTAAATGTCAGTAGCAGCAGATTGTACCTGGCTAATTTCTTCTGCTCGCTCCAAGTGACCCTGGGACACCACTAACAGTTCTTTCATCTCCCAGCCTATTATAACAATACTAATTCACACTGTGATTAAAACCAAAGTGGTAGTGTCCTATTATTTCCTTCACTCTCTTCCAAATCATACGCCCAAGCTATCAGTTTTTTGGGTTTTTTTTAGTATTTTCTCGAGAGTTAGGTGGGAACATCCAGTTTTACCATATTCTGATGCAGGAAAAGGTGCCATTACCTTTCTTCTCTGCAACCCTTTTATTTCAAGCATACCACTCCTCTGAGCACACGTCATTTTGAGCTACTGGACCACTGTAGTTCTAGGCTACCTCTACCCTTGGAGCTAGGGTGTGAGTCTCTTCTTGAATAGATATACAATAGCACTCATTGAGTGAGTGTGCTAAAAACGGTAGTGTAGCTGTGGTAGCACAGGCGAGTGGTAGCCTGGGTCGCCACCCTAAATACAAACCCACCCAGACCCCATGAGTATGTCCTTGTGCCACCAGTCACGGCTGCCTGTATTAATATGGCTACACTACTATTGGCTCAAGGGGAACTTGCATGAGTATGTCTTCATGAGCACCCGCTTAGTCCCAATGTAGATGTAGTCTTTGAATTAGTAGATCATTTAACCTACAGGTAATGCAAGGGGAGAAAGGTCAGAGGTGGGATTGGGGAGGGAGGAAAGAAGAAGGCAGTGCACTTTCAAACTCCACCCATCACATGAGTTCTGCCCAGGTGAGAAGCTGCTCAAAATACATGGTACAGATGTTCACAATACAATCAGTTATGCTCGCTGGGCTTCTTGGGACTGATTCCATCTCCTTGGGGCCCAAATACACCATGGACTCTGCTAGGCTCCATTTGTGTGGCATCCGCTCAGTCAGGCTTGCATGCCCCACTGGACTCCTTGAGCTTGTCTCCCTTTTGGGGGATCTCAGAGGCCTAACTGGACATCTGCTAGAGGGTAAATATGATTGGGGATTTCAGAGAAGTGGCAATACTCTCCCAAGCCCACTCAGAGGTATTGGTTCAGATTCTGCACTGACAGGCTGACGTCACGCTTGGCTCACGTTTTTGAGGACGCCTCAACAGCCAGGTTAGGTGTGTCCTATTGGTGTGTACCAGCCGAATCTGAGCCCTGGACTGGGATCAGGAATCATGAGTCTGGGGTTTTGTTCCTGGCTTTGCCACGTATACTCTGTAGCTAATGACCATTTGGACCCAACTTTTCAAAAATGGCCTCTAAATTTGTATGTCTTACATGTGCTTACTGTGCTTTGAAATCAAGGTGTGATATACAGGGTGACTAGTAACAGATTATACTCACTCTAATCTTATCAATTATACTACAGATAATTTAACTACTACTTAGTCCACCTCTTAACCGTTGAAATTTGCATGACTTGGAGTTACCAAGTGCTGTTATGTAAAGTTCAATGGTCTCATCTGGTAGTTGGTTTCTTGTAAAGAAAACATACTTTTCCCAAGTGGTATTCTTCTATGGATCAAAGTCTACCTGAAATTTCTGAATTATTTTATATAAGAATGGGTGGTATCCTTTATGGAGAGCGGTAAGAAAATAGGGAGATGGGTTCAGTGGAAAATTTTGGCTTCTTGCCAACATATCAAAAGTCAAAATATTTTAGTTTGAAACTGAAATATTTCAATTCAGAATGGTTTTGCCATTCCTCATGGCAGTTGTACTTTTGGTGCCTTATGTGCCTGTTGTCGACTGTGGTCTGGGCTTTTAGGTCAGACTACATCTCCCATGATACACCATTTCTCTCTTCTTCATGAGGAGAAGGCTGTGTGTCATGGAAGTTCTTGACTGTGATCCATCATTGGAGATGCAGTCCAACCAGAAAGCCCATCCCAATGAAGAGAACAAGACCATAAGGCCCCTCCAAATTACAATTCCCATGAGGCATAGGAGCACCATTTTAAATACAAATATTTCAGGGGTTTTTTTTGGGGGGGGGAGGTGGGGAAATGGTTTCCCGCTATTTGGTTTTTTGATGAAATGTTTGTTTGGTGTGGAAAGCCGATATTTGTATGAAATATTTCATTTTCATCCCAAAGTCCAATTTTCCATCAAAAACGAGTTTCAAAAACAGAAAAGTCATGTTCCCAGTGGAATGTACTGTAACTCGCCAGTGCTGCCGCACCTGCCATATAACTCACCAAGGAGTGTTTCACCCTTTCTGATTTCTCTTCAAGAAATCTGACTCCCAGGAAAATCTGGAAGTTCTGCAGCGGGTGAGCTGGTGTGACTGATCCCCCTCTGTGCCCAATCTGAGAAGGATGAGAGTGTGTTACAGCCCCAGCTAGAGACCCTTGGCTCTTTAGCTTACACTGCAGCAGCTCATGCTTTTAACTCTGGAATCCCTGGTGTGTCAGTCAAGATGGTGGCAGCTGCACCGCCTCCTTCAGTTCCCAGCTAGAGCCCCTACCTGGCTGAGGAGATTCTGACACCACCCCAGCAGAGGCAGGATGGGATAGCGAGTACCCCTGAATGCAGAGTCTGGAGGCAGGGGCGGCTCCAGGCACTAGTGCAGCATGCACGTGCTTGGGGCGGCAGTCAGGTGGCCTTCGGCGGCGTTTCTGCAGGAGGTCGTGCGGATTCGGCGGTGGTTATTTGGAAGCTGAGAGGCCAGCGGACCTCCCTCAGAAACGCCGCCAAAGGCCGCCTGACTGCCGCGCTTGGGGTGGCAAAAAACGTAGAGCCGCCCCTGTCTGGAGGTAGTGTGGGGCTCAGGTTTCAGAGTCAATGCCCCATGGAGATATTTGAGATCTCCTTTGCGCTATCATCTTGAGCAGTCTGCAGAGTCAGATGCTGTTGAAATTATGCTCCAGTTTCATTTGATCCATTCTGTGCCGAAAATTCTGTTTTCTTCTGCCATTATGCACCTGTTAAACTTGGTGTTTCCTGCTTCTTCTTTTCATTTCTAGCCAGTCAGCAAACATCTTTCCTGCTACTTTTCATCATTTCTTTTTCTGAGCGTTTCTTCTTTGCTAGCTCTGGCCTCTGGTACCTTCTGACCTAGAAAGAAAATATATTACAAAGAAAGAAAGTAGGCATTAGCTTTCCAAAAGAAGGACTAAAGCCCAGCTGTTTCCTTTTAAAGGGCAGGTACTTTGCATGTTTTCCCTCTCTCCCTTTGAACCTAGTTAAGGGCTTGAGGGCTCCTATATTTCTTGCTGCATAAAGAAAGCTTAATCCCACCAAGGAGGAAACTCAGTTTTCTCTCCAGAGACCTGAAGTGCCTCCAGGATCTGGTAGATTTCATAACATTTTTCCTTTTTGCAATAGGTCCTGTTGTGTATTATAATAAAAATGGCTGTTTACATGCTCAGCAACATGATTTTGATCTTGGCTATGCTGATACAATTCTGGAGTATATATATATTGGCTTCTCTGGCGTCTATCTGGAATTACACCCGTGTAATTGAGACCAGAAGCTGACTCATTTGTGGAAAGGAGTTTCATGGGTGTCATTCAGAGCAGAGTTTTAGCCCTAAGTGTTAATTTTAGATTGGAATTGTTCTGTATTTTGGGGGCCCTAGCTCTCTTCCTAATGTCAGTCCAACACTTCAGATACATTTTTAATATACAAAGGGAGGCATTTAAAATATGTTCACAACACTTGGTGTTAAAAGAACAGACACCTTTTGATGTTGCTAATTTTAATCTTAATTAGCAGTAACAGAAAATCTAACAAATGTCCCATTTCATTTGTGCTTCTGCAACTGTAAGAGAGAGTACACTATTCTAATGCTTTGCTCTTTTGGGTATTGAAAAGTATGTTTAATCATCAGAATTTGGAGATTGTTTGGGATAATTGATATTCATTGTCTACCATGTACAGTAGAACAAGACTATTAGTTAATATGTACACAGAACTGTAAATGGTTTCCTACAAGTATTATGATCCTGCTAATCTAACGCTCATGCAATGGGGCAATATTTTTTAGTGGTTACTTCAATGTCTTTCAGAAGTTCTTTCTTTTAGACATGGGTTGGCAGAGGGAAGCAGTGTTATGCTATGGATGAGGTTCAGAGTTTGAGATTGAGGCCAGCTGGGGACTATGGTTCAAATATAATGGCAAAAAAAATCTTGAAAACGTAGCCCAATTTTCTTTTATTTCAGTTGGTGGAAATATCTTGAAATTAACTATTCTTATGTGATTTCAAATATGTTAAAATCAGAACCAGAAGAGAGGCCACTTCTGTTTTGGATTCTTAACCAAATCCTTAGGGGTTTGTTCAGATTTAGAGATTGATAATTGCCCCCACCATCCCATCCTGAGTATGTCTGTGCATTGAGTCTGACAATGACATCACAGCATCTTTTATGTTCTCTTGTGGCTACACAGTCGGACCTGTGAAGAGCAAGATCACAAACAGGAATGTGTAGGCTCCTACTGAAGACTTGGTATGATGCTTGGCCGTGTTTCCAAAGTGTTTACAACCTTGATAGTTGCTTTCTATTCAGGTCTGTCTTTGACTTCAGGAATGTCTTCAAAATTATGAATATTTATGGCACACGATTAGAAATTCTGCTTAAGAGACTCTTTGTTGTATTTCTGTTGACTGAATTTCCTTCATTTTCCAGTTTAAGTTCACCATAGAGGACTTTTTTGGGAGAGTCCGCCATCATCCATTCTGATAACATGAGCTGTCTATCTAAGCTAGGCTTTGATAATCAGTGCTTCCATGCTGGTTATTTTTGCTCTTTCGGTGATGTTTATGTTTGACACTTTGTCTTACTGGTGGATGTTCAGAACAGAGTGAAGATAACTCTCATTATTTTTTTCAAGTTGCTTGATGTGTCTGCGATAAACTGTCCATGTTTGCCTGGATAAAAGGGATGCTATCACTACTGCGTTGTATATCATCGATGTTGTTGACTGTCTGATGATTTGCTGGTTGAGTATCCTATGGTGATCTCTTCCAAAATCCTGGCTTATCTGTCACATTCTTTTAGATAGTGCTGGATCCAGGGAACCATCACTTGAGATAGTAAAGAGATGAATGTTCTTTAGTTTTGTATATCAATGCTGATGTTTGGCCCAGTGCTAGTAGTTGATGGAGCCTTTTAGAACCTGTCAAGGATAATCTGTAGACCACTTTCACTATGACTAAATGGAGAAAAATCAACCATAGAAAGGACTTTTGTCTCTGCAGTAAACTTCAAAGATTGAGGAAGCCTTCAGAGATTGAAATGTTTTCCATCAGTTGTTTACTTTTTGAATCTAACCCTTTTGGGGTCTAGAGAGCATGGCCCCTTTACATCTTTTTCCTAAGGGGGAAGGGAGATCAGTGAGAGAAAGGAGGGAAACTGCAGAGGTGTGGCTCTGGAGCTCCAAAGAGAGATGGGCTGCAGCCCGCAAGCCCTCACAGAGTGAAGCAACAGAGACCCTGCCTGAAGCCTCAGCAGGACAGGGCGGCCAATCGGGAATACCCCAGGACAGGAGCAGCACTGAGCCAGGGAGGAATCACCAGGGAAGGAAAGGACGGAGTTGGACCCAGTATCACTGCTGCCCACAGCTGCATGAGGCTGTGAGTACTGGGGATTGAAAGTAATTTAAAGGAATTACCGGTACGCCGGAGTCCTGAGGCGGAGAAGGAACCTCAACCAGAAGAGGCGTGGCCTCAACCAGAAGAGGCGTGGCCTCAACCAGAAGAGGCAGGGACTTAAAATCTCTGGGCCCTTTAAATCACTGATGGAGCCATCTCCGCCACCCAGGGGCTGTGGCAGCGGGGCTCTGGTGGCAATTTAAAGGTCCCGGGACTCTGGCTGCTCCAGGTCTTTTAAATCGCTGGCCTGGGGAAGCCAGTCTGGTACAGCATGGTCTACCCACTCTTGCCAGCTTACTTTCACCTCTGGGCTTGTGACTTTGCATTGGGAATAAGGAGGGAGGCTGTTAGCTAGTTAAGTGGGGAGGTGGTCGCTCTGTGCGGCTTTGCAGAGAGCGGCCGAAGAGGGCACCGGAGGGGTTTGTTGGGAGAGTTCACTGGCGCCAAAGATGACCAGGAGCATCCAAATCTCACCACTGGACTGGTACTTTGCTCAGGACTCCTGAACTCTGTGTACAGACACATTGCTTGATGTCTGCCCTTTCTGACTGTGAAACCACTGGGTCTATGGGGCCTTGGTTTAGATGCAGCCCTGTTTTACTGCTGCCCCTTTATTTTCCCTTGTTGTTTTTCTTCTCTCATCCCTCTGTAAATAAATATTTCCCTTTCTTAGATCCATTGTACTTTTCCTGTGGGTGGGTGTTTTCACTCTGGGGGGGTTGAAACAGGTACCCCTGGGGTGGAAGAGGTTTTTCTTGCTGCATTCCTACACGCGCCTTCTCTTGGCCAGAGCTGCCTGGAAAGCAGATTCCATCTTGGCCACATGGGCGCTAAAGTTACATGTAGATGCCTGTTTGAAGATTGTCAATTCCATAATTCAGAATGGCTGCAAAGAAGAGATCAAAGAGGACTGGTGCCAGCACACTGCCTTGTTTCACCCCATTAGACATGGGAGGTGTTTTAGAGAGGCCACCATTTGAGAATACTTTGGAAGTCATGGCTTTGTGGAATTGATGTGTCAAATTTGGGAGGATGGTTGTATGGGGTGTAGAAGAAGAAATAGTACCTCTTGCCCTGAAATTTGAAAGGGTTTGCTCATAAAGTTCCTCTTTGTCCATGTCTGTGTTTTGCTGCTGTTTTTTTTTTTAACAGAAGCTTCATTGCTTTTTTAAAAAGCTATGTAATGAAAGAGTCAGGACTCCTTAGTTCTGTTCCCAGCTTTCCATCTAACTTGCTGCTTGACCGTGGAAAAGTCACTCATGGCCAGATATGCACAAGGGGTGTCTTAAGTTAGGTTGTCAAAATTTAGATACCTAATGTAGGCTCATTGCATTGACAGGGTTAATAGGGAGACCAAAGACTTAATCAGCATGGACAATGAATTACTCTTCTACAGGTACCTAGATAGCTCTCATCACTCTAGTATTTGAACTTTGGGCTGAAGACCACTGACAAGGTTTGTACTGCAACAGCTTGTTCCTGCTCAGTGGATAAAAAGTCCCAAGTGCTATCAATTTTGCTCATTTAAAAAACGATAAAAAAATGTTATGGCGCAAGGATCCACATTTTGGGGGTCCTGGTTGTGGGGACTGATTAGGTCTATTACATTAATCAGAAAAAAACGACTCTCTGTTAAAGTCTCTGCATCAAGTCAATGGTACTTGTAACCTGTGGTCAGATAAAACAAGCTCAGGGACAGCTATAAGAGAGGTGAAAGAGAAATAAAGAGGTATTTACTCATTGATCAGTTTTCCATGTCGCTTGGTTGTGAGCTTCATAATAGTTCCACTCTGTAATTGAGCACTTCATTGAATGCATTTTTGCATAGACTACCTATCTTCAAAATTCAGTGTTGGTTCCTCGAGCATCTTAAAGGAGGTGGGTAGGGGCAAGTGTTTCTGCTTTCTTCCCTTAGGTGGAATGAACTATGGGAGGGAGAATCATTTTTAGTCTCAGCCAATGCCAATGGAACTGGCTAATCACTGCCTGTAGATGTAGTGCACTACGGTATCATTTTTCTTTCTCCTACCTATTTTCTCCAGTGGTACTTTGTTGAAAACGATCCCCATATTCCCAAAGAACAGCACAATAATTCCCATAGACTGACAGTAACAGAATTCTTGAACAGAGACCTAATTAGTTCTTACAGCTTCTGAGCTGGCTGCCTTTCCAACAGCAGCACAGATGCCAACACCAGAATGGATAAGATTCATCACCTAGATGCAAATGCTTTGCCACTGGCCGATGTCCCAAACAAGCACTGAGGCTGAGAAATAAGAGGAGAGAATCTCTGTTTTTCCTACGAGTTGCTCCTGTTTTGTGGTAATAAATTCTCACATGACATCAAGTGCTGCATCTTGGCTAGAAGCCACCATCCCAATAGCAGTAATGCAGAATGTATGGGAATTAGTTGTTCTGTTCCTGTTGCATAGAACAATGCAGTAGTGCCTTGGGGCACCAAGCAGGGGCTCATTGTTCTAGGTGCTGTACAAGGAAGCTCCAGGTTGATCACAATCTATGACAAGATGCAACAGGTGAAACAAAATAAGGGGCTGAGAGATAACAGTGAAGCTGAGTGTAGCTGCATTCATTACTAGTCCCTCATTAGTCATAATAACCCCAGGGGGATGCCAGTTTAGCCAGTAGACGATAAGAGTGATCTGTGGGTCTCATGGCTGACGCTGGAGGTATTTAAAGTCATCAAAGCACTTCAACATAAGATTAAATGGCATTAAAGTCAGTAGCACCCATTGAAATCAGGTGGCTAAGTACTTTTCATGATCTGGGCCAATGGAAATTAGGCACCTGCCTTAAGTTAAGGGTATGTGGTGACATGCTTTGCTGAGTGGGAATCTAAGGGTACATCTATACTACCCGCCCAATCGGCAGGTAGTGTTCGATGTATCAGAGATCAATTTATTGCGTCTCATCTAGACACTATAAATCGATCCCCGAATTGACACCTGTACTCCACCTCAGCAGGAGCAGTAAGCAGAGTCAACTGGGGAGCCGCCGCGGTCGACTCGCTGCCGTGAGGATGGCCTGATTAATCGAACTAAGATACTTTGACTTCTGCTATGCCAATAGTGTAGCTGAATTTGCGTATCTTAGTTCAACCCTCCCTTTCCCAGTGTAGCTCAGACCCGAAAGAGAACAAGATGTTGATTTTAGGTGTTAGCTGATTAGAGCTGGCCAAATATTGCAAAATAGTATTGGGAAACATTGAAATAAAAACCTTGAAATCAGTTCATCTATATTTGCACTCCTTTTCATCCATTTCCCCCAAACTTTTGTCTTGTTTTTTGTTTTCAGGGTGTTATAAGTCATGTGAACACTTATGGGATGTGTTTGCAGAAGAATAAGTCATATAGCCATCTTGACATCTCTTTGCTTTTCCTGCTCTTAATAAAAGTTCAAGACATCCAATCAGGGAACAGAAACAAAACCACAATCAGTGCAATGGAGCAGCAATCATAGTTGGAGCCTCTAGTGATTACTGTGAAATAAGTAATCAGTAATAATGATCAAAAATATATATAACAAATGGAAGAAAGGGGAAGTTGTTAGTAATGGCTATAAATCAAAAGTTAGGAATTCTCAAATTATATAGTTGATGGCACTCAATGTGGGTTTAAAGAAAACGGATCCTGACAAACTTGGAATCTTTTTTACTATGAGATTATGAGATTGGTTGATGAGGGTAATAGTGTTGATGTAATATAGTTAGAGTTCTATAAGGCATTTGATTTGGTACCACACAATATTTTGATTAAAAAACTAGAATGATATAAACATGGCCCATGATAAATGGATTAAAACTCACTAACTGATAGGTCTCAAAATGCAACTGTAAATGGAGAATCATCAAATTTGTGTTTCTAGAGAGGCCCGCTAGGGCTCGTTTCTTAGCCCTACTCTGTTTAACATTTTTGTCAGTGACCTGGAGGAGTTGTAAATATAATAATGTTGTAAAACTAAAATGAAGGGGGCAAGTCACAGATGAAGAACAATCACTTAATAAACTGGGTGCAAGCCACCAATATGTGTTTTAATATGGCTAAAGGTGACTATTTTCATCTAGGATTAATCGAACTAAGATACTTCGACTTCTGCTACGCCAATAGCATAGCTGAAGTGGCGATTTTAGTTCAACCCTCCCTTTCCCAGTGTAGCTCAGACCTGAAAGAGAACAAATAATTAAAATCTAATAAAAAATAATAAAATAAATAAAAATGAATTAAAAAAATCTAATATGATCCTTGGTTATGTAAACAAGAATATCGAGTAGGAAAAGAGAGGTTATTTTGCCTCTGCATTTGACACTGATGTGATCACAGATGAAAGACTGAGTCCCGTTCTGGTGCTCACAATTCAAGAAGGATGTTGATAAACTAGAGAGGGTTCAGAGAAGAGCCATGAGAATGATTAAAAGATTCGAAAACATCCCTTACAGTGATAGACTCCAGGATCTCAATCTTATTTAGCGTAACAAAGGAAAGTTTTAGTGGTGTCTTGATTATTGTCTAGATAGAAGTATCTACATAGGGAACAAATATTTAATTATGGGCTCTTCAATCTAGCAGAGAAGGGTATAACACAGGGGTGAGCAAACTACGGTCTACAGGCCATATGCGGCCTCCCCACCATTTTTATCTGGCACGCAAGCTTGGGCCAGGGGAGTGGTGTCAGTGGCCCCGTGCGCTGGGGCCAGGGAGCCTGGCAAAACGCAGCAAGCCACGGGGCCCCACCTGGGCCAAGCTGTGGGGTCCCGCGCTCAGGCTGGAGCACCTTGCTGAGCATCATAAGCAATGGGTGGAGTGCTTAGGGGGGGCTTAGGTGGTGGGGCCCCAGGGGGTGGTGGTGGTTAAGGTGGGGGGGTCTCAGGAGGGGGCAGTCAGGGTTCAAAGAGCAGGGGGGCTTAGATAGGGGCTGGGGTCCCCGGGGGTGGTGGGGTCTTGGGAGGGTGTAGTCAGGGAACAAAGACCAGGGCAGTTAGACAGGAGGTGCGGCCCTGGGGTATATTGGGGGGTCTCTGGAGGGGGTGATCAGGGGACAAGGAGCGGGGGGGAGGGGTTGGATGGGTCGGGGGTTCTGAGGGGGGCAGTCAGGGGGCAGGAAGTTGGTGGGGTCAGCTAGGGGGCAGGGCCAGGCTGTTTGGGGAGGTACAGCCTTCCCTACCTGGCCCTCCACACACTTTGAACCCCAATGTGGCCCTCAGGCCAAAAAGTTTGCCCATCCCTGCTATAACACAATCCAATGGCTGGAAGTTGGAGCAAGACAAATTCAGACTTGAAATGAGGTGTAAATTTTTAACGATGAGAGTAATAAATCATGGCAACAACTTACCAAGATTCATCGTGGAGTCTTCTTTACTGGCGTTTTTAAATCTAGATGTGGTGTTTTGCTAAAAGATCTGCTCTAGGAATTATTTAGGGGATGTTGTGTGGCCTGTGTTATACTGGAAGTCAGACTAGGTGATCATAATAGTCCCTTCCGGCTTTGGAATCTATCAATACTTTTTGTTCTGTCAACATCCTACAGGTAACATTTTCAAAAGTGATTAAGTCAGACAGGTGCTTTTGAAAATGGAACTCAGTCTCCTATGTTTCATTGACTTTACCTGATGTCTTAAAAGTGCTTTTTTTTCACCAATCATACCTATGGAAATTTGCTGTCACTCTTGGCAGTCTGATTAAAATGGTTAGAAATCAAATCCAGCACCTCCACCCTGGGGATATCTTTGTGTTCTGGGCCTTTAGCAGGCTCACACATTTTGGGAACTCTAATTTCCCGATTTGAAGGGCCAGTGAACTAGCAGCAAATTAGGGTTTTCTCAACATGCCGATCTTCCTATAATCATGTTGAAATGACAGACCTTTCACAATTTCAGTGAATAATAATCTATTTTAAATGAACTGATAAAAGGCAGCTCGTTCATCTTAGACTCCATAGATCTTCTAAAAACATGGGAATGGGATAAGGGGAAAAAGCGTTTACAGCAGGTGAAAACAAAGGGCATACAAATGTAATGCATGAATAATGGCAGCATGGTTTAAAAAATCCTGCAGGTTAAACCCTCTTAAATAGGAGATGCTTGTAATCTGCCAGGCCAATGGGAGCCCCACATGAGCATCGAACATAAGAATGGCCATACTGTGTCAGACCAGCTAGCCCAGGATCCTGTCTTCTGACAGTAGACAGCGCCAGTTGTTCCGGAGGGAATGAACAGAACAAGGCAATTATCAAGTGATCCATCCCGTCAGCCAGTTCCAGTTTCTGGCAGTAGGGGACACCCAGTCCATGGGGTTGCATCTCGACCAACTTGGCTAATAGCCATTGGCGGACCTATCCTCCATAAGCTTATCTAATTCTTTTCTGAACCCAGTTTTCTTTTGGCCTTCACAACATCCACTTGCAGTGAGTTCCACAGGTTGACTGTGTGTGTTATGAAGAACTACTTCCTTATGTTTGTTTTAAACTTGCTGCCTATTATTTTCATTAGGTGACTGTCCCCCCCACCCACTCCATTTTGCGTTATGTAAAGGGGTAAATAACACTTCCCTATTCATTTGCTTGATACCACTTGTGGTTTTATAGACCACTATCATATCCTGTCCCCCAATCATCTCTTTTCTAAGATGCACTGTCTTAGTCTTTTTAATCTCTCCTCATATGACAGTTGTTCCATATCCCTAATCATTTTTGTTGTTCTTCTATGTACCTTTTCCAATTCTCATATATCTTTTTTTTGAGATGGGATGACCAAAATTAGATGCAATAGTCAAGGTGTGGCGTACCATGGATTTTATCTAATGGCATTACAAAATGTTATGTCTTATTATCTATCCCTTTCCTAATGGTTCCTAACATTTAGTTAGCTTTTTTTGACTGCCGCTGCACACTGAGCAGATGTTTTCAAAGAACTACCCACAATGACTCCAAGAACTTACTCGTAACAACTAATTTAGACCCCAGGATTTGTATGCATTTTGGGGATATTTTCCAATGTGCATTACTTTGTTTATCAACCTTGAATTTCATTTGCCATGTTCTTGCCCTCTGACCCAGTTTTGTGAGATCCTTTTGTAACACTTTGTATTCAGCTGTGGTTTATCTTGTGGAATTTTGTATCATCTGCAAACTTTGCTAACTCCTTGTTCACCCCCTTTCCCTGATCATTTATTAATATGTTGAATAGCACAGATCCCAGTACAGATCCTTGGGGAACTTGCGATTTGCTTGTTATCATTGTGAAAAATTACCATTTATTTTTATCCTTTGTTTCCTCTCTCATGGAGCAGTAACTGGTTAAAAGAGAACCTTCCTCTTCCACCATGACTACTTACTTGTTCGCTAATGTCAGCAGAGTCTAAATGTTGCGTAGAATAAATCAGCCTTGCCCAGTCGGCATATACACTTTTAGGGGTCGGCAACCTTTCAGAAGTGGTGTGCCCAGTCTTCATTTATTCACTCTCATTTAAGGCTTCACATGGCAGTAATACATTTTAACATTTGTAGAAGGTCTCTTTCTATAATTCTATAATATAGAACTAAACTGTTGTGTATAAAGTAAATAAGGTTTTAAAAAAGTATAAGAAGCTTCATTTAAAATTAAATTCAAATGCAGAGCCCCTGGGACCAGTGGCCAGGACCCGGGCAGTGTGAGTGCCACTGAAAATCAGCTCACGTGTCGCCTTTGGCACGCGTGCCATAGGTTGCTTACCCCTGGGTTAGGTAATGGAGTCCTGCCAACCATTTGGAGCCTGGTTGTGGACCTGGAGGAGCTGCGATCACCACGCCACAGCTATGATTACAACACCCAGGTGGTTGCAGACACGCTCCTTATGAAGGTGTTTTGGCCATTAGGTTCACTGACTGTCCCTCCTTCGAGGCTCCCAAACTATGTCTCTGTTAGAGGCAAGAGCAGTCTTGAGGTTTAGGCACTAGCTCACTCATTCAAATGTGTCCAGGAGGGACCCTGAGCAAAAGTCATTACATCTGCCAGATTTTTGGTGAGCATCAGAGCAGTTCACAGGGTGCAAGGCTCCCTGTCAGCAGAACCATCCTCTCATTTGTCATTAGCTGGCACCTTTCTTGGCTTCCTCGGCAGAGAGGCCAAAGAACTGAGTGGGACATGGGATAATTTTCTCACCACCCAAAGGCAGTTCCTCCAGAATAAATCTGAGTCACGTTCATGTGGGTTAGGAAGTACTGCATCTGTCGTACATGCTGTACGTGTCCTCGGATAAATAGTGCTCAAGTGTCCAGAGCTGTCAGTCCAGTACCTTTCCCCCAGTGCTAAACTCACTCAAAATATTTTATTAAAAACATAAAATAATGACCTGCAGAATAACTGCCAAACTACTCTGTGGCTCATGAAATTTTATTGCCTCTGCCTCTGACTTACTTGAAGGCTGGTGTATGAACTCTGCATAATATAGTAGGTGACTGCTGAGATAAGAAACAAATAAGTGAAAATGGAATATTTATGCAAATGTGTATAGCTCCTGCTATTCAGAAGTTCCCTGTTAGTTGCAGTGAATTGTAGCTAATGACTGAAATTTGCTTTAAAGTAACAAAACTAGGGAAGTTTCTGATTAATCGCTATTGTTGATCCATATATATATATATAAATTCTGATTGTTTTAAGCAGCAAAAATGCTGCTGCTTTGTTTATAATTTGCTTTCTGCTTTGTAATCTGGTGTGTGATTGCATGCATCAAATAATGGTACTGTGGTGACAAGTTAGTGGTGGAGGCAAAATACTGACAGCTGTGGGCAATGAGACGTTCCCTGGCACCAGCAGAGTTCCCTGGCACCAGCAGATCCTCCGACATCAAAAGCATCGACCTGTATCTCTGTGGGAGATTAGCACTAATAAGGCTTATACCGTATTTGAGCAGTTCTGATTCTATCCAGCAAAGGGCCGTGCAAAGAATTCATTCATTCACAAGAAGGCAAATTGCTGTTACCAGACCTGTAAATCATCCCTTGTGGAAATTACAGTGTGCACTAATGACAAAGGGTCCTGTGGCACCTTAAAGACTAACTAAAGTATTGAAGCATAAGCTTTCGTGGGCTAATACCCACTTTGTCAGATGCATGCAGTGGAAGTATGACACAATCAACGCAGGACTGAATAGGGATTATGAATAGCTAGCTAACTACAAGAGCAGTTTCTCTTCTCTCGCTGTTCACACCTCCAATTCAGCTACTAAAGGAACACGTCACCCTCCCTGATTAGAGATAACGAGTTGGTTCAGCCTCATTGGACCAACCCTGTTATCTCTAACCTGGTTCTTACCTACCTATTTATTCCTGCCCCTGGATACTTCCACTGCATGCATCTGACAAAGTGGGTATTAGCCCACGAAAGCTTATGCTGCAATACTTTTAGTCTTTAAGGTGCCACAGGACCCTTTGTCACTTCTGCAATTCCAGACTAACACGGCTACCTCTCTGAATCTAGTGTGCACTAAGTACTGTGACACTCTAGGAGATTGAGAGCAGATGGTTATCTGTGCATAACTGTGGGGCAAATACAAATGATGTCTACTGCAGGAATGTCTGCAAGAGAGGCCGCTGGGCCAGGGAGTCTCCAGATGTCATTCCATTGCCAGGGTAGAGTTTTCTCTTCCTACTGAATGAGTGTCTCAGACCTCATACCCTGGAGACCACAGGACTTGCACAGTGTTACCAATGTTATTATTTATATTCCCCAATTGGCCTAGATGCAGTGTCTTCACTGCATTTTTAACCTGGGTCTGTGGGACACAAGTTTGTAGACTCAGTATTTCCAAACCAACGCTTGAGAATCCACACTGCATTGTAAACCTGGACTTAAAAGGGCTAGACCCAGGTCTGACAGGCAGGCTAATGTGTCCATACTGCATTACGCAGATCTTTTGACTTGAGTCTGCGGTTTGACTTGCGTCCACACTGCAAAATGTCAGGGCTTGAGCTGAGTTACACTGGGACTCAGGCTCTGACCCACTACCCTCACAGGGTCCTAGGACCTGAGTCCCAAGTGCTTGCTGCCCTTAGTCAGACTGATTTGTGTGGGGGCAGGAGTATGGGGGCCTCAAACCCGAATCAGAGACTGGGCTTAGTAGACAGTGTAAACATATGCTAGAAGCCCCAGTCATGGCCCAGGACCCCATTGTGCTAGGTGCTGTACAAACAGAACAAAAAGCTGGTTGCTGCCCCCAAAAGCTTACGATCTAAGTATAAGACAAGAGACAGCAGATGGAGAACTACAGGAAAACATTGAGAATATTGACCAGCATGATAGGCTGTGGTCTCTGCATACCAGCAGCCTAAGTGTTGTCAGGTTTGTGTAGGGATCGCAGCAAAGGAGAATTCTGAGGAGGGATCTGAGCACCTCCCAAGTGTGTGGGGCAGTTTCGGAGAAAGCATGAAGGTGGGCAGTGGGGGCTGGCATCATAGGCTGATCAGAGGCAATCATCGTCTATTCAGTATTGCATGAGATGATGGGAAAGGTTTGGATTGGCCAAGAATGACTAAAAGCAACGTATGTCTGATGCGATGAAGATTCTGTCACAGTTTTATCATTAATCTCATACATCACGATATCCAGAAGGAAATTTTCAAAAACACCTAAATTCCACTGACTTTCAGTGAAACTAAAGGGCTTGTCTACACTTACCAGGGGAACAACGCTGTGGTGATCAATGCATCGAGGGTCGATTTAGCGAGTAGACCCACTCAACCGACTGCAGATTGCTCTCCCGTCGACTGTGGCACATCACCAAAACAAGACTAGTAAGGGGAGTCAATGAGGATTTTCAGGCAGTGAGGAACCTCCTTTCCCTCCCTCTGCCACCATCCCCCACTGGTCGCGAAATGTCTGTGGCAGCTCCGGCACCAGGGGCATGTCTCGGCATGAAAACAGTTGCCAGCAGAAGACAAGCCAGTAATGATGGCACGGCACCGCTCTGCCTCGCACCCTCCTTCGCAACACCGCTTTCCATCATGGCGCTGCCGCATATCGAGGCACCACGCCCATTGAGAGCACCCTCCCATTCGGCACGGTACTGCTGTCTGGCACCAGCCGGCACCACACAGCAGGCTCTGATTCAGAGGCAGAATCCGAATTCTGTATCTCCCAGAGAAGTAGGTACTGCACCGACCACAGACAACTGGGGGCGGCTATGGGACAAGGGAAGTACCACCAGCATGGCCATGAGAACAATGGCATATGCCACTGAAATGGCCAGTTTGGAACCCATGGGTGATCCAGACATTTCAGGGAGGTGCAAGCACCCCATCTTCTCCCTTGGAATGGAGATCAGTCCCCGGTGCTGAGATTAGTATCAAGATGCAGGATACACCTCCATGGGACCCACCTGCAACAGAGGAGGTACAGTGTTCGGTACCAGTGTGAGCCTTATTGTCCTCCCCAGAAGAGGCAATGATGGCGATGGCCATGGCACCCACACAGGATGACTACAGGTTGCATCAAGAGCTTCTGCATACAGGCTTGGGCATACAGGTGGAAGAAATTTGAGTCAGCCCATGCCCAGGTAGACATATTAACTCTCTTGGGACTGTCAAGGGCGGCCTTGACCTTAAATGACACCATCCTAAAACCCAATAATGCTCAGTGGCAGACTCTTGCATCTCTCCAACCCACGGCTAAGCTGATGGAGAGAAAATATTTTGTGCCTCCGAAGGGCTATGACTAGCGATACACTCATTCTCCACTGGGCTTGCTGGTCATTGCAGTGGCTAATGAAAGGGAGAGACAGGAACAATGGAGGCCCATCACCTAAGGCGAAAGAGGCCAAAAAAAATGGATTGATTGGGCAGGAAGGTCCAACCATCAGGCCCTCTTGGGCCATTATGATTTTAACTTTTGGTCAGGTGTGACAAAGTTTAAGGAACTATTTTTGGAGTCCAGAAGTGAATTCTCTGCCTCGGTAGATGAGGGTAAGGTGGTAGCTAAGGCATTCCTCCAGACAGCCCTGGATGTGTCCTCATGGACAACACAACAGCAACATCTATATATATAAAAGTCAAGTGGTGTATGTATGAGTGTATGTATGTATGTATGTATGTATGTACGTATGACAGCGAACTCCTCCCGCACCGTTTGAGCCAGAGACTTGAAATTTGGTACAGTGAGGGGTCTTGGGGTCTAGATCTTGGTAAGGGTCGAAAAATTTTCGGATCTCACCTCTGACGCCCCCCAGGGGTGAAAGTCTTTCAGGGCCAATCACATCAGCTGGGCAGTTAGGTGCTGATGATGTCATAATACCCCCTCCAACAGACACCGCACTCGCTCCGCTCGCCCCTCCCTCCTCCAACGGAACCCCGGAGATCCCTCAGCTCACTGCCCCTCCCCCTCCCAACGGAACCACGGAGATCCCTCAGCTCACTGCCCCTCCCTCCTCCAACGGAACGCCGGAGATCACTCAGCTCACTGCTCCTCCCCCCTCCCAATGGAACCCCGGAGATCACTCAGCTCACTGCCCCTCCCCCCTCCCAACGGAACCCCGGAGATCCCTCAGCTCACTGCCCCTCCCTCCTCCAACGGAACCCCGGAGATCACTCAGCTCACTGCCCCTCCCCCCTCCAACGGAACCCCGGAGATCACTCAGCTCACTGCCCCTCCCTCCTCCAACGGAACCCCGGAGATCCCTCAGTTCTCTGCCCCTCCCCCCTCCCAATGGAACCCCGGAGATCACTCAGCTCACTGCCCCTCCCCCCTCCCAACGGAACCCCGGAGATCACTCAGCTCACTGCCCCTCCCTCCTCCCAACGGAACCCCGGAGATCCCTCAGCTCACTGCCCCTCCCTCCTCCAACGGAACCCCAGAGATCACTCAGCTCACTGCCCCTCCCCCCTCCAACAGAACCCCGGAGATCACTCAGCTCACTGCCCCTCCCTCCTCCAACGGAACCCCGGAGATCCCTCAGTTCTCTGCCCCTCCCCCCTCCCAATGGAACCCCGGAGATCACTCAGCTCACAGCCCCTCCCCCCTCCCAACGGAACCCCGGAGATCACTCAGCTCACTGCCCCTCCCTCCTCCAACGGAACCCCGGAGATCACTCAGCTCACTGCCCCTCCCCCCTCCCAACGGAACCCCGGAGATCACTCAGCTCACTGCCCCTCCCCCCTCCCAACGGAACCCCGGAGATCACTCAGCTCACTGCCCCTCCCCCCTCCCAACGGAACCCCGGAGATCACTCAGCTCACTGCCCCTCCCTCCTCCAACGGAACCCTGGAGATCACTCAGCTCACTGCCCCTCCCCCCTCCAAACGGAACCCCGGAGATCACTCAGCTCACTGCCCCTCCCCCCTCCCAACGGAACCCCGGAGATCACTCAGCTCACTGCCCCTCCCTCCTCCAACGGAACCCCGGAGATCACTCAGCTCACTGCCCCTCCCTCCTCCAACGGAACCCCGGAGATCCCTCAGTTCTCTGCCCCTCCCCCCTCCCAATGGAACCCCGGAGATCACTCAGCTCACTGCCCCTCCCCCCTCCCAACGGAACCCCGGAGATCACTCAACTCACTGCCCCTCCCTCCTCCCAACGGAACCCCGGAGATCCCTCAGCTCACTGCCCCTCCCTCCTCGAACGGAACCCCGGAGATCACTCAGCTCACTGCCCCTCCCTCCTCCAACGGAACCCCGGAGATCCCTCAGTTCTCTGCCCCTCCCTCCTCCAACGGAACCCCAGAGATCACTCAGCTCACTGCCCCTCCCTCCTCCAACGGAACCCCGGAGATCCCTCAGCTCACTGCCCCTCCCTCCTCCAACGGAACCCCAGAGATCACTCAGCTCACTGCCCCTCCCCCCTCCAACAGAACCCCGGAGATCACTCAGCTCACTGCCCCTCCCTCCTCCAACGGAACCCCGGAGATCCCTCAGTTCTCTGCCCCTCCCCCCTCCCAATGGAACCCCGGAGATCACTCAGCTCACAGCCCCTCCCCCCTCCCAACGGAACCCCGGAGATCACTCAGCTCACTGCCCCTCCCTCCTCCAACGGAACCCCGGAGATCACTCAGCTCACTGCCCCTCCCCCCTCCCAACGGAACCCCGGAGATCACTCAGCTCACTGCCCCTCCCCCCTCCCAACGGAACCCCGGAGATCACTCAGCTCACTGCCCCTCCCTCCTCCAACGGAACCCTGGAGATCACTCAGCTCACTGCCCCTCCCCCCTCCAAACGGAACCCCGGAGATCACTCAGCTCACTGCCCCTCCCCCCTCCCAACGGAACCCCGGAGATCACTCAGCTCACTGCCCCTCCCTCCTCCAACGGAACCCCGGAGATCACTCAGCTCACTGCCCCTCCCTCCTCCAACGGAACCCCGGAGATCCCTCAGTTCTCTGCCCCTCCCCCCTCCCAATGGAACCCCGGAGATCACTCAGCTCACTGCCCCTCCCCCCTCCCAACGGAACCCCGGAGATCACTCAGCTCACTGCCCCTCCCTCCTCCCAACGGAACCCCGGAGATCACTCAGCTCACTGCCCCTCCCCCCTCCCAACGGAACCCCAGAGATCCCTCAGTTCTCTGCCCCTCCCCCCTCCCAACGGAACCCCGGACTACATCAGCTCACTGCCCCCCCCCCCCACCTGCGAAGGTCCCCGGAATCCCTCGGCTCTGGGCCCCCTCCCCCCCTGCGACGGATCTGAGTTGGGTTTGGTGGGACGGTAAGTGAGGTGGGGGTGTCGGATTCGGTCGGGGGGTGAGGTGGGGGTGTCCGGTTTGCTTGGGGGGGTGGGAAGGTGTTGGGGTGGGTGAGGGGTGAGGGGTGGGTGTTGGGGTTGGTCAGGGGGTGTCAGCTGTCTGCCACCTCCCCACCTCCGACTGACCCGAGCAGCGCCGGGCACTTATGCTAGTTTTAAATAAATGAGCAATGGAGAGCTCGCTCCGCTCCCCTTTGTCAGGAAGCCCTAAGCCTGTGGGACTTCTGTATAGCCTATTCCATTCACCTTGAAGCCTCCTACCTACCAGGGTCACAGAACAAGCTGACAGACCACATCAGCAGATAGTTTTCCCAGCCATCATGAGTGGTCCATTTACTCAGATGTCTTGAATGCTGTTTTCCAGAAGTGGGGGTTTCCCCAGGTGGACCTGTTCATGATGAGGCACAACAGGAAGTATCTGCCATTCTGCTCCTTCCTGGGGCACAATCCAGACTTGCTCACAAAGGCTTTTCTCCTTCTCAGGAAGGGACAGCGCTTTTACGCGTTCCCTCCTCCTCCTCTGACGTGCAAGATACTGCTTAAGATCAGAAGAAACAGAACATGATTAATCCTAAGAGCTCCAGCATGGCTGTACCAGCATTGATTATAAACCCTGCTGTATCTCTCGGTCAACATGCCAATCAGCCTGCAAGGTTCCCGGACTTGCTCTCTCAGAACCACAGCTGCCTGCTCTATCCTAACCTTGAGTTTCTCCACCTGACAACATGGAAGCTCCATGGCTGAACCTGGCGGAACAATCTTGTTCAGCACTGGTACCAGAGATACTCTTGGGCAGAGGGAAGCCATCGATTAAAACCGCCTACCTGCCGAAATAGGAGAGATTCTCAATCTGGTCGAAGCAAAAAGTGTTTCGCCTGTGAAGTCCTCAGTGTCCTTTATTTTGGGCTACCTGCTTTACTTAAAGCCAGAAGGACTAACCGTTTCATCCGTAAGGATTCATCTAGGCACAATCTCTGCATTTCACCCTTGGGTGAATGGGTGGTTGGTATTTTCAAATTCAATTTGTGGCCACTTCTTGAAGGGGTTGGAGCACCTGTATCCACAGGTATAACAACCTCTGCCTCTTTGGGACCTTAATTTGGTATTGATGAAGCTGACAGGACTCCTATTCAAGCCACTGGCAACATGGTCCTTGTTTTATCTGTCCTGGAAGGTGGCTTTTCTCATGGCCATCACCTCAGCTAGACAAGTCCCCGAGATATAGGCTCTTGCCTTTGAGCCACTATATACAGTGTTCTTCGGGGACAAGGAACAGCTGTGGTCACGCCCATCCTTTCTTCAAAAGGTGGTCTCACAATTTCATGGTAAACAGGACCTTCCACCTTCTCGCTTGATGGTTCACTTTATGAGATCACAAGCATTGCTGGCAGTATTTGGGCCTCAGGTTCCAATCCAGGACATCTGCAGAACAGCAACCTGGTTGTTGGTCCACACGTTCTCCGCACACTGTGCCACCATCCAGCAGACTGGGGATGATGCAGGTTTCGGCTGAGTGCTGCTGCAGTCTGCTTGTCAGTGAAACTCTGAATCCACCCCCTGACCAATTGCATAGCAGACACCTCATTGGAATGGACATGAGCAAGCAATCAAAGAAAAAATGGTTACTAATATTTCTGTAACTGTTATTTTTTGAGATGTGTTGCTCATGTCCAATCCAAAACCCGTCCTCTTACTGCTCTGTTGGAGTTACTGGCAAGAAGGAACTGAGGCAGCAGCGGGGAAGCAGGTTCCTATGTACTGCACCATAAAAGCACCACTCCAGGTGGCACCAGAGCCGACTTCACCGATACCAGATAGGGAAAAAATTTCCAGCCTTGGTGCACTTGGCGTGCACCCCCCTACATTGTAATGGGCATGAGCAACACATCTGGAAGAACAACAGTTACGGAAAGGTTAGTAATTGTTTTTTTATAAACACACAGAGGATGATCATATGCTAAGGGTGGACTACCTGGGTTCTGTAAAGGAAATTATGCCACGTTAATACATTAGAATAATCTGGTCATGTCAACAAAATAGTGAATAAAGGAGAACCAACTGACAATGTATTTGGATTATCAGCAAATCTTTGACCAAGATCCTCTCAAGAATCTCCTATTCTCAAGAGCAAGTGGATCTCCAATGAAATTGAAAGGCAACAAATTTTAAATCTGAAAAAGAAAGTACTCTAGTCATATACAAGAGAATTACTCTGTGGAACTCATTGTCACAAGATATTAAGTCCAAGAACATAAGGTTCAAACTGGTTTTTGATATTATTGTGAATAATGAGAACATCCACAATCACATTTAATGGGATTAGGCTGTTGATGTGCACAGATCATATTGCCCACTATAGACTCACTGTCTACTTGTATGCCTCCATCTGTCTGTCTGCAGAATGTTTTGTCTCTTGTTTTCTACTTATATTGTAACTTCTTGGGGTAGGAACCATCTCTTTTGTGTGTGTTTGTACGGTACTTAACACAATGGTGCCCTGGCCCATGACTTGGGCTCCTAGGCACCACAATAATACAAATAATAAATAATTGATTAAAAGGGACATAAACTCTCAGGGTTTATTCCATGAGCCAGCCACTGCTGGGGATTTAGGAAGAGACTTAGCCTGTGGACATGTTATTTCATAAATTGTCCATAAGAGGATATCTAGAATCTTTCTCTGAAGCATTGGATACTGACCATGACTGGGAGTAGAATACCAAACTCAATAGACTGCCAGTCAGATCTGGCATCATGATTGCTAGGTGGTCTAATTTATCTTTCCCGTCCCCCACACTGCTTGGAAATTTGAGAAGCTGAGCCTTCAGCAGGTAGAAAGAAAGAGAAACATGTGATTATCCACAGAGACATGATTGCCTCCCACCTGCTCATGACTCATCAGAGCCTGGTTGATAGCATGCTATAGACTGAAAGAAACAATCAACACAAAATTGGCCTTAGTAATAAAATGTCAGACTGATGGTTGAAATAAAAAAAGCCCATGAAAGTTGAAGTCACTTATCAGGGCCAAATGACAACCAAATATTTTTCTGTTTAACAATTGCTAGACACTGCTGCTAATGTTTAAATTTGCCAGGATGAGGAACAGTTTGAAGATAATGTTATGACCCGTCTCATTATCCTCTTCTCATTTGAAGGATACAATACTAATTAGCTGGCATGCTGCACCTGGCCCCATTACAAAGTCTCTCTTCTCTGGCTGTTGTGGAAGGCTCTTGAGTAAATGTGTGTGTGTGATTGGACATGTCAGCTCGTTCTCGCCTTCAAGACCCCCTGCCATTGCAGAGCAAAATGAGCAGCCGAGGAACGAGGAACCAACTGATGGTGGTTGTAAAGGTTGTGTCTGAGCCATGTCAGTGTGATATGAGCATGAAAGGCCCCCTTTTAAAGTTCAAAAATTAGAGCATGAAGGTAATATCAATCAGTAAAAGCAGTAGCATAGTTCAGTGGAGAAGGCACTGGACTAGGAGACTTGGGCTCGATACTTGGTTTCCCACTGATTTGTTATGTGACCATGGGCAAGTTGGTTTGCTCCTCTGTGCATGTTTCCTCTTCAACACTTTGTCTTGACTATTTAGTTGTAGACTTCTTGGGGCAGAGGGCTGTCCCCTGTTCTGTGTTGTATGCTGCATGGTGCAATGGGCTTCCAAATTTGATTGGAACTAGAGTAATAAGGATACGGGTTTGATGCTGCAAGGTGTTGTGTGGGAAATCTGAAGGGAGTTGAGGACATTGGGCACCTGGAATGAATAGGTCCTAAGGAGCTAAATGATATTTTCCTTAATGCACTTTTTGTGTCCACCTATTCTCTACCTCATATATCCCTATTTTTGCACATCAAAGGACCACATATTTTGCCTTCACATCCTTCTGTCTGTCTGAAACCAGTGCAGAATGAACCCAGAGTCCCATGATGATACAGCCTTCTTTTATAGTGCTGTGTTCCCATACAAGTCTATGCACCTTGCTGTGTCACACCAGAGCTGTCCATTACAAGGTAGAGTTAACAAAGTCCTGTGGCACCTTAAAGACTAAGTTAGTCTTTAAGGTGCCACAGGACTTTGTTAACTCTGCTATTCCAGACTAACGCGGCTACCTCTCTGATTCATTACAAGGTAGTGAAGGTTGCTCTTAATTAGCATCATTTTGAGTTGTTACTGAGAGGATCTGCAGCTGTTTCTTATCTCGTCTCTTTGGCTCAACTCCTTATCTCATCCTTGGATTATATGCCTTTGCTTTAGGGTCATCAATCTGCTATCTGGCTGATTGATAATAAAGTTGGTGCCTCTAGACTCTTCCACTCCCTTCTTGACCATCTGGCCAGTTGGTCTTTCTCGGTTAATGACCATACATTCTTCACTCACAGTAAATAAGGCAATTACAGTCATCAAACTTCTATCCTTCCAAGAAGAAATGTTAACACAATCAGCAAAAAATAAACTCAGAACAGTTTCTTCTTACTAGCTACATTTCCCTCTTGCTAATTCAAAGCTAGCAAAATTGAGTATAAGGCAAAATAAGCAAAATGGAGTACAATTTTGCTCAATACAGTTTCTTCCCATTAGGCTTTTGGCCTACACAGAAGCATTAAAATACACAAGGTTTCTTTGGAACGTGCCTCACTCTGAAGCTATGGAAATGTTTGGGCAAATACTCAAAGGCTATTTCAGGGCAGCAGGTGGAGGATGTAAAATGGGTGGACAGGAGAGAAGAGGGGGGGGGGCGAGTCGGTTTGGGATGGGGCAGCTGAAATGGTGCAGCGCCCCCAGTCTCCCAGTTCTGCCTCAGTGTAAATTCCTAAGCGTAGACGTGTCTAGGTGGGTGTAATGTACCAGTGGAAAGGTGGGTTGGTAGCTGCTAAAACATCTAACAGGAGGATGCCAGATAAAGGTTGATTAAATAAGAGGAGTCTGTTTCACTCTAAATCTTCCTATGAGTAGCTTTTCTGGCTACAGCCCTGCCTCCGCCAGCATATAAATCACACCAGTTTACACTGAGTTACTGATGTATAGCATATACCATTTACCCCACCTCTAGATTTGGCCCACAGACTTTCTCTAAAATGGTCCGAAATCCATCAGGCTTTTCATGTTGTAACTATGTATTAAAAAAAGGGAGGAAAAAACCCCTTGTTGTTCACATTATTTTGTGCTCAGTCTTCCCTGCAACGAATGTTTCCTGCATATGAACCTGTTTGCAGTGGATTCTGTTTCCAAAGGCTGGATAGCTTCTCGTCTGAGCCTTGCCCGCGTTTGGCTTTAGTTTAAGAGCTGACTATGAGCAGGAGACTGTATCCAGCAGTATATGAGGACACTGTGTTCTCTAGGTCTAAAACACAGCCTTGTGCATAGTTTATATTCTAGGCTTTAGCATGACTGTACCATAGTTCATGCAAAGTTTCTCTGGGCCTGCGTTCACGTCGTCATTATGGTGATGCATTGTACTCAATATAGCTAACCACAGAACTCAGAGGTAGCAATTGTTGAAGAATTGCTGATCCAAAGGGCCTCATTCATTCTGAATGTAATTCCAGTGGAGTCAAAGGAGTTATGCAAGACAGGGAGATTTGCCCTTGCAGTTCTAAACCAGTGATCACTGTCTGCTCTCTTGATCGATTATTCTGCAGCGATTATAAAGAGCTGAATTAGCCCTGGACACATTTCCCACAGCTTCTGCCAGATGCAAACCTGCTAAATCTCATAGCGTCACCGTGTCACACTCAGGTTCTGTAGCAATCAGCCAATGAGATGACGTGCCTATTTTTTCTCTTGGCTTCATCAGCCAAATTGGCCAGTCCCTGTGAAAGATGAAGGGTGCTAGGTAGCTTTGTTCTGATCCTCAGGGTATGTCTTCACTATCCGCCGATTTGGTGGGTAGTGATCAATCTATTGGCGATCGATTTATCGTGTCTTATTAAGATGCGCTCAATCGATCACCAACAGTGCTCCCGTCGACTCCAGAACTCCAGCTCACCGAGAGGCGCAAGCTGGAGTCAACAGGGGAACCCGCCGCCAACTGCTGCCGCCATGAGGATGGCAGGTAAGTCGGTCAAAGATGTGCCAACTTCAGCTACGTTATTCACGTAGTTGAAGTTGGGTATCTTCGGTCGACCGCTACCCCTCATGTAGGCTAGCCCTCAATGTGTCTGTGGCTTCTGCTCCTAACCATATATGTCAAAGCCACAAGGTGGCTTGAGAACAACAGAGAAGCAAAGTCCTGGTGCCCCTTCAGGGGTCACATTCAGGAAAATAAGTCAGGGGTTAGCCCCATGCTCCCTAGTGGGTGAGATTATATCAAGGAAGTGACACACCCCCATCCCCCGCACTCCAGGGGAAATTATTTAGGCTTACCTGGAATGCACACAGCATTGTAACTGATCTTTCGGATCCAGGTCATCCCTTCATATGGAGCATCCATTAGTATTACCTTGCACAGTTTCCAAGGCAATGTCTCCTCCAGGTGGAGAAGCTGGGAGCAGATTGAGCAAGGGAAAGGACTCCACACACTACGTCCAAGAGTTCTGGAGTGCAGGCCCTGCCCAGATCCTGTGGAGCCGGGAGCCAAGCGGAGTCCCCGACTTGGTGGCTCTAAGCCAGCCCCGGCAGTGATTCCTCAGGACTCAGTGCTACTTTTAGACACAAAGGGCCTGACCCTCCCCGAGCTACCTCAGTGTAAACTGGGATTTACTCCACTGAGGTCAGTGGAGTTACCTCCACCAGAAGTGGGAGTCGGAGCCTGCAGTTGGTTCCTCTCTGGTACTGTTGGGCAGTGCGTAACGAAAGCCTGTGTTCCTAGGCAGGGAGCCGCTCCTTGCCCAATTCCTCTCACATACAGATGGCACTTTGAAGAGTTCCCGTGTTCCTGTTTAGGTGTAATGCAGAGACACACAGAGCCACTGTTCTGTCCAATGTCTCCTGGACATGGTGTGGGACAATAATACTGTCCTCCTTTGTAAGGTACTTTGCAATCTGCTGATGAACGGTTTTATAGAGCAGCTGGGTGGTATTATTCTGCATATGCATGCATGTTCTGTCACTGATTGTTATGTTTCTGCTGGCCCATAAGTTGTACTAGGCACCTTCACAACATAAAAGAAAGTTCCCCAGTGACGCTTTCTCATGGCATTCAGGGTTACGAGTCACCTTGTCTCCTCTCCCCTCTCCGGAGTTGGGTGTAAGCTCCTGTCACCCCAGTCTATGAGCCACCCAATCCATTTCCTCTATCAGCCTTTACTTCACCTTGCAGGTGAACTTTAGGGGCACCCCAAGCTCCCTTGAAGAGCCTTCCTCCATAGTATCCAGCCCCTGTTTCTGGACACTGACAGAAATTGCCAAGTTCGCTGTCTCCCGAGAGACACTGTACTCACCAGCCTGTTGGGGTCAGCTGAGGATTCTCAGTTCACTTAATATTGCAGCTCTGTAATGAATATTCAATAAAACCAAGCCTAAGTTTATTAATAAACAACAGGGATGTAAGTGATACTGAGTGAGGAAAGTGGAAACAGACTTGGTTACAAATAAAACAGAAGTGTAAGAGACTAAACATAACTTTAGCAGGTTACAAGCCTTGTCTAAAATGGTTTCTTGCCTTCGAAGACTTTCTGCAGCACTTTCTGGTTTGCAGTCCCAACTGGGGATTGACAATGGTAACAAATCACCTCCACCTACCAAGAGTGTTCCTTAGTGATGGATTTTGTATTTTGTATTTTATTTTATTTTTTGCTTCTGCTTATATAGCTGCAGAACTCATTGTTTTGACCCCAGTGACTAGACAATTCCCTGTGGTTTTAGTCTCTGGTGTCTTCCCCTGTGACATCCCCCATCCACATCAAGCTGGCTTTTCCTGTTGACTTACATGCAAATACAGTTTCCATTCTATTTTGCCATTTACAATGCTTGACTTACACTGGAAACACAGACAGACAGACAAATCATTCCTTTGTCTAGGACAAACTTGTTGATCAACCCTGCCTGCTTACATGGCTTACACATATTTATAGTACAGACATTCAACTTCGTAAGTATCACCTGTATGCACAACATGCAACACTTATGATGACAGTATAATATAAACTTTAATTTGCTACCTTACACAACCTTCTTTACAGACAAATACTATGACAGCCGTGTGTAAGGTGTAGTGAGTTAGTCATACCTGTAGGAGTTGCTGTTACAAGACAATGACCCCTTTACTAATTGGCATTGAAGGGATCTTAGGGTCTGTAACCGGGCCCCTGCCGGTCCTCTTCAAAAACACCACTGGAGACCACTTTCAGTGCAGCACCCGTGTATTTTATTGGCTGTGTCCTTTTTCCACCACCTCCTATTTACAGCATTTACAAATTAACAGTCCACTGCTCAGGAAGACAAGCCCACTTCCTGGCCCACAGGGATCCAGAGCCTCACACTCCACTGCCTGCATCCGACGAAGTGGGTATTAGCCCACGAAAGCTCATGCTTCAAAACTTTATAGTTAGTCTTTAAGGTGCCACAGGACTTTGTTACCTCTGCTATTCCAGACTAACACAGCTACCTCCCTGATTCCTCCCTATACGGTCTCCCTAGTCTCCCCCTCCCTGGCTTCCTTCCTGCCAGCTCTTATAGCCTGCAGGTGTCCCTCTTCAACTAATTAGGGCGCGGCCTTCTAGCCAGCTCCAGCTAGCTGCTTCTTTTTCCCTGAGTTAGGGCTAGCAGGGGGCTGCTTGCTCTTCTAAGCCAGCACCCTGTTACAGGGTCACACTTCCACACTAAACATTAGATCACTCGGACACTGTTTAGAAGTTTGCAAAAGATGCCTTGTTAATTCTAAGCTTTAAAATATAACATCTTATGGCAAGGGACACCTAGGAACTGGTGTGCTTCTTTTTTGTTTTTTACTATGTAACAAGTACTTGCTTTGTGATGAAACTGATATCAGTTTGATATCACCACCTCAATAACTGATCACACTCTTTTACAAAAGTATGACGATAACATGACTTATGTAGTGATTTTTTGCATCAATCAGCTAATCGCAAAGATACAAAGAGTGGAAATTCACCACCAGCTGCTAGACTTCAGCACACCAGAGCACAAGTTTGAAACATCTTTCTCTGTTGATGTATTTAAAAGTGTAACATAACATTTTAGTTGCGTCCAATTGCCCTTAAAGCAACGTAGAGCTCATTATTCTGCAACACAAACACTTTCTCTTTTTGCCAAGACAGTGGTGCGAACAATTATAATGAGAGTTTTCTGTCTGGTTATGTCTGCTGCCTGGGGTGATGTCTAATAACATGGCAGCTCTTCTAGTCAGGGGTCCTTGTTTGATCACAGTAATGGGTGTGAGTTTGCCTTTTCTTACCAGTGGGTAGCATTTTGGACTATAATTAAGCCGGAAATATTATGTTCTTGTGCAATGTCCCGACAGCATTGGTTGTTTTGTGGTTTTAATTCCCTTTTGCATTAACTGGATTTTTTGCATGTTTACCCCAATCCTTTTTAAAACCCACAACCTCCTTGCTTCTTTTATAAGATAAATATTTGGCACATCTACATCACCTTTCATCCGGAGGATCTCAACATACTTTACAACTGTTACAATTACTTAAGGCAGTCTTGCCATACCCATAAGGTGTAGGTAGGGGATTAATATGTTCTGTTGTAAATAAAGCAGTGGAGACTTGTGATGTGCCTTTGGTGAAATGATCCATGACAAAACCTGTGTGTAGACTTAACTCTCTCCAGTCTGCTGTACTAACTCACAATCAATGTTCCCTCTAATTTTTGACAAGCCGTGTGCACAAAAAAAATTCTTCTGTACAATTTTTGTGCTTCTGTGCAGTGACAATTCTAGCAGAGGTAACAAAGTCCTGTGGCACCTTAAAGACTAACTATAAAGTTTTGAAGCATAAGCTTTCATGGGCTAATACCCACTTCGTCGGATGCAAGCAATGGAAGTGTCCAGAGGCAGGTCTGCTTGTATCTGACGAAGTGGGTATTCTGTAAAGAAATTTTTCTTGCAACCACTTTGTTTCCACGTTTCTGGGGAACATGTTGTCTCAAGGGATCAACATTCACAGTCTTTGCCAAGGCTGGGCAAACTATGACCCTTGGGCCACATCCATCATACCATTTAATCTGGCCCTCAGCTCCAGCTGAGGAGTGGGGTTGCGGGCTTGCCCCGCTCCGCGCGGCTCTTAGGAATCAGACGGCATGACCCACCTCTGGCTCCTATGTAGTATGCAGCGATGTGGCCAGGTGGTTCTGCGCACTGCCCTGTCCACAGGATGCCGCCCCCACAGCTCCCATTGGCCATGGTTCCCAGCCAATGGGAGCTGCAGGGGTGGCACCTGCAGACAAGACAGCACGCAGAGTCACTTTACTGCACCTCAGAGACAGAGCAGGGACATGCTTCCAGGAGCTGCTTGTGGTAAGTGCTGCCCGGAGCCTGCGCCCTTGAGCCCACCCTGCGTCCCAACAGCCTGCCCCATCCTTGATCCACCTCCTGTCCTCTGAATCCATTGTCCCAGCCCAGAGCACCCAGCTGCACCCCAAACCCTTCATCCCCAGCCCCACCCCAGAGCCAGCATCCCCAGATGAAGCTTCACACCCCTTCCCCATACTCCTCCCTTCCCTCGCCCTGATCCCCCTCCCGCCCTCCAAAACCCTCAGTCCTAGCCTGGAGCCCCCTTCTACACTCCAAATGCCTCATCTCCGGCCCCACCCCATAGCTCACACCTCCAGCTCAAGTCCTCACCCCATCCCACACCTCTACTCACAATTCTGTGAGCATTCATGGTCCGACATACAATTTCCATACCCCGATGTGGTCCTCAAGCCAAAATGTTTCTCACCCTGGTCTAAGTTCAGCTGTGGAGGAAACTCTGATCTTGCTCTCAAAAGTCACTTCCTGAAAGATGACAACTGAGTAATACATGTGTGCTTTTTCTAAGCTGGGTAAGACCTCATATATCATGCTAGATACATAGTCTTAGGAGAAAGAGCTGGGTGATAGAATTGATACACAAGGAATGTTGGCATGCTACTAAATAGGTATAAGAATTGTTCTGTGTAGACTTCTCAGATCTGTGAGCTATGCCAAGTTTTTATACTTGCCAACAATGTTTCATTGTCTGTTATATAATGTTTCCTGTCTTCTAAATATAGAATATTTTTGGCAGAAGCACTGGTCACAGTTGAAGTTCATTAATAACTGCTCCAGTCTGGGAACAAGTAGACCACCCTATATGTTTACTTTGCATTCCCTGTACATTATCGCTATCTGTTTGGAGAGGTGGTAAGGATGGATAAAGCTTTCAGAGTAACACAGGGGCCTAAATCCCATGGGGTTTTATCACCTTAGTGCCTAAGAGACGTTTGAAAATGGGACTTGGGTGTCTTTGTAAGCATTACCCTCAGTTATATATATATATATTAAATGCATGTCCCAATTTTTCCATCCTTATTTACATTGACTATTGATTTCTGTGGACCACCCGCAGATTTGAAGCCCAAATCAGTGAAGCACTTAAGCACACACTTAACTGTAAAAATCTGAGTCGTCCCATTGATCCTTTGCATGTTCCAGTCAATATAGGCCACTGGAATGAGACTCAGGAGGCCTGGCTCTAGTTGGTGCAAATCATCCTAGATCCACTAAAGTTACCCCAGCCTTTTATTGATTTCTGCCACTAATTGCACTGTGACCTTGGGCAAGTCACTTCACCTCTCTGTATTTATGGTTTCTTCTCTTACCATGATCAGTTTTGTCTGTTTAGATCGTAAGCTCTTCAGAACCAGGACTGTCCCTTACTGTGTTTGTACATCATCTAGCATAATGGACCCCTAATCTTGGGTGGGATCTTTGGGTACTACTTTAATAAAATAATAATGTGCTTAAATGTAAGCTTGTGCTTTGTTAGGTCAGGGACTCTCCCAATAGTGAGATCTTAGACTGTAAAATAGGCTCCCAAGAGGAGTCATGGACTCTCATTGTTCGGAGTATTTGAAACTAGACTAGTAACTGTCCAATAGGTTGCAGTGTGAATTGGCAGAGAGATGGACTCAATGACCTAATTGGTTTCTTCCATCTCTGGATGATGTGATTTTTTGTTCCTCTGTTCCATGCATATGTGGCTGGATGGTCATTTTCAGAACGTGATGTGGAATGAGCAATGCCAGTTAGTTCTGGCTATCCTAACCTAATTTAATTAACAAGGCCGCCAAGATGGTGATTTCAGTCTAAAATGGCTTTTAAGTATGTGAAAACTCTTGACAACTAATTTGTTAGCAGTTGAATATGAGTTGTGTAATGCTGTCCTCAGTTAGATTAAATACTATGGGTCCAGTTTACCAACTGTTAGTTCAGCCGCTGAACATTAAATACAGTTAACATGGTTTGGGAAATTGCTTTAATACAGAACAAATAAAAGCACAGTACAGTATATTGCAAAGCATCAAATCCATTCAGTATTTTGATATTAGATGGATTTGGTACACTGTACCAAAGTGTACATTGGTACATTGTTCTCGGTTAGAATAGTGAATTGGCACAAACCTTATTTAATTAGTGTTTGGATTTTTTTTAAATAATTGTATTTTCCTTTTTTATAAAAGAAAAGTACATTTACAAAGTAATAGAGTCAATTATGGGAGAAATCAGTTGGCTGAAAACAGCAGCACACAGAAGGTCTGTTCATTTAAATGGGTCATTTATTTAAATGTATTCAGCAGGGCTTAGTAGAGTTTGTTTTTTATGCTGCCCAGTTTGGTCTTCTGGGTGAAGTCAAGAAGCAGAACATTTTGTATGTTTCTTTGACGGGTCAATTTAAATTTGGTCTCTCATCCATAACAACTAATGTAATTACAGCGCTAAAAAGAAATCTGCCTGCATTAATAAAGGCAGAATGTGGACTATTTATAATACATCTGATGTTGGTATTCAGTATCCCTCTTCCTAACTTGGCCACCCTAAATCACTGGTGAATTGCTTATACATATTTGACACAGGGGTGAAATCCTACCTAATTCATGAATCAGAGAGGTAGCCGTGTTAGTCTGGAATTGCAGAAGCGACAAAGAGTCCTGTGGCACCTTAAAGACTAACTCAAGTATTGAAGCATAAGCTTTCATGGGCTAATACCCCCGAAATCCGACGAAGTGGGTATTAGCCCACGAAAGCTTATGCTGCAGTACTTTAGTTAGTCTTTAAGGTGCCACAGGACTCTTTGTTACGTCTACCTAATTCATGTCAGTAGCAAATCGTTCCATTGGTTTCAGTCGCGTTACCCTGCATGCAGCTATTTGACCAAGTCATACAAACCAGTTTTAAATCTCCATGAATTTGTGAATCAGCTATTGTCCCCATTTTACAGATTGGGGATTGAGTCACAAATGCTCAGGTTCTGGAAGCAGTCAGATATCACAGCGACAAGCCAATATAAGAGTCTGCATTGATAGACTGTGGTAAAATTGTCCCAAAGCCACTTGTGAAATATTCATGAATTGTATTGTTGCCTAGTATTTGACCAGGTCTGTTTATGTCAGTATACTGAGGAACAGAGAGATTAAATGACTTTCCTATTCAGCACAGTGTGTAAACAGAGGGACTGGACTGACCTTTCTGGAAAATGAAATTCTCTCCTTAGCCACTGAACATCTAGGATATAGGAAGATTCTTCCACTTGCTCCTAATCCAGCCCGTCTCATTTCTAACCTGGAGAGCACATCACACATGGCCAGTACTATACAGAATTTCAGACAAGATGATTTTACAGTCCCTTCTGGCCTTAACATTTATTAATCAAGTGCTGACAGTCCAGTGTCCAAATCCATTCAAATGTTGGCCTTGCCTGAGGATGGTAACTAGCACCAGTTCTGGTAGTGGGTTTTGGTGATGTGCACATCCAATCAGCTGGTAACTTGACTGACAATCAGCATCTCATTGCATTAATAGGATGGGCTGGATTCATTCCTCCACAAGAAATCTCTCTCCCTCAAATAACATAGAAAATGAAAGATAATTAAAAATTATAATTGCAGAGTCTGCATTTTCCTCTCATCTCTCCCAAATCATCTTTTCCCCCATTTGCTTCTCCTCTACTTTCCCCTTTTATTTGGTCTGAAATCAACAAGATGGAATTAAATAAAGACAAGTGCAAAGAACCACACTTAGGAAGATAAAATCAAGTACACAACTACAACATGGGGAATAACCGGGTAGGCAGTAGTACTGCTGAAAGGGCTCTGGGGTCATAGTGGATCAAAAATCGAATATGAGGCAATAATTTGATTCAGTTGCAAAAAAAAGCTACAATTATTCTGGGTGTATTAACAGGAGTGTTGTATGTAAGACATGGGCCGTAATTGTCCCTTTTGATTCCACACTGCTGAGGCCTCAGCTGGCGTACTGTGGAAAAGATGTGGACATATTGGAGAGTCCAGAGGAGAACAACAAAAATGATAAAAGATTTAGAAAACCTTTGACCTCTGTGGAAGGTTAAAAAATTGGGCTTGCTTAGTCTTGGGAAAAGAAGACTGAGCAGGGACTTGATAAGTCTTCAAATATGTTGAAGGCTGCCATAGAGGGGTCTGTGATCAATTGTTCTCCATGTCCACTGAAGGAAGGACAAGAAATAATGGGCTTAATCTGCAACAAGGAAGATTTAAGTTAGATATTAGGAAAAAAACGTCTAACTTTAAGTATAGGTCAGCATTGAGATAGATTTCCAGGGGAGATTGGAATTCCAAGGGAGACTGTGAAATCCCTGACACTGGAGGTTTTGTGAGAACAGGTTAGACAAAGAACTGTCAGGGGCGGTCTATGTTTACTTGGTCCTGCCTCAGCACAGAGAGCTGGCCACGATGCCCTCCCATGTCTCTTCCAGCCCTACAGTTCCATGCTTCTAAAAGGGCTGAGATTGCAGCTTGTGATTGCTTTAGAAATGGAAGTCGATCAGGTGCATTTGAAACAGGTACAGTAATAGCTTCAAAGAGTCCTGTGGCACCTTAAAGACTAATGCATGCATGTGATGAAGTAGGTATTAGCCCACAAAAGCTTATGCTTCAATACTTGAGTTAGTCTTTAAGGTGCCACAGGACTCTGTCACTTCTGCAATTCCAGACTAACATGGCTACCCCTCTGATTCTTAGTAAAAGTTTCTTGTGCCTACAAAACAAGGGGATTAAAACAACCGGTAAAGCAAAGCAGTTAGTTGAAAAGGTCGAGAGGTCCTTTTCACAGGAGACTAAGGTATAATTTTTCAGGGGACATATTTGTAATTCTAGGGAAGCCATTGCACTTTGAGCAAACGGGGACAGTCTGAGTCTGAGCATTTCATTTGCACGGGAGCTGCATCTTAAACAGCAGTAAGCCCTTTGGGATATAAAACATTTTGCTCTTTGATCCAAGCTATCCAAAGAACCTCATGCTTTGCAACTGCTAGCCGGCTTCAGACACTGCGGCTCTTGATTGCTAGTGCTTGTGGTGTTTGTTCTTTTCCTTAGCCCCATTCATACTGTGGTTGCTGGGGGGACTTTCTCATTAACATCTTCACCTGGCTCCCTGTTAAGAGCCATAGCCTGGAAAACAGCACATGTCCCAGACAAATGCACTGCGGAGAATGCACTCAAACCAGGGGCTGCAATCCTTGGCCAGTTGCACACAGACGGGCCACGTCCACTACTGCAGCATGTGCAGAGGATGCGTCCCATCCTACTGCTGTGTGAGCTTTGTGGCTCCCTCTGGCCACATCTCCAACATGCCCATTCCTCGTCTTCCTCAGGGGCAAGCCGAGAGCTACAGAGCTCCCAGGGATGCAGAGGAGCTTTGATCTCCCTGTCATGCAGCTGCTTCAGTAGCATGGTAGAACCACATCACTTCCATCTACACAGAAGTTGTGCCAGTGCAAGTGATTTGAGCTTAAGAACCAATCCAGTCCAAGTAGCGCAAGCCCCTCTGTGAACACGCCATAAGCATTTATGCTTGGCTTGTAGCAGGTTAGGTTGCACCTGCAGTTTCCTGAAAGTCTTCACCCACAGACCCACAGATATCGCTGAATCAGTTTCAAATCACACCTTGAGTTAAACCCATGTAACTTTCTGTGTGGGCCAGGCAGAGGAATTGGGAATTTGGGCCTGTGTGGTCAGAACTTTCCCACACACATGCTAGCACCGTTGCCATTGATTTATACTGAAAGGCCATTTACAGGGTGACCTTTGATGGGAAACCTGCCTGGGGATCCTTTGACCTGGGTGGTTAATAGGGTGGCTTTTCTGTCTCTGGTTTTTCAGCTTTCACTTAGAGCAGAAGCCTTAGTCACACCGACTCAAATGTTTCCAAAGACAATAGAGTAGCACTGACTCACTCCAGCTGAGGGGATGGGCTCATAGCCTTAGATAGTCAGGGCTGGATTGTACCTTTGAGGCACTGCGTGGAGGAGAGGTAGTGCCATAGTGCCATCCTCAAGAGATCAAATTCACAAGTCGGACTCCCCAAAATCCTGGGATTGGCCAAAATAATCATGAGATTTTTTTTTTAAAAAAAAGATTGTTAGGTTTTTAAATCTGCCTTTCAAGTTTTGGAACTCCCCCTCTGCAGATGTGACAGTTAGTCCTGCCCCCCTCCCAAATGTATTGGATAAGGTGACTTTGGTACCTGCTGCGGGAGCTCTTACCCCCACACCTACTTGACCCCTGCCCAGTAATCAGTCCTGCCCCCTAGCTGCCCGTGAGTTCAGCACCTCACCCCCCTCAGTTCAATCCCCCCTCCACTCAGTTCAGCCCCTTCAGCCTCCGTCAATTCAGTCCTCAAGCCCCCAGCCTCATCTCTGCTCCTCCTAGGCATGGGGGTGCATGAACATCCACTTCCTAGAGCAGGGATGGGCAAACTTTTTGTCCCAAGGGCCAGATTGGGTTTACAAAATTATGTAGAGGGCTGGGTGGGGATGGCCCCGCCTCCAATCTGCCCCCTTCCCACTTCCTGCCCCCTGACTGCCCCCTCAGAATCCCCGACCTATCCAACCCTCCTCCCCCACCTTGTCCCTTGACTGCCCCTTCCACAGACCCCTAACCACCCACCAGGACCCCACCCCCTACCCAATTCCCCTGCTCCCTGTCCCTGGACTGCCCCAAGCCCTTCATTCCAACATATTCCCTTTTCTGAGGGGAGAGTCAAGAATGAGGAAGCAGGTTTGGTGATGCCAAGGAGATATAATAGGGCCATGGTTCCTCAGCCATGCAGACTCCTCATACATGTAGTGAATATACAGTTTAAATGCTCCCAAAGTTTGACATCACAGGGAATTCTTTTAAAAATGGCCAGTAGTTCTTCTTTTATCAGGATCACATTTAAACTCCTCTCACATTGCAGTTCAGTAAGGCTTTGACTCCAGCTGTCTGTTGCCTCTGCAGGCCAACCACACTATACAAATGGTCCAGAATCAAATCAAATGGATTAAATGTCAGAGAGTGGTTTGTTGAGCCTATGGTATTTTTAATTGGATTTTTGAATTCATACCCGTCCAAAATATTCAGTGAGATCACCAAACACCTTAAAGCAAAGTCCACACAAGGGGGTGTTCTTTTCATCCCCATTTTGCAGAGGGGGAGGTGACCGGAAGACCCATGTTTTCAAAAGGAGCCACAAGTCCCTATGAAGCCGGGGGAACTCTGGGTGAGCAGCACTGCCGAATATTGGAGTTGGCTCAAGGTCGGCAACCAGGCCCTTACGAGTGACTCAAGTTGGGCGCACAAGAATGGAAGGATCGAAAATTAGCATAACTTTGGAAAATGTGGATCAAGTGATTTACCCAGCGTCACACGGAGGATCTGATGTGGAGTTGGGATTACAACCTGCCTGTTTCTGGAGGGAAGGGGCACCCTGAGATGACTCAATCAGGACAAACTGCAAAGAATGGGGCAGACGATCCCCCAAACTGGGGGGGTATTCTAATAATTAGATTTACCAACCCAGCTGCCAAGCAGCTTCTGTAATACTGACTGGTTACTACAGCATAAGCTCCATTAAAGCAGTCCAGCCTTGGGCTCCCACCCAGACAGCCTAGTGAAATATGATGAGGAATACTGAAAATCTTGTTCATTGTATATGCAGTTCTACCAATCCCCAAGGGACACATTACCCACCAGGTCAATGAATATTTCAGATCTTACCCAAGTTCATGCTTACACACAATTCTTATTAACTAACCTAAAATCTGTTTAGTGGGGGATGTCCCCCTATCTACATACAGATAGGCATAAAGTTCTTAGATCTGTTCATCATAGTGAACTGCTGAGTTGCAAAAAGTTCTTTCAGAATCAGTTCCGTCGGTTATAATCCAAATAGGCAGTTCATGTGCAGGTTGTATACATTCTTCCATGAGAAGTACCAGGGTAGTCCAGACTTAGAGCTGGAGTCCTCGGTCTTGTGACTGAAGTTTCCCCTGACCAAGTTTAAGCAGATCTGAAATACAGGATTGGGGCCCTAGAGTTCTTTTATAGATCTCTGGCAGGCTGGATTAGCCTCTTGACAGTAGTTAATGCAGCAGGCATTAATTGGATGAAGAATAGATAATATACATTATGACTTAGAAGTCAATGCTATTTCCTGTGTATACATAGGTAATTAGTTGCATTGATCAGCATAAGGCAATTAACCATTTCAGCTGTTCATAGACAGTTTACTCCAAACGTCAGAGAGAAATCTAGCCAATGATACTATTGCACCCAAGTTTCATCTAAATGTTAATATTCTCTTTTGATTTCTAAATCAATAGCATATAGTAACATTGTTAGATTGTTAACCTCTGACAAGAGATAGGTAAACACAGACAAATACAGTCACTGTCTTCTTCTAATTATCTAACAATACAAGTCTACACATCAAGCCCTAGTCTATCTAACATGGCTCTGTTAGCTAGTTATAACGAATGGCCTTAATTGCAATTTATACACACTTTTCTAATATGTTTTTAAAGGTTGAATTTTTGTCATTTAGCCTGGTAATTGCTTAATCCTTTCTGGTCTGGTGTCACACTAAGTCTCCTGGCTCTTGCTCTGTACTCCGACCTCTAGATTCTGCCCCATATATTGTCCAGCAAGCAACATTTTTATAAATAGCTTCTCCGCCCCATTGTTTGCACTACCTAGGTCTCTGCAAGAACCATTCTCACAAAACCAGTGCTTAGCTGAGGTGTATTAACTGACCTCTGAGACAGGGACTCTAATCATTCATATGAAATCAATTGGAAAAAATATGTTAGGATTTTAAAAGAAAACAACATCTAAGAACTATGCAAACACGAATGTAATTAAAACAGTTAATTGATAAAGATTTTCAGAGTCTTTAACTCACACATTTGTGATCCTACCTGCTGTTCCATTTTCCTGGTTCTTATTATTTTTGCATTATAATGATGTTTTACATCAAGAGAGGCTGCAAACAGACCCATTAAAACATCATCTTGTTCTGCAACTAAGATCTAATATATCACAAATATAAAATGTGAAATTACAGTGCACCACAAATAGAAGCTTCTGTTATTTAATATAGCATTTATTTGTCAGAATGGTTTTGCCTAAGTAACAGGGCAGTGGTCTATTTGACTCTAAAAAGTTTAGCAATCCACTTCCACATTTTTATCCTCCCCCAGCAACTTTTCTCCATTTGTTCCCCCTTTCCACCTCAACACAGTCCCCAGACACTGTGTGGTGAATGTGGGGTGCCCAGATCTTCCAAAGCTAATATTTAAAACACAACTCAGTGACACCCTGGAGGGATTTCTAATGGAGACTGATATTTGCCAAGCAGAAATACAAGTGTTGGACAACAGCCCTCCTGGCCCTGACTGACTCCGCACGGGCAAGCCCCTGTGCTCGTACAAAGCCATATTGAAGTCATTGGGGGTCGGTGCAAATGCGGGTTCCACCTACCAGGTGACAGTGGGAGGGCTGGGATCAGAGGTGCAAGTAAGCCGGTGTGCTCCGGCATGGCATACCAGGAGGAGCCGCTGCACCGTACTGGGGACCGACTTCCCCAGGCGGCAATTTAAAGCGCCTGAGGCTCCCAGCAGCAGCAGAAGTGGGGCCTTTAAATCCCCGGGCCTTTTTAATCAGGTCCTGATTTAAAGGGCCCTGGGTTCTGGGCTGTGGTAGCGCCAGCTGGAGCGCTGGGCCCTTTAAATTGCCCCCAAGCTCCTGGGCTCCCCACCTCCTCTGCAGCTGGTGGCTCCGGGGATGATTTAAAGGGTCCAGGGCTCCCAGCTGCCTCTACCACAGCCGGAGACCAGGCCCTTTAAATCAGAGATCAGGCCCTCTTCCGGTTGAGGCCCCACCCGCTGCTCAGGACTCTGGAGTACCAATAAAGTCCTTTAAGTTACTTTCACCCCGGCTGGGATCCATATCATGGCTGCCCCTGTGTTGGTGCAGTGAGGAGGAGAGGTGATGGAAAGACTATTTTTCTATTCCAATATTGTGAATCCCTGCTTAAGCTGTACTACCTACATCTATAGGTAGGTGTAAAATACTATTCCTTTTTCACACCCTTTTGGGGGGACTTCGGTGTTTAACCATACTTTCATTTGCTCAATTGCTTCCTCACATGACAGACCCAAGCTCAGGCTTCCGGCTTCTGATGTAGAAAAGGAGCTAATGCCTGAGGAAAGAACCAGTAGGCATCATGCACTGAACATCCTCTTATGTGACACCAAGGGTGTGGTTCTTTGTACACTGACGAGTGGAAATAAAGATCTACATGTGAGCGAAAGGCTGCAAGACGATGGGGCATCTCACACTCACATTTTTAAAGCCTCTAGCACCAAAGTAGAGCGTAAATTTTAATTGGCATTTATTTTCTCCTGTTTCCTTATCCAGGGTAGCTTTTATGTCCCTTCTGAAAACTGCATGCAGCATGCATACAAATGGCATAAGGATCTATGTCTGCTGCTCTTGAATGCATACAGAGGGCTTCATGTGTACTACACCGTCATCATGAAAGAGATTCCAGATTTGCCACAGCTGAAGTTAGGTAAGAGAACAGATATTTTGTATCTCTTAGCGTTGACTGGTCTCATCTTAAAGAGATCTTTTAATAACTACATTTTCCAGTTTGTTGTGAGATTTTAGGGGATTTTTTTCCCTGGTTTTATTTGTGGTGTTCATTTCATTTTATTTATTTTCGAGTAATCTTGAGCCAGGGCCAGATCATGAGCCAAGGCTGATGTAAATCAACATCGCTCCACTGCAATCAATTTATACTAGCTGAAGATCGCATTACTGTTTGGAAGGAATATGTTGTTATAAGTGTCCAAAAATGGTTTCCTTGCATGATATCTGGACTTGGTTGCCTTTCAAAGCCATGAGCTCCCAATTCTTAGTTCCTATCAGACGTGGGAGAACTTTAGAAACCAACAGAACCCATGAACAAATATTTTTCAAATGAGGGGGGAAACTCAATTAAGGATAAATTTTATTAGAACATAGTCTCCAATTTTTGATTTAGAATGCATTGCTTTTTACTGCAGATGCCTTGATAATAGCATAATTACTACATGCGCTTTAAAGTGTATTCTGCTTTTCTCCCTAATTCAACTGTTTAATAGAGTCTCCTCCTGAAGCAGAAGCCACTATGGCTTTGTAGACCTTTTAGGGCACTAGTGAGGCTATTAGGTTCAAACCTTCGAGCCCTAGCACTGTTGTAGGGGTTGCAGAGCTGCGTTCATTAATTTATCCTCTCTCGTGCTTGCAGTGGTACTGAGTAGTTAATTAGAAATGACGAACTCCCCAAACCAGCCTCTGTTTTCCAACCTGTTCCTTTGGATTTAGGAAGCATGGCTGGTGCTTTCATGTGTAAATATTTTTTAAAGGGATTAGCTGGCAATATTAGGATTGCAGAGCCGATGGGAGAGACATGCCCCATTCCACTGGCCAATGGCTTAAAAAAAGAGAGAGAGAGAATGTCTTCCACATTGATTCTGTAGGTACTATCAAAGCAGTCAGCTATAAAACATTGTGCTACACATCCCACACTGGGGCTGGTTCCACCTCCCTGTGCTGCTGCATTCACTGGTATGGTTTGCACGTTCCCCTCCCTCAAATAACCTGCATCCAATCAAGAAAACTGGTTTATTTCGTTCACACAGTGAGAAAACAGCCTTAAAAACAGATCTGGTCATTGAAAATTATTATAATCTGACAGTTAACAGCATGACAGCAAAACACAGGTGTCATGCATTTTGGTTATTGGTCACATGTAGTGATTATTTGTACCACACATTGGCTGGTTTGGAAGTTGGAAGGTACAAGGTGATGTTGCATCTTGTGTGTTTCATCTATCATAAATATAAAAAGACCCAAAGCACAGACTGATTACATTTCTGCACCCCATGGGCCATATTTTCAGACACTTTATGATGCATAAATATGTATTTCATTTCCGCACACACTTGCTGTAAATGCAAGTGTAACTGTTTAGTCACTTATGAATGAAATTCTCTCTTCTCATTTACAAGTCTAAAATGTCTGATTGCGGGTTCAAGGACTTTGGGGCCTGATCAAAAGCCTGTTACAGTCATTAAGAGTCTTTTCATTGACTTCAATGGGCATTGATTAGGCCCATGGTCTGTGCATAAAAAATATAATCCAATTTCCCCGTTAGGGATATGGCTATACTACAGGGACCATACCAGCTACATTGCTACAGCTGTGCCAGCACAGCACCCTAGTGTAGACAGCCTCTACTGAAGGAAGGGTTTTTTCCATTGATGTAGGAACAACACCTCTCCAGCTGACAGTAGCTATGTCAACAGAAGTGTTCTTCCATTGATTTGGCTGCGTTTATACTGGGGGTTAGGTCAGCATAGCAACATTGGTGACGGGGGTGGATTTTTCACATCCCAGACCAGCAGCGCAATGTCAGCCTACATTGTAGGTCAAGAGCATGCCTGAGAAACCAAGAGTGCAAATGCAGGAGTCTGGACTGAAACATGAACCAGAACATTAAGAGATGGGGTGTGGATATGTGTGTTCATGCCCCCAGTGGTTGTGCCTATGAATATGCAAAATTGCAGTTAGACAGCCTTGTGTCAATTTGTCCCTTCATGCTTACTCTGCACATTTCAGTAGGAGGCATTTTGGGATGGTCTTCCCCTGTGAACATGTGCTCTATACTTATTATTAGTGACGGCTCCTCCCTTCCACAAGCCGAAGTGCCCGAGGTTTTGTTTCAGATCTCTCGTTTTTAAGAAGTTTTGCAGAATGTCTCTTTGGTCCACACTCGGTGGGACATAACTGCTGCTTGGCACTTCTCTGGGGCCATCTCACTTGACAGCTGCAAGCTATAAAAACCAGGTCTGTACTAAGGCCCCAAAGCAAACATTCCGGTTGAGACCACCGAGGACCGATACAGAAAAGGAAACGAATGCACGTGTTCCAAATATAGGATTTGTTCCTGACACCGTGGCAGGGCCCAGCAGGTACCAGGGGCTTTCCAGACATAAAGGAAGGTACAGTCTCTGCCCCAAAGATCTGACAGACTTGAGACCCAGAGCTGCATAAAGACTTACAAGCCTGGCTTGCCTCATTGTTCAGATATTGGGGAAGAAACAAAGTACAGTATAGGGCAATTGGCTGAAGCATTTGCTGCCCGGGAAGGCTTTTGCGAGGGCACTTGGCACTTCCACTTCATTACTGTGTTGCCTTGCATTATAAAGTAAGTAAAGAGCATAATCCTGCAAGGCGCTGGGTGCCTCTGGTGCAGTGCTGAGCATTGCCAGTACTGCTGACCCCAATGGAAGCTGGGGATGCTCCAGCACTAGCCCTATTGCAGTGGCTTGCAGGGTAGGAAAAGGGGTAGGGCATTTTGTAGTGTGCATGCTCCCTTTCTGGGTCACGCTGCTGCTTACACCACTGGGAGTCCCATAAAAGAAGAGCCAAATCCTGCACACTTTTTTGAAGCAAGTGTCCAATTGAGCTTCACTGAGGGTAGCTGCTGGCAGAATGTGAGTGGGATTTGACCCTTGCGGAAAGAGTGGGGCTTTGGATCAGATATCCTGGGTGCAGAGCCAAGGAGACTCTTGGCAGTGGAGTGTGGAGTGTAGAGGGTTGAATGACAGTTATGAGTTAATGTGTCGCTTCTGCTCTTCTCACACCTGGTTTTTCATTTTTTGCCCCCAGCGGAGCTAGCTGTGGAAGAGACGCTATCTCAACTTTGTACCGAGCTGCAGGTATTTTCTTTCGCAGAATCAAGACGTTCACACACTTTCCGAACTCAGTCAGACTATTCACATGGGGGAAGCGAGTTCAGTGTTGGCAACCAGTCAAACAAATGTTCCTTGCACTATGACTACCAAAGCACATGGGGCCTCCTCCATTGCCATCAAATCACTGGCTGGACCGTTTTAACAGCCGACACCACCATCCCTAGGAACAGCCCCAAAGTTCACCTTAGTTAAATGGACTGAGTGTGGTGCTGAGAGCTACCGACTCCTGGGTTATAACATATGGTCTACTGCTGACTAAGTGCCAAGATATGTAGGTCCAAATGGCCAAACATGGGTGCCTAAAGTTAAATAGACGTATAAATAGGGAAGAAGTGAGTTGGTATAAGGAGGTGATTTTACCTCTCTGAATACAGCATTGGTGAGACCAATACTGAACTACTGCATGCAGTTCTGGTGTGCACATTTTGGAAAGGATGTTGAAAAACAAGAGACGGTGCAGGAAAGAGCCACAAACATTATTCAACAGCTGGAAAAAGTGCCTTATAGTGAGAGACATAACACTCAATCTGGTTAGTTTATCAACAAGAAGATTGAGACTTGACTTTGATTACAGTGTGTACATTCTTTCCTGGAGAGAAAAGGTTGGGTACTAAAGGGTTCTTTAATGTTGTGGAGAAAGGCATAACAGGAACCAATGGCTGGAAGCCAAAACCAGACAAATTCCAATTAGCAATAAGGCATACTATTCTATTTTTTTACAGTGAGGGTAATTCATCTTTGGAACACACGGTCAAGGGTAGTAGCAGATTATCCATCTCTTGATGTCAGATCAAGAACGTATGCATTTCTGGAAGCTGTGCTGTAGCCAAACACAAGTTATTGGGCTCAAGGAAGGGGTAGCTGAGTGAGATGTAATGGTCTGTGATGTGAGTCTAACCCACCTGGTTGCAGAGAAAAGTTTCAAAATATGACGCAAGTGCACCCTGAAGGTTCAGAAGCTAGAAGGCAAATAAAACACCCCCAACATTTATCGTTATTTTTAAAAAATCTTCTGATTTTTAAGGGAGTGATATGATTTTGGCAATCAATCACTCATGATGTTATGAATGTCAGGCAATAATACAGTGGATCCCAGACTTCCCTAAAACAAACTGGAATGGCTACTTCCCAGGATTTGATTGATTTAGTTGGGGATTGGTCCTGCTTTGAGCTGGGGTTGGACTTGATGACCTCCTGAGGTCCCTTCCAACCCTGATATTCTAGGATTTCTCTGACACCTGCCTAGTTCTCCGTTTGTTTGACCAACTGTTATTATACAGCAAGAGCATCACAATTAGAGCTTGACACTGACCTTTCCAATTATCTCAAGCATGCTGAAAAGGTCAAGAGCCAATGAGCTGGAAAAATAACCATCATGCTATTTAAAACCCTGGGTGTTAATGCAGCTTCTCCTTTGAAGCTCGCTCTCCAGGCCTTCATTACAATTGATGCATAAACTTAGTTGCTAATGCTTAAAATTAAAAGTAAACAACATTGCTAGGGTGACCAGACAGCAAATGTGAAAAATCGGGACTGGGAATGGGGGTAATAGGAGCCCATATAAGAAAAACACCCCCAAAATTGGGACTGTCCCTATAAATCGGGACATCTGGTCACCCTAAACATTGCAGACAGTGCAAGTTATTTCTTCTCCTAAGCAAAGGGGAACAGTTATACAAAATAAAGCCCTGATCCTGCAACGGGCATCAGGCGGGCAGATGCCTCCACCCCATAGGCCCCTTTGATTTCACCCTTTGAATTGGTACGGGAGGTTGCCCGCACTGAACAGATTGCGTAATCAGGGCTACAGCAGTGAGGGCAATGTAGGTACAGTCAGGATACCCACAGTTACACACACACGTATGCACACAAGGATTTACTTGTAATCATGATTTAGATTTCCGTGCCACTAGCCTTGGGAGTTTGCCTGCGTAAGACTGGATAAAAATCAAGCAGGAACTCAGGATTCATTGCAGCGCTGTGGTGAAAAGGGGCTGTGACTGGCCAGGAGCCTTTTTGGTTGGCTTTTTTAAGGAGTAACTTGTATTATTATTAGTATCATTAATTTGTATTACCTAGGGACCTGAGACCTGGATCAGGGCCCAATTGCAGCAGGGCTGTACTAACACATTTACCATAACACAGGGGTCTCCAAACTTTATGAGGCGAGGGCCATATTAGATTTTTGAACGGGCTTCGTGGGCCGAAGCGACTGTGAAAAAATTCAATATATGCAGATATATGCAACCCCCCCTTTGCTCCTCTGGCCACTGCCGCGGGGGCACTCATCCCTCAACACATGGGGCCACTGGCAGCAGATTTCAGAGAAGTGGGGAGGCCATGGCGGCTTCTCCATGTGCCTGCTCGATGTGCCTGCTCAGCTGGAGGGCCAGACAGATCGAAGCCACGGGCCGGATCCGGCCCCCAGGCCATAGTTTGGAGACCTCTGCCATAAAACATAATTACTGTCTGTGGATTCTACCGCTACTATATGCAATAGCGGTTGGAGCGCATAAATACCAGTAGAATTATAAAAGAGAGCTCTATAGCCTTGTATCTGTTTCTCATTCTCGTTCAAGTGCAGTAGAGAAAGGAGAAAATACACGTAAGAACATAAGAATGGCCATATTGGTTCAGACCAAGGTCCATCTAGCTCAGTATCCTGTTTCTGATGGTGGCCAATGCCAGCTGCTTCTGGCAGTTGGAAATTTAGGGACACCTCGAGCATGGGGCTCCGTCCCTGACCATCTTGGCTAATATCCATTGCTGGACCTGTCCTCCATCAACTTATTTCATTCTTTTTTGGAACCCAGTTATACTTTTGTCTTTCACAGCATCCCCTGGCAATGAGTTCCACAGGTTGACTGTGCGTTGTGTGAAGAAGTACTTTCTTTTGTTTGTTTTTAACTGCTGCCTATACATTTCATTAGATGACCCTTGGTATTTTTGTTGTGTGAAGGAATTTTGAAGATTTTTTTTCATACTGTACTGGGAATTAGACTTAAAAAAAAAGTCACCCAGCTACTGCTGTGTTGTGACCTGCCACAAAGATAGATGTTGCTGTAATCAAAAGGCACCCCCAAGTCTACAGAAGAGGGAACATCATTTTGTATTCCAAAGCAAGCAGCACCATCTGGTGGATATTTTGCAACCAACAACCAATTGGCTGCATTCCTTTACTTTTCACTTGCAATGAAAAAATATGGTCTAAGGCTGGATTGTGCCCACTCCCCACACTTCCCTTATGTCTCCATCTTAATTTGTGCTGAAATACCTGTGCTGAAATAATTCTATAGTAACTGTCTGATCTGGGATAAAATAATTGATAGGAAAATAGCAGCCAGCCCAGTTCTGAGTCAAAGATCATTCTTTTTTAAGGGGACTTAATCTCCTATCCTAATTAATGCCATTGACCTAATCTCCAAACATCTTTTCCCCCCCTCCAGATGTTGAACAATCCAGAGAAGATAGCAGAGCAGATAAGCAAGGACCTAGCCTGGCTTTGCTCCCACCTTTTGGCACTATGGACTCAGTTCCTGGAGACAGTGACACTCCACCCAGAAGTCACAGCTTATCTTACTCAGGAGCATCACACGCTAAGGGTAATGCTAAACAATTCATTCAGCAATGGCGATACCAACCTGATAGGAAGAGATCAAAGATGCATCCAGAGTGTGCCTTAGAGTCACTGTGTGAAATTGACCCCCATGCAAAGAACCAGGCCAAAGCCTACCTACCACTTAAGTGATGCCTAAGTCACTTAAGTGGCTCAATGCACGGGGGTGGGAGGGAATTTTATGCCCAGCAAATTATGGTTTTGAAATAATTCCTTCAACTATCAAATGCTAGTTCAACAAATAGGAGCAAGTGGTGACCTTGTAACCTGTTTTGTCCTCACCGTGCAGTGGTAGCCAGGTTTTCCAGGTGGATAGCCTCATGCCAAAAGGAAAGCCTGGTGGAACCTGGAATGCATAGCTCTGAGAGATCCTGGAAGATGTCCACAATCTGCAAGAAATGGTGAAACAGGCAAACCAGGGTCTGCTTTTATAATTTTGTTTCAACAACCTCATAGACTCTCAATACAAATTACATTCCTTGGTGGGGCCTGTTAACAATAATCATTAATAAGATGTTACAAAAGCACCAATTGTTGTAGGTACTTCTCAGACAAGTATAAAGGGAAGGTCTTTTCTTTGAGCAGTTTGCAAACTGAATCAGCTACATATTTTAGCCTCAATAGTATAAGTTGTTCTGCCTGGGCAGATTCATGTCTCTTAGGGCTGGGCTACACTACGAGGTGCAGTGGGGGTCGCCCTAAGATATGCAACTTCAGCTATGCGAATACCGTAGCTGAAGTCAAAGTACCTTAGGTTGACTTACCTGGCTGTCCCCACGGTGGCGGGTCGACCACGGCCACTCTCCTGCTAACACTGCTTACTCCTCATGCCGAGGTGGAGTACAGGCATCAATTCGGGGATCAATTTATCATGTCTAGATGAGACACGATACATCGATCCCTGATACATCGAGTGCTACTTTAGCTTGTACCCTTAGACTTCAGCAGGGCTCTGTGTGAGCGCAGAAGTCCTCCCATTTAGCTCACTGGGTCAGGGCTTTGGTGTGGATTTCAATTTGAGGCCTTAGTGACATGGATTACAAACAGGCTACTGTCCTATACAAGAGCAGAATTTAGGGACTGTACCTCTGACCATCCTTTGCCGCCTTATCCGTGTCCTGTCTTTTGGGTAGAGCCCAGATATTGTGGGCTTGAAATTTGGAAAACCCTCAACCACAATGGAAAAGAAGACCTGGCCGTTGTAGAAAACTGGCACGATACAGAAAACTCAGTACATTTTAAATATCAAAATACAAATGAGTCAGTTGTGGAAAAGGTTGGATTTCCCGTGGCATCTGGATTGTCATAAAACATGGAAATTCATCTGAAAAAACAGAACCATCACAGGGTCAAATCATTGAAAAAATCTCTTCTTGATAACTTCTTTAACACAGTTGCCACTGGAAACTTACCTTAGCTTTAACATTGACATCAGTGGGACTACTTGTTTGCTTAGGGAAGCACGTGCTCAAACGCAGTGCTTCAGATCAGAACTTTCTTTATTATCTAACTCCTTCAGAGGGAAATGGATAGGGAGCAGAAGGTACCATCATCACGGCACCTAAGCTAAAAAAGCAGCATGGCCGAATAACTAGAGGAAGGAACTGGGATTCTTTGGCAAGTTATTTGATCATAGGGTGACCAGAGGGCAAATTTGAAAAATTGGGAGCAGGTGGGGGTAATAGGTACCGCTATAAGAAAGAGCCCCCCCAAATCAGGACTGTCCCTATAAAATTGGGACATCTGGTCATCCTACTTGATCTGTACGTGCTCAGCTTTCATTCAAATGTGTGTGGTCTTGGCTACCTGGTTACACGAAGCAGTTTGAGAGCCTCAGACGCAAGGTATTATTATTATTAAACAGCCTTTTTCAAGCAATGCTAATCTATTATTTTTGAAAGGCCATTTGTCAGAAAACAGCTTGGAGGATTAGGGGGATGTTGTAACTTTGTTTGTATGCTTTCTCCTGCCATTCTACAATGCTGTATTTCACAAATAAGAGCAGTAACATAAGGACTAGAGTCTTAACAGATTAATTGATTTGATTACATATCTTGTTAGATGCACAGAAATTCAAAGCCTATTTCTGAGCATGTAGCAGTACCAAGTTCTTTAGGAGTGTATTTTTTTCATACCAAGTGCTCTGCAAATCATTTCAAACTTGCAGCTCTTTTGCAATCAATTGTCCACTGCTGTGACAATATGTGATACAATACCAATGTGATATATGCCATCGTGTGCCAGCAATGCCCTTCTGCCATGTACATTGGCAAAACTGGACAGTCTCTGTGCAAAAGAATAAATGGATACAAATCTGACATCAGGACTTACAACATTCAAAAACCAGTATGAGAACACTTCAGTCTCCTTGGGAACTCAGTAGTAGACCTAAAAGTGGCAATTCTTCAACAAAAAATACTTCAAAAACAGACTCCAAGGAGAAACTGCAGAACTGGAACTAATTTGCAAACTGGACACCATCAAATCAGGCCTGAATAGGCTGGGAGTGGATGGATCACTACAGAAATTAAATCAGTTTGTTAGTGTCTGAGGTGCCACAAGTACTCCTTGTTGCTTTTACAAAAACTAATTTCCCCTTGCTAAATACTCACACCTTCCTGTAAACTGTTTGAAATGGGCCACAGTGTTTACATTAACACTACAAAAGTGACTTCCACTCCTTCATGTCAACTGTTGAGAATTCCCTACTTCCAACTTCAATTGCATTGGCTCGTTAACACTGACCTCTCACTTGGTAAGGCAACTCCCATATTTCCATATGCTGTGTATTTATACCTCCCTATCGTATGTTCCACTCCATGCATCTGATGAAGTGGGTTTTAGCCCACAAAAGCTTATGCCCAATAATTTTGTTGGTCTCTAACGTGCCACAAGGACTCCTCATTGTCATTGCTGAATTGTTTTGTCTAATGTCCATGCAAAAATTTAGAAAACTTTAATTTGCCGGTCTCATGCCACGCATGTATGTGTCTCTGATAATGTAGGGTTTTTCCCCTCTGTGATCATGTGTAAGAATGGGAGTGACTGTAATCCTTTGTGCAGAAGAGACCATTGATTGTTGACTTTCCTCACTTAGTAACTGTGGTACTGCCATGTCAGCTGCAGGGGAAGAGAATTAGTGACCCTAGTTTTAAAGCTGCAGAGAGAACTGTTAAATTCACCAGATGTGCTGCTTCTAAACAAAGACACAGCAGGTACATTGGAACAGATTCCCAAATATTTCCAAGGGCCGTGTCTTCAATCTTAAGAGGCTTTGAACATCTCAGTCCATAGTCACCCAGACACAACGGCTGCTTCCAACAAAACAAAGTGGAAACCCAGCTGAATTGGTGAAGCAACCTGGGTTCCTGCTTCCTTGTGTCACCAGAGCGGTGCAAAGCAGCTGGAGCAGGCTTGCATGCACTCGGTGTCTTTAAAAGGCTTTAAGTGTAACCTTTGTGTTTTATACCCAGGTAAGAAGATTCGCAGAAGCATTCTTTTATGCTGAGCACCAAAAGCTAGCTGTGCTGACTTTTCAGGAGAGCCTGTAAGTAATTTATTTCATCTCCCATCCCTGGTTTTTGGGCCCCGCAGGCATGTGGTCTCTTAAAACTCCTTGTAGTCCAGACCCCATGCCACCTCATTATTCTTCCAGTGTAAATCCATGCCTTTCCTCTTTGCTCTTTAGTGGCCATGTGTACTCCATACAGAAGACATTGGGTCTATTTTAATCTCACTGCAGTGTAAATCCACAGAAGTCAAGGTAAAAATTACACAATTCAAGATCCAGATCAGGCCCCAGAGAGCTATAATCTTCAGACACCTGTGATAGGCAGGTAGGGTTTTTAAGGCTTATGGTCTAAAGCTGAAATCCAGCACTGAGGCTGCACAAAGTGCCAAATGGTCATAAAAACTCTTTTCTCCTCCCCAAGTGGGTGAAACTCTCTTGGGTGCAGCCATGGTAGTGCTGGGAGGATCTGGGAAGGCAGACAGGACAGAGCCCTGAAGCATTCATCAGCAGTTAACACAAGGCCTTGAACATGAGTGCCGGAAGTGGGTGACACAGTTCAGAAGCTGACGGCTCAGACTGGTCAGAATGCCGGGTTGGTTGCTGGTAATAGTGAGGCTAAGAGGGCATGATAAATTGCAGCAGAATTAGCAATGGAAGACTGTCAGAGAAAATAAATCTGGCACTGGGCTGCATTCAAAGACATACGTCACGGATAACAAACAAGGCCATTATTTCCCTCTGTTTGACAGAATTGGGATCCCCCATGATTTTAAAAACAATACTTTGAGCCAAATTCTGCCCTGGGTTACACCTGAACAACCCTGCTGCCTTGCCGGTTACATGGACTTGACTGCAGTGTGACAGATCGCCTTCTCACCCCTCCTCAGGAACAGGCAGGAAACCCTTCTTTGCTCCAAACAGTGCTCTTTAATTAACAGTGCAGGACCCCACCACCAATATATACAGCTTTGTACAGTCCTTCAGCATACAGCTCACAGCTCTACAGACTCTATATAGTCCAGCTTACAGTTTACAACTCTAAATAGTTCTTAGCATACAGCTCTGAATAGCTCAAACCACACCACACTCTATACCATCCCCACCACACTGGGCTTGCTTCCTGGCAGGCCTTTTATCCCCCTGAGGAGGCTTCCAGGTGCAACCCATCCAGCCTGATTGCTCTGCAAGCCAGGTGGCTTATTAGGCTTCCTGCAAGGGAGCTTTGCAGAGGGTTTTTCTCCCTCTTAAAGGGCCAGCAGGGCTGGCTCAGACACTCCTGGCCAGTACCCTGCCACACACATCCCCCCTTAGCCTAGCCCCATCGGGCTGGCTCAGACCCTTCAATATTTGCCAATTATATCTAACAGGGCCCTTGAACCCTTTTTTCTCATTTCCCTCACCATAGCCGCATGGTCCCTAGGCTTTGGGGTGTCATGCCCGGCTGTGGCGGAGAGTCCCACTGCCTTTTTACTTCCTGCCCGCGCCTCTTTCACAGGCGCCGCCTGGGCAGGGGGTTGTGGTTCTTTACCCCCCTGCTTTTCGGGGGGGAGCCTTGTCCACTCCTCACACTGTAGGCAGTAGGGTGGAACTGACCGTCCCTCTGCCTCAGTTTCCCCCAAGCTCTCACAGGGGCTCAGGGGCTCCTCTGTGGAGCTTACCTCCTGCTCTGGCCTCAGCCCTTCCTGGCTGTCTAGGTCCTTCGCAGGGTTAGTGGGCTGAGACCCGCCCCTTCTCTCGGCCGAACCCCCCATATGGGTTCGCACGCTCGGCCTTGGGGCAGCCTGGGGCCTCGTACCTCCCACCGGGCCCCAGTCCCGCCCAATAATTACGGGGCACGGCAACCCCTCCGGCATTCCGACCCGCTTCCAGCGGAATTGTCCGCTGATTTCTAGGGGGACCTGGGCCACCCGACAGGTCTTCCTGTCCCCATAGACACACTGTAGGTCCATGGTATCCCCCGGAATTAGCCACTCAGGGCGTACCAACGCTCTGCGGACGAGCGTACAGGGGGAGGCTGAATCCACTACCCCCGGTTGGGACTTCCTTCCCACCTGTACCCGCAGAGTGGGTATCCCCTTATGCGGTTTCCACCCCCAAACCTCCGTCCACCCACACCAGTTAGTGTAGTCGCAGTCCATGGCTGGGCAGTCTTTCTCAATATGCCCTGGCTTCCCACACTGCCAGCAGGTAAGCCGGGCCACTCTTCCTGGCGCCCCCCTGGGCTCCCCATCAGTCCCTTTGCCTCTGGGCGGAGGGGAGTCCACGGGCCGACGCCCCAAATACCGGACCCGTCGTAGTCTGTCTTCTCCCCGAGGTCCCTCTGCCTCCACGTACTCCTTGGTCAGGCACACCGCAGACTCCACCGTCTCCGGCTGGTGCCTCCTGACCCAGGTACGGACAGTCTCAGGGAGGCTGAGCAGAAACTGCTCCAGTATCAGGGAGTCCATAATTTCCTCCCCTGACTGGGCCTCCGGCCTCAGCCAACGCGTGGCCCAGTCTCTCAGCCTCTGGGCAAATGCCCGGGGCCGCACCGCCTGCGTCCAGCGGGCCACCCGCAACTTCTGCCGGTATTTTTCCGGAGATAAGACGACCCGGTCCAAGATGGCCACTCTTACCCTTTCAAAGTCTTGGGCCTCTACAGTCCCCAGGGCCATATAGGCCGCCTGGGCTTCGCCCGCAAGGTAGGGAGCAAGTCGGAGGGCCCAGGTGGTCCGCTCCCACCCGGCTGTGGTGGCCACCCTCTCGAACGTGCCCAGGAAGGCATCGGGGTCATCTGCCGGGCTCATCTTACAGAGTCCCCAGCCCGGCGGCCGCATGCCCTCTCCTGCCCCTCGACTCACCAGGTGCTGCAGGAGAGTTGCCTGGGTCTTTGCCTGCTCCTGGATGAAGTCTTGCAGCCTCTTCTGCTGTTCTGCCTGAGCCTGCTGCATCTCCTGGTGGATTTGCTGCAAGGCGTGCATGGCCTGCTGGGTCTGCTTTTGCTGCTCCACGAGCCACTGCAGGGTTCCCTCCATCTTTGGTCCACCAGTTGGGTTGCTGGTGTAGCAATCCCACCTCTGACACCACGTGTGACAGACCACTCTCTCACCCCTCTCAGGAACAGGCAGGAAACCCTTCTTTGCTCCAAACAGTGCTCTTTAATTAACAGTGCAGGACCCCACCACCAATATATACAGCTTTGTACAGTCCTTCAGCATACAGCTCACAGCTCTACAGACTCTATATAGTCCAGTTTACAACTCTAAATAGTTCTTAGCACACAGCTCTGAATAGCTCAAACCACACCACACTCTATACCATCCCCACCACCCTGGGCTTGCTTCCTGGCAGGCCTTTTATCCCCCTGAGGAGGCTGCCAGGTGCAACCCATCCAGCCTGATTGCTCTGCAAGCCAGGTGGCTTATTAGGCTTCCTGCAAGGGAGCTTTGCAGAGGGTTTTTCTCCCTCTTAATGGGCCGTCAGGGCTGGCTCAGACACTCCTGGCCAGTACCCTGCCACAGCAGGCAGGATGCCACTTCTCAGGTCCTTTAGAGGCGAGTTCAGAGGAAAGCAACAAAAATAATAAAAGATGAGGAAACTCGGCGCTGTCTGGGGGAAATGTTAAGGGAGGGCCAGGCACAGTCTGCAGAAAACCAGGCTGAGAGGAGGAAAGACCTGCTCGCAAACATGATCAGGGATGTTAGCGATGGAACAGGGGGCAGTTAGCTTCATGAATCAAGTGAGTCAAAAAGCAGGCGCTCTGGGCTGATGCTATTGTACGGCAGGAACTGCTTAGACCAAAGATTAGTGAAAATGTTGTGGTCCTAGAAGAGTTCTGCCATGAGACAGATTGGCCAGGGGGGACTGTGAAGCCCCCATTTCTGGGATTGATCCGACTGGAGACGTCCTTCGGAAATGGTTTAGGGATAGTGCCAAAGACTGTGCCAGCAAGCAGGGGCATAGGCGAGGATTCCATATAATGATGCCCTCTTCAAAACTGCAATGGACCAGGTCCTCAGAAAGCATATGGAAGCCATAGCTATTATTTGCCTACACCTGCAGTTTAAAATGTCACTACCCTTTTAATACGTCTATTTTCTCCCATGTTTTTTTTCACTGAGAGTTTTGTAAAGTTAAAGTTTAAGAAATAGGTTAAATTAGCATTAAAACAATTATAGGGATGATACTGTGAGGAGAAAGGCAATTTGGGTACAGCTTTCATAACACCTGTATCCTAAATATCACGGTTATTGGAAGGGAATGCATGACATCACGTCCCACACAGGCCAGGAGGTGACTCAATACATAGGAAGACAGACTGCACACCTTGAAAAGAAGATGCCAGCCTTCTAACTGCTGGGTCGTGAGCTCTGCGGAGACAGAACGCCTTGCTCAAGGCCATCGTTTCTAGGAGAAGCTGAGTAGGCACCAAGTTCTGAACAAATGGAGTCAGGTCGATTTCTCTAGTGATTCCTGTGAGAAGCTATGCGGGGACTCTGATGCCATCGCATGGAGATAATTCGACCTGATTTTCAGAAGTGTTGAATGTCCACAGTTCCAATGGAGGTCAATGAGAGTTCTGGGTGATAAGCATCTCAGTAAACCAGGCCCATCATGGGATCAGTTACATCACTAAGCTATAACCCTGCCGGGGAACTGGTACAGGGCCACAGCGCCCAGGGGAAGCTCTAGGAGGCAGTGAGGCATCATCCTCTCTGCTGTTAGAGGGCATACACGGGAAGCATCCCTTGGGATGTCACAGGGTGCACCCCTCTCTGTATATCCAAGAGGGAGCATGACCTGTCCCTTTTGGGGTGGCTTGCTCCCCAGGAGTTGCTAGAAGGGAAGAGGCACTGCAGCAATAAGAAGAGCACAGAGGGCTGCAAAGGTGTGGAGGCACCACAAGAAAAGGCTCCTTGCAAATTCACTCAGATCTGGCCAGACAGCAAGTGTGAAAAATCAGCACAGGGGACTAGGGGTAATAGGAGCCTATATAAGAAAAAGACCCAAAAATTGGGACTGTCCCTATAAAATTGGGACATCTGGTCACTCTACGCAGCTCAGCAGACAGGCTCAATGTAAACAATGGAGTGTACAATGCTAATGTTTTCTCATGTTCAGCATGTCTGGGTCCAGTCCTGTCAGGTGCTGAACACCTCCCTCCTGTTTGCTCCACAGCGCTCTTCCCCTCCCGTGGATGTGGTTGCTCAGCACTTCTGAATACTAGCCCATGGGATTTAGGCACCTAATTTTTGGCGCCACCTGTATTTCAAAGCATTGGCCGGTGCTTTGGAAATGCTCAATCTGTTTTGCTGACTAGCTGAGGTGAATGGTGGCGAGGCTGCACAGTAACTCATCCCACACTTGATTCCCTCCGTGTCTTGCTCTCAGGATCCAAAGTCACAGCCAGATTTCTACCGACATTCGGAATTCCGAGTACCTCACCAGCCTGCCCCCTCTGCCGGCCGAATGCCTGGACATCGACGGGGATGGGAACACAGTCCCTGTCATTTTTGAAGACAGATATGTGGACTTCCCTTACGAAAGTGAGTAATGCCCCTCGGGCTGTCCCCTCAGCGCATCTCACGGGCAATGCCGGGGCAGGGCTGTTCCAAGGAGCTTGCAAGAAATGGTGTGGGAGGGTCGGTAGGGTCACATACCCTGAGACCAGGGGTGATCAAACTGCGGCTCGCGGGCCACATCCAGCCCACGGGACCGTACTGCCCGGCCCCTGAGCTCTTGGGCAGGGAGGTTACCTCCTGCCCCTCCTGGCTGTCTCCGCTCCCCCGCAGTGCACTCTGCCACTAGCACTCCGGCCCACCACTCCTCCTGGGTAGCACAGTCGACATGGCTGGTTCTGGCTGTGCTGCAAGCTCCTGCTGCTCTGAGCGGAATGGTAAGGGGGCAGGAAGGGGGGAGGTTGGAAAAGAGGCAGGGGGCCTCAGGGGATGGGGAAGAGGTGAGGTTGGATAGGGCGTGGGAGTCAGGGGGGCTGTCATGGGCCTGGGGTGTGGATAGGGGTCAGGGCAGCAAGGGAAAGGAAGCAGGGGAGTTGGATGGGGCAGAGGTTCTGTGGGGGCGGTCAGGGGACAGGGAGCAGGGGGGTTGGATAGGGGTGGGAGTCCCTGGGGGCCTGTCTGGGAGAAGGGGTGTGGATAGGGGTCGGGGCAGTCAAGAGACAGGGAGCTGGGGGGGGGGGTTGGAAGGGGATGGGGTTCTGGGGGAGAGTTAGGGGTCCCAGGAGGGGGCGGTCAGAGGACAAGGAGCAGGGGGTTTAGATGGGTTGGGAGTTCTGAGGGGGGTGAGAAGGGGGAGGGGGCCAGGCTGTTTCACAATGCAGATGTGGCCCTCATGCCAAAAAGTTTGCCCACCCCTGCCTTAAACAGTCCTGAACTAGTCCTCCAGCATGGTGTTAGAGGGATGTATGGCTGCTCCACTTTCCATCTTTAAAATGAGACCTAAAACCAAGGTTTTTCTTGCTACTTTTGGTCAATAAAGTTCCTGTGGAACTTCTAACCCAAGTTAGGGGTATGTTTTCTGGTCAGGTTTCAACATGGTGTGAATGATTCTGCTTATGGTACCTAATGTCCCCTGTTGTTTCAGTAGATTATAGTGTATACACTTCCTGTTACTTAGACATTTTCTTTCTATGAGGTTTTGGGGTTTTTTTTGTTTTTTGTTTTTTTAAGATTAACAGTTTAATTCCAAGAACTGGAGGTACAATCTGAAACAAACACCCCTGGAGTTTTCATTTCAGCCATAAAGGAAAAATGAGGCGGTGGTTTTCATTATTAGAGTGACATCTAGTGGTGGGAAAATCCTCTATAACTGTGGTTCCCAAACTTTAACAAAATGTCAATTCTCACGAACCCCCTCCTTAAAATGAGTATTTCCAGGAATTTTCTCCATTACCCGAATATAAATTAGAAAAGCTGTGATCTTGGAAATATAAAATTTGTTTTTATGACATGGTTATTATACACTATTTGTTATTATTTATCAGTACAGTATTTTTATTACATTATGAAAATGGCAACACGCTTCCAAGATCTCACTTTCGTAGCTTGTATCACTTTGAATAAGCCTGTGATAAGACAAGGCTCCTATGTTTCATCAAGGAGTATCAGATGTAAAACAGCAAGAAGGGGTTTAAGGAAGCCCACTCAAAGAGTTCCTCCTACACAAACATTCAGGTCTTGAGCAGTCCAGGCAAATAATACACGTTACAATGAAGCTTAAACTTGTTCTTCATAATCATTTTTAAAACAAGACTAGCTGCCTATTTAAGTTTAAAAACAGCAAAACATATCCACCTCCCTTTCCATTCCTCATAAGGAGTCTTGAAGTTTAAATCTCCTCAGTGTAATAGATGTGCTTGCTTTGATCTGCTTAGCTCTTGGAAGTCCAGGGGCTCCAGGCTACCGGCCCTGTGCTGCCGGGGGTCCCTAGGGATAGTTCCATTAGGGAAGTTTTTCCCCGAAAACCCCCTATAACATTTTGTGAACCCCCAGGGGTTCATGAACGCCAGTTTGGGAATCACTGCTCTATAAAACATTTCATCTGCAACTTACTGGAACATCAAATCTAGAGAGGTTATAAAGGAAGCTATTTACTGGCACTAATCCTTTTTTTAGTAAGGTTATAAGATCTGTGGTTTTATTTTACAAAAAGATATCTCTAATTCTCAATTTTCCTTGACTTTTTTTACCAAGTATTTAACAGGAATATGTTTTTAAAAAAACTATCTGGGTTACAAGTGATCACACTGTAATAAGAATATAGGGCTGAATTTCCAAGAGCATTCACTAGTTTGAGGACATCTAAGTTGCCTAATTTTTGAAGGTGCTTAGCACTCACAGCTTTAAGTGATTTTAATTTAACCATGTAGTGAGCATAACAGTTAAAAGTGAATGCCGCTTAAAGACTGTTGATCAGCCATGTATATGTATGCCTGGAAGGGTGTGGGTGTGTGTATAATCACCTAAAAATATTTTGATTCCTTTTAAAGGCCATTAAAGTTTTTGTTTTTTTTTCAGGTCAAAGTGTGGATGTTTTCCCAGCTTTTGAGGTTCCTGAGATGAATGGTACACAAATGGACTTAATAAACAATAAGGAGGCTCTTGCATCAAATGATGACTTTGCATTAGCAAAGGGAGATTTCAGGAAAGATACTCTGTTAATACATACAGATAAAATAGCTGGGAATTCCTCCTGTATCTACAGCGATACTGCAGCTGATGCTTACATGGCTAAATCTTTGACCCAGCACTCCTCTTCTCAGGCTGTTACAGTCAACAAGGAAGTCCAAAGGAAAACGGATGTATCCCAGGAAAATATGTCAGTTTCAAGTAAGGAAAGTGTTTCTAGCTTGGGACCGGGCCTTTTAAAACAGAATGCCGAAGACTTCCAAACATCAATGGATCTTTCATTAAAAGACAATAGACTTGCTATGGATGTTACATGTGTGGATATGAAACCTAGCAATAAGGATTCCCACAAAAGTGAACCCATATTAATCATTAGTGCTCTGGGCGACAGTAGAGCTAGTGGTCTCTTAGACAGCTCTGAGTTAAGAAATGCAGCAACAACGGCTAATTATGAAAATAGTCTCACTTCAGATGAACGTGCACTGAATGAACTAAACAGTCTTGAAAAAACAGTAGGTCAAGACAACAAGGCTCTGTTGCCAGCTTTGAAAGTGTTACCAATCGGTACTTTTGATTTATTAACCCAGACTACAAAAGACTTCCTGGAGGTGAAGTCATTTGTGAAGGAGCAAAGAGCCGAGGAATGCGAAGAGTTTACCCTGTCCTCGGGGGTCATAAAGAGATCTTCGTCAATAATATCCGATTCGGGCATTGAAAGTGAACCCAGTTCGGTGGCTTGGTCCGATGCACGGAGCCGGGCTTTGGAGCTGCCCAGTGACCGTGAGATGCTGCAGCAGCTGGTACGGAGGCAAACCATCCACAGAAACTCCTTAGAAGGTGGGCAAACAGAAAGCAATACAAGCCTGCCCAGCGGGATCCAGGCATCGCTGACATCAATCAGCTCATTGCCGTTTGAGGAAGAAGAGAGGGAAGTGGAACTTACGAAGCTGACCAAATCTGTTTCCGCGCCGCAGATCAGCAGTCCGGAGGAGCCCACAGACACCGTCGAGCTTTCCAAATGTGACAAAGCAACCTTGGAAGTTGCAGGAGAGCCCGTGAAAGGCTACATGGAAGTGACGTGCAGAAGCCTAGAAATAGCAGGGAACTTTTCTGACTACCAGACTGCCAGGGAAAGTGAGCGATCAAAACCAGACATCACCACAGGAGAGCATCCTAGCGCTGCTGTCAAACAAGGCAACAGCAGCGCTGAGCTGCCAGAAGAAGTGGAAGAGAAAGAAGGTTTTGCAGAAAGAGATTGTAGTTTGGAGCATGCAGGGCCACCTGTAAATCTAAAGCAGCACAGATGGGATACCTCTGAGCGCCAGGCAGTGCAGGGAAATGAAGAGGGCAGCTTGGAAACACCGAGTGTTACCACATACTCGGACCCCAGTAGCGTGCAGTGCAGTGCGTGTCCTGAGGATCTGAAAGATGCACTTAAACCTGCACCTGCGGGGTTGAAAATAGGTCAAGACTTTTATTCCAGTGTTACCGTACCAGACCTCGAGAATTTCTCCCGTGGCCTGAGCCAGGTACCGGATTTTTGCTACACCGTTCCAGCCTCATCGGAGACGTCGACTGAATTTGGTTCAACGAGAGGAGAGTGTGGGAGCCCCGTCGCCAGCGAAACCCTGCTCTCATGTGAAGAAATGCAGGGCTTACAAGAAATCGAACTCGATGATGCATCTGCACTGGGGGATACTGCTGCAGGGTCTTATTGTGCCAAATATCCCCAGGAACCAGACAGCGTGGAGCGTCGGCTCATGGCTAACGGCACCGCTGGGTTTCACTCTGTCGTCACGGAGGGGTTGGCACTGGAGAGCCGAAAGGCCGTTGAGGTGGTTAACCTGTCTGTTTCTTGCACAGCCACATGTCTTCCTTTCTCTTCGGTGCTCAAGGAGACTCCTGCCAAGGTTGGCTTCTCCTCCAAGCAGGCTGCTTTCCCTATTACACGCCAGCCTCTAGGCTCCTTCGGCATTGTGCCCTGCAGTTCAGATGATGTGGAGGAAGAGGCCAATGAAAGGATGCTGAGGTAAGACTGCCTAATGGCTTTCTTTAGCAGTGTTGAAGTCACAGCTAGAGACCCCAGCGGACATCAGGTCCCCACTGCTAGACGCTTGCCAACGCTCCTTAAGAGCCAATCCCCACCCTGCGGAGTTCACAGTTTGAATAATCCAGACAAACAAAGGATGGGAAATGGGCTGTAACATAACCCTCATTGTACAGATGAGAAACTGAGGCACAGAGAGACCAAACGTCTTGCCCAGGGTCTTGCAGGGAGTCTGTAGCATTGCTGGGAACTCAGATCCCTGAATCACAGTCTCCTGCCTTAGCCCATCTTTTCTTTCCCCTTATTTTGGGGTATTTCGCATCGATTGCCCAGCTAACAAGGCCAATGCGCAAACCTACACTTCACAGAGGTTTCCGTTAGGTTTTGTGTCCTGTGCTGTGCTGGGAGAATATGGGCGCACAAGCAGTTATCTTAAAACACTGAGGCGGGTAAGGACTAAACTCTTAAAGGGTGTGTGTTCTGATTCCTAGCTTTGTTGAGGTCGCTCATCAAGCTCCTCTAACCCTCAGTTTAATTTTGGAGCCACATAGTGGCTGGGTTTACTGTTACGTATTGTACTGTCCTTTCTGGCTTTGTAGCTGTCTCTTCCGCCTTCTCCGGGCCCAGATTCAACAAAACACTTAAGTTTGCGCTTAAAGTTAAACCCAGGCTTAGTTCCTTCTCTGTTCAGCCAACAGTGCTTATGTGCTTTGCTGAATCCAGGGCCTTAAATCCCATCGTGTGAGACTTAAATTGTAACCCTCTGTTTCTGGACAGCCCCACTGAATTCAATAGGATTACTTGTGTGAGTGAGGGCTCCCCAGGGAATAGGATGCTCAGAGTCTTGCGCCAAGACTGAAGCTGATGTTTCCCAGCTTGGCGGTGGGAAATCACCTTAGGTGCTTCCATGCATGGCCTGATTCTCGGAGATGCTGAGCATCTCCCGCTGAGTCCAGTGGCTGTTCAGCGTGCTCAGCACCTCTGAATATCAGGCCACTTCCACAGGTGTATGAAGTGTGGATGTAGGAGCCAAACTGCAGGCCCCAGAGCTGGGAAATGTTAGTCTAGCTGGAGAGGCACTGAACTGCTCTTAGCTGGTTTGTGTCTGGGTCAAAGCTACTATCCCCTTTCATGGGATACAAATTTGCATCCTTTTGTGCAACTGGCTGAGGGGGTTGGAGGAGGAGTTCGGCTCCTTGTCTGTTTAGCTCAGATTTGCTCTGTTAATGTCTGTCTAATTAGCCCTGCTGGGTAGATGGGGACACCACCTTTTCTGTGATATAGCTACGTAGCCTTGCCAATCCTGATTCTCCCTCTTAGGGTGACCAGAAGATTCTTAGCAGCAAACCCACTTTGGACTCTAGCAGGTGAGGTACCACTGGGAGGATCACTCCCTTTTGGCTCACAGGCTATCTACCTGCCCACCCCAACCTCCCTTAGTCACCCTAACCTGTAGGACAGAGTATACAGGCCTTCACCTTCAAAGCTGCAAAGGGAATTTATCGCAAGTGCTGATTCCTGGTGTAAAGGTTTTATTGTTGAACACCCAGTTCTCCATGTGATTAATTAGTGTATTCTCCAGTTTTTATCAGGCCAAAGAAAAGTTTAAAAAAGAACTGAAGATTGAAGGATTTCTGTACAGTGACTTATCTGTACTAGCTTCTGATATCCCATATTTTCCACCAGAGGAAGAGGAAGAAAATTTGGAAGATGGAATTCACCTGGTTGTCTGTGTCCATGGACTGGATGGTAAGGCCCGGGAGAGATGCTGTGCAGAATTGCCTCCTGGAGTTTATTCATATTAAAAATACAGAAGCCAAGATCCTCAGCTGGTGTAACTCAGCATAATCCATGGGTGTCACTCACACCAGCCACGTACAGTATGTTGATCTGTCTAACATTGCTGGGAAGGATCTGAGCAGAAATTCTAAAATTTGCTCGGCAAATGCTTTGGTTACAAAGTGGTGAATTTTGACAAATCTGTGCCCCCCTAAACTCAACCCTTTCTGCCCAGTAAAATTGTCAGCCCCTCCCTTGGAATTTCACAGCCACCCAATCATCCAGCAAAATATCATCCGGAGAAGAGAAAACTTGGTTTAAATGCTGTCACCGAAGGAGAGAAGGTGGCTGGCTCTGGGGAAGGTGACAATAGTTCACTATGTAACCTATACCATAAGCAAAGGCACAGGACAGCTGGATTGTGTGCAAGTCACTGTGTACAGCCACAGTACCTCAGGGGATACACTGGCAGACACTGTGCCTCAGATTCATCCCTGGGGGGTCACAATGTGTCCTAGGTCTCCCCTGTTCTGCTGGGGAATAAAAGGGAGTTATTTGGTATAACTCGAAGGGCATGTCTTCACTACCACTTTAATTCGACCTTAACGACGTTAGGTCGAATTAAAGGTGTACCTGTCTTCACATACATGCCCTTAAAGTCGATTTAAAGGGCCCTCAAGATCGATTTCGGAACTCCTGCCTAACAAGAGAAGTAAGGCTAAATTCGACATTACAAGCTCGACTGTGGGCTAGTGAAGAGGCATCAGAAGTTAAGCCTCCGACCTCCGAGCAGCCCCGCGAGGGGGGGGCTGTTCGGGGGGGGGCTGTTCGGGCGGGGGGGGGCCCTGCGGGGCTGCTGAGGGGGGGGGGAAGCCCGCGCGGGGCTGCTTGAGGGATCGGCTCAGCTGTCTGGTCAATTTCACCAGGCAGCTGAGCGGATAGCCCTGCGCCGGCTCCCCCCCCCCCCTCGGGCGGGGGGGGGTCCAGCGGGGGGGCTGTTTGGGCGGGGGGGCTGTTGGGGGGGCTGTTCGGGCGGGGGGGGGTCCGCGGGGCTGCTGAGGGGGGGGGAGGGGAAGCCCGCGCGGGGCTGCTTGAGGGATCGGCTCAGCTGTCTAGTCAATTTCACCAGGCAGCTGAGCCGATAGCCCCGCGCCGGCTCCCCCCCCCCTCGGGCGGGGGGGGGTCCAGCGGGGGGCTGTTTGGGCGGGGGGGCTGTTGGGAGGGCTGTTCGGGCGGGGGGGGGGGTCCGCGGGGCTGCTGGGGGGGGGGGAAGCCCGCGCGGGGCTGCTTGAGGGATCGGCTCAGCTGTCTGGTCAATTTCACCAGGCAGCTGAGCCGATAGCCCAAGCAGCCGCGCGCTGGCTCCCCCACCCCCCCTCGGGCGGGTGGGTACGGCGAGGGGGGGGCTGTTCGGGCGGGGGGGTCCGTGGGGCTGCTTGGGCAGGGGGGGGGTCCAGCACGCATTGCACTGTGGGCTACCTACCCACAGTGCAATGCGGGCTATGTCGACCCCCTGAAAAAGTTCAAGGACAGACAGTGTCGACCACTGTCGACCTGCTGTCCTGGTGGGGACACACTGATTCGATTTTCTAAACTCGAGTTTAGAAAATCGAATTAAGGGAAATCGACCTAGACCTATAGTGAAGACATACCCTTAAAAGGGCAGTTTATTCCCCCATCTCTGCTGGCCAGCCAATAGGGAGTGAAGTGGCAGGGGAATTGGGATTCCTACTCCCTGCTAGTTACCCCCCCTTCACTTCCCGGGGAACATCTTCAGCACCTGCAGCTAAGATCTGGGGAGCCCTCAGGCAGGTGCAACATTTGTGGGGCTTCCTGTTCCACTGCCGCTCCCCTGCATGGCTGTCATGATGTCAGGGCTATCCACGACATAGTGAGCCGGCAGTCACAGCCCCACTCACCGTCACAACTCCCGGGACAGTGTTGAGATGTCAGAAGAACACAGTGAACAGAACCTGGAGTACTTACCCTCTTGTGAAATGAAATCTCTTACCCGGTGCTGTTTCTTTTTAGGGAACAGCGCAGACCTGCGGCTGGTAAAGACTTTTATAGAACTGGGACTCCCTGGTGGAAAGCTGGACTTCCTGATGTCTGAAAGAAACCAGGTAACACAGCTCCAGGTTCTGCCCTCCTTTACATCCCCTGCAGTCCCATTGAAGTTACTGGAACGTAGCCCTTGCCGAGCAGATATCAGGAATTGTACATTTCAAAGTCCCAAACCTACACGTCTTTGGGAAAAGGCCCATTGGGAGTTTTGTGGGGAGTGAAGGGTGCAGGATTTAGCAAGGATATTTTGCACCAGCTCCCACTCAAATCAGTGCTACTTTTTCCCCATTGGAAGGCAGCTTTTGCTGGCCAGATCCTATTGCCACTGAAATTAGTAGTGAAATAAATGTCCATTGGCATCAGTGGTCCAAGGATCAGACCTTTGGAAAGGAGATAATTAAAAACATAATGTTCAATGGCAAGTACGACAGTCGGACACATTCATCTATTGTATGACGTGCAAAATTACACAGAACAAAAAGAAAACAGACAGCCTGAAGATGTTAATTGTAAATGCCCAAGAGGATGCTGTGGTCTGCTTGGGGGAATGGGAACTGCTGGTTTCAGCTAATACATCAAACAGTTGTTCCCTTTGTGTAAGTTATTGTGATTCATTTGCTCGTATGAGAGAGAAATTCCCTCCAGGAAAGATAATCCGTTGCCTGTGCAATGCAGAGTAGCAGGAATGAACTCTGTGCTCTTCCCTACATGCTTGTGATGCAGCATATTTTGTACATAAAGTGCCCCATTCATAAGCAGAGCAATAATTTCAGTGTCCAGGCAAAAGCATTCATCTGTTCTGTTAGCAGTACCGGGAAACTTTAGGGCAAAATGTTCCAATTGGGTTTGCAATGCAGATCTCTTATCCAAAGGCAGGTTGCAACTGAGCAACCTGAGTTCTCGCCCTGTTCAAGTGTCTTTTGACGTCAGTAGCTGTTCTCGGAATCCAGAATGTATGCAAAGTAACGTCAGTGATGATCGTATTTTGCACGTTCGTCTCAGGGCACTTTACAAACATGGAAGAGTTCAGCCTTACAGCACCTCCATCGACTGTTGTTTCATGTGCGTGGTGAGGCAGTGTCACCTTATTTTATAGTAGGGGAAACCAGAGCACAGCAAAGCGAGCAGCTTGCTGCCGGTCACAGAGCAAGTGCAGGGCAGCACTAGGAACGGAACCCAGGTCTCTTGACTCCTCCTGCTGTGCTTTTAGCCACCATCTCCTCTTTCCTCACTGCACAGAGAGCCATGTTGAGACTGTAACAAATCCGTAGCCAAATTTTGCCTTGTGGGGAAAAACGTGAATCTGTGTCATTTGGAAAGGCACGGAAGTGATATTGAGGGATGGAAACACAGACGAGTGAAATAGGAAGACTCTGTGTTGTGTCTAGGACTTACACTTGGGATGGTGTTTTTCCACTTCTAAATAACCTACAAGATTCAAGATAATGAGCTTAGGAGGAAATCATTAATTATCGATGCAGACAAAACAAACAGGCAGGAGGTTAGTAGACTCTATTTAGTTTATGAGAACATTTATTTTAAGGCAGCACTGGAAATTGGATGTGCTCATGTTCTCCTCTGCAAGAGCTGCAATTAGTGAGATGAAGTTTGTCACAGAAGCATTAATTACTAGATATGTTTTCCCTAAATATCTGTTCCAACACTGGATGATTGTTTCCCTGGCATCTCATTAGTTTTGAATTTGATTTAGAGTCCTGACACAGTTCTAAACAAGAATACTCTCCTGCAGTTCTGTAGCTGAAACAATTTATAGTTTGTTTTGTTGTATCACAAATGGCAGTATTGCCACAGGCACTAAATAACTTAAATCCCCTACTGATACTCATCATGGTACTGATTAACTGTCAAACACCACGTGGTATTGTGTGGTAGCAGCATACATTTTTTGATAACTTTCTTAGGGTCAGTTTATAATACTATAGACTAGTCTGGCCTGATAATCCACTAACTCCTAAATGCTAAAGTGGGGGATGGTCTACAGTAGGAAATTCAATATAGCTGCGTCTCTCAGGGCTGTGAAAAATCCACACCCCTGAAAGACAGTTACACCGACCTAACCCCTGGTGGAAATAGTACTAGGGAGACGGAAGAACTCTCCCTAGCTACCACCTCTCAGGAATTACCTACGCCGACTGGAGAACCCCTCCCGTTGGTGTAGGTAGTGTCTACACTTAGGTTTTGTCTACACTAGCACTTTTGTCGGCACACCTCTGAGCAACATAACTATCACAGACAAAAGAGCTGGTGTGGACAGCGGGAGATGCTCTCCTGCCAACATAGCTATCCCCACTCGTAGGGGGTGGTTTAATTAAACCACCCCCTACGAGCTGCAGCTGTGCTACTGTAGTATCTTAAATGTAGACATACTTGGTTTCCTACATAAGGGGGCTGATATTCAGAGGAGTTGAGCATCTGCAGACCCCTCTGATACCATCTCAAGCCACTTTACGAACCTTAGTCTAATAATATTGGCCTAAGCAACTTGTGTGTCATTACTGTGATCTTACAGTGTGGTTCTACTACGTAAAATGACTATGTAAAAAGGGGGTTGTCTCACTCAACAAATTTGCTCACTTTGTGTGTTCAGAGTCATGTCCACTTTAGAGACTAAAATGAGTTTGTATGCCTTTTACTCCTGTTAGCCCTGCTGATCCAATGCAGCTAAGAGAGCATGAGCCGGACTATATTCCTCCTTCTGCATCATCAACAGACCTGCTCACTATGTTCCAACTAGTTACACCCTGATGACAGTGGGCTTGCACAACTAGGGTGACCAGACAGCAAGGGTGAAAAATCGGGACAGGGGATGGGGGGGTAATAGGAGCCTATATAAAAAAAAGACTCAAAAATCGGGACTGTCCCTATAATATCGGGGCATTTGGTCACCCTAAGTGACACTGTGGGCAGAATTTGGCCTGTAGCTCTTTCATTGCTGTTAACGATGTACGAGAAGGAAGGAACCAGCCTGAGTGAGTTTGCAGCATTAGCCCAGAGGGGGTAAAATACCAAATCTGTTTGCTTCAAACTGAGCATATTTACTATGGAATCATTGAGAGACAATAAACATGGAACTCCTTGAAGCTGCTTTTTCACAATCACTTTTTGGAGGAGAAATGCAACTTCCAGGGGACCTAGAGAATGAGAAAAGTTGAATCTTTCCCCCTCCTGGCCTCTTTATGATGCATAGAGAAGTCTTGAAATGTTCTTATTTTATTGCTTGTATTTTTCCTCAGAAATATCATTTGTCTAGGGCTTTTTGTACAACAGTGGAACACATTGATATTATTGTCATCAGCTGACACTGTTCTCTCTTCACCAGACTGATACTTTTGCGGATTTTGATTCGATGACTGACAGATTACTAGATGAAATTATTCAACATATCCAGTTGTACAACCTCTCCATCTCCCGGATAAGGTAAAAAACACTGACGCTTAATTGGATGTGACAGGGGACAGTGATGTTCAATAGAATCATCTCTCCATTATACGGGGCCTGATCCAAAGCCTATTCATGTCAATGGGTTTTTTTCCATAGACTTAATGGGATTCGGAATGTGTATTAAGACCAGGGGTGGGCAAACTTTTTGGACCGAGGGCCACATTGGGGTTGCAAAATTGCACGGAGGGCTGGGTAGGGAAGTCTGTGCCTCCCCAAAGAGACTGGCCCCCGCCCCCTATCCGACCCCCTCCCACTTTCCACCCCCTGACTGCCCCCCTCAGAATCCCCGACTCATCCAACTTCCCGCCTCACTCCTTGTCCCCTAACCACCCCCTCCAGAGACTGTCCATCCCTAACCACCCCCCAGTACCCCACCCCCTATCTAAGCCCCCTGCTCCTTGTCCACTGATCACCCCCCCCTGATACCCCCCACCCCAAACCACCCCCCCCCAGGACATCACCGCTATCCAACCCCCCTGCTCTCTATCCCCTACCCACCCCCCTCCACCACTATCCACCCCCACTGCCCCTGGGACTCCCCTGCCTCATCCAGCCCTGTCTGCTCCCAGACTGCCCCCCAGGACTCCCTGCCCATTATGCACACACACACACACACACACACACACACACACACACACACACACCGGCTCTGGCTCCGCTTCCGGCTCCCTTACCACGCCGCTCAGTAGCGTGTCTGGGAGCTGCGTGGAGCCAGACACACTGCCCCGCTCTGCAAAGCGCTGCCCGCGTGGCGCACTGAGGCTCCGGGGCAGGTGGGAAGGTGGGGGCGGGGCTGGCGGCAGCTTCCCCGGCCTGGAACTCAGGGGGCCAGGCAGGACGGTCCCGTGGGCTGTAGTTTGCCCATCCCTGATTAAGACGTTGGTTTTGTCCACACCTGGCAGAGCTGCTGCTGAGCTGGGAAATCATGACTAAAGGGCACCAATGAACAATCTGTTTAGAGGCAGAGCCAGTCCACCTAGAGCAAAAGAGAGCAGTGCATGCCCCACACATTTTGAAGTGAAGGAATATAGAGACTGTTCTTTGCGTGTCATTTTGTTTCTCCCAACAGTTTCATTGGTCATTCCCTCGGTAACGTCATCATCCGATCAGTACTAACTCGGCCCAGGTTTCGCTATTACCTCAACAAGTTACACACCTTCCTGTCCCTCTCTGGGCCACACCTAGGGACCCTTTACAACAACAGTACTTTGGTTAGTACAGGTAAGAGTTAATGAAAAAGCCTACCATTTGCTTTTGTGTGTAGCAGTACCTGTAAGACACCGTTGTGTGAATGGGGCAGTGGTACTGATTGGTGTTTGTGTGTGTCACTAACACGAGCTGTGGGAAATCTTCACACCAGGCCTCCAATGACTTGAGTTTAACTTTGGGTTTGGGTTTAGCTGCACTCAGGAATCCCGGATCAGGAAAGCCTGCACATGTGGGCTGAAGCTAGGTGTTTCCACCTGTGCACTGAATCTCAGCTCCCAACCCCCCATCTCCTGCCTGAATAATGTTGCTGCTGCATGAGCCCCAAGGCCAGGGAATCCCCTGACCAACAGCTGCCTCTGGAATCAGCAGTGTAGTACCTGCAAAAATAAGGGGGTATAAAATAATGTCATGGGGAAATGATGTCATAGCTCTTCTGGATCTTTCTGTTTTCTAGCCACTGACCACTAGCACAAGGAGAAATGTAGAGCACTGATCGCCAATGGCACTTCTAGCTGAAGAATCTTCAGTCACAATTTTTTAACCGTGGAAGGGATTCTTTAGTGTTGGAGCGTTTGGTCGGATGCTTACAAATACTGTAAACCCACATGTCAATTATCATTCTAGGCCTATGGCTCATGCAGAAGCTGAAAAAATCAGGGTCACTTTTGCAGCTGACCTTCAGGGACAACGCAGATCTGCGCAAATGTTTCCTGTACCAGCTCAGCCAAAAAACAGGTGAGTACGTGTCTGGGTGGAGAGCAAATGCTCCAGAGTGTTGACCCCGTGCTGAGATGCTCTTTGGGAAATAAAAGAACTTGTCGGTGTTGGATCAGTGAATTTTGCTAATTATTGTTGGCCTTGAGGGGACATGGTCCTGAAGCAAAACTATTTAATGGATTCCTCTGTCTGATCCAGTCCATTTTACCTATTCATTTCTATTGTGGACCTCACCAGGGAATGGAGTTGCCAAATGCTCCCCATCAAACTTTGGTCAATTTGCATCTGGATACAAATGTTGTAGTTCAGGCCCATCTCTGTGGGCACACCCTGTAAGCAAGGACTAGCAGTGTCCTTAGGTTGCTAATTTATGTTGCTAAAGGGCAAAAACTTTATTGTTTCATTTGGCTTAGTTTGGAGCCATTCACTAGAGCTGGTGATAGTTGACACACAGAACGTTTGATGAAAAATGCAGATTTGACGATATTGAAGCAGTTTGAGCATTGGCGTTGATTTTTCTGAATCGTTTCATCCCCCAAAAAAAATCCCTAAAAATTTCCAAGAAGTTGAACCATTTTCTCTAGACATTCCAAAAACAAACCATTTTGATTGCTTGATTCCAAATTATTTATGCTTCAAAACTTCCTTTAATTTTTTTAAATTAAAAATATTAAAGAGGTTCAACATCTGAATGTTGGGTTTTTTTTGGTTTGCCAGAGTTAAAAAGAAATGTATTTGATTCAACCGAAAACATTTGCTCTTAAAAAAACAAAACAACAAGAAAAAGAATTGCCAATGAATAAAAAAATCCATTATTCACACAGCCCTAATTCTCACCTCTAGGACTCAGGATGTTTGTGTTTAAGTCACCAGGGATGCTTTTACTTATGCCCAATGCTGACACTGCAGCTCAGCGCCAGAGGGAGAGTTATCATTCTTCTGCTGTAATGCTAAAGAGAGGTCCCACCTCAGTCTGTCCGTGATCAACTGAGGCTCTTTCAGAAAAGGATTGGACCGAACCTAGTGTCCTCGCCAGAATTCCCTCTCTCAGTAGAACATTCCGACTAATGCAGGCATTTGTATGTGAATGGTCAACTGCTGGGCATATTTGCCTCCACTGTCACTCCTTTTATTTAATTCATCACCCTGGAAATACTGGACTAGGCTGCCAGAAGGAAAAGGGCTATGTAAAATCAAATGCTATTATGTAAGAACACTTCGCATGACAGATGTGAAGCTGATGGGTCATAATGTTATGACTATTGCTATGTAATAGTTTTATGAGGGGAAGTTGTTGTGTGTTGGGATTATTCGAATTTCCTGTATAACGGTGTTGATCTGATTTATACTGGTGGCAGTGGTAAATTTATCATACACCTAGAATGCTCGAATTCAACTGGATCTGCACAGGTAGACAACACAGTAGATCCCAGATAAGAACACCCAAGTATACAATTGAAAGACAACGGCCTCCTTCCAGGCGGTAGGCCAAAGAGGCACAACCATTTTGCCTGACTGGGAGGCTAGGGATCAAAAGAGCTATAATCGGTTATAAAAAGTCTTGATCCCTGTGAAGGAAGTGAGTTGCTGTCCAGGGAGTGTCATTGGACAGGGAAACAAGCTGACAAAGAGGCTCTTCAGATCAGGGAGTTAGGAGATGGTTAGACACCTGGTAAGCAGATGTATATAAGTCGCTCTGTTGTTTATAAGACATGCTTTATCATAGGTGCTGTTCTGCTAGATACTTTGCTTTAAGGAGGCGGTTGGGTCACTGGTTACCACTGTCATTGCACTGCAGGGGACAGAACTGCAGGGTCTAAGCCCAAGTCAGACCTGATAAAGCAATCACTGCTAGCACCGGGGCCACTGCCACCCAGAACTCAATATATGGGGAAGAATTGCATGATTTGGCCCTGAGTTCAGGTGACAGCAGGAGGCCTGAGACCTCAGAGAGGGGGGCAATCGATGAGCCCAGGAGGAGTCAGAGATCCAGTTCCCCAGTAACTGTTTCACTTAGAACTTGCCACCCTCAAATACTGTACAGACGCTAACTGACCCTCAGAACACTCCTAAGAATTAGGGAATTATGTAGAGGTAACCAAGAGTCCTGTGGCACCTTAAAGGCTAACTAAAGTATTGAAGCATAAGCTTTCGTGGGCTAATACCCACTTCGTCGGATGCAAGCCTTGCATCTGACGAAGTGGGCATTAGCCCACGAAAGCTTATGCTTCAATACTTTAGTTAGTCTTTAAGGTACAACAGGACTCTTGGTTACCTCTGCTATTCCAGACTAACACGGCTACCTCTCTGATTCTTGTAATTATGTAGTATATCCTCATTTTCCACATAAAGACACAGACAAGCCAAATGACTTGCCAAAATCACAGAGCGAGTCAGAGCTGGGAATAGAGCTCAGGAGGATACTACATCAGTGATATCAGTGGTTTACGCTATTACTGTACTGTTCTTCAGAAGTATGCTACATATATTACTATTCTTCCTCGACTATGTTGTACACTTTAAAAACGCATGCAATACCGCTATACTCCTGAAGAAGAATCTGTGTAAACTCAAAAGCTTGTCTCTGTTACCAACCGAAGTAGGTCCAGTAAAAGATAGACTTCACCCACCTTGTCTCTGCAATACTCCTGTTAACATTTGTGTCGTTTTGTTGTTTTGATAGATGGCTGAGAGATAAAAGTTTTGATGTATTTCTTTGTTACAGGTCTTCAGTACTTTAAAAATGTTGTGTTGGTGGCATCTCCCCAGGATCGATATGTCCCATTCCATTCAGCGAGGATAGAAATGTGCAAAAACGCACTTAAAGACCGGCACACAGGTACGATAAGACCTGTCATAAATAATGGCAAAAGCACGGCAGTATGATTCTTCAGCTACCGGTTTCATATGAATGATTGATTTGAATTGGGTTATTCCTGATTTACACAGGTGTACGTGAGAAGAGACATCCATGACCAACAGGTCAAAATGATGCCTAGTATTATCAGTCTCTCAGCTGTAGTTCTTTCCCTCCACTTTACCCACTGTTTTCCCCCAGCCCGGACATAAGTTGAAGAGGGGAGAACATCTTCCCTCCCATTCCTTAGGCATTCCTCTCAGAGGAAAACACAAGGCCTAATAGGTCCAGATCCAGATTCAATATAAATCATTCAAATCCCTAGAGAGCAGGACCTGGTTTCCTCACCAGCCTCCTAAAAACACCTCAATTTAGTGTTCTGGAATGCACAGGTAGGGTGTTGTGGCCTTAGCTGGTTCTCCCATCGAATCTCAAAGGAGCTGTATGCCCTCTGCCCGATTGCTACCCCATCTGAACTCTATCTTACAGAGAAAGAAGGGTCCAATTCTGTTACCTCTGAAGATAACAGGAGTTTTGCTCTTCACTTCAATGGGATCGGACCTGAGTCCTGAGGTACTTTATACAGCATAGAAGACTCATCACCAAGTCACTAACACTTTGACTGCCTCTTAAAATCTCTTTCAGGTCCCATCTACGCAGAGATGATAAACAACCTCCTCCAGCCCTTGGTTGGGGCGAAGGACTGCACTTTAATCAGACACAACGTGTTCCATGCGCTCCCCAACACGGCCAACACCCTGATCGGACGGGCCGCCCACATAGCCGTGCTGGACTCTGAACTCTTCCTGGAGAAGTTTTTCCTCGTGGCAGGACTCAACTACTTCAAATAGCGCCGGAAGCACTGGGTAACAAAGGAAAATCAGAGTGTTTTGTGGCGTAGAAGCCCTTAGCCAAAAGAGCGCAGTATTAGAAATGAGTAAAGTGCACGTGTGAGGTGGGACCCTAACACGCTTCCCATTTTCATTTATGTTTCAGAGAATAAAGTGCTGTGGCTTTAAGGTATTCTGACTTCCAAATATTGGTGCTTTTGGAAGACACAAATACTCATGTTCAGTTTCCATGTTCTCTTTTGATTGTTCACCTAAGACAAAAGCCACTTCCGAAATAGAGAACAAAAATAAGAAGGCCGGCTCTATAGATGTGACTGAAACAACATGATTCCGACCTCTGTTAAATATCAACTGAGAGACACAGCCTTCTTTGATTTCACACTCACGTACTTAATAAGAAAGCTATTCATCTGTAGCACTTTTGTTGGGGGAAGTTAATACAAGAGAAAACAAGCATATATGAACTCAGGTTAAAACCTCCTTTTTGATGGACTGGACAATATGAAAAATATTGACGTGGTCAGAATCCTCGCTAGATTCAGGGGTTCCATTTGTCTAACGAAAATGCATAGATGGTTCCATTATCCGTAGTCATTTGTAACATTCATACGCTCAAGGCATGGAAAAGGGGAAAAGAAACATTTAAATAAAAAGAGTCTTTATAAAGCCTCTAAAAAACTCCACTTTGTGTGAAATAAATGAACTCAAGATAGAAGCAATCAAAGTGGGACGAGTAAATTGGAATAATCATGGGATACAGGCATCCTCTGTTAGCATCTCTCCTGTTTACATTTGTGGACTAACATTGTTTTTGTTTGTCTTTATAGCCAAGGTACATTTTTTATTTTTTAAATCTGTACCTACGTACATTGGCCCCAATGTTAAAAAAAAATGTTGGTATTCTGAGTTGGTATTCAAAGTCATGGCGATTAATAGTGCTACCAAGCCAATCAAAGGCAGTAGGCTCTACCTTTTCAACAGAAGGCTGTGCAAGGCTTCAAAATACAGGGCTCTTCTATTATGCCCTTTCTGAAATATGTTAGCCCCATCTGGAACACTGTGTGCAGTCCTGACTTCCACAGCATTAAAGCCGGTAGAAAATTTTTAGAGAGGAATTATTTAAAAATATCTAAGTTGTTTCCCAAGATTCAATATTGACCCACTTTTTCAATTTTTGTGTGTGTTTTTTATTGAAATTATTATCAGAGATATGATAAAAATATGAAATGTTAAATATCGATAACTATTTCAATACATTTTCCTAACATTTTTGATCAATTGTCAATAAAAACAAGTTGCATCAATTTTTGCAACAAAAAAAAGTTGGGGAAAAAATTAACAGTTACATTAACTTTGTAATGAAAACCATTGAATTCAGAGAAATGAGGAGCAGCTCTTCAGACAGTAGACCTTGTAGGGTGTGCAACGAAGAACTAGATAGAAGATGGTAGCAGATGTCAAGAATCTAAATTATGAGTTAAAGTGAAGGAAATTCTGTTCCCTGAAAGAGGAGATTTCAAAAAGCTCTAAGGGAAACTTTGAAATATTGTGACAGGTTTCCGAGTGGCAGCCGTGTTAGTCTATATCAGCAAAAACAACAAGGAATCCTTGTGGCACCTTAGAGACTAACAAATGTATTTATGCCTACATAAATTTGTTAGTCTCTAAGGCGCTACATGGAATCCTCGTTGTTTTGGGGTTGTTGGGTTGTTGTTTTTTTAAAAATATTGTGAAAAACAAGGCGATTCATTGGAGTGGTGAATTTAAGCAGAATATTTACTGAAGAGGGTCATTAGCAAATGGAACTTCTGAGGCAAGCAACTGATGCAAAAATATGAATAGGCTTAACACCAGTGTTGGATTCTAGATACGAAGGACAGGGCTGATGGTGCTAATAACATGAAGGTGGGGTTAAGATCAGCAGAAAATGGGCAGGTATACTGGGCCTGGACACCATTTTCTGTCCCTTAAAGGTCATGTTGAAATGAAAGAGTAATGGTAAGTGCTTACATAGCATGTTTGGAAACATTTCATATTAATCAACAATCCAGTGAGACATGTGGGTAAGTATTATCATCCTCACTTCACAGATGGATAGCTTAAAGCCGAGGGGCTGGATGACTTGCCCAAAGCTATAAAGGGAATCCGTGTCAGAGCCAGGACTGGACCTCAGGAATCCTGGCTCCCAATTCTGTACTCCGACCACCACATCATACCTCTGCCTCTGCCATTGTAGTGCCAGCTAAATTTACCTACCACAGAATGTATCTCCTGCGTAAATATTTGTATGAAAGTTCTAAGAATAATATATTATTCTTATATATATATAACGGTGTATATAGGATTGGGTTTCATATAGATAGAAGGTAGTCTTTTTGCATTTATTTAATTTGTATGCCAGAAAATAATTTCTACAGAAAAGGTGTTGTTTAATTCCATCTCTTATACTTGAATATTTATAACATTCAATTTGCTAGTAGTCAGTGAGTCAGGCAAAACCCTGGAGAGTAATGAGTCCTACATTCAGAGCAATGGTTTCTGACGGTGGAACAGTTTTGCCTTGCATTTGTCCATTAGGCACGACACCCTGCCTTTATTGTGTGTGTGTGTGTGTGTGTGTATCTCGCGTGCGCGCACCTGTGACACTCCTAAATCAATGGGAGTTTTGCATAAAATGAGCGGCAAGATTGTCCCTATGTAAGATTCATGAAGGAACCGATCCAAAGCCCGTGGAAGTCAATGGGAATCTTGCCATTGATTTCAATGGAAGTTGGATTAGGCCCATATAACCTGGTCCCTTGAAGAACATTGCAGACAGTTGCCGAGGTTCTAAGATAAAGCCTATAAATGTCATTTTTTAAAATGACTGGTTGTAGATTTTATCTTCCCTGTGCTGCCAGAATGTTGTGAGAAATATTGGCAATAACAGTCCGGTTTGATGTTGATTTGAAGCTATCAGGTGTCTTGGGGTTTTGTTTCTTTCTTTCTTTGTTTTAATTGGGATGCTGTCTTTGTAAAGACCCCGGGTAGTGTAAAATTTATCTTACCTACAAGTAAATATTACAGATGTGCAGAAACTACATGCAGCTATTATAATGTATATAACATCTTAAATGTTTGAACATCATTAAACTAATCAATTTAGATTCATTTGGAAAGGCTTTTTATGTCAGTTTCTATATATATATGTGTATATATATATATATATATATAAAGATATTTCAATGGCCTTATTAATAACTATCCTTGTAAGCAAAATATCTGCACAGCTGATTGTCTAGCATCTTGGTTACAGTGTAGACTTTGGGGGGTTGTGTTTTTTCAATGAAGACCCTCTTTAATATCTAGTCGGCAAAATTATACCCCAGTATTCCCAGTAGCAATTGTTTTTTACTTTCAAACCAGACAAATTGCACGTAGTACATTTCAACTGATAGAACTGTGGAGCCACACTTATGATCCCAGCAGTCGTACAGTTCACTACAGAGGTGGGGGTTTCAAGAACAGTGGGAGAGATGGAGATGGAGATCCTCCACTGATGGAAATAGCCACAGCACCACTGAAGCCAAGTTAAACTATGCTATATACAAGCTAAGGATGTGGGCCAAATTCCTACTTTTGATAAGTCATTTAGGGCCTAATCTAAACCCCTCTGTACTCAGTAGCTAATTTCCCACTGCATTCAAGGGCACTGGATCACCTCCCATACCATGTCTGATTCATCATATCGACCAAGACAATTATTTTGTTCTGCTTTTCTTCCTCCCTTCCCCAGTGTTCTGATTGAAATCACATGGTGAAGGTTCAAGATCTCATCCTGAAATCGTAGACCGCCCTAACTTCAGGGCGAGTTGTCTTGAGTGAGTACTGAAGAACTGCAATATTTGGCCCTAGATATTAATTAGTACCGGATCCTCATATAGTCCTGTGGCCAGCTGAACCATTACCTTGAGATTTTCAGTCACTTCTTAAGAAGCAATCCGTACGGTCACAGGCAACATTTTAGACACATCACATTCATATAATAAATATCCCATCTGCAAGATATGTCCTGGGGATTTTTATTATCTTGAGGCAGTTTCTGAACCACTTCAGCCATCTCCTCTTCAGTGACAGGATTTTCTAGTTCTGTGTGATGCCATATTATTCTGAAAGCCAAACAAAACAAACTAATAAAATTGTATGGACAGATTCATTAAAGCAGCTTAATGAAGAGCAACTGAAATGCGTTGCCAACGTACTGATGGGTTTTCCAGCTGGAACTGTATTTTTAACAAAAAAATAATAATGTCTAAGCAGCCTGTGGTATGAAAGCTTTGATATTAAGCATGTGGAAAAGTAGGAGGCATTTTAAAACAACTATAGAATTTGGTAGATATTATGCACCGGTAATAGCTGGGCTAAATTCCCTTCTTAGCTTCTAATATGGTTCAGAGAGCCTTGCCAATTCTCTGTTTTGGATGAGTCTATCTCATTTGTAATTGCTGGCTACAGATATCATTTTTTTGCATTTCTCAGTTTTAATGCCAAGACAACTAGGATACCCATGGGCTATATTTCAGCATCGCAACTTGTCCGGGGGGAATGTTTGAATTCAAACTGCCCCATTGATTCATAGAAAGAAACTTAACTTCAGCTGTATGTGAGTGAACATCAGCTATGTGTCCATGGAATAGCAGTAGCCTCTACAGCTTAGCTAGATTAATTTCAGAGGGTCATGTTTTCTGTCAGCCTCTTAACCCACATTGAAAACATTCTGTATTCATTGAAAAATCTTTGCATAAGCAGACTGTGTGTTTGTGCACCTGACTATTGACTATTCATTTTGCACAGACAAGTGCAAGATTTTGGAGATACAGTGGGATGCACCAGCAAACAGAATTGTGCCAAACTGTTGACTTCAATGGAAGCTGAAGATGCTCAGCACCTTAAAGGATCATGAGTTTGAGAGTGAAGAGTTTGAAATCTTAGCATGTACAGATGCCACATGGCCTTGGAGAATTATAACAGTAATACAATACTCAGTGCTTTTAATCTTCAAAGCACATACAAACATTGGCTAACCAATCCTCACATTTGTAGGTGGGGAGTCAGCAGTATCCCCTTTTACAAACCATGATTTGAAGGCAGCGGGATTAAATGGCATGCCCATGCTCACAGCAGGAGTGTAATCAAAGGTGGAATTAGAATTCACGAGCTTCTTGCGCCCAGTCCTGTATGCAGAGCAGGGAAGCTCTGCTCCCTCACAACACTACGTCTGAAACAGCTGGTCTGCTCTGATATTAATGCAGTAGGAAATGGCAACTGGAATACAACCAGGGCATCTAACATCATTGTTAGCCTCTTACCAAGAACTTTGTGATGCTCTCTAACAGTGTTGGAGATAATTCTTAATCAACACTGGGGATTGAAATCCTGAGATACAGCCTTCTTCCAAGTAAGATTTGTTAGGCAGAATCATTAGTATTATTCACTGAATACGTATTTATTATATATGTAGTGCCTTGGAGCCCTAATTACAGAACAGGATCCCATAGTGCTAGGCACTGTACAAACACAGAACAAAAAGACAGTCTCTGCCCCCAAAGAGCTTAAAGTCACAAGATAAGAGACAACAGGTGGTTAGAGACAGACGGATGGGGGAGTACAATAAACAATGGGTCAGTGTGATAGGCAGTGGTCTCTGCGTGCCAGCAGCCTCGCTGTTGTCAACTATCTTGTAGATATTGGGGCAAAGAAGAATTTTGAGGAGGGTCTTGGAGGTGAATGATGAGATAGCTGTGGGGATGCTAATGGGGAGCACCTCCCAAACATGTGGGTCAGCCAGGAAGAAACATTAAAGTGCTCATTTGAAAATTTAACAAACAGGCAGTGGAGGCTGACCTCATGAGCCGGTGGGAGGTGAGATTGACATCAGCAGAAAAGCCAAGTGTTTGAAATGGAGGTAGACACAGTACCTGCCCTAAGAAACTTAGAGTCTAGCTCTACCTGATTGGGACCGTAAGTTAGACACCTGATTCCATACGTAAGCTACATAAATGGCCTGATTTTCAAAGGCCCCAAACACCCCATGGCCCAGCAAAGGTGATGGAGCCATTAGCACTTCTGAAAATCAGGCACCTACCCGATGTCTAACTGTAGACACCCAACTTGGAAATTTTGGCTTCTCTTCACAGCAACACTTTGCTGTACGGCAGGTCTCGTCTTGCTATCAGCTGTTGTCCAGTATGTATTTCACACATGGAATTAATATGCTTTCATCCTTGGAACCGTTCTCCAAAGGCCTAATCCTGAGAATTGTTGAATCTATGAAACCACCATTTAAGTTGGCCCGAGTTGCTACTCCTCAGCATCAGACTGACTTTTTTTAATACTAAAGTTGAAATAGGTGGCTTGGATGGTGTCAGATGACTCTCTTCTTTTATACTTTGTTTACACAGGCGGAGCACTTTGTGGCAATGTGATATCCTGAGTTAAGTCTCAGGTCTTTGAAATATTGATCCCCCAATCATTCCCTTCAATGTTTCTGCACTGATGTATGTAACTAGGCTATAGGGAACATGGGTTCGTGGACAAATTCTTACCTTGATAGCCAGGGATTTATGTATGTACTTATTCCACAGTCTGGTTGGAAAATGCTCCCCAGATTTGAAAGCCAGTTTCTGACACTGTAGTAGTCTGGTTTAAACACTCTTCCCATTTAGACAACAAGGACAGAACCAAGAGCCTAACCTCTCAGTTTAAAATAGAGATTGAAACGGCTATCAAGGAAGAGGCTGAACTGTAACCAGAATAAGGATTGTAAAGAATATATTGATTGAGTTTCTGATGGTGGCTTGGATGTTAACTTGGATAATTCACTCCCTTTCTAGAAATGGTAAACACGAGGGACCTGATTCCCCACTCTCTTGCACCTTGTGGAATCACTTACCTCTTAGGCGCAAAGTGGGAGTAAAACGCTGCCATTGGCAGGAGTGGAGAATTCTGATTTGGTAGCATTTTGCATTCACTCTGCACAGGCAGGAATGACAAAACTGGCGGCAAGACAATGGATCCGCCCCCAGATTTACATTATTTTTTCACGTTCTCTCTTTAAGGTGAATTGTGCTAGGCATGTAATGTGCATGGGGTAGGTGCAAGAATAAGATTCTTTATATAGGCTTTCAATACATTAAGGGTCACAGCCCAGCAATAATCTTATATGGAGGGTCATGGGCATACAAGTATTTTGAGTTATTTTTAAACACAGCTGTTTTTGTACTCTCTGGTCCGAATAGAGGTGCATTAAGATATTGGTATGTGGCAATTCTAAATGACGTAGCTTTAAATGTTGGCAGAAAACCTGCAGATTGTTTCCTATCAGAAAGATGAGGCAATAATTAGACGGTCAGAGCATGGATAAACTGTACTGGCTTTTAAAGAAGACATCAAGATTTGCTTCATACATTGTATTCCATCTCTGTAACTCAGCTCCCCCAAATGAACATTTTGTCATCTGCCACGCATTTCAGCTCTGTTTATTTCTGTCGAACATGTGAGGTCCTTTTACACTAAATTTATGCAGACAAGGAAAAAGGATCTTACAAACTGGGAAAACGCATTTGGATTGACTCCACTGCATTTTAGGGCAAAACCTGGATGTAAGTCAATTGTCTAGAATCTCAGTGTTGACTTGGTGGTATTCACAAGGTTTTGAATAAGGGCTTGATCCTGAGAAGAACCAATTACCCACAACTTGCCCTTAAATACAATGAGCCAGATTCTGAAGTGGTATAAATGGGTATGTCAATTTACACCAGCTGAGGATCTGGACAAATCTAAGATGGAAATGTTCATTCCACCTCAGGATAACTGATAATAAACTCTTTGGGTTCCTTTTAAGATCCATTTTCATATCGGTCAATTGTGTTTGTAAAAGTAATGTCTTTGAAGACAAATGCAGACCTCTCTAAGGGATCAAGTCAATGGATTAGAATGGGAAAATCACATTAGATGAAGGGAAAGGGCTTTTCAATTTTAAATGTACCACTTTCAAATTGTGATCAGACATAAGGGTTGAAGACATTTGACATGGTCCCTTATCTAAACAAGTTCATGAATGTAAAGCTTATAATGCCACTGTGAAATTTTAATGCTCATTTATTATGGTTATGGTGAAATCTGTATAATAAGATAATAATAATTAATAATTAATATTCATCAGTGTCAATATGATTCTACTATTTTTCTACATATGCTGTATCGTGGCATTTGGTGTGGCTTCTGTTCTCTGTAAAGAAAAGTCAATAAAAGTCTTTGCTTCCTTTTGTCTGGACTTTGTGTGATTTCTGGTGGAAGCACGGGGTCCATGTCTTCATCAAATAACTAACGATAATTTTGAAGGTCAGTGGGCCACATTTTAAGGGGTGTTGAGCATCTTCAAGACCCACTGCCAGCAATGGGAGTTGCAGGTGCACAGCACTTCTCAGGACTTGAACCTAGGTAAGTGGAGAGAGAACCTGGGCAAGAGGTGAGTTGGATGGGAATGAAGCAGTAGGTAGGAGAATGTCTGAAGAGAGAGAGAGGAGAGGTTCCTGAGGTGGAAGGGAAGAGGGCAGCAAAAGAAGAGGGAAACTCTCAGTCCCTCTACAAAGGTTTGGCCACTGTGCATGTTTCTAGCATACCAGACCACTTTGTAGGCTTAAACATGTCTTCTAATGTAAACTGATCAGCACGCAGATTGCAGAGTTCCTATTTCTCCATCCATAGAGGTTTGCTTTGTCAATGAGTCAATCACATGGACCAGAAAATGTGTTAGCAGCAGGGAGGGGGTAATTAGGGCTTTAGTTAAATGTGTTTGCTTTTCACCTCTGGAGATAATCACAGTCAGGTCACACACTGCAAATGAGTAGGCCTCACTTTAATCCCTACAAATCGTTTGTCCCTATTCAGAACCATGACCGTATCTGGCACAAGTTTTCATTCATTTGGTGGTATCTGCTCCAAAAGACTCCAGAAAAGCAGGGGTCTCTGTACTGTCCTATCAGGACAGCGATGTTTTGGTGGGGTGGCTTTTGAAAGCCTTCCTAGCCCCAGTTCTCAGTGTCCCTGGCCTTGGGTGGTATCATCAGACCCTTTCATAAGCAATACATACACCTGACTATTTTTGTAAATCTAAATGTGCTCCTATAGGGTAATTCATTATACTGCAGGGAAATCCTACTAAGGAATTATTTGTTTCCATTGGTACCCAAGTGGGAACATATGCACTCCAAAAAAATATAGGCCACATCCTTGCCCTGCCTAGCTTATTGCCTGATTTTCAGAAAGACTGAGCACCACAGATGTCACTACCATCAAGGGGAGCTTCAGAAAATCAGGCCATTACGATCAAAATCCAGGGAGACTTTGCCAATCTTCATGGCAGTGCTTTGGATTAGACCCACCACACCATTTTAATGCAAATGTGACACTATTCGCGTAAATCATTTAGAAATTTTAAAAGTGAGTCAATAAGAGACAGGTTCTCAAAGTTGTTTAGGCACCTAATGTCCCATTGAGAAGCTGGGCCTAACATCACTTTCTTGCTCAGGAGAGAGAGAAAGGAATGAAGCAGATGACCAGTCCTGATCAAAATCTTCTTGCGTTCCCAAGAATGGCGCCCATTGAAACTTTTTCTCCAAGGTTTGTGTTAAAGCCAAATGAGCAGGTCAGGGAACAGCTACTAGTTATACCACACTATAAGCCATTTCTGAATGTCCCGCAAGCACAGTAGGCCTGTTGCCAACACACATACTATTACCGACAACTCTGCCAGATCGTCTCCATTTGGATTCCAAACACCCCACTCAAGGGCTCGGTAGAGTGCCAACTTTAGCCATCTTTTCTCAGAACTCACATGCACACTCAGGCTGGTTTTGCTTGGCTGGGGGCTTTTCCACAGGCTGTCAGTGCAAGACAGCCTCCAGCCTGAAAAGCTTCCTGGCCAATATTAATCCGATGGCTTCCCAAGAAAACGACGACAATTGCTGAGATTTAGTTAGATGGGGGCAGTTTGTAATCGGCCCGAGTGCCTGTACCACCCCCGCAGTGCACCATGTAGCATTATGTAGCAAATCAGTGAATTACCATGGGTACTGGAGGTGCACTGCAACTACATCTGTGACCTGCTGAACGTGTTGTCATTGAGGGAAGAAATCGCAATGCTGCTTCACCTTGCATGGAAGGAGACTGGTCCTTCGGGTGCAAAGGTGATGAGTGACCCACGGTGAGACATAGCCACAGCTATTTTCCACTCGCTAGGCCTGCTGAGGCCTTTTCTCTTTTGAAGCCCTCTATAGGCTCTTTCCTACCCATGGCTGCAGCCATTTCCTGTTCGTATAAGATGACTGGCGCAAACGGGACAACGCGAGCGCTTTCACTTAAAGCAAAACTTTACTTAGTCTCAAGCACTCAGACACATCCGCAATAGGTTAGTAAAACACCCCCAACCTGCGATAATTACCGAAGCTGAGTGTGGCTCTCAATGGTACAGTTGCAGGCTTCTGGTGGCCAAATCTTCCATCTGTCGGTGGGGACCGCAAGATGTCTCCAGAGGGAGAGTCCAACTACCTCAAACTTTTCCCCCTTATCTGTACGTTAGTAACACAATGACGTGTCCCTTAAAGAAAACTTCTTAAGGAAGCAGTTTCACTGATCAAGCAAGAGGTTCCTTCTGATTATTGATTAGCCAGGTGTGGGTTTTTCCAGCGTCTGCTGTCCTGAGATCCTAATAGACATTCCCGAGGGCACGTTCTGCTCTTCTAAAATGCATGTAACAGCACCTTCAACACAATTCTTAGGAGGAAGGAGGCGGGGTCAAGCTGCCCTTTCTGTGGCACCCAAACCCCCTCCCCTGCTGCCTTGGTTAAGCTGAGGCTGCTGCATGGCCAATTTACGGCCGGCTGTCTTGGCTGCTTTTAGCAATAAGCAGTAGTGGTTTCAGGCACTTTACTGGTTTGCCAAAATCTCCCCGTACTGAGCCACTTGTCAACTAAATTACTACTCACCATAAGGAGGGGGTTGCAGAATCTGGTCCCTTATTAGGCCAATAATATTTAATAGTCAGGAGATTATGTGATAAAGGAAGTTATTCAAAATAAAGGTTCTGGGGAAATTCATTACGGAAAGTACAAGGACATTACCTAGGGATCATTTAAAAGAAAAAGCTGATGCACACAAAGTCCTTGCTTGTGTCTGTGCATTTCTTGAATCATTTTTACGCATACGCTGTACGTCTCGAGCCACTTATTACTGTTGATAGTTCTCTGAGGATTGGCATGCTGAGTGTCTCTTGGTAATGCACTTGTTCAGGGTGTGTGATTGTGTCTGTGACACTGCTATTTGTAGAGAGCAACTGGGCTTTCTCAGTGAGCTCAAGTGTTAGGCGTTTTGAAAGGTTTGGTTGTGGCAGGGTCAGGGCCGGTGCAAGGATATTTCGTGTCCTAGGCAAAACTTCCACCTTGTACCCCTCCCCCCCCGCCCAGGGAGCTCTGCAGCAGCTCCCCGCATCCCCCCTCCCCCGTGCCCAGTCCCCGCAGCAGGTCCCCACCCCATCCCACTCCACCTGGGGAACCTTACGGCATGCCAGTGACGCTCCATTGCTCCCACCTCCCAGGCTTGTGGTGCCAATCAGCCGTTAGGCACGGCAAGCCTGGGAGGGGAGGAGAAGCAGAGCAGTAGCGGCATGCTCAGGGGTGGAGGTGGAGCAGAGGTGAGCTGGGGCGGGGAGCAGTTCCCCTGCACACATACCCCCCTCCCCCGAGCATGTTTTTGGGCACTCTCAACCAGCTGGTGCCCTAAGCAGCTGCCTAGTTCGCCTAGTGGTTGTACCAGCCCTGGGCAAGGTCAGTCTTCACTGAGGCGTACCCGGTCTGTATGGCTGCTCTCACTGTTGGGTATTAGAGCTGGGAGATACCTGAAGAGTCGGAGGAAATCATGAACATTTCATCTTGTCCCTGATGTTTTTCATTGAAATTCAAAGTTCCCAACTTTTTGTTGCAGAATCAAAATTTGTCCCATTTTGACTGATGCTTTGTTGCCAATTCACTCCTCAAAAACAGGCCCCAATCAGCCCCTTTGGCATAGGCCGGTGCCCATAGCATTCCTTACAGGGTCTGCTGTGCCACAGGGGATTAACCCAAGAATGTGCGGCCTTGTCCGTGTTTTCAGCACTTCCCTCCTCTATTTCCACATGGGGAGGGCAGATTTAAGTTGCAGTCAGGGGTCCAAAGCATTTGTGCCAGCGGTGGCTGACTAGGAAGGGACTGAAAGTCTGATCGCCTCCAGCAGGGACTTGCGGAATGTGTGAGGCATGGATGACCCGCCAGCATCACCTTGGACTATCTCATTTAATCAATTCCCTGCCGCTGCCGGGGTCTTGGGCATCGGTGACACTTTGACTTCACCTGTTCTCTGGTTGTGGCACCTTCTCCTCCTGAGAAATGAAAAGCGTTGGTCTCACTGAGGTCTTTGGTCTCAGTACAGGGGAAAATTAATGGCGTGGGATACAGGGAGTCGGATCAGATGGTTCCTTCTGGCCTTAAACTCTATGGAACTAAGACTGCCTGCGTCGTCTGGACAGGCTCAACAAAGAAATATTAGCACTGGAAAAGGTACAGAGAAGGGCAACAAAAATGGTGAAGGGTGTGAGGTAGTTTCCATATGAGATTTAACCTATAAGACCCATTGGGCCATCTAGCTCAGTGGCCTGAGAGGGAATTAGAGCCGGTCATCAGAAAATGCCAATCCACTGACACCACATCTTTCGACAGGAATGCAAGAGTGTGGAGAAACATGTATATGTGTGTTTGGGGAGTGGTTTTGTCCTGTTGCTTAACAGAAAAAAATCTTTCACGGGATGGGAAAATTGTTTCCCACTCTGCTCTCCTGGGAATTCAGAACAAGCCTTTTTTCCATCAACTGGGCACAAGATGTCACTATTCTTCCATGCAAGCACAAAGGATTGTGCATTTACCTGGTCATTACTCATCATCCCCTGCAGTCACTGCGCCTGAAACACTGAGAAAAGTGTCTGTGAGGCCGGAATGCCTTTCTCCTCAAGGTCGGTCGTCCAAAACCAACCCAGGCTGAAAGGTTCTTGCAGTAAGTTTGGTGGCCTTGGGGAAAGCTGTACGTGGCAGAGCAGCTCAAAGACACTGGAGGGCGGAAGTGTGGCAGGTCGGGAGGCCAGATAGGAAAAGGCTGCAGTAATAAAGGCAAGGTGGGGTGAGGCAGTGAGGACTGAGGACAATGAAAAAAGGGAGCCTGTTGGCTGTACAAAGTAGTGCTTTGAGAGGGGGGGGAGGGGGAATAGCCTGCCACAGAGCTGGTATTCCCCCCCTCACTCACTGCCTGGACTGGAGTCCATAGGTTCTCTCTGCATATGCAAAAGGCACATGTGGCACAGAGGAATTTTTTCATGATTACTTTATGCCCTTTTAGACTTCAGAATGCATAGGAAATATGGCAAGTGAGCCAGAGATCGTAGTTAGGTGTTTGGCTAGTCTCAAAGCAGGGTTATAGCCTCTTAAGGAGGATGCTTTGTCTAATGATTAGAACCCATGAGTAGGGAAGTGACCCTGAACCAAGCGGCAAAGTGGGTCAGTGGTTAGCGCACTGGCCTAAGGCCTAGGAAACCTGGGTTCTGTATCTGTCTCTTCCACTGACATGCTATGTGGTCCCTGGTAAGTCATGCCCCTGTCTGTGCCTCTGTTTCCCCACCCACTCTTTGTTTATTTAGATTATATATTCTCTTGAGTTGGAGGTATCCCTTATTATGTGTTTGGCCCATGCCAGGGAAAATGAGGCCACAATCCTGCTTCTGTGCCATGAAGGAGACTAATAATCCAGCGGCTGTTGAAGTCCGTGTCAGTCTTTCCATGGAGCAGGTTGAGAGCACATGCTGTCTTTGACTTGACATGTAGCCTCAAATAAGTAACAAAACCTTCCTGCACTGCTGTTTTCCCCTCTGTAAAATGGGTATAATAATCCTTACCTGTGCCTCCTAGACCAGCTGACGTGTGACTGGTAGTTGCAAAACATGGGTGATTAGTGCTATAGAGTATAATGTGAGGTAGAGCTAGAACTGGAGTAGACCTGTTACCGTCAGTTGGCCACTCCATGCTCAGTCAATGAAGGAGAAACCCATCAGCGAACCACCTTTTCAGAAGCTGCATTGACCAGTCTATTTCTAAAAGCTGGCTTCATCGCACCAGTAGCACGCTACCGCTCGATTGAAACCATATGCTGGATACATTCTGTTAAACCAGCTTAAGTTTATGGGTTCTACATTTGCTTGTTTACAAGATGATTAACGCAGCGACCAAGATTAGCACCGCATTAAAACAACGGCACTGTAATGTTTTCTCTCTACCTCTCCCTGCGCCCAGATTTTTTCAGGCAATCCACTGCTAACAAACAAACAAATGGAAAATGCCAAATCGCATTGAAATACCGAAATCCTCGCAAAGCCCCTCTGTAGCAGGCCAGCTGTCGAGTTGTTCTAGTTAAGTAGTGAGTCCGTAGCGTACATTAATATCAGACTTTTGCTCAGATGTTTGGACACATTCCAGCGCCATCCTCCCAGGCAGCGGGAGAGCAGCATCAGATAGCAGCTCGCTTGGCTCTCCGACCACCACACCCCGGCGTCTGGCTGCTCTCCAAGAGTAACCGAGCAGCTGCTTCTGCGGTCAATTCCAGGGCTATTTTCTGTGGCTCCTTTTTTTTTGGTGGGGGGGGGGGAGGGAGGGCTGTGAGGGATGCTAATGAGAGATGGTTTGAACGACGAGAGCCTTGCCAAGCTGCAGAGCGGTAGAAGCTGTTTCCAAAAAAACCCAGATGCCACCAACCTCTTAATTTACGATGGACCAAACCCAGCCTAGCTCTGCTGTGATTAAAGGGTGACACACAGCTGGTCTGTGCCAGGAACAGCCCCAAGGAGGGACCGCACGTGAAGGGGGTACCTCGACCCTGGACTCTTGGGGTGTGCTTGCAAGTTGGGTAGACGTAGCTGAGCTAGCTTTAAGCTGGCTAGCTCAGATACTGGAGCAGTGACGCCATGGCAACACGGGATAGAAGCCCAAGCCATTACTCGGATCCTGGGCAGATTTGTACAACCTGCGCTGCTGTAGTATCACTGCTCCATGGCCTAAACTAGCTGGATTAAAGCTAACTCAGGTACGTCGCCCTGAGCTGAGGCGCAGAGCTACTCAAAGAGAAAGAAGTGGGTTCTTGCAGCCCTTGAAAGGGTGCAATTTACTTCCCCTTTGGCCAACAAGCGGCGGGGTAAAGCCTCTCTCCAGAAGCCCTGAAACTACATTCCACACAAGACCTCGGCCCGAGATCCAGGGAGGAATTACTCAACTGAGCAGGAAGTCAAAGGGGCCTTCCCCTTCTGCTTGGTCAAGTAAGACAATTCTCCCCACCCCCTCCCAACAACATTTCCTGTGAAAAAAAAGGCTTGGTATTATTTTGACCAGCCCTAGGTAATGAAAATGTAGACGGTCAGATAGCTCAGCTGGGAGGCGGGTTTAAGGGAGGGTTTTAAAGCTGGTGCATGGTTTATACTTGCATGGTAACATGCATCTAGCTTCTGCCATCTTTCCTCCTTGACCAGCAATGGAAAAACAAAGTACAATGCAATAGTAAAGGTAACGGTGGAAAGCGATTGGAATTGAAACTTATTGTAAGTAAAGTCTTCCCATGCCTTTGAGAAACCTGGGTTTACTTGGCTGGCACCACTGAGAGGAATGTCAGTTTATCTCTGAAATAGGCAGCTTCCCACTCCAGACATCATTCAGTCCAGAGAAAGAAACCTCTCTAGAACAACCTTGAAAAGATTTGTCTTTCTTTATGCTTTTGGTGAAGCTGAGCCTCTTCTACATAACCTGTCTGACAATTTTTAGATTCCCTTGATTGGTTTGTTAGGAAGGACTGAGATACAGTATCTTGTACTTTGAGTCGAGGTCTCCAAAGTGCTTACCGTGAAGACGGGCTGGATCCTCAATACACAATTGACCTTGACCACTGCACATCAGGTACAAAACGAAATCAAGAATCCCATCCACTGAGAGAGGACCTGGTGGTCTTCTGGAAATGAAAGAGTTGACACCATGTCGCCTTATATCTGGAGTGGAATAAATTGAGTGGGAAAGGAGCAAATTCATAAGCAACAGTTTAAGTTTAGGTGGGGAAAACTATCACACACAAAATCATAAATCTTTAGAGCGCATGAGAGAGTGAGAGAGAGAGGGGGGGGGTGAGAACACTCCATCAAGGCTCTGTTGAAGGGTTTTAAAGCCTCAGACACATTCGTTAATGCTATTTCAGATACTGCTGCTGTGGTTACATTCTCAGAGGAATGAAATATAGCCTCAATGTGAGGTACTGAAAGCCATGAGCTTGGGGAGGGGGTGCAGTGGGAGGGGGGACTGAAAACATGCAGCATTCACATTGCTTTACCACCTGATGACTCTCCATCAGCCCTATTTTGAAGTATTTGTTCCTAGTAGATGGTAAACAATGTCTTCCTTGTTTAATTGCTCTTAACATTTTCTCTTGGATGGTCCCCAGTCAATGCAATCAATGCCAGTGTACTAGCAAGAGAACCAAGCGTGGTGGTAAAAGCAGCAAGCACTCCTCTGGCTGCCTTGCTCTGCGGTGCAAATGCTCCAGATTCCACTCATCTGGCTGGGGTTTTAAGATGACGACGACCACCATGCCACCTAAGCTGTGAATGGTACCCAGGAACTCATGGGTTAAGCCAAGTGCAGTTTCGAAGGGGACTTACATCTTCTCCAAAAATCTGAGTCTATCATGTATCCACACACCCCTGCCATTCACCAAATATCTTCCCTAACCCACTCTACCCAGCTAACCTAGCAGATTAGCTACAGCAGCTAGATACTTTTTTGGCTTGGTCGTTTACTCAGCACTGTGGTATCTGATTGCCATGTTAGCTGTTGTCAGAGATTTTCTTCCCCACTCTAAACCCTAGGGTAAAGATGTGTGGATCTTGCATGAAAGACAAATGAAACCCAGCTTATTTTACCAGCTTAGGTTAAATCTTTTCCCCCCAAAACCCAAACTTCTCCAGTTAGGGCTTGAAAACCGCTACCACCATTAATGTGAGCCCCCCAAAACTATGGGGTGGGGCACATTAAAACCCCGGTAGTAACACCCCCTCCCCCTTGCTACCTGGGAGAGATTGAGAACACAGACTCTGATCCAAAGCTAGGATCCCTCCAATAGAATCAACAGACGATTCTTATATATATATACTAGCATAAGTGCCCGGCGTTGCTCGGGTCAGTCTGAGGTGGGGAGGGGGCAGACAGTTGACACCCCTTGACCAACCCCAACACCCACACCTCACCCCTCACCCACCCCGACACCTTCCCACCCCCCCTGACCAACCCCAACACCCCCCGGCTCACTTACCCCCCGACCAAACCCGACAACCCCACCTGACCCCCCCCCAGCAAACCCCCACCTCACCCCCCGACCGAACCCGACACCCCCACCTGACCCCCCGACCAAACCCGACACCCCCACCTCACCCCCTGAGCAAACCCGACACCCCCACCTCACCCCCCAACCGAACAGTGTATTTAATAATCTGTGTGCTACACAGTGCACCATGAGACGGGGGGGTGTCGGGTTTGGTCTGGGTGGGTGGGAAGTTGTCAGGGTGGGTGAGGGGTGAGGTGTGGGTGTTGGGGTTGGTCAGGTGGTGTTGCGGTTGGTGGGGGGTGAGGTGGGGGTGTCGGGTTTGCTTGGGGGGGTGAGGTGGGGGTGTTGGGTTTGTTCGGGGGGTAAGTGAGCCGGGGGGTGTCGGGTTTGGTCTGGGGGTGTTGCGATTGGTGAGGGGGTGAGGTGGGGGTGTCGGGTTCGGTTGGGGGGTAAGTGAGCCGGGGGGTGTCGGGTTTGGTCTGGGGGGGTGGGAAGTTGTCGGGGTGGGTGAGGGGTGAGGTGTGGGTGTTGGGGTTGGTCAGGGGGTGTTGCGGTTGGTGGGGGGGTGAGGTGGGGGTGTCGGGTTTGCTTGGGGGGGTGAGGTGGGGGTGTTGGGTTTGTTCGGGGGGTAAGTGAGCCGGGGGGTGTCGGGTTTGGTCTGGGGGGGTGGGAAGTTGTCGGGGTGGGTGACGGGTGAGGTGTGGGTGTTGGGGCTGGTCAGGAGGTGTCGGGTTTGCTTGGGGGGGGGTGAGGTGGGGGTGTCGGGTTCGGTCGGGGGGTAAGTGAGCCAGGGGGGTCGGGTTTGGTCTGGGGGGGTGGAAACTTGTCGGGGTGGGTGAGGGGTGAGGTGGGTGTTGGGGTTGGTCTGGGGGTGTTGCGATTGGTGGGGGGGTGAGGTGGGGGTGTCGGGTTCGGTTGGGGGGGTAAGTGAGCCGGGGGGTGTCGGGTTTGGTCTGGGAGGGTGGGAAGTTGTCGGGGTGGGTGACGGGTGAGGTGTGGGTGTTGGGGCTGGTCAGGAGGTGTCGGGTTTGCTTGGGGGGGGTGAGGTGGCGGTGTCGGGTTCGGTCGGGGGGTAAGTGAGCCAGGGGGTGTCGGGTTTGGTCTGGGGGGGTGGAAACTTGTCGGGGTGGGTGAGGGGTGAGGTGGGTGTTGGGGTTGGTCTGGGGGTGTTGCGGTTGGTGGGGGGGGGTGAGGTGGGGGTGTCGGGTTCGGTCGGGGGTAAGTGAGCCGGGGGGTGTCGGGTTTGGTCTGGGGGGCGTGGGAAGGTGTCGGGGTGGGTGAGGGGTGAGGGGTGGGTGTTGGGGTTGGTCAGGGGGTGTTGCGGTTGGTGGGGGGTGAGGTGGGGGTGTCGGGTTCGGTTGGGGGGTAAGTGAGCCGGGGGGTGTCGGGTTTGGTCTGGGGGTGTTGCGATTGGTGTGGGGGTGAGGTGGGGGTGTCGGGTTCTGTCGGGGGGTAAGTGAGCCGGGGGGGGGTGTCGGGTTTGGTCTGGGCACCCACCCCGACACCTTCCCCCCCCGACCAAACCCAACACCCACACCTCACCCCTCACCCACCCCGACACCTTCCCACCCCCCAGACCAACCCTTTGAAAGAAACTAACTCCTTTGTCTCTAGGAATGAGAGCTTTGAAGTCATCCCCTCTCCTGTTCAGGTTTTAACCCTTTACAGGTAAAACAGTAATTCTAAGGCACTTCATACTTATGACAGCTGTGGTTGCCTAAAGCCAATGTTTAGGCAGGTCACTAGGAAGCCTTTTGGTCGAAGTATAAACTATTAGTTAGCAGGAACTACACTGCATTCAGTTGCTCAGACTCACATTTTTGCCCTGAGTTTCTCGCTGTGCATCCAAAGTAACTGGACCCCCCCTCTTGAAAACAAAGCACGTAAGTCCTGAACCTTGTGGCCTTGTTTGCGCTCTAAAGGGGTTATATTTTTACATCCCCCTTTGCAGAGGTGTAAATGACTATGTCAAATGCAAGGCTGCAGAGACTGCCATCTGGGGTATTTAGCCACGTTCTTCCCTTGTCATAGTGTGTGCATGTTTTTTTAATAGACATGTTTATGTTGGCTTGGAGATGGCATACAGCCATTGCTGAAATGTCACCTCCTCCCCACAGGAATATCAGTAGAGTCTGCTCCTGGTCCGGGATCCCTTGGGTTGACTCATTTTAGTTATTTCTCCTGCCCTTCTCACCTGGATGAGGAGGTGCTGTCCTGGGGTTTCACAGAGAATCCACAGGCCAGTCTTTCTGTGTTATTTGCAGTTTTCAAACTTCGTGCCTGTTTCTGTTAAAAAGTTTGGGAGATGGATCATGTGGATGAGTCTGGAGCATTGGGGCACTGGGGTTTGTACAATGGACAGTTAGTTTAACAGTCATGGCTATTATTCTCTAGAGCAGTACACCATGATGAATGGCAAGCGGTCCATGGCATCTCTTTGACGTTTGAGCTGGCTAGAGGTCCTTGCAAATGGGATTGTATTTGAGTGGCTGGTGGGGGTGTTTGTTCAGTTCTTGATGTGAATTGCGCAGAACGGTTGCTTCAGCAAAGCAGACTATGACTTTTAATTGGTGGACTGTGGCGGCTTCTTTGACCAGAAAGCAGGGTGGCTCTGTCCCACCCCCCTGCTGTAAAAGTGAACACATATTGTTGTGACATTCCTTTTGCTCTGTGGTCCCATGTGGCTCCATCTTTCCTCTGCTCACCGTCTGCTTTCTGAACTCCTATTCAAGGAGGTTTGACCATGGGCATACTGTGAGTCGGAGTGCAGGATTGACTGGGAATTTCTGGCTGACACTGAAGTATCCCCCATTGTGATACCTGCGTAGAGTAAAAAGCTGTTCAAAACACACCAGTTTCTTCTTCCAAAGGAATTGCACAAACCTTTCTCAGGGTTGTAGTTTAGGCTAGATTTCTCCTGCTGTGCTTTGAGTTCCAACAAACATCAAAGCTCAGAGAGAAACAGCCAAGACCACCAACTTTGCCTGGCTTTAAGTCTAAACAAATCAGATGTCAAGAGCACCGACTCTGCCATTCCCATTGGCTGGGAACCGCAGCCAATGGGAGCTGTGAAGGTGATGCCTGCATGCAGGGGCAGCATGTGGAGCCACCTGACTGTCCCTGAGCCTACGAGCTGGAGGAACATGCTGGTGGCTTCCTGGAGACACCCAAGCTAAGCACTATCCGGCCAGAGCCCGCACCCCTCACTCCCTCCTGCACCCCAATGCCTTGCCCCAGCCCTGAGCCCCCTCCTGTACTCCAAACCCCCCATCCCGGAGCCCCACTCCACAGTCCACACTCCCAGCCACAGCCCTCATCCCTTCCCATACTCCAACTCTCTGCTCCAGCCCAGACCCCCTTCCCACACCCTGAACCCCTCATTTCTGGTCCCACCCCAGAGTCCTCACGCCCTCCTGTGTCCCAAACCCCTGCCCCAGCTCGGTGAAAGTTAGTGTGGGTGGAGGAGAGCGAGCGATGGAAGACAGGGCCTCTGAGAATGGGCGGGGCCTCAGGACATGGCTGGGGAAGGGGGGTGGGACAGGGTGGTCAATTTTGTGTGATTGGAAAGTTGGCAACCCTAGGCTGGCACAGGGTATGTCTCCCCCAGAGAAAGGGTAACCCAGAAAGCAGGTTGGGAATGTAGGCGTCACCATCTGGTTTGCGTGCTGATCCTGTTACGGCCCACTACACACTGCCCCGGACCCAAGGTTTGTTGGAAAGCTCTAAGGAAAGGCCAGGGGTAGTAAGCAGGGGGGATAATAACAATTATTCATTCAAAAGGGTTCACAAGCTATTCACTGCAGGGGGATGGGGGGGATGAAGGATGAAGGAATTCACAGTTAACATCAAATAATGAATAAATACCAGATTTGTGCGCGCCACCTTGTGGACAGAAAAGGAGCATGACGTTTAATGAACCAAGTATTTGTTCTGCAGTATAGGTGAAGTTCTGGAATGCACTGAGGCCCACATCTGCAAAGGTTTTGAGACGCCTACCATGGGAATTAGGCTCTAAATATCCTTGTGGCGCTGGGCCTCAAATCCCATCTTCCACAGTGACTTAGGAGCCTAAGTCCCATTGACTTTCAAAGCAATTTAGGAGCCCAAATCACTTAAGTGCTTTACAATCATGACCCTATTTGCTTTGCTGTTGCCCCAGTTTCAGGGCACAGAAGCCGTCAAACTGTCCTGTTTGCTTGAAATGTTCCTAACGCTTGGAATAACAGAGATAGGCACTCGTTGCAGGCCACAGGGCAATGCCATTACAGACAAGAGGCAGGCCAAGTGTGATGACCACTGCATCAGGACCCAAACAGGGAACTTCCAGAGCAAAAAGTACATCCCCACTGGCAGAACTACGAGGTCCTCAGCTACCTTGGCACCAGTCACTCTCCTACTGGAAGGGAAGGACCCCCAGCCATGGGGGTTAAATGCCCTCTGGAAGCTCCTGCAGCCCTTGTGGGGTGACTCCACTGCTGTTCCATGGCTGGGGGGTTTAAGAGGTAGATCGGATTCTCCCTCCTGCACCTGTAGGAAACCTGCAGCTCAGCCGGTCCAGTTGTGTCTTCAGTTCCAGAGTCAGGGCCAAGGCACGTGTGATCTCAGGTGGGAAATGGTCGTTTCAAGAGGTCAAGAGACTTGCCGCAGCCAGAGAGTAGGCCGGCGTGTAGAGCACAGACTCTGTCTGCCCATCTAGCAGGGCATAAAGAGCAGTGTCAAGGGAGAGGCTTAGGTAAGTAACAACATGCCTGACCCTCCCAGCTCTATACCCGACCTGGCTCTCGGTAGGCCCCAGCAGTGCCTCCACTGCTATTTGGAGCAGTGTAAAGTCCTACTGCCAGAGACGTTCCCTGCTGCTTTTCCCCATGCCGGAGCCTTTCACTACCACGTGTAGCTACACACCGCTGCGAGTCTGGATACCGCCTGCCCCTCACCGTGGCATGTGGCTATACACCTATATGCCACCGCAAGTGTAGCCCGGTCAGTGTCCGGATTGGAATCGGGACAAACACTGGGTAAGCCAGAGCCCCATCTGAAGGAATATGGCTTAGCTCCCTTGAGGTGAATGGAGCCGCACCAATTTTTGCCTCACCTTAGATGTTCCCAGATGCCAGTCCTGTGCGCAGACCAAGACACTCTCCCGCACAGAACCAGCTGGGGTGCAAGGAAGGAATGAAACACAGGGTCCAGGAGAGTGTAGCTAATCCAAGTGCCCCACCGCGGCCCCCGCATCTCGGTGTTATGCATTCGCTGTGCGGGGGTGGAATCCATCATGGCTGCCAAGCCTGCCCTTGTGAGCCTCATGGATGACTCATAAGGACATAACATAAGAACATAAGAATGGTCATACTGGGTCAGGTCAAAGGTCCATCCAGCCCAGTATCCTGTCTACCGACAGAGGCCAATGCCAGGTGCCCTGGAGTGAGTGAACCTAACAGGTAATGATCGAGTGATCTTTGTCCTGCCGTCCATCCTCCTCCTCTGATAAACAGAGGCTACGGACACCATTCCTTACCCATCCTGGCTAATAGCCATTAATGGACTTAACCTCCATGAATTTATCCAGTTCTCTTTTAGACCCTGTTAGAGTCCTATCCTTCACAACCTCCTCAGGCAAGGAGTTCCACAGGTTGACTGTGCGCTGTGTGAAAAATAACTTCCTTTTATTTGTTTTAAACCTGCTGCCCATTAATTTCATTTGGTGGCCCCATGTTCTTATATTATGGGAACGAGTAAATAACATTTTTTTCTTATTCACTTGTCCTTAGTCCTTATTCACAGTCAGTCTGAACATGCCACCTCAGAGCCTCAGTTTGATTCCGCAGCGTGGATTGTGAGGGCTCCCTGGAACACACGTACATCACTGACCCATGGGGTGGGAAAGTGGAAGAAGGGAGGAAGACTTCCTTCTTCCTCCTCCTCTCACTTTGAATTGAACCTTCGCTCTTTTAATGAATACACCCACTGGGATGAGCCCAAAAATAATAGCTGTTTCACTGCCGGTGCGTCCAGATAGCAGTGATTTCCCGTGGTGAGGCCCGGCATGGCAGTTATGAAAGGAAACCTTTTCTCTTGTTGTCTTCCTCTCTGCCATGTGACCGCTTCCTTCTGTCTCCTTTCAAGCCAGTAGCACGCTAACTAGTGTAATATAAAAGACCACGAGCAGGCCCGTGGCCTGTTGATTTCTCCCCTCTCTTCCTTTCTTGGCTGGGAATCAAACACTAAGAATCTCTTCTGTATCCTCTCAAGCTTGATGGGCAGAGAAGGAACCTTGAAAGGAAAGGGAACTGCAGAGCTGCTGGGTTCTTTCCTGTGCTTTTCTCTTCACCTTCCACTTGATCAAAGAACAGTCGCCACCTCCTGAATAATTTATCAAGCCCCGGACTAACCACACGCTCTGGTTCTGAAAGACAGTGCGAGCGAGCGTGGGGAGGGGGTGGGGATGGGGGGACGGACTTGGATGTCTACATGCAGACGTGGCCTAATGAATTCTGTTCCATTGTTTACTGCTGCACACAACACGCCGCTGCTATCTCATTTCGCTCGCCCGCCTTTTGTTCCCTTGTTCAAAGAGGCCGCGGTCCTGTGTTCGGCAGGATTCCCTGGCTTCATTCACGAAGCGCATTAATTTTTTAAAGGTAATCGTTGCGCTGACTGGAGCCATTTGAAACCAAGCAAAAGAAAGGGACAGAGCTTCCCATCAATATTCCAACAAAAGGCTGCATCAGAGGGAAAGGGGGGAAATGTTTAGTGGCTCCCGCATGGACAGGATAATATCTCAGAGGGGTTGGAAACATAATCTGCCAGACTGTGAAGAAAAGGGATTAACCCTCGGTATTAAAGCCACTGCTCATGTCAGGCTCCCCTTCTGCTTTGAAGCCCAAGCGCTGAGAAATTGAAAAGGAAACAGTCGCTCATCCTGCTTTGCTGATTTAGTGATTACGTCAACTCCACTTTGGTTTAAGTAGTTTGACTGATTTTTAGATGCTGTTTCCTAAAATAGGAGGCTTTGGTTATATAAAAAGATCCACTTGGGTTATTGAGGAGGGGGCAATGCAGCAGGGCAAGGATGATAATCACTGAACATGGCAGCTTGTTGGGGTTTTTTTGGTTAGTATTCTTTTAGCTTACTGTTCTTGGGGCAAGGTGCAGGGGGTTCAACTGAATTGCCAATCACAATCAAACCTGCTTTATTCTGCTGCTAACTGCAAGAACACACCGGGCGTTATGAGTCCATCCCCAAGAATTCCCCAATAGAAAGGTGTGATTCCTTTCTCCCTTTATTTCAGCATAAGCTTTCGTGGGCTATAGCTCACTTCATCGGATGCATAGAATTCTATGCATCCGATGAAGTGAGCTATAGCCCACGAAAGCTTATGCTGAAATAAACTAGTTAGTCTCTAAGGGGCTACAAGTATTCCTCGCTTTCTTTACGGATACAGACTAACACGGCTGCTATTCTTGAACCTTTCTCCCTTTCTCATTGGCTACATTTGTTTCTGGGAAGGCTCAGTCTGCACTCCTAATCTTCCACTCCCACTCTTTACAGAGCACCTTAATCTTTTTCAAAAGAAACATCTTATTTGTTCTGTGGCACTGGTGCATGCAAACACCTCCTTAACAGAATCACTGCATTGTAATATAAAATATATTCCCCAAAAGTGCAGTTAGTTGTAAAGGAGTAGATTGCTGTAAAACTGTTGAAATGTGCCCTAATACAAATAATAACAATTGAACATTAAAAAAGATGCTTCCACAATGCCACGCTTACGATTTTTTTCAAGACACAGGAAATGCAGCTTATGATTAACATGAACGGGAAATGTATTGGACCAAATGCACCTGTTATCTTCAGAGGTTAATTCCAGTGAAGTAAATCAGGAATAATTCTACTGAAATCAATGGAGTTCTAACATGGATGTGAATGAAAGGAGATTAGAAACTATTGACTTTAAAGGAGATTTGGATGGTTAAGAAATCTAGGCTTGGGCCCAGACCTTGGGCCCTAATTTGAAAATGTGGGCAATTCAGGTTTTTCATTCAATGTGCTCAAGAATGGTCCACAATTTTTTTTGGGGGGGGGAAGAGGGAAAGGGAGATAAACCCAAAATTTGGAATTATCGCACTGTTTATATGAGGAGATCTGCCAACATTTTAAAAAACTTGGATCTCAGAATCCGAAATGTCTTTGGCGCAAAAATTGTTTTCCATTCAGAACTCATGAATTTCTTTTGAAATGAAAAAAATGGAATTTCCAAAGTCCCAAAATGGCCTCGAACAAAGGAGTGGAACAGGTTGGTGTGAAAGTGCAAGGCTGAACGTGTATTATTTTCACCCAGCTCTTGTGCTCGGCTATTTTCCAGCAGATGGTCTAGTGAAATAACTCCCTTGAAGAGTCACCAGCCATGTTGCCTCACCAGAACTACAGTACTAATAGTATAAGGTATTATTATTATTTGCATTAGAGTTGCAACTACCTGCATGCCGAAGTCAATAGAATTCCAACACTTCTGAATCTGACTTATAACCAGAGGCCTTGCGGGTTCTGAAATCTCTCAGGGACACAAGGCAGTATGGGAAGGTTTTTGGAGGCATGTTTTTTCAGATGTGTTTGATATGAGTCCCTCTTACCAATCTCGTTGTTTGTATTAGGGATATGGGGCAAAAATCTGTTGGATGATTTAGATGGGGATTGGTCCTGCTTTGAGCAGGGGGTTGGACAAGATGATCTCCTGAGGTCCCTGATATTCTATGATTCAAGTTACTGTTCCAAAGAGCTTCCAGGCTATACACATGAGACATGACTCATTGGTGTGTGTGGTGTACCTGGACAGTGCAGGAAGCATGCCTGGAAACTCTAAGTATGCACCTAAAAAATAAATGACCTCTAAAGATTCACTCCCTCCGTTTCCTGAAGGCTGATTGTAAGTGAACAGGGAGAATCATGCTGCTCCTGTCAGGGGACATATCTTGCTGGTTGACTGCATTTGTTTCGTAACTCAGAGAGTGGTGACGAGATGAGAACCTGTCATTAGCAGGCAGTTCCATTACTCTGAGGGGAGAGCACTCTTAGGGACTGGGAGGGAGGGGATACTGAAAAATTAATAGTTGCAAAGAAGATATTGGAGGAGTCTTGGAGGGAGTTCTCACATAATTAAAAAAATGAATAATTAATGCAAAGGCACTTGCTGCAGGCGAGGCTGGAAACAAAGGCACTCTGGAGATTAGTCAATCAGCGAAGGCTCTCCCGCTCCTTAGCCCTCGCCTCGCTCCGAAGACCAGCAATGGGAGGATGAGTGGGCAGGACAGGGCGAAGAAATGAAAGCGTATGACTATAATTAGGGAAGCTCAAGAGGGACCTTGAGAGGCAGGGCAAAGCCGTATCGCTGGGAACAGAAGATAGCAGGAAAGTAGGAGAAATCCGCTCTCCCTATCTCCCACTTCCTGCCTTTAGCTGCTGTCTAGCCCACTATTCAGTGGGTTATGGGGCTTCCCTCTGTGCTTCAGGGGCACCGTGGCCTGGTCCAAAGGCCACTGTAGTTAATGGAGGTTAGAGCTACATAGGGATTTAGGGGTCCAGCTGCCACTCTGTTCAGTGGCCACCTAACCCCATGGGCATCTGAATTCCGTAGGGGACTTCATTTCTGCCAGTGAGCATGTGCAAAGCTGCCTGAGGGCTAATGCCACTGAACAGAGTGGCACCTCGACTCACCTCACAGCTCCGCTGGGATCCTCAACCTAAGGTCTGGGGTCTCTAAGTACTGGATATTTGGTACGGGAGAGGGGAACCCCCTCCTCAGTGTTGCACAGGAAAGGGCTGACCCGCCTCAGGCACCTCACTCCAGGAGCAGGTCCAGAACTCTTAATGGCGAGTGGAAATAGGCACTTATCTGTGGCCAGAGTTAGGCACCTAAAACCCTTTTGAGGGGGTGGAGCCTAGGGTCTAGTTCCCTCCCCTTGGCATTTCCGATTGGCTAGTTTAAGTGGTTCCCTGCTCAAGGTGTTGGGAAATCCCATTCTGAAGTGCCATGCATTGTATAGGGAGCCGGGGGTGCCTCATTTGGGGCTGTCAATGGCATCAGGCAGCAAGATGCCTGAAGTTAGGTATTGCAACACTGAGCCTGAGCCCCCTTTGTGGATCTAGAAGTCTCCACAGAGTGCACTAGGCTTTGGATTAAGCCAATGGATCTCAACTTTCTCTTCACTGTGACCCAACTTTTCCCATACCACTTCCCCCCCTCTCCCGTTTAGCCAGCAAGTAGCAGTATTGGAAGGGCAGAGTGGCCAGAACCTCTGATGACAGCCCCACTGGGAGTTAAACCCTTCAGCTCAAGGACATCTGGAGTGGGCCCTGGGCCCTTTCACTTGAACTGTAGAGACTCATGCGTTAGCTCTGGAGATTCCCTGGTTCAGTACCTGGTGAAGACAAGAGGACAGTCATTGCAACTCCTTGTTGGAACAGCTTTCCACTTCCCAGGCCCCAAACACACTTCTTCTCCACCTCAGGCTCCCTACTGTTGTGTAGCCTGGCCATTCCCATCTGCACTCTTGTGCATTCTGTTGTAGTGGGGGCACCTCCGAGCGAGGGTCTTGCCTTTCTGTGTGTCTGCAAAGTGCCAGGTAATGTTACAAAAATAAAATAATAATGTTACGAGGTTGGTGGCACCTTGCTATAGGTTGAGTTATTGTTCAAATTGATGGGTGAGCAAGGCCTCCATTTTTAAGCTAATTGTAAGGGCCTCAACCAAAGCAAAGTTCAATAGAGTCTGCCCAGAAACTAGCGCCATTTGGGTGGATGGTTCGACTGGATATTTGTAACCAGGTGTGTGTAAGAGAGAGAACACATGGGACCTGAGGCCAGACAAAAACAGAGAGAGAGAGAGAGAGAGAGAGAGAGAGAGAGAGAGAGTCAAGTAAGCCAAGCAGGAAACTGTGACCCTGGAAGAAGCTAGAGAAAGAGAGAGGTTTTGGGTTTGGTGATGGCTGAAAAGGTTTGGGGCTGCAAGCTAAGAAACTGGCCTTAGTTTCACCTGCGTTGAGAGACCCAGAACTTTGCGCATTCCTTGTAAATTAACCAGATTGCACCAAAGACAACACCAGAGGCCCTCAGTTTCTGCTTCCGATTGGAACATCCCGATGGCTCTGAGATTTGATGAGGTGCTCGGGTCGAAAAGGGGCAAGAACCATAACATGGGGAGGGGTATAGAGGAACATAGCCATCTATGCACAAAGAGAAGAGATTTGCGATGATTATCTAAAGAGTGGCCCAGCAGATGTGTCCAGCACGGTCACCTAACTCAACAACCAGAGAAGCTAAGCAGACAAGGGTTTGTGAGCCAGCCAGTTACTCATGGAATGGAATTTAGAGGCTGCTGCTAGGAGCAAATAAATAACAATACATAGCTCTTATCTAGAGCTTTCTTTCTGTAGCCCTCAAAGCATTTTACAAAGAAAGGTCTATATTACTATCCCAATTGTACAGATTCAGGAACGGAGGCACAGGCAGGTAATGTGACTTGCTCGCGTTCACCCAGCAGCAGGGTCAGGAATAGGCTCCAGTTCTCCTGAGGACTAGTTCAGGACTCTATCCACTAGCAACATGGGATCCCCTTCCGATGAAATGCCTTTCTTCCAAATGAAAGAGCGAATTGTCATGCTAAGTCACAGGGCCGGCGACAGGGGGGTACAACGGGTACAGCTGTACCGGGCCCTGGACTTAAGAGGGGCCCCCTTAAGTCCGGGGCGGGCCTGGTACACAGCTGTACCCCCTTGTCACCCGGCCTGCACAGCAAGGCGCAGCTCCAGGCAGCCGCTGCAGCGCTCGTCAGCCCCCTCCCCCGGCCCTCAGCAGCCTCCCCCCGCCCCCCTTTGCTTCTCCGGGCCGGGCCACGTGGAGCCCCAGCGCGCGGCGGCTCTGCGCCCCCAGAGGGGGAGAGTGCATGCGGGGGGAGGGGGGCATGACTGGGCTCCCTCCTCCCCGCCCAGCGGCATTAGCAGCAGCGGCGGGCGCCAGGTTCAAGCGGGCATGGGCTGGGGGCCTGGGGCGGGTCCGCCGTCCTGCGTGGGGCAGGGAGCAAGCCGGCCACTCTGCTGTGGGGCGGGGGGGCACCGTGCCCCTTGCGCGCTGCAGGGTCAGAACAGGGCCGGGGTGGCCGCGGGCGGCGGGAGACAGGGGGTGGGGGCGTGGGTGGCGGGAGACCGGCGGGCGGTGGGAGACCGGCGGGGGGGGGAGGCGCGGGCGGCGGGAGACCGGGAGGGGGGGGCCACCAACGATCAGCATAGGGAGCCCCAAAATTCCTGTCGCCGGCCCTGCTAAGTCAAAAGTTGATGCTCACGATAAAACGTTTCACCTTCAGCGCTGGGAAATGTCAGTGTCTTTACTTGTTCTTAAGTTTACTAGCCTTTTAAATATAATTGCAGAAAAATTGCTGTTTAATTGACATTGCTATTACTGTCGCTCAGGCAAATGGAAGGATTAAAACATCCATTGACTAATGATTATGACATGGTGCTATTTTGCAGAATCTGAAATTAAATGTTTAATAATAAAGTTAGTTGGAGGGAAGTCAATGAGGAAGTGTGTTTCAGATTTAACACCTGAAATGCTTATTATTAAAATATGTTTAAATCAATTTTAATGTAGAAGTTAATGACTCATTCCCATCTTTAACAAAAGCATTGTGAAAGTTCCCTAGTGTATTTCTCCATAGCGTGTTGGATGTGCTGTTAAAATATAGCCTGGGAAATGAAATAGAGCTAAACCCAGCAAAATGGAGGTGTTCTCTTAGCTAGCTAGGCAGTCCAGCTGCTACTTACCTGCAGATACAGTATGGAGAGACACATCCTGGATCCTCGTTAGACCAGACCAAACAGCAACATGAAGTGAACAATCTGAGGGCTGAGCAAAGCACTTGGGGTAAAATAAGCCCCAAGGCTCGGATTTATGAAGCAGCCTGAAGGAGTTAGCTGCCCAGCTCTTATTGGTGTCTAACTGGGAGCTGGGTGGCCATTTTCTTTAGGCTGCTTTGGAAATTCCAGCTCAAATTATTATTATTTTTTTTTGCATTTCCAGGTTCTGGCAGTGACCTGAAGCAGCAGCGTCAACTAGGGTTGGCAACTTTCTAATTGCAGAAAACCAGACACCCTTTCCCCAACCGCTGCCCCTTCCCTGAGGCCCTGTCCCTTCCCCACCACTTCTGCAAGGCCCTGCCCCGCTCACTCAGTCCTCTGCCTTCCGTCGCTCAGTCTCCGTCATGCTCGTTCACTCGCTCATTTTTACTGGACTGGGGCAGGGTGTTGGGGGGCAAGGGGAGGAGGGGAGGACACTGGCTGAGACCGGGGATGAGGGTTTTGGGGTCCAAGAAGGGGCTCATGGCAGACAGGTTCAGAGTGCGGGAGGGAGCTCCAAGCTGGGGCAGGATGGTGGATGCAGGAGGGAGTGAGGGATGTGGACTCCAGGAGGGAGTTTGAGTGCAGGCGGGGGCTCAGGGCTGGGGTAGGGGCTTGGGGTTGGGGCACAGGAAAGAGTGAGAGGTGAGGGCTCTGGACAGCACTTACCTCAGGTGCTCCTGGGAAGTGGCAACATGCCCTTCTGGCTCTGTGCGCTGCCCCCACCCCCAGACACCACCCCCCGCAGCTCCCATTGGCCACTGTTCCCAGCCAATGGGAGCAGCGGAGCCAGTGTTTGGGACAGGGGCATGGTCGCCCCTGAGCTGGAGGAACATGTTGGCTGCTTCCCAGGAGCCACACGGAGCTGGGTACGAAGCCTGCCAGCCCCACTGTGCCTCTATCCGGACCTGTAATGCCCCTGTCAGCGATGTTGACTGGAGCCAGGTTGAAAACTAGCCATCTGGCAACGCTAGTATGTCCTCTGTGAATCTTGGGGCCCAGTTGGTAACAGTCAGCTCTTGCCATCTCATTCTAGTCTGTTCCAGGAAGATTTATAGCCCATTTGCAGACCAGACATCAAAACATGAAGCCTTTGAGGTTCACTTCACTTCTAGGAGCCAATAAAATAGTTAGCAAGAGTCACCACCTCAGTGTCCTCTTTAAATCCTGATGCCACTAGGCCTTGCACTGAAAAGTCCTGATTGAAGAGGGAAGTGACGACCAGAAACACCAGTGAAATCTCTTTAGGTATGAGGTCAGAAGTTGGGTCTGAATAGGTTTGAAGGAATGGTGGCTTTGGATTGATCTGGGATCTACACTTGGAACAGCCTGGATTTGACCATCCCCTTACTGCTACAATGGGGATCCTGTGTTATCTTTATTACATGCTCCTGAGCCCTTGTGTGGGCCACTCAAGGGTTGCTGGGTCACGGGTTTTGAAGCTTGCTTGTTCCTAAATAGCAATGCAATAAATTGACAGAACTCAGGGCGTGAGCCATGAAATTACTTACATAGTCATTGGAGCAAGGACTGGAACCTGGATTTCCCAGGAGAGGTTGCTAACCACTAGGCAGCAGAGTCTCTCTCTCTCTCTCTGTCCTCGGACCAATGGCTATGTACGTTTTCTATACAAAGTAGAACAGCTTGAACAGGAGAGACCCGTGCCAGAACACGCTATATATAACGAAGTGGTTAGAGCAGTGAGGTGGGAGATGTGAGTTCAAGTCCTGCCCCTAAATGAGGTAGAGTATGGACTTGAATGCAGGTCTTCCCCATCCTGGATGAGTGCACTGATCACTGGGATATTTGGCATCAGGGACAGGCACCTCCTCATTCTTTTGTGAGAAAGGGCTGAGCTGGCTCAGGGATCGGTCAAGTGGTGATAGGTGCCTGCCGCCAGCCAAAAGTCAGGCGCCCAGCTCCTTTTGAGGGACAGGGCTTAGGCCTCACCCCTCACCCCAACATTTCCCATTGGTAGCTTAGGCATCTCCCTGTTCAGCTTGCTGGCTTTTGAGACTCCCATTCTTAGGTGCCTCACTCTCCCATGTATTGTACAGGGAGCCTGGGCATCCAATTTGGGACTGTGGATTCCTTGAGGCAGCAGAATGCCTACACTAGGCACTGTAACCCTGAGTCGACGTTCCCCTTTCTGGAGAAATCCCTCGGCATTTCTGTCTTTCTCTTGTAAAGGTAAAACTCTCGCGTAAACGGACAAAGCACCAGCTCAGTTTTCAGAGAACTGTCACCCAGGTGCCATGATCTTTACATTCACACTCTCCTCATTTTAAGACTCTCCAGTTTGAAGAGACACTCTTCAGCTTGATTCCACCTTCCCCCGCTGTCGAGACGGCCTTATTGGTTGAGCAGAAAAACTTGAAAGGTGCACCCACCGTGCTCTTTTGCTCCATTCACTCTCAACAGAGAGCTTTAAGCTGACTTACCTTTTCTTAGCAAGGCACAGCAGGCGGCTGTTTGATCAACTGTACAGGGGGAAAATGAAAACTTCTGTCCAGCTGGGGAACCCCAAGGGCGATATTAGCTATACAGAAAATAAAAACCAGACATGGAACTTGCGTCTCCTGTGCTCATGGACTCAGTTTTATGCTTCTGCTCAAAGACAAGACAACTGAGGCTACTTCACTGATTAGAGCTAATCAAACAGCCTTGAAAAGAAAATCGAGGATCTCTGCTTTCCACTGTGTATGACAGCACATAGGGAGAGTCTGTAACATCTGCATGTGCATTGGAGTTGGGGGGATACAACCTAAATGAAAGTGGGTCAGTTGTAATTGGCCTGACCATGAGGTGAACTGAGATGGCCGCCTCAGGTTCCAGATTGGGGGGCACCACTAGGACCCAGAGTGTACTCTCTCTGCTCTAGATGCACAGAGAGGGTGGGGTGCTGGGCTGGAGGAAGGAGGGCACAAGAGACCTTTCAAAGTTTTGGCCCAAGCGAGGGGGCATGGGGGGGGGGTGTCATTTGAGCTCCCCGCCTCAAAATGTTGTGGGCCGGCCCTGCTCTCCCTTAACATCATCACTGAGAGGTTTTTTAAATGACATGCGACAGGTTAGCATGGCTTTGCCAAATGGGGCTATTAGGGGTTGGGCGTGAGTGGTGCGCACATGGGTAGGAACAGCCTCCAACCAACAAAGAGCTACATCTTCACACGGGACCAGTGATTTTGGGTGTCTCCTTTCAGAGCGGTCCAGCCTGCCAGGCGTCCCAATGCCGGCATGTCATAAAGTGCTCAGCACCTGGCCCTTTTCAGTTGGGTACCTAAAAACGGACACATTGAAAATCATGCATCGCTTTTGAAAATGTAGGCCATTGCCTTAAGAGCTAAAAAAATATCTGGCAAGGTTTTAGCCCCCCAGCTCCCTTTAAATTGAATCCAAGTTGTGTCTCACACTGTACAAGCACTGGGCTAGTTGGGTGCAGGGGGAAAACTAGTCGGGGCTGGGAGTTATTCGGCCACATTTATAACTGCATGACGTCACGCGAAGCCTGTTTCTTGGTTATTAAATGAAACGATCATGACGTTCCAGAAACTAAAGGAATGCCAGCATTTCAAGTCCATCCTTTCATCAGGGCACCTCTAATAGGGCCGTGATTTCCCAAGCACTTGATGCCAAGTGTAATGAAGGAGCCTTAGTTCTTGGCTTCGGTTAGTGCTCGTTTCCTATACTACGTATCAGTTCATTCTATTAACACGTGAGTCACTCTCCTCTTCTGCCAGAGTATTACCACAGCCATTAAAGTCTTTGTACATGAGGACAAAGCTCTTTTCCCTTCCCCATTATAAATCTATTTGATTGCTTGGTCTCTAGGTGCTTGGCTTTATTTCAGCTAACAGACTGCTTCTTACATAGAGGCCCACTGGTGATTTCATTAATTTTGGGTTGGTTTGTGTCGTTCATGCTTCCCCTCCGCATACACACCCCTCCCTCTCTGGTTGGCTGGTTGCGTCAGCTGGGACCTGGTAACCTGCATTCTTCACAACTGTTTCATTGTTTCCTTGTACTCCCGATTCTGTCTGTCTGTATCCACCTATTGTCACTTGTCAGACTGTAAGCTCTTAAGGGCCAGAGCCATTTTTAGTTTGTTATGTGTTTGCACCTTGCGCAATTGAAGCTCAGTGCAAGCGCAATAAAAATAAATATCACTGAATGCTAACCCTGGATTTTCCACGGATTCACTGTGTGATCATCAACAAGTCACTCTTCCACTTAGGCGACATTTACTCTGTGAGCAGCAGCGAGGCTCAGAGACGGGGCAACAGACATAGGCTTGCACTAGGGGCCAGATAATTTCTGTGTGGACTTTGCATCTCGGGCTCTAAAATGGGGGCACATTTTTAGCATCATAGCATGAGCCCGAGTCTGTTAATCCAGGCTCTGAGATTTGCTGTCTGCAGGCTGCTGTGTAGACATAGCCTAAATGCCTAATTTATCCAGCAAAAGAGATAGTAATACTTACCTTTCACCAGAGTGGAGCAGGAATTAATTTTGTCTCTAAAGCATCGTGTAAGAGTTATGTGTTATTACTGTAGGTCTGATTGTTTGGAAGACATGCTTCAATACCGTCCCTTCATTAACAGCAGCTGTAGTTTCCTGGATGCCATGTTTCCATTGTGTTGTCTGTCCTTCTTCAGCACTCGACAAAAGACAAGTAATATGATGCTTCCCCAGGATTTTGCCCTTGTTCTGCGGTGATGTGATAAACTCCCGCCCTATGAAACGCAGTTCATTACATGCGCTGGGTGAATGGCTACAGTAATATTGTTTCTGCACGATAGGCAGAAAGCAGTCGGATGTTCTGAAACATTGAGAAGAACACGAAGGGCAGGGGTCCTTGTGCTTCGTCTCTCACAGAGATCCTAATAGTGTAGAAGGCCAAGACTCGTGTGAGGGGTGGAGGGCAAAATGGCCAGGAGGAGCGGATGAAGGCTATGATGCCATGCTGGGATTTTGATGACATGAACAAACCACTCACACCTCACTCTGGTAGTTCCTTGATGTCAGCAGAACCTTTCAAGGTTGTTACAGCCCCTTAGGAATTTTTGAGAGATGCATTTTTTTTCACATGTTGATTTCCCTGCAGGTTTCCATAGCAACACCCTCTTATCGCCCAGGAGGACAGGCAAAGGGAAGCTGAGTGGCAGGGCACCAAAACTCTGCTGACTTGAAGTGTAACTACAGTGGTCTGCCCAACATCCATGACGTTCATCATGGGGAGGGAGGGACAACATCTCTGTCAGGTCTGCTTTCATTGTCAGATGGAAGAGCAATAGGTGAGAGTGTCAAGATTTCAAAGAGACCTTTCAGATGAGAGAATGGGATGTGTGTAAGTGAGACACATCCTTGCATTCAGAGTAATTACTGTAGGTAATCCTCAGCAATACCATGGAGAGGAGAGGGGAGCCATGACCCATCCACCGTTACTACTGCAAGCCTTCTGTCAGGTGCAGTCATCAGCAACAAGGGCCGGCCGGGGTCAATATCTAGGGGTCCCTCTTAACAGTATAACACAGAACTGGTTTGAGCCCCACCCAGTAATCTGGGTAAATTAAACACCATCCCTTGGCAGTGCTAAGAGGCAATATTTCCCCACTGGCAAGCACTGAGTCTGCTTACAGCAGAGAAAACTTTTAATGAATTCATTTATTTGGCATTCATTTGGGAAAACACCACAACCATGAATTAAATACACCTGACCATGAGCAAAACCCTGGCTCCAGAGTACACTGAGCTGTGTCCTTTGCCTCCGTTTCTCACCTTAGAGTGCGAAAATCCAACAAACAAATGTCCCTTTGACACACCCCTGTCCTCTCCCTCCACCAAATCCGGCTCACAGCTGCTGTTCTTGGTCAGTGGAAACACATCCATTTTTTGTTTCCCCTCCCCCCTTAAGTTAGTCAAGCTACTATTGAGCTCATCAAATACATGCAACAGTCTTGGTGCCTCTGTGCCTGGTGCTACATGTACTTCTCTAGTGCTTCCCGTTGCCTCTGCTTTCAGTTGCAAACACAGGAGTGAAGTTCAAAATGACTGCAGTGTCCTTCTCAGTCAGCTCTTCTGACACCATGTAATGATCTTGGGGTTCATTATAACACACCAGTGAAGGAGAAAGGATTAACACATGACTAAAACAATCAGGAGAGCCTCTGTAGTGAGGTACTGCACACAGTCATGCTGTGTTCCCAACACCCGCCTTTAAAGCACGACTCCAAATTTCTACATTCACAACACTGTCCCTAAAGAAGGAGCATCTCCAAAGACCAAACTTTCATCAACATATCACCGCAGCCACCAGTCCATTAAGCATAGAAGTGGGATGAACTGGTGATTTGACAAGTCTCTGATATTGTCTTTTGGTCAATATTTTGCTTGGGTAAATCTGAACAAGGCAAGAGGAGATACTGCTAATAGAGTGGGGTGAATGTCAGTTGGCAAACAATTGATTTGTTGATTTTTTATGCTGTTTGTTTAACAATATTACTTAGTGATTCATTTTTTGCATTTTCCAAACAATCCATAGACTATAGCCTGCATTTATGCCTGGTCCAACTCCACAGAGTCAGACCAAGCATGAATTTGGCTGCCCACAACTGTAACCCATCTGCCAAGAGCAACTGGCAACAACAAGAGCTGAGTTTGATCAGTTTAGCGGCCCTTTTCTAGCTCAAGCCCCCACTCAGCAGCAGATGCTTATTTCTAGCTCTGGGAAATTAACAGAAAAACTTTCTGGTCATATTTGCGGTTGTTCCCTCCCCCCTCCCACCATGTCAAGCATCCAGAGTCCTTAGGAGCACGGAACACAATTATTGTTTTTATGTAGGGGAAAAATGAGAAAACAGTCAAAAGAAACATAGGAACCCAGGATGGCTATAAGAAAGTGAGCAACCCCAATCAATGCATCCGGAATTTTGTCAAGCCCCCCAGCCCCAAATACTAAATGTACAGTTCTTGGCCTTGCCACCAACCCTGCCCACCAAAAACTCCCCTGGTAAGTCAAATAGTCTTAGTGGCAGTCAAGGGAATACAGGGGTGGCTCCCCTCTGCCGGTTTTCCCCAGTCCTCAGAGGATTGCTCTGCTAGGTCAAGCTCCAATCCACAGCCACTTGGCCAGTTCTGGGTCTTCAGCTCGGTTCCTATCAGCCAGGTGGGCAGAGGTACGGCAAAGCTCAATTCTGCAGCTCTGGATGGGCCCTCCCGGTGGCTCTAGCTTTGCTCCGCTGCTCCTAGTCCTGTCAGTCCTCACTGTCAATTCACCTCCACGATTGCTCCAGTCCCCCAGATTCATCCACACAGGGCCAGTAGAAAGAATTCCTAGGACACTGTCCTCCCTGTCCAGAACAGAGCCCTTTCTCCTTCTCTCTGATGAGCCTTTCCCATAAAGTCAGGGACCGTGTCCACACAGCAAAGTAAAGCCTGCAACTGGCCCATTCCAAGCAGGTCAGGCTTGGGAATCTGTTTCATTGCTGTACCAACTGCCAGGCTCAGGCTGGTGCCTGAAATCTGGGACCCTCCCACCTCGCAGGGTCCTAGAGCTCATGCTTCAGACAATACCCAGACATCAACACAACAGTGAAACAACCCCACAGCCCAAGCCAGTGTCGAGTGGCATGGGCCAAGCATGGGTGTCTTCTTGCTGTGTAGACATACCTAGGATGGTCCCTCATTGAGGCTATAGCCAGAGAATTCCTCTGCCCCCTCATGGGTATGCATTGATAATAATCTTTTATCACATTTGCTCATTAAAACCTAAACAAGTTCCAACCAAAACAATGAAAATCAATAGCTGGAATTATGGGTAATCAATATTGTAACCAATGCAAATGAAGCTGGCCATAGCTGGCTTTTTCCCTTCTTCCCACTAGATGGAGAAGACTGCTCCATCATTCTGGATCTTCCAGCACTCGCGTTTTCATAATTAACCTGTTATATTACTGTTTACTGACCAATTCTATCCCCATTGAACCCTCTTGAGGTTCTGCCATTCACTTCAATGGGAGCAAATCCAGGTGTAAAAGCCCAGTCCTATTGAAGTAAACTATTTCAAAGTGCAATAGGAACTGTTAGTGCTCATCAGCAGAATCCACGCAGTTAGTCTACAGCAGGATAGCTCAGGGTAAATGTGCAGTCCAGAATGCTGCAAACTGAATGCTAGCTTACCCAGGCCTGAGGACTCAGACAATGTAGGTTCAGTTCCTACCTGTGACTGGGGTCAAGTCACTTATTCTCTCTGTCTGTAAAATATGGCTAATAATATTTACTTTCTCCCTCTCTGTCTTTTCTATTCAGAATCTAAACTCTCCCCAGGGCAAGGACTGTGCACATACAATGTCTAGCACAATAGGGTTCCAGTTTTAGTCGGAGTTCCCTACCAACTGATTTTTTAAAAACATGTAGATGCCTAACTCTGATAGATTTCAATGGGAATTAGCTACCTAAATACCTTTAAAAATCCAGGTCTAGGCGCCATTGTCAAAAAAAAGGTGTAAGTGAAAAAGAGAGAAGAAAAGTTGCAAAGGAAAACAGGTGATATGAGCTTATTTGAACTTGTGTTGATATTTCAGCTAAAAAAATATAAAAAACTGCTAAGCTTAGGTATGGAGAAAATGATACTTGTCATTACTGAGAGTCAACTCGACTGCTTGTCTGTATCAATTTATGCTGCTGCTTTCCATTATGTTCTCGTGTAACTGCCTATGAACCATCAGAAAATGAGATGAATTAAGGAAGTTTTGTACCACTCTTGGACTGTAATTCAATTTGGTCACATCGCTGAAAATGTGTATAGAGATTTTACTAAAGATGGCAATATTTATACTGATAAATCTACATCTATTTTATGAACAGGTTAAATGTAAAGTAACTGTAGTATTAGAATTACTGAGTTATCTCTGGTTCCAAGCTGAATGCAGACAGTGTTTCCTCTAAAAAGCAACATTTTAGTAGAACAAATTGAATACATTCTTGATGGCATGAACACACAAATGAATGTATTTAGCGGAATGAGATTTGAGTGCACCGGAGGTTCTTTTAAGTTGATCTCTGTGGTTTTTTTCAAAGAGTGAGTAAAATTATAGGTATCATATTTATAATGACACATACAATCTTAATGAGCTCGAAATGAAGGTAGCAACTTGTCAGAATTTATTCTTTTCTGAATAAGCCAGGAATGTGACAAACACATTGCTAATTAAGGTTCTGAAGAGGGTTTTTTTTTGGAAATTCTCCTTCAGTGATAAAAAACTTACTGCATTATTAAGGCAGCCTTTCTTGTTAAAATCATGGGCTTAAATCCTGTCTTTACTCAGGTTTTAGTTATTAGTGTGTTATTCATGGTCCGATCAAAGTCAGTAGGAATTGGTCAGAGTGGATGCAACCCACTGCTCAGCGTGTGCCATGAGCTCCCAGCTGTGTGCCAGCCACAAAGGATATAAGGCTGCTATAGGTGTAGTTATGTATAAAACCAAATCATAACATGCCTTCTAGAGACTAACCTTAACTCACAAGGCATCCCCCTATTTCCAACAAGATAGCTTGCCCCAAGTTCTTTCCCCAGCATTTACAACCAGTTTGACTGAGACCCGAGGTCAGAAGATCAAGCCTGTTGGCAGCTTGTCCCCACAGATTGAAGTTACCTTGGAGTTCATCTATACCCCAGATATAGTTTTAAAGGTTCATTCTCTTACCAACAGGATAACCCTTGCTGTTGTATTTTCCTCCAGCCTCCATAACCTTTTTTTGCTCAGACTAGAATTGGGCATTCATTGTGAATGATGCAATACTTAATATGCATACGACTGGCCAGAGTGAGATGAGTGTCTTTCCCCCTTCCCTGCGAGGAGTATATGCTTACCACTGAGTGAGCTCTCTTAACTCACAGACTTAGAGAACATATCTTGTAGTAGACATACATAAATTTTCACATCTTTTCTGTACACACATCCTACAATGATTATGATGACCGGTGTGACATGTGCATTCATTAGAGATCTTACACAACATTCTTTGGTGAACCCAAGGGATCCCTATACCCCTGTACCCTTTGCCGGTTGGCATTGAGGTCCTGGGATCACTATGAACCCCAATGGCCCAAATAGGCCATCTGTGAGAAGGCAGTGGCATTTTCTTCCCCATCATTTTATGGATCCAGAATGGTCTGTTCCTTATGCAGATCAAAAGGCAGGAGCAAGCAGAAAATCCTGTGGGATCAGGAGTCCTGGGCCATCTGTGTGTAGATTCTGTGCCCCTGCAGTGACTCGGATCTACTGGAACTACATGGCCAATGGTTTTGGTGAACCTGGAACTCCATTTTGTGGCAAATGAACTACTGACAAAAAAATGTCGGTCAGCTCAAGTAATACAGTATAGCCTTTCACTTCTTCAGGATCTTTGCCAGAATGAGATCCACTGGCCCAACAACCTGCACAGAGGTCAAGAAGGGTCGGTGGAGCCCACGCATTAGCATAGCAACCTCAGTAGGACGGGTTGCTGAATTCCATTCCATCCCAAAGGCTAATCACTCCGCCGGAGTGCAATTTCATTGCACACTCCCGGCCAGGAGTCAGCAGAATAATACCAAAGTCACAAAAGTATGCCAGGAGATCAGAATCCTGCCCTGTAACTTAACCTATGTATGCCTTAACTCGCTCATTTACCTACATGGTGAGTGTGCACTCTACAGGGTGGGAACAGAATTTCATTTGATGAGTTAATGACGAGATGCAGAATAGGGGCAGCAAGAGAAAGTTCTGAATTCACTGCAGAAATAGGTGAATGAAGAGGGTCAGTGGGCAGAAAGACCCCTGAGAAATCCCAAAGCCCTTGTTCAGCACGTGAAATAAACAAAATCACATGCAGTCAAGAAACAAGTACTCTGCAATGTATTTATAGAGCAGTAGCTGACTTTTAATGATAGATGTAAGTTTCAGGCGCACTGTACAAAATGCAAATGTGATGCTCATTCAGGTACAGGACAGGTGGACATTCTTCTTCAGAAAACCTGACAGTGCATTCAGAAAGGCAATATACAATGGCTATTATATCCACACATTATACCCATAGCACCAGAACTACACTATACTCAGCACAGAGACATAGCTGACAAACTCACAGGCATCTCTCTCTCTCTCTCTCCCTGGGGATATGTCTGAAGCTTAGCTTCTGACTTTCCCCCTTTCCTGTGGGTGCTCGACCCCTGCTCTGCCCCCATCCCACCTCTTCCATGAGACCCTGCCTCGTCTCTTCCCACTCCTTTCCCCTCCCCCACTCCAACTCCTTCCCTAAATCCCCGCCCCAGTCCCACCTCTTCCCCGCCTCCTCTCCTGAGCCTGCCACTTTCCTGCTCCTCCCCCTCCCTCCTGGGAAATGCTTGGGGGGTAGGCGGAGCGGAGGTGCTCGGGGGAGGAGGAGGAGGAGGTGGGGCAGGGGGTGAGGGAAGCTTGGCTGCTGGTGGGTGCAAAGCACCAACTAATTTTTCCCTGTGAGTGCCCCAGCCGCAGAGCACCCACAGAGTCGGTGCCTATGGTCTGAAGAGTCAACAGGCTGTGACATTCATCCAGAAAAAAAAAAATATATATATATACATATTAGATAATGGATCTATTACAGATCTTGATGCAACTGATAGGAATCTGGAGATGAAGGGAACAGGAGGGAGGATTCTGGTTCTGAATATAAACTTATATAGAATAGACAGCCAAAGCATAGACACTGGATTGTAAAGTCTGTAGGAAATGAAGTCAGACATTTAGAGACACACACACACGCATGTGTGCGTGCGTACACACACACACACACACCCTATAATAAGGACTGTGTTGAGCAACATATATCCAAATGCTCACGACTGTGCAGATCCATAAACCTGTGAGCTTTTCAAATCAGAAGCATGCACAGAAACAAAATCTCCATTTTACAAAAGCAGAGCAAATTCCACCTGACATTTTAATGCCAAGGCAGGTCAGTCATCTTGTAAGTGGCTCTAATTGGTACTGTGACATATTTTACCTGCAGGCAAATGGTACTTAGAAAGGTGTGAAATTCTTTCCTGTCTTTGAAAAAAACACCAGAGAAATGGTTTCCAGTCTGATCTTTACAATTGACAGCCCTAGTGATTGGTATAATTGAAAGGCAATTTTTTGATCCATGGAGCCACTAAAACCAAATTCCACTGCATAATAAATTGTACACACATGTGTAACTGTTGGATCTTCTAGGATCTTTGGAATCTGCAAGATTGTGTTTAGCTTGTGTGAGTCCTGTATATATATATACTAGCTGAACTACCCGGCGTTGCTCGGAGTATTTGTAATTGGAAACTGGGATGTAAAAAGACTACAATGTTTTTTATTAATACAATTTTGTTTTTATTGTATATCAGTACATTCCATAAATTACTATTGTAATGCTTTATCATAAACAACATTTTTTGTTTTGGGGTTAAAAATGAATAATCCTTTGGGAGTGCCCACTCTAGAACAAGCCACATATAGTTGACCATGGGAAAATCAAAGTGATTCCAAATTTACCCCAGCAACTTTAAGAGATTGTCCTTGAGATTTATTTATTGTCATTGCGAAAGAAAGTCTTACTGGAAATTGCAATCTTTTAAAGTTAAAAGGCACGTCGTTTGGTATTAACGGAATGTGCGGAATGAAAACATCTTCGCCTTTAGCACAGCCAGTTAAAATTGTTGCCTCAATTACATTTTGTCTAATTAATTTCATTCTCTTGCATTTAGATGTGGTTTCTCCGATACATTTTTGCTTTTTACGCAGCATAACAAATAGGGTTCTTTTTAAGAAAAAACAGTGTATTTAATTATGTTTGCGCTACACAACACTAAGCTCTCTGGTTATCTGTATTATTATATCATAACTATGTCACAGACAACATCATGTGTTAACCTGCTGCCCAGATGATTTTATGTGAGCTGTGTAGTTGATGTTAATGAGCTTTAAAGAATTTCACCCCTAGGGGTTGTTAGAGGTGAAATTTTAAAATTTTTCGATTCTTACCCTGATTAGGCCCCTAAAGCCTATAACAGTACCAAATTTCAAGGATCTAGCTGAAACGGTGTGGAAGTAGTAAGGGAACATACATACATACACCATTTGACTTTTATATATATACTAGCGAATATACCCGGCGTTCTCGGGTCCGTTGGAGGTGGGGAGGGGGCAGAGAGCTGAGCGAGTGTGGGGTCCGTTGGAGGGGAGAGGGGGCAGAGAGCAAACGTGACACCCCCACCTCACCCCCCTGACCAAACCCAACACCCCCACCTCACTTACCCCTCGACCAACCCCGACTCACCTTTTCATCCCCCCACCCAAACCCAACACCCCCACGTCACCCCCTACCAACCCCAACACCCCCTGACCAACACCCACACCTCACCCCCCCGTAGACCAAACCTGACACACCCACCTCACTTTCCCCCCCAACCAAACCCGACACCCCTACCTACCACCACAAACAAACCCGACACCCACACCTCACTTACCCCTTGACCAACCCCGACCCCCCTCTTCACCCCCCCACCAAACCCAACACCCCCTGACACCCACCCCTCACCCCTCACCCACCCAGACACCTTCCCACCCCCCCAGACCAAACCCGACACCCCCACCTAACCCCCCGACCAAACCCGACACCCCTACCTCACTTACCCTCCGACCAAACCCAACTTGGGTCCGTCGGAGGTGGGGAGGGGGCAGAGAGCTGAGCGAGTTCGGGGTCCGTTGGAGGGGGGAGGGGGCAGAGAGCTGAGCGAATGCGGGGTCCGTTGGAGGGGGTATTATGACATCATAACTATGTCACAGAGAACAGCAACTGCCCAGCTGATGTGAATGGGCTTTAAAGAATTTCACCCCTGGGGGGCGTCAGAGGTGAGATTTGAAAAATTTTCGACTCTTACCCTGATTAGGACCCTAAGACCTCTAACTGTACCATATTTCAAGTCTCTAGCTCAAACGGTGTGGAAGGAGTAAGCGCACATACATACATACACGCATACATACACGTATACATACATACACGCATGCATGCACCATTTGACTTTTATATAGATATAGATATAGATTCATGGCTCGACTCATGCAAATAACTTTTACCACTCTAGCTCCCTTCTCACTTTAGGCAGATGCTATTTCTGAGATGAGTCTTTCAGACAGAGTCTCCCATGAGTGCATCTACTTTCTACATTCTTAGACAAGAAGAGGAGAGGGGAGATGCAGGAACATAGACCCTGGATGTATTTTGCAAGGCTTTCTTTGATCATATCCTACTTTTGCAACATGATTTCAAGCTAGACACTATAGCTATTTTACGATTTGAAGCATACATGTCATGCAAATACTATGGATGCAGTGTACCTGCGAAAATAATACGAATTATGAAAAACAATAGACAGAGCAAACTGTACTCCTGGGAAGTTCCCTGGAGCCCCAGTTTTAATAGTTTTTATTCAGGAACCAGAGATTGACTTTGCACCCCACATAATTTCCTTTGTAATGGGATGGTGCATGGATTTGTAACCTGCTGCACCATTCCGATGAATAGAACAGACTATGAGCATGCAAGTTGGTCTCATAACCGATTGTCTCATTGTCTCTTTTAATACAAATACAGACTGTGATGCTATGAATGCTCTGGACTTTAAGAAACCTACCACTATAAACAGCACTAAGTCACTGCTCCCTTCTTGGTCACTCAGTTATAAAGGTACACAAAGAAATACCCAGAAGGGACAATGTTTGAATGGGCCCTGGAGAGAACCTCACCTCGCATAACACAGTCAGGCTTGAGTCACATTGAGTGGGAGGTTGTGGGGAAAGATTTCACTGCTCCCTCTAGTTCGCTGCTGTATCCATTCTATAGATAAACAGTGGACTTCAGTCTCTATGGCACTCAATCCTGCACCCTTCGCTCTGACTACACACATACACACACAGTATAGTAGACCTGAGAAATAAAGGAAGGAATCATATCTTCAAGTTTGCTGGAAAAATCCCTTGAGTGGGGATTCATATATATACCTCTTTATACCACGGCAGTGCAAGTATCATAGAATCATAGAATATCGGGGTCATCTTGTCCAACCCCCTGCTCAAAGCAGGACCAACTCCAACTAAATCATCCCAGCCAGGGCTTTGTCAAGCCTGACCTTAAAAACCTCTAAGGAAGGAGATTCCACCACCTCCCTAGGTAACCCATTCCAGTGCTTCACCACCCTCCAGGTGAAAAAGTTTTTCCTAATATCCAACCTAAACCTCTCCCACTGCAATTTGAGACCATTACTCCTTGCTCTGTCAGTTGGTACCACTGAGAACAGGAAAAATATATAAGTGGAATGCAGCAGCCTCAAGGCGCTGATGCAGAATTTTGAAGTTCTTTTTAAACAGACTTGTACATTCCAGGGACAAAGGTACAGAATAAATACCTGGCCCAGGATTTTCAAAAATAGGAACTTAAAGCTAGACTCCTAAAGCCTTACATAGACTCCTACAGACGAACACAGCTGCTAATCTTAAATCTATGAGACCTGATTTTCAAAAGGGCTGAGCATCTATTGATTACTTAATTTTCCCACCCCCCACTGTGAGAATTGTGAATCTGCGCTTATCATTCTTTCCAGCTGCCTGTTCCTGAAAGATGTCACTATACCAAAACTACAGGATAATAAAATGCATTTAATTCTTGGGAGACTATAATTCCATTCTGACAATTGATTCAGAGAAGTATGTTCGATTATGACCAGTAGATGGCGCTGTTAATTTACACTCATCCCAGGCACTTCTAGGAGCAAGATCAAATCAGAATGTCAAAACACAGCCAAATCTCAAATAGATGACTAAAAGGAAGGGCTAATCTTCCACAACTGAAGACAAGATACAAGAGTGGAACTATCTGGGGAGACAAGAGTTGAGGGCATTGTCAAAACTATCTGCATTTTTAATGTCTCCACTGGTTTCTAAACAGGTACATTTTAAAAAAGGCCCAGAAACCAGGACAAAAAAAGGGCCCAGCTGATTTGGATTTTGATCACAGGAAAGTTCTGAGTCAAAGATTGAATCCTAGGTGAGATGGCTTGATTCTCAAATAATGCCCGAAGAGTCGACAGCGTGTTTGTGCCTACAGTGGGAGGATAAATAGAACATAAATCGTCTCATTAAATCATTAGTGGCCTTAACGGCTTGCAGCCCAGGAGACCAGCCTCTGGGGACACTTCTTCCAGATAATGAAAACATGAATGTCAGGAACATCAGAGTTACTCCAGTTGCAGTCTGAATGAAATGGGCATTTCTCTTTGGCTGGTTGACAGTAGATTAGATGGAGGAAGGAGGTGCTGGCCTAAGGCTCTTTTGACAATGTAGAGGTGTGAATGCATAGATGCAGCTGCATTCCCCAGCCCTTTCCCCCTTCCCGGTTGCATCCCTTCTGCACCAGGCCTACAGATTTACTTACTTGCTGCTGGCTACCTTCTCCCCGTGTTTCTTTAGGCTGGATTGTGTCTAACTCCAATGCAGGGGAGGAGCAGGGCATACAGTATCCCACACATCCTGTTAGGGCTACCTGGGTCATAGCTCTGTGCGCTCAGGGGATACCCAGCCAGTGCTCTGTACCGAAGCCAGTGGGCAGGGAAAAGACAGCAGAGTATGGCACACTCAAGAAAAAGGTGTGGCAAATTATGTCTCCCAGCACAACAGGTGAGCACAATGCCCCCATGGGTGTACGTGCGCACCACCCCTCTTTATGGGCAGTGTATCACCAGCATGATCTAGCTTTCTTTGTGGCCGCCTCACTGTATTCAGCCGAGTGCACTGACAAAAATCCAGTGTGGGCAATTGCATCCTGCATGCTCAGAACTTCTCGTGAAGTCAACGGGCGCATTAGTTTGGGGTGTTGTCTGGGTGAGAACTGAACAAAAACCAAGTAAAGAGGTCAGGATTCAGCACAGTGGGGGGTCAGTATCTCTCAGGAGTTGATCCTAGAAGTCTTAGCTTTATGGAACCCCGCAGCTAAATCTGTATTGCTTGAGAGTCAATGTAACTCAGCACACTGGGGCGCAGAAAACCTGTTTTATTCCTGGATTTACCATTGCTGTACTGTATGACCTTGGACGTTCACTTTATCTACTTTCCCCTCCCCACACCCATCTTTTGTCTGTCTGCTCTGTACACAGTAAGCTCCCTAGGACCATGCCCATTCTTTCCTAGCAGCACCTAGCACAACGTGCCTGATCTGAGCTGGATCATAGAGATAACAGTACTGAGAAGTGGGATGAATCCAGCAGACAAATGATGGGGTCTGCAGATTAGTGTGGTAGGAATTAATTAAGCCAGTGGATTCCCCCATACCTAAACATATAAGGAACTATATTATTCATTTAAGGCTCCTTGATCTTCCTTCATCCAAAATTTATAATGCTGGAGTGAAGAGTATCTCATGATAGTTCATATTGTGCAGGAGCAAAAAACCCCCAAAGTTCTTATAACCGGGAGGCCAGGGGGATTGAGGGGGAGAGAAGCTCTTTGATTGTGAAATGCTCTAAAGGTTTTTGTGCTATTTCCGGTGAAGGCTACAAACCATTCTTGGAACAAACAATAGGGAAGAGTGTGTGTGTGTGTGTGTGTGTGTGTGTGTGTGTGTGAATAATAAGTTATCAAGTGGCTTTAATAAGATGTGAAAATATTGACATGGCAAAGGCATTAACAAAACAGAAGATGGCCAATGCGTGATGGATGATGAATGCTGGGTTGGTAATAATAACTCATTCTGAAATCCTACTGTGAGGGGAAAATGCTTTTCTTAAAAAAGACGGAGGGAAAAAAACCTTTTTCTTTGCAAGAGACATGACTAAAAAAATGCTTTAAGCGGGGGAGGAAAGTGGCACTCGCACAAAGCCATGCCGCTGTGCGTAAAAATACCAAATGTCTGTATTTTTCAGGCGTCTAATTCTCTGACACATTTTCCCACTTCTTCTTGCACGGGTATTGCAGGAGAGGCCCCCTGACACTCCTGTATTGCCATGACATCTGCCAGAAGATGGGAAGTGGAACAAGCCTTGATCTCCCCCTACATGTGTCAAATGCCTGCTGTTCATTCAGGAGTGTGCACTTGACTCCGGTATGGGAGGACAAATCATCCTGTTTTACTCTCCTCTCCTAGGAGCGATTGCCCTCATCAGAGTTACAGTAGCTGGCTTCGAGATTAGCCTGACTTGTGGGTCCATTTTTCTTTGAATCGGGTCAGGCCAGGGTTGAAACTTTCAAGAGCAGAAAGTAGCGTGCGGAAGGTGAATGACAGTGGAATGCATTAACGCTCTGGGTTAGTGCACAGCCCTGAATACTTTATTGACCAATCATTTCTACCGCAAGAGGCTGAATTACATTTCACTTTGGTGGGTTGATTGAAGATTGATTTAATAAAGCAGCTACATCACTGAAGGGACCAGATGATTTTCTTGCAGTCCTCAGAGAAAGGCTTCACTGAAATGCTAAAGAATGAGTGGGGGGAGGAGGGGAGAGACATTGGCATGTTAAGATTTGCATCATGATCTTTCCCCCATCAGCACCTTCTAGAATGGCATAGTTAGTAATCTTTTCTTCTTTGGGCTGTATAATTACTCAGCAATAAACATGATATAACTATCTATCTGCGGTCACACACAAAACCACAGTTGGCAGCTAACAATGTACAGTGAATGCCAAATTGAGAAGATGATTTATGATCTTTAATGCCACAAGAAAAAGTCTCAACCCAGTGAGTTAACTGAGAAGTTGGGCAAGAAAAAGGCAACTCTTGTTGCCAGAGCAGAGGGTGCAGGGGAGTTTAGTGGGTACATTGCTGAGTGGCTTAGGAGTCAGAAGAGATAGTCTGGATCCCAACATTAGTGCAAATGGCGTATTTTCGTTCTAGGAGCCTCTCAGGTGCTCATCTGTAAAATGGGGATAATAGCACTGCCTGGCCTCAGAGGGGTGTTGGGAGAATAAATGTGATGCTTAGATGCTCTGGCAACAGGGTCCATAGATGTGCAGAGAGAGATTTTAGTGTTGTCACTACAACATGCTATGTCACAGTGGACGAGAAGCTGGATATGAGTCAGCAGTGTGCCCTTGTTCCCAAGACTAACAGTATATTGGGCCGCGTTAGTAGGACCATTGCCAGCAGATTGGAGGAAGTGATTATTCCCCTCTATTTGGCACCGGTGAGGCCATATCTGAAGTATTGTGTCCAGTTTTGGGCCCTGCACTAGAAAAAGGATGTGGACAAACTGGAGAGAGTCTCTCAGAGGGCAACAAACCTGATTAGGGACCCGGGGCACATAACTTATGAGGAGAGGCTGAGGAAACTGGGCTTATTTAGTCTGCAGAAGAGAAAAGTGAGGGAGGGATTTGATAGCAGCTCTCAACTACTTGAAGGGGGAGTCCAAAAGGGATGGAGGTAGGCTGTTCTCAGTGGTGGCAAATGACAGAACAAGAAGGAATGGTCTCAAGTTGCAGTGGAGGAGGTCTAGATCCTGTCTGGGATGATTTAGTTGGGATTGGTCCTTGTAACAGGGTGCTGGCTAAAAAACCCTGAGCCAGCCCGTTAGCTCAGCTCCTGCTAGCTCAGGCTCCAGGCAGGGGAATAATTGGAGGTGGCAGGGTGTGGCCCTTAGCCGGGAGGGCTTAAAGCAAAGCACCTGTGCACTTCCGAGACCAGAGGGATAAAGCTGGCAGGCAGGGAGTGCATGGGGGGGAACAGGAAGGGGAGGAGCAACTGGCTGGTGTTCCTGGCTAGCTGCAGGAGCTAGCTGTCCCCCAAGCAACTGAGTAAGCAGACTTGTATATAGGTGGCGGTGGACTCTGCACAAGGCAATAAAAGGGGCACTGGTGTGGAAAACTGTGTGGTCTTGGCTCATTCCTGCAATGAGCGGTGAAGGGCTTGTCTACACGTGGGGGCTTGTCCGGGATCTGAAGCCAGCGAAGGTGGTTGGTGGCCCGGAGATGGAACAGACCTTGCAATGGGTCATGGAGCAGCAAAAGCAGACCCAACAGACCCTGCAGAGCTTGCCGCGGGCCCAACAGACGGAGAGGCAGGCCTTTCTGACCTGGCAGTCGGACCAGCAGAAAACCCCGCAGGACTTCATTCGGGAGCAGACCAGCACACAAGAGCGACTCCTGCAACAGCTGGTGAGTCCTGGGTCAGGGGAGGGGCCCCGGCTGCTGGGTTGGGAACTGTGTAAGATGAGCCTGGCAGATGACCCAGATGCCTTCTTAGGAACTTTTGAGAGGGTAGCCGCTGGTGCTGGATGGGAGAGGACAACCTGGCTCCTCCGACTCGCCCCCTATTTGATCGGGGAGGCTCAAGCTGCCTATATGGCCTTGGGGGAGGACCAAGCACAGAATTATGAAGGCTGCCATTTTGGACCGGGTAGGCCTATCAGTAGAGCGCTACCGGCAGAAGTTCTGGGCAGCCCGCTGGACTTCGGCCATGCGCCTCAGGGCATTTACCCAAAGACTGAGGGACTGGGCCACCCGCTGGCTGAGGCTGGAGGCCCGTGCACTGGAGGAGATAATGGACTCCCTAGTCTTGGAGCAATTCTTACAAAGTCTCCCGGAGACAGTGCAAACGTGGGTGCGAAGGCACCAACCGGATACGGTGGAAGAGGCCGTCAGGGTAACCTAGGAATACATAGAAGCTGAGGGACCCCGGGGGGAGGACCGGCCTCGGAAGGACAGAGAGCTGGGACGGAGAAACCATGGACCTGGTTCCAGGAAAAGGGAACGAGAAGAAGAGGGAGCCCCGAGGAGCACCCGAAAGGCCCGCCTGGCTAGCATGCTGGCAGTGTGGGAAGCCAGGGCATGTAAAAACGGGACTGCCCGGATATGGAATGTGGGTGGGTGGACTTTTGTGGGTGGACTCAGGTGATGGGATGAAAGCTGGGGCGGGGGCTGCCCACTGTGCCTGTGAGGGTGGGGAGAAAACCCCTTATGGGGGTGGTTGACACCACCTCCGGCTGTACACTGGTGCAGAAGGCACCGGTGAAGCTGCGTTGGTTAATTGTGGGGACTAGGATGGCCCTTGGATGCATCCATGGGGACAGGAGGTCCTGTCCAGTAGCCCAGGTACCCCTGGAAACAAAGAGTGGCTTCCGGTGGAAGCGGGTGGGGGTGCTGGAAAGGCTACCCTATCCGGTAGTATTAGGCCGGGACTGGGGCCCAGTACATGGCTCGAAGCTATGGGGCCTCCCGAGAGGGGGAGTGGATACCTGTAGGCTGAGAACCCCAAGGAGTGGGGAAGGGCCTAGTCCCGGGGATCGGCTTAAAACTCCTAGACAACCAAGCCCAGAGCTGGTGAGCCTGCGGGAAATGCATGTGGGGGAGCTGGGCAGCCTGAGTCCCTTCGGGGAAGGGGTGGGTGCCGGAGAGCAGCCCGTGGTCCCGCTCCCGGAGGAGGAGCCCACAGACCCACAAAGAGGTATGGGGAAACTGAGGCACGGGAGGTCCTACTCGGAGGTGGGATGAGTGCTGACCCCCGGCCCCAGAGGTGGGAGGCCCCAGGTGCACAGGAAGGTGCAGGGGTGGCTGAGGCACAGGAGGGCCCACTCGAAGAGGGGACAAATCCGGAGCTCTGGTCAGATTCCCAAACGGAGTTGGGGGCAGGGTGCCTGTCGCAGTGTGACAGGTGTGACAACCTGCAGGCAGAGGCAGAATTAGGGGGGGCACCGCTCCCCGAGCAGTGCTCCCTGTGTGGGAGGGGGATGGAGAAACCATCCGTAGTGGGGGCCGGAGGGTGCTGGCCCTGAGCGGGGAGTTGTCCCCAGAGAAGCCTCCCTCGGCAGGACGGCAGAAGGGCCGAGGGGCAAAAGGGCCAAAGGCGGCCCGGCGGCGCCGTTCCTAAGGGGGGAGGCGTGTAACAGGGTGCTGTCTAAAAAGCCCTGAGCCAGCCCCTGTTAGCTCAGCTCCTGCTAGCTCAGGCTCCAGGCAGGGGAGTCATTGGAGGTGGCAGGGTGTGGCCCTTAGCCGGGAGGGCTTAAAACAAAGCACCTGTGTGCTTCCGAGGCCAGAGGGATAAAGCTGGCAGGCAGGGAGTGCACAGGAGGGGAACAGGAAGGGGAGGAACAACTGGCTGGTGTTCCTGGCTACCTGCAGGAGCTAGCTGTCCCCCAAGCAACTGAGTAAGCAGACTTGTATATAGGTGGCGGTGGACTCTGCACAAGGCAATAAAAGGGGCACCGGTGTGGAAAACTGCGTGGTCTTGGCTCATTCCTGCAACGAGCGGTGAAGGGCTCGTCTACAGTCCTGCTTTGAGTATCTTTGAGACCTCCTGAGGTCTCTTCCAACCCTAATCTTCTATGATTCTATGATTGACTTGGAACATCACATCAACAGCAAAGACGAGACTCAGATACTCCTGGTCCAAAAGCACACGCTTCTACCATGTGAGGAAAAGATTTTCCTGTTCTCGGTACAAGGCTTATGAGAAACATAGTTTAATATTTTGAATTTCTCCAATTGGGGGCAGTGAGCACTGGCACCGACCGGCTCATTATACCCTGTGCCCAGAAGAACACCTAACAATACCCCCTGTGCTAGAGTGAAGTTTCATATATATGTAAACACACTTTTCATCTTTCTCTTCTGCAAGGACAGTGAGTATCTACATGGGAATGAATATTTAATAATGGGCTTGTCAATCTAGCAGAGAAAGATCTAACATGAACCAGTGGCGGGAAGTTGAAGTAGACAAATTCAGACTGGAAATAAATGGTATATGTTTAATGGTGTGAGTAACGCACACAATATATCAACAGTCAGGGTGGATTTTTTAGCTCTGACCGTTTTTAAATGAAGATTGGATTTTTTTTTTCTAAAAGATCTGCTCTAGGATTTTGGGGATATTTTCTGCCCTGTGTTATACAGGAGATCACACTACAGAATCAAAATGGCCCCTTCTGGCCTTGGAGTCTACAACTCCATGAATTTTCTCCTGGAGAATTCTAGTATCTGTGCAAGGTGTGGCCAAGCTGTGGAGAGGACAAGAGAAAGAATGAGCCACACATCATAGATCACATCACTACATGCAGCTACTGTGGTGATGAGGATGGCATAAGAACCCGTGTACAATAAAATAGACCTTGAGACACCATATCCTCAGAATAGAAAGAAGCGACAGTTCAGAAGCCCAATATACCTCAACTACTTAAATAATCTTTCGGTTTCCACCTATTAAAATCCACCCGGGCGGGGCTGTTTGTATGTTTGTGTGTATGCTTTGCTTTTGGCACAAGTCTTAGTTTATTACGGTATATAGGTCTGGAGTTAGGGCCTCTGGGGGTTATAATTAAATAGCAGACAGACACCATTGTGCTTGGCCAGTAGCCAGATAGTCAATACAAAGTAATTACCAGTACTATCAATATGAATTTCATCCCAAAAAAAAGTATCCAAGGATCTCAAAGCACATTGTATCTACTCCATTAGCTAACTAAGCCTCACTCTCCATAATGCTGTGAAATAGGAATTGCTTTAAGCAACACTGAATTATAGTCAGCTCTGGGCAAGATGAAGCAGCTAAATGACAGTCTGCAGTAACAATGCAAAGCTCCCTGAAGGGAAGAGGAGCCTCTGTCCAGCCGCAACTGTAGAGGGGATTTAGATAACCAGAATGTAATTAGCAGAGCTGGAATTGGCCAGCGCACACCTCTACTCTGCATACACGGCCATGGGAGATAGAACAAACACAAGACTTGCGTTTGACATCTCATTATGAAGGCACAACCCTCCAACAGAACAGAAACACCAGACTGAAGCATTGATTCTGCTTGGACTCTGGGAGATGAAGGTTGAAGACTCCCCACACTACAAGAAGGATGTGGATAAATTGGAAAGAGTCCAGCGGAGGGCAATAAAATGATTAGGGGACTGGAGCACATGGCTTATGAGGAGAGGCTGGGAACTGGGGTTATTTAGTCTGCAGAAGAAAAAAATGAGGGGGGATTTGATAGCAGCCTTCAACTACCTGAGGGGGGTTCCAAAGAGGATGGATCTAGGCTGTTCTCAGTGATGGCAGATGACAGAACAAGAAGCAATGGTCTCAAGTTGAAGTGGGGGAGGTCTAGGTTGGATATTAGAAAACACTATTTCACTAGGAGGGTGGTGCAACACTGGAATGGGTTACCTAGGCAGGTGGCGGAATCTCTGTCCTTAGAGGTTTTTAAGGTCAGGCTTGACAAAGCCCTGGTTGGGATGATTTAGCTGGAGTTGGCCCTGCTTTGAGCAGGGGGTTGAACTAGAGGACCTACTGAGGTTCCTTCTAACCTTGATATTCTATGATTCTAGGGTTATATGCTGAACAACCAACACCACATCTAGGTTTTCCTTGCAAGTCTTCCAGTTAAGTGCTGGGCTAGGCCAGCTCGAGTTTGTTTGAAAGAGAAAAGACCAGGCCAGACACAAGTTGGTACAGCTGTAGTGATATATTGCTATTGCCCTAACACATACCTTTGTTAACGAGCACTAAAGCAAGCCCCATTTTTGTGCATGCATCCTATCCTCTGTTGATCTGGGGACTGATGGTCTCTTCTCAAAGTTATGTGCAGGGTTTTAGATTCCCATTGCCTTGAATGGGGTAAGAGGCCAAATAAAGCCTAGGACTCAATAGCATGGTAAAGACGCAATTTCTATTTGTGGGGTAAGTGACGGGCAGTGTTTCAGCATTAAGGCTAAAAGCCCTTGATGTTTTAGCGGTTTAAATATTCTCAGCTGATTCTCCTGTAGAACAAAAGGATTTAATGGATTTCTTTATATTTTTAAATGATTGTTCATTTTGGGAGGATTTTTTGAGCATGGAACATCTAATGTAGGATTAAGGGATTATGAGTGCAGGGACAGATGCGATGGCTTTGTTCACCAGTCAGGAATGGCCCAGATTTCCTAGACTGTCCAGGCAATGACCTTAATTCTGGTGTGGAGCGATCCCTGTCTGCAGAAGGAGTTTGAGTCTATCTAGATGTTTGCTGACATTAAGAATCCTTCTGATTTCTTCTCCTTTCTAATATTCTGGATGCTATCAAATTCTGGCCCTGATTCAGACACACACTCAAGCAGGTGCTTAACTTGAAGCACGTAAATAGTCCCATTGATTCCTCTCTCCTTCTGCCCTATATTGCAGCTGTTCCCAGTCCTTGCCATTTCTTCCTCTACAACATCTCTCAAAGTTCCAGCCTTGTGTCTCCATCCCTATGGCCAAAATCCTTCTCTAAATCCTGGTCACCTCACACTTTGACTACTACAACTGCTTTCTCACTGGTCTCCTGGCATCGTGCCTTGATAATAGAGAAAAAGAGTTGGGAAGCCCAGGTGATTGTATATGTGTCTCTAATGCGTGCTGTAACAGATCAGGAGTGTGTCTAGGTCAAACTGTGAACTCCATGTGGACGGGATCTTTCCTTGTAACCTACACTTTGCATTGTAACTTCCATGTTGGATTAAGACATCCAGAGCAGGTTGCAAAGCAGCCTAATCTTGATTATGTCAATCTGCCCTATCCACTGTTCTGTTCTTGCTACAGATGTGGGATACCTCAGAGAAGACTTTCAATGAGAGAGCCATCAAGGGCCACTGTCTTCCATATGAACTGAGTGCTGAATATAACATGGTGTGGCCAGGGGATACTTTTAGCTGCCTTGGGAATAAAACTCCAGTTTTTACAATGCCATTCTTAGGAGACTCACAAGGTTGCAGCCTTGAGATTGCAAAGCTGCTGTAATGAATCTTTAAAGCACACTGACTGTTGGCAGGAAAAGGTCAGTGCGGTTCACCACGCGACTTCCGTTAGAGCCACGTGGAGGCATTCGATGAGGTGAGGCCAGTTTTTACTATGGTCAAAGATTTGAGGAAAATAAATAAGCCTTGGACATTAGAAAGCAGCATTTGCCACAAGCAACCTCCCAGGTGCACTGTGCAAACACGAATAACGGGACCATGTTGTTCCATAGTACAAAGGCTCTCTGTTCCGAAACAGGCCGCCCTGGCTCTCTGTCAGACTTTGCAGATGGGCTCTCTTCCTCTGCCCTTCCTGTCGTGGTGGAAGGGGTTTTGTGAAGTGGACGCCACTAGAAATTAGACTGAGATGGCTGGGCAGTAACAGCTTTTGGTTCCCATGAAACGAGCCTGGATTTGAAGCAAAACTGAGAGCTCGCAGAGTATTCCTCATCCACCTGCCTCCTCTCCAACTTCTATAGCCATTGCGATCCCTGACACCAGTCCCAGGAAGGAAAACGGCCCTAACAATCACAGGATGGCCTCTTTACTAAATAGTATGGGTCGTGATCATGAAAGGAATGAAGGAGAGAAAGGTCCCTTTTGATACTTTAGGCGGGGATTTCCAAACGAGCCTAAGACAGGGAGCCTTTGAACATCCCGGTCTTAATAAATACACGGCTTTCAGTGTTCGGAATTTGGCTGTCTGCAATAGGCAATAATGCCTTGGGGTCAGTAGATGGCACTGTTTGCTTCGATTTTTAGCACGATTTTTACCTGCTGTGCTTTTAGAAGGAAGTGGGTCAAGAAGGAAGCGCTTGGTTACAGCAGATCTCCGCTGCCTCGGTGTTCTTAGGAGATGGAGACTAAAGAACAACTCCATGTAGGGGCAGATTTTCAGGAAGGCGACCCACACCGCTCTTTGAGCTGACTTTCAGCAAGTCTAAAAAACCGACCCTTGGATTTCTGGCTGTGCCTGTTAACTGTTCATCACTTAAGTTGTAGTGATAGTTGGTGAATTTCCTGATGTATAGAAACCTGGCACATCACAGCTATAGAACCACACTTTCTGGGCACAGCGTTTGGATGGGGTCAGTGGGAGTTATCCTATATGTCCCAGGGCCCTGGCTGCTTTACATATCGGTACAATCTGCCACCCAGCCTTTTTAGAACACACAGCCCCCATAGGAGTATATTTGAGCAAAGCAATAGTCAGTTTTCCTGTTCTATCCCTCCACAAACACGATGCCACGCCAGGATTCAATTTAATAGAGTCAAAGCTTATGGCATTGTTTTTCTTCCCAAATAGTGCTAGATTTTTATGATGTCTAATACAACCAGTGACTAGATATTTACAAGTAACACTGAGGTTTAAAGTAGACATTCAGACATTGCCATAAAGCAAATCAAACTCAGATGGTTTGGGCAGTTGAAATGTGGTTTTCCACAAAAAAAATTGAACCCTCCACCCCTCCAAAAACCTTTTCTTTGTTCAATGTTCTTTCATTTTTCACCCACAGAAAACAGATACTCCGCCCCCACCCCACATTTTTGTTTTACTTCCTCCTACTTTTTTTTGTTATCCCCACTGGAAAAGGGGGATGGAAAAAAGGAAAAGAAATGTGGGGAGAAACCCCCAAATACTAAAACCCCCAAACCTATTTTTTATTTTTTGTTGAATCAAAAACCAATTTTTTGGGGAATGGAGCAGAGATTTTCTGTGAAATTTTTCATTTGGTTGGAAAAATTGGACTGCCTTGAGACTCAGTGAGCACTTGCTCATGGTTCCTTCCTTTCTGAAGGTTATCACACTTTGTGACTAGAATGAGAACCCGGACCAGAGTCTACACCAGAGGTTGGCCTAAGCTTTCCCTGATTTCAATAGGACGACGAGCAGGATATTCTCTTAGACTTTTCTGGCTTTTTAATCCACATCCGCCAGTTCTAAGGATGCAGCAACTCAATGCATGGAATTCCAAAATACTATGGGCTTCCTTGGGAGTGCTGCACCTACAACACCTGCCGAATTGAACCCTGAACCTCAATGTTGTTTTAAATATAAGGTCTTGATTGATCAGTAACTCCATGATGGCGGCCATCAAAATGTCAATATGTCCATTACAATGAATACATCATGAATCAAATTCATTCCAGCTGTGGAGCTGATATCTGCTCTCATTGAACCTCTCCAATGCCAGACTGGCTAGAAGGCCATGATAGCCCCCCACAGAAGTTAGATAAGTCTGGGGGGGGGCAGTACCCTAACATTTAGCTGTCAGGGGCTGTTTGGCAGCCAGGAATAGCCTAGATAGAGTGTCATCCTACTCATGTCCTTTTTATCCTCCACCATGGTCTGTGCACTGGGAGATCCTTTTGGGGGAGAGTTGTCTATGCCAACTCCACACCTTTAGGGAATTCCACCTACATAGAGAGGGGATGCCCTGGGCAGGGGCTCTTATAATCCCTTGATGCTCACTCCAGGGAACTGCGGGGCATTGATGAACTGGGCCCAATGTTAGTTGCTCAGTTTCAGGGCCCAGGTCAGCTTCCAATATCTCCAGCACACCTTGGGTGCTGGACTGGGCACGAAATGAAGAAGTTAAATACCCCAGTGTCTGAAACACCAAGATGCATTTATATATTTACTAGCCCCTCAAAGAGTTAATACAGCTGGTAGTAGATGTGTCAGCAGCACCAGGATTAGGGGAAATATTCATTGTAATTGCTCCTCACTACAGCCTCATTTCAGGAAGAAAAGGAGTTTGAAATAAACTGCTATTGTAAGAGGCTATTCAGTGGGAGTGAAAGAGCTAATTTTGTGAGACAAGTAGCTGTCTCATCACTAGACTTTTTGTGTTTTATTTCATCTTGGCTTTTTGTATTCCTCTTCCTCCCGCTCCCCTTCCCCAAGTTTGACAAAAGCAACAAAAAAATTCCCAGTTCAGTTCCTTCCGGAATAAACATGCAGGCTCTACCTGAGCTGCGTCTATTCATCACAGAGCTTTGGAAGGGATGAAAACTATAGTCGCCTCTGGAGACAATGACAATACCTACAATTTGTCCTGCCAGTTATCAGCAAGAGATGTCACTGTTCAATGTCCTTTAAGTTTCAAGGATAAACAATATCTTCAAAAAGTAAAGGGGTAGTCCCCATCTCATCCGTTCTGTGATTCAGACAGACAGATAGCTAGAGAGACAGAGATCGCTAGATACAACTTACATGGCCCTGGTGACCATCACAGAAACAACACTTCCCAAATTGTAATATGAACTGCAAAACATCTGCATTGACTTGGTGCTGTATTCTTGGAAGTCACTAACGCCCAGATCCTCCGAAGGAATTTAGGTGCCTCCTAGTGAATTTAATAGGAGTTAGACACCTAACCACCTTTTGAGGATCTGGACCGAAACTGGGCTCATACCATCACAGTAACTAACAGATTTGAGGCCTCTAGTAAAGCACATACTTAAGTGCAGTCTGAGGTTAAGGGTTTTTTCTGGACTTCAGCAAGGGCCTCAGTATTTTCTTGAATCTAGACCAGCATGAATAATTCACAGGGAACAAAATCACCTGGCAGATTCTTTTCCTTTTTGTGACATTTTAAAATTGAAGAAATGAAGCTTATGCTGAAATAAACTAGTTAGTCTCTAAGGTGCTACAAGTATTCCTCGCTTTCTTTACGGATACAGACTAACGTGGCTGCTATTCTTGAACCTTTAAAATTGAAGTAAGTATAGACACTCGTGAAAGATGGGAACTGCAAAGCAGCCCTTAACAAAGTGCAGTGTGGAGTCTAGGGAGGAATACAGAGCCGATACATTTTAATTTGAAGATTATACTAATACGATGAGAAAATAACAATATTTAGGCTCCAATCCTGCAAACACTTTAGCACATAATGAGCTCATTGCCCCATTGAACTTACAGTGCAGTTCAACAAGTGTATGCAGGATCTGGGCCTTACTGATTTATATGGACTGAGTATTTCACATAAACTTGATTTAAAAGATTGAGATTGCAGACCCGCCCTCTGCTCATGAAATGTCCCTGGACAGATCACACAGTTTTCTCACATGTATTTATCATTTAAATGAATGGAACTTTTTGCTGTTTTTTTCCCCCTCATGTATGAGCTGAGCCAGATTGATTGTTTGATTGAAGCAGCTTGCTCAGAACCCTACAAGACTGAGCCCTAAATTCATTAGCTCCTTTAAGAGTTGCTAGGGTTTAAATTCACTCTAACGGTAAGACAATTATATCTGCACATTATTAACCAATTAGTATACCGGTACCTAACTTCACAAGGCCATGATGAGAATGGTTAAATATCCAGGCTTTGGAGTCTATTGGTCAGATTTTTAATTACACTGGGCTCTTCCACATCACTTTTCCAGTGTAAAGGGGCCTTAAAATGGGAGTAAATTACCCTTCTACTCTGAGGGCCTTCCTACTTCTAGAGCTAGAATAAATAAAAATTGGGCCCTATATTTTCTTTAGTATTACTGTGCAGCAGCTGAAGACTGAGAAAGTAACGCCAGCCAGCATTGTATTAGACTAATTGTATTAGACTAATAGCAAACAATTATTCCTCTCAACTAGGTGCGCATATACCAGTCTCAAGACAGCACCTTTCATTCTTTTCCATCCAGAAATGAATTGCAGGTGTATTGTTATTAACCGGCTATTATTTTACAGCACACATGCGTGCAGCTCCAGCTGAATTCTAAGGGAACCGGAGGTCTGCATCTGAGGGCAGAATTTCACTCTAGATTGGGGGGTAACTTGATGCCAATGTGCATTTACTAATGGGATTGACAAGGTGATGAATTACAGAAAATTTTGGGTACCATTTTCACAGTGAGGCTGCAATTTTCTAATGGCTTCCCCAGAGAGATTCCTCCCCATCTGGAGATATTTAAACAATTACCTGAGGTGAGGGAGGTTTAGTGCTGTTAGCACTTGGTTTTCACTTCACCTTAGAGGAGATGCTGGGTCACATTCTGTACTAACACACACTCCGTGCAAGCCCAGTGAACTCGATGGGAAGGCGGAGGACAGAAGTTGGCCTGTAATGACTGACTTTTGGGGGTTTGGAAAGAGCTGCAGAGAAACTGAGCCCTTTGATTCCTAGGGGACCAAGGGCCCTCCTTTTATTGGTTTTAGTTCAGGCATGTTCACACCCTTCAATGCTTTGCTTTGAGTTACAGGTTCAAACAACCCTAAAAACTCTAAACAAAATTCAGGCAGTGTAGCGCAGTTTTGCTCAGGATCAGAACTCTGTCATAGAATCATAAAATAGCAGGGCTGGGAGGGACCTCTGGAGGTTATCTAGTCCAACCCCCTGCTCAAAGCAGGACCAATCCCCAACTACCGTATTTTTCGCCCTATAAGACGCACTTTTTCTTCCCCAAAACGGGGGGGGGGAAAGTTGGTGCGTCTTATAGGGCAAATGTGCGCCCCGGTTCCCCCCTCCCCGCCGCGGGCGGGCTGCCGGGAGCGTCCCGGTTCCCCCCCTCCCCACCGCGGGCGGGCTGCCGAGGTTCCCCCCTCCCCGCCGTGGGCGGGCTGCCGGGAGCGTCCCGGTTCCCCCCTCCCCACCGCGGGCGGGCTGCCGAGGTTCCCCCCTCCCCGCCGTGGGCGGGCTGCCGGGAGCGTCCCGGTTCCCCCCTCCCCGCCGCGGGCGGGCTGCCGGGAGCGCTCCCGGCAGCCCGCCCACAGCGGGGAGGGGGGAACCGGGACGCTCCCGGCAGCCCGCCCGCGCGGCGGGGACGGGAGAGCGAGGCGCTTTTTTTTTTTTTTTTTTGGTCCGGCTTTTTTATCAAAAAATGAGGGAGCGTCTTCTAGGCCGGAGCGTCCTATAGGACGAAAAATACGGTAAGTCATCCAGGAGCGCTTGGAACTTGTGGAATGAATCTGATGTGGTTTCAGATTTAGCAAAGGAATCTGTGAATAGCTCTAGAGATTCATACTCTACCTCTTTCTTCACTACAGTCCCCATAGCGTCTCCGTCAACTTTCTGACATAGGCCCTGATCCAGCAAGGCACCTGGGCACATGCCGGATTTTAAGACCATGGGTAACCCCACTAAAGTCAATGGAGCTGCTGACACACTGAAAGTGAGGCTAGCACTTAAGTGCCTGGCTGAACCCAGGCAATGGGGATTGCTTACATTGTGGAAGGGTTTGGGGGTTCCCTAGATTGTCTGCCATACATGAGACCTGATCTGGAGCCTATTGAAGTCAATGGGAGGTTTTCCATCTCCTGCAATAGACTCCGGATCGGGCCCATGGTGCACGAGGTTCGGCATATAGGTGTGTGTTGTCCCCAAGTCTAAGCAATGCCTCCCTCCCCATGTACAGTTTCATGTGCAAGTTAGTCTATTCTTAGGAGGAATACAAGGTGTGAAGGAGAGGGCTGTGTGCAGGCTTGTCTTAACCAAGATACGAGTACACCACTGTGCTGTCTTTGCAGCAGATTGGTACATCCAAATGGGGGGGAGGCGGGGGGGGGGGCTGGGGAGGAGGTTTGGGTTGTTACTTCCATTTCCAGGCGCCAGCCAGAATTTAGGTGTATTTTTTTAATGTAAAATGATTGCAGCAAAACTGTGGCAAGACCAACGTATTGTAAAGCTTAAGGGGGTGGCCATGTTTCTCACTCATCTTACAGGGACACTGGGCCTCATTCTGCTATCAGTTACACCCGTTCAATTCCAGAGTCACGGAGGACAGCATTTAGCATGCCGGGTGGTATGATTACAATGCCGTTAGATGACTGGCCAGAATGGTTTGGTGCAAGCCTGATTCAAAGTTGGCAATCGGATTGTCTGTTTGCTTGTGAAGCTCCAAGCACATCTTGGGCACTGCATAAAGAAGAACTGCCCCCAGTTTCTACATGATAAAAAGCTCTGCAAATTGAAAGCAAAAGTCAGTTGCTACCGTATTAGGTTGTTCCAAATTCCCCCAATACATCTGCAGACAAAAAAAGGGCAAAAGCTCAGTTATGAAGCAGATTCAAGCCTTTAGAAAGCTTGTTTACAAAGCCATGGTCTCCACAGCCCAAGTCAATGAAAAGAGGATGCCAAAAGCACAAAATTATGATGTGTCCATTTATCTGCCCAGCAAACAGCTGCATGCAATGGGCCCTCCAAGCAGAGAACTCACAGATTTCAGAGCCTGAAATGAGAGCAAACAAGGAACAGCGGAGACACAGATACTGAAATGTGCTAACAAGAGCGAGGAAACTGTTACACCATCCCACAGTCAGATATTCAATCTGGTGAAAACAAGTCCTTAGAAGGATTGGAGAGGGCGAAAAGCTGCAGAAGGTCTATGGGAGCTTTTGGGGGATTAGACAAAAAATGAGCGAGGGCTGAATTGTTACATTTGGGTGACTAAGGTTGGTTGGTTAACCATGGAGTTAGTGTGTGGAGTGATTTTTCAAAGGTGCTGAGTGAGGAGAGCTGTGGCTGTCCAGGCATTCTGGAAATGACGTCGCCTACTATTTTACATGGTGACATACGGATTTCAATATTTAACTTTCGACGGCTGAGCTGGAACATTGTCACCTGAGCTTTGGCAAGTTCAGATTTCTTCTCTCACTGCAGGAAGCAAGATCACAGCATCCCATTCATTTCTCTGGCACTTCCTCCAGGTCCCCATCCATCTCTGAACAGGACTCCTTTGCTCTCCTGTTTTTCAGAACGTTGCCCTGTATTTGCAGCAGCCAGTGCTCCTGGCTGAACATCCCTCAGCTCTTTTACTAAACCCAGATGTCTGGACGCCTGTCCGAAGCTTTTTCTAATGTCTGTATCTGAACTCTGTTCCCCCTGCCTAGCCTTCTGCAGGGATGTTTTCCTTCCTTTGAGGAGGGCACCTGGTGCATGTTGTGGCGGTTCTGATGCACTCCTCCTCTTTTCCCCACTGATCATAGTTATCATTGGGCTAGACTGAGCCTTTAGGTTAGATGCCTTCAAGTCTGCAGAGCCTGACGAAATAAATCCTAGAGTACATAAGAAACTGGCTGAAGAGATCTCTGAGCCATTAATGATTATCTTTGAGAGCTCATGGAGGATGGGAGAGATCCCAGACGACAGGAAAAGGGCAAATATGGTGCTTATGTATGAAAAGGGGGAAAAGGACATCTCAAAGAGTTACAGACCAGACAGCTTAATTTATGTACCAAGAAAGATAATGGAGCAAATAATCAACCATCAATTAATAAGCACCTAGAAGATAATGAGGTGATAAGTAATACTCAATATGAATTTGTCAAGAACAAATAATGTCAAACCAACCTAATATCCTTCTTTAACAGGTTAATAAGGAAAGGGGGCAAGCAGTAGATATATCTTGACTGTAGGTTTTTGATAGTGTTTCACATGACCTTCTCATAAGAAAACTAAATACAGTGTAGACAAATTTACTAAAAAGTGGCTGGAAAACCATACTCAGAAAGTAGTTATCAACGGTTCACAGTCAAGCTGGAAGGGCATATCAAGTGGGGTCTCACAGGGATCTGTCTTGGGTTTGGTTCTATTCAATATCTTCATAAATGATTTGGATAATGGCACGGAGAGTACATGTATAAAATTTGAGGTAATACGAAGCCGGGAGGGATTGGAAGCGCGTTGAAGGATAGGATTACACCTGAAAATGATTTTGACAAACTGGAGAAACTAAATAAACCGAATACTGAAATAAACAGGATGAAATCCAGTAAAGATAAATGAAAAGTACTCTACATAGGAAGGAACAATCAATTACACAAATACAAAATGGGAAATGACTGCCTAGAAAGGAGTACTACAGAAAAGGATCTGGGGGTTAGAGTGGATCACAAATATGAGCTAACTGTGAAATATTGTTGCAAAAAAACGGACATCACCCTGGGTTGTATTAGCAGATGTTTTGTAAAAAAGACAGAAGAAGTAATTCTTCCACTCTTCTCAGCACTGAAAAGGCCTCGACTGGCACTCACTGTCCAATTCTGGGCACCCAATTTCATGAAAGATGTGGACAAACTGGAGAAAGTCCAGGAAAGAGCAAAAAAATAAATAAATACATTAAAGGTCTAGAAAACATGACCTACGAGGAAAAGATGGAAAAAAATGGTTTGTTTAGTCTGGAAAAGAGAAGACTGAAAGAGGATATTGGAATAGTCTTCAAGCATGTAAAAAGATTGTTATAATGAGGAGGGTGATAAATTGTTCTCCTTATCCACCGCGGACAAGACAAGAAGTGCATGAGCTTAAATTGAAGCAAGGGTAGTTCAGGTTAGACATTAGGAAAAACTTCCTAACTATCAGGGTAATTAAACACTGGAACAAATTTCCTAGGGAAGCTGTGGAATCTTCTTCATTGGAGGTTTTTAAGAACAAGTTAGAGAAACACTGGTCAGAGTCTGTCTAGATAATACTTAGCTCTGCCTCAGTGCTGGGGACTGGACTAGATGACCCACTGAAGTCCCTTCCAGTTCTACATTTCTATGATTTTGTGCTTTAGTCGAACCCACATTATTGGGCTCAGTATAGGAGTAACTGGATGAAATTTAATGGTCTAGCTATAAAGTCAGACTGGGTGAGCTAATGATTTCCTTTAGTCTTAAACTCTGTGAACATTCAGTCCAGATCTCTGACCTGACTGGATCCAGAGGAAATATAATGAAAACTAATTTTCTGAATTGTGATCTTGCTGGCACAACAAATTTTAAATTCTCATTCAGTTGTTATGTACAATTTGCTCTTCTCTGTTTACTGAGACACCAACATTAATATTTTTCTTCCTGTCTTCCTGGCACCCATACAATAAAAATCAATGTTCTACTTAGGAAAATTGTTCAGCGGGTATTAATTTTGCTCCATACAGCTCCATATCAATTTTGTGCTTTTTCAGTTGCAAATTGAAATCCAGTTGTAAAGAGTTATTGTTGTAATCATAGTTAAGTCTACCGAGATCTTGAAAAAAAAATTGAATTACAATAATACAAACACAAATGCATAAAGTGTTGAATGCAAAATTGGAGAGGGTGCAGAGAGAGACAAAATCAAACTAATTCTGTATTAAGGCTGCTCATTTTCCAGTTTGGCTCTTTGTCATGTAAACCATGCTGTGCCAGAAGAGAGGCATGAGCTCTAATGTAATCATTACTGAGCACAGCCGACAGGCCTAAGCCAAAGCCCATTGAAGTCAGTAGGGGTATTTCTACTAAGTTCAATGAGCTTTGTTTCAGGCCCAATGGAAACAGCACACATAATGGTCAGACCCCTACTGGAGCTGCTCCTTGAAGGACGCTCACCAGGCTGCTCTGTTGGGATCTGTGGTCTTTTAGGATCCACTTTGGTCTGGGTAGGGTCAAAGCACTCTCTTCTTCTACGGCATTTAGGCTTACTCCTTGGACATAGACTGGGAGCTCTTCTGAGAAGTGGGACCCCACTGTACATAAGCCCTAGACTCCCAGACTAGTGCTGACGTCCCCTGTGATTCTGCAGTATCTTTAACACACCCACCCTTTCCCAGAACTTCACCCAGTGGGCACTCTGGTTTATAGTTTACTCACTTCAAGGTCATAGGATATTTGAAGCACACAACCAGGGCTGGCTCCAGGCACCAGCCCTCCAAGTGCATGCCTGGGGCGGCAAGCCTTTCAGGTACAACAATGAAGAAGCTAGACAGTGCTAATGGCCCATCAGAGAAGACAATGGACCATGGAAAGAGCTTGTCCTCACCTGGAAACACCTAAGGAACAAAGACTCAACTGGGGGAAGTGCTGGTCCCAGGCTAAATGAATTTCTACCCTGTGTATGGAAGCTTGATGGGCTTCTTGTACTGTTTACAGGGTGAGACTCTGTTTGATTCAAATCCCGTCTAGTGTATTAGATTTAGACTTCATTTTTGTTAATTTACGAGGTAATCTGCTTTGATCTGTTTGCTCTCACTTATAATCAATTAATGTCTATCTTTCTTTAGTTAATAAACTTGTTTTGTTTTATCTTAACCACTGTGGTTTTGAGTGGGAAAAAACTCAACTCAGTTAACATCGCTTGTTGCAGATCTTTCCCAGATCGAGGGGGAAGCGGTCTAATTTAATGAGCTTGCACCATTCAGATCCCTGTGCAGTGCAATTTGGCATCATTCTAGGTTTCTACTCCAATAGGGGTGTAAGGCTGGGGATCTGGGAAATTGGCTCGCCTCCATTGTTAGTCCATGAGTGGCTAAGGTAAAGCACTCAGGTAACTTAGTTGGGTGGTGCCATCTGCTGTCGTGTTGGGTGATAACAGGGTCTGGAGGAGCTGGCTTCTTATCCCTGGCAGAGCAGTGTGGAAGGCCAACCCAGCTGAATGGATTGGGGGCACAGCTGCGACAGGTGACTACAGATTCACTCACAGTTTCTCTCCTCCTGGCTGGGAACAAGGAAACAGAGAACGGTCAGAGAGTCCCACTACTCAGATAAGAATCCTCTCTTCTCTTGGTCTCCAGCATGATGTTTTCCCTATGCGTTGCCAAATTAGGGTGAAATTTTTACAGGACTGGCAAAAGGAACACCCCTGACAGACGGGTGACCCTCCTCTTAAATTTGAAGTTTCTGCTTCACAGCATGTGGACACTACAGCTTCCCATAAAAATGGTTATAAGATCTTTTTTTTTAATGGGCATAAAAAGGTATTTTCCCTAATCTCATTCTCAGGAACAGTTGAACCATTTTTCCTAAAATTAAAAATAAATAAATAGATCGCCCGAGGCAGATGCTTGGCATGGAAAATTTTAGTCTGGACAGTTAGAGTTTAGAAAAGATATAAACAACTGAAAACAGAGTCTTATAAGGGCCATGTAGACGTGTTCGTTCTTGCCCGGGGCGCCTCCTGCTGGGTTTGTGGGGGAATTAGCGTCTACCCAGCATCGGGAGCGCCCCCTACCGGGTGATCTCCACGTCTTCCCGGGTCCCAGTCGGTGTTGCGTCACCCTGACCAGGCACCCCGTCTTCCTCGGTTGGTTTTAACCTGGGCTTTCCTCTTGTCCCAGTAGCCAGCAATTACACAGGCTTTCTCTAGGCTGGGCTTGGTCTGGGTTTGTTCTGTCCCAGCAGCCAGCAATTACACAGTCTTTCTCTAGGCTGGGCTGAGTCTGGGTTTGTTCTGTCCCAGCAGCCCCAGTGGTAACAAGCCCCCTCTCACTCACCCCTCCGGCGGCTGTCCTCAGGGTCCCTGGCCCTCGGGGGCCCAGTCCATGCCCAGCTCCTCCGGGTAGGTGGCTGCTGGAACTCCTGGCCAGTCGTCTGGGGTCGCGGGGTCTGTTGCAGCGGGTCCGGTTAGGTCGCTTCCAGCGGCCTCGGGGTCCACGACCATCGGGGTCGGGGTCCCTGCGTCCCCTGCTGCAGGAGGTTCGGTCTCCGGGGTTCCGGGGTCATCGCTCCCGGCCTCCCGGTGTGCGGTGGCTGGGGTGCTTGGCCCCTCGAGCCTGGTCTCCTCTTCCGTGCCCCTGCTCTGGTCTCCCTCGCTCCAGGGGGGCAGCCAGTCTTTCCCGGGAGAGCCCTCCATCCGCCTCTCTCCCCCTCCCGGCGACCGGCCCCGCCCTTTGTACATCCGGGTTGCCGGGTGTACTTCCGGGGCGGGGGGGCGTGGTCGCGGAGGCTCCGTCGTCCGGTCCCCCTCGTCGGCGGGTGGGTTCTCCTTTTCGTAGCGGACCCATCCGGGTCCGCTACAGGCCAATATTGGGCAACCTTAACTACAGGCAGTACGACCAGTTCTGCCTATCATATCTTGATAGCCTGTTTATTATTTTCTAATGAGAGCAAGTGTGTGTGTGTGTGTGCACGCATGTGTGTGCAGGTGTGCGCGCCTAGACAGAATCCATAAATTAAGGGTTTTAAAAAAAGACAGTGTCTTTTCTGTGTCAGATACAGCAATGACCCACATTTTGAAGCTATGAATGATTCCTTTTACCACCGAATCAGTCCTTATTTTTAGGGTCAGTAGCTGGGGAAGTCGTTCCCTGATTGTATACGTACAATATTGAAAGTAGTACGAAAGTAACTTTAAGGCCCTGGCGTTTACAGTCAGATGCTGATTTGATAGACAGTTAATGTGACACAGAAAATGTATTTAAGACTACAGTATGCACACTGTTATTTTCTCTGTCAGCTGCAGACCGTGGTAAACTAAGAGTATTTATTCCTAACAGACAGGAGAAATCTCCAGGCATGAAAACCCCATGAATTTTGCAGCCTTTTACAGATTTTGCTGTTTTTTCAAAATTTGAGCTTTCATTAGGGCCCCAAACGCAGCTGCCAGGTACTCATTAACCTGTTTAATTTCCTCTGCAGAACACAGACGAAAGCAAAATAGCACCAGTCAAGGTGAAAATTCTTGATCACTCATCTAAATGGTGCTAACTTTAAAACCTGGCATTGACCATTTAAATGCTAAAAGATTGGAGCCATTTCGTCTATGTAAGTGGAACTTGGCTTTCACGATTGAAAATGAATAACAAGTTATTTCTGTTAACCTACAAGACATGGACCAATTTTCAAACCAAGGTACCTGTATCTGAACACCTAAATCCATAGTTAAGCTCAGCGCTGAACATCTGCAGCTCCAGAGAAAATCAATGGGAGATGCTGGGTGCTCGGTGCTTCTGTAAATCAGGCCACTTATTTGGTTTTGGATTTAACTGTCCAACTTTTGACACTTAGGTTTTAAAATGTCCCTCTATTTTTAGGCACCTAAATGCCCATTTATTCAAATGTTGGTTGATCTCAGACATCTTGTGGCCAATAATAGTAATAATAGTGGATAAAATTAAACATGTGCATAAATCCTAGCAGAACCAGAGCCTTAGACTGATAAACTCTTTGGGCAGGAAGCATCCGTTAGTTAGGTGAATACAGCACCTCACACAATGGGGCTTTGATCCCAGATGGGGACCTCTAGTGCTTACCACTATACAAATAATAAACAACAACAATAATAGCCATTGTATAGACAGAGAGGGACTCTGCTTCTTTGTTTTCCAAGTATATGAGGTGTCTATCTTGCCTGAGAGCGGTGATTGTAATAGTTTAAAAACTTACATCTATGCAATGTTAGAAAAGGTGTGAGCCGGAACTGCTGTAAGGAAGTATTGCTCTATGAACAGAACCGACCAGCCAAAATCAGGACTAGAGTCTGGAGAAGTTGTCAAAAACCAGAGGTGCACATTAAATTACTCCCTCCCCACAAAATAGAAAAGCATCAAGATTTCCAGCTTAAATTACCATCATATTCTAGACATCTACCACCTACCAAGTCTAAACAATGACGACAAAAAGTGAAGCAAGCTGAACAGCCAGAAAATGACTGAAATGATGAAGAGCCAACATCTACTGAGGAAAAAAGATGTAGCTTTTCTTTTCTCCCTCCCTTTCTCCTATAGAGACACAATGACAAGGTTGTCACTGCCTCTGTTGCTTTGAGGACACTTGAATTGTTATGACGAGAGGCGTGCAACTGGAAAGCACTCATTTCAAAGCGTGTCAGTGGGAATGCATGGGAGGGGATCTCAGTTTTCTGTCCAGGAAAAAGAGGCATCTTCACCGATTTTGTTCTGTTTTCTTTTGTCTCCCTCAGTTCAGACTCTCCTGGTGCACTGCTGCTGTGCTCATGCTAGTCTAAATAAAATCTAAGTCTAGGAGGGAAAGGGTGTTTCCTTCCTGTCATCTTGGATTTGTGTTGTGGCTGGCACCACCTTGATAGATAGTGACAGTTCTGCACTGGGCTTCGGCAGAGACTTTGAATTTCCCACTGAACCCCCTGCCCAAAATAAAATTAAATTGAAAGGAAAAAAATCAGAGTTTCCAGCTTTTATTTGAATTTTCTTGTGTATCAGAAAACAATGGAGCAAAACAAGAGGAGAGATCCCGACAAGGCAGACACGTCTCAACCTTGCTTTACAATCGGGGCACGTTTGCCACGCTGACAGAGCTGTGCATTTGTGAGCATCTCCTCCCCTCCATTCCAGCTAGAAGAACCAGGCTTTGACTCCTGGAGAAGACTTGCTGACCTCCCTCACACCCAGTTGATTTGGGAGCATTTGAGAGATGGAACGTGTCAAGGAAAGCTCTCTCCACCATATGAAGAATACGTCACTTCCCACACTCCTGTAACACAGTCCACAAGCTACAGAAATGAAGCATCATATCAATAAAGGGCATAGAGTGAGCTTTTGAATGGAGTATCACTCCTGGGAGGGTAAAGTTTCCTTTCCTTTCAGGTCCGTACGGGTGCACCAGTGTGACTGAAAGAAGGAAATAGATCTTTGAAGTCTCTTCCTGGCAGGATGGACCCGGCCCTGTGGTCCAGTGTTTTGTAGATTTAAACAATTCCAGCTTTTGGCCACACAAGTGGATGAACTTTAGTGCTGGGCAAAGTGATTCTCACCCTTAGCGCTTGTACAATCAGTTCGGAAATAACTTGAGAATCCATTTGGAAGAAAAGCCCTAATGATAAATGGAGCATTAATTAGGGCAAAATTTGGCATATCATTAAAATTCATTATCATTGTAGATAGTGCAAACTGATGTCTGTGTGATATTGGATTGCACTCAAAGGCTTCACGGAATCATAGAATATCAGGGTTGGAAGGGCCCTCAGGAGATCAACTAGTCCATCCCCCTGCTCAAAGCAGGACCAACCCCAACAAAATCATCCAGCCAGGGCTTCCCACCCTCCTAGTGAAAACGAATTTTTCTAATATCCAACCTGAACCTCCCCCACTGCAACTTGAGACCATTGCTCCTTGTTCTGTCATCTGGTACCACTGAGAACAGTCTAGCTCCATCCTCTTTGGAACCCCATTTCAGGTAGTTGAAAGCAGCTATCAACTCCTCCCTCATTCTTCTCTTTGGCAGACTAAATAATCCCAGTTCTCTCAGCCTCTCCTCATAAGTCATGTTTTCCGTTCCCCTAATCGTTTGTTGTTGCCCTCCACTGGACTCTTTAAATTTTTTCCACATCCTTCTTGTAGTGTGGGCCCCCAAACTGGACACAGTACTCCAGTTGAGGGCTCACCAGTGCCAAAGAGAAGAGAATGATCACATCCTTCGATCTGCTGGCAATGCTCCCACCGTTAGCCTTCTTGGAAACAAGGGCACACTGTTGACTCATATCGAGCTTCTTGTCTACTGTAACCTCCAGGTCATTTTCTGCAGAACTGCTGCCAAGCCACTCGGTCCCTAGTCTGTAGCAGTGCATGGGATTCTTCCATCCTAAGTGCAGGACTCTGCACTTGTCGTTGTTGAACCTCATCACATTTCTTTTGGCCCAGTCCTCTAATTTGTCTAGGTCCCTCTGTATCCTATCCCTACCCTCCAGCGTATCTACCACTCCTCCCAGTTTAGTGTCATCTGCAAACTTGCTGAGGGTGCAGAAACACAGTCTGGTACCGGTTACTCAGATGCCAATGTATAACTAAAAGATCCATGCCATCGCTATGAAGGAGGCAAAGAGAGTCTGAGTCTCTTCTACCCCGAAGGCAGCAAACTCACGTTCAACAGAGATAAATCACGATAGAAGCTCAAATTGGGAAATATTTTGAAATTCTCTGTGATGAAAAGTGCTGTTTAATTTGTTATACTCTTTTCTAGGATTTGTAAATAGGGCACCTACCTGAGCATTTTGATATTAGTCACACGTGGGAATGAAGCTTTACTATAGGGTTTTAAATGACACTCATGTATGTTCAGATGCACATACATACACCCCTCCCCTGCAGAACTGCATATAGCATCTTGGTTTTATTCACCCCTGTTTTGTATCTCAGTGTTAACAACAAATTGACTCCCAATTATTATCATGCTGACAAACTTCCCTAAATTACACCTTTAGCCATTTTTATGACAATGCTGACAGTGTTATTACTGACTTGAAGAGAACACCCTGCTCAACAGTATTTTTTTGTTCTTAGCACAAAACAAAGGCAAAATTTAAAAAGAAATAACAGAGCTTTTTGCACATCTCTTTGGTTAATGTGCATTTTATGCAAATGCCTCATAGTTTTCTACTGTAATGGTCCCATTAAACTCCTTGAGATTATTTGTAAGAGAAAATGTTACCTTGAGATTAAGACATAAAGTACTAAGTGCATTTTTAGGAACAGAGGAGATTTCTCTGTAAAGAAGTTAATGTTCCAAAGAAAGCTTTGTTTATTCGAAAGGTTTTATGGCTCTGCTGTTTTCTTCACTCAGCACCTTAATTCTCACAAACCATAAGGCTGTCCAGATGTTTAAAATAAAAAGCCCATTTGGGTATTATCAGAGATTACTGAGAAAAGATATACAGACATGATGTTTAGCTATGCAACATAAATCCCCAGAGTATATGCTACCCAATAAACCTTATATCCTAGCCCTGCTGAAAGACTAACTCATAAATCATAAAAACTAGACAAAAGTTCCTGGATACAATTTACCTCTAGCCAGCTGCCATTAAAAAAAAAATCTACTAGCCAAAGTGATAATCTTTTCTCACTGAAGTATTATTGGGAAATATGCTTACTAGTGGCAGATATGCCTGTACCCTATCCAGATGCAATTTTCAGATGCTTTTGCTGCTTGTAATGTCTTGAGAATAGGGTTGTTTAGTGTCTGAAATACCTGCATTCTCCTTATTACCTGAACCTTTCATCTGCACTCCTCTAGGGCTACCTAATATGCTCACCATAGCAATTATTGTTCTGCTTCAGCTAGCCTGGCCCACTTGCAGAGTTTCATTTGCTGTCAAACAGTCACAAATTACAGCTTTTGCTGCAGACTACCTCTAGTTTAAAGTATCTGTTTGTGCCTGCTGAACTGGAGAACGAACGCAATGACGAATCAATATGCCTTTGCGATAATCCATCACTAGCTGATTCTCCAAAGAATGCAGCACAGTAGTAGTTTGCTGGCATTTCCTTTCATTTTAATTTGCTTATGATATTTTTGGAAATTGTTTGATCTATGAGACTTTGTTTTCATGGTAGGGGTTTGCCCTCACTTTTCTTCCCTGTCCTTGCAGAGATCTTAAAAAGGGAGATATTTTTAATTTTTATTTTGCACAGACAACTCTTAAGGCCAGTGGATATAAATCAGCATTGCTGTGTTGTGGAGGCTGTTTTCCACCGGCTTATTATCTAGCCCAATATTTCTACACACCTACAAAAACTTAGAGTATGTCTACATTACAGCAGCCCTGTTAGGTGGTTCAGTTGTGCCACTGTGGTGTAGGACACTTCCTACATCGGCAGAGGAGGTTTTTCCATCCAGGAAGGTAATCTGTCTGTCTGAGAGGCAGCAGCTAAACTGACAGAAGAACTCTTCCATTGACCTAGCAATATCCGCAGTGGGGGTTAGGTCAACCTAAGTACATCACACAAGGCATGACATTTTTCAGAGCCCCGAACTAGAAGTTTTCAACTGTGTTCTGACACATGCCTATTGATTTCCAGTTCACGTGTGACAACTAACACAATTATAAATTCTAATACAGAAACTTTCTTCGTTCCTAGTCTAGTTCAACGCTAGGCTTGTCAAGGGTCTACATTAGAATGGACAGTTCTGTTAGCCAAAGACTAGGATCCTATTAGGCTAGGCACCATACCAAGACAGAACAAAAAGAAGATTCCTACTCCCATGGGTTTACCATGTAAGTATAAGACAAGAAACAACAGATAAATTGTCACGGTACTGAAATAATTTGGTACCGTGTAGATCACTGGGGTACGAAATATGATGTGAAGGGGGTCATAACAGGTGTCTTATGTGTGTATCTATTCCATATGTGTGTATCTATTCCATATGTGTGTATCTATTTTGTAACTGAAGTTATGGGTGCCTGTACTTCAATCTTAGGCTTAGCTCAGAAATCTCAGACAGGCTGGTGCTAACTCGAACCCATTAAAGGGCCATCAACTGCACAATGAACTCTGTCCACACCCAAGAAACTCCCCAGGGATGGAACATGCCTGGGCAGAAACTAAATCCTGGAGAGTCTGGTGATTGGACCATGAATCCTGGAGAGTCTGGTGATTGGACCATGTGGCTAGGAACCTCCATTTGGCAACCAGACTCTAGGAGGAAGTCTATAAAGCCTGGGAGAGATGTCTCCATTTTCGTTTTCTACCTCCAGCCTTCAGCCTGCCTTGTTTCCAGCTTTGGATGGAACTTTGCTACTCAGGGGAACTCTGGACTAAGGTGCTGACCCATCTCGGCAGGGGATGCTTTCCAAAGACTTTGATTGAAACCTGCCGTTTATTCTACAGCTGCAAGACTGAACCAAGAGATGTGCCATTACTGCATGTAATTGATTTCTTTTAACCTTTCCTAACCCTCACCTATACCTTTTTCCTTATACAATAAACCTTTAGATTTTAGATTCTAAAGGATTGGCAACAGCGTGATTTGTGGGAAGATCTGATTTGTATATTGACCTGGGTCTGGGGCCTGATTGCTTGGAATTGGGGAGAACCGTTTTCTTTATTTGGGGGATTGGTTTTTATAACCATTGGTCCCCAGGACAGGTGGCTGCTGGTGGTGATACTGGGAATCTGGAGTGTCTTAAGGGGATTGCTTGTGTGACTTGTGGTTAGCCAGTGGGGTGAAACCAAAGTCTTTTCTGTTTAGCTGGTTTGGTTTGCCTTAGTGTGGAAAAACCCCAGCTTTGGGCTGTAGTTGCCCCTTTGGAAGCAATCTGTCCTGATCTGACACTCACAGTTGGATCCCACCAGGAACAGCACCGTGACATAAATAGACACACAAAGGGGAGTAGAAAAAACAGTGAGACAATTGGTCAGCATGGTAGTCAGTGGTCAGAGGGTCATGCATGAACATCTCCTCACCTAATAATGATATCCTGACTAGGCAGTTACCCACGTACACAATAGCCAACCTCGGCTCCTGTCAGGAATAATCCATGCAGAGGGTGGGACTGACATAATCCTTTTTTAGAGCTAGAATACAGGCACATATCGATACAGGCACTATTGCACCATATGTTGCTATCCCTTTGGCCACAAATCACCCCATTTTTTCAGCCCTGAAACATCCGGTTCTGGATTCTCATATACCAATAGTGGTTGAAACTATTGCGGACAGCATGAAACAATCAATACAGAGCAAACGACCATATCACAGCTTTTCCTGCTCCGTTGCAGGGGTTCACGTTGCTACAATTCTCAGGCGAGAAACTTGTCACTTAAACACAGGACTCGGTAGGGAAGTTAATTGATTGACCATTTCCAACGCCTACATTGGGCTCCATTAAAAGCTGGTAGTTAAATTTGCTGTGGTATTGGTGGTGTCCCCCACTCTTAAGTATACAGAATACTGTGGTGTGCTAAGATCCAGTTCTCAGTGATAACTGCTGTCAATATGTTTTCCAGCTGATTTAGCATCCTCGGGGGTTTTTTTGGGCGGGCTGGGTTATGATAGATTTTACTGCAATCACATTCTCTGGCCTAGCCATCTATTAGGTTATTTATAAGAAATGTGTACCACTGCCTTGTTCGTTCATCCCACTAGCCCGGGTATTGGGCTCATCGTTCATGTATTTGGCTCACCTGGAGTATCTCCTCTCTAATGGCTCTACAATCCTTGATCCCTCTGTTCAGTGACAGTACTTTTTCAACAGCAGTGAATAGGCACATGCTTAAATTTAAGGAGGTGAATCATAGACTTATAGGAATGGAAGGACCTTGCTGCCCCAAGCAAAAAAAAAGAGGGTGGCTGGATTGTGCCACCCAAACAATGGCCAGAATGCCGCCCCATAGAATGTGCCACCCCAATCACGTGCTTCTTCGTCTGGTCCCCGGAGCTGGCAGGGAGCTGGCCCTGCACCCACTCCAGTTACCTAGACCATCCCTGGCAGGTGTTTGTCTAACCTGCTCTTAAAAATCTCCAATGATGGAGATTTCACAACTTCCTGGGCAATTGATTCCAGTGCTTAACCACCGTGACAGTTAGGAAGTTTTTCCTAATGCCCAACCTAAACCACCCTTGCTGTAATTTAAGCCCATTGCTTCTTGTCTTCTCCTCAGAGGTTAAGAAGAACAACTCTTCTCCCTCCTCCTTGTAACATCCTTGTAGGTACTTGAAAACTGTTATCGTGTCCCTTCTCAGTCTTCTCTTTTCCAGACTAAACAAACCCATTTTTTTCAATCTTCCCTCATAGGTCATGATTTCTAGGCCTTTAATCATTTTTTGTTGCTTTTCTCTGGACTTTCTCAATTTTGTCCACATCTTTCCTGAAATGTGGTGCCCAGTCCTGGACACAATACTCCAGCTGAGGACTAATCAGCGGGAAGTAGAACGGAAGGATTACTTCTCATGTCTTGCTTACAGCACTCCTACGAATACATCCCAGACTGATGTTTGCTTTTTTTGCAACAGTGTTACACTGTTGACTCACAATTATCTTGTGGTCCTCTATGACCCCCAGATCCCTTTCCACAGTACTTCTTCCTAGGCAGCCATTTCCCATTTTGTATGTGTGCATCTTAATGAGACGCGATAAATTGATCGCCAGAAGATCTATCCCGGACAGCCATAGTGAAGACGGGCCCATAGATTTTAAGGTCAGAAGGGACAGCATGGTCATCCAGTCTGACCTGCACATTGCAGGCCAAAGAACCTCACCCACTCACTCCTGGCTCGGGATGAATTACTGGAGTCTTCAAATCATGACTTAAAGACATCAAGTTACAGAGAATCCTCCATTTACACTAGTTTAAACCTGCAAATGACCTGTGCCCTATGCTGCAGAAGAAGACAACCCTGCACTCCCAGGTCTCTGCCAATCTGACCTGGGGGAAATTCCTTCATGACCCCAAATACAGTGATCAGTCAGACTCTGAGCATATCGGCAAGTCCCACCAGCCAGACACCTTGAAAAGAATTCTCGGTGGTAATTCAGAGCCCTCCCCATCTAGTGTCCCATCACTGGCCATTGGAGATATTTGCTATTAGCAGTCACAAATCGGCTACATGCCATTGTAGGCAATGTCATCATATCATCCCCTCCATAAACTCGTCAAGACAGTTTTGAAGCCAGTTAGGTTTTTTTGCCCTCACTGCTCCCCTCGGAAAGCTGTTGCAGAACTTCACTCCTCTTATGGTTAGAAACCTTCAGCTCATTTCAAGCCTAAACTCTGGAACATTTTAATAATCTTTCTGTGTCAAGGAACCTAAATGGCCTTCTTTACTATTTTAGGCCAAGATCCTCAAAGGTATTTAGCATCTAACACCCATTGAAATGAAACGTAAATACCTTTGGGGATCGGGTCTTAGTCCCTCACAAACACTGATGAATGTCTCCCCTGTAGAAGTCAAGTATTATGAGCCCTATTATATAATATAGCAGTCAGAAAGAGTTTTGGCCCAGGTCACCTCAGGAGTCTGGGAATTTCACCCGGTTATCCCAAGTCCCATCCTTGCCTTTACTTTAAACTAGAAGAGGCAGCATGGTCCAGTGGATTTACACCAACCGGGAATTTTCCTGCCCCAGAGTTGTCCCTTGCCAGTTATTGACAGCTGTAATCCCGCTGCCTTGCATTGTCTGAGTGGCACTGAGTCTCTAGGTCTAAGTGGAGAATCTGTCCCTCGGTGGCCACTGTTTTGACCAACACATTTCTCCGGCAGGGGTTACAATGAAGGAAAGCTTGGCATGCCACAGCATCTATCATCACCAAGTCTTTTCTTCTCCTTTCTGGAACTGCAGTCATGATAAGACAGCGCCCGAGGAGACAAACCACGCCCGTTAGCTCCATCAGGAGCCCAGTGGAAGTTCAATCAAAGGAAATGCTCGAATACATTTTCTCTCCCCTCACCCACATGGATTTTTGGACCTGCAGTACCATGAAGTAGGAGAAGGATCTTCTTGTGAACTTCCATCCCTGACATGGGCTTCTTGAAAGAGCTGATAAAATAGTGGGAATTCCAAGAGGTGAAGCACTGATGGGAAGCAGAAGGCTTGGAATCAGGAGTTCTAACCAGCTTTACTCTCTTCTGTAATTTGCTACCAGTCCAGAGGGTGCTCTGTAGTGGAGCTCTGTTAAGGATGCTCATGGAAAGAACTCGTTAGTGTTTACTAATTGCTCCAGGCGGCGGGGGGGAGGGGGATGGTAGTATATGGGGAGTCTGAATTTCCTCTTTTCTGTGTTGGCAAAGGATCATGAAGGTGTAACACGGAGTGGTGGCCTTAACAAGCCACATTGATGCTGAGGTGGAAGAGCTACAGCTGTTTTGAAGCTTAAATGAAGCCCATCCTATGCTAGAGAGCTAGTGCTGAAGCGGCACGTCAAAGACTCAACTGCTGCACAAACTAAACTCAAATCGGGTCTGCTCAATATAACAATCCCCCGAGATGGGTCTTTGGAGCTAAAAGCACAAGTTCCTTCTGCTTGAGCTAAAGGACTAACTCTATTAGTTGGGACCAGGAAAAGACACTTAAATGGTCCTATGTGTAACAAAGGACATATTGTATTGCTACCTCAGTTTGCTGTAGACTAGCACAATATAACTGTCTCTAAAGACATCTCCTACTTCCCACCCTGATCTCTCTAGTGCTGAGTACACTAGCAGCCCTACCTTCTCACAATGGGTATGTTCATTTCATGGCTTTCTACAGCACATTTCCCACCACCAGTTTCTTTCTAAACTAATCAGAGTTAGGCAATAGAAGAATGGAAAATACCAGCCTACATTAAATATTCAGGACAAAGAACAAGAAGGGAAGTTTCAGAAAGGAAGATGTAGGAGGTCCAAAAACTGTACCATTTCTACCTAACACCTACAGAATGCTAAAGTGGGATTTAAAAGAAACAACAATTAAAAAAGTCAAAATTATCTCAGAATAACAGATGGGAGTTTTTAAATATATCTACAAATGTATTTAAGGATTAGAATTACTCAAAGCCAAAATGTAAGATTAAAAAGAGATACAAATCAAAGATATCATTTAATATTCCCAGAGGATTCAGGTTTTACTTATTTAGTCATTTATATTTCATACATCGAAAAAATATGCACACAACCCTTGGAGGGGAACAAATTCCTCTGTGTGACCCGTGTTCTATAGAAACAGGATAAATTACCTCAGCTATAAGAAAGGGGGGGAAAGTGACAAGATACACTCAAGGCTATAGCTATACAAGTAAAAGGGAATTCTCTCAAAGATTCTCTATAAAGGGTCATAAGTATTTCATCAGTTACTGAATCAGTTAACCTGGCTACAATACAGCTGTCCACTAACCCGGGTTATTAGTGAGATTGATTTGTGCCACATGTGCACTGATGTTATCAGAAGAAAAAGTTTGTTTCCTGTTCTGTTTTCTCTGGATTTTCTGTTGATGCCAGTACCCTTATCCCCAGGTTCTTCCATTAGACCTCTGCTTCAAGGAAGTATGGAACCTTCCTATGATAGAGAAACCTATTGGTGCTAAAGGACACACACACACACATACATATATCAGTCACACTTTATATTAAACAACCAGTTATACAGGGAGCTTGTCTATGTGAACAACTAGTGCAAGCTAGGGTGTGATCTACTGCAAACTAGCCTGCTGTGGACCAACTATCCACATGGACCCTGATGATGCACATTAATGACTTGTTAATGTGCTTTGATCTAGTCAAAGGGGACTAGATCAAAGCACATTAATGAACTGTTAATGCATGTCAGCAGAGTCTACATAAACAGCCCAGCAAGCTAGTGTGGGGTGGAATCACCCCAACTTGCTGTGTGTTAAATGTTTATGTAGACAAGCCCATGGTTTGCAAAGAATTAAAAATGTTTGTAAGCACGTTACAGACATAAACAATATAGGTTATTGGTGATAAAAAACACATCAATAGTAGGAATTCTCGATGGTTATAAGACATGGTAACAATATAGTATAATATAATATAGTTAAAATGAAAAAGTTGTAATGAAGCACTTCAATAAGGTTGTTTCAATATTTCCAAAACATTTTTTTTCAGAAAATTTCATTTTGTCGGAAATTTGCTGCACTTCGGGATGAAAGGAAATTTCAAAATGCTGGAAGTTCACGTGGAATAGAAATTGAAAGATGAGCTCTAATTATAAGACATTTTGTTGACCTACTGGACTCTATTATAGTTGGTTAGACATTTATTAAAAATAAATTTGCAAATTGAGCCTTTGTATTTTGTGATATTTCTATATTAGCTTGTCACCTAGGCACCATTTATTATTTTCCTTAGTGTAATCTATGTGCCTCAGAACCAGAAAGCAAACCATCTCTTAATCCCTATTAGGAATTTGCAATGCTTAGTTACAATTTGGGTTGTAGCCTGTGTGGGTTAAATTCACTGCTGTAGTGAGGACCGGCCAAGGGCTATGATATATCTTTTAATTCCCATTTGGGCCTGTTTCAAGGTAAATGGAGATAAATGGTGCATATCTGTAATCCTCTGCACAGGGAGGAATGTCTATGTGAATAGAGAGACAAGGTGTGTGAAGTAATATCTTTTACTGGACCAACTTCTTCTGATGAGAAAGACAAGTTTTTGAGTTTACGCAGAGCTCCTTAGCAACGTATAAACGCAAAAGCATGTCTCTCTCACCAATTTGTCCAAGAGAAGATATTAATACACCCACCATGTCTCTAATATCCTGGAACCAACATGGTTACAACACTGCATACAATCCATGTGCACAGCTATTAATAGAACTGGACAGAAAACACTTGAAGGGGGAAAAAAATGGTTAAAATTTTCAGTGGAAAAATTTCCTTTTCATTCAAACCCAGCAAACTTTTTGACTTTTGACAGTTGAGCCAACAGCTGAAAAATTTGAGGGTTTTGACCAAAAGTTTTCACTTTTCAGGTCTTTGGTTTTCTAATGAAAATGAAAATTTGTTGAGAAAAACAAACATCTTCCACTAACATTTTTGTTTAGTGGAAAACCCGATTTTCCAGTGAAAAATATTTCAATGGGAATTTTTCAACTGCCTCTAGTTATTATATAATATTTTCTGGGCATGTCTGTTTTTTAAATGCTATATGGTATGTAATTATGTATTGTATTATTATGTGTATTACTGTAGTCCCTCAGAGCCATCATCTTGGACCAGTACCCCACTGTGCTGGCAATTGTACAACCACAAAACAATACTAGCCTGCAGTTTCCAGCCACTCACTCCCATTTTTTTTAAAATGTTAATTAGGAGAACACCTATATGGGTCCTGTGGAACCAGGCAACAACAGTCGTAACTGGTCTGCTGATTGCATCATATATGCAGTGTTGGTATGTTCCCCAAATGATTTGGACTTTGACACAGTCTGTGTATCTGGCTGACTGCACCCAAGCCCTTACAGGGAGGATAACTACAAAGAAGTTATGGAAAAAATTTTAAAAATGCCATTTTGGGCTAAACTGTAGCATATTTTATTTATTTATGTGTAATTCAGCTAACGTGATTTGATGCTAGGAAAGGAAATCTAATGTCAGCTAGTATATCTGAACAGTAAAGATACAATGCAATGTGCCAAAAAAGAACTTTCTGGCACTTTCCTAAATAGCAGATTCTGTTTTTATGGATTGGGGCTTTCATTTTAAAAAAATAAACCAAATGTCAAGCACATATGGGTTGGAAGAAAAACATTCAGAATGTGCCCTAATGTTGTGTTATCCTCCCAGGTCTAAAAACAGACTGACTATAAGTCTTAGGGCTTATCTATAGGCAGAGAAGTTACACTGGCTCAACGTAAGCTGTGAATTATAAATAATTTAGTTAAACCAGTGCATATGACTATATGGACACTTTGATTTTGCTTTCATCCAGGCTTATTTCTGTGTAATTTAAAGACTTGTCTACACACATACCGTGACCAAAATAACAAAATCCAGTTTAATTCAGTTCCCTTAGTTCTTTCAATGCAGCTATGAGTGGAAACCAGAGAACTGGGTGAAAATATTCCATTGAAAATCTTCTTTTTCTTTTTTTTGGTGGAATTGTTTGTTTTATTTTGATTTTAAAAAAGAAAATAAAATATTCATAGGAAGCATCTTCTTTTGGAGGATATTGGCAATCAACAGATAATCCAGAGAAAACGGAACAGGAGACAACAAAAAAACCCAAACTTTTCATCCCTATACTGAAAACTTTCTGTTTTCAGCCAAAAGCTTTTTGGCTTTTGCATTTTTGACCAAAAAAAAAAAAAAAACAGTTTTAGACGGGGAGGAGAAATCTATTTTTTGCCCATCTCTCGTTAATGCTCATATTTTGGAATAAGAATCCCTTATTTTGACATAATTTAAGTTAATAAAAAGTAACCCCTGCTCCTGCCAATATCTTTTCAGAAAAAAACAATGTTGGAACTTTTTGAAAACTTTTTTGAAATGGGACATTTGTCAAAAGTGACCTTTCCCCACAGTTTCAGTTTTGATGAATCAACATTTTCTCAAAAACACCCCAAAAAACATTTGACTGAATATTCCCAGCCAGCATTAATAATGGCCCTGATCCAACGAGGTGCAATACGTAAGCCTGTCCCTAGGTTTTAGCTCCAGAGTAGTTCTAATGAAGTCACTGGAATGGTTCATGAGTTTTAATTTAGGCCCATGCTTACATACCTTGTTGAATTAAGTCCCATTAATTAATAATTGTACAATGCTCAGGTACTACAGAGATTATTAAGTAGAAAAAGCCTTCCAGGGTGCTCCTATCCTGCTTCCACTGAAAAATCAATAGTATATGTCCAGCTGATTTCACTGGGGGAAGAATAGGGCCTATATGATATTCATTCTATAACTCACCGGTCAGTATTTGTGACAATTCAGTCTGTTACAGCCCCAGGCCCAGAGATCCTAGCTTAATCTGCACCAGTTTATGGTTTTACCTCTGGGGGCCCTGAATTAGACCCCGGTGTGTTGCCCTGCACAGTGGACATCACAGTCATGGCTAGTGATACCCCATGCTTAAACTGAGCTGCCAGAGAAGGGAGAGAGGGTGGCTGAAGCTACTAGGGGAGGAGGAGGATTGAGCGCGGCAGGAAGGGGTAGACAATAAAACACTATCTACAGCTAGTATTGATAATGTCTGAACTGTGGAGTCCGCTAATTACTGCACGAGAAGAAATTGTTTTTTTAAAAAATCTATTGGTGCAGCAGAACGATTGGGAAGTGAATCTTCAGCCTAATCTATCAGACCGAATAGTGGCAACCCCTGACATGTCAAAAAGTTAATGTCACTTTAATAGGTTGTAATCAGACTAATAAAAGTTATAACCATCGCTTTAGTAGCCAGAGCCATTCACTAAAGCGACAGCTTTTATTCCTGGGACAGAGGCAGATTTAAAGTAAAATGAGCCTTGCAAAGTGGCAGGCCATTGCTGTAATGGGTGTCAACTGGATTGGATGACGTACCGTTCCAAACAAGTGAAATATAGAGGGTGGGAACAGGGGATGGTTCTGTACAATCTACACCTGAACGGGATGATTCATTCAATTGGACTCTGAACTGATTCAACGCACATCCCTAGATCTGGTGTCTGATCTATAGCTCATTGAAGTCGGCACAAAGACTCCCATTGACTTCAGTGAGCTCTTGTCCTGCACATAAAACACTATTTTTACCTTTGCCATTGTGTTAAAGCAAGACTCTCTTAACACTGACAGCTTTACCGGCATCTTGCGAGGTGTGCCAACGGCTGCAGCTGCTTTTCCTAATTATTTACGCTGTCCTTTTAAAACATTAATTTACACAAGTGTGATGTTTGCTAGATCTTGATACGTTCTCATTATATAAACAGAAATTATTTGCTGTCAAGATTTTCCAACACAAAACCTTTAGCCGCTCAACATTTGTCTGCTAACCTGCCTGATAATCTGATGGCATTTATCTCAGTGTTTATACCACTTGGTCCTCAGAGAGGAGGTCTGGGGCAAGGGCTAAAATACATTCACTAGTTTTTGTTGCAATGAAATCTGGGTACATTTGAAATAAATATGTTTCCTATGTAACAATTAGGATCCAAACATGTTAGCACTCCATGTTCAGAATTTCCATTGGTTTCCCTGGCAATTCCATGCACAGAAAGCTGCTAGGATCTGGCCTTTTATAACTGCATTCACAAGAGCTATTCTAGAGGTGTGCAAAGAACAGAAATTCCCTTTTGTGGGGGACCTGGAAACTTCAAAATTTGTTTTCATTCCCATTAGGGATGGAACCCCCAAATTTCAAAATTCTCTGAGAAAGGAATTCTGAAATACATTAGTTTCAGGTCTAAATGTTTCATTTTGACAAAGTCATTTAATTTTGATTTTAACTTTTTATTTTATCTATACAATAAGATTCCAGGAGTGTCATTTTGTGTGTCACTCCAGTGCCTAGAATGCCTATTGAGTCACTATGAAGTGATGGAAACAGCTACAAGCATGGGTGAGGTCTCTTTGTGTTCAGAATATGATCAGGTTCAATCATCACTGGAATCTGTGGGCAAACAACATCTTATTGTTAAGTTTTCAGCTATTTTGATTTTACAAATTAACCCACTTATCTATGCCATGCCAAGAGTCCTAGACCACTGTGATATCAGATGTCATTCAACCAATCACTACCTTTACTCTACACCTAATTTGCATGAAATAGTATCATTGGCTGTATGAAGGACACTGCCCAGATGGTGGATTACATTGCCCAGTGCTGGAGTTCTTCAAAACAACCCGCCAAACAATACAACCAGCAACACACAACAACTCCAAACACATAGCCCCCCACAGCAGGACACACCCCTGATTTGCTGCCCTATCAACAAAAATCTCCCAGCACAAGATATGCATTTGCCCACCCTCACTCTTACCTATCATAAACCATAAAATCGAGTGGCAAACTAGTAATTTATATAATATAATAGCAAATTTAAAAAAATTAAATGCAAAGTGATTACGAAAGAAAAAAAAATAAAAACACTTCATTCTGGAAAGATCAAAATGTCCCATTTTGGCACTGTTGGAACATTCTTCCCCCTGAAATGAAATTTTGGCAAAATCAACAGCGTTTTGAGAAGCATCTCAATTTTGACAGAACTATATTTTCCAACAGAAAATGAATGAATGGAAGGTTTTCCAACCAGCTTTAGTCAACACATTTACCTGTTATAAGAACGAAGGATCATTAAGTAAGTGCTGTCTGATAAGTGTTCTTTTGCACCAACATTTCTATGCCACTGAAAAGCAAAACCACTCCAGAATAAAACAAAGGGTGATACCTCTGAAGATGCCTTCAAATGTCTCTTGAAGGATGGGTTTTAAAAAAGCCCCATACAGTTATGCTTTACTTGATATATACTGGGCACGTCTGGACCACAGCAGATATGTTTATCCTTGAGCAAAGTTGGAAGAACAAAGGTGGATCGGTCCCACAACAATCCATAAAGAAAGTGACAGGGATCCTCTGCTTTTACAAAGGGCAGTATTGCAGGAGAAAACATCAGGGACTGAAGGCCTTTGAAAGGCAAAAGAGTTTCATTCATTTGAACTTTTGTTTATCTGATAGAAACACTAGCTGTCAGCTATAGTCAGCATCTCTTTCTTCCTTTCAGTGGCTGGGAGACAGGCCTTTTTGAGATAAGCCTAAGAAAAGAGAGGAAAGGGCAGACAGGCAGTGGTAAAGCCGAGGTATTGTGTAACATGACAGAAAAGAAGAGCTGGAGAGCTCCCTTGTAAGTCAGCAGTTAATGTTTTCAATATTGTCCTTTTGTACTTAAGTGCCAGCCAAAGCCATTTCACTTTAATGACCATTCTGCTTTCAGGACAACTTGCATAAATGGAAGGCCAGGTGTCTGCTTGTGCATTTAGCAATTCTCAAAATCAAGCCATGCCTCTGGAGGCCAAGCTGATCAGATGGGGCTTGCTCCAATGCCTGTCAAAGTCAATGCAAGTCTTTCCACTTAAATCAATGGGAGATTTTACACATACTTGAATGGGTGGTGGATCAGGAAGACATAGAAGGAGGAGGAAAAAAATAATACTCTATTGAAGTTCTTATTCCATGGCCATCTCCATGGGTATTTCAGCACCTTCCAGAAATACATTCATTAGGAACATGCCCCTCCTCCCAGTCCTCTTCAAAACCAACTCAGTAAATAGCAAAGGAGAAAAGGGAAGGGAATAATTATCGTGACCCTGTAGATTCTTCCTTTAATTTATTGATTTTTTTTAACAAGAGGGACTAGGAGGAGAGAGAAGAAACCACTATCACAAACATGGGTGCAGTGGTTTCTTCCATAGGCAGGAGCAATCGCTAGATTCATTCCTCCACCTCCCATTCCTATGAGTCCAAGTTCAGATCTAACCTATAAGCCTGAGTCATCTCTTCAGAAAACACAATAGCAAACCAATATTCTGTGGAAACTCAGTGTGTGCTTTACAATCATGGCAATCATGTTACCCTACTGTTCATTCCTCACACTCCTTTCCCTCTTCCTTACCCTGGATCAACTATTGTCAGTGGGCATGTTTTGTCTCAACTAGGCATTGATCCTGCAAATACCTATGCAGGTGCTTAAGCATGGTTAGTGCTCTCACTGGCATAATACGCTAAGCTCTTTTGAAAATCTGGCCTCACTTGTAAGTGTTGAGTCTTTCTGGCGATTATGGCCAGGGTCTCTGTGACTCGGTTTCCCCCTCTGTAAAATGGGTGGGGGAGATAATCATTCCTTTCTCTCAGTCTTGTCAGGGCTGGCCTTAGGGAAAATGGCACCCTGGGGGCACTGCAACCCCTTCCCCATTTGAGAGGCTGGCTCAACCCTCTTGTCTCTCTCCATTGAGCCAGGACACCATGTGGGCACAATGCCCCCCTCAACTTTCCCAGCTGGGCGCCAACCTGACCCATCCACTCCCTCTGCCAAGCTGGAAAACCATGCAAGCCACAGTGCCCTCTGACCACGACACCCTGGGTAGTCGCCAAGACTTATGGCTGATCCTGAGTAAGCTCTTTGGGACAAAGACTGTCTCTTACTCTGTGTATGTTCAGTGCCTAGTACAATGGGGCCCTGATCTGGGTTGTGGGATGGTAGAGTCCACAGAGTTCAGAGAAACAACAGCCCTTTCCCTGTGTTTTACTAAAACAGGCAAAGAGGTATCAATCTCTTTTCTGTTACTCCGGTTAGCAGTCCATGTAGCACAGACACCTAAAGGAGGAAATGAGACAAGGTGCTTCCCTCCCTCAGGTTGTCTGTGGGATACAATGACAGCTCCAAGCTTTCAGAAAAGCTGGGGAATAACGAACGATGTTTTGTCGGCAAGACTTTTTCTTCCCCATTTTCATTTCCAAGGAAACAGATGCAGGATCACTTGGCAACCTGGCATCAGTCAACATGTTTTGTTTTAAAAGAGTATTTCATTCATTAGGTAGAAAGAGTTTCATTTCTCCACAGATGTGTGGGACTAAGGTGTCAGGTGACATCTATTTAATGACAATGCCGGAAAAGATTCCGAGGACCTCTGCCTTGGGCTTCTCATTATATCCAAGGATGGCACACAAAGTCAGGGGGAAAGTAACAGAGGCGCATGGACGAGAAATGCTATCAACTAATTAGGCACAGAAGCTGTGCGAGCCATTGATGTCTGCTGCTGATTAATGTAAATCTAAATAAAGCCTATCTGAGGAACGAACATGGTTGAGAATTGTTTGGCGGTTGCTTTATCCCCGTGTTGTTTTCCTTCCATTTGCTGGTCATTATAACAAATTTTAAAATAGTCACTAATGAGGGACTCGGAGAATCAATAACGCAGCATGAAGCTTTTCCACACTAGCCAAAATTTGGTCTGGATCGTTAAGGCCTATAGGTAATTTCTGTTGATGGCTTGTGTGAAATGCATTGGTTTCCTCAGTCTAGTTTCTAATGAACATGAGCCCATAAAATGGTAAGCAGCCTATCTGGGGCAGAATGAACCTCTAGGCCTGAGCTACACTGGGGTTGTTGACCTAAGATAAGCAACTTCAGCTATCCACATGGCGGCAAGTCAATCGCTGCTGTTCCCCCATTAACTTCACTTCTGCCTCTTGTGGAGGTGGAATACAGGAGTCAATGGGGAGCGCACTCGGGGATTGATTTATCACGTCTATAGTAGAAGCGATAAATCGATCCCCGATAGATCGATCACTGCCCTCCGACCTGGTGGATAGTGAAGACGCACTCCAAGGTAGAGCTGTATGCACATGACTGCATCTTCCCAGGATGAGACCCAGGAAAGAATGTGACTCAGAGTATCCAAGTATCAGACCTAGAGGTTAAGTTTGCATAAAGTTTAAGGCTGGAAGGGTCCATTCTATCATCTAATCTGAACTGTCTATCAAAGGCCATTCAATTTCACCCAGTTCCGCTGTACTGAGCCCAATCATTTGTGTTTGGCTCATGCCTCTCTTCCAGTTACTTGTCCAAAGTTACCGAGAGAGGGAATGGCACAGTGAGGCTTGGGTCTTGGGAGCTCCTGGCTCATTCCTGTGCTCCCCTCAGAGCTTCTCCTCAGAACATTGCCTAGTAGTTGGCTCACCTTCTTCTTGGCTGCTATGCTGGTAATCACCTGTTCTGTGCATGCTGGACACCTGAGGGCAGCGTATGATGACATGATCCTTGGGGTTTACTGTGCCTGTCTACGGAGATCATTTCCAGTGACATGGCACATATGTGATAATAATCCAATTTTTCATTTTTCAAATATTTTTGTATTGGTTCTTTCCCTTTTCACCAACAGCATGTTAATTGGTGCTAGCATAATTCCATATGCCCCTCCCATTCATACAAGATACATAGGCATAATATAGAATCAATTCTGGCATTATTTGGATGGAAAGAACTTTCTCATCATCTTATCACCCCAGGAGCAGAGCATGCTGCTCCTGTCAGGTCAGTAAGTGCATGACCAAGGCCTGTGGATTCAAATCCCCTCTTGACTAGCAATGCAATTAAAATTTCTGGACTGATCTAAAAGCCCCTTTGAGCTTTGTTTTAGTATAGAGTGGACAAAATCAGGAGCCATGCATCTGAATTTTTCCTCAAAATAGCCAGGGAAAGGAAAAGGCTCAAAAAAGGGCAACAAAAATGATTAGGGGTATGGAATGACTTCCGTATGAGGAGAGATTAATGAGTGGGACTTTTCAGCTTGGAAAAGAGACAACTAAAAGGCGATATGATTGAGGGCTATAAAATCATGACTGGTGTGTTATAAATAATAAGTGTTATTTATTCCTTCTCATAACACAAGAACTAGCATTCGCCAAATGAAATTAATAGGCAGCAGGTTTAAAACAAATAAAAGGAAGTATTTCTTCACACAACTCACAGTCAACCTGTGGAACTCCTTGCCTGAGGATGTTGTAAAGGCCAAGACTATAATAGGGTTCAAAAAAGAGCTAGATAAATTCATGGAGGACAGGTCCATCAATGGCTATTAGCTAGGATGGGCAGGGATGTTGTCTCCAGCCTATGTTTGCCAGAAGTTGGGAATGAGTGACAGGGAATGGATCACCCGATGATTACCTGTTCTGTTCATTCCCCTTGGGGCACCTGGCATTGGTCACTGTCAGAAGACAGGATACTGGGCTAGAATGGCCGTTCTTATGTTCTGCTGATGCAAAATAGCTCAGATACTTCATTCGTAGTAGGCCACAATACTGTGATTATGATCACATTGTACAAGAGAGAGAGAGATAAAAGAAAAATGAAGAAAGGAAGGAAACAACCCAGATCTGTGTTGCCCCTCGTCTGGCGTTGGAAAACCAAAGTGCAGCTGACACTAAAGCAGCTCCCAGGTTCTCCCAGTTTCTCTCTACTTTTGCAGCCTTCCTACTAGCACCTGACTCTCAGAGGGCTACAGATGAGACGGCTCTAACACTGCAATTGCATGTGTCATTTTTTCCCAGAGATTGAGAATGACTGGAATGGGGATATGCTCAAAGAGGGACCCTTACAACATTTTTATTTCTGTTTTATTCTCACTTTAATTCCCGGAATCACAAGCCAAAAGCTAGAATGCAGAGCGCCCGCCCAACCTTTCTATCCCCAGTAATAATGTTTCTAGAATAATATTATGATGTTACCTTCGTATTGCACCTTTCAGCCAAGAAGTTCCATGGGCTTTTCAGACATTAATTAATTTAGTTTCACAGCGGCAGCCCTGGGAGTTAGTTACGGCTTCATTTGCAGAGCTACTGAACACTCACCATTCTCATTTACTCAGTTGAGGTGGAGGGCTCAGCCCCAGGGAAAATCAGGTCCTACACTCATTGAGTAAACTGTGGCACAGAGAATTGTCTCTCACACTTTGAGTCAATGGCAGAGCCATGAATAGAACCCAGGAGTCCTGACAGCCAGGCTTCTCCTTTAACTAGTACATTCTCTGGATTAGAAAAGGAACAGAGCGGAAAATCCGAGATGCTAAGGATGTCACTAATGACAGCCCGCGAAGGACAGCTGTATGTGGGGAAAAGGGCAAATCATCAAGTCTCACACCCATCTCTTTGAGAAGAAATTCATGCGCACATGACTGGAATTGAGCGGGCACCTATTTTGACAATGGGACTGGGAGTGAGCAAAGTGTCGGAAACCCATCTGCACATGTGTTTATTGTGCATCCACACTTTTTCAGGCATTGTGTAAGTGACAAGCTTGTATCCCACTGAAGTTTTCCCCCTCACCACATGAAGCTACACAGATCAGATAAAGGTAGAGACGCTGTATTATTCAAGTGAAATAACAAAAAGATTGGAAGGGGTTTGCAACAGATGGGAATCTCAGCACAGATATTTTATGCAGACAGGTGGTGAGATTGGGATCAATGATGCCTAAAGAAGCCCTAAGTAATACAATCAGGATGAAAATAAATAAGTGGGATTCACTCATATAGGAAAAAAATGGGTTTTTTTATATAGCAAAGGCCTTATTTGGTTTGCAAAGGAAAACAGAGGGGCAAATTTTGACATACAAAATCTCTAATGTAAGTATTTATATTCAAAAGTATTTTTCTCAGGAGGTAGGTGATGGCTTAATGGGTTATTTGATTAGCAAAACCAAATATCATGGTGATGGGCTAGGTGTACAGTACTAAAAATACATAAAATAATAATAAAGGTATCAAGTCTAGAAAGCTGGGTTTAAATCAGGGCTTCCACTGGTGTAAACATGATTAGCCATGAGAAATAATATTCATTTGAGAGGTGAGAAAGAAGATAGGTCTGGTGAAGGAGAGCAGAGGCAGGGGGCGGAAATACAATACCTGGAGGAGCAGAAATATTTGCAGACAGCTTCTAGAGGTCTCACACCAGCAAGTGTGGGCACTACAGTTTCCCCGGTGAATGCAGAGTGCTTCAGCACCTGCTAGCCATGGAGGTTCTACTTCCATTTAAGTGGTAGAGGCAGCTTCTAGAGATGAAATTGACCCCGTGCAGAAATCAAGGCCTGTGCACCATTAAGCCCTTAGGTGAAATCCTGGATCTGTTGAAGTCAACGAAAAATTACCATTCATATCAATAGGGCCAGGATTTCACCCTTAGGGTTTAACTGGTGCCCGGATCTTGTGCCATCCCCCTGCACAGAGTAAATGTCACCTTGGAGAAGATGGACCAGTGTTTCATTCCCGACGGCAGATGTGAGCGGATATCTCACCGCCTTGGCATGTGGAGGAGAAACCACTGTATAAGGATGTGGGACCTTTGCTGCAGAGACTGAAGGCCACCCTTCATTTGGCCATCCGGGTGCCGTTCTGGACCACAGAGCTGGGGGTGGGGGAGGCCGACCAGACAGCACCAAGCTGTGACTTGCAGCAGATTCTGCTGTCTGTGTTATGGAATGCTTGATTATAAATAATGCAATTGTTCAATAGTCTCGTTACTTTGATGCAACGCTCAGGATGTCTTGTGCTGGGTGCACCTGTGTACAGTCCTGGAGCATTACATCACACAGCTTCTCCGGGGCTCCAGATCACATTATGCAATCCTTGGTGGGGCTGAAGACCACTTCTGAGCATACCCCTTAGTGCTGTCATCAGCTGTTGCTTTATTTTCTGTGCCTAGCAGAGGGACAGCATGTTTTATACCATTCCCTGGGGGCTCTGGACTGCTTTCCAGAGTTCCCCCAGGACGACAGGCTGACTAAAGTAATCTCGGTAGCCTCGGGGCAGCTTGACAGCAGCAGTTAGGGCTCTGCTCTTGTTGGCTGTGGTTGATATGTTGGTGCTGAGTGTCGTGAATTGGAAAACTTTTCACAATGCATGGCCTATTTTTAAAGAGGTTTGTGTAGAAGCACTGTATGTAAGAGACGCTGGGTTGCCAGGGTTAGAGTCTGAGGGTACCTATCGAATGGGATAAAAAAACCCAGGGCACTGCAGTGCACAGCCTGGGGTGTCTGACTCAGACTATATAATTGAAGTGTAGATGTTCAGGCGTGGGCTGGAGCAGGAGCTCTGAGACCCTCCCCCATGGTGGGGTCTCAGGCTCTGTGCTCCAACCTGAGCCTGAATGTCAACAGTACAATTGTATACACACTGCTTGATCCCCCAGCGGCAGCCATGCCACAGGTCTTTTGTGGCAGTGTAGATCCTTGAGATTCCTGAGATTCTTGAGTTAGCCAAAGAACGGGGACAACTTCTGCCCACTGCCCACTGCGGTCTTAACTCTGCTGGAGAGAGACTATTTTGGGTATAGTTGAAATGCTGAACAATAAGTCAAAACACCCTTCTTCTATTACAGTCTATCAAGTCTCTTACCTTGAAGTACAGAGTGAACTATTTCACCTTTAAATAGAGGAGCAGCTAGACCGGGTCAACAGTGCTATGGTGCAAACATAAACTCACAAGAACTATGGAAAGACATAGTTAAGGACCAATGAGAAGGAATGGGGCCTATTAAATGAGTGACGTGAAAGATAAGGATGCTATATAAATATAAAATATTTCCATGTATTTTTTTTTGTTTTTTATTATGGTTGATTGGAAGCTTCTCTCTCTCTCTTACCAACAGAAGTGGGTCAGATAGAAGATATGACCTCTCCCACCTTGGTTCTCTCTCATTTTGGTTGACGCATTTTGTTTCTCAAAGAGAAAACTTCAAATACAATGTTGAATTTTATGAAAAAATATCCATTTGTCTTCGGTGAGGAAATAAACCTCCCCCTTAACACTTCCCTCTTCCCCTATTTTTTTTTCAGTAGAAAAAAAGAGTTTATAAAATGAAAGAACGTGTTGGTTTTCTGTCTCTACCAAAACAAAAATATTTTAAAACGAACATTTCAAAATAGTTCATCAAAAAACAAACAACAACAAAAATCCTCAACAAAAACATTTCTCTAAAAATCTCAAAAAATAAAATAGGAAAAGTTTTCATTTCTTTCTAAACTTTCCATGAACTATATTGACTTTTTTGGTGGGATAATTATAATAAAAATATTGATAACCATAATAATTGCTGTAACCCTTTGGCCAGGTATTAAAGGCAGTAGAAAAGGCTGCAAACCATCAAACTTCCACTAGGAGCCTAAATACCTTTGACAATTGGGCCAAGATTGATAATACTGCTGGGAACTGACATTAAAATCAATAGCACCAGTGACTTGAGCCCTGTCTTAGAACCGTACTCACTTCAGGTTATAGGGAAATTAAATTAAAATCCTATACATTGAAGAGTATTTTAATTCCCCTCTTGCAAGGGGGCCGGGAAGAGAACTCTTGTTTGGGATAAACCATCTAAGTAAAGATTACAGAGAAATTAAATAACACTATAAAATGTATCCGAAGCCAGGCAGTCACCACACGCTCAGTTATTATTCACTGCCTCCCGGACAATTGCTAAAGTACAATGCCCACCCACCTCAATCACACTCACAAGTACAGTCGAGTACTGTGGCAAACAAGTGTGCAGAAACAGTGAAGGCACCACTCAAAATGCTTTCAGTGGATCCATCTCTGTCAGCCCATCCTTGACTGTTCCATTGTTGTTTATTTTGTCCAATCTGCAACCATCCACACAATCGCTCTCTGGCACACAGAAGCCAACTCCTGTCCATCCATTGCAACTACTCAGATAAGTCACCCCTGCTCTGTAGCCCATAGGTGTACCTTTACTATATTCACTGCCTCACTTTCATTATATTTAGCTGCTTTCATTATATTCAGCTGTGATGCAAGAAACCTACAGTATCCAATACCCTGTCAGACATTAGCTGAAGCGTAAGCTAGCATAAGTGTGGATAAGTAGCCCATGACTCCATGACATGAACGCACGGTTACATTTAGATTTTAGGAACTAAGGAGAGTTTTCTCAATGGTAGGAGGTAGAATGCTCCAGTAAGTGCTACTGCAAAGAACATGGAAGCAATAACCGCAAATCCACTGAAGCAAGGTGTGTCAGAGATGATCATGAGCTGATATGGTAGTTCCATGTATCACTATACTAACCTCTAGAAGAAGGGCACTTCAGCGTTAGTAGGATGATGAAATACAAATAAGGAAGTGGGGAAACCCTCCCCTCGCAATATACATTAGATATTGTGACATCAGCATATTATACAAGTTTCATTTCAGCCTGTGGGCACTAGGAGAGAGATGTATCTCTTGGGAGGTGGCAGAATGATGGCCACTGATGATGAAGGGGCAGTGATCGTGATGAGGAAGATTAATGGCTAACATTTCAGGTCATCCTACAGATAGAAAGATGGACATTCTGTGTCTCTTGACCTACCTTATCGAGTTTGAATGTTTGTGACTGTGCTAAATGGATGAATAAACTATTTGGAAATATAGAAGAGTTCCCGCAATGTGAGTGTTGCAACCGTGCACATCGGGGTTCCCAACTATATAGTAATTTTAATGATAGTGAGCCTGATCTTGGGACAAGAACCTGTGAACCCTCAAACTGATGTCTCAGACTTATTCAGTAATCGATATAATTATTATATAATCTACAGGTCCATTCAGTTCTGATCTATGACTACCACTAGAGCAGGTCAGCTCCAGTGGGATATTAGACTACAAGACTCAGCTCGATCCTCTCTCTCCCAAACAAAATAAAACCTCAGATAACATCTCTGTTGTCACTTTCTCCACCTTTGGCTCCATTAGGAAGTCTAAACCCATGGACCATCAGATCAGAGTGACCCACTTTCCCCATGGAATAACCCCTATCTATTCATACACTCAGATACCTTCAATACTTATGTAATTGCAAAACACATGTAATTAAATTACTGAGAATAGAACATAAAGAAACTCAAAATATTATAATTTTAAGTACTTTATATAACTCTACTGAAATAGATGCAAATTATGCCTGGAAGCAGGTAGAAAGATTCCCTCAATTTTCACTTTCACCTATGGGGGGAGCCAGAGGGCTTCTGTTGCCAGCAAATCTCCTGGCTCTGAGACTGAGAATAATTACTGACATTAAGAGTGTGATTAGATGTAATGATGTAACCATGTAAATAAAATTTCTGATGAAGAACCAGTAGAAAAGAAAGCACCATAACTAATGTTCCCCTGGCATATTTCAAAAGTATATGATATGATCTGTGTAAAGTACATGCTCTATAGCTATCTAAACTCCAAACTTATAAAGATGGGCCCAATACAGAGTACTTAGTAATTAAATGTTTGCTGCTGTGATACAATTCATTTGGAGCTATGCCACCTTTACATAGCTATGGTTGTGGCCCCATATCAGTAGTAATAAAAACAGGACAAAAATGACAAAGGCTATCAAGTAAAACTGGTCAAAAATGTTCTGTTAGAACTGCTTGTGAATAGGAATTGAGTTTTCAACTAAATATTTTTTCATGCAAAACCCCTGCTTTCTGCAGAAAACTTTGATTTTTGGTGAGAAAGGAAACACCTGAAAAACATCAACTCTTTTGGCTTTAGTCTGATTTTGAAATATCAGCACAGTGCCTCATGGGAGTTGTAGTATGGCTTCCTCATACCCCTGTTCCCCTCCGTGTCAGGATTCATCGATCTCTCTTATGACCAGTAATTCTCATTTTTTGTACTGAAATGGCTCAGCCAGAGGAAAGCCTGGTGCACCCTGGGTGATAAAGTCACCTTAGGATGGCTGGGAGCCTGGCCCATAGAAGAGAATGAGAGACATCATCATAGTGTGTGTGTGTGTGTTTAAAGCCAGGGTTTTGAGTTCAATCCTTGAGAGGACCATTTAGGAATCTGGAGACTCAATGACCTTTCAAGGTATTTCCAGTTCTATGAGATAGGTATATCTCCATAAATACAACTTCCTTGGAGGCTTTTCCTCATTTTCTGATTACAAAAATTTGGATTTGAATTTTTCACTCACATTTTCCAATGGAAACCCCCCCTCCCCAAACCCATTTCCCAACCAGATCCATAATCAGTCCTCATGCTTCCAGTAATAAACTAATCACCAGCTGTGTCATGTAAGAAATGCTATGCTCCCATCATATTATTACACAGTGAGACACCACTTATTTATGGGATAGCATTTTTTATTAAATATGGTTCTTAATAATATATGGCCATTTATTACAGAATGAAGTGCCCTCAGTGGAGTTATGCGAGATTACTACAGTTGAGGACCTGACCCATAAATGTCAAATCCTCTTGAAACTTTACTAAGCAATTTGTGTGGATAACACCCAGGGATGGGGTATTCCACAGGTTAACTATGAACAGTTTAGATTTTATTTTCATTTTATCTGTTTGAAAATGTGATGCCCTTTCAGGTTTCATCTGCCACTTTCTTTTCATGACAAAGGAATGAGTAAATGCTACAGCAACCTGCATGGAGCAAACATTTCCTCCTGCAATCTGTGCCCCTCCCTCCACGTTCTATGTGGGTTGGTAGAAATAGTAACAGCAACGCTTTCAATTAGCCTATCATACGTATATTCATTTTATCTCCTCTTGCTTGTCTTCCTGACAATCTCCACTACTTGTTTACCTTTCAAAATCAACTCTCCACCATATGTTAACATGGCCACTGTCATGTCTCTTCTTTTGGCAGGCAGCAGGCTGTTGTTTACTGTAGAATTGAGCTGTAGGTTAGATAGTAACGAGGGGAGATAAAGAGCTGATATTGTGAGATTAAGTATCAGGGTTTTTATCCATGATGAAAGTTGGAGTGAGATGCCTGAAAGACAGAAAAACCAAGGCACATCCAATCGCCTGTGACTGGCAGGCTTTCATGGGCACCAAAATATTTCCCCCCTCAAATCGTTACATTATCTGTGGAATTCTTCTATCTTGCTTGCAACAGCAGGGAAAGTTTCAATGAGATTCACTGATCAGAGTGCTTTTAAAACTAATTGTACACAGATTTATACAGCAGTTCTTCCAAGGTTTGCCTGAGCAATGCCTGAGCTAAATGCCAGCTTCTGGTTTTCAGCCATTATGCTTTCAAGCAGATACCAACAGCTCATACATTTTTTTAGTCTCCTTGAAGTATTATAAGTGAAAATAATGTCTTTATTCTCCCTAAGGATTTTCTTTTTTGTTTTAAAGTGAACAGGATCATCTTTAAATGAATGAGCACAAGAGATTGTGAACCTGATACAAAGGCCACTGAGGCTGACGCCTGTCATTCCAGTGATTTCAAAGGGCTTTGGCTCAGAAAGCCACCACAAGCTGACGTCCAACAGCCCAGTGCGAGTGGGTGGGCACAGGAGTGCTCCGAGGTCAATAAAACGGCAAGCAATACTTCAAGTTTAGCACTAGCTAACATTCTCAAGGGCTTTCCAGAACTGGGGTCTGAGAATCAAGTGGAAGTATTTCCTTCTTGTGCTGGTGTAATTCCACTGAAGTCAATGGACCTACACAGTCAGAGAATTTAGCGCCAAGTTCCTTTCCCCATATTTCTTTGATCTTCTCATCAAACAGGAAGGTAGATATTAGAAAATGCTTTTTCTATGCAGAGAGTAAATGTAGAACAGAGAATAAATGGAAGAACAGTAAATGGGCCAACACAAATCTTCTGCATTTTGGGGCATTTGCTTCTGGATTGTAGAAAAACAGATTCTAGTGAAACATTAGGTCCACGATATCTCAGAGTCTTCAGAAATGCTCTTCATAGATTATATCCAATCTGTGTAGAAAAAGCTATTTCACATTCAGTATCAATCCTCCACTGGAGATGTGAAATGCGCTTCCCATTACAGTTAGAAAATTCTGACTGGAAAGTGTTAATTGTAAAGATATACATTTTACTTGGAGAGACAGATCCCAAAGTCAAGCTTGTGTTGTATGATACCTTCCGAAGCATGCAAAAAAAGCAATGGCAGTAAAAAACCAGTGCCGAACTCAAAACTGTCAGGGACTAAAACCCCAACTGCCAAAGGTTTGTTGTCTGACCACAGAGAGACAGGCAACAACCAGCAAGGTCCAAACAAACTCTTTATTGACAGGTGGCACGCATCAATAGAGAGTGGCTCATTTTCCCTGAACCAGCCCACTCTCTTACACTGAATAGGTTTTTTTATACACAGTTCCGTCGCGTCACAGGTTAGTCTGAGCCCAGATGGGAGGAGGGCAAAAGCTATCACTGCCCTTTTCCCTCTTCGTTATGCTTAACCATCACTTATTATAACTTTAAACAATACCTAATACCTAATTCACAACTATCTAACAATTATCAGCTGGGTCAAAAGGATCCCGGACATAGGGGAAACAGAGAGAAAAACAAAAAAGAATTGAAACAGTCTGGCTCCAGATGACTGCAAGAAAATGTTGATCATTCCTTCTCAAGGTCTTCAAAACAAACCGCTCAGTCTGTTTTTTTTTTTGCCAGAAGGCTGCCAGAGTTCAGTGAAACATTTAACAGTTTAATTGCCACAAGATACTTAAGTACCCCAAATTTTTGTCCCTCACAAAACCAAACACCCTATCCTGCATTAGAGTAATCGATTTATTAAATGCACTATGTTTTAAAATGTAATGTGCTTTGTCTCACTATTCAATATTGCTGTACAAGACTTTGCATATCATCTTCTTGTTCCTTCTCACTATCCTAGACCAACAGCTGTGACGTGTCAAGACATGCTAGCAAAGGGAAAATGAAAGGGGGGATTTTGGAAGCAGCATCGGCTTATCTTTTCTTTCAGTAAAATGTAATTGCTGAAGATGTCATTAAGAGGTGACTGAAAAGATGTGCAAAGACTGCTTAAATTGCTTTTATTCTCTTTAATGGTGGTGGGGTGCTATCTGAGAAAGGCAGAAGCAACAGAAGAGAACATGTCGTTGTGTGATCTCCATTGCAATTCGCAACCTCTCCAAGTCTCCAAGTGGTCATGATGGGGTCCTTTATCATCGGTGTTTTATTGTGTCCTTCTTCACTCCCTTACTCTTCCACATAACCCACTTTCTTGGTCTCCTTTTTCTGGTACAGCGCCTGCACCCTGCCAGTTTTCACGTGGTACACTGCAAGGAGCACAAGGTCATTGTGTTCCCCTCCAAGTGTGAGGGGAGGCTTCCCATGCAGGGGTCTGAGTAGAGTTAAACTGCAGCTGTTGCCCCTCTGCACTAATTTGAAGGATGTCTAGGTACTTGCATGACTGCTTCATAGTTCTCAAGGGTGCCGTGTAAAAAGGGGGCAGATGGGGTAGGGATATGGAGATGGGTTTAGTGTGATTCCCACCCTGCTAATGAGGCTCTTCCTTCTGGATCTGCAGTAAGGACAATACGGCGTAGGCACGGCAGTGCAAATCAGTTGGCAAAGCAGTGGGGATTCCCTTCTTTTGTGCCCCCATGGTGCTAGCTGAGGACTTGGGACTCCCCCAGGTGTTTCGACATCAAATGCTCATAGAAATCCATGATGCTAATGGGAGTTCGGCTCCTAAATATCTTTGAAGCTCTGGGCCAAAGTCCCTGCACTGTGGTAGGTGGTTCTATGGAATGTGGGGGTGTCAGGCTTGCAGGCAGAGATGCACTGAATTAGCAAGGTTTCTCTGACAAGTGGAACAGGATAGTGTGAGTTTTCTGGCTGGCCTCATTAAGCTTCTATAATTATCCGTTTATTGATAAAGTGCCTGTTCTCTGGGAGGCCCTGGAGATGCTGCACAGTGGAAATCTGATCATCATTAAAATAACAGGTAAGGTGAAAGTCAAATAATATACTAACAGAACAAAATTGGTACCAGGGAAAAGGGGTGATGGTGGGGCCCTGACCCAGGACGAGTATTGGAGTGGGAACTGCTTCATTTCATGCAGCAGGAAATCTTTACTGAGCATGCTCAGCAGTGAAGCTGTCTGGCCCTGGCTTGCATTCCTGAGCCCCAGATGTTCATCAAATTAAATCTCACCTGGACCCTGACCTCCCTTTTTCAGTTCTGCTCATCCTACAGCAAACACCTGGGATCAAGACGTGGCTTTTTTAAAGTGGGTAAGGCTGTGCCGAGGGAATTGCCAAGAGGCGGCTAGAAACCCAGGTGCAAGGTCACCCCAGGAAAGGCTGGGTCACCCATCAATCTCAGGGCACAATAATGGTGCAATCACGATGAAGGTGTGGGGCGGCAGATTGCAGGAAGCCACAAGGACAAGGCGTGAAGCTGCAGTCTCAAGAGCTGGGCAGATCCCTTCCTCTTAAGTGCTTTAAATACCAAGCGCTATGAAATCAGCCTGCTACTAAATAGACAGGCAGAACAATGGACACAGGGTAGGAGTAATTATTATGACGATTGCTACTTATTTGTATTATTGCAGCACCAAGAAGCCTCAGACTGAAGCCCCCTTCTGCCAGGCACTGTACACACCTATAATATGCCCCAAAGAGCATAGCAAGTCGAAATAAACTAGGTCGAGAAAGGGCGGGAGAAAGAGAATTTTTACTCATGGAGAAGTAAGGGATTGTCTATCTCAGCAGTTCTCAAACTTATTGAGACCGCGACCCCTTTTTGTGCTCTGGCAGCCCGTCACAACCCCTCCGCGGAAAAGCCGCAGAATTTTTCTTTTAAAAAGCGCCGACCCCCCTGCGCCCAAGCCCCCCCCCCCCCCCCGCGTACCCCCCTTCCCCGCTGGGCTGCCGGCTGCACCCCGGACCTAGTCCCCGCCGCTGCCCCCAGTCCCCGCCGCTGCCAGCGGGCTGCTGGGTCCGCCCAGCCCCCAGTCTCCGCCGCTGCGGGCAGGCTGCCGGGTGCGCCCCCCCCCCGTCTCCGCTGCGGGCGGGCTGCCGGGTGTGCACCAGCCTGCCCGCTGGGGGGACTGGGGGCCGCCGCACAGCCGGGAGCCCACCCGCTGCGGGGACTGGGGGCCGGGGTGCAGCTGCGAGTTGCGGCGGCAGGAGCTCGCGACCCCCCCGGGGAGCGCTCGGCGACCCCCCGGGTGGTCGCGACCCCCAGTTTGAGAAACCCTGGTCTATCTGGTACCCATGTGCAAACTAGAGGGGTGTGGATTGCAGAATGCTCTAACTGCCCCATGTAAAGCCTGCTGGAGTGTTCTAGTTTGCAGTGAGGTAGTCCTGTTGCAAACAGGACTCCAGTAATGTGCACTGGGTACCTTTTGGGGTGTGCCAGAAGCAGGGCCGGCGACAGAAATTTTGGGGCCCCTTACTCTGATCGTTTGGGGGGCCCCTAGTCTGATCATTTGGGCCCCCTAGTCTGATCGTTTGCCCCCCCCCCGCCCATTCTCCTTCCCGCTCTGCCTGACCCAGGCCACCCAACCAAATCTCCTCCTCCAGCCTAACCTCCTCCCCTCCCCGCCGGCTACCAGACATACTGGGGTGGGGGTGCGACCCAGCCGTGGCCGCAGCGTTGCTCCCGGCTGCTGGCTCCGGTGGGCTCTGCGCTCCGCGGCTGCCCCACCTCCCCACGCTGGGCTGCCATTGGCTTCCGGCCCCGGGTCTCCCCAGCCCGCTCGCAGGCCCCCTACCCCCGCGGAACGCTCTCGGATCACTCTCCCCGCACTGTCCCGAGCTGCACCCTACCCCGGCGGCTAAGGGAAAAGGGGCCCACGGGACGTTACTTATCAGCGAAGTACCAGGGCGGTGCGAGCCAAGCCTGTGGAGGAAATGCGATTTCCAATGCGAGAGGCGGCAGCGGCTGCTCCCCATTCCCACCCCCGCCACGCTAGGCCTTTCCACCTTCACCCCGCACAACTCCCCGGCGGGGAGCGTGTCCTGCGCCCGGCCTCGCCTTTCCCCCCCTTGAGGTGCCTATTGTCTGGTGCTGCGCTGCGGCGAGCCCCGAGGGGCGGGTGAACTCTGCCCACCGGGGGCTCGTGGCTGTTCCAGCCTGGGGCACTCCACGGGGAGGAGGAGGTGGCGGCGGGCAGGGCGCGCCTCTTCCCTCCGCAAAGGCCTGGTGTGGCGGAGTGGGAAAGGGGAGCAGCCGCTGCCGCCTCTCGCATTGGAAATCACATTTCCTCCGCAGGCTTGGCTCGCACCGCCCTGGCACTTCGCTGCTAAGTAACGTCCTGCGGGCCCCTTTTCCCTTAGCCACCAGGGTAGGGTGCAGCTCGGGACAGCGCGGGGAAGTTGCCGCCTGGGCATCATTCAGGCCCCGCGACAAGGGGGGACGACTACCGGTTGTACTGGGCCCCGGACTTAAGGGGGCCCCCCTTAAGTCCGGGGCCCGGTACAGCTGTAACCGTAATACCCCCCTGTCGCCGGCCCTGGCCAGAAGGGTCTACATGGGGCAATTCGAGTGCCACATATTATAGCAGTCTACAGTTCACACCCCTCTAGTTTACACTCCAGTGCCATGTCGATAAGCCCAAAGACTCAGAAGGACTGATTCTGAGGCAACTACTTATGTTCCATAATACTTCACTCCACAGCCCAGCTAAAGGGCTGACCTCCACCCCTATGTCAGGATCTCCTCCAGAAGCCCAAAGTGCTGGTTCCTATGTCTTCTTAGGTGAAAGAGATAACTAGTGATGGTTCACCTCTTTCTTTCATAGTCCAGTGACCCTTCACCATGGAGTCCTCAAGCTGTGAGGAAGGTGACATGGAGTCTGGTGAAGGAAGCTCCATGCCGGTTTCCTCCCCAGCTGGTGTTTGCCAAAATGCAAATGTTCTGTTTCCTGCAATCTCCTCTCCTCTTTACCTGGATGGCCCGGTTTACTTCTTATGTGTAAACTGAGGTGAATTCACATTGCTTTGTTTAGAACAGACTTGAGAACACCTTTATGGAGGCAAGACCGACTTGTCTTGAACAGGTGCTAGTAACATCATACAGGGGGAATTCATAACTTTACATATAATTTTGCTATATATATTTCGTGACAATATTATTGACCAGCAATTATTGACCAGCAAGTTATTTTTTTTCAGATGATATCTCACAAAGCATATTTTGTACAAAGATTATTACAGCAGTGTGTAGGGTGCAAATAAATGGGTAATTAGGGTCACAGTGCCCCAGGAGTTGCATACAATTGCTGGCCCACAGCGATTAAATAATGTATAGATTGAATACAGGGTATGGTCCCCAGAGATATTGCACGCAATTGCCATATTGATCACAATCATGAGTCCAGTCAATTCTTTCCTAGTAAAAAAGGTGTCCCTGATAGAAAGTGCAATAGAGTGGCTTTTAGCCTAGTCCCAGCTGGTTAGTTCACAATACCATGTCCGACCCTAGATGTACTACTGTTTCCTTAAAGAGGCATTCTAGAAAATTAATATTACTAAAATCCACAGGTGGAAGCAAATCATGATCTATATGCCATCTGGATTTTCAACTTTAATTAGGGTGACCAGATAGTAAGTGTGACAAATTGGGACTAGGGGTGGGGGATTACAGGAGCCCATATTTTTTAAAAAGCCCTAAATATAGGGACATCCTGGTCACCCTAACTTTAATGGCCATAAGCAATAGAGAATCTGTGGCATCTCTGTTGGTTTCGAAATACTTTTCAACTCTTTGAAGTTCAGCGAGCAGGTATTGGAGCTTTATCCATTATATTAAATGTATTCTAAAATAATAAATATTTAATTATAGCTTCAATAAGGATGTTGTACTGTTACGGTCAATGTAGAACACTGACATCTCATTTATAATCTCTGCTCTAGTTCATCATTTTTTTTAAAAAAAGTCAAGTCTTTTTAGTCCAGGATCTTTGTGCAGCTGTTGTTGAATCCATGTGGCCTCAGAGGAAGTTTGATACATGGCACACACACCAGATGGTGGAGACACTTAAAACTGGAAATGGAATGGATGCTTTGCCATTGTGTAGTCTTCATTTGACAAAAGAACCGATCCAGTGAAATGAAACATAATAAAACACCAGGTTAAATGTGATATTTCCATAGTAAGGTGATTATTCTTCAGGACAGCTGGCATGAATTTAAACTAGAAAGAATGGCACACTAGTGAGAGAAAAGCAGGGATGTGTCCAAAGTGCCAGGTGTGTAGGCAAAATGGATGCAGGAAGACATTGTTGCAAAGGGCTCTGGGAGAACAAGGGACTCAGTAATGAGGACTATTAATATGGATGCCTCAAAAGGGTGGAAAGAAAGAATAGCAGGCAACTAAAAAGGAATAATTAAAAAGAAGTGGAAATGAGATAATTATAATGATAGCTACAGATGGACTTCCTATTCTCTGTCTTTCAATAGGCACAGGGATGTGAACTCAACCCTTTTCAGGTAAAATGGCCTCTTTAGTTTCCTATGGAGAAGGGTCTCTCCATTCTCTTTTGGTACAACAGCTGAAGATTTTCTCATTGAGAGGAAGGGATGTGAGAAAGCTGCTGGTTGAATGGGGCTGCTTTTTGGTGTGAAGAATAGGTCCCAGGGTATAAGGCTGTATGTTTCATGAAAAGTGGTGGAAAAGCTAGAGCGAATGAGATCAATCCAAAAGATGTCCTTCCTCTCAACACACCTAATGGGAGTCATTTCTGAAATGGACTATGTGGCAGCAGTGTTACTCACTGCTAGGGCCTATCTCCCTCACAAACCAGCTGTCTCCATACCCCATCATCACCTGTGGAGATCATAGGTCTGATGGCCCCTCCAGGGATTAGGACCTTATCAGTGGAGTCCCATCTTGTGTGGAATTTAAGCAGAGATCAGGATGTGCCAGAATCAGCCTGTTTTTAGGACACAGTATAGACTCATAGAATCATAGAATATTAGGGTTGGAAGGGACCTCTGGAGGTCATCTAGTCCAACCCCCTGCTCAAAGCAGGACCAATCCCCAACTAAATCATCCCAGCCAGGGCTTTATCAAGCCTGACCTTAAAAACCTCTACGGAAGGTGATTCTACCACCTCCCTAGATAACACATTCCAATGCTTCACCACCCTCCTAGGGAAAAAGTTTTTCCTAATATTCAATCTAAACCTTCCCAACTGCAACTTGAGACCATTACTCCTTGTTTGGCCATCTGCTACCACTGAGAACAGTCTAGATCCATCCTCTTTAGAACCCCCTTTCAGGCAGTTGAAAGCAGCTATCAAATCTGCCCTCAGTCTTCTCTTCTGTAGACTAAACAATCCCAGTTCCCTAATAATTTTTGTTGACCTTCTCTGAGCTCCTTCCAATTTTTCCACATCCTTCTTGTAGTGTGGGCCCCAAAACTGGACACAGTATTCCAGATGAGGCCTCACCAATGTCAAATAGAGGGGAACAATCACATCCCTCGATCTGCTGGCAATGCCCCTACTTATACAGCCCAAAAAGCCGTTAGCCTTCTTGGCAACAAGGGCACACTGTTGACTCACTTCCAGCTTCTCATCCACTGTAATCCCTAGGTCTTTTTCTGCAGAACTGCTGCCTAGCCATTCGGTCCCTTGTCTGTAGCAGTGCATGGGATTCTTCCGTCCTAAGTGCAGGACTCTGCACTTGTCCTTGTTGAACCTCATCACATTTCTTTTGGCCCAGTCCTCTAATTTGTCTAGGTCCCTCTGTATCCTATCCCTACCCTCCAGTGTATCTACCACTCCTCCCAGTTTAGTGTCATCTGCAACTTGCTGAGGGTGCAGTCTACACCATCCTCCAGACCATTGATAAAGATATTGAATAAAACCGGCCCGAGGACTGACCCTTGGGGCACTCCGCTTGATACTGGCTGCCAACTAGACATGGAGCCATTGATCACTACCCATTGAACCCGACGATCCAGCCAGCTTTCTACTCACCTTATAGTCCATTCATCCAGCCCATACTACTTTAACTTGCTGGCAAGAATATTGTGGGAGACCATATCAAAAGCTTTGCTAAAGTCAAGGAACATCACATCCACTGCTTTCCCCTCATCCACAGAGCGATGAGTTATCTCATTGTAGAAGGCAATTAGGTTAGGCATGATTTGCCCTTGGTGAAATTTTCCTGATCACTTTCCTCTCCTTCAGGATTGATTCCTTGAGGACCTGCTCCATGATTTTACCAGGCACTGAGGTGAGGCTGACTAGCCTGTAGTTCCCTGGATCCTCCTTCTTCAAAGATGAGCACTACATTAGCCTTTTTCCAGTCATCCGGGACCTCCCCCGATCACCATGAGTTTTCAAAGATAATGGCCAATGACTCTGCAATTACATCAGCCAACTCCTTTAGCACCCTCGGATGCAGCGCATCCGGCCCCATGGACGTGTGCTCGTCCAGCTTTTCTAAATAGTCCTGAGCCACTTCTTTTTGCACAGAGGGCTGGTCACCTCCTCCCCATGCTGTGCTGCCCAGTGCAGTAGTCTGGGAGCTGATCTTGTTCGTGAAGACAGAGGCAAAAAAAGCATTGAGTACATTTGCTTTTTCCACATCCTCTGTCACTAGATTGCCTCCCTCATTCAGTAAGGGGCCCACACTTTCCTTGACTTTTTTCTTGTTCTCATCTCCCTGTGCAAAGTTTCCCTCTGTAGCATGGTCCTCTTTACAAATAGAAGTCCCCTTGACTTTATACATAGTGGATATGGACATGAGTGCATTCAAAATGCATAGGTTTTATAGATTAGATATAAAGGGCCACAGTCTCAGATGGTGTAAACCAGTCAATGGGGCTACAGTGATTTACATCCACTGAGTATCTGGCCTGAAAACTACACGTAATGTTTTGCACCATCTCTGCTCATATTCTTCCAGTTTTCCCCAGTTAACGAGGAGCTGGTAATCAGCGTCCAGTTCTGGGAGTTGCTCTCAAAAGGCTCACCTGGGCAGCCTGTAGTTTGGTCCTTGACTGTGACTTTCCTTAGCATCAGCGAGTTTACGCTCTTAGCATTATTTACATGGTGACGCTGTTGTTGTTGCTTTGTCCCGAAATTGCACATTGCATAGTTATGGGAATCAGTAAACAAGAACTGCATCTCTTGTGGGCAAAACTAAACATCTCAACAGAGTGGAAAAAAATGTCGCTGCTGGCACATTGGAGAAATGCCAAGCTAAACTACTAGCAGATAACTGGAAATAACTCTCTGTAAACATTTGGCCTGGGACTTCATTGGCTGAAATCATCTACTATTAGACTTGATAAATGCCTTGTGTTGTCTCAGGGCATCTGAGCATGGTTTATTTATAACGTATAATATTTTTAATGCAGAATATCATCAGAATTGTTTATTATAACATAAGTGGGTTTCTCACCCCATGTCTCTTACCATTTCAAATCATAAATATCCAATCCGAATCTTCTGTTTTTTTCCCCTTTAGTTGCTACCAGTAAAAGTAGGTCAGGTAGAAACAGCTTTTCTGTCTGCCACCTTTACTGATATAGAACACAGACTTTGAGACCTGTGTTCCGAGTCCTGTCCTGCCATTGGTATCCACTTGTCTCTGCTACAGATGGTCCCTTTTTCCATTGCTTCCAATTTAAATTCTTGAGGGTTTATTTATTCATTTTTTTAACCCACTCCTTGAATGTCTTACTACAGTGTACCTGAGTGTTTTGTAATAAAACTAAACTACTGCTCAAAATATTAACAAATCAAATACATCACCAATGGAATCAAATGTCTGGCATGTTGTCATAATTTTTTTGAATTTAAAAGAAAAATGAAGGGTAATACTTGCTTTACCCTCCCCCCAAATATCCTGGTTTTTGACCAGCTCATCCACAAATGGGATTTGTTTCCTACTGATCTGAACATATAAGAGGGGAACAAGGATTGAACTGGCAAATAGGATGATGCCCAAAATGTCAAGGATAGGCCAACCAAAATAGTCAGAAGTGGAAATCCTGCCCTCATTGAAGTCAATGGGTTTCGGTGGAGCCTGGATCTCACCCAAAGCTGGTAGCATGCTTTAAAAGTGACTCCAGTGGACTCTGTCTCAAACGTGTTACTATAGCTGGGAGCCATGAGTGAGAAAGTCCTTCCACCACCTGCTCCCGAGTGATCCTGGAAAGCACTGGCAGACCTCCTTGCTTGATCACAGCTGCCAGGCATAGACTGAGAGGTGATGACTCAGATATTGATGGCTGGGATTATGAAGGGTGACGTGCACAAAGAATAATAGATGGAAAGGCTGTCTTCCCAGGTGCGGTACAACCTCCAGAGTAACTGTAGAATAGTCACAGTATCTGTGAAGGGTATGGAAGACACCTATAAAATGGGATAAATGTTATAGATCCATCTGTTTGATTGTGATTGTGTTGTCTGACATACGAGTTTAATCGCTCAGTGGTCAATGAACTACCCAGGAAGGACAATAGCTTTGATAAGAACTCAGCAAAAACCCAGAATGTTATAATGCTGCTGATTTTATTGACTCCCAGGCCAAAAGGGACCACCATGATCCTCTTGTTTCATCTCCCGTATAACACAGGCCATAGAACTTCCCTGAATTAATTCCTGTTCGAATGAGAGCCTCTCTCATAAAAAAAATAACCCAATTCAATCTTGATTTAGACAATTGCCAGTAATGGAGGCTCCCAAAGCATGACCAGGTGCAAGAGATATGGAATTTGGGGTGGATGAAAGGACAGTCTCTGAAGCACAGAGGAGAGAGAGAGAGGCTGAGACTGAGTCACTAGAGATGGGGTGACTGGGATAAGCTAGGCTGACCTACTTTTAGGTGAGAGAGAAATGTGTGTGGACCGTTCATTGTGTTAACACTCCTTTTCTCTTGTTATGTTTGTTCCTGTTGCTGAGATTAGGCAATGCCTTGTTCTGAAAAGGCAGGTTTTTGCTACTATATTCTCCTACTGATCACAGTTCCTGAAGGAAAGACTGGCAGGGTTCAAACCCAGTTGGGGCTTCTGAGGAATCATGGTTGGTATGCAGGGTGATAAAGCCTGAGACTGGGGAAATCATGGGATTTCCCGGTACAACAGGTGATGGTGATGGATGGGATGGGGGAATGCACTCGGAGCAGCTACATTGGGGTTGAAGAGGCAGCTGGCCCTGAACAAGACATTATGATTCTTCTTCTATAGGACTTCTTATAAGCACATAGGGTGGGATTTTACAAGCCCAAGGACAGTTCGGATGGGCTGACTTGGGAGCCCAGATCTCATTGAAAGCCATTGAAAGTTGTGCTTCTGTGTCACTTCCGTGCTTTTGAAAAATCCAAGCTTAAGGCTTCAATGGGAATACCAGTGGAATCTGTTCCTTTGAAAACCGCAGCCATAAACCTGCTCTGGCCAGACAGCCCCGATAATGAGTTCCATTCGTTAGAACAAATGGTAACTGCTTTGCTCTTCCCGGAACACACAATCCAGCCTCAGCCACAATACGCCACAAGATGCTAACTTAAGTGCCTTTGCCATCCAAGGCAAAATATCTACTGAATCACTTTCACTGAAGATGTACTGCACCTCTGCAGGTCCAATCTGTGCTCCTGGGATTCTTTTCAGTGAATGCAGAACAAAGCCCTGTGCTCAAAATACAGAGTAAGTGCATCCATTTTATTCCATTGCATTACTTTGTGTCCATGGCAATCATATGAAACATTTCCTCTTTAACATCTGCTGCCTGCCTATAAATAATAAGCTAGGATCCAGACACAATTTCTGCAGGTAACCAGCTGTGATGCCCTGTGGCGCTTCATAATGGTAAAGTATTTGTGGAGATTTTGGAATTTACATGTTTATGAAGTTTGCAGTGTGACATAAGAGAAAATGATATAATTAATGGTGTATATATTGCTGCAGTCAGGGTTCTGAGGTGCTCGGTAAAGTAAATTAATTTTGTGAAGACACCACACCATACGGTGGTAAACATACACCGAACAAGACAGAACTGGGAAGAAGGAGGGGGTATGAAATATGAGCTAGGGAATGAAAGAGAAATACAGTCATCATGAATGTCCATTAAGATATGTTAGATAATGTAGTCCAATACATTTATTTTTGTTTAAAAATAGGCAAAAATAATATTAAGAGAAAGAAAATTGCATGCTTTTTTTTTCAAATTTTCAATGAAAATCATTTTTGTTTGGATTTAAACATTCCCTGCAGTGTTTGCCAGCCAATTATCACAGTATTGTGCCAGTGTATGAGACTCAAACAGCCTAGAAACAAAAGTGAAGCTTACTAGAGATGAGTCTAAAGCAAAATTTCAGATTCGGCTTTGGATGAAGTTCAAGATGTAATCATCAGATATGCAATGGAAGTTCTATATAAAGGAGATATATCTGTACGTATGTAGCTCATTAGTTAATATAATGAGCACCATCTTCTAGCACATAGAAATAAGGGGTAGGTTCAAGAAAAATGTTGTCATACACTTGCAAATGGCTTTCTGAGTCCAACTCTTAGCAATCCCCCACAAAAGATGAGGTTGAAACCTCAGATCTGAACCCAACTAGGTTTGGGGGATTAAAAATATAAACATTCCCCAAACATCTTGGTGCTCAGATTTGGTCCATGGCAGAGACAGATTTGAACTACAAACTTAGATCCAAACCCAATTGCCAAGTTTTGGTTTGGGTGTATCTCTGTGTCAGTTGAAACCAATTTTCAAATATTGAGCTAACTACAGAGAAGGAAAGAGCTGAAATGAAAAAAATAAGACCAAATAGGTTGGAGTCAAAAGTATAACTGATTATAAAATAACAGTTAAGGCTTAAAATCAGAGATGCACTGGAGAAAATAGAACACCCCCCCCCCCCAACAAAGGAAAATAGGGAATGAAAAATTTCTCATGTTATAACACTTTCCTTTTTGCAGGTTGTCTAGATTAGGAAAAGAGACTGAGGTTAGATTTGTGATAGCTAACACTTACTGAAGTGAATGCAGGGTTCACCACAACCAACGTAGTTGAACTCCACACTGGCTTGTCTACACCAGAGTGTTAGGATACATTAGTTAAAACATATTAGTGTACACCTTCTAACAACACACCTTTAAATCCTACTCAAGGAAAACCTATTCAGGATCTAGCAACAACCTCAATTAGCTAAATCAAGGTAAAAGGCATAACCTGCATCTATATGAGGGAAAATGTTTGATTTGGCCAGGATCTGCAAATATGTGTTAGCTAACCCTGCTCTATCTTGACCTCTTTGTCCAATATAGTCAAACTCTTCCTTTGTCTATCTTGTCTAATTAGATTGTATACAATTCTGGGCAAAGATTTGCCTTTTAATTCAACTGTAAGGCACTATATATATCTATGGTACTATAGAAGCTGTTTAATTAATTTAATTAAGATGAAAGGAGATTTAAAAAATAATTGTAAACCAAGTCTTTGAAAATCAGTGCTAGGGTTATGGAATCCCTTGCCCCGACACTGAGTTAGTTTCCCAGACCTCTGTGTAAGCTCTGTGTAAGCTCAGAAGCGTGTCTCTCTCACCAACAGAAGTTGGTCCAATAAAAGAGGTGACCTCACCCAACTTGTCTCACTGGTCACCTAGGACCAACATAGTCTACAATACTGAATACAAAGACTTCTAGAATCTTTTGTCTAGAACTCTATAGTTAAATTCCTGTTAAATTCTTAAGGACTTTTCCAACAGGGTGCAAACCACATGGGGGTGATTGTTTGTGGCTTGGCGTCTTGTGCAGAGATTGTGAAAATGCTTCTGATTTAATAGCATTTTATAGCCACATTCTATTTACTGTGCAGTGGCCAGAATCAGCCTCCCCCTCTCTCGAACTGTCACTTTCTCGAAGCCCTGCATTTAAAGTGGTCTTACTATCTCCTGACCCCTGATGTGCTGTAATCCTTTTAGCAATTTGGTTGTGCTCCACTGGATTATTTAAATAGATTATCAATGCCTTCTGGATACCCCAGGTACAAAAACTGTTCCCATTATTCCATGTACAGCCATGCCAAGGAAGGAAACATAGGACCAGAACTTAACTAAGAAGGCTTTACCTAAGAAACCCTATAGTGGGGTGATCACCACGCTCTGGACCTGAAGGGGTTAAAAGCAGCCCTGGGGAGGGCTGTGACTGGGAAAGCCTGATCGGGAAGCAGCCACAGATGGGACCACGCCCCAAGCAGGCCACAGCTGGCCCTATAAAGGGCTGTCAGCCAGGAGCTAGGGGGAGTCTCTCTCTAGCTGTAGAGAGAGAGGGTCTGGCTGCTTGAAACCAGGTACCTAAAGTAGAGCGGTGCTGGGCAAAAGGCAAAGGGAGCTGGGGAGCTCTATCCTGGTAAAGCCCCATGCTGGAGGTCTTGATGAAGGCCTGCAAGGTACTACTGGAGCAGCCCTGGGGAATCGGGCAAGAGGAGCTGGGGAGATCCATCCTGGCAACTCCCCAGGCTGCAGGCTTTGTGCAGGGCCTAAAATAGGTACTGGGGTTGCAAAGGTGCAGCCTAGGGCTAGGTAGAGGCAGCTGGTTCAAACCCTCCTTGTCGATGATGAGTGGCCATTACAGACTGCAGTCTGCTCCAGTGAATGGGGGCAAGATGGTGACTGGCAGTAGTCACCGAGGCAAGCTGGGGATAGAGAGTTAGGGGTTCCCTGGAAGGGGAGACCCAGATCTGTGGGTTACTGCAGTGGTCAGAACCCAGAGACAAAGGGGCACTGCTGGGGCAAAACCCCAAGGCAAAGGGGCACTGAGTCTGGAAGAGACATGGGGGCTAGCGTCAGGAGAGACACTGGCCACCAGGAGGCACTCCGAGGGCTGGAGGGATAATTCCCTGGACCAGCAGCAGGAGGCGCTGCACTGGTGAGTCACTGACCTCGCTACAAGCCCCTATTCCCATGAGGAAGACTGTGGAGTCCTTTCAGCTACATGCCCAGAAAGCAAATAGGCTGAGAACCAACACCTCTCATGGGTTGCTCCTAGGGAATAATGCTCCTGAAGCCACTACCACTGTGTCCCAAACTTGTACGCTAACTGGACCTGTTTTAATAGAAGAAACGGCATTACACTATAAACAGGAGATTGAGTAATGGAACAAACATTTATTTTACAAATACAGTATTGCCAGCTCCAAACGCTGACTGAGTCCAACCCCTCCCCCCAGTCATCTGATTGGCTTAAAATAATTAGATTTAAAAAAATAAATAAATCTTGGGTTCTTTATACTTGCCTTCTGGCTTTTGAGCTCCACTGCATCCATGAGGACTAGATACCCTCTTTTAATTGAGAGCGGAGATTGTCTTGTAGTATCAGGGTTTTACCAGATGGAATTTTACAACGCACCCCCTCTCCCCCCTCAAAAAAAATATCTGAAGGTTCTTTATAAAACAAGAAGTTGGGAACATTGCAAAGAAAATTTTGTATTGAGAGTTATGACTGTTATGACGGAAAGTCAGATCTGCCTTGTCCCTTTGTATTGCGCCAAAGGGCCTGACATTTTGCCTTAACTGGCTACCTTGTGATTCCTCTGATATAACAGACAATAACAACAGTGGACTAAACTATTTTTAAAAGAATCCGACATGAATCCCTCTATCTATCCAAATGATGAGAATCAGTTCAATAACTGGTACAAATACATTGTTCATGAGCTCATTATGTTCTGTTTATTGGTTTTTTCTGAAGACCCAAATTCAAGGCATGAAACGGGATCCTCTCGATATGCCTTTTATTCCTGCCTTAAGAACAGAGTCATTGTTTAATGTGTTTTAAAGGGTATTAAAAACTCCCTTGCAAATTCCACACACCAGTGAAGACTCCAGGTGGCTTTCAAGTTATGAGGGGGAAGCTTTTTAAACAGTGGAATTATTACATTTCCTACATGATGGTATAAAATATCACCTTGCTCTTGTCATTTGGAGTCAGTGGGTGATGTACAGCCCTAGACACACATAAGAACAAACAGCTTTTCCAGTGGGAATTTTCCACAGAAAAAATAAATCCAGATTGGTCAACCATGAGTCCGGGGAAAGCAAAGCACTGTTTATGCTATCCGACAATTTGCTTGGAATGCTACCCGATGGCCGTCATCTTTGTGGATACTGGGGTAGAACCAGGGACTTCCACAACTAAAAGAATAAGTCTCTATAAAGAGTCACTCTTGCTAAATGGGGACTATCTCAGACCCACTTTACCAGCAAAAGAGCTCATTTTACCAGTATGAGCTGCAGTGGCACCAATGGGCCTTGCCAGAATCACTATAGCTTCAAAGCCCTCACACTAGCGGGAGAGAGAGTGGCAGGGGCCAGATCAGGACTACAACAGTCTCTCAAAGGACCATCATCCTTTCTGCCATGTGGATCAAATGAAATGCCCTGTCTCAGGCTTCCAGCCATATGTGTAACTACAGCAACAATATGGAGAGAGGATGGAAAAGGATTAAAAGAAATACACCCACACCTCCTTTTCTAACTAAGGAAAGAAAGAAGCATAACCTACTTATTGGACCTATATTATGTATGGCACTCCGGTACACAACAGCTGAATGTGGGATGGATGGGTGGATAGACAGAGAATTTTATGGGCTACAAAAGAATGATCTTGCTAGAGACAGAAGTAATTTTCCTGACTGGGAAGTTGGAGGAATTAGTGGCCATTGTACATATTTCATGTGTCTGAAAAATATGTTTTAGACAAATACAGAGAAAGAAAGAAAGAAAGAAAGAAAGAAAGAAAGAAAGAAAGAAAGAAAGAAAGAAAGAAAGAAAGAAAGAAAGAAAGAAAGAAAGGCTGACCTATGCCCACCAAATCTACACCAATTAAATAGAGACAAAGAGAAATAACGTGGGAAGAAATTCTCCTCTCTGATATGCCTTCTGAATCTTTTTTGACCATGTAGATATCTGTCCATAATCTGTACCTATAAAACAGTTCTGACAGAAAGCTCCTCCCCCAAAAACCTCTATTGTCCGTATTTAGAAGTAAACTTGATGTGAACTTTTCTGTGGTAGTGAAATGATTGGCTAATATTTTGCCTTCATTGTCATGTACGTCTGAACCTCAAATACAGAAAAAATAAATAAAAAGAAACTATTGGAAAGTCTTTTCTCATGGTATTTCTGGCCAAATCTGGAGTAGGAATTGCCATAAATTTTACCAGAAATATTCCTCTGATGCTATTTAATAAATTCCAGAGGTTGGACAATTCAGATAAGCATCTGAAACTCTGTGGAGTTTCTTGAAACTCAGCCAGCACTGTTGAAGTTCACCTATCCCTAATTCTGCATTTGTTCCGAGTGGGGAATTTTCATCCGTGTTAATGGGTACGCCATGCATGGAATAAACACAGATTATCCAATAGATATCCTCACAGCAGATAAGATATCAGGAGTATGTGAGTCAGAGTGGAGTGTTGTCAGCAAATTTGTAATTTGGGTATGTCAGATTGTTTTTCACACTAAAACAGCAGTATTATCACATTAAACTAAATTAAATAAATCAGGGATAATAAATAAATAAACAACAACCGTGAGCTTTCAGCAGATGGTTTATCTTTCCAAGACACTTATGTGTGTGATTGCAGGATCTAAAAGATTTAAAATGGTTTTGAACTGCTGAGAAAAACATGCACATTTTACACAAACAGAGCTGACAGGTTTTAGTCTCTTTGATGTTCAGAGATAAAGCTAGTTATTTCTTGATTTCAGTAAATTCCAAAGAAGTCAAAATAGCAACATATTGCTCGCGTAGTCCAGTCTTTTTAGTATGTGATCAGTCCAATTTAAAAAACAACAACAACCGATGATCTATGCATCATCAGTGTGTATTTGGAAAATAATTCAGTAGTTCTAAATTAAGACCAGTATGTTTGAAACATAGTATATCAGGAAAGCTACACCTGTGCAGAATACCATCTGTGTTACTTAGTTGTTTTGCAAACCTGTCAAGTATTTACTAAGACAACAGTTGTGCTTCTTTTGGTCTTTCCTCAAGCAAAAATCCCATGACTTCCCACTTTGACCCATCGATTCTAAACTCAGGGACAGGAACTGGCTTTTAAGAGCAGTTCAAAGAATGAAGTTATGAACACCTTTGGAGCATGTTATAGGCTGATCAGAATTGGCTCAAATTTATGGGTTCTCCGCATGCGGGTCACAAGCTTTTGAACATATCTCAGGGATTACAACAACCCTGTTCTTCCCACATTGCTAAATGGAAGAGGAAATCTAGGCTAGATGGGAGTGTGTTGTAGTGGTGGTAGGAGTCACAGTATGAGAAAAGAGGTAAAAAAGGTTAGGGTATGGAAAAGCTTGAAAACTACTGCCATAAAGTACAAATAGCAGTGTCTGCTTATGAACCATTTGCAAACAGAAAAGAAAGCTAAAATTCACTGAATACATTATGTGTGCATTGAAAATTGTGTTAAAATTACAAGCTATCCCTTTAGTTTGTAAGCTATCCCTGGCCCGCTTGCAAGGATAGGGGGCTTTATAGGAAGCATGCACTCAAAATAAGTTTGCAGAGAGCCTGCCTAGGGTAAGGTGGAGCGAGATGTGTCTCTTTGCCTTAGGGAGCAGCCTGCATTGTCTCGCTCTGTGTTTCAGTTCTTGTGTATTATTGTTCTTGATCCTCATAAATAAAGTAGAATTACACAGCAACCTTCCCACACAATTATTTATGTTTTATCTACTTTCTCTGTGTGTGTGTGTGTGTGCTGTGAAACATAAGTTAGCCAGAAAACAGTTCCCCCCAGTTCTAGTTGCTGGTGTCTCACCTTGATTCTGCCCTCCGTTGTTAATGCTGGGATAGCGCTACTGGTGGAAGAACTACTATTGTGAACAAGACACTACAGCCACTGAAAATTTACCCCTGTCATGTAGAACGGCTCGGAGTTGGTTTAGACCCACAGCTCTCAACCTTTGCAGACAACAGTACCCCTTTCAGGACTCTGATTTGTCTTGCATACCTCCAAGTTTCACCTCCCTTAAAAGCGACTTGCTTACAAAATCAGACATAAAATACAAGTGTCACAGCACACTATTACTGAAAAAATGCTAATTTTCACCATATACTTATAAAATGAATCAACTGAAATATAAATATTGTACTTACATTTCAGTGCATGGCATATAGAGCAGTAGAAACAAGGACTTTCATAAATTTTAGTTTGTATTGACTTTGCTAGTGCATTTTATGCAACCTGTTGGAAAACTAAGCCAATATCTAGATGCAGTGATGTACCTGTTGGAATACCTCTGCATGCCCCCAGGGACCCTGGTTGAGAACCTCTGATTGAGACAATGTGGTGCTTAAATACTGGTGGGAAGTTTGTGAAAAAGAAAGTGCCTCAAATAGTCAGAGGCTTATAGGAGAATGACAAAGACTCATAGGAGACAGTGTGGATCAGAACCTCAGCTGATATAAATCAGCACAGCCTCTTTGTCAGTGCACTAGAGTATTCTTCCCTGGATATCAAGGAAGCCCCAGTATGCATGGGACTTGACCACTGTAGTAAGTGAAGGCAATGTAAGTAAAGGCTAAAGGCCTACTAAGGGCCCAGCCTGAGGCCTGAACTAAAGTAATGGTCAAGTCTTTGCTAATATGAAGCAAATTGCAGCTGTGAGCAATTAAGGCTGGACCGGCTCACAGAAATTGGCAGGAAGAGGGCTGATATCGTAAGAATTTATACTCATTATAATTTCAGTATAAACACAGTAATGAGGTACATTATAAACCAAGGACACTCCTCAGATAACGGGTAACCTCATGAGCCATCCCAATGACAGGGGCAAAAGGGTAAAATGATGGATAGAGTTGTTTTGATCAAAACAACAGGTGCAAGGAGCAAAGCAGCACCTAACGAGGTAAATGGGCTGCACCTTACTACGTAGGAGGGGTTGAACCTGAATACGTCAAGAGTGATGTGTAACTTGTTCTGTATCTGTATATAAGCATGTGTCACCGGAATGTCTTTGTCCAGCTCGAGGGGGAGTGACAATGTCCCGTCACTGAGCTGTGTCCATTGCCAAGCGTCACTCTCTAGCTGTATGTCTGGTGGACTGAGAAATCCGCTGGAAACAGAAAGGGTGTCAGGGTCGCAATAAACCCTGGCCGAGGTGCCTTTGTACCTTACTAAGACTCTGTGGTTATTGGGGGTTCTCGTTGGGTCTGCTGCGTCAGCTATCTGCGCAGAGCTGGGGCAGCACACAGAGGGAACACACGCACGCAGACGAGTGATATCAACAGGAGAAAGCAGAAACACCATACAACAACACTACACCACTACAACAACCACTGTAACTGGTCCAGCAAAAGAATCTAATCCCACTCAAAGCCTTGTGTTGGATTTCAGCAAAGCCAGGAAAACAGGAACCTCTCCAGGGTTCGCAAGGGAGCTGGACCAATTTATATCAGCTGAGGATCTAGTACTTTATTCTGCTCAAACAAACAAAACCATTCCCTTTTAAATATCAGAGATTCTGGTTTTACTGATATATTCATCACAACTGTGTGTAAGAACTCCAGATCTCTGTACACTCACCGTCCCCTCACCCACGCACCTGTACACTCACCGTCTCTGAAATTTTCAGAAAAAAAAACAATGCTGGAGATGTGAATATATTTCATTTCTCTCCCAAGCAAAACAAAACTTAGCATCACCCATGCCTCGCTCAATGGAAAGAGAGTGAATGCATTAAACATAGGACATACAACAGAATTTTAATGCGAACTTTAATCCGCTGAGTTTGGACATGTAATTGTTAACATTTTGGTTTCATTAATGGCATGTTTTGTGCTCAGGGTACCCCATGAAATGAACATCTGGTATTAATAACTTTTCAACATAAAAAGCTCAACAAAATTACAACCTATTATAGTTGGCAGATGGGTTGCAAAGCAGGAAGGAAAAAAAAAATCACAAGACACCAGCTAGATTAATCCATTGCAATATAGATCCTGATTTAATTCAAATGATGCATAATGCATTGACTTCTAACAATAGGTGGCTATTGTGAGCAGTCTTTTCATATTTAGGCATATTCAGTAATGATTATTCATGTAAACAAGCTTTTTGTTTAAAATTAATCACTGAATTGTTTTGACTGGCATAATGGCTCTAACTTTAATGGGAGATAAAACATGCATATTATGGCACTAAAAGTCCCAGCTAAAGCAGAAACAAATGAAGGGGCCCTCCTATCCCCGCACCATAAACTCCGTGGCATTGAATTTTTGCATTATATTTGAGACAAAAAGGGCAAGAGACTGAATCATAAATCGACTCCCACCCTGATCATGGCCACTCATATAATTAGAGGAGGACAGAAATTGGGGGCAGGCTGTTATACGGGACCATCAGAGTAGGCTAGATGCTGCAGTCAAAGCCGGGTTGATCTGAAATCAGGAAAAAAACACGGGCATTGAAACTTCATAAGCTTGGTTTTCTTTTTGTCTTGGAACCAATAAGGGGCCTTATAAGACTTTCCTGTCTCGACCGTTGTGTGATTATAAACTATGCTGCAGGGCGTGGTGAGGTTGACCAGACCAGAGGCCTTCAGCTCACATTCGTCTTCCTAAACCGGATTGCATTTTACAATGACCCCACTGGACTAGTTTTGAATCTGCCTTTTTGAACAAAAATTTCAATAATCAGCCAAAGTCCTGCTATCAGTTGTATCCCCCATGTAAACCGGGAGTCTCTCCAGTGAATGGAGTCACTCTGGATTGACATCACGGGTGAACAGTAAAAATTGGCCTCTAAAGCCTTTACTTTGCTATGAATTGCTCATGAAGGGCTAGACTGGCTTTTATGTCACTGTTCTGCATAGGGGGTGGTGTAGAGTTGCCCTACTCCAGGGTTCTCAAGCTGTGGGGTCAGGACCCCTCAAGGGGTCGTAAGGTTATTACATGGGGTGTCACGAGCTGTCAGCCTCCACCCCAAACCCCACTTTGCCTCCAGCATTTATAATGGTGTCAAATATATTAAAAAGTGGGTTTTTTTTTAATTGATAAGGGGGGTTGCACTCTGAGGCTTGCTATGTGAAAGGGGTCACCAGTACAAAAGGTGAGAATCACTGGCCTACCCCAAGCTGACCACTAGGGAGATAGTGCCTCAAACGGGCTCTCTCAGGGCTGCTTCATATGCAGGCAGATGCACACTGGCCCTGTTCTGTGGACTGAGGTTGGGAGGAGCAACAACCCGTTTCTGTGCTCCCCAGAGTGCAGGGATGACGCGGGGAAGGGTGTGTGTTTGGAGGCTGCATTTCCTTCCCGGGCAGCTATCCCCAAATGGAATGGAATCCTATATGAAAAGACCATAAATTAACAGCAGATCTGGGGGGGGAGAGACAGACACAAACCAATTTCCCCTTTTAGTTAAGAGGCATAACAAAGGAACTCTATTGAGGAGGAAGGTGAACGGTCAATTTGGATAGTCCTAGACCAGAGAGGTGATGCTAGCAGGAAAGTCAAGTGCCACTATTATGGTTTTCTTCTTTGGGCTGTCTTGGGAGAAGCAGGGGAGCCCCCGTGTGAGCTGTCCTCTATCGCTTGCTCAGTACAAGAAAAACTTACCACACTGCTCTTGAGAACGGATTCAACTGAGTGACAATGGAGAAACACACTTCTTCTTCCATCCAAGTTGTGTGATTGAGTTGAAAGGAGAGCTGGGCAGATTACACCCCTAGCAGGTTGGAGTGTGTAAGAGTGTGCTACCCAGTCTCTGTACTCTTGAATACAGGGAAAGGGATTCTTTTATGCCAGATCAACTAATTTTAACTGCTCCCCAGCTTAAGGTAATTCTCTACACCCCCAGACTCCCACACTTTACCAGCTGGGAACTTGGGGACCCCCAGCTGCCACCATCTGAGTAAATCTCCAAAGCCCTGGAGGGGGGTACCCAGACTCTCCCAACCCCCTTCCCTCCCCTCCCCCCCCGTTCTCTCTCTCCCTGAGAGATATGGGTATGCTCGCTGTATCACTCCCCGTGATAGCCCAAGGCAAGACAACACAGAACTTCGGTCTCTCTCTCTCTCTGAGATTACCAGATTTAAGCTTAGATCACTTTACTAGAATCACCAGTCAATTCTTATGAGTATAAAAAGTTTAATAAAGAAAGAGAATAAGCATACACTTAAGACACTACTCAGGTACAGAATCTTTTAACCTTAATCTTCTTGCATAAACCAACTTCTTACCCCCTCTGCTAACTACACAGATAGACACCAAGATCAAATGGAAAGCTTTTATGCAGAACAATGCTTATTTACAGTTTCTAGTTATGAAGACATATAGAGAAAAGACAAAGTTGGAGGTCCATATTTGGACCAGAGGTTTGAGTTAATTCAAAGCCCAAATTGAACTGAACTTTACTTCCTGCTTTCTCTGTGTCTAGCCAGACTGCTCTGAGGACATTGCCTTCTCAGGTAACATTAGCCCCACCCAGGCAAGGCAACACTCCACACTTATGACAGAGTGTGACCCTACAATTGGTCCTGTCCCATCCATGGTACATGGGAGTCTCTCATTTGCACACCTGGGCAAGAAAGAGGCAAAATCTAAGACTCCATCTTTTCTTTACCTTCTCAGCCTGTGCCTAGTTTCTTTGAAGTGTTTTTGATTATGAAAATCCTAGTTGACCTTAGGCAAGTCATTTCACTTCTCTGTGATTGTTTCTCCTTGCAATATGTGTCCATTTAGCATTAACTCTTCAGGAGAGGGATTGTCTCATTATCTGTTTCCACTGCACCTAGTGCACAGGGTCCTGACCTCAGTTAGGGATTCTAGGTGCTACTCTAACACACGTGATTAATAGTAGGTAGAGCAAGTCAGAAATTTTCCAATGGAACATTTTTCCACTGGAGTATGCTGATTCATCTAAAGCAAAACTTTTTTTGCGGAATTGTATCAATTTTGACCCAAAAATTGTTTTGAAGGAAACATTGATCAAAAAAAAGTATTTTGATCAGGTCAGAACATTCTAATTGGACCTTTTCAGAATGGAGCACTAAGGCATTTTTTATAAAGTCAGATCAGAACAAAGTCAAATTCGGAACAAAACCGTCTGATTTTGTCAAAACAGAAAGTTTTGATCGACTTGCCCCTTTTTTTTCATTTTGTTTCGTAACCAAATTTGAAATTTTTCATTCTTTTTCTGTTCCAGAATGGAGACATTTTGAAATTGTGAAAGTCCCCCTGAAATGAAAAATCTAGCTTGAAAAATAAGGGCCTTGTCTTCTTATATGTTTGGAGAGTGACAGACAAGCTGTCAGTGCCCAATAAATATATATTTATAAATGCCTCCCTTGTGAAATCTTTGCTGTTTGAGCTCTGCTGAGGCATTTTTGACCCTGTTAAACTATGACAGCTGCAAAGAAGTTTAAGAATCCTAGATTGAGGGGCCAGCCTGCACTTACCTAATTAACATTCCTCACTGCCCTAAGCAAATGTATGTAACTCACATAAGCTTAGCTTCTGAGGGGATTCTTATTACAAGGATGAACTGTATTGAGGGTGGCAGGGTTTTTTTAGTGTTATCAAGGTAAATGAGGTAGTAATGGAAAGTGCAGATTATCGTAAGTTCAATAATTTATTTCATGCTTCCCATCAGGGTAGCTTTTACAAACAGCCGGCATCCTTAATTGAAATGTAAATGAATGATAAATTATGAAAAAATGTATTATGGAAAGGAAAAGATGGTAAAATAAAGGAGCAAACAAGAGGATCTTAAAGCAGAGAAAATGAGGCTGCAATGTTAATTAGGTAGCACCAAAACTGCAATAAAATAACCCAACTACATAGAGGAAGGTATAAGAGAAATCTCTGCAGGATGCAACAGATGCATTGTGTTGATGTGCTGTGACAGCAGGGAGGTTTCAGGGAAGGTAACTCTGGGCTGTAACCCGACTCCAGTCAGGGGGAGGTGAAGCTCTCAGCCTGTGTGGATGTGAACAAAGGCTGGGGGTGTGGCCGAGGGGAAGGGAAAAAGGAGCAGTTTCGGTGGAGGGTTGGGGGAAGCAGGTTGGGGAAGAGGAGGGTCTTATCTCCCTGCCCTCCCAGAAGGGCCTAAGGAGTCCTGTTTGTACTGACAAGCTCTGAGTTGGATTGTGTTCCCGTCATCTATATATATAAAAGTCAAATGGTGTATGCGTGTATGCGTGCGTGCGTGTATGTACGTGCACTTACTCCTTCCACACCGTTTGAGCTAGAGACTTGAAATTTGGTACAGTTATAGGTCTTAGGGTCCTAATCAGGGTAAGAGTCGAAAATTTTTCAAATCTCACCTCTGACGCCCCCCAGGGCTGAAATTATTTAGAGGCCAATCACATCAGCTGGGCAGCTGCTGTTCTCTGTGACATAGTTATGATGTCATAATACCCCCCTCCAACGGACCCTGCACTCACTCAGCTCTCTGCCCCCTCCCCCCTCCAATGGACCCCGCACTCGCTCAGCTCTCTGCCCCCTCCCCCCTCCAACAGACCCCGCACTCGCTCAGCTCTCTATCCCCTCCTCCCTCTAACGGACCCCGCACTCGCTCAGCTCTCTGCCCCTCCCCACCTCCGACGGACCCGAGTTGGGTTTGGTCAGAGGGTAAGTGAGGTAGGGGTGTCGGGTTTGGTTGGGGGGGTGGGAAGGTGTTGGGGTGGGTGAGGGGTGAGGGGTGGGTGTTGGGGTTGGTCAGGGGGTGTTGGGTTTGGTGGGGGGGGTAAGGTGGGGGTGTTGGGTTTGTTTGTGGTGGTAGGTAGGGGTGTCGGGTTTGGTTGGGGGGGAAAGTGAGGTGGGTGTGTCAGGTTTGGTCTACGGGGGGTGAGGTGTGGGTGTTGGTCAGGGGGTGTTGGGGTTGGTAGGGGGTGACGGGGTTGGTTTTGGGTGGGAGGGTGAAAATGTGAGTCGGGGTTGGTCGAGGGGTGAGGTGGGGGTGTCGGGTTTGGTCGGGGGGGGTGAGGTGGGGGTGTCAGGTTTGCTCTCTGCCCCCTCCCCCCTCCAACGGACCCCGCACTCGCTCAGCTCTCTGCCCCCTCCCCACCTCCGATGGACCCGAGCAACGCCGGGTATTTTCGCTAGTCTCAAATAAACCTTCTAGTCTACTGGCTGGCTGAGAGTCACTGTGAATCCCAGGAAGTGGGGGTGCAGGGACCGGACTCCCCCACACTCTGTGACATACGCTTTTGCCAGTTGTGGTTGAGTGTCCTTTGGCAATGGTTCAGTTCCCTGATGCTCCCCTCTGTCTGTCTGTCTTTGTCTTCACCTATTGCATAGTGCAGAGGTAGGCAACCTATGGCATGCGTGCCAAAGGTGGCACACGAGCTGATTGTCAGTGGCACTCACGCTACCTGGGTCCTGGCCATCGATCAGGGGACTCTGCATTTTAATTTAATTTTAAATGAAGCTTCTTAAACATTTTAAAAAAACCTTAAATACTTTATATACAACAACAGTTTAGTTCTATATTATAGATTTATAGAAAGAGACCTTCTAAAAAGGTTAAAATGTATTTCTGGCATGTGAAACCTTAAATTAGAGTGAATAAATGAAGACTCTGAAAGGTTGCAGACCCCTGGCATAGTGTCTTATACTTAGACTGTAAGTTCCTTGAGGCAGGGACTCTTTAGTTGCTGTTGTTTTGCATTTGTACAGCACCAACTGCCACAGGATCCTTGCCCGTGACTAGGGTTGCTATGTGGTACGGTAATACAAATAATAATAATTAATAGCAGCTGTGGTACATGCTCTGGAGGTAAGGTACATATGTTTAGACATTCTGAAAGGGCTCTCTCTCACCTGTATGGTTAGTTTGTCTCTGGTTGATGAGTGTATACGTTACAGCCAAAATTTTCTAAAGTGGCTGTCAATTTTGGGCATCTACTTTTTTCAGTGTCCAATTTGAGACACCATAAAGTGATCAGATTTTCATCAAGTGGGAGCTCATCACAGTCTGAAAGTCACGCGCCTTTAAGGTGTGTTGGGTTGGGCATCAAAAGATGCTCAGGTCCACCAAATGACTAATTGCTACTGAAAATCTTGGCCTGTGGATCTACTGAACTTGGTCCAAAATAGTTTGATGGTCTGAAAGATGCATTTTTTTTCTTCAGGCACTTGAAAATGGGAAGAATAAAAGGGTGGGGATTTGAGTGATGTTGAATTATACAACTTCACTTCAGTTAGGTTGTTATTTTCTATAGTGTTTGTAAGTTACAGCAAGAGTAGCTAGAGTATATGGACAGGTGCCCTTTTATACCCAGATAAATAATATATACAGAAATAAATATATGCATATTTGGAACTTCTGCATGGGACCCTGCACGCAATCAGATATGTAGGCTACAGTAGGCCCAACTAAGGGCTACTAAAGTACTAAGACCTTCAGAGAGCAGTTGTTTGCTTTATCCGTCCTCAGAAACCAGGTTATCTTGCTTGTCTGTTTCCCTTTTAGGAGATAAGGTGTTGCAAACAAGGAGAACAGAATACAAAGAGTCTTCTAAATGCACAAGAAATACACTGTGTTGGGATAAAACACCAGAAAACGTACAGTGGGGATCAATTCTGTACACACAGAGGCTGTTGAAGTGATGAAAGTTAAACGAGCCTGTCCCTCAACCACCATAGCACCCATAGGGGTTCAGTCACTTGAACTATTCTAAGTAATCACTTGCTGTGGAGAGCTCACATCAGATATTGCAAGAAGATTGTCTGGATTAGAGCCTGTCCTGTCAATTCCAAACAGGCTCTCCATTTTCCCAAACAGTATCGGTCTTTCCACACAAGCAGAGACCCTGAAAGTCAAACATGGATGTCTAGACCACCAGCTGCAAGTCAGCTCCGTGCTGGCTACAGCTGGTGAAAATCACTAAGGAGCACTTTGGCTCACTATTGACTGAGTCATCAAGCTCTCCTTCAGAGAAGGCAATCTACCAGCCATCCTGAAATGGGTAATTCTCAAGAAGCCATCATCTTATGCAAAGCATCTGGCAGAAAACTGTCCCATCTCCACCCTCCCTTTCTGGGGGAAAAAATATTGTAAAAGCAGCCTCTATGATGCAAAAGCAAGTGTCCTTAGACACAGTGACAATCAGCATTCAGGCCAGGACATGAGGTAGAGAGTGATGTTGATAGATGATGTACTTGTGGCCATGAACAAGTGAGAAACATTATGCCGATGCTGTTGGGCCTCTGATCAGCTTCTGAGCCATTGGTCACAAAGTGCTGCTGTCACACTTTCAAAAGGTTGCAGGGGACAGTCAGCGAAGCATGCAGATGTCTTTAGCCTTCCTGTCCAACTGGTCTGTACCACAAAGGGTAACTGCTTGTCCTCTCTTTTTGCCCTCAAATGGAGGGGAAGGGTTTTCTCCTCATTTTTAATATTTCGGAGCGGCTGTAGAATGCTACAGGCTCCATTGACACCAGTACGCTGCAGGCACCCAAATGTGTGCCTCCTTCTCAGCTGATGCAGCCAAAGCTTTGACACAAATGTCACAATGCCTTCAAGAGATAAGCACGAGTGAAGAGCTCCGGGCTCCAGCTAACCCAAACAATTCCGCAGGGATACTGATTGGAAGAGAAAAGAACTTGGAGAAGTCAGGCAGGGCATTAACCTCACCTGACCTTGAGGTCAGCCACTCTCCCATTACTAAGGCACTGAGCAGTGTCAAGGTCATGCTGGACTCTGCTGCTGACTTCACAAATAAAAGCAGCGGTGAGAAATTTGACCCTCCACCTGGCCAGGAAGCACTGGCCATTCCTAGTGGACCTGAACACTGTATCTTTGTGACCTCCAGAATGAACTGCTGCAACTCATGCTAGCTGAGGATTAAAGGAGGGGGCATCGTGATGGCTAGAGCTTGGGAAGCTCACGGTGACACAATCCCCTGCCAGGAAAGACAAAACACCCGTGGCTCTCTGCACTCCATTGATTTCTGATTCCAACTTATTACCCTGGTACTAATATTCTCATCTCCTAAAGGGTTGAGCCAGGCTCTCCCGGTGACAGCCTCTTCGTTCACAATCGACGGAGACAGCCATGCGCCTCTGGGATGATGCAAGCTCTGGATAAAATTCACAGCTTGAGACATTCTATTCTCAGCTGAGGGCCCTTAATATACAAGAACATCCTACCACATGGATTGTCAGCCTGGGTAGCAAACAGATTTAAAGTGGTTCAGACCATGACTAGATGGAAGGGGGATCCCCAAATTTTCTTCATGGGGCCATGGTGTGGAAAGCCTGAAAACCTGGGCTCTATCAGACTGTGGCCAATTCTACTAATGCTCTAGGGGGGAAATGTCCGAGTAATTTTCATGCTCTGAAAGACTGAAGAGATACCCGTCATCTCTCACAGCCGGTAAAGATTTAAAAACAAGCCAGCCTAAACTCCCACCAGCTAAAGAACCGTGGCCTTAAAAGCAGAAAGCAGAGTTCCTTTGGGGAGTTTCCTTGTGTCTCTTCACTCCTTTTTTTCCCATCTAGATCTTACAGTGGATGCAAATTTTAGCTCGTGTGTTTAGAGCAGGTTGAAATTTTGTGCTCCCTCCCTAACATTTCTGCATGTTCCCCATCTCATACACTGAACACTGATAAACCATAGACTCAGGGCTGGTTTTTATTCATTAAACTCAACTGAAAATGAATTTGTAATTGTATTTTTTTTCTATGCTCGTTGGCAGTGTTACATGAATAAAGAGAGCAGATGTGAGACTAAGTTATAGTTCAGGTCTGCTATGTTCTTCAAACAGGAAAATTAAGTCCAAAACCTAACCAACCTGGTTTGCAACCAGACACTCTTTGCATCCCATAAAACGAATACAACAGCATTTTCCCTCTGTCATGCCAATACCCATCTGTAGATCAATATATACAATCAGTCTCACCCCACATTCAATTAAAAGCATCTGAAAATTGTTTTATTTGGATTTAATAGGATTGAGTAATAAAATAGATGAGATTTAGTCCATTAATTAAATCCCACACAATAAATACTGTCCCCTGAAGCAAGCTCAAGTAGTTTTGGCTTTATTGCAGGGATGGGGTTGGTGAAGAAGGTGGAAAAGAATTCTTCCCACCTTAGTTTACAAATCAACAGTGCATCCGAGGTAAAATTATTTGGTTCTCAATAGCCTAACATGCGCCTTTTAGGGACACACTGAGGCAGTGAGAAAAACTTGAGTTCCCCATACCTTGAGCAGCTCAAGGCATCTGTTACACTGTGTTGTTATTGTCAGACCTTCTCCTGACACTAGTGTCTCTCTTCTGACAGTAGCCTTGTGCAGAAAGCAGCAGATGTCCAGGGTCTTACAGGTCAGATTCCCAGTGGAGGAGAAATGAGTGACGTAGAGTCTAGGTATATACTTGGTTTATTTGCATAATACCTGCCCTTGAACAGAGATGCTGCCATTCTTTCAGGAATCTTAGGCCAGCACCATTGTCTGGTTCCCAGGGCACAACATTTCCCTTCAAGAATTGACTCTAATCAGAAGACAAGGCAGAGAGCAAACTTTGCTGGTATTTACACAGAACCCTTACACAGAACCTTGTATAGTCCCAAAGACCAGCAGTTATTCCAAGACTAAAAACTTGCTCACACTCTAAGAAAACAACTTGAAACACTAAGTGTAACAGTGCCAACTGTTGATACCTATCATATTATTATTTTTGGGGAAGGCCATATATAGCAAAATGACCTGCCTTCTGAAAAGATGCAGGGCCTGGGATCTGTGGACCAAAGAAGCACCCTGAATAGATCAGGCTATTGCTCAGCCTAGGTTCTGCAAGACACAGAGGGGACTACACCGCAATTACCTCCTGCAGGGTTCAGGGTGTGATATGTAGTTTCTTTGCAGAGGTCCCAAGAGGAGTGAGTAGGAAGAGTTCAGGAGCTACTTTTAAAAGTTATACAAAAGATTGTAAAGTCAGTGGTTCTACTTTCAGTCTTAAATTCTGCATGACTGTTAGAAGTGAACATCAATAAGTGAATAACAGCCTCTTCCCACTCTGTCACATGTGGTCTCCTTTAAAGTACAACCTCCACTATTATAATAAATCATACAAGGAAAGTGATTTGTGCTCTCTCCAGAGATGCATCTATTGTATATCCACAGTTTCTGTGACTCCTACTGGATGTTAAATGTACAGCCAATCAGACTATAAACAAGAGCTTTTCTCTCCTCTTTTGATTCACTGATCTATTTTGGTTTTCCCAGCTCCTTCTTGTGTCTTTCCTTTCTTTTCTCTTTCCCTTGGATCTTCCCTTGCAACTATCACTTTTGGCTCTTCATTTCATGTCAGGTGTTTTTCACCTTCATTTGAGCTCCATGCTGGCTTCTCCATGAAGAGTCCTCTAGTCTTCTCCCACTTGTTTCACTCAGTCTCTTTCAAGTGAGAACAGCCAAGAACATAGGGAAGACTCTTTAAAAGCCCTAGAGTGACTTTGCACCACAGTTTAATGGAACTCAGGCTACACAGTCGTTTAGGTGCATAAGTTGTGTGGAGTGGTGCTCTTTCAGGATCTGGGTCTCAGCGTGTGTAGGTCCCATTGAACTGCTGTTCAAGTCACTGGAAACTCAGATGGGTGCTCACTACCTCTGAACATCAGCTCACTTTTATTTAAGTGTCTAAGTAGGGATTTAGGTGCCCCCAACTTCTGATTTTGCAAAGTTTGGCCAACGGAGGCACCCCAACATTGGCGGACACTTCTGAAAACTGGGCCCCATGCTCTGTAGCTTTCCCCCCCTCCCCTTTTCTTCTTTCTAGTGGAGAATTAAAGGTATACACCCAGATCCTGTCTCGCTGCAGTCAATGGGAGCTTTAAAACGGATGTCAACGGTAGCAGGATGAGGGCATTTGGGTGTGGGCAATTTTGCACAATGGAGTTTTCCCATGATCTTAAGGCATGCACTGGATATGTCTGCTTGGGTCTCTCCTTTTCAAGCCAAAATGTGCTGTGTATTTGGTTTTCATTGCCCAGTGCTTAGCTGCTTCTTAACAGGTGACTTATAAATGGATTCAGCTCTACCTACTTTCCAATGCTTTTATGAGACTTGGGCCTGGGCTACACTGGGTGGGGGGTGGGGGGTGGGAGGTTCGAACTAAGATATGCAACTTCAGCTACACTATTCAGGTAGCTGAAGTCAAAGTATCTTAGTTCGACTTACGTGGCTATGGCTGGGGGTCGACTGCCCCCACGGCTGTCGATCAACTGCGGCTGCTCCCCCGCTGACTCATCTTACTCCTTCTGCCGAGGTGGAGTACAGTCGTTGCTTCGGGGATCAATTTATCATGTCTAGATGAGACGCGCTAAACCAATCCTTGATATATCGAGTGCTACCCTCCGAACTGGCAGGTAGTGTAGCCGTACCCTTGCAGGCAAATTGAGGCCTGACATAAGCACTCATTAACTGAGTGCACTGAATTTGGCCTTTAAAGTTTAATTAATGAATATTTCTAAAGCAGGTTTGCGTTCCTCAGATTAAAGGGGTTATAATCCTATTGAACAGCGCTATGATTACCAACATTCCCATCCACAGCGGATGAGAACAGCACCATAGCTGCTCAGTTCCAGGGCTGTATATTATAGTTCTAAACCTCAAGGGCCACATTCCTCTCCACTCCGACTCCATTGACTTCCCTGGTGTTGCCCCTGGGCCAAATTCAGCCCCAGAAGGCTCTAGGGGGAATGAAAATGAGAGATGATGTTAATCCTTTTACAGCCACCCACTTTGACTGGCCGTTCCCACCATGACGCCGCGTGCAGTTGTGATGAAAAAATGCTGCGGATTTTCAGTAACGTGGAAGGAAGGGATATAACTTAGACGTGCAAATACGGTCATTATAAACCTCATCCAATTAGCTAATGTGCTAGTTCTCCTAATGGGAGTCATATGTCTGCATGCTTTTTCCTGAGTCATTTGTAAGGCACTCTCTTCTTTCTTCACCTCTCCCTGCAGAGATGCATCTCCCCCACAAAATTTCATTTCCTTTAATGATGCTACAACTGCTGGTGCTCAGTGACTTCAGCAACTCCTTCCTGGCAGTGTATAACTTATGTTCCCATTCACCTTTAGATGAACTACGTGTCTCTGCATTCAGAACTGAATCAAGGAAATGCATCTAAGCCCAACGTATATGGGTTTGTGGAAGCTTCAGCCCAAGCTACTGAAGATTTTCTATTTCAAAAGTAACCGGTCAAATCTTCCGCTCGTGTAGATTTGCCATGGGTTTTTTTTGGTGTGAATTTGACCTGTGTGCCTATAGATTTATTTCAGTGACTGGGGAAAAGTAACCTAAACCTTCACCCAAAACTCAGACCCGACCCAAATGTAATCTTTTCTTGAGGTTTATAAAATTGAGGTGACTTCCCATTCTGTTCCACGTTTGAATTTCTCTGTGTCTCCAAATTCTGACCCAGACCAGAAGCAGCAGCACTGAAATATCACCAAAGACGCTATTGCCATGGTATTTCCTACTTCATAGGAAGCAGGAAGTACCAGAGATCTCTTGAGGAAGTGTACCTGTTCTTGTGATACTTTTGGCCCAATGTTGCAGATCCTGTGCTGGCTTGGATATTTCAGGCAAGTATCTGGACACCCATTTGCTTATCTGAACTAAATTCCCTACACAATTTGTGATTTGCACATTTGAACCTCTTAATCTGCACTCGTGACAGGGAGAGCCTTTTGCAGTGTACTAAATTTTGCATCTTAGTGAGAAAGAAAGGTTGAAAGCAAGCCAAGAATAATGCATCAACTCCACAAACTGCAAGGCCTTGTTAATCCAGCGAGTCCCCAAGAACAGATGCTGAAGTTTGCAGCCTAGGAAGAGCTAGGAGACCAGAACCACGAGCTCTACTCCAGTTTCAGAGCCGTACAGATCTCTAGGAGGATATCTCACCCCCTGACTGACTCTGCCCCCATCCAATGCACCCCTAAATTAATTTCCATTGTGGATTTTTTAGTTTGAGCAAGATTCTCCTGTATTCCGTAGTCATAACATGCACATGATGTTATAGATCAGCAATCATTTCCAAAGTCATAATGACATGCTTTTAGAAAGAACCAGGAATTGAACCACAATTTGTCTCACAGGACACATTTGATAGTGACTCTGAAGATCCATGCAGTATATCGGCAAAAAAGAAGAAGATTAGTAATTAGCAGATCATTAATAATTACAGGGCTAACAAAATCGTTCCATTTTCCCTCCCCACAGACTCCTGCTCTAGCAAATGCTTTTAACTGATTTTTTTTCCTTTTAGGGCTTCCAATCTCCAATGTTTTCTCTGCAGCTCAATGTCATAAAAGTTTCACTTTTCATACTGCCCTGTTTGCACGTGCACTGTGGGTGTCTAAGACTCTATCTGGTGCACAGAATGAGTGTAGGGCTCCTCCATATAGTAACAGAGGTCCACACACTGTAATTTGAGAGGAGAATTTGGTCTCCAGAGGTGCTTCTGAGATATGGCTGTGTGAACACTTCATAGCAAAGTGAGGCAAACCCGGGGCTTCATTACAAATATACGACCCTAAGTTAGGCAACTGAGATCTTCGGCAGAGGAACACTGTGCTTCATTGAAGTCAATGATTCAGAATCTGCTTTAGATGAATTTGGTACAAGTTTAAAGCCCTGAACCGGCAACTGACTCCCCACAGGCAGATGCTCACACCTAACTGGAGCCCCAGGGAGGTTAAGAGTAAGTTCTGAAATGGAGGATTTATCAATGGAGCTTGGTAAGTTTATAAAAGGGATTATATAATAGAGTTGCCTGCGACAGCAGGGGGCTGGACTTGATGATCTAAGTCCCCTTCCAGTCCTCAGTTACTATGTTTTGGATGGAAACCAATGTGAAACTCAATGTTTTTGCACAGCATTGGCCAGAAATCAAAAGAAAAGTGGTGGCTTTGGCTGAGTTTCGCTTTGAAAGTATAAGTTCATTGCTATGCCCATGACAAATGGAAAATAGGACCCGTGAACTGAAACAGCTGAGTTTACCACATCTCTGTTTAAGGGCAATGGGACTATAAGTGCAATATTTTGGACACTTTTCCACTGGTTCTACAATCCAGCATATATTGCAGCAAGTATACATAAGAGGGAGCCCTGGCTAAAGTTTAAGTATATATAATGCTTTCACCTCTTGTTCTCTAAATCTGGATCTTCTGCAATGGAGAAAGAAGAAAAGCTAATTTTTGCTCAGTGCATGGCAAGGAATACTTTGCTGGTAAACTATAAAATATAATGATAATGTTTATCAATAAATGGAAAGGAAAAAGTGCAACAGAAGGACTATTTTTTTAAAGTTTTGCAGATGTAAATCCATTGATGACAGTCGAATTATGCTAGAGGAGACTTTGGACAAGTAGAGGTAGATTAAAAAATGGAAAAGAACTTTTCGGTTGTGATCCTGCAAACATCTCCACATGTGAGTAACTAGGCTCATGTGAATAGTCCCATTCATTGCAATGAGGCTCCTCATATAAGTAAAGCTACTCACATGCTTAAGTGTTTGCAGAATCTAGCAATGCCTTGGAAGGCATTGAAGAATTCCTGCTACGAACATGAGCTGGACAATAAATGTCGGTTGCAGTCTCTGTCCACTCATTAGCCCCATCCTCTCGACTGCTTGCATTAAAATCAGAGGCCCTGACGCTACCTGTTTTACAATATAGGTGCAGCTGGTGGTTGATTGTGGTTCTGAACAGAGATTACCACACACGAAGGAGGGGAACCCTAGTGGCAGGTATGATGGTGGGCATAGGGGGCAAATTATGTCTGGGAAATCTGACTGCAATGTGCTTGTAACAGGTATATTGTGTCCTCCTCTATTGCTTTGTCCACTCAGAGGATAAAAGTCTACTACTGCTACTAGCTGATGAAATTGTTCTTTACCTCAAGTGACAAAAATATGTGCTGCTGTGGTTCCCAGGTTGAAGCTCTGGTTATTTTCTGTGCTATGGACTTGCTCTTACTGCAACTCCCTTCCCAGATATCATTGTGATGTGCATGTTATATGGGATACAGGGAGATAGAGTCTCTTCCATATGTTCTGAACCACATTTCTTAGTTTACAAGCCTTCTAACTCCTCTCCAGTTTATTTTATAATCTACTTCTCCTGCTTTGCTTGGAGATGTAGGTTCTGAGGTTCCAGTCCCACACCCCAGTTTCCATAAGTCACCTCCTTCCACGTTAGGATAGATTTGTCAGTAGCAACGTCGGGCCAGATTCTCCACTGCCCTGCACCTTGTGTAGTCATTTGCATCCCTGTAAAGAGCCCCTGTTGTCACTGGATGGAATGTTACACCTGCTTTGCCTTCTCTGTGCATAGCTCTACCCACCAAGGCAATGGGGGAATGGGGGCCCATTGACACCAAGCCAAATAATGTATTTTCAGACTGTTCTTGAAGTAAATTTTAACTCGTTTGCTTAAACAGTTGCTAGCCATTCAATGAAACAATACATATGAGAAATAGGATATTCCTGGGCCTTAGATAGAGGATAGGTCAATGGAGTGGATGGATCCTTTGTGGAATTCATGGACAGCCAAAATCCATCTAGAAAATTCACTTCTCTTTCTGTTTCTTGAAATAACTTAAAACTCTGAAACCCAGGGGGTAACCAAAGAGATTTGCAGCTGGTTCTTGAGAGCTCAGGTGCCAAGCAGAGACACGATCTACTTTTGTGACTGAAAAGGCAGTACAAGAATTGCTCCTCCCCTCACAGACCACCCATCACTCCCTCCTTTATTAAATAAGAGGATATTTCTTGCAGGAAGACTGGGATGGGTGATGTGTGTGGATGAAAAAAAAAAAATTTGCTAGCATGAAGCTGACCTATGCAGAGAATATCAAAAGCCAACATGGTAAATGAACCTGTTTCTATTCAGTCGATGGATTCATGAAGCGCATCTGCGATTTAGAAAATATTGTCTCCCACGGATGAGGTTGGACCTTCTGCTCTTTTAGATATTTGGATTACTGTTATTATTATATTTTCTATCAGGTTAGTGCTGGTGAATGTACGCCAGAGGGACAACCCCAGTGAGTGAACCCTTCTGTTCATCCACAGCTCAGGACTCAAGCGGAAATTCTTCCACCCCGCCCTTCCAGTGTGCCTGTTCTGGAGGGACTGCTCGTAGGAAGGAGTTCACAGTCCCCCAGTCCTTGCCTGCTGCCCTGGGAGATGATCAGCTAGTCCCCGTTATTTGTATTACAGTAATGCCTAGACGGCCTAGCCCCAGTCAACATCAAGGCCCCCATTATGTTCGGCGCTGCACAGACAGTGAGAGACAATCCCTGCCTTGGGGAGCTTACAGTCTAAATAGGCAAAGGAATCATTAGTATCTCACTTTTACAGAAAGGGAATTGAGGTAACCACAGATACAATGATTCCACCAAGGAGACAGCAGGAGTCGGTGGCAGGGCCAAGTAGTGAACCTCTATCACCCAAATCCCCGTCCAGTGCTTTCTCACAAGACCATGTGCCCTCCTAGAGGTCTTGGGGTTTTTTCTGGCCTGGACACCTATACAGTGAATGGGGACTTGGAAACACCTCTTTACATAGAGGGCACTGAGCAGCCATCGGATTGTCACAATTCTTCGTTCGCCCCCACCTGAGCTAGATCCCAACCAGGGAAGTATGCTAGAAGCTAAAGCCTTAGTTTTGCCTTAGTCTTGCCAGCCCCTGAGGCACCCAGTTCCCCCCGTCCCCGTTTAAGTTTTACTTGCTGGTACAAATCCATCTTCGTGCCCTTTGCTATGCCTGACTGGATTTATTATTTCCTTCTTCTCTCCATTAATAGAAGTATTAGTCATCTGGGGGAGGGGAAAAAGCAGTATCCTGAAGACATCTCACCATTGATTATACTTCTAGACCAACCGAAATGTGCTTATTCCCAAATTCAGTTCAATGCGGTAGATTACAAGACAGCAACACACCATAAATTTCTGTATTATGACATGCACTGCAATATATAGAGCTGGGTGCCAATTTTCTGTGACAAGGGAATACGAATTATTCAGAAAATACCACGCTGTTCAGTGCCAAATTTAGGGATAATTTATAGCTGCCTTGGTTTCCACACCTGGAGGATGGCGCCAGCTGTGTATTTCCCCTGATCTGTTACTTTTAATAACTCTTCACCCGTGGAATTAACACCAGCAAGGCTGTGATAAATGAAGGGGGAGAAGGGTAGCTTCCTTTTATGGATACCCAGCCAGCCAGTTAGCTATAAAATCCCTCTTGGTAGCTGTTCTCTGCTTGATTTACCTGTAAAGGGTTAAGAAGTTCCCCCAGTAAAGAAAAGGGAGTGAGCACCTGACCAAAAGAGCCAATGGGAAGGCTAGAACTTTTTAAAATTGGGAAATTGGGAAAGAAGCTTTTCCCTTTGTTTGTGTTGTGATTCTCCAGGAAAAGAGGGGAACACAGGGCAGTAGGAACGCTGTGTAAAGTTTGAACCAGGTATGAAAAATCATCTTGGGCAGGTCACTGCAGACTACGTGGCTCTGGGAAATAGGCTAAAGGAGTTTGAGGTGCAAGTGGTGTTCTCGTCCATCCTCCCTGTGGAAGGAAAAGGCTCTGGTAGAGACAGTCAAATTGTGGAAGTCAAAGAACGGCTACACACGTGGTTTGAGAGAGAAGGCTTTGGATTTTTTGACCATGGGATGGTGTTCCAAGAAGGATTGCTAGGCAGAGATGGGCTCCATCTCATGAAGGCTAGCCTAGTGAGGAGGGCTTTAAATTAGATACACTGGGGGAAGGAGACCAAAGCCCTGAGGTAAGTGGGGAAACAGGATACCTGGAGGTAGCACAACCAGGAGAGTACAAGGGGGGGGGGCATTCCTGTCTCATACTGAGCAAGTGGGACAATCAGTAAGTTATCTTAAGTGCCTATACACAAATGTAAGAAGCCTGGGAAACAAGCAGGGAGAACTGGAAGTCCTGGCACAGTTAAGGAATTATGATGTAATTGGAATAATGGAGACTTGGTGGGATAACTCACATGACTGGAGTACTGTCATGGATAGATATAAACTGTTCAGGAAGGACAGGAAGGGCAGAAAAGGTGCAGGGGTTTCACTGTACATAAGAGAGCAGTATGATTGCTCACAGCTCCAGTATGAAACTGCAGAAAAACCCAAGAGTCTCTGGATTAAGTTTAGAAGTGTGAACAACATGGGTGATGTCGTGGTGGGAGTCTGCTATAGACCAGCAGACCAGGGGGATGAGGTGGATGAGGCACCTAAATATTTCAAAAATCAGGAACTCATTTCCCCAAATATCAAATAGAAATACTGTAATAGCACTTCCCTGCCTCAGGGTGTTGGGAGGATAAATATTCCAGGCTATCTGGAGTGGCTCACGACCATGAGTGCCAGCCTCAGGGCAGACTGTCACAAACCCCAAACTGTCTGTGACTTCTATACTTAGAATTTTTCCTACCAAGTGTGAATTTCTCCAGTACTATCACAGTCCCCTTGGGCATTTGGGTCTATCTTGCCACCCATGTAACCTTGCCTTTATGACAAGATGAACCCTTACCCCCAAAATCACAACAGTATTCAGTATCTGATGATGTGGGCTGTAGCCCATGAAAACTTATGCCCAAATAAATCCGTTAGTCTCTAAGGTGCCACAAGTACTCCCCGTTCTTTTAACAGTATTCAGGTTACTCTCAATCCCAAAAGATCAGTCATTTTATCCCAGGGGAATTGCACTTCAGACAACAACACTTGTAACCACTCCTACAATAAACTATCTAAAGATTTATTAACTAAGAAAAAGAAATAAGAGTTATGTCCAAGGTTAAAGCAGATACACACACACACAAATGAGTTACAATCTTAGGTTCCAAAAGGTAATAGAAACTGCTGTAATATGAAAGCTTTCTCTATCCTTTAGAACTAACCCAAACTAAGCAACTTGGGGATCCCATGCTTATGCTTAGAAATACTGTCCTCTCCAAATTCCAAACAGCATAGGGATACAGATTCTTTTGTATTTTTATTACCTTTCTCCAGAATTCAAACTGATGGGACAAGTGTTTGGGTTGGTCTCCTGTTGATGAGTGTGTGTGGGGGAGGAATCAACAAAATCTTTGTCCTTTGATGTTTCACATTGGCTCATTTGGTTTGTGGGCCTTCTTCTGAGCAGGATGAGTATTTTACGTTAATTAATGCTTCTTCCCTGTTTGATGAGCTACACAATTACAGAGGTTTACGAATCAAACGTGCAGTATAACTTTATACTGTGGGATACAGAGGTCATAAGTGAGATCAATACATGCAGCATCCTACAAGTGGTTAATGAAGTCTAAACACATGCTTACAAACGTATTGTCTTTTAACAATGCTGACATAGAGGTGATCCAGGCTGGTTTCCAGCTATGCATGTCAGTGTTCAGTGAAATCAAGACAAAATACGTTACTGTAGTATTGGAACCCTTCACAAGCACTAATGGGGCCCTGTTGATACCCAAGGGCAGGTCTACACTACGAGGCTAAGTCCACCTAAGTTATGCAACTTCAGCTACATGAAGAACGTAGCTGGAGTCCATGTACCTCAGGCTGACTTAATGCAGTGTCAACACCACGCTGGGTCAATGGGAGAAACTCTCCTGTTGACTTACCTTATGCTTCTTGTTCCGGTGGAGTACCAGAGTTGAAGGGGGAATGATCGGTGGTTGATGTGGTAGATCTTCCTTAGACCTGTTAAAATCGACCCCTTTGGATCGATCACTGTGCATAGATCCCACAGTAAGGGGAGACAAGCCCTAAGATAGACCCATATAGCTTCATTGATTGATTTGACATGAATGCCACTATGCTGATTATATTTGTGCCTATAAAGGCTCTGTACACCCTGATGGCACTTACACCAAACAGATCTGATTGTTCCCTGGGTTACACTGGTGTAACTCCAGTGAAGGCAATGAAGTCTGATTTACACTGATGTAAGGGAGAAGAGATGTAGGCCCCATATATTTTCTCAAATGCCCATAAACCCATTGTATTTTGCTGAGTATAAAGTTCCCACCAGTAACACTTCCGTTTTCTAACTTTTTTCCTAGCTGAATTTGTGTGTGGGGCGGGGGAGGGAAGTAAAAAACTCACAAACTATTTCAAAGGAAACATTATGTTTCCAAACATGTAATCAAGATGCAGCTTAAGGACATTGTCTCAGACTTCGTGTTGTGCTAGAATGTAAAATTACTGAACTGTCAAATCACTGTATCATGCTTTGTTTTACATAACATTGCTACAGAGTGATGTGTGTGAGGTCATTTCCTTGTGAGCATAACTGAAAGATGCAGATGGTAGACCTACAGGGAATGTGACAACTAATGGAAAATATATTACCCAGAAAAATCTAAGGCTATTTCTTGCCTCCAGAAAAGTATAGTTTCAATGCAGAATTTAGCTTAGTAAAGTTGTCTCATACAAGATTTTTCAGTATACCTGCCTTGCAACTTAAAAAGTAAGATGATTTTGGAATTTAAATAATGGAAAAAAATGCTTGATCCACATACGGTACTTCTTGCTAGCATACAGCAAAGGACTGAGTTTCAGGAAGCTGCATTAACTTGTTATGTGGCTTTAAACAAGCTACTTAAACTCTGCCTCAGTTTCTTTATCTGTAAAATGGATCGCACTATAATTTCTTAGTTTGGGGGAGGGGCAGTGTGAGTAAAGCAGTGCTGAGGCATATTGGTGAAATCACAAGGCAGACTAAATTCAAAGGCTGAATGTTGGGCGAGGTTCACTAAAAGGTTCATCAGCAGTCAGGAAAAAGTGTCTGTTCATGGTATACAGGTGGTAGCAGGTCCTGGAGGAGTGGAAACCGAAACACATAAATTATCGCTTCATTTGCGCTGAGCAGAGTGTTTTTTTCTGACTAACTCTGGACATCTGTCACAGAAATTCCACGCTACACTACACCTTGCCGGGCATGTCATCAGCTGGGTAGCAAGTAGAGGCCATTTTGAATTTGTTGCCACTCAAAATGGTACAAAACATATTGGTTTCAGCTGAGTTTCACACTGTTTTGATTTGTATTCCACTCTGAAACATGGAGGAATATAAGGGGATATGAATACACAAGAGAACATGAAAAATAGTTCAGTGCCAGAAGTGCTGGTTTTTTACCCAGCTCCCAGCAATACAACTTGCTCTCTCCCATCAGCAATTGTTTTAAGCAGTCCACTCGCTGTGCTGAGCTCTAGGGAATGCTCATCCCCTGCAGGGTGGTGTGAATAATTGAACAAATAACTTGCTCTTTTGAGAGTATTATTGGATGGTGCGTGAATGGCATTGAGCCCGATGTGGAAAGAACAGCGGCATGCTTCCTGGACCAGTACCGACAGGGAGGGATGGAAAAAGGACCGACTTAGATACCGAAGATCCAAACAGGATCAGAATGACTATGACTTTTTTCTTTCCCCTTCATTTTCATCTTAACGAAATATAGCAGAGAGAAATTAAGTAGTGAGAGGAAAATCCCCAGTAGCAGCTCAGCATGCCCCCGGTGCTCAGTACCCCAGATAGCAGCTAAGGAAAAGAAGCAGCTCAGATCATGAGATGAGAGCCACACACAATTAGAAGTCTTAGTGAGCCACTGTAAACTGTCTAAAATGTCTCCATGCAGGGATAGAGTAAATTGCACTTTCATTATGACTGTAACATGTGCCTTAGATCACGTCCCCTTAAACTCCGGAATGCCTTCCTTTTCTCTTGATTTGTTTGCAGCGGAGAAGCAGGGATGTTCTTAGCCCCCAGCTCCATATTTTTCCTACCAACCTTCAAAGCATCCTCAGCTATCCTGACTGCAAAGAGAATTTGAAGTAAACTGAATAAAATAAAATATCTATATGTATTTGCAGGGCAGATTTCTAGACATCATTGAAGAGAAAATGAGATTGGAAGGGAGGAAAGAGAATGGGATCTGGAATCTATGCAAACTACGCCCTGAATAAAAAAACCCAAGCCCTTAAAATAATAATTTGCTAGAACAGGTGAATTTGACCTGCATAAGTTTTATGAACCAAGACACATTGGGCTATATCCTTACTCCTTCAGGAGGGATACAAAAGGATACTTAGAGTTTAACCTCAGTGGGCAAGTAGAGGTTCAAGTGTTGTGGAAGTAGAATAAGGGTATTTGAGTGCAGCCATCTTAGTTATGTTAGAGACAGAGCAAAAAACAGACAAATTCTAACCCTAAGAACATGAGACTTGGAAAAGCAGGGTTTGTGCTAGTGGGAAAACTGCAGAGATGCTGTTTTAGCCTTGCTTTTAGATAAGAATGGAATGCTGATTTTAGCAGGAACTGTTGAGATAGGAAGATATCAGGAAGGAAATTGCATAAACAGGACGCAGCTGTTGACCGTTGATGTATGTAATGGGAGAGTATAAATACTCCTCAAACTGCTTGTTTTTCAAAGCTCTGCTCAGAATGGGGGCCCCCTGTCCGATCGCAGTCTTCCCTTGCAATTGCTCGAAATAAATGGTCTCTGACTTGTTGCTTACTAATGGAGAGTGAGGACTGGTTTTCTTCCACAGTGTAAGGCCAGATTACAATGCACATTGGCCAGTGTAAGGCCACAGTGTAAGGCCACACTGTAAGGCCACACTGTAAGGCCAGAATACAATGCACAGAATACAATGCACAGAATACAGAATTCCACAGTGTAAGGCCAGAATACAATGCACAGAATGCCAGAATACAATGCCAGAATACAATGCACAGAATACAGAATTCCACAGTGTAAGGCCAGAATACAATGCACATTGGCAATTTTCCTCAGTATAATGATCTTAGTTGGCTGCCCCAAGCTGTCAAAATGTAAAGTAGCCTCAGAGGCACTCAGGAATTGGGGGCAGAACCTCACCTTCGTAATTCTCTTGGGGGCATGAGGGCAGCTGGCATGTTGTGAACAGAAAGAAGAGCTTGCGATGTGCTTGTAGAAAACTTGGACAGCACAGTTGTGAAGGGGACAGCCAGTATTTAATTTTTCAGTTGTGGCCTTGCCAAGCAGCCCCAGTCATAGAGCAGGACCCCATTGTTTGAGGTGCTATACAGCGGTTCTCAAACTTGTTGAGACCGCGACCCCTTTTTCTGCTCCGGCGGCGTCCAAATTCGGCGTCTGCCGAAAAGCCTCCAAATTCAATACTTCTGCATTTGGCGGCTAAAAGCCACCGAATGCGGAAATACAGGCACGGACCCCGCTGCGCCCCGGCCGCGGGCGGGCTCCCGGCTGCGCCCCGGCCCCGGTCCCAGCCGCGGGCGGGCTCCCGGCTGCGCCCCGGCCCCGGTCCCAGCCGCGGGCGGGCTCCCGGCTGCGCCCCGGCCCCGGTCCCAGCCGCGGGCGGGCTCCCGGCTGCGCCCCGGCCCCGGTCCCAGCCGCGGGCGGGCTCCCGGCTGCGCCCCGGCCCCGGTCCCAGCCGATATCTTCTCTCAGTGACAGTGGATTCAGAAGCAGCATAAGCAGAAATAGTGGTATAACTGAAAAAAGTACAGAGAAGGGCAACACAAATGATTAAGGGTATAGAACAGCTTTCCCCTCCTTTGCTTAAAGTCATGAGAACATTAAGCTTTTATAAACAGAAACTCCCACGGACTTTTCAATAGGTGTTTATTTGGGCTTTTAAACTGGGTCATCTGAGCTCCCCTCCACCATAATGTTCCTAAGCTTCATCAAGGACTAAAAAAAGGTTATCCTTGTATTTGAAAGTCTATATTGTAATAGACTTGAATCATCTCTTCCCAATAACAAACCTGTGTGTCACTCTTCCCAGGGATGGAATCAGATGGGCAGGATAAAAGGGAATAGTGAGGAATGGTTTCCCTAGCAACATGCACAACTTGAAAAAGGTTTGGAACTTTCCCCACCTATAAATGGATCTACATTTTGTGTGTTCATAAAAAAAATACTTTAGACCTTCTGATTTGAAGAGGAAGCAGAGATGTGAATCAAGCAGCTGAACCCAGAATGATCACAGCTGACAGAAGCAGGTGCATGTATTAGGTAAATTACCTCACACTACCTGTGCTCTAGCAGGGATCTGTATTTTTCCCTCCTGGGGCTGGTTTCTAGGGTCTCTGGAAAACCCCAGGTTCTTATACATAGTGGTCAGGGTCAGAGCTGACAGTGCTCACTCTTGGCCCCCATCAGTGCCATATTCTGAAGTGGAAACAACCTGCTTCCAGTGCAAAGGTTAATACACACTAAGTATGTGGGATGCTGGAAGGCCTAGGCTTGACAAGGGCTAAGCACCCTCAATTACCACAGACTGGAACTGAGGGATTCTGTTAACATTCTGGAAGCATGTCACTGTTCAGCCCCTCGGCCATGTAAATACTATGAAATTATGTCACCTTAACATACATCGGCTATATCCACCACAGTTATTAAATCACTTGCATGTTTGCACATCTGGCTCCTTGTATCGGCAGTGTGCGTCCTCACCAGGAGTGGCTCTATTGATTGTATGGTCAGCGTGGGGCATTGTGGGACAGCCCCTGAAGGCCAATAGCAGTCGACATAAGCAACACAGTGTCTACACTAAATCGACCTAGTTAAGTCAACTGTGACACTACACTGCTTGGGGAGGTGGTGTTATTACATTGGCAGAGAGAGGCGCTTATGCTGGGGGGGAGGAGAGCCAAAAAGACACTTCCCCAGCTAATGTCAACCTAACCATGTAGCATAGACTAGGCCTCAGTCTATCCTGCAACCCCTACATACAAATTAGCCCTTCCTCCTCCCTAAATAATCCCCTTAGCATCACATTCTCATAGGCTTTCCCACAGCAGCCAACTCCCTACTATGGGATGGACTATGCATGCAAGAAGGGTTGATTATTCACTTAAGGAAGAGCTGTGGGATCAGCCATACCATGACCATCTAGCTCAAATTTTGTTGTTGGCTAAACAAGGAGGGTCCAAGCCTGAAAACTGCTGACAGGCTCCTGAAAAAGATGAACAGGGCTGTTTTCACTCTCATCCTAGCTCTGTTTTGTTTTTCAGATCCAAGGGGCTTGCCGCTTTAGTGTGAACTTTCATTGACATGATGCAGCTCTGAGTGCAGCAGAGTTATTCCTGACTTATAACAGCATAACTGAGACCTGGAAACAGCCCATTGGGCCCATACAATACAGAGGAGTAGCTGGGGTTAAATCAATAGGATTTTGCCAGTCGTTTTACTGTGGCCCAGAACTTCACCCATAGACTTTTATGGGTATATCAAGTTATTCCCCTTGAGTTGGCCTAGTTTCTGTGAGACAACACTGAAACAACACAAATTGCTGTGCCCACACAGGTGTTCACTCACTCATGTATGATGCTAAGACCTCTGGGAGCACATCCCATCAGTTCTAGCATTGAAGTAAGATGAGCTGTGCTGTGAACTCTTTCCTAGTGAATTGTGGGAGAACTTGCCTGTAATTTCCACGCACAGAAAGGGCATTATGAGACAGTAGTGCAGAACTAGTGGCGCTTGAGTGGTGCTAGCCTGTAGTCTGTAGCCACACAGAGTTAGATTAGGGTAGCAGCTGACTAGTTGTGTTCACTATGTTCTTAGCCTATAAGAACATAAGAGAGGCCATACTGGGTCAGACCAATGGTCCATCTAGCTCAGTATCTTGTGGTCTGATGGTGAAGAGTGCCCCATGCCTCAGAGGGAATGATCAGAGCAGGGCAATTATCGAGTGGTCCATTCACTGTTGTCCAGTCCCCGCTTCTGGCATTCAGTTTTGTGAAATCCCTTTGTAGCTCCTCACGGTCAGCTTGGGAGCGAACCACCTTCAGTAATTTTGTATCATCTGCAAACTCAACTGTTTACTCCTTTTTCCAGATCACTTACAAGTATGTTGAACAGCACTGTTCCCAGTACAGATGCTTGCCTCCCCACCTCTGCTATTTACCTCTTTCCACAGTGAAAACTATTTGTTCCTATCTTTTACTTAGTTACTGATCCAGGAGAACACCTTTCCTCTATCCCATCACTGCCTACTTTGCTTAAGAGACTTTGGTGAAGGATACTGTCAAAAGTGATCAGAAAAGTGCACTATATCCACTGGATCGCCCTGTCTACATGTTTGCTGACCCCCTCAAAGAATTCTAATGGATTGGTGAGGCATGTTTTCCCTTTACTAGAGCAGTTTTAACTCTTCCCCAAGATATCATGTTAATTTATACATCTGATAATTCATCTCTGCTCCCATTGAAGCCAGCTCATTTGAGTTTTTTTAAAAAACCCACCATATTTCAGTGTTTTCAGGTGTGGATGGGACATGAATTTGGGGCACCATTTAAGTTATATGTCAAATTGTCTTCTCTGCAAACTTAAGCTCTAAATGTTTAGTACTCAAATCCTATTCGGTTTATTTGAAAGAATACAGACATTGGGGGAAATTACAGTTAAGAATGATGGCTAAGTCTGAAACCTTCAATAAATCGTCCATTGAGGACGAAGGCAGATATCCCAGGGAAGAGAAGTAGGTAGAAAAGTGAAGTTATCTGCTCTAGATCAACCACCAGTTTGTGGGTAGGAGGTAGAATTTCACACAGTGATTCCTACAGCCTTTGTTGTGCAGAAGATCAAACTAGGTGATCTAACTGGCCCTTATACCCACTAAAAAAAGTATTAAATGAAAAAAAGGCTGTAAGATCTTAACCAGCTTCTTGCTGTATGTCCATGTTCAATGCTCTATTTACTTCCCACCAATCATCTTATTGATCTATCTTAATATGTGAGGTATCATACTAAATGATCAACAGAGGATCTTCCTCTACTTTATTTAAAAAAAAAATAATCTTCACTTGGCCGCTGGAAATAATTAGGTTGGTTTGTTTTTTTAAAATTGCTATTCTACATATTCATTTGCTTTCACAAAAATTAATTTGAACAAACTCTGGAAACATGTTTTAATACATTTGCAATTCCCAGAGTAAGGCAAATTGTCTCTTTTCATGGGATGTCCAATCAGAGGCTCTATCTCACTGATTAACTGGAAGCATGCAAACAAAAATTCCACTGGGAACTGCACAAAGTCCCAACTTCTTATTTGTTTGACTATAATTGCATATTTATAAATTATAACAGACTTCTCTAATTAATTTTATATCATGCAAATAACATTGCTTTGTAAAAACCTGCTCTATTAGCAAAACTATTGCCAGAAAACCATAGCAGGCTGCAGTCATATTTAGTTTGAACGGAAATGAAAGACAGCCAGAGCAGAAACTAGTTCATTGCCTCACTCATGAGAGGTAATTACTGACTCCAAAATATGAATATAAAAAGCCATTCAGTAAACTGACACCTTCTGCACATGAAGTCCCTGGAATGTTTTTACTACTGTCAAACACAAAAGAGATGTACAAATACAAACATGCTCCAGAGACAAGCCAACCAAAATAAGAGAGCGAAGAGACTGCAACAGCTTTCCTTATATGCTTAAGTATTGCAAGCACACATGGCCAAGGAGGACCTGATCCTGTGCTGAGCGCTCTCTTTGGCTACACTGATTACTCGGGACTTGCCAGGAGGAGGCTCACGTGATTTGCAGCCAGTCAAGGGGACATTTGCTTGAGACTCAGGAAATGTGGGTGCTATTTCTGGCTCTGGCAAGTGGCCTGCGGTGGGCTCTTGGGCAAGTCACTTCCCTGCTTTGTACCTCTGTTTCCCCTCCTACTGTTTGTCTATCTGGACAGCCAGAAGTTCAGGGCAAGGACTCTGATCATGACTGGGGCCTGTGGGCATTACCATTTGTCACCTAAAGCCCCATGAGGGAGACTGTGGTCAGCAACTCCTCTAGCACAATGGAACTTTCTACCACCAGGGTAGAGGTTGTCAGTGCCAGAGACCAAGCTCTCTGCAGGGCTGGTCCGAGACGAGCTCACACAGGGACCATCACACACCTCAGCACCTTCCTCACCACGTGCAAGATACTTCTTCAGCCTGCCTTCTCTAGCAGAAACACCGCCCATTGTGTATGGTGAGCTTCCCCCTGGGGAGAGACTGAGCTACACATGACTAAGGTTAGTCATCACCTAATGCACTCCTCTAAGGCATCCTGCTACTATTGTGATCCGGATGGTAGAGGAAGCTGCAGAGAACAAACTACTACTACTAATCCTGATAATGTGCCAGAGACCAGGCCATTTGCACTGCAGATTTAGCCACTAAAAGGCTGAGGTTTGGGTTGCTATTGCTGCCCTAAAAAGTGACACAAATCTGACTTACCACAAATTGTTATTATCTGGTAGGGAAAGCCCTCTGGATTTTAAATACAGTAACTCCTCATTTGAAGTTGTCCTGGTTAAAATTGTTTTGTTATTTCATTGCTGATCAATTAGGGACCATGCTTGTTTAAAGTTGTGCCATGCTCCCTTCTAACGTTGTTTGGCAGCTGCTTGCCTTGTCCACTGCCTGCAGGAAGAGCAGCCCATTGCAGCTAGCTGGTGGGGATTTAGAACCATGTTGTATTTTATCCCATTTTCTGTTTACCTCTATGTCTTTATTTTTCCCTTCAAAATTTGTTCTAAAACCTTGCATAGTACCGAGGGAAGGCTAATGGGTCTGTAGTTGCCCAGATCACATTTTTACCCGTTCTTTAATACATGTACTACTTTTGCTATTCTTCAGTCATGTAGTACAACCCGGGATTCAATAGATGTATTAAAAATCCTTGCTATTGGACTTGCAGTTCCATGTGCCACATCCTTCAATATTCCGGGGTGGAGATTATCTGGTCCCCTGGCTCGAATTCACTTGGAATGTTCCTGATGCACACAGACTGGTTTTGCATTCAGGACTAGCTGTCTCTGTTTTAATATGTTTGTTTACATGAAGTGCAGACTGTAATTTAATGTCAGGCATTTAATTATGCCGTTGTTTGGATAAATTCAAATGTTGTTACAGGAAAAAGTGAAATAAAACATCTCATTTCCCTCCTAATATTATATTTGAATTAATAAACAGGAAGAGACTTAAAAGTATTACACTGAATCAGCGTTAATTAATATTTCACAGTCCAACATCCTCTCAGAATGGCATGCTGCTAGAGAGCACATACCATTCACTCTATTCAGAACACTTCAGTAAAATGCCTTTATGCACAGAGAACAAAAGATGAACACTGTTTCTTTAAGTGCGTGCACTGACCTCAGTGTGTTCTGGGTGCTTTTAACTTCACACATCAGGAATGAGTTATGTGAGCAACATAGCATCCAGCAAGCTCAAAACAAATGAATTAGGTTTTGTAAAACATGGAGGGTGACAGATTAAGAGGACCATGGAATATTTTTATGTGCATATCATTATTAAGTATTCTAACATAGCTGAAGTTGCATATATCAGGTCGATCTCTCTCCCTCCCCCTGCCCAATGTAGACCAGGGCTAAGGGAGGAAATAATCTCACAGATTACCTAAAATACTTTACACCTAGAATGAAGCAGCAGTGTGCAGTCTGAGGCAGAAATGTAGTCATCTAGGGGACTTTACAGCAAACGTGAAGGTGCCAAGTGAGTTTAACTGCCTAAGGGTTAGGTGGCAGCCAAGTGGGGGTTTTGTGCATCATAGAGTTGCCTAAATGTTGTATTTAGATACTTAAATCCCTTTGTAAAATGGGTCAAGCTGTTCTTTATAAAGTCAGTGGAAATATACAGATACTATAGACTCGTATTTATTATTGTTATGTTATTTATATTCATTTACATTATGGTTGCAATCAGATGTTTCAATTGGGACTAAGGTTCCAGTGTGCCTGGTGCTGTACACATATATATGTCTGAAGAGACAATCCCTACTCCACGGGGGTTAGCAGAGTAAATTCTGAGCATTAATAATGTGCAAGATGAAGTGGGTTTTTAATGTCATTTTTTCCTTACATAGGCAAAATCAGAGCAACTTCAATGGCAGTTTTGCTGGAATAAAGGCTTCCTGGATCAGTTGGATCTGAAAATAGTTTCAATCACTGGTCAAATTATTGCTTGCTCTTACAGTTGAAGTGTCCCAATCAAGTCATTACAAATCTTTTCAAGTGGGTTTTGCTCATCAATATTCATGAAAGTGAAATCATTATATGTGCAAAATTAGAATGACCTAGCTGATAAGCCTGTGATAAAAAAAAATGTAGCTGACTTCAGGAACAAGTGGGTTATCGAGTATTGGAGATAAGTTGGATGAGTCCCTCAATTAATCTATTTGCACTGGTTTGTAAGGTCGCTGGATAAATGCAGAACTTGGTACTTGACATGGTGTATGAAAATGGGAGAATTTAAGTTTCAATTGCTGAAGCAACTTCAAGACTAATATATTGAGTGGTTGAATGGCTTTGCCATAAATCACTTTGATCTTTAACCATTTAACAGTTCAGTTTTGCACAAGTCTTTATTTAGTACTTGCAGGTTAAATGGAATATTTTCTTTCACCTGTTTTCAGTGGTCCAGACTAGGCATGTCATCCTATAAATTAAAAAATCCAATTCTCTTTCAATTAGGTGACATAGTTCTTCATTATTCTTACTTGCCAATACTGGCGCCATCAGGAGATTGAAATATTACACTGAATATTCTTATTTGTATGATTTACACATTATAGATAAAAGGAGGCTAATCGTAATGCCCAGTGATACCTCCTTTCCAGGGATGAAGTGTAATCCAATGATTGGCACCCTCGCCTCACATTTAAGAGGCCTGTGTTCCATTCCATCCCCTACCACAGACTTTGTGTGTGACCCTGGATAAGTCACTGAGTGCCTTAGTCTATACAATGGGGATAATGGCACTTCCCTATCTCCCAGGGACGTGGTGAGAATACATTCAAAGATGAAGTGTCAGACACTATGGTACTGGGGGAGGGGAGGCATATAAATACAGTAAACCCTCGATTTAACGGACTTCGGATGCAACGGACAAAATTTCTAAGCAAGTCTGATGCATCCGAAATCCATTTGTCGAGGGCTGGCTGCCGGCTCCCGGCTGCCGCCCGGGTCCAGACAGTGGGCGGGCTGGCTGCCGGCTCCCGGCTGCCGCCCGGGTCCCAGCAGCCGGGACCGGGGCTGGCTGGCTGGCGGCTCCCGGCTGCCGCCCGGGTCCCAGCAGCCGGGACTGGGGCGGGCTGGCTGACGGTTCCCGGCTGCTGCCCGGGTCCCAGCAGCCGGGACCCGGGCGGGCTGGCTGCCGGCTCCCAGCTGCCGCCCGGGTTCCAGCAGCGGGCAGGCTGCGGAGCTGCCGCCCCGGCCCTGTGGCGGGCGGGCTGCTGCTCCAACAGCTCGGTTTTTTTTTTTTATTAAATAACGGACTTTCTGATTTAACGGACACCCCCTCGCCCGAATTAGTCCGTTAAATCGAGGTTTTACTGTACCACTACTAGAAGAGATAATATTTACCATTCACAAATACTTAAACACCGGGACAGTTACAATATAAAGCTTTAAGTCAAATATTTGTACTTTATATTGTTTAATTATAAATTCACATAATCCGACAAAGAAATAAAACTGGACACAAAATTAAGAGGAAGAGGAGGTGAGAGAATTTCTTTCTTAAAGGGGCAAAGGGGAAATAAATACATTGATGTACCCGGCAGATTGAGGTAACTCATAGGGAAGTCTATTTGGATGAAAATATTTCTTCTTGTTGTTATCTATGAGACAGTGCCTGGATTTCAAGAGCCCCTGGTACTGCCATGAATTGTATGCTTTAAGCACCTGAATGGAAGCATGAGTATGTATGGAGCTGTGGCAGTAGAGGTAGCAGCACCAGAGGAATGACTGAGACATGCATATGTAGTCAGCCTGGCTCACCTGGGTTTCTATTTTATACTCACATCCCGGTTAATGAAAGCAGAGGAATGACACCCCCAATTTCTAGTGTGGACGTGGCCTACACTAGCTTGTTCTTACTTGGTGCCTTTCCCTGGAGTTTCATGTGCACTGATTAGTTGACCTTTGCAATATCCCCAGGATAGTGCAGTAAAATCCTAGAGCTGGTTAACAATTTTTTGTGAGGAACTATTTTTGGTTGCCAATAAATTTGGTTTTGTAGAAAAAATGTTGATGACAATTTTTGACAACCATAAAATTCACGATTGCTAGAGGAAGTTTCTCCTGGGGACAGAAACATCCCCCAGCCGGCTTTCTGGCAGCCCACTTCACAGATGAAGAATTGAAGCACAGATTTAGTGATTTATCCAGCACAACAGTAGCAAAGCTGGAGCCAGAACCTGGATCTCCTAATGCCCGCTCTATGGTCTCACCCACAAAACCATCCTTCCACCCTGAATGGAAGGGTTATAATCTCAGCCCTGCCACTGATTCACACAAACCCGCATGTGATGGGTTCTGTCACAGAGATCTCCTTGGGGCTGTCACCTGATGTGCTGAATTTACCTCTGAGCCAGTTTCCCCTGCCAGCTTGGGACTTGAGAATACACTAGTTTGCTGCAACCCAGACCCAGGGTCTGGGCCATGCCCCCAAAGCTGCGGACTAACTAAAACCAGCTCAGCAGGTTACCTGTCTCCAGTACCCAGACACCCAGCTCCCAATGGGATCCAAACCCCCAAATAAATCCATTTTACTCTGTCTAAAGCTTAGACAGGGTAAACGCGTAAATCGTTCACCTTCGCAATCATGTTTTTTAAACAGTGAAGGAACTGATTACAGGCAAAATCTCACCCTCAAAGATGCTCCAATAAGCTTCTTTCACAGACTAGACTCCTTCCTAGTCTGGGCCCAATAATTTCCCCTGGTACAGTCTGTTAGATCCAGCAGACATCTCTGGTGGTAAGTAGGGTTTTTCTCATGACTGGCAGCCCTCTTTATCCTGTTCCACCCCCTTTTATACTTTTGGCATAAGGTGGGAATCTTGTCTGTGCTCGTCTCCACCTCCACCTCATCAATGGAAAAGTACAAGGATTAAGATGGATTCCAGCATCACTGGACATGGTCACATGTCACTGTAAGACCCCCCAGTCTTCATTCTTCCTGGGCTGGCCCACTGCAGGAAGGTTTGCAGGTAAATAAACCATTTACCACCAATTGTCTGGGTCAATAGGAGCCATCAAGGTTCCAAACCACCATTAATGGCCCACACTTTGCATAATTACAATAGGACCTCAGAGTTATACTTCATATTTCTAGCTTCAGATACAAGAATGATACATGCATACAAAATGGAGGAATAGATTCAGTAGTTTAAAACCTGTTATGATACCTTACAAGAGACCTTTTGTATAAAGCATATGCTAGTTACATCATGTTCACATTCTTGCATGAAGCATATTCTAGTTACCTCAAGATCATATTCATAAGAATATTTCCATATGACATATGGAGTGCAACATCACACCGTAATCTGGATGATTAAAATTAGGCCTCCAAGGCCATATTTCAGTACATAAATATAAGGCTTGATTTTCAAAGATGTGGCAACCCCTCCAGTGCCATCACCTCCATTGAGAGTTTCATTCCTTTACACTAGGGCAGAATTCGGTTCAAGTTGTATAAGCGGAACTTTACTTGCTCCCCTCCCCTCCTTTTTTAAATAGAAAAGAATCCAACAAGGTGGCTCTTTTCAAAGCTCTTAGATCATGACTTTCTCTCGGCTGATCATTTTAGATGTGAATCTATATCAAAAGCCCTTGAAATTCAAGATCTATAGAACCCAATGCAGCTCCCATGTCTACCATTGGAGGAATAACTTCAAAAAGTATCTGATCTGCCTCCTCTCTCTGTAAACACTCCAGCCACCTGGAAATCTGATCCCTATCTTATGTAGCTATTTATCTCCACAAAAAAAGAGAAATAAAACACCCCTTGTTTAACAACTGTACCAGTTTCCCAGTCTGGTCTCTGGCTCCCCACTCTCATTTTAGAGGACTGTAATTTTCTCTTTTATTTCCTGTCCACCACAAATAAATATGAAGAAGCCCCTCTTGTTCGCTATCTGGCCAATAGGCTAACAGTACAGTGTAAATGAGTGATGAAGTACCTCACTCAGTGTCTCAAACCACTTCCCTGCACATAACAAGTGAGTGAACAAAACAAGGAGTTGGGAGGAATTGAACAAATTCATATTGAGAAGGACATCAGTTGAGATTTTTAAGTGATCCCAGTGTTAATAGGCCCTTCTTCTATTTCCTGAAGTATTCTCTGAATTTCAATAGAGAACATTATTTTTGTTTTGCTCTAATTATTCACTGAATATGTCTATTTAGATTTTTTTTAATGTGTCTTTCCTAGTCCTGTTCTTTTCTGGACTGTTCTCCCCTACCACCCCTTCTGCTTATAAGTATCTTTGCATCGCTACATTTCCATAATCAGAGAGGTAGCCGTGTTAGTCTGGAATAGCAGAGGTAACGACTCTTTGTTACCTCTACATTTCCATAGTGACCCTTTTAGACTTAACTAGTTTTGACAAATTTCAGTTGCATTCTCTCTTTAATTGTATCTTAGTTATCCCAGACTTTTCAACATGGATTATAAGGCATGATCAGCATGGCTTATAAGGAAAAAATAAAGCTTGGCACATATGAGGGGGAGGAAGTTTAAGTGGTTTTATGCCACTCTCCCCCTCAAGGATCAAACTAGCTCCCAATGCATGTTAGAGCAACCCCAGAGCTGTTCTATCGTACACTGGTGGATGACAGTTTCATCAGCCCAGATTACTGAAGCACATCTCCTGCTTCTAACTTTCCCCTTGTATGTTCACCTTCTTTCCTGGAATGGCACTGACTCTGGAAGGTGGGGAAGAATTGTGTAGTGCTGGATGGATCAGAATTTGGTCTATGGGATCATGTCAAGCCTGAGCCTCACTGTATAGACTTGGGCAAGTCACGTAGGCCAATATTTTCAAACTAGGGGTCCCAAATCCATATGTAGGGATCCAAATAGAAGCAGCCCTATTTTCAAATGTTTCAATGTCTCAATGTCAGCTGAACAAGACTGTTGCCTAACAGACATGTGAGTGAACTGAAGGAATCAGAAAGTGGAGGAAGCTCTAGTGTGAATTAGTCAGGGCCGGGGACAGGGGGGTACTACGGGTAGAGCTGTACCGGGCCCCCCGACTTTAGGGGGGCCCCGGTACAGCTCTACCCATAGTCATCCGGCGCGGCTCTCCCCCGGACGAGCGCCTGTCCCCGGCCGGAGCAAAGAGCCCGGCCAGCGGCAGCGGCTCAGTCCGGGGGAGGGGGGGAGGAAGGGAGCAGCAAGGGAGGCTCTCGCTGCTCCCCGGCTCTCCGGTCTCGCTGCTGCCAGCTGGTGGGGGGAGCGCCGGCTGGGCTGGGGGGGGGGGAGCGCCGGCTGGGCTGGGGGCCCCCCAGCCGCTGTCAGCTGGGGGGGGGGGGTGGCGGGGCTGGGGGGGGTGGCCGGCTGGGCTGGGGGGCCCCCAGCCGCTGTCAGCTGGGGGGTGGGGGTGGGGGAGGGCCGGCTGGGCTGGGGGCCCCCCAGCCGCTGTCAGCTGGGGGGGGGGGCGGCGGGGCTGGTGGGGGTGGACGGCTGGGCTGGGGGGCCCCCAGCCGCTGTCAGCTGGGGGGGAGCGCCGGCTGGGCTGGGAGCCCCCCAGCTGCTGTCAGCTGGGGGGGAGCGCCGGCTGGGCTGCGGGGGGCCGGCTGGGCTGGGGGCTCCCCAGCCGCTGTCAGCTGGAGGGGGGGAGCGCCAGCTGGGCTGCGGGGGGCCGGCTGGGCTGGGGGCTCCCCAGCCGCTGTCAGCTGGAGGGGGGGAGCGTCGGCTGGGTTCGCGGGGGGCAGCTGGGCTGGGGGCTCCCCAGCTGCTGTCGGCTGGGCTGGGGGCCCCCCAGCCGCTGTCGGCTGGGCTGGGGGGGCCCGGCTGGGCTGGGGCCCCCCCAAACTATTGGAGATGGGGGCCCCCAAACTATTAGAGTAGGGGGCCCCCAAATTTCTGTCGCCGGCCCTGGAATTAGTGATGGGCCTGAATCATACCCTTGGTCTGAATACCCCCCAAATTTGGGAAATATGAGATGATATCCCAGCCCCACTGAAGTAATGAAAGTTCTGCCAATGCTTTCAATGGGGCCAGAGTTTGGCCCCTTAGTCTGATTGCTAAGTTTGCTTGTGCAAAACCCAAACCTTAGATACAACACTGTAGCTGGCCCTTCCCCACCTGAAGGTTTCAAAAGATTGGACCTCAGTAGTCCTGTTTGAACCTCAGTAGTCCAGAGTGCTATCGGCCCAGCCTCACGAAAGAGGCTGCTACCCAAGAAAGAAATGTAGAGGTTGATTCATGACTGTCTTTTGCTAACCCGTTCAATCAGAAATCATATCCTGTTAAAGTTTAAAGGACCTCCTGATAACTTCATAAGAAATATAGGAGCAATTGTTCCCTGGCAGCAGGTTTAATGCTATAGTTTTCAGATTACTTCACATTCCTCTTGGTTGAACTCATGCCTTTTAATTCTTCTGTGGGTGGTCTTGAGTTGTAGACATGAAATCACTTATAATGGGTCTACAATAAATTATGATTCCTGCCCTGGGAAAAAACCCAGCCAGGCTAATTTCTGTGCAGCCTGTTTAGCATTAATAGGCTACAATGATTCAGCCTCAGGATATCATGCATCATAATCTATCATGACCAAAAGAATTTATATCCATGTTTGCTACACTCCAGGAACTCATTGCAAGGACAGCAATCTCAAGCAAGCAGATTTACTGAAAGGTACTAGAAACAGAAGTAAAATCCAAGGGTTCATTTACAACCCCAACATTTGGTTCCATGCTAGAGGTTTATGTATTTGCAACAGGATTTATCCATTAGAGTAATTTACAAAATCAGAAGTGGGAATCGGTTCCCATGATCACCAGTTGCCGTAGTCCCGGGGCTCTGTGGATCCAACATTACTTTTTAAAGTGCCGTTTTAGTGCTGATGTGTTTACATTACAAATTGAAGATGGAGGAAACTTCTCAGGTATGTCTTTCCAACTCGGGAACATTTCTTTTAAAAAGGTTTCTAGTGAGTTGCTTAGTCAGCTTTTATGTATCTCAACTGATGGCACCCCACTACATCAGTGATGCACCTTTTCCATAGTGATACCACCACTGTACATGCTAGGTGCTGTTACTCTAGTTATATACCCTTTCAACACCCAAAACAATTCCCCTCGCTCCTTGCAGACAACACACTTGCACTATACAATTACCTGAATTGATTAGCTAAGCCTCGTAAACAATTGCACATACTATACATTTTCCTCACAAAACTGTACTTTCAGCCCTTTGCTCATTTCCTTTCTTTTGGACTCCTACTGGTTTCCTTATAAGTTTCTGGTACTAAGGTGCCCCTAGTAGAGAGTAGTATTAACTTTCAAATTACCCCATTCAAAGGAATAATGTTTTGCTAGACACGAGAGCATATTTTATTCCTTTTTGGGCCTAATCCCACAACAATTATGCATCCAAGACACTCATTGGCTCCCATGGACACTTTTGCATCCATACAGGTTGCAGAATTAGAATTTGAACTGTGTCTTCTGGTATGATCTATCATTGCCATAGCAACTGAGTACTTTCAGTTGTTGGTAGATTGTGCATCACCCTGTGAGACTGGTAAATTCTCTTATCCCCTTTCTATAGATGGGTATCTGAGGCACAAGGAGATTAGGGACAGATTTTCAGAAGAACTCAGCACAGTGAAATCAGTGGGACTCTTCTGTGTGTATATAAAGGTTCACCCTCCTAGATTAGGGCCTACATCTTCTAACCTACTCTAAAATGCACCTATACTGGGAGGAGAGAAGAAACTGGTACAAGAATGGATGGTTCAGGGGATTTGGTATTATGGACTGAGCACAGGGGTGTCTCACTGTGGGAATTTGGGTCAATATTTACAAAGGTCCTAGAGGATATGAACATTTAGTAAAGAATGGCTGAATTCACACTGTACTTGAATCTACTTTTCGAGATTTAAAATGTTTTTTTTTTCCTATGTAGCTGCTGAAGTAAAGTGACTACTTTAAATGTTGCCAGGAATTATTATTATCTGGGTTCTGTTAAGCACAAAGCACTTCTAGTTTAGATTTTCTAGCATTCTTCATATCCATAGATATGTATAAGTGGGGAAACACAGTTGGGCTTAAGCTAAAAAGACAAAAAGCTAAGGGGTGGGTTTCAACAATTTGAGTTCTGTTCCTATTCAACTATCCGTAGTGGGCTGCATTATAATCCATCCCACATACATTCAGGTCTGCCAGGAAAACAGATTCGGATGCACAATAGACTTTATTATGCTTTAGAAAATAAGAACATTAGCCTTGGTTGAAGAAGGCAGTAGCAAATGGGTACCATATCTTCAACTTGTCTCCTTCAAATCACATTATGGTTTGTTTTATATAGAGAATCATAGAAATGTAGGACTGCAAGGGACCTTGCATAGAGACGACCAAGTATACCTAGACCGTCTGTAACAGGTGTTTGCTCATCCTGTTCCTAAAAACCTCCTATGGTGGGGATTCCACAATCGGCCTATTTCAGTGCTTAACTATCCTTATAAGTAGCGTGTTGTTCCTAATATCCAACCTAAATCCCTCTTCCTGGAGAATAAACCATTACTCCTTGTCCTTCCTTCAGTGGATGTGCAGAAAACTTGATTGGCCCCCTTTATAATAGACCTTAACATATTTGAATACTTATATGTTCCCCCTTCAGTCTTCTTTTCGGAAGACTGAACATGTCCAGTTATTTTAATCTTTCCTCACAAGTAAGGTATTCTAAACCTTTTATCATTTTTGTTACTCTCCTGTGGATTCTTCCAGTTTATTCACATCTTTCTTAAAGTGTAGTGCCCAGACTGGACACACTTCTCCAGCTCATGCCTCACCAGTCCAGTGTCAAGGGGAGAGGGATAATTATCTCCCCTGTCTTATGACAGTCCTGTTAACACACCCCAGAATTGTATTAGACTTTTTGGCAATCATATTACATTGTTGGCCTATATTCAATTTGTGATCCGCTATTATCTCTAGATCCTTTTCAGCAGTACTAGTGCCTATTCTGCATTTTGTAGCTTTCTAAGTGTAGTACTTTGCATTTATCATTATTGAATTTCATCTTGCTGATTTCAGACCAATTCCCTAATTTGTCAAGTTTGTCTGGGATTCTAATCCAGTCTTCCAATGTGCTAACAGCCCCTCCCATCTTGGTATCATCCACACATTTTATTATCATACTTTCCTCTCTACTATCTAAGTTATTAATGAACATATTGAATAGTATTGGACCTGAGATTAACCCCTGCAGGACCTCTCTAGGTATACTCTCCCTGTTTGACAGTGAACAGTCAAGAACTGTTCTTTGAGTAGGGTGCATAATTAGTTGAAAGACCTTCCTTATAATCATTTAATCTAGACCACATTTTTCAAGTTTGTTTATGAGAATGTCATGTGGGATTGTGTCAAAAGCCTTACTAAAAAAAAATAATCAAGAATACCGCACCTACAGTTTACTCCTTCCACTATGCCAGTAATCTGGTCAAAGACGGAAGATAGTTTAATTTGTTCTGGCAAAGCCATGTTGGTTAGTCTTTATAATCCTATTACTCTCTAGGTGCTTACAGATTGATTGCTTAGTGATTTGTTCCATTATCTTTCCAGGTATTGAAATTAGACTGGTTTAAAAAATTTCCCCAGTCCTCTTTGTTTCTCATTTTAAAGATATGTTCTATGGTTTCCCTCCTCCAGTCCTCAGGGACCTCACCTGTCCTATATGAGCTCTCAAAGACAGTTGCTATGGTTCTGAGATTGCCTCAGTTAGTTCCCTAAATACTCTTGGGTGAATTTCATCCAGTCCTGCTGACTTGAATACATCTAAATATTATTCAACCTGTTCTTTCGCTACCTTGACTTGTGCTCTTTCCCCCTTGTTAACATGAATTGTGTGAAGTATCTATTTACAAGTTCCCTTTTTATTCAAGACTGAAGTAAAGTAGGGCTTAAAAATTCCATCCTTTTTGAGGTCATCTGTTATTAGCTCTCCTTCCTTTTCTCTTGCTCCTAATGTATTTATAAAACCTCTTATTGCCTTTTCTGTTCTTGCTAGGTAGAACTTATTTTGTGTATTAGCTTCTGGTTTTGTCTCTGCATGCTTGTACTGTTCTGTTTTACTCGTCCTTAGCAATTGGTTCATGTTTCTACTTTCTGTAGGATTCCTTTTTGATTTTCGGGTCATTCAGGAGTTCCAGATGGAGCAATGGTGCCCTCGGACTATTCTTCTGATCTTTTCATTGCATCCAGATTGTTTGATGTTGTGCTTTTAATGCTTTTTCTTTAAGAAACTGCCAGATCTCTTGAACTCCTTTTTCCTTTAGATTTTCTTCCTATAGGATTTTACGTATCAGTGTGTTAGTCTTGCTTTTTTTTTTTAAGTCCATTTTCCTTATTCAGCTGTTCTTACTCCTTTTCCTTAGGATCATGAAATCTATAATTTCATGAACACTTTCATCCAAATTGCCTTCAGATTTGCAAGCAATTCCACCCTATTGGTCAGAATCAAGCCTACAGTGTCTGGCCCACAGATTATTTTCTTCATCTTCTGAAACAAGTTGGCCCCAATACAGTGGAGCCCCGGTATAACACGCTCCGCTATAACATGAGTTCGGTTATAGCACAATTATACTGTGGCTCCGAAGTCCTTGATCTCTGTCCCTGGCAGGCGCAGGGGCCAGGGCTTCTCTCCCCTGCTGGGCAATGGGGAAAGAAGCTGCAGCCTCCCCTGCTAGGGACAGAGAACTCAGGACTGTAGGCAGGGGGGCATGGCTTCCCTCCCCGCTGCCCAGCAGGAGAGAGAAGCTGTGGCCCCCCGGGACTGGGACAGAGAACTCCGGAGCTGCAAACTGCAGCCCGGGAATTCCCTGTGGAAGCCGCGGCTCCGCGCCTGCCGGGACAGGGGACTCTGCGGCTGCAGCTCCCTGTCCCGGCAAGTGCAGACCCCAGGCTTCCCTGCGGGGACCGAGGGACTCCGGGGCTGCCAGAGTCCCCTTCGCCCGGCAGGCACGGAGCCACGGCTTCCCTTGAAGCTGCTGCCCCCCTTGCCCCACCGGGACCAGGGGACTCCATGGCTGCTGGAGTCCCCCGGTCCCGGCAGGCGTGGGGCAGAAGCTTCTAGCAGGCTTCTCTGGGAGCCACTGCCCCCATGCCTGCTGGGGGCGGGGACCACCAGCGCCTGCAGCTCTGGAGTCCCCTGTCCCGGCAAGCGCCGCTGCAGCTTCTCTCCCAGCTTCCTCACCCCATTACTACCAGGTCTTGGGTTTTAGATATTTGTTATTTATTCTACAAATGCTTCATCTACCTCCTCCTACTGGATTTGGTGATCTAGAATAGACCCCCCTACTATGACATCTCTCCTTTACCCCCCTTTTTCATCTGTACCCAGAAACGTTCAACTGGTCTGCCTCTTATCTCCTTCCAGATTCAGAATAAATATATGTGTACGTATACACATGATGTGCCAGGCTTCTTTGGATGGGGGCAAATTCCAGAAAATAAAGTTGTTAACATGATACATGGATAATTCAAGTGTCTCCCAAAAGGCTGCACACCCTCACAGCACAGTGGTAAAGACTTGATTGGCCTCTTGCTTCAGTGATCAATATTTTTGAAATTTAAAGGAAAGACTGCTGTTTTGTTTGGCCTTTAGGTGCTACCACAATTCAGTGTTAAGTAATCTCTTTACTTCCTGTAATAACTTTCAACCACAACAGGGAATTTAGGAGTAGAATTGGGTTGTCTGCTGAACTGTTCTCTTCACTATATATTGTGTAGGCCTCCCTCCCTCATCTAATTTTAGATGCATCTAGCTTTTCATCACTTCCCTTCAGAGACCATTCCATAGAACTCCAGATCTTACTAATTCTTAAGATAACAACTATTACTGGCATAGCCAAAGCAAGGTTAAGGAGACAATCCACAGCCTAAATCTCTGCAGATTTTTTTCAGTAGATTCAACCCAAACTTTTATGTTTAATTTTAATCAGTTACTCTTAGGACTTTCCCAACGGGATAGAAGACATAACTATATTCCTTCCGTATTACCCTGAAATGCAATAGAAAAGGGAAACTTCTTTAAAAAAGTTTGATATTTAGGGTCACGTTGAATGGCCTTGCACTTAAACATTGATGAGGTGCCGAAGGCATGCAGTCCATTTAATGGCGGTTCTAATTCAGCTACAGTGGCCAAACGATGTAGTATTTCCTGCGTAGAAACAGGTAACAGGGGCTTTGAAGCCAATCAATGCAGGATCTGCTAAATGTGTTTAATTGTCTGAGTTTAATAATTGATAATATAGCCATAGCTGGCACATTTCTCTCACAAGAAGGATAATTGTGCCCGAGTATAGAGTAGTCTGAAATTAAATGTGTTCAGTGCTCCTAGGACACGTATGTACACGCTATGTGAGAGCATTCTTACTGATCAGTGTGTTGTGCTGTATGCTATACATTCTAACAGCTTCCTATTTATTAGATGTTATAGTACAAAAGGGCCAAATGCTTTATTGGGCTAGGTGGTGTTTTACCCCCATCACAACAGGAAAGCAGTGAGGGCACCTCTTATGGGGGCACCTTTTCCAGCTAAGAGCATAAAAAGAATCCCTATTCTTCCAGGTGGCTACCACTCAGGAAAGCAGTGGCTAAGCCACTGTTATTTCTGGGCAGCCTATAGATCAGGGGTGTAGTAGGATGAGGCCCTGAAACATGAACCCTGGTATTAGAGGCCCAGCATAAGACCTAAGCTAAAGTAATGGTCAAGACTTTGCTAACATAAAGCAAAGTTAAGCTGTGAGCAAGAGGCAGGCCCTGCTCACAGAAGCTAGCAAGGAAAGGGCTGATGCTGCAAAAGTACACAAACCTATGAGGTACCAGAACACTTGTAAATTCCATACAGATAACAAGGAACAGGCTGACCCATCCGAAAGACAGGGACAAAAGGGTTATATGATGGATAGAGTTGTTTGGCTCGAAACAACTTGTACAAGGTGAGAGGCGGCACCTTACTACATGGAGGGGATGCCCCTCAATACATCAAGAGTAATGTGTAACTTGTTTGTACCGGTGTGTAAGAATCCAGCCCTGGGGTGGTGTCTTTGTCCAGTGGAAGGGGACAGTGGGAAGTCCACCACTGATGGAGCTGGTCCATTGTCCATTAGGGGGCACAAATTTGTAGTATGCCTTGTAGAGTCTACTCTATGGGAAACTAGCACTGTGCTTTGTTAGACAATAAACCTGGCCTGGGTGCCTTCGTACCTTACTAGAGTCTGTGGTCTTTGGGGGTTCTCTCGGGCTCTGCTGTGCCAGCGATCTGCAGAGCCGGGGCAGCACACAGAGGGAACATGCACAATATCATCATCATCATCATCGAACAAGAGCAGAGCACCACGGTAGCTACTGATAACAAGGGGTAGTCACTAGGCAGACGGCAGGCCACATCTGGACCACCAGATGCTTTGGGATGGCCCCTAAAATCCTGTCACTTAACCCCAATAATTGTATTATTTTCTCTGGCATCTGGACCTCAACCAAGACTATGGTTTAGTCTATGACAAAAAATAGTTGACGACCCTGCTGTAGACGTTAGTTTTATGCTTCAACCCCTGCCAGCTCCTTCCTGGAGTCACAGAGTTGGGGGGCAGGGAGAGGAGACAGCTGCCTCACAGCCCTTGAGCACCTTCCATACAGCACTTGAGAGAGGGGAAGAAGGATCCTCGAGGGCTGAGTGGAGCTAGGACACACAGGTGATGAGAGACCCTTGTGGAGGTAAGGAGGAACTAGGGGAAGGGGAAACAAGGGGGTGATGAGAGTCCTTGGTCAATACGGGGAAGCTGTGAGGAGAGGGAGTGAAAGACCCATGGGTGGAGAGATGGAGCCTTCAGGAAGAAGAAAGAGAGGGGTCACAGTATGCCAGGGAAGGAGAGAGAGACACAAACACAGGATGGGCAGGAGAGGGACAAAATAGGGCAGGGCACGGGGTGAGAGAAAAGGGGGAAGAATGAAGAGGGGAGGAGTCTGTGGTACTTTTAAGGCTCTCATTACTGTAGTATGTGAGCCTCTCACACTCTTAATATATTTATGGAAATGAGGAGGTCTTAGGAGGTTGGAAATGGTGCTAAGTGGAGCCTAAGGGGGTGGGGAACAGAGGGAACAGGGCCTTTTGCTGGACTTCAGTGAGGAGCCATGTGGCTATAGGATTGGGGCCTAGTTTAAGGCAAGAAGACAGCTGTGTTTGTTGAACTATAGCAGGGTAGACAAGAGCCTCAGTGATAAGGGCGAGTGTGCATAGGTTAGCATTGGGCCTGATCCAGAGCTCATTGAAGTCAAGGGAAGTCTTTCCATTGGCTTCAGATCAGTGGTAGGTGCATGTCTCCATGGACTTCTTAATGCAGGTCTGATGGTTCTGCCAGGGGCTTGTCATGGCATCCCAGTGATAAACCAGATGTACCTCCAGTACAGGCTTGACGGTGCATCTGGCTTCTAGACAGTAAAGGCCAAAGGGCAGGGACTGTATTGATACAGGGTTAAGCACATTTATTATGGTTGGAGGTTTTCAAGAGAGACAGAGGGAGCTAAGGCCCCCAAATCCCATTTGAAAATAGTGTGACAAGGGCAGAGAAAAGAAGGGGCCAGGACATAGGTGTGTCAATACAATACAAGAACTGGCAGCACAGAAGTCATTTTAAGGATTGTCTCTCCCACTGCAAGCTAGGCACACTGGCTAACCTGAGGATGCTTGCAAGTCACAGCCATTAAAGGAAGTTTTTGATGACAGTTCAGTTTCCCATACATAATGTGCTTGGTGGCTAGCCACTCTGTGATATCAGCTTCTGTCATAAGTATGAAGTGCCTTAGAATTACTGTTTTACCTGTTAAGGGTTAAACCTGAAACAGGATAGGGGATGACGTATCAGAGCTGCTAATACCTGGCAGACAAAGTGTTTCAGTTTCACTTTGTTCCCGGATTTTTGTTTGTCTTTTTTTCTGTCCCAGGCAAGAGAGTCTACCTGTCTCTGCCTGTCTCCATTTTTCCCGGCTTTGGGAAGAAATCATCTCCATATTTCTACTCATCATTTCATTAAGTTGCTAAGACAGCCTGGCAGTAAGTGTATTCTTGAATTGTATTAACTTGTAATTGATTCACGGTGTCCTTAAACTGTTGAGCCAGCAGGGAGAGAAATCCCAGGGAGGGGGCCCCACGAGGCTGAGTGATGCTAGGAAACTTTATATCTATGAATTCTGTGTAAGTTTTATGCTTTTCTCTTTCTTCTATTAAACCTTTATATATATTATATATATATATATATATATATATATATATATATATATATATATATATATATATATATATATAAGAATGGTCCGTTAATTCCATTGGAGTGATCCCTGTTGTGGATCAGGCTAGTCTCACAGCTAGTGAGGGTTTGTGTTCTCAAATCTCTCCCAGGTAAAGAGGGGGAGGGGGTGTTACTATCGGGGTTCTAATGTGCCCCATCCCATAGTTTTGGGGACTCACTTTAGTGGTGGCAGCGATTTTCAAGCCCCAACTGGAGAAGTTTGGGTTTTGGGGGAAAAAAAATTAACCTAAACTGGTAAAATAAGCTTGGGGGTGATTTGTCTTTCATGGGGGGTCCCCACATCTTTACCCTAGAGTTCAGAGTGGGGGAAAAAATCCCTGACAGCTTCCCTCAGCATAGTTTGTCCTAGTGGATTGTGGGTAAAAGGTGCACCAGTTCAGTCGTGTTAAACTAGGCACAGATAATAGCACACACACACCTTTCTTCTGCAATCTGGTGAGAAGAAACCTTTTGAACTGTCATCAGATAAAATATCTGGCCAAGAAAGATTTGGTAGCCATTTGTATGTGACTTTTAGTGTAAAGAGGGGGAGGAAAGTCCTGCTGGCAAAACCCCTCTTGTTTTCTCTAATGTGCCTACACTGAATGTTTTTATGTGGTTGAAGTCACAAGATGCAAGGTTTCCACTCTCATTCTAAAGCACAGCAGTCGCTAATGTGTGTGGTCAGGTGTTTGCAATTGCTTTCTTTCACCTACAGAGAATCAGCACTCCAGAAAATTAGAAACACTACCTACAAAAATAATGATTTAAAAGTGATTCCACAACTATTTCTGAATTAAAGCTGGCCTACTGTAGAGGTTAGATTCCTCCCACAAGCAAATCAAAGAAACTTAGTGAAGCAAAACAAGCCACATGCTAGAAATAAAAAATATATAGTTTTAGGCCTGGGCCAAACACTAGCCATGAAGCAAAGGACAGTTAGTTTAAACACAAACTTGGCTGTAGAAGAGTGTTTTTCTAGTGATGAACAAATGTGTGCAGTTACAAGAATGTAACATTATACAGATTCTGATAGTGGAGATAATTATGGAAGAGGTACAGGATAAAATCCACCTCATAACAGGAGGAAAAATATGACTGAGATCTTTGAAACAATGAAGGTTTGCAGAATCAAGGCAATCACTGATATAAACCTGGAGAGGGGAATTACTAGAAATATAGACCTTGCCTTGTAATAAGGACATATATTTAGAAATACTTTTAAGAAGAGTCAATAAATGATTAATACATGTTTGAATAAATGGCTAATCAACTCTTTCAGAATCCAGTGGTCAAGAGGTTGCTTAGAATTATAGTTTATCATCCATAAATCATACTGAAGTGCTTATAATCTATTTAGATAATGCTTTCTTAGCCAAAAGGCCAAGAAGCGATACAATACCCACGTCTAAAACATTAATTTATTGATCTTTCATAAATGATTCACTTTGTTCTACTTTATAAACTGCATACCCTTAATATAAAGTGTTGCCAGAATGTGCCTTGAGAAAGAAATCCATTGTGATAATTTATTATAGGTAAGATGAGTGTTATATAGGAGGCACATCCATTCATTACTAGAGATGTGATAAATACACTCGGGATTTGACAGAATGCTGAGTATTTTAGTTCTGTATTTGCTGAACACCAAATTCACCAATGGCAGCCACAATGAATCTTGGGCCTTGATTGTGACTTGCGTCCATCTTCCATAGGGGATGAGCGAAGGCCCCTCTCCCATCATAAATGGGACATTATGATCATGTAGTCTGGCCTCCAGTGTAATAACACAGGCTAAAGAACCTCACCCAGTAAACTCAACAGGCCTCTAGCTTCTGTGGGAGCTACATAATATCTTTCAGCAAGATATCCAGTCATGATTTAAGTACTTCAGGTGATGAGAGTCAGCCTGCTAGGTTGTTCCAGTGGTTGATTATCCTCACTGTTAAAATCTGACCCTTATTTCCACTTTATATTTGTCTCACTTCAGCTTCCAGTGTTGGATCTCGTTAGGTCTTCCTCCTAGATTAAAGAACAGTCAATTTCTACTATCAAATCTTTTCCCATGTTGGTATTTTTAAACCACGATCAAGTCACTTCGTAGCCATGTGCTGAATAAAATAAATAGATGAGTTTAAGTCTCTGGCTATAAGGCAGGTTTCCAAGACCACAAGTCATATTTGTAGCTTTTGTGAATCCTTTTCAGTTTTTCCTACAACGTTTTGAAGTGTTGATACCGGAACTGGATGCAGTATTCCAATAATACTCAGATTAAGGTCAGAGAGCTAATACCACCTCTTACTCCTGCTTGATCGTCCCTTGCTTATATATTCAAGGATCACATTGGCCCTCTTAGCTACAGCACCACACTGAGAACTCATCTTCAGCTAGTTAGCTGTCATTACCCTATGTCTTTTCCAGTGACATGCCATTCCAGGAGATCATCTCCCATCTTGGAAGTATAACATCAATTCTTTGTTCCTTAGATGAATGCCATTGGATTTGGTTGTATTAAAACAGTTGTTCAAATGAGCCAAGCTGACCAAGCAAACCAGAAGACTATCAGTTGTAGGCGAACACTTTTCATAAAGCGATCAGTCTCTATCTGACCTATCAGTCCACATTGTCAAAGGAAGCCTGCACAACACGGTCAAAAGATGAGCCTGGGAGCAGAGATTCATAACTTTGCTAGATACTAAAACAATCTGCAACCCACTAGTCCCCTTTTTGTCCTATGATGTGTTAACAGACTACTTTACCCTGAATGGTCCCTTAGAATACCTGCTCACTACTTATGCTGTGCTAAATTGTCTGATCTTGTATTTTGCTGTGACACTCTTATTACCTCTCCAAGACCCGAGGAAGAGCTCTGTGTAGCCCTAAAGCTTGTGTTTCTTACCAAGAGATATTGGTCTAATAAATATATATTACCTCACCCACCTTGTGTCTCAAACAATCCAGGTCAGGTTGTATAAAATTCACCAGTCTCCCTCATTCTGTACCTCTCTACCCATTTTTGGTGTCATCTACAAATTGTCCAGCAAGAACCTCATATTTTCTTCCCAGATCATCAATACATATATTTAAAAGCATATGTGCGGAGTGCGTTTAGGCACCTATAAGGTTCAGTGGGAGTTTTGGGTATTGTGACAGAGCAATACAAGGATGAACTGTATCTCTGTGCTTGAATCCTGGGGGGCAAGGTGTCCTAGGCATAAGCGAGGAATACCCAGCTACATAGGCTAGGTCTACACTGGGTGGGGAGGGAGGAGGTCACCTAAGATACGCAACTTCAGCTATGCGAATAGCGTAGCTGAAGGCGATGTATCTTAGGTCGATTTACCTTGGCGTCCTCATGGCAGCGACTTGACTGCTGCCGCTCCCCTGTCGACTCCACTTCCGCCTCTCGTGGCAGTGGAGTTCCAGAGTCGATGGGGTGAGTGATTGGGGATGGATTTATCACGTCTACACTAGGCGCGATAAATTGATCCCCGATAGATTGATCACTACCCGCTAATCTGGTGGGTAGTGTAGGCGTGGCCATAGCCTAATCTAGCCCTAAAGGAAATACAGAGTTTGCTTATTATAGAAGCTTTTAATATCTTTGGAAACTTAAGATTGTAACTCATTTGCAATCTTAAGAGACACGGTTGTGGGTGCTTAAGTACCTTTGAGGATCTGGGCCTTTGTCATTATTACTGGTCAGGCTACTTAAGGGAAGAAAAACAGGTATCAGATCAGAACTGCATGACCATATGCCATTGACTTAGATGGGGTGTTGAGCTCAGTTCTTCATCTAAGAATGAAGACATTTCAAGATTCCATCCAAGGTGGGCGAAAGGCACAAGAACTACCTAAGGAGGTAAACTCAGAGACCAGAAAAGAGAGGGATATTCATCTATCCCCATAACCATTGAGACCAGCCCTTAGTTTACCCGGTCATCTCATTAATCCTTTGTAAATATTGGTAAAACTACTTTTTTTCTGCTCCTCTGGAATTTTCCCCATGTTCCAAACCATGCTAAAATCAACATTCATGATTCAGATAGCTACTTTAACAGTTCTCTTAAGACTTTTCTGGTGAAGATCCTCCCTACTTCTACTTTTGTTTTGCATCAGAATTTAGATTTTTATCATCCTGGCTTAGTAGTGGATCTATTCCATTGGTAGGATTTCAGGTGTTCCCGATATGAAAAACTATCTGGTTGCCCTTAACCCCACTGGCCACTGATTTTTCCACTGTTAGCAATTAGAACAAATCATCAGTTAGCTTTAGCTTCCCTTATCAGTTGTCTGCCTTACCCAACATCTTCACCTGCTTTTTTCATTTGCTATATTGTTTTTATTTTTAATTTCTAAATTCACCACCCTTATTCACCAAGTCACATTTACATTTCTCCTCCCACTCCATTTCTGATTGTTTTAAGCTGTGGAAGACTGTCCCCTTTAAAGCATGCAATATATAATTGGTGAGGGCTATATTCTGTTTGCACATACCAAATGAAATCAGATCATGATCACTTGCACCTGGGTAGCCAGCAAATTTCAGTTCAGGAATCATTTAACCTTTGTCAATCAAATGAAATATACTATAGAATCTCCCCAAGTAGCTTACAATAATTGTGTTAGAAGACTATCCCCTATAAACTTTAAATGCTCCAAAGATGTTTTACTAGTGGCAGGATGAGACCTCCATTATATATCACCTAGATTAAAATCCTCCATGATAAACACTTTTCTTTCTACACTTTAGAGGCAAATATTTAAGGAGCTGCTCATCTGATTCCCTTGTCTGATTAACTTGTCTATGGCAGGCCCTACCTATATCCATTTTTGTGATATATTGGTTAGAACAGTCACCTGTGAGCATTTCAAGTCCTGTTCTTCTGCAGTGTCAATAACTGAAGCAGGCACTGCAGCCTAATGTACAGTATTACCCTGCCTCCCCTTCTTTCCTACATAAAGGTACATACAGTGGTTTTAACATTACAGTCATGTCACTCATATGACTTACCCCACGGCAGCAGGGCCCAGTTGTCTCTCTGCTGGTCATCACTACAGAAGCAGCATTTGAACTCTCCTGCAGTGTGCTGGGTGTGGTCCATGGGAATATTCACAAGAGTAAAGTTAACCATCTGCATAAATGCTTTCAGGATCAGGGCCTGCAATCCCTAACTGGGAATTGTAACAGACATAGTCTCTGTGGATCAGCCACAGCTGGGAACGCTTAATCTACCCTGAACGGAAAGGCCCAGGTTCACAAAGGTTACACCTGCAAGATGGGCTGATAGAGATATTTAGAACTTAATTCTTCCAGCTCTGTTGCTACATGGTTAAAAGCAATAAAATTCCATTTGCATAGTTTGGTGCTAAAGCCAGACCTTTTAGGCAGATAAATTTGAAACTTATTTCTAAACTAAATAATCCAATAGTTGAATGTAGTCACAAATCACATGAAACCAACTTTTTTTAAAAAAAGAGATGTGCTGTAATAATCAGCATTTTTCTCCTAGATTCAATAATTTCTCAGCAAGCACTCAATAGTAGTTTAATAAGGAGTCTTATTAAAAGCACGAGCTCACTTTTTGTTCATTTCCGTGAACCCTACTCACTTCAAGGAGTTTTAGTTCAATCCAATTAGTCAGTGCAATTTAGTCTGTTCAATGCAAGTCACTGGGTTTTAATTGAATCCAATTAGACACAAATCAAAAGAAGTCAATTTCAACTAATTATCCTCCATATAAATCAATAGAATTCAATTAAAATCAATGAGGATCTTATTTACTTTAATGACTGACCTGTTTCTCTCTTCAGATGGTATGAAAGGAGCCCATACAGAGTTCAACTCAATGGCTTTTGGCAAGTGTCTCTCCTTTTAAAGGGGATATTGTACCAGCTGAGCCAAACAATATGAATTTGGATACCATTTTCCTGGGTTGCCCTGAAGATCATTCTCTACCACCATCCATTTTCTACTTTGCACCTGCATTAAAGTCATAATCTTCCACTACAGAGAGAGCAATATTGTGTGGGCATATGCACATATGTAGACATTTGAAAACTGAGCTTTGCAGGTAGAGTAGACAAGCTCCTACATTTGCACACTTTAAACTATTTACTTTTATTTTGAAATTTTTCCCCAGTTTTAAGGAGTACTCTGAAAGTCAACATAATGGGAATAGGATTTATTGGTACTTAAAGTTAAGCATGTATTTAAATACCTTGCTGGATTGGACCACAGTTCTCATTGCAGGATAGATCCCACAGATCACAAGCTGTTCAGGGCAAGAGCTCTCACTTAGTGTGTTTTTCTACAGGACATAAAACAAAGCAGATCGAGGGATGTGATTGTTCCCCTCTATTCCACATTGGTGAGGCCTCATCTGGAGTACTGTGTCTGGTTTTGGGGCCCACACTACAAGAAGGATGTGGAAAAGTTGGAAAGAGTCCAGAGAAGGGCAACAAAAATGATTAGGGGCCCGGAGTGCATGACTTATAAGGAGAGGCTGAGAGAACTGGGATTGTTTAGTCTACAGAAGACTGAGGGGAGATTTGATAGCTGCTTTCAACTACCTGAAAGGGGGTTCTAAAGAGGATGGATCTAGATTGTTCTCAGTGGTAACAGATGACCAAAAAAGGAATAATGGTCTCAAGTTGCAGTTGGGAGGGTTTAGATTGGATATTAGGAAAATCACTAGGAGGGTGGTCAAGCATTGGAATGGGTTACCTATGGAGGTGGTAGAATCACCGTCCTTAGAGGTTTTTAAGGTCAGGCTTGATAAAGCCCTGGCTGGGATGATTTAGTTGGGGATTGGTCCTGATTTAAGCAGGGGGTTGGACTAGATGACCTCCAGAGGTCCCTTCCAACCCTAATATTCTATGATTCTATGAAAGGAGGCCTGGATCTTAGTTAGAGCATCTATGTGCTACTGTAAGATAAATAAATAAATAGGTTACAGAATATGGCTTGCCTTCCCCAGAGAAGTGTAAATGTAATTCTTAGAACCAGGTTTCTGACCCATGATTGTGAATTCAGAATAATATTTTCATGAATAACCTCAGATATTCATTCTGAGTGTATTGATTTTGCCAGTAAAACTATTGTTTAGGACATCTGCAGACAACAAATACAAAATGGGCGTAAAGGTAGTTGAAACAAGAGTTCTGGACATTTTAGAAGCTGGGATCTCCCAAAATGGCTGAGAGTGTGAGGTGTCCAACTCCTGTTGGAAGTCAGTGGAAGTTGGGTGCCTAACTTCTCTAAGCAGTTTTTAAAACCTCCACCCTTATTTATTTATGTTTTCCAGTTCTACTTATGGTCTGATCCAATTAAGGGAAATTAAACAGAAGATGGATGTGGCTTCTAGGGAATATGAACTTGATAAAGGGAATAAGGTTAAGAGAAGGTGGGGCTGAAACTAAGGCCAGGTCTACAGTGTGTGGGAGAAGGCCTCAGCGGGGCTAGGTAGGAAGAAGTCATCATCCAAGAGAGCAGCAAGGAGTCAATGGCAGACCATGGATGGTTATACTTTCCCTAGGGTGAAACCTGGTCTGGATTACCAACCACTGGAGAAAGTGATATGAAGGCCCACCCCTTTGATATAAGGGAATAAGAACATTGAAGGCTTAGAGGTGCCAAAGCCAGCAGAACAATGAAGGCTCATTGAAAGCTCATGAGGTGCCAAAGCCAGCAGCCCCAGAGTTAGGGCTGAAGACACTGGCCATTTCTGGGAATCTGTTGCCCCAGAAGAGTGGATTTGAATATGACCTTGTCAGAGGATCAAATTAGGAAGAGAGATGACCGCATGGTTGTTGTCAGCAGGGTGCACCAGATGAGAAAAGAAGCTGCTGCATTATACTCAGACCAAGGTGAGTACAGTCTTTCATACCCTATGTAAATGCCCTTTCATTTAGACAACCTTTATATTGTCTGGAAACTTTTGTGAGGCTTCCAGCTAATGAACCGGGATTAATACAAACAGTTTCTTTGGATCCACAACTCAGTGTGACTCTTGGCTGAAATCTGATTTTTTTTTCATCAAAATCTTAAAGTGATGATGTTCAGAACTAGATAGAACTCAATGGGAAAATATCACTCTTCTTTTAAAAGCAGTACCACAGTGTCAGGGAGTGTATTCTAGCACTCACTCAGTATGTCTCCTTGGGAATAATACTGTTCTGTTTGCTCCCCACTGTCTCTGAATTCTCTCTCTTAGGTCATCATCACATGCTGTCCTCTATCACTCATTCCCCATTCCACCACTTTCTTCTTCATGACATGTCTCTCTCTAAACTCTCTTAGGGTACGTCTACACTACCTGCCGGGGATTGACTATAGGGATTGATTTATTGCATCTAGTGTAGAGGCGATAAATCGATCGCTGAGCACTCTCCCCGTCAACTCCAGAAGTTGCGTATCTCAGGTCAACCCTCTCCCCCGCAGTGTAGACCTGGTCTATGATTGTTAGAGTCAGATCATTCTAGCCTTACCCATGCTGAGTAGCTTCCTACTCTGTGATAGTCCCATTGAAATCAGTGAAGCTGTTTGAGACGTAAGGCCTGAATGCACAAGAGGAGTCAGGTGCCTAATTCCCAGTTTTGGGGGCCACGACGATGCACAAATTTTCCTCTGACCCCTATAGGCATCTAAACACATTTAGCACCTACATTTTCACAGTAAAAGCTCCTTGTGCACCTATGTTTCTACTTTTCAACATGTACATTTGGAACTCGGTATGAAATTGTTAGAAAAGTCCTTGGACTTCTCTTAATGACGACAGACCCCTTTTTTGAGATCCCATTGAGGAAACTTATTAAGAAAGCAGGAGAACTCATACTCAGCTCCCAGTGAATATACAACACAATACAAGAGATACGGTCAACCTTAAATGTCAAAAAATGTTTCTCTTTTTCAAGCGTAGGCAAGATTGATAAAGAATTTACTACCAGCCTGCAATGCTCCTGTTACAGAAGACAGCAGGATGCATAGCCCAGTGCAGATGAAGGGACTCAGGAAAAAATGTCTTTCCTCAACATTGTCATAATTTGAAATGACAGCTAGACAAAAAAACAAAAAAAACAAATTATCCTTGAATATTTTATCCATAACATGCATATGTATTTCCAAATAGATTTGTGTAACAGATAAGCAAATAATGGGGAAAAAATCATTCCAATCATAATTTATTAGAATCTGAAATTAATCAAATAAATTATGAGCATTAAAGTATCTACTAGCAACCTCAGCCAAGAAAAGCACCATCATACTCAGAGCTGGGCAGGTTTATAATAAGAGAAAGCCCACATCGGGTGGGAGATGAAACAGAGTTTAAGCGACTTGCCCAGAGTCACCCAGTAGTTCAGTGGCAGGGCCAGGAATGCAACCCAGGTGTCCTCGGTCTCAAGCATGACCACAATACCCAGGATTATACTACATTTAATAAAAAATATTTGAAAATTATCTGATAATCTGGAGAAATGGTCTAAAGTTAATAGGATGAACTTCAATAAGAACAAATGCAAAGTACTCCATTTAGCAAGGAACAGTCAGTTGCACACGTACAAATGGGAAATGGCTGCCTAGGAAGGAATATTGTGGAAAAGGATCTGGGCATCATAGTGGACCAGAAGCTAAATATGAGTCAACAGTGTAACATTGTTGCAAACAAAAAAGCAAACATCATTCTGGGATATATTAGCACGAGTGTTATAAACAAGGCACAAGAAGCAATTCTTCCTCTCTACTCTGCTCTGATTCAACCTCAACTGGAGTACCACACTTCAGGAAAGATGTTGACAAATTGGAGAAAATCCAGAGAAGAGGCACAAAAATGATTAAAGCTCTAGAAAACATGACCTATGAGGGATGATTGAAAACATTGGGTTTGTTTAGACTGGAGAAGAGAAGACTCAGAGGGGACTTGATAACAGTTTTCAAGTATATAAAAGGTTGTTACAAATAGTAGGGAGAAAAATTGCTTTCTTTAATCTCTGATGATAGAACAAGAACAAATGGACTTAAATTGCAGCAATTGCCATTTAAGTTGGACATAGAAAAAACTTCCTAACTGTCTGGGTGGTTAAGCTCTGGAATAAATTGCCCAGGGAGGTTGTGGAATTTGTGTCATTGGAGACTTTTAAGAGCAGGTTAGACAAACACCTGTCAGGGATGGTCTAGATAATACTTTGTCCTGCTGTGAGTGCAGGGGACTAGATTAGAAGACCTCTTGAGGTCCCTTCCAGTCCTATGATTCTATGGTTCTTACCATGAGCCGGCTCCGGCTTCCAAACTGATAAGGGGGAAGGGTCTGGTGGGGAAGAGGAGGAGCAGGGATTGGGGACTTGGGGGAAGGCGAGAGGCAGGGGCAGGGCTTCAGGGGGGAGTGGGACTCCTTCATGTGTCACAGTTTTGACTTTTGAAAAGGTGATCATCCTCATCTCCTCACCTAACTCATGAGGCTGTTTTATGGCTCCTTCCTGCAGCCAGAATGACCCAAAGGGGCGGTGTTGTGTGCGAGGATCGCCCCGTAGAAGGAGCTCAGAAAGGAATAAGTATAGTTGTAAATTCTGCTATTGGCAAATGGCATGGAGGCCCCGATACACATGGCTCAGTGCTCTAAGTGGTTGTATAATAAGGCCAGCAGGGAACTTGCAAGTTGTTAGTATCAGTGCCAGCGGTGGTGACCATGCCAGCACGGTCTAAGAGCAGCTAATTTTCCTCCCCTTCAGTGTCAGATTGAATCCCAGGGCCTCATTTCCTTTTCTTTATGCTTTATTTCAGAGCTAAATGGTCTGTACACATTAGTGGTCTTAATCCTTCATGGAGCTAGTGCAAATTGACATTTTCCACATCCCAGGGTGAGAGAAAGATTAATTAAAAGCCCCTTGCTGTCCTATTATCCCCCTTCCTGATTTTTTTTGCCTATTCCCATGAATTTTAGGCAATTTAAAAAGAATGCTATTTCCAAATGTGAATAAATCCCCATGTCAGACTCCTGAACAGGAAGACACGCACACGTCTTTAAATCACATGTCTGAATGCCGGGAGCAGCAAGACTAGGAGAGCTCCTGAAAGGGCCAATTCTCGGGTGATTCCCCATCCAGCGTTGCAGACGCTGAATAAAATACAGATAAACCTCCAAGCTTCTAACTGCTCATCCAAACTTTTTATGGCCTGCCCATCACTTGCTTGTGCCTTTTGAGATTTAGTGATTAGGCATTAATTTCCAGGCTGTGATAGGCCCCATGCAGGAGAGCAGTGCACAAGAGGTGACATAATTGCAGTCTAGCTGGGGCTTTCGCCCTTCTGGTCCCCCATGGAGGTTGGTAGAGTCAGGGAAGATACACATCAGTTGTCCTGCCACACCTCCCTCTGCAAAGTGGAGCAAAATTAGTGGGTAATACTCTGAGGGGAAAGAAAAAGGGTTAAGCATGTTGCATCCAAATAAGATGCCACTTCATATCATCCCCAGTGTTGGCCGCAGCTTCAAAAAGCACAGAAAAATACAGGCTTCCAGGGCTGTTTGTAAGATGCAATTGTTCTTGTGAATCAGCAGATAAAGAAAGACCCAAATGCAAACTAGCCTGAGAACCCAAATTCTGGATCCAAATACCTTCAAAGCATGGGAGTGTTTGAAATCCCACCTTAAATCTTAATTAGAATTTTGTAGATGGCCCCTTTCTTTATAAGGGAGAAAACTAATCATCACTAAACATTGGGGTGTTGGAATCTCGATCCAGATCTAAAGGTGGAGGCTTGATTCCTTCTCTCCTGGTTAACAGAAATTACAAATACAAATAGGTTAATAGAAATTACAAACCTGAAAATGGTTGTGAAAATCAATGGGGAACTTAAAAACATTATCACGTTTAAAAAACATGGGTAAGCAATGAGAGATGGGTCCGGATAATCATTTTTTCTTTAATTCTTCCTGTCCTAACATATTTGGCTTTTGCTCACGAGTGGCCTGTCATCTAGGAGTGTTACTACATTGTGAAGTTATTAAAAAGCTAGAAATATTATAATTAGTTTAGAACAGAGAATGGAAGATGTAATTTTGATCACACACATATTCTGCTTGTTGTAAAACTACGTGCCAAACTAGATTGAATAATATAATTATCCCAGATTTGCAGCCATGTAATTATCCTCTCTTGATGAAAGTCAATTTTATACATCAATTTGTACTGTTTGAAAAAGTGTTTTAAAACAAATTGTTTTATTAAAAAAAATCATCACAATAAGAAACTCACGACTGAGGCAGCGAACATGAACTGAATAGTTTTTTTCTTTTCTAACTCGTTTATTTTCTTTTCCTCTGTATCCCACAAAGCATAAAATTCACCCCTGTGGAGAATGCCAGCAAAGGCCCTGTACATCATTTTCTATTCTATTTTATTCTTTACTATCCAGGTTCCAATAGCACCCTTATTACCATGGTTCAAAAGCACCTTCCAGAAGTATATTAAGAAGAGTGCCAAGATTATAACAGGTTAAAAAAAGAAATAGATACATTCATGGAGGATAGGTCAATCAATGACGATTATCCAGAATGGACAGGGATGGTGTTCCTTGCTTCTGTTAGCCAGAAGCCGGGAATGGGTAACAGAGGATGGATCACTTGATGATTACCTCTTCTTGTCATTCTCTCTGAGGCACCTGGGATTGGCCACTGTTGGATGACAGAATACGGGGCTAGATGGACCATTAGTCTGACCCAGTATGTGGTTCTTATGTTCTGATGTTTATGTTGTTAAGCAAGGTAATTAGTGTTTGAAACATGTGATTCTGCTCCATTTTCTCTCCCGTGGAACATCATGTGAGAGTATTTGTTTGTTCATTTATTTACGTTATATCTGCTGTGTATATGTGTTTATTACTGAAGGCAAGGTCAAAGCAGGGAGGAGATCTAGATACGCTAGGGGGCGACTGGCTAAGCGGCAGTTTGGCAGAAAAGGACTTGGGGATTACAGTGGACAAAAAGCTGGATAGGAGCCAACATTTTGCCCTTGTTGCCAAGAAGGCTAACTGCATATTGGGCTGTATTAGTAGGCGCATTGCCAGCAGATTGAGGGAAGTGATTATTCCCCTCTAGCTGGCATTGGTGAGGCCACATCTGGTGTACTGCATCCAGTTTTGGGGGCCCCACTACTACAAAAAGGATGTGGAAGGCAATGGAAATGATTAAGGGCATGGGACCCATGATTTATAAGGAGAACCTGAGGAACTGGGCTTATTTAGTTTGCAGAAGAGAAGAGTGAGAGAGGGATAAGATAGCAGCCTTCAATGCTGGGCAGGCTCAGTGGAGCAGAGAAGAGCTCCGGCCCATTGCCTGTCAGGCTGCGGCCCTGACTAGAAGGGTAGAGAAGGTGCAAGGGGCCAAAGGGGAAGTGGCCCAGGGAACATAGTCTAACAAGGGGAGAGAAGGAGGGCAGCGAGGCTGCTGCTAGAGGGTCCCTGGGGCGGGACCCAGAGTAGTTGGTGGGCCTGGGTTGCCCCTTTACCCCCTTGTACCTCACCTGCCTGTGGAGGATTGGCTGAGACAGACTTCAACAGGCCCCTAAGGTGAGGGGCTAGACTTTGGGGTTGTAGTTGGCCACTGAGGCAGGTGACAGGCAAATAACTCTTGTTACCCTTCCCCACCCAGAAACGGGTGAGACTGGAGTAGTGGGCACTGCCGGAGGGCAGTGTCCTGAAGTAGACTAGAACTGTCCTGAAGCAGGCGCTGCCGAGCGGGGAGAAACGTGGGTCCCTTTGAACCAGCAGAGCAGACAAGGAGAGAGACACCCTGCATAGGGGGTGCTCCATAGCTGACACAGCTCGTTCCCGGACTAACCAGCATGAGGTGCCACAATGGTGAGTCCTCACCCCGTTACAGTATCCATGTGGCACCTCTTTCAGTTCCATTCCAGCAGCCCCACCCTGACGTAGGAACAGGAATCTGGCCTAACAGATCACCTGTGTAGAGACAGGGAAAGAATATTTTCTGTCATGGGTCAATTGGCAGAGGACCAGGGAGCTTTTCTCCTTCCTTGCCACACCTTCAGACCTCGATGGGTCAGGTATGTGTCTGGAACCTAACTGAGACCTTTGGTGGAATTATTAATTTGTCACTACTTGCAGCAAATTTCCAGGGCTGTTAAAAAGATAAAATGAACGGTTCCCAGAGGCAGAATACCTGGGTCTTTAGTGATCATGGGCTCATGGGATGGGTCAGACCTTGTGACCTTCATGAGCCAGGGTCAGAAATTGTGGCATTCATGGGCCGAGGTCTTTACCATTCTGCATCTTCTGACCCCCTTGCAGGGAGGGTGGCTCTAGGATTGAGAAGTGTGAGTTGAGCCCTTGGGGACAGGCTGAGGAGAGCCACCTGTGAGTTACCGGTTATAAAGTAGGAGCCCTGCAACCCTGCACTGGAACCAACTAAATGCCTGGTAGAGGAGAGTATGGGTGAAGGGCAGATAGCACCTCTCTCCAGTGCAGAGGTGATGCATCAGGGGGCATGACCCCACATGCCCTCCCAGATTTCCTGCTTGGCTTGTACTGAGCATGCCCACACTGATTAAACATGCTCAATAATATCCACTGAAGCCGGCCTCACTCTATCCCCCTCTCGCCCTGCCCATTGGCAGGTACAGGTCGTCTTTGCCTCAGTGTTAATGTTTAATAAAAGTTGTGGCCTGACACTTGAAATCCATCCATGAGTCTGTACTCATTTTGCTATTGTGTCCAGAGCAAATCCCCGCTTCTCCTGACCTGCCATCTCGTCTTCTTGGCACGCGGGTCTGACATGTTGTGCACACACTCCAGTGTTGACACTGGTAATCCCTTTGAAGCTCGTTTTAAGCCACTGTTGGATTAACCTGTCCATGCAAATTTTAGGGCTGTATAAAGAATAGAAGAGCAATACCATTTGGGTGCTGCTGCTGCTGTGAATAAAGATGGCATGGCTGAGAAGAACATTGGTAAAATTAAAAGCATCACTACTAATCAGCTGACCTGTCTGTTAATAACTGCAAGTCACTTGTGAACTGGATAAGCTAAGCAAATAATAAAGCATGAATGTGAATTTAGCTAATGCCTTCAGTCTACACATCATCAGCTTAGACACTGTCACCCTTTGGTCCTTGAAAGTCTTTCATCTAAGTGCTGAAACTCTCTGTATATGGAATATTTTACTTGCTGCAAGGCAAGGGAAGCTTTTCAGGCAATACAGAGCTTCTGTTTTCATTTATTTCTTGCTTAATTTTGGGGAGGTGTATATACTTCACTACAATAAACAAGATGTGTTATAATATCAAAGTTGAACTAGGTGAAGCAGTGTGCTCTAGTGGGTAAGATTCTGGACTAGGAGACAGGGAAGTAAATTTTGTCCCCAACTCTGCCACTGATCTGTTGTGTGACTGGGCAAGTCATTTCAACGCTCTGGGGCTTTTTCCCCCCTTCTCACACTTTACCTCTCTTGTGTATTTAATTTGTGAGCTCTTTGAGGTAGTGCCAGACTTTAATTGTGTGTAAATTAAGAACTAAAGTGAAAATATTCCCAAAGCTAAGGCTGCACGCACTCCTAACTCCACCCCATTGTGAGTAGATCTTAAAATAAAACTTTGAACGATGCGATCACAAGCAATGTCTCAAATATGGCAGCATGATATCTGGTACGGGTTTTTGCAGCTTTAGATAAATGTGCAGTATTTCGTAGTGCACTTTTTAAAACTGTTGTAGCTTTTGGCTATTTTCATTGTCCTAGTGGTCCAAAGTATCATGGAGGGAAATTCCCCTCCCAACAGGAGGGAGCCAGCATGGGGGGAAACGAGAGGAGCGGTGCCTCATTTATGTTCCCTCATGGGACTTCAGTGAGGCATTGACCTTTGGCTGGCCCTCTGCATGGAAGTGAATGCCATCCTTTGATTTTTAAATGATAAGCTCTCTTTGATGCATCTCACAGCCTTCCATATTTATAGTGGCCACGGTCACTTCTGCTACAGTGAAGAGAAATAAAAACATCAGGGACAGCAATATTTTGCCCAACAGCGGCCAACTTGGCAAACATGGCAAACGTGGCCAAACATTTTATTATCGTGTTGTTGCTCCAAGGCTGTGACTTCTCTGGAAAAAGAGAGGGACTTCTCATGACCAGATTAGAGGTGCAGAAATGGTGTTAGCTCAACATTGTGAATTGTCACTTGTGGGATTTACTGACTCACGTAAAACTAAACAATTCATTTACTGACTTGTAAATCGAAACAATTCTGAAAATGTAACTTACAGTCTTGGACAAGTAGATTTTGGACACTTACTAGGGAATTATAGCCTATATAATAAGAGGAATATATTACTCTTTATAGAGGGATTGTTCCCACATCAGCAGATAAAAATTCTAGCCCAAATCTATCCTTCTGGTAACCTCACTGATTTCAGTGGTGTTACCTCTGAGGAATTTAGCCAATTGTCTGAGGGCAGAGAGTTACTAATCCATTGCATTTGATAAAAGTCATCCCGAAAGGAGAATTACTCCAGTTATGGGAAAGTTCAGATTTACAAGCATTTGATCATGAGGCAGTAAATATGACAAAATAGATTTTCTCAGAGACGTTATGATAGATCAATGCTGAAAAAAAGTGTTTTCTTTATAAATACCAAAAATGTTCATCTACAGATTTTATTAAAACTATCTAGCTGAAACAAATAAGGTGACATAGTCTTAGTGGATTTTACATCTACATTTTTCTGGAAGACTGAAGCAGTTAGGATTAGTATATATATATATTTATTAGTATATATATTAGTATATATATTAGTATATATATATATTTATTATTATATATACTAATATATAATAAATATTATTAATTATTTTTCTGGAAGACTTAAGCAGTTAGGATTAGTATATATATATATATATATATATATATTTATTAGTATATATATATATTTATTAGTATAAATATATATTTATATATATATATATATATATATAAAATGTTTTTGCTTCAGCTAGACTTTAATGTAGAAGGGCTACTAATTTAGGACCCTTAATCCTACATAAATTATATTAATCTGAGAAAAGCTATGGCCATCCTAATGATCAATCAGCACAGGTTATGGGGGGGAGGGATAGCTCAGTGGTTTGAGCATTGGCCTGCTAAACCCAGGGTTGTGAGTTCAATCCTTGAGGGGGCCATTTAGGGATCTGGGGCAAAAAATCTGTCAGGGGACAGTACTCAATCCTGCTAGTACAGGCAGGCGCATCCTGCTAGTGTAGGCAGGGGACTGGACTCGATGACCTTCAAGGTCTTTCCAGTTCTAGGAGATTGGTATATCTCCATTTATTTATTTTTTATTTATTGTATACCTGGGAGGGACGTACAGAGCTCCACTATGCCTCCATAATTGGAGAATGAATCGGGACTCTTCTTTCTGTGCTGCAGAAGGGAGTAAAGGTAGGAACAGTGCAGCAGAAGGATGGAGTGGTAACTACACAATGTACTTCTGATGTCTACAGGAGACTCTCTCTGGGGATAGCACACAGGTGGAAGTCTGCAGAGTTGGTAGGAGAAGTGGCCTGCTTGCTCCACTTTGCCTGGCATGCTGCTTTCCAAATTGAGCAGATTTCCACTTGAAAATTTGCATGGGAGTGGAAGCAGTTTGGAAGAGCATTAAGTAACCCTCCAGCCACCACCCCTCAAAAGGAAGGCCACACCCAATAGACAGAGCCAATAAGAATAAGGCAGTTAAAGAAGCTCAGTCCAAAGAAAACAAAGGGAAAGAGTTAATGCTCTTCTGAGAGGAGGAGTTATGCAACCTCCCCCCAAAAAACAACCAACCTTTAAACACTATTCTAAATTTGTTCTGGATTTTTTCCTAGGGACAACAGCCCTGAATAGCCTGTTTGTAGATTTAGTTCTGCATTTTCCATCATAGATGAAATACAGAGCGTTTCCAAGAAATAGTAAAGAGCTAGCATCCGATCTGAAGTTATTCTGATGTTTTGAACGATGTCCCTATTTTATGCCCTGCTTTTTAGTGGTGCTCTGTACTAGGTGTTTCCCTATGTGCTCTGCAATTTCTGCTTTTCATAACATGCTTTTGGTGTGTTTGCAATAATAAGTATTAGTGGTGACTGTTGTTTTTCTTAGCTCCAGTATAAATGGTTAACCACTTCACTGAAACAGAGGTGTGCTTACTCCTTAGCTGTTAGTAGGACTAGTTATACAGCCACCCACTACCACTGACACTAGTTAGTACCCTTGCTAGTACCTGGATACCTAAAGGTGGTCTCTTGGGATCAGAATGGGACACTTAGGCAGGGCACATTGCTAGGAAGTAAGGCACAAACCCCAAATTGGTGGTGAGTTCTATACTGAGATTTCACCAACCAGTTACCAAGTGTAAACTCCTCAGGCGACATAACAGCCTTAATGTGGAATCACAGATAGGTAGATTGGACCACCCCAGGGGACTAACCTGCCACCCGGGTGAGCATATCTTTGTGGTCAATGGTCTATTGCATTAGTAGGAGCATTGCCACCAGATCAAGGGAAGTGATCATTCCCCTCTATTTGGTACTGGTGAGGCCACATCTGGAGTACTGCATCCAGTTTTGGCCCCCCCATTAAAGAAGGGATGTGGAAAAATTGGAGAGTGTCCAGCGGAGGGCAACGGAAATGATTAGGGGTCTGAGGCACATGACTTATAAGGAGAGGCTGAGGAAACTGGGGCTTGTTTAGTCTGCAGAAGAGAAGAGTGAGGGGGAATCTAAAAGGGGGTTCCCCCCTTTTTTCTCCATATTGTGTTAGATGATAATACTGCGCTTTACTATCATAGGTTAATGTCATCAGCATTTCACTTATGCATAGTACAGGTGCCTGAGCCTTTTAAGAAGGAGCTGTGAAATTTCCATGCCAAATCAGTCCTTGACCTCTCTGCTCACACTGCCATCAGTGATGCTAATTAGCACCATTCACTGTGGTGGGTTTTGCAATAGGTACCCTGTTAAAAGTGTTCTTAATGGGTCATCATTTTCCAAGACTTAAAACCATCCAACTTTGTACTGGACCTTGGTTTTAAATGACCATCTGAACACTTATTTGCTCTTCTCTGATACCACTGAGATCAGATCCTGGTAATACAACTGCATGATAATTGTTTTTAATAATAATATAATAATAACTAATGTCACTTTCATGTAATTAGAACCCTCCAATTTCATTTTTATAATGAGCCACAAAGCCGGCAATTTGGCTGCGCATCACTGCCTCAGCTCCCTGCTTGGCTGTATATTATTTTAATATCACGGTGAAGAAAATCCTCAGTGCTGCTCCCATTGGCTACCATCATCTGCCAGCCTTTTATTCCCCATCAATCTTCGTTTTTAATTTTCCAGCAAAGCAAAATTATAAAGTGGTGTCTCCCCACGCCCACAAGCAGTTGTTGTAAAGATACAGCATCATAAGAAACATAAGAAAGGCCGTGCTGGGTCAGACCAATGGTCCATCTAGCCCAGTATTCCAACAATAGCTAACGCCAGATGCTTCAGAGTGTATGAACAGAACAGAGCAATTATCGAGTGCTCCATCGCCTCTTTTCCAGGTCCGGCACCTGGCAGTTGCATTCATAGCCATTTTGGCTAACAGCCATTGATGGACCAATCCTCCATGAACTTACCTAATTATTTTCTGAACCCAGTTTTATTTTTGGTCTTCACAATATCTCCTGGCAATGAGTTCCACAGGTGGGTTATGTGTTGCATGAAGAAGTACTTTCTTTTGTTTGTCTTAAACCTGCTTCCTATTAATTTCATTGGTTCATTCATTGGTTCTTTTGTTATGTGAATAGGTAAATAACACTTAACTCCGCCATTGCTTGCTCCCAAGCCCAAGATGTGAAAGGAGGAGGGTTTTGCGTTGGGCTAGCAACCCACCATGTAAAAAACGAATGCTACAGAAACATCAACCAAATCTTCAGCGAATGGAGAAGAATGGTTGGCGCCTTATGCTCCACCAGGAGTGAAGAGGATAAGAAGAAGAAATAACACTTTCTTATTCACTTTCTCCACACCATTCATGATTTTATAGACCTTTTTGATATCCACCCTTAGTCATCTCTTTTCCAAGATGAACAGTCCCAATCTTTTTAATCTCTCCTCATAAGAAAGCGTTCCTTACCCTGTATCAATTTTGTTGCCATTTTTTATACCTTTTCCACTTCTAATATACCTTATTTGAGATGGGGCAATGATACTTGGATGGAGTATTCTAGGTGTGAGTGTACCATGCATTTATATAGTGGCATTATGATATTTATGGTCTTATTATCTGTCCATTTCCTAATGTTTCCTAACATTCTATTAGCTTTAGCTGATTAATATATTAAGCAGATGTTTTCAGAGAATTATCTACAATGACACACAGATCTTTTTCTTAAGTGGTAACAGCTAATTTAAACCCCATCATTTTGTATGTATAGTAGGGATTATGTTTCCCAATGAGCATTGCTTTGCATTTATCAACACTGAATTTATCTGCCAGTTTGTTTCCCAGTCACACAGTTTTGAGTTCCTTTGTAATTCTTCACAATTTGATTTAGAAGTTCTGCAATTTCATATTTCAGTTCCTCAGAACTCTTGGGTGAATACTATCTTATTTTGGTGACTTATTTATATTTAACATATCAGTTTGTTCCCAAACCTCTGTTACTGACACCTGAAGCTGGGACAGTTCTTCAGATTTGTAACCTAAAACAATGGTTCTGGTGTGGGAATCTCCCTCACATCCTCTGCAGTGAAAACTAATGAAAAGAATTAATTTAGCTTCTCAGCTATACCCTTATCTTCATTGAGTGCTCCATTAGCACCTTGATTGTCCAGAGACCCAGCTGATTGGCAGGGTAATGGAGCGGCTGCCCCTCACTGGTAAGTAAGGGGTTAAAGCCACCCTGGGGAGGCCATGCAGGAGATAGCCAATGAGGAAAAGGCTTTTAGTGCCAGCCAATCAGGAGAAGCTTTATTGGAACAGCCAATTAGGGCCAGGTTGGCCCATATAAGAAGGGGCTGCTGAGCAGAGGAGGATGCAGTCACTCCCTGAAGGGTGAGGGAGGAGGAGCACCATGGACAGAGCAGTGCTGGGCAGGGTCAGCAAAGTATGCAAAAGCTGATGGCTGCCAGGCTGAGGCCCTGATGCAGGGCAGAGAAGGTGCTAGGGCTGTGGGGAAGCGACAGGGGAGGAGATGGCAGAGTTGGAGGAGGGGAAGTAAGTGACTCCCAGCTATAGGGTCCCTGGGTTGGGACCTGGTGTAGTGGGTGGGCCTGGGTCCCCCACCCATCATTTGCCCCTACTTGTCACTGAGGAGAGTGGCCTGTGAATGGACTGCAGTTTGCCACTCAGACGAGGGGCTAGAATCAGGACTGCAGTTTGCTGCTGAGGCAAGTGGTTGGACTAAGGAGTGTCAGTCCCCTGAAAGGGGGGAAAGGACCGACTGGCACATGACCAGAGGTTTCTGTCCAGAAGAGAATGACACGGTCAAGGGAGTGATGCATGTCCTGGAGGTGGAGATAGATGAGATGATGGAGGTAATTCCCAAGACAGGCAGCATTACGGAGGCATGATGATGGTGAATTGTGCCCTCTTACAGGCAGACTTCCTGCTTCTGATGCACTTTTTGCTGTTATCTTCTCTTGCATGTTATGTTGTTACATTTCTTGGAAGCGATCTTCCACTGCTTGTCTGAGGGGGAGGGAGAGGTCAGTGGTTTGAGCATTGGCCTGCTAAACCTAGGGTTGTGAGTTTAATCCTTGATCAGGCCATTTAGGGATATGGGGCAAAAATGTGTTGAATGCTTTAATTGGGGATTGGTCCTGCTTTGAGTTGGACTTGATGATCTCCTGAGCTTCCTTCCAAGCCTGATATTCGATGATTTAGGTAACTGACATATCAGGATACTGTTTCTTATGAAGTTCATCAAACAGTAACAATATCAACAGCAACAACAAAAAGGAACCAAGCAGACTCCATTGCTCTTTTGGGTATTATTCTAGGAGCCTCCTGTGCTACTCACTAGGTTTTCTGTAGAAGTGGTCAAAAATCATATTTTCCAGGAAATCCTAACATTCTGAAATTTGTTTTTGTTCTGAACCAGAAATGAAGGATGATGAAATTTGTTGCTAAATCAGTCTATGGACTCATTTTGTTTTGACAGTATATAAATGTTTTGTTCAGATTTTGACTTTTTTTTCTGATTGTATATTATAATTTATAATTACATTCCAAAACAGAGTAATTTCAAAATGAAAATGTTCAATTGTTTTTCCCAAACAAAACGTTATCAAAATCCACATGTTCTCACAAAACAGTTTTGATTATGAGGCAATAGTATTTTCTGGATGAAAAATATTTGTCTGGAAAATTTTTGACCACCTCTAGTTGTGTGTGTGTGTGTAAGGGGGTTATCATCTTCCTATGACACTATATATAAAAGGTAAGATTTTGGATTTTCAGACTTCAACACTCCCCTGCCTCTGTACATCTCTTAATGGTGCTTATAATTAACTAGCGAAAATACCCGGCGTTGTTCGGGTCCGTCGGAGGTGGGAAGGGGGCAGAGAGCTGAGCAAGTGCGGGGTCCATTGGAGGGGGGAGGGGCCAGAGAGCAAATCTGACACCCCCACCTCACCCCCCCGAACAAACCCAACATCTCCACCTCACTTACCCCTCGACCAACCCCGACTCACATTTTCACCCCCCCACCCAAACCCAACACCCCCACGTCACCCCCCTACCAACACCCCCTGACCAACACCCACACCTCACCCCCGTAGACCAAACCTGACACACCCACCTCACTTTCTCCCACAACCAAACCCGACACCCCTACCTACCACCACAAACAAACCTGACACCTCACTTACCCCTCGACCAACCCCGACCCCCCTCCTCACCCCTCCAAACAAACCCAACACGCCCACCTTACCCCCCACCAAACCCAACACCCTCTGACCAACCCCAACACCCACACCTCACCCCTCACCCACCCCGACACCTTCCCACCCCCCCAGACCAAACCCAACACCCCCGGCTCACTTACCCCCCCGACCAAACCCAACACCCCTACCTCACTTATCCTCCGACCAAACCCAACTCGGGTCCGTCGGAGGTGGGGAGGGGGCAGAGAGCTGAGCAAGTGCAGGGTCCATTGGAGGGGGGAGGGGGCAGAGAGCTGAGCGAATGCTGGGTCCGTTTGAGGGGGTATTATGACATCATAACTATGTCACAGAGAACAGCAGCTGCCCAGCTGATGTGATTGGCCTTTAAATAATTTCACCCCTGGGGGGCGTCAGAGGTGAGATTTGAAAAATTTTCGACTCTTACCCTATTAGGACCCTAAGACCTATAACTGTACCAAATTTCAAGTCTCTAGCTCAAACGGTGTGGAAGGAGTAAGTGAACGTACATACACGCATACATACACGCATACATACACGCATACACCATTTGACTTTTCTATATATAGATAAGACCATGTTATTACCTTGCTCTCAGCTGTTCCATCAGACAGCACCAGTACAGTGTGTTTTACGGGCAGTTAAGTTCATAGTTCAGTTAGTTTAACTGCACTGTACTACAAAAAGGACTTCAATACCATTCTGAGAGATATCTAGTGCTTGACCCTGTGGTTGTTATTGAAGTCAATAAGAATTCTGTATGCAGAAGTAACCATGGCTTCTCCCTCAGACACCTTTCTGTCATATTGCCTTTTGTATGGGAAAACTCCTTGTCCAAACCTGTAAAGTCACTGTGTCCACCTCCTTAGCAGATACCTTTGCAATGAAGCCTTCAAAGCAATCTTAGAATATTAGCATTGGAAGGGACCTCTGGAGGTCATCTAGTCCAGCCCCCTGCTTAAAGCAGGACCAATCCCCAACTAAATCATCCCAGCCAGGGCTTTGTTAAGCCTGACCTTAAAAACCTCTAAGGAAGGTGATTCTACCACCTCCCTAGGTAACCCATTCCAATGCTTCACCACTCTCCTAGTGAAAAAGTTTTTCCTAATATCCAATCTAAACCTTCCCAACTGCAACTTGAGACCATTACTCCTTGTTCGGTCATCTGGTACCATCTGGTTCTGTCATCTGCCAGTGTCAGCTGTCAATGGTGAGAAGAATGGCATAACATTGTACTGTGAGCTCATCCACACGCTACATCCTGCCCCTTTGTCAGTTTCTCCCAGCTGTTGGTTCTTGTCCTAGCTTAGAAGGTGAGACATTTGATGCATAGACTGGTGGGTTTTTGTTGGAGGTACAGCACTTAGAACAGTAGGGCCCCACTCCTGATTAGACCTCTAAGTGTTACTGCAATATAAATGTAGGCACCCTTTACTAGAGGGGCCTCTGAACTTAATTTTTTTTTGGTGGTGACCTTTAATCTCAATCTGTTGTATCATGTTTTCTTAAATTGTTAAGTAAAGGTCTGTTAACTCTGATCTAAGTGTATATTGGGTGCATATTGTTTGTAATTAGTATTTACGAGTTAGACTCTTTGCACAGATTAGTTTTGGTTTGTTCCTGGAGGCTCCAAAGGGATGGCTATTGTGTGTGTGTACAGGGCTCAACCAGGTGGAGGTGTGCCCATTTTAATTTCCTTTACAAGAAAAAAGACTTCAGCAGAAGGGTGGAGAGAGAATTCCCACCTAGTCAACATCACCACTGGAAATCTCAGGATCTCCTTTCTTATCAAGGATATCAGGAGCCCCGAGGAACAGGTGAGGGTTGTCTGCTTCCAAGCAACCCAGGGAAGAAAGGGGAGTTACATAAATAATTATTAGCAATAACAAATACTTTCAATAAAAGAACAGGCTTTAAGAACCAGCCGACACAAAGCTGGAGGAAGTGGCCCTTCCATGTATAAAGAGTACCCAGGCTCCCTCTTCCCATTTGTGCTGTTTGTTTATTGGACTTCATGCATAGTGAGGTTCAGATTTTTAGATGCACATGCCTGTATTTCACCTTTGTGGGTGCCAACACAGAGCAAACCTCACTACTGAAACTGCTATTCAGGCTTGCTTTCAGGGTTTACATGATGAAGTGGGTTTTAGCCCACAAAAGCTCATGATCCCTAAAATCTGTTAGTTTATAAGGTGCAACAAGACTCTTTGTTGCTTTTGCAGATCCAGACTAACACAGCTACCCCGTTGATTTCAGGGTTTATTAACAGTAGAATGGTGTTGCAATTTAACAGTGTAACCCACACAGCTTCTGGGTGTGTTGTTCTGTTCTATCTAGTGGAACCGACACCACACAGTGAGCAAGTGATAAAATGAGTGTGCTCTAGCTAACAGCTAGTTGGCTTTTAGCTCATGCACTAAGCTTTAGAAGTCCCAAGTTCGATCCGACCCGCTGACAACTGGGGTCTGTCAGTGTTACAAGTGCAGGGTTAAACAGTCCTCCAAAAACCTACTTTCATAAACATTAAAACAAATACCTCTTGAAAATGTTCCTTTGATAACCCCCTCCCCCCAAAAATTTTCTGGCCTTAAATCTAGTTAACCCTTTCCCCCTTACTGCTATATTCCATCTGGAAAATATCCCCTCACCATAACCACGTGTTGGTCAGTTTAGGATAGGTTGGAGAAGAGAGAGCCTGATCTCTGCATCCTAAAAGATTTAATTTAAAGTTTTCAATATGACTGTCCTTTTGAGGTGCAAACGGTTTGAAAAACCCCAGTCCCCAGTCAGTGGGTAGTTCGGAGCAGGTGAACTGAAGAGACAGTGTGCTCTGGTGACTAGATTCTGGTCTCTTTTGCTAATCTGGTATGTGCCTCTAGCCAGTTTCTTGCAATGAGGCCCTGATCTCAGCCCCTAGGCACTCCTGTAATATAAGTAATAGTAATAAAGTTGATAGAGGGGGTGGGTGTGTGGGGAATTCAGGGCTGGGTCTCAGCTCATGCTGCAATATTCATAAAGTGTATCTGCCAGAAAGATCTACAGGAGACAGAGGTACAATGTAACCTTCATGTTCACTGGCTCTTAGCAACGGAATGCATGATTTAGCAAGGCAACAATTTCTATATTTGTTTTATGATTGATATGAGCCTCATGATGAATAGGTCTAGTTTGTTAATAATTTCTGTTGGCTGAAGTAATATGTTATAGCATACAGGACCAGAGTTGTCCCTATTCTTAAAAGAAAAAAAAAGCCATCTGTTATTTTCCTTATGATTCGCTAAAGATTACGCCATTTGCCATTATGAAGAAAATAGTTTTTGTGTGCGCGTAATTTATTGACCCAGGACAGCTCAGCTGAGATGCAGCAGCTGGTTGTTCAATGAAGTCTTGCATTTTACCCAATTTTCCAGCTGGGTTGACTAGAAAATATAAATCTAAACTTGATAGATACCAACCACTGTTCCTACGTCTGAGAAATTAATTTCCAAACTCCATTGTGAGATTGCATAGCAATCACACACACGCAGAAGCAGCAAAAATAATATCGGCTCGCTGTATTATACTGACAGCAAGTAGCTCTCACCTCTAACTGTTCTGCCTAGGGTTTCATCTGAGGAATATGCAAATACGAGGTTGTTAAAGTAACTGATTGCAGAAATATGTAATCAGTAGGTGTGTTAGCCTTGGTGTCCTGGCTAAATTACAGTTGAAGTAATTACATTGTACCTACCTACATTCCCCTGTTGCTTTAGTTGGACTATATTCTTCTCCACTTCTACTTAAACTATTGTGTAGAGTTATTGGTGCCATTATAATGGTTGTTACTAGCATGGATAGTGAGGCAAATTCTTCCCAGACATTCAGTGACTTCTAAATAGAATTTTGCTTTGCGTGTGGTTCAACCCATCTTTATTCCCTTTTGGTGAACATTAGTGGAAGTTTAAGTTTTGTTCAAATGAACATTTGCCGAGAGCGATGAGTCATTTCATCCCCAAATTATTCCTTTTGGCTAAAAGAAAAAAACTTGTTTTGGTTAAAAGCAATTTATAGTACTGAAGTCACCCAGTCAGGTAACAGGAACAATCATCATGTGGTATAGGTGACTAGTCACCAGGTTTGAATGTTGAAATGTGGTTATTGGAGATTCGGGGTATGTCTACACTAGCCACTGGATTGGCGAGTAGTGATCGATCTATCCGGGATCGATTTATCGTGTCTAGTGTAGACACGATAAATTGATCCCCGAGCACCCTCCCCATTGACTCCAGAACTCCACTTCCACAAGAGGTGGAAGCGGAGTCAATGGGGGAGTGGCAACGGTCAATTCGCTGCCGTGTGGATGGCCAGATAAGTCACCCTAAAATACACCAACTTCAGCTACGCTATTCGTGTAGCTGAAGTTGCGTACTTTAGGTCGACACCCACCCACCCGTAGTGTAGACCAGGCCTCAGGTTCAGTTTCCCCCTCTGCATGATGGGGAGCAGGGATTTCACCATTAATCTTTCACTCCTCAGGTAAGTGCCCTAACCACTATCCTGTAGCACACTCAGTCTCATGCTGAAGCTGCTTCATAGTGTATAAATAAATATTCAGTGGTACAAGGACTTGGAATTCCCAAGCAACCTGCTCACTGGGCTATGGAGTCATTCTAAGACTCTTACTGGCCCAGTGCTGGGTGGGAGGTTGGGCAGACGAGAGTCAGAGCTCGCTAACCCATAGGCCCTAGAGCTGCAGAGTTGGTGGGGAAACTGAGCACCTCTGCCTTTCTTACAGGTGGGTCGGAAGGCTCTTGTCAGTTTTACAAGTGAAATTGATGAAAGTCGATGAATCTTTTATCAACTTAGCTTTAGTTTCCATATTTCATACATAATTTTCATGTTACACTTTTTCTTCTTTTTCACCACGCTAATCAGATAAAATACAATAAAAAACAGACCTGAGGTTTTCAGCTTGAGCAAGGTTCCAATAAAACCTATTTTCTGTGGCCTCGTTTTTAATTACCAAAGCAATCAGCTCTTTTATCCCTGGTAGATATTTTACAGTTGACTTACTTAACCTCTAGACCTTCTAATTCCAACAAAATCAACTTTTCACATTAGAATATAGAACTGCAATAAATATGAGAACTAATTGGCTTGAAAGACTGCATTAGGAATATACTATTGGGTCATTAATCGGTGCCTGAGTTACTAGAAATGCAAAAATACTCAACTGGCTTGCAAACCATATATGAATAATAAATATCGGCTTGGCTCTGCTAGGATAAAACTATCAGGTACTTGCCAACCTGACATTTAAAGAATATGTCAACAATTTAAAAGTTTCCCATATAACAATGAGAGATTTATTCCTTCATGAGAATATTAGGATCTAAGACGCTGACACATTTTTTATTATGCTAGTTCTCTGCAGGTTGCAGCTTCCTGTTTATTAGTTTAATCACTTTAGAGTAAAATAAGCCTGTTTTTTTGCATGCAGCAAGTCCCTGCATTTTATTAGTGGATAGCCTGTATTTTAAGATTTGCAGCTGCTAAATTTGTCAGGTTTTTGGTAATCTTTCTTTTGTCTTCTGTAGTGGGGCGGCTGCCCCACTCCAGCAGAAAACAGCCCTGGGAAGGGCTATGGCTGCTGGCAAGCAGCTCCCAGGCTGAGTAGGAAAAAGCTGGGCTGATTGGGAAGCAGGCTCAGCTGGGAGGCCTGTATAAAAAGGCTGAGAAGCAGAGGCCTGGTGGACAGTCTCCTCTGGTTCCAGAGACATACAGGCCTGGCTGCTGGGAGCTTGGTAGGATACCTAGAATGGTGCAGGGCTGGGGTAGGGCAAGGGGAGCTGGGGAAGCTCTGGCCTGGAAACCCCCAGGCTGCAGGGCCTAGGGGAAGGCCCAACAAAGGGTACTGGGGTTGCAGGGGGCAACCCAGGGCTACAGAGGCAGAGCAGCAGGCCAAGCCCCCTTGCCAGGGATAAGTAGCAATGATGTTGTAGTCTGCCTCAGAGAATGGGGGCAAGTGGTGACTGGCAGTTGCCTAGACTGAGGCAAGGTGGGAATAGAGGGTGAGGGTTCCCCAGGGAGGGGAGACCCTAAGACCTGTGAGGGGTACTGCAGGGGTGCAGCACCCCAGGGAAGAGGGCACCGGGTCCAGGAGGGACAACGGGACAGAGCAATAAGCGGGACATCAGCCCACTGTGGGCGCTCCAGAGGCTGGAAGAAGCTAATTTCTGGACAGACCAGCAGGAGGTGCCATGGGGTGAGTCCCCGCCCTGCTATATCTTCCAACAGAAATCATTGTAATAAAGAGGATTAGGAAATTTCCTGTCACCAAGCTCTTTTATTTTTCAGGTATGTTGTATTTGGTTTGCTTACCAATTGTAGGTGACCTAATACTCCTACCTAATAGGTAGATGGATATGTTTTCTCCATTTCACTGTGCATTTTCAATGTCCAATGTTTGGGAACAGAATAGGACTCGCAGACTGAATGTTATCATTTGGAAAATGTACTGCTCAGCATACAATCAGCCATGTTGTAATGTCCTGACTAGTGCTGGGCAAGCTATTTGTTTAATTCATTTAGCTGTTTTTCTCCCCTTCTGTTGAGCTGCACCTATACATTTTTTGTTTGTACCTGTTTGCCAGAAAATTAGCTTTGTTTTGCTAAACTTTTGTCAACTTTGGAATCCTTTTAATTATTGTTACAAAACCAAATGAACACAACATAAATGTGAACATATTTCAGCCGTTGTGGTTAACTTTCACTACGTACTCAAACCTTCTTCAGTGCAGGGGGGCAGGACTAGATGACCTCTTGAGGTCCCTTCCAGCTCTACTTTCTATGATTCTATATTTTGGACTATCCACTGTACAGGTTGTGTGACTGTTATCTATCTATATATATAAAAGTCAAATGGTCTGTGTATGTATGTAAGCTTACTCCTTCCACACCGTTTGAGCTAGAGACTTGAAATTTGGTACAGTTAGAGGTCTTGGGGTCCTAATGACCGCAAGGGTCAAAAAATTTTCAAATCTCACCTCTGATGCCCCCCAGGGGTGAAATTCTTTAAAGGCCAATCACATCAGCTGGGCAGCTGCTGTTCTCTGTGACATAGTTATGATGTCATAATACCCCCTCCAATGGAACCCCGGAATCCCTCAGCTCTCTGTCCCCTCCTCCCTCCAACGGAACCCCAGAATCCCTCAGCTCTCTGACCCCTCCCCACCTCCGACGGACCCCGGAATCCCTCAGCTCTCTGCCCCCTGCCTACCTCCGACGGACCCGAGTTGGGTTTGGTCGGAGGGTGAGGTAGGGGTGTCGGGTTTGGTCGGGGGGTGAGGTGGGGGTGTCGGGTTTGGTCAGGGGGGTAAGTGAACCGGGGGTGTCGGGTTTGGTCTGGGGGGGGGGGAAGGTGTCGGGGTGGGTGAGGGGTGAGGTGTTGGGGTTGGTCAGGGGGTGCTGGGTTTGGTGGGGGGGGTAAGGTGGGGGTGTTGGGTTTGGTTGGGAGGGTGAGGAGGGGGATCGGGGTTGGGCAAGGGGTAAGTGAGGTGTAGGTGTCGGGTTTGTTTGTGGTGGTAGGTAGGGGTGTCGGGTTTGGTGGGGGGGGGAAGTGAGGTGGGTGTGTCAGGTTTGGTCTACGGGGGGTGAGGCGTGGGTGTTGGTCAGGGGGTGTTGGGGTTGGTAGGGGGGAGATGTGGGGGTGTTGGGTTTGGGTGGGGGGGTGAAAATGTGAGTCGGGGTTGGTCGAGGGGTAAGTGAGGTGGGGGTGTCGGGTTTGGTCGGGTGGGTGAGGTGGGGGTGTCAGGTTTGCTCTCTGCCCCCATCCAACGGACCCCGCACTCGCTCAGCTCTCTGCCCCCTCCCCACCTCTGACTGACCCGAGCAACGCCGGGTATTTTTGCTAGTTATTAATAATTGTTTTATACTGTATGGACAACTCTTGTGATTTTTTTTTTATCAGGAATCTCATGATGTTTGGTGTTTTTTCTTAGTCACAGCTGCTGGAATCAGTTGATTATTGGCCAACTTCAGCTTTTGTTAAGTGAAAAAGGAAGTTTCTAGCTTTCTAGTTGTAGATAAAAACTTAAGACATGTAACCTCTTTGGGGTTTAGAGAGCATGGTCCCTTTAAATCTTTTTCCTGAGGGGGAGCGGTGAGAGAAAGGAGGGAAACTGGAGGGGGTGGCTGTGGAACTCCGGACCCTGGGAGGGTGGCAGCCTACAGGCCCCGACAAAAAGAAAGCAGCAGAGAACCTGCCTGAAGCCTGGGAAGGGCAGGGTGGCCGATCGGGGACACCCCAAGACAGGAGCCAGGAGGAGCCCTGTGCCATGGAGGAGTCACCCGAGAAGGACAAATCAGAGCTGGACCCAGTGTCGCTGCTGCCCGGGGCTGTGAGTACCGGGGGCTTGTGACTCTGCATCTATCTATCTATCTATCTATCTATCTAGATAAAAGTCAAGTGGTGTATGTACGTATGTACGTATGACTGCAAAGTCCTCCCGCACCGTTTGAGCCAGAGAGTTGAAATTTGGTACAGTGAGGGGTCTTGGGGTCTAGATGCTGGTAAGGGTCGAAAAATTTTCGGATCTCACCTCTGACGCCCCCCAGGGGTGAAAGTCTTTCAGGGCCAATCACATCGGCTGGGCGGTTAGGTGGTGATGATGTCATAATACCCCCCTCCAACAGACACCTCACTCGCTCAGCTCACCCCTCCCTCCTCCAACAGAACCCCGGAGATCCCTCAGTTCTCTGCCCCTCCCCCTCCCAACGGAACCCCGGAGATCACTCAGCTCACTGCCCCTCCCTCCTCCAACGGAACCCCGGAGATCACTCAGCTCACTGCCCCTCCCTCCTCCAACGGAACCCCGGAGATCACTCAGCTCACTGCCCCTCCCCCTCCCAACGGAACCCCAGAATCCATCAGCTCTGTGCCGCCCCCCACCTGCGAAGGTCCCCGGAATCCCTCGGCTCTGGGCCCCCTCCCCGCCTGCGACGGATCTGAGTTGGGTTTGGTGGGACGGTAAGTGAGGTGGGGGTGTCGGGTTTGGTCGGGGGGTGAGGTGGGGGTGTTGGGTTTGCTTGGGGGGGTGGGAAGGTATCGGGGTGGGTGAGGGGTGGGTGTTGGGGTTGGTCAGGGGGTGTCAGCTGTCTGCCACCTCCCCACCTCCGACTGACCCGAGCAGGGCCGGGCACTTATGCTAGTTGGGAATAAGGAGGGGGGCTGCCAAGGAGTCCTGAACTCTGTGTGCAGACACGTTGCTCGGTGTCTGCTCCTTCCAACTGTGCTACCACTGGGCCTGTGGGGCCTTGGTTTGGATACAGCCCTGTTTTATGGCTCCCCCTATATTCCCCCTTGTTGGTTTTCTCCTCTCATCCCTCTGTAAATAAATATTTCCCTTTCTTATATCCACTGTACTTTTCCTGTGGGTGGGTGTTTTCACTCTGGGGGGCTTGGAATAGGTGCCCCTGGGGTGGAAGAGATTTTTCTTGTTGCATCCCCTGCACACACCTTCTCTTGGCCAGAGCTGCCTGGAAAGCAGATTCCATGTTGGCCACAAGGGCTCTAAAGATACATAAGAGAGGCCGTACTGGGTCAGAGCAAAGGTCCATCTAGCCCAGTATCCTGTCTACCGACAGTGGGCAGTGCCAGGTGCCCCAGAGGGAGTGAACCTAACAGCTAATGATCAAGTGATCTTTCTCCTGTCATCCATCACCACCCTCTGACAAACAGAGGTTAGGGACACCATTCCTTACCCCATCCTGGCTAATAGCCATTAATGGACTTAACCTCCATGAATGTATCCAGTTCACTTTTAAACCCTGTTATAGTTACAACCTCCTCAGGCAAGGAGTTCCACTGGTTGACTGTGTTGTGTGAAGAAGAACTTCCTTTTATTTATTTTAAGCTTAAAGGCCCCCAAACCAGCAGCCAAATAAAGAAAAGGACCCCAGATTTATTGTTGGTAAAGTATCGTGGTTGGGGGAGGCCTGAATCATGATTTTTGAATCTTTGGTGATAGACTGGAGGCCCTAGCTGAGACTAGAGACCCATTATCCTTGGTGTTGTATAAAACACAGAGGAAAAGATTCCTGCCCCAAAGACAAAACTGACAGAGTGGGAGGCGAAACAGACTCACAGAGAGAGGAAATAGAGGTGCCCAAGGTCATGCACCAGGTCAGTGGCAGGACCAGGAATTGAATGCCTCTGATTCCTGACTCCCATTCCAAGGCACTGTCCACTCAACCAGGTGACTGATTAGTTAGAAATCACATGGCATCTGTTTGGTTTCTGAAAGGCATGGCTAAAACATTGTAATCAGGTGTAAGCAGTACTTTCAGGGAGAGCACTTTCATCATTCATATGCAAATGCCCTTTACACAAAACCCAGCCGTTCAGTAGTACTGGCATGAAAGGACAAATTTGCTTGGGCTATTGTTCATGGAAAATTACTATTATTTACTTGTATTGTGGTGGCACCAACAATGTGCTAATCACATACAAAACATATAATAAAACAGTCTGCCAAGTGGGAGAAATGGACAAACTGATACTCAAGACTGGCAGTCATTGGTGGGATGGAAGAGGCAAGGAATAGCATACCTCGGGCCTGATCCCGTGCCTACTGTAGTCAGTAGGAATTTTTCCATTGATTTAAGGAGTTTTGGATCAGGCTGTAGGAGACAAGACTGGATAGCTGGTGGGATAGGGAAAGACCTAGAGAGTGAGGACAAGAAAAGATCTATAGGAGAGTGATACTCAAACCTCGGTGGTTCAGGAGCTGAATTAGTGATCAACATTATCCAAAAGAGCCACAGTAGGGTGAATTATTTTTTTAATTTACTATAGCTGGAGGGAGGGATAGCTCAGTGGTTTGACCATTGGCCTGTTAAACTCAGCATTGTGAGTTCAATCCTTGAGGGGGCCATTGAGGGATCTGGGGCAAAAACTCTGCCAGGGGCAGTACTTGGTCCTGCTAGTGTAGGCAGGTAATCGGACTCAATGGCCTTTCAAGGTAGGTATATTTACATTCATTATATTATTCATATTTAAATAGCATGATGGAGAGATAGAGAGAGAGAGAATTCTCACAGCAAAATTACTGACCAAGTATCATTATTTTATCAGTTACAGTTGGTTAATACCATAGTGAATAGTAAAAACATCCTGACTGGTTAATAATTAAATCACACGGTGTTTCAATATCATGTGCTGCAAAGAGCCACATTAAAGAGCCATTGCAGCTCAAGGGGTATAGTCTTAGTATCACAGCTATAGGAGTATTATTACCTAGGATTAGTTAACTACCTTAAATCGATGTGTGACAGTAGAAGGGTAGGGCCAGGTTAAAGTTATGAATGAAGTGGGATAATAGTGGGGTTTTACTCATGCGCTTTCCTTCCCCGGGGGGGGGGGGGGGGGGGAAAGCACTTTCACTACAAACTCTGATCCTGATCCCACTCACCTTACTCACACACAGTCCCATTGAAACCAGGCCCTATATATGTGTAACACCATATGCAGGGAGAGCAGCCATCAACATAGCAGGAAGAGGAAATTTCAGACAATACTGCTGGCAAAAGAAATCCCTACTCATACTGGAGTTTGCTGAATTGTTAATGGTCCACGTCCAGCAGCTCTGGGGTGTATGGGTGTAGCTCCAGTGAAGTCAATGTTATCCCATCAGTTTACACCAGCTAAACATCTGGTGCGCCATCTTGAAAGGGGTCTTATCCTCTTTTTACACCAAAGTAACTCAGTTGACTTCGAACTAACTCCTCTTTTGTGTATGTAGGGGAGGGAGCGGGAGAGTTAGAGCCAAGGACTTCTTTCTATTAATCTACATTCAGCTCAAACAACTTACCACAGGAGGAGAAAGGACTTGTTTGGACTCTGCCAGACCGTAGAATCAGGTGGGCAAATACTGCTGCTCTTGACTCTGCTGTGAACCCAGAGTGGCTGTGTTGGGTTTGGTCCCATTACTTCAGATAAAGGCCTGGTCTACAGTGCAGGGGGAGGTTGACCTAAGATCTCCTACGCTATTCATGTAGCTGAAGGTGCATAAGTGAGCGTATCTTAGGTCAACTTACCTGTCCATTCACATGGTGGTGAGTCGACCACTGCCACTCCCCCGTCAACTCCGCTTCTGCCTCTTGCGGAGGTGAAGTACAGGCGTCAACAGGGAGGGTGCTTGGGGATTGATTTATCATGTCTACACTAGATGTGATAGAACTCCAACGGATCGATCACTACCTGCCGATCTGTGGGTAGTGTAGATGTACCGGTAGACTGCTGCAAATCCAAGAAGATTTTGGTCCTATGTATTTCATGTCAAAACTGACACCCAAATCACTGAGTCAGGCTCTGTAAAGTACATGGAGAATAAACATAAGCAATAAAATAAACCAAAAGCCCTAGTAGTTTAATGGACAGTCTAAATTAAGCTCTGGAGATCTCTTCCTAAACCTGAATCTGTTTTTCAGCTGAGAAATTCTCCGACATAAAGCAATTAGAGAGCGGCTGTTGTCCTGAAATAATGAAGGAGACAGCAGGACTGATCATATGCATCCATAGCTGAATGATGAAATATAAATGGCTAAGGTGCTGGAAAAGAAAAGGCGGATGATAAAGAAAAGAGGTTTCCGGCACAGCTCAAAACAAACGCAGTTGGCACATGGACTCTTGTTGAATGAAAGTGACATATCCCAAAACTCAGTGCAAAACTCTTCCCAAACCACTTCATTTCTCCTCGTTTTTCTATACAAAACAGGGCAGGTGAAGTTCACTCAACTCCTTCAACCTGGTCTGACCTGCAGAGGTTGCTTTAAGCTGCTGTTGATCCCTTCCAACTCTGGGCTGCTCTGAAGGCTAGAAAGGCCCCCAGCCTAATCTAGATAGCCCTGGGACCCGTCTAAGTTATAGCATTTCCCATCTGTCCTGTGGGCTGCAGCACTGCCTGAAATCTCTGCACTGACCCTGCCTTCACTACCAGCTGTGGCCTTCAAACACTCACTTATGCAGAGACTTGTGAGTTGCTCCTTGTTTGTGTTTTGGTAGTGCCTGTCCCAAGAAAATTCCCTCCCAACACGAACAGGGACTTCAAAGCCCCTTTATGCTGCTCGGCTCCTTTTATGTGGTGTTAAGGAGCCAGAGAGAGGGCTGAAGATTTCACACTAAATAACAACCAACAAATCATAGTGGGCATGATTCTCCTACTGAGTCAGAGTGTGGTAGCACTTTAAATCCACTTTGCGCTAGGCAAGGTGACTGGCTAGTCAGTGAAGTGTCCGTCTGAGTACGCTTTACAATGAAGCTTTCTCACAGCTCTCCCATGTAGTCAATGGAGGAGCCTGAAACAGGATACAGAAGTCTGGACCCTCATTTCCTTGTTTCTTGACAACAGACATAGTATGGATATCACACAAAATGTTGTGACATATTAGAGCTGAGCAAATAGCTCATGATTTATCTGATGAAGTTTGATGTTTTTTCTGTTGACATCTTAGTCTAATGATATAGCAACCAAATATACAATAATAGATATTTTGGTGCTACTTTTGGATAAATTAAAATAACTTTAGTGTGCTTTTCAACCATTTGTGTAGATAATATTGTGATTTTGAACTGAAATCCTCCCAGGTAAAATGGCATCTCTCTCTCTCTCTCTCTTTCTTTACTATGTTGATGACTGGAATGTTAATGCAATAATTTGCATTTGTATTATCTTTATGGTTGTATATTCTAATAAGTTAATGGAGCAGAAATGCATCGCCTGATGGACAGATAAAGGCTGTCTGTGAAAATTAGAGGGAGTGGAAGCAGAATCTTTTGGTGTAAAGAACATGCTGTGCTAGAAGTAGGGGTAGGTAGGAATATTATTATAATAGGATAAGATTTGTTTTTCCTATAGAATCTTTTATAGTCCAGTGAACTCAAAATGCTTTACAGAGCAATAGGTTAGATACAGGCAATGCAGTGATTCAAGGAAAATCCAGTGATCGTTACACACTCAGCAGCAGCTCACACAAAGTCTTAGCTATTAGCACCTGTTTTAAAGAGAGACAGAACATTCATCAGAACTACCCCCTCCTTTTTTCAAAAAGGGCCACTGGATCTTTAACTTCTGCAGAGGAAGCAGGTAGGATGTCATTCGAATGTCTCATTTGACAGGATCACACAGGTAAGACCATGCACAGATTACTGTGTTTGGTTCCGGGCACCGCCATACTGAAACAGTATGGACAAAATGGAAAGAGTCTGGGGAATCCAACATGACCAATGGGATGTAGAAATGAACTTATGAAAGAAGACAAAACACTGTCCTATTGTGGTTTGTATACAAGCCGCAGCTAAGAATGGGGCCCCACTGAGTCAGGCCACATATATATACATGGTAAGAGACTGTTCCTGTCACAAAGGTCTTCTAAGCTAAATGGATAAGACAAAGGGGAAAGAGGGGAACTGAGAGTTAAAGTGACTTCCTCTAGGTCTCATTACAGGCCAGTAGCCTAACTGGGAAAAGAATGCAGGTCTCCTAAGTCCCAATCCGGCGTCGTACCCACAGATGACAATTGGCTGTCAGTGCTTTATCTCCTACAAAACCCTCTAAAAACAACCATCTCCATCCTTCACATCCATTTGTTGCCTTCTCCAATTCACGTCTCCATTAATTTTTCCATGTTGCCCTTGTTTGGAATGGCCTCCGAATTCATTTTCACCAAGCCGCTAAGATTTGTTAATTCCAATACCTGCTCAAAACCCACTTTTCCTCTGCTTACAACAAGTTGTAAAACATTTAAGCCAGATTTCAGCAGCAACAGCATAAACAACTCTATGGTGGTTCCTTCTCAGAGACTTCTTAATGCAACTGGTCTCCTACTGTATGTGCCAATTTCTGCCCTGGCATAAGGTCATGAGACAACCTCCTTCTCTTGAGACCAGTGGGAGTTGTGCAGGACAGAATTTGGGCCCCTGTGTCTTTGTCTTTTTGACTGTAAACTCTTTGAAGCAAGTGTTAGAAGGTTTTCCCTTCATCCTCTCCCCTGGTTCTTGTCACACAAACAGAAAGCAGAAGACCAGAGGTCTGAGGTGCAGGCAATAGGATGCTTAATGGAGTTAGTTTTCAGCAAGCATGTCCATAACTCGGCCGCCACAGAATCTTGTTTCCCAGTGTCCCGTTCTCCCCACTCCTTAGCAGGCATAATCATCCCTGAAATGCACAGCCTTAGCCCCACCCCTTACAATTTAAGGTCATGCTTTGTTTTGGAGGGTCCTGAGTTTGGGTTCTTCATCCCTCCTCTGTTGTATGCCAGAGGAAGGGTAAGGAGTGAGGTTGTGCTACAGTCAGAACAGGCATTTCTTTGGCTTTTTCGTGTTTCTTATACCATCCTTGCCACACACATTCCCCCCCCTTCCCGGCCCTTTCCTAACTGGTTGCTTGACCTTGCCTTGAGATAGGAGTTTGGCCAGTCTTAAAGTGTGTGCTTGTATATTATACTCCCACCCTGCCTGGTAACACTTTGACTTCTCATCTGTTCTACACTTTAACTGTTCTCATCTGTTCCCATTATACTAACAAAGCTATCTGGCCAGGAAAAAAAACAACATATACTGTGTCTTTGTCCTTTATTCGCACATATTAGTAAGACAATAAGTGTATCAAGAATCAAACGGGCAAAGAAGATCCAAAATTCCATCTCAGGTGAAAATATACACCTGAATCCTACATTATCTCTAGCACTCCTAACAACAAGTATTGATGTTTGCTTTTGTGTATTGTACAGCAGCAAACACTGTTAAAAATGCTAAATAAGTGATTGTTACTATTACTAATACAGTAGACTGTAAATGTGCATACAAACAACCAGAGAAACTAGACGCAAGTACCTTCTCATTTTAGATATATTGCAATCAAATCCCGTTGTTAGATGATACAGTATATGTGACATGGGGGATATTGGACATTTCTATTTTTTTTTATAGTAACAAATCCAGAGAAGTGGAGAATGAGAAGTGAACTCTGAAAATGTCAAAAAGAAATGCAGAAAAGTTAAAATATTTTCAACAACTCTGAATTGGTGGATTTAGAAACACCAATACTAATACTCAATGACCTATTGTATAGCACTTGTCATCCATACAGCTCAAAGTTTATGGATTTTACAAAGGAAAGAAAATATCCTTCCTGTTTTATAGATGGGAAAGTTGAGACGCTCACATTCACACAGTAGAATATGGAATTGAACTCCGGTCTAAACATTCCTGATTCTCCATTGGAAAAGGATTTTTTTGTTGTTGTTGTTGTTGTGTAGGGGAAATCTATCCCTACTTTTCTTTGCAAAAATGTTTGCTCCCTGAGCCCAAGAAAATAAATGGATTCATCCAAACATACCATTTGCCAACAACAAAAAAAGATCATATAACAATTCTCAAACTTGAATAGGATGAAAGGAGCGATTTGAGACACATGAACATTCACATATTGTTATGGTGAAAGGTGCTAATACCTCACCATCAGAGATCTTTGATGCAAGACTGTGATGGGGTGTGTAGCCCACATTGGCTTTGAAAGGGTTAATGTGGACCTGAGGGGCCACTTAGGGTACTTTGCTGCACCTGGCAGGACAGCCAGGCCTAACTGAAATAGGCTCAGTGGGACCAGAGTAGGTAGGATTATAAAGCCAGGGAGTTTGCAGCAGAAGGAGGCTGCAGGGAAGAGAGGAGGAGAGGAGGTGAAAACCCAGGAAAAGGAATAAGCTCCAGGGTTCTAGTCTTAGTAGAAGGGTCAGCTCCAGAGGAGTTGTGTAAATAAGGAAGCCTGAGAGGGTTAGATAAGACGAAGCCCAGGAAAACAACAGCTGCTTATTATAGGGTCTTTGGGCTGGAACCCAGGGTGGGCCTGGATTCCCCTACCAGCCACGGGGAAGTGGCACCGGATCTTTAGAGAGGTCAACCACACAGCTGCTCTGGAGACACTTTGTTACTGCAGAAAGGGACGACTGTAGTGGTGTGGCTGGAGGAGTGAGTCATGAAGAAGTGCCCTGAGTCCTGGAGCGAGAGAGGGGCCATGGTGTGTGGAAAGGGGCTAGTCCCCAGACGTGGCCACAAGGAGGCATCCTAGAAGTCAGTGAACCCCATGGGAGAAACAATCACAGACCGCCTTAAAATGAATGTGTGCCCAGAGAGACAAGGTGGGTGAGGTAATATCTTTTATTGGACCAACTTCAATCAAAGAGAGAGACAAGCTTTTGACCTCATACAGAGCTCTTCTTCAGAGAAATGTATGCAGGGTGTCACAACTAAATATAAGGTGGAAGGAATTGTGTACTGTAAGCAATTAACACATATTTCAAGGGACCATTCAAGGCAAAGCACCCTGTTAATGTCCCTCTAGTCATGGGGGGTGGGGAGGAAGGCAGTTGGGGGGGGGGGGGTTGTTAGTGGGTTATAGATTGTGGTAATAAGCCCTAAATCTAGTGTCTCTCTTCTGTCTCTGATTTTTCGCGTGTGCCAAAACATTCTCTTTTGTGCCTAACAGTAGGGGGAGCCGAGACTCTTTTGTAGAGTTGCAAAAGAGCAGGACACAAAGGAAGGGGCCTATACCAGAAGCCAAGCCCATGAGGCAAGTTTAGCATGAAGCTAATTGCTATTAGATTCCAAATGCATGGACTAGGAGTTGGTCCCAGGCTCTGTGAGCAGAGGCAGCTATATTTAACCCTTAAAAGAAGCAGAGGCAGAGAAAGGCACTTCTTGAGGCCAGGGTTGAAGTGCCTTGCTTGGGTTTTCTGCAAATGCTCATTGCTGTATTTCTTCCTGATTTTCAGGGAACCAGGACGTGTGCATGTTTCTGTAAATAAACAGATTACACCAAGAATTACCCTGACTCTGTGTTGCCATTTCTCATCCAAACAGAATCGCCGCACAAGGCCTCAGCTTCCAGCATTCTGCTTGGCCCGAGAGGGAACTACCTTGACATTTAGATCAGGGGTCTCAAACTCAAATGACCACAAGGGCCACATGAGGACTAGTGCACTGGCTCGAGGGCCGCACCACTGACACACACACACACCCTCGCTGCCCCGGCTGTGCCCCCACTCCACCCCTTCCATGAGGACTAGTGCACTGGCCCGAGGGCCGCACCACTGACACACACCCCGCCCTTGCTGCCCCGGCTCCGCCCCCACTCCACCCCTTCCAAGAGGTCCCACCCCTGCCCCACCTCCTCCTCTGAGCACGCAGCTCCCCATTCCCTCCTGGAAAGCACTAGGCACCACCAACAGCTGTTTGACAAACAAAGCAAGAGCAATCTAGGAAGTCCAGAGCTAGAAACACACGCGGCCCAGCCAGGCAGCAGAGAAGCCTCCACCTCTGGCCCCTCCGTCCTGCAAACTGCTATGGGGGACCGGGGGGGCCGCCAGGAAGCTTGGCGGGCCGTAGGGAAGGGCTTTGCGGGCCGCATTTGGCCCCCGGGCCGCATGTTTGAGACCCCTGATTTAGATACTGATATATGTGTATTCTTTGAATTACATCTTGTCAGAGAGCCTGGGGCAGCTAGATTTAGATCATCTAATTTATGAGAGGAATGAGTAAAATGAGATGAATTTAGCACTTAATGACTTAGTGACAAGACTGTGTTTTAAACATGGGGGGGGGGGGGGGAAATCCCTCTCTGAATGCATATGGAATCCTCCCACAGTGAGCCTGGGGCCAGGAAGTAGAAAATGCAGTAGATTTCCCAATAGACCAGCCTAAAGTGTCAAAAAGCAGCAATCTCCTGGGCAAAGCACTAGACTTGGCAGGTCTTTCACACTTTTAATTTGGAAGTATCCAAAACCATTGTACCGTTCTGGTATACAGATTTATCTACTCCCACCACTGAGGCTGGGTCTACTACACGGCATACTTACCTCAGCATCACTACTTTGCCCAGGGGTGTGAAATATTTACACACAGATATCTCTTCTCCTGGAGCTCTCTCCCGTCAGCTTACAGCGTCTTTACTGAATGTGCTAAAGTGACACAGCCACATCTGTGCAGATGCAGTGATGTAAATTTCTAGGGTAGATCTGCCCTGACATACTTCAGCTTTCGAGATGAAATGCCACAGCACCTTGCGAGCACACAGCAATCAGTATTTTAGGATAGGGTTTGGAGACAAGCCCTCCAACATAGTTGTTTGCTGCAAGTTGTCCTTGCAGTTCAGTGGCTGCCAGTAAAATGCATCAATGTGGTGCAAACAACAGACCCAATGACTAGTTAACACTCACAACTATATGGGTCTGGGACTAGGACCCTGCCTCATTCTTCAGCTCCACAACTACAGGCCTCTTGAGCTATAGGAAAGTAGGCCACTCTTAGCCAAGGGGAGTAGTATCGCATCTCTGGTGCTGTGAGTAAGAAATAAGTGTCAGGGCCAGGTTGTGGGTGGCCTGTGGGCCCAGAACACTGCTTAGTATTGGGTCTGGAGGTCAGAGGTCAATCCAGGCCCAGGCCAGGTTAAAACTACAAAGTCAGAGCATTACCAAATTGAGAGCATGAAGTGAGAATCGGGGTTGGGCGGGGCAAGGGCCTTTCAGCAGGGTCAGCAATGGCCTTAAGCCAAAGACAGTCAACCAAGATTATGGGTGGGAGGTGAGTGTAGATCTAGGGCTGGGAGTCTGGGATCAAGGCGAGTGTCAGCAAGAACTGGCAAGCAGAGTCTAAGGCAGAAGCACACTGGGAGTTGGGGGTCGGGGGCTGTGTTGCTCAGACAACCTCCAGAAATGGCTTCCTGATTTATATGGGGAGGGCCAGCCAGTCGGAATCACAGAGGGCTGTCGCTCATGCCCCTGAAGGCAGGACTTCCTGTAGGGCGTAGCCCCTCTGTTCCTCTTGGAGGTAACCTGCTTGGGCCCCTGGCAATGATGAGAAAGCAGCTCCTGCCTTAGACCCTGGTCCTAAGCCCTTGGGTTCTTACAGTAGTTCAGTCACATTAATTACTTGCAGGGATTTGTAAAGTTTCCAGTGCTGACTGCTGCAATATGTGTGCACTTCACCAGGACAGATCTATGTTAGATCTAATTAATTAATGTTTGCAAAGTGCTATGAAGTGCACCTGGGAGCAAACAGGCCAGTGCTGACGCCACAGCAAGAATGTAATATGCTTCCAGGAAGAGGCACCACCAAGCGTGTGGGCTACCATATTCTTCACCAGCTAACATTGTCAAGCGACCTACAGGTGACTCCAAGTAAGAGCCCCACTGGGGCATATCCCCTCATTCCACCAGCCAACTATCATGACCTATTTGCTTTCCAGATAGGGTTTTGGCCGGGCTTCTTAGAGGATAGGGAATATAGGGTTGATTTGGGGAAATTAAAAAAACAGGGAGCATGGAGATAATGACAAGGGAAATATACTAGCAGCTCTGTACTTTTGAGATGTTGCTTGGATGTTACGTTTTCTCTGCCTACTGTTTGGCAGGATCGCCTGCTTGGATAGTAAGATTTCTGACACAGGGACTCTTACTCTGTTTCCTGGTACGTCTGACTTTCCTTGGGCTGAGAGGAGGGTTTGAGCTGAAGAAATTCTGAGCTAAAAATCACAAGCCTCTTCTTGAGAACTAAGTCCCTTACCTGGAAGCAACAGCAGATAAATAAGCTTCTTATGTGCACCAGCCACTAGAGGGAGACAAAGAGCCACATCATTCCAGTGTGGGTTACAGTAACACAATGAGACCCTGATCCAGAAAGGCCTCTAGGTGGTAGTGAAATATGAATAAATAGTAACAATCCAGTTTGCCAGTGGGGTCTATTGGGACTCAATGCAGGCAAGAGTTTGGCCTTGCTTTGACTTCCAGTAGCCAGAAATCCCCTGTCCTCTTTATTTCTAGTGGCTCCCAGAAACAATTTGCCAGTTCTTTAATGGCTAATAAGTAAATCACTTTATCTAGTTCACATACAGTGATCTTTATTAAGTGAGTATTTCATGTAGTACTGTGGGCTCCTATGCTATGTTATATGCTATTCATAGAGGTATGGGGTCCTACAGCTGAATGGTATGGATTTGACTATTTCTGGTAGAGTATAAGGATGCAACATGAGAGTGTAGCTTGGGAAGAAGGGAGAATAAATGTTGGCTTTGTGGAAAGAGCTAGATATTTCTGTTACAAAGCAGACTTTGTTACTATTATTTATTTGTATTAAAGTAGCACCTAGAGATCCCAACAGAGACTGGATCCCAAAGGAACATGCAATGCAAGCACCAGTTCCTTACTCCAAAAGCTTAGAACCTGAATAGACAGATAGACAAATAGAGGGGAAACCAGAGTACTTTTTATCCCCATTTTGCAAGTGACAGAGAGAGCGTGTGACTTGCCTATGGTTATTTTGTAGATAACAAGGCATTTTTGTTTTGTGTAAAAGTCTGTCAGGATGGACATTTTATCGACTGAAGAAGAACAAAAAACCTACAAGGATTTCCTTAAGAAACGCATAACCTTTATTTAAGCACAGAATGAAGACTTCAAAGAGCTCGGCATTCAAAACACTAAGTCTCACCAGCTTCCACTTCTCCTTCTATGAAATCCCAGAGGGCTAGAACAGCCATTACAATTGTATAGCAAGGTATCTCCAGCACATCTACCCAATTGGAACATATGAGACACACAGTCATCGAAGTAGCAACAGCCTGAAAGTCAGTGACTTGTTTAGATACCGGTGTCACGGTCCTGGCTGTGTCCCAGTGCCTGGAGGATGGTCACCAGTGTGCAGAGACTATTTCTAACTCTGGCCCTCCAAGACACACTGCCTGCTGCAAACTTCCTGTCTGACCCCCTTTCTTACAATATGGGACTCTGCAGTCCAACTGCTCTGGGCCCTGAAACCAGGGCTTTGATCTCCTAAACCTCCCCAGTCACTTATGCACAGTCCCCCAAAATCCACCTCCATGGGTGCTCTGGATTATACTTTAATTTTTCGGTGATACATGGCAGGTAAATTAAAAAAACATGGAGTTTGCAAAGGAACTTTCTACACATCCATACACCTTACTCTCAGACAACACAGGAGAATGACAGGCAAAATACTAAACATCTGGATGCAATCACCCCCTTCCCCACTTAGAGTCCTCAACTCTCCTGCAAGTACGTGGGTTTGGCCAATCTTCTTGGAGAAGGCAAAGCCCCTCTTGGTCCCAGTCCTCCATCGGTGTCTTCTGTTTCTGGTGATGGACTGGCTCCTTTTGCTTAGTCGGCATTACACTCTGAAAGTAGTCTTTTTTTCCTTCTGTTCATCTGGAGGGGGGTTCCCCATCAGTCGCTGAGCAGAGAGTCCTTTCAAGTCAACTGCTCTGCCTGTAGCATCTCCATTACCTGCTCCAGGATAGAACGATTTAATGTTGATGGCCCTATTTCAGCTTCCGAGATATAGTCCTGCTACAAAATCAGGGTTCTAATCCACACTCTAGGTTACAGTAGTAAATGACATTTCACAGAATAAGTTGACATGGACATATTCCCAACTAGTGTGAGAGAAAACAGAATTCAAAGCATATGTACTTCTGCCGGGCCTTTATATCTACTCTTCTCCTACAGAGCTTTTCAACGAATTAGCCCTGAGTTCCTGTAAAGAAGACATTTCCTTTAGGCAGCAATCATTTTAAAGGCACAGGACCACTTTGCTAGCATGACAAAGATGAAGATTTACTAGCAAAGTGAATGTAGAGAGACAAGGTGGATCTTTTACGGGACTCACTTGGGTTGGTGAAAGAGGCAAGCTTTCGAGTGACACAGAGCTCTTCTTCAGACCTGTCTCTGAAGACTGGTCTCTTTCACCAACAGAAGTTGGTACAGTAAAAGATATTACCTCACCCGCCTTGTCTCTCTAATATCCTGGGACCAACATGGCTGAACAATATTGCAAATAGAAAAGTGAATGGCTTTCTCATTCTGATTTATTTTCCTTACTTTGTCCCAGTGTGAAATTTTCTCCTAAAAGGCACATAGTTCAGCAGCACCCGCGAAGGACTCTCAGCTCCTCCAGCTCCTGAACATACACAGTGAGAGGCCCACTAAGCACTGCTAGTATTTGGCTACATCGCTCGTCTGATTTGCCTTCTCTTTCTACGATCCACTTGAGGGATGTAAGCTGGAGTTAGTTCTTCACTGGAAGCAGCCTGGCTTTTAATGTCTACCTCTCAAAGGTATGTACATGCCTGGAAGCCTGGCAAGGATACAGTGAAAAACATGATCCCATCACAAAACATAATCAGACTATTAAACTATTTGGGAGCAAACACTACAGACATTTTCACACATTTCCACTCCAGAAATCCCTACACTGGGAATCCTTTATTTTAATAACTACATGGCAGGCATTAAGCCACTGAAAGACTGAATCCTTCCTGTGACATTGACATTCTGCAGTAGTGAGGAGACAGGAGTACAGAGCAATAATTATACGCTGTTTCTCTCTCCTGTATTTTATTTACAATTTACCTAAATGAATTTTAATCTCCCATCTGCTGATTTTGTAACATGTCAGAACTTCTGTTTGGAATGGTGAATTTCGAACCTCCGCCTGGAAGAGCAGATAGAGAATAGAAAAATGAAAGGATCAGAGGAATGAAAGGAGGGGGAACATATTTTTTCAGCTCTCTTTTGTGTTTCCTCCTACCGCAGCAGCTTGGGCATGGGGATGGGGAACCAGGAGCAGTGCTGCTTTAAAAGCCATAACCTTTGGAATTAAAATGAGTTCCCAGCACAAACTGAGCAATAAAAAAGCAATCATATCGCCGGGCTGGTGGACCTTATTATTTTAACATCAGTATGATGGGCTTTAAAAAGCTTTTCGACATGCTGAGAAAGTTAAATACTCATGTTCCATTTAAAAATTGACCAGCCTTTAAATACGGAGGCACCTGCCACTACGAGCAATCAAGGGATTGCTCTTTCAATTTATAAATGGAACAAAACAGCTCAGTAGACTGGCATGACATCTGTGTGGATATTTGTTGAGTTGCGCGTGCTGTACTTAATGTAAGGGATTTCAAGTATTACGTTCAGATGCTACGCTGCAGACTGCACTGTCCCATGGTGACGTATCTATTGACTGCAAGATTGAAGTAGTTGAACAGAATGGGACAATTTTGCCTGGAAAAATATAAAAGGGGAATGTGGGGGGAGAGGTGGGTCCTGTGCCGGTTTCCCAGTACTGCAAGGAATCCCGTTAGCTCTGCTAGCAGCAGAAACAGTGCTGGGCATCTCCATCCCCAAACCCTGAAGTATTTCCCCAGAAAATTATTAGTTGAGATATTGCCTCATAGGGCACTTTTTTTTAACTGCTTCCCCTTTTCTGCCCCCTCAATGGAACTATTGCACCCAACTCTGTAGAAGGTGCTTTCTCAACCAGTCCCAGAGATACCGTGTCTCCCACTCCCTAATTCTTTACAGCAAAAACAAACCAGGACACAGTGGTGAGTCATTTAGAGTAAAGCGTCTCGTGATGACCCTGAAGGGTGGTGACCTCCCCGTGGCCATTTTCTTGTCTGATCAGGTCCAATGAGAGGAGGGATCCATCAATGGACTCTATTGATTTGGAGAAAGCTTTGTGCTGGGATGGGATCTTATGCACTCAAGCAAACTCCAAGTCCAGAAGTTTGCTGGAAGTGCCTGACTCCATTAGCACTTCCAGGTGGACCTTTGACATGACATAGGTGGAGTGGAAGCTGGAGATGCATCAGGCACTGGTTAGATGCCACCAGAGTACAAGTGGATAAATTCAGGTGTCACAGGCAAGAGGAAGGGGAGAAATGCCAGCCCAGCCTTAACCCCTCTATCAGGACTGGGGGCTAGCATTTCCCAGCTGAGATGCATATTGGGCTTTCACAGGGTAGCGTGAGTTGACTTGTCCAGGTTTCCAGCAGTATAGACATAGACCTGATGCCCAATGCTGGTTCTTTTGGTCAAAGAGACAGTCCCAGGTCATGTTGATCTGCATGGGTTCAGGCTGTAGGGTGGATGCCGGAAGTTGTTTGGCTGGTGCTGTTAGGCCTGGTAGGGGACTGGAACATATAAGAACATAAGAATGGCCATCCTAGTTCAGACCAAAGGTCCGTCCAGCTCAGTATCCTGTCTGCCGACACTGGTCAACACCAGGTACCGCAGAGAACGCGAAGCTAGCAGGCAACGATCAAGTGGTCTCTCTCCTGCCATCCATCTCCACCGTCTTCCTCCTTTATTGGCAGCATTCCAACAGGTGGTCATTGATCTTCATACATAGCTCAGTCAAGGAATCCGGACCACGTGGGAGCTGCACCTGTGCCAGCTCACCTTTGACCATCTAGTCACTTAAGCCAAACCAGAGGTGACAGCCTTGCACGGCCGCATGCCATTCAGTGTCTGCCACCAGATGCCGCAATTCAGTGGTGTGGTTAGGACACTCTGTTTCAGCGGCTGTATGTGGCTTCTGCCATGTGCGTATGACTTGGGTTGTCAAAAATCACTACCCTACCTTGGAGTGGCTCTAAGTGGTCCCAGGAAGGGGCTAGATGTCTCCAGGAGGGGCGGGGCCCAGGTCTCCTTTCAGAAGACTGAGGATAAGTTCCACTCTGGAATGGTTGGTGAGAAATGTCTGCAAGTCCAACAAGAACAGGAGACTTTAGCTTCCAAACCCACAGAACTTGTTGTCGTCCCCTTCGAATGTGCCGGGCAAAGGAATCTTTGGTTCTTGAAGAGCCTGGCTCACCAGCAGCATAGCTTGTGTCAGCAACCTAACACTCTGCACCTGCCCGGCTGTGAGCTGGGTCTTCAGGTTCTTCCCAGCACTAACTCCAGTAAGGAGATATTAACCTTAGTGAGATACACCCAGTAGTAAAACTCGTCTCTTCTTTTATTATTTTGGTTGGCTGCTCAAACGATCAGCCACTGGGACATAGGTCTCTATTTTCATCATTTTCAAGTGGAGCATTTGGGGGCCATTTTCTTCCCCTGCTTTTGTTTTTGTGTCATATACAGCGAGCTGTGTAGGGTTCTTTTGGACAAGACTCTAAACCCATAGACCTGTCTTCTCTGAATGGACATTAAAGATCCCATTTTTGTTTGTTTGTTTGAGGCGAAGTTTGCCCCAATGTTTGCCTATGGCAAAATGTCCCATTCTAGTGTGGTGTCCTGTTTGTCCAAGTTGCACTCTCCACCGGAGAGTGAAGATGGAGTGTACAAAGATGGAGATGACTGCAGTTTGGTGCTGTCTCGAGCAATTGCTTTATGAACAGCATGTTCCTGGTAAAGTGCTTTGGGATCCTTTGGAATGAAAGGCCCAGCATGGGTGTAAGATAAGGATTTTTTTTTACTGCTGCATGAGCTGTCTGCGTTAAAACTGCATCAAATTCATGCAGAAAAAAATGTCCCCGATCAGAAAACAGAGCAGTGTGAAAAGCTCATTAACAATCCAAGGGCCCGACCAAGCAGCCACTGAAATGGATGGAAAGACGCCCATTGCCTTCAAGGGGTATTAAATCAACTCTAACCTTGTGAATGGCTAACAAGTATCCCGAAACCTGCCAGCACAGCTGCACGAGGAGCACACAAAAGCAGATATGGCCGATGAAGAAAGCGCCTTTTCAGCTTGACACCTGGGTCCTTTGACTGGCTTTAGTAAAGGGGAGGGAGGAGTACTGCAAAGTGCTTTGGCAATTGACATCATCTTCTCCCATGATAGTGCTTTTAAGATAAATAGTGCTCAGATATTTTTTTCACGCTGCCAAATGAACACAGGAGGCGTCAGGATATAATTTAGGACATTTGGATGAAGAAACACAGGCCTCAACCCAGTGAGTAAAGCAACAGCTCGGTTCACTCAGTCACTTTAGGAAAATGATATACAAACAAACAAGTCTGGTATTTTTCATACAGCACGTGGAACAAAATTAGTAGACACAAAGACCAGCTCAGCACAGGAGCCTATTGTCTTGGCCATAGCCTTCCTTTAAGCTCAGCTGCTAGATTTTAGGCCATAAATGCACTAATTTCTCATCCCTACAGATACTGGATGACTAGCTCTGTAAACTGGATATATCTGCTCTATTGTCTGCCCACCAGTTGGCACCCCGGAGAGGACCATGGTTCAAAACCACACAAACTAGTTCCCCGCGGGGATTCTCTACCCTCTTTAATGCAGAACATCTGGAAAACAATCTAACAGCTGGGCACCTATGTTCCAGTTATAAAGTTCACGGTAAGTGTGCTGTAATTCTGTTATCTTAAAAATGTGATTATAACATCTTTTTAAATTAGTAAATCTGACTTTGAAATTAAAATGTTTTCAACTGAACTGCAAAACTGGAGGGTGGAAAGATGGATGGTTCGGGGATAATGTGATGTGGAGTCTTTCACTTTTTGGGTAAATTCTGCTTTGAATCCAGCTTGCTTTAATGGTGTCTGGGAAACTATCATTTGATGGACTTTTTACATCCTCTGTGAAATGATTCAGTGGTCTTGAATAATTTCCGAATGGAGAACTGTCAAGGTCACACCAAACCCATCACAACTGGCACCTCTGGAAATCTTGGCCTTGGTCTAGAGTGGGTGGAAAGAGGAGGGGAGATCGACCTAAGATATGTAACTTCAGCTACGGGAATAGCATAGCTGAAGTCGACGTATTTAGGTTGACTTACTACAGCATCTTCACAGTGCTGAGTTGATTGCTGCTGCTCCCCTGTTGACTGTGCCTGCGCCTCTCGTGGCGGTGGAGTACCAGTCGATGGGAGACTGCTCGGGGATCGATTTATCATGTCTAGACTAGATGGGATAAATCGATCCCTGCTAGATCAATCACTACCTGCTTGAATTGTAAATTCTTTGAAGCAGGGATTGTCTCTTACTATGTTTGTACAGACTCAGAGCACAAGGGGGGCCTGCACATGGGGGGTCGTCGTAACACATAGGGGGTCCTCATAGCACAGGGGGGTTTCTAGGTGTAGACCGAGTTTTGAGCTGACATGGAAAGTGAAATATACTCCCATGCCAAGTGGGCAGCTTTCCCCTATATCTCGCTGTTAATGTGTCTCAATCTTGACCAAAAGGTGCTGCTTCTATAGGATGAAAAAGTTATTCTGTCTTCATGCTCTGTCAGTCCCTCTCTATATAGAGTACTAACAACTGTTCCAGCTGTAATGGTAGGTTCTGGAGTATATTGTAGAATATATGAAAGTTGATATTAAAATTAAGGAATCTCTAAAAATGGAATTGATGTGAAATCTGAAAGGGGAAACTAGGGGCTTACAGAACACCCTATCATTTCAAATGATTTGCATGAATAATAAATATCATTAGCACATTTTCCATGTGCAACACGCTCCAAGCTGTTCAATTGCTATTTCTCCTTCATCTGCATGGGGGGATGGAATAGAATAGTGCTAATTTGTTCATATTTTATTAATGCTGTTAATTCTTAAGAGACTCCATTAATAGCATGTGAACGTGCCTGAAGAGTCTTAATAAACAACCGAGGACCAATGTGTGCCCTTTGGAGTGAATTTGATCTAAGCTTTTTTATATGTAAATAGCAATTATGCAAATTAAATCGGACACTCCACTCCCACTGCTAGTGCTTGCTTCTACTACCACTTCAATTGCTTCAAAGTACATAATACCAGATAGAGTAAACCTATTCAGCCCCACACTCAGAGCAATGGGTGTGGGATGTAGGGCCCACACTTTCTCATTCCAATTCTTTATATCAACAGGACTTGTTTACCTAAACTGCTCTTTAGTTTTCTCCTCACCATTACCAGCAACTCTGTTCTTCTTATAGTCCCTCCATCCCTCACAGGTGGCCTGAATCCCTCCCAACTTCTATCACATAAGCATAATTTCATGAAGTTATATCAATGTAAGGGGAGAATCAGATCTTTTGTGAAACAGTGATAATGTGCAATACAGTCCTTTTCCCAGACACCCCTTCCTTAGGATTACCTCAGCCTTACTAATCCACTTCCCTTTAGGGCTGCCTTTTCATAGGAACTTTGCCCCCCAGCATGTCTCTCTGAAGCTGGGCAAAGGCAAACAGGTACAGATCTGAGGTGGCTATTTTGTAGCTAAGTGCCATTCCCTCCCTCTGTTTTTATCTTGCTGGCACATTTCTCTTTAGCTTTTCCTTTCCTGTTTGTGAGGAGATGGTGGACTTCCATACCTCCCATTTGTCTGAAAACCCACCACACAGTACACTTCCAATGTGCAGAATTGAGCCTGAAATCTCATCATGTCACATCCGCTTTTTCATTCCATCTCCTGCTCTGAAATGCTTCACAGTTAGGAGTATAGTTACTGTGTGACCCCACTTATCTGAAATGCTCCCCTCTCGTGTAGTCCTCTCCTCTTCCTCCCGAACAGAATCACTTCCTCTCTTCAAATCTCACCTTAAAGCTTCCCTAGCTTACCTCATTTATAATCTGGGGTGATCTCTTGTGTCTTTAGCCATTCACGGAGAATCAGGACTTTTGAGGTGAAATCCTGGCCCTACTGAAGTCAATTATGAGCTAAGGTAGCCAACATTGTATTTCAAACATAAGGGACTGTTTTCTTAGCACCCCTGCCTCCAATTTACTCCTGATATTATTATAAATAATAACACATAATAATAAACGGTACTCACCTAGTATCACCAGGGTATTTCTTGCTGCTCTTTGTAGTTGTTTTGTTGTATAGAGATGAAAAAAATAAGAGATATCCCTTGTAATAAAGGACTGTTGGTGACCGTAAATAGGAGCTTTGTCATCAGTTTGATCAGGGCCGGGACTTCAACCCTAGGTTCTATTCCAGCTCCTGTCCCTGGCTCATGATGTAACTTGCCCTTTGTCAAGTCACTTACTTTGCTGTGCCTCAGATTGCTGATCTATAGCATGGGGATACAAATGTTTACACCAAACTTAGAAATGTATCAAGGTGATAGTGAATAAATAGTTTATACTGTGCTTTGGAATCCTCAAATGTAAAGGTAGGCTCTAGAAATGTAATTATTATAACCAGGTTTAGGACCTAAATATCAATTTGGTTAAAAAGAAAAAAATATATATAATAAAATATGAAAAGAAGATTTTCATGTCCTGAAAATAACAATAATGCAAAAAAGATTAAGACTTTATTAGTGTGGATTTACATCCTTTTCTGTAGTGTAGTTCATCTGAACCTTGCAGCCCTGTGCTAATATATGAAACCCAACAAGCAAAATAGACTACAAAAGTAAAAAAACCCTATTCTGTTCCACTGCCTTGAATGACGGAAGTCCACAAGTAACTTAACATTGGATGTAAACAAAGCAGATCAAAATCCAAGGAGGGAAATGACAATGTTGTGGTAATATTTTTCCTGCTTCCTCTCTCTGCTCTCCTCATCGAAATGTGAAGCTGTGACAATTCAGCCCTAACAGAACTGTTATGAAAACTGTACTTTAAATTTCAAAGATGCGTAAAGTAATGGATAGGGTAATCCTTACAGGGTTACCACATCAGCCCCACTGTCCATGTGCGGATTTCCGATCCATAGAGCTCCCCGTGCATTATCCTGCAACAGAGCGATTGTAAACTTTTTGGGCAGGGACCATCTTTTAATTCTGTGTTTGCGTAATAGGGTCCGGATCCAGGCTAAGGACGTCTTGGTCCTACTGCAAATAGAAATAAAAATAAAAAGGGAGGAGAGTGCCATGAAGAACAAATGCAGGGCAAGTAATGTACCTAGCATCCCAGAATATATGGTACCTGGGTATGTATGCTGAACACAGGTCCGGCACTAAGAGCAGGAGGTGTTAGACAATAAAATGGATCTATAATCCTCCCTCCTAAAAATGTTCTGTACATTATCTCAGATCTATTTGCTCATGACAAATAATTTAAATTGAATTTTTGATATGACTTGAGATGTTATATAAAATACTTACATCTTAAAACAAATCTTCTTTGTAATCAGATTGTAGGAGGATTACTTTAGCTAGTACTTTAGCTATTTAGGAAATGAGCGGAATATTTGGTTTTTCTTTTTCTTTTTCTTTTTTTTAAACCATGTGAATTATTTATTCAAAGTGCAACTTCCTAATAAACAACTATGCCTGAAAACTGATGCCACTTATATAACAGGCACATTCATGGATACTATTTTTATTTTTATTTGCAAATTATACAGTCTAAATTATGCATTCACACAAATACAACACACGAAAAGACAGATTGCATGACAGACAACTTAACTTTGCAAATAACACTATAAGCAAAATCACCTTTTTGGTGTGTATTTCCTGATTTTGTGTGATATTCTGTATATTTTTAAATTATATATTGTTGTGCACATTACCGTACAGAGAAAAATATATACAGCAGGAACGCAGATGGAAACTGCAGGAAGACGTGAAAGTGACTTCTTGGGGTGCACTTTATTCACACGCAGGGAGGTTTTTTTTTTCTTCAAGCTGGAATTCCCACTGGGAATTTTACCATTGATTTACCAGATCTCACTGGGAAAGTTAACAGATCTCCAAACGAACATGTTTATGCCAGAATTTTTTAAAAGTCAGAGTGATTAACCAGTAGCACTAACCACAAAATGAACTGGTGGATTCTTCATCCCTTGAAATCAAGATTTTGATGCCTTTCGGAGAGGTAAGTTTTAGCCAAAAAAGGGTGTTGGGCTCAATACAGGGGCAACAGGGTGCAATGTAATGGCCTAAGATAGACAAGAGAGTGTACATAGATGATTTGGCAAGAGAGGCACAATTGGCAGCAGATAAGGGTGATAACAGAACAGTTTATAAGATCACTAAGACTGTCACAGGAAGTTTCACAAGTAAGTCCACAGTTCTGAAGGATAAAAACGGGAAGGTGTTAACAACAGAGGAGGAACAACTCAACAGATGGGCAGAACACTTCAGAGAGACCTTGAACAGACCAGATCCAGAGGAAGAGGCAGACATTGCCGATATGGGCTTCCAGATTGAGATGTATAGAGGGCGTATTATGAAGAAAGAAATAGAAGAAGCTATTAGACAAACCAAAAATAACAAAGCGCCAGGAGAGGACAGGATCACTGCTGACATGCTTAAGGTTGATCCTGTGACAAGTGCAAGAACTCTTGTAGGACTTTTTAATGAAGTATGGGAAAAAGAGACAGTACCAAATGCATGGAAAAGGGGAATCATCGTAAAGCTTCCAAAGAAAGGAGATCTGACCGTATGTGGAAACTGGAAAGGTGTCAACCCTACTATCTGTGCTGGGAAAGATCTTCTGCAGAGTTCTGCAGCAGAGAATGAGAACGGGAATCGATGAAATCCTTCGCGAAGAACAGTCTGACTTTAGAAGGGGAAGGTCATGCACGGATCAAATCTTTGTCCCACGCACTATAGTGGAACAGTCATTGGAATGGAACTCCTCGCTTTACATCAATTACATTGATTTTGAGAAAGCTTTTGATAGTATATACCACCCATCGCTTTGGAAGATCCTAAAAGCATATGGATTCCCTCAGAAGGTCATAAACATCTTTAAAGATCTGTATGTTGAGAGCCAGTGTTGTGTACGTCATGAAGGACAGGAGAGTGAATGGTTTCAGGTCAGGACAGGAGTCAGGCAAGGATGTGTTATTTCGTCTGTAATCTTTCTTGTGGTCATTGACTGGGTGATGAGAAAAACCACAGAGGATAGGCCAAGAGGATTGGTGTGGGGATTAACCAACCGTTTGGAGGATTGTGATTTCGCAGATGATTTGGCATTGCTATCACATTCACAGAAGGATATTCAGGAGAAAACTGACAGAGTAAACCAAGCTGCCAGAAGCATCGGCTGGTGATTAACTCTGGGAAGTCCAAAATGATGAAAGTGAGAACCAAGAATAGCCAGAAGATTACAGCTAATGGAGTGGAGCTGGAGGAAGTAAAGGATTTCAAATATCTGGGTAGTTATATCTCTGCTGATAGTAACATCGAGAAAGAGGTCTCCACTAGAATCGCTTTGGCAGCGCGAGCCTTCAACAGACTTAACAACATCTGGAAGTCATCAATGCTTCAGAACAAGGCCAAGCTGAAGGTTTACAAATCAAATGTGTGTTCTGTCCTGTTGTATGCTGCAGAGACGTGGAGAACCAACAAGAAAGTGGAGAGCAGAGTGAGAGGATTTGAAGGCAGATGCCTCTGACGCATCCTTAGAGTGTGCTGGGAAGAACACATCAGCAACAGGGAAATCAGCAGATGCACAGGCATCATCAACATTGTGGATGAGTTAAAGAGGCAACGATGGGGGTGGCTGGGTCATGTTCTTTGAATGAAAAACACCAGACACCCTAACATAGCCCTAAGATGGAGTCCACCCGGAAAACGTAAGCGAGGCAGACCAATGGGTACCTGGAGAAGAACTGTGGAAGAGGAACTGAAGATGATGAACAAAACGTGGAACGAAATCAACTGGGTTGCCCAAGATCGAGAGTCATGGAGGAGATTTGTTGGTGCCTTATACTCCAGTGGGAGTGAAGAGGATTGATGATGATGATGAAGATAAACAGGATATCAGAACAGGTGATATAATGTTCCTTAAAAATCTATGACTCTCCCAGGAAAATGAAAGGACGCAGTGAGAAAGAAGACAGGAGATGAGGGGAAATGGAAGTCTGGAATCTGTTATTTAGCTGCAAGAACACATTCACATCCTTCCCGATTATACAATATGCTGTTTTTAAAAAAAAGAAGATTCACCAAACTACATACGTGATTAAAACAATAGTATATCTGGTCATGTATCTATTCAAAGTAAACCTTGCTAATTATACTGAGAATCTTTTGTCATTGTACAGCATTTTTCATCTGAGGATCTCAAAGATCTTAGTCCCTGTCAGGTCGGTAAATGAGATGTAGTTGCTTTGGAGAATAAGCTGTAATTGCAATGGGGAATACTTGCACATGTGGGTAATATCTTACCTACTGGTGAAAAGATAAGAAAAAAGGCTTAAGCTGCGTTCATTGTTGTCATCTCTGGAGCAGGAAACAGCAACTGTTCAACAGCACACGGCAACGTTGCAAAATTGTGTACATAGGAAGTGAACAACAGTACCGCATCCAATAGCAACTACAAGGGGAAATTAGATAAAGCAGATTATATTTTCACTAGGGTAAAAGTCCGTGGACACGGGCCAACAGTAACGCCCCCCCCCCTCCAAACCCCCCCCCAAGGCCCCCCGCTCGTTCAGCCTCCCCTCCCCCCTACGGCCCCCCCGCTCGTTCAGCCTCCCCTCCCCCCCACGGCCCCCCCGCTCATTCAGCCTCCCCTCCCCCCCACACCCTCCCCACTCGTTCAGCCCCCCTCCCACCCACTTCAAGGCCCCCGCTCGCTCAGCTCTCTCCCCCTCCCCCACTCCAATGGTCCCAGCTAGGCTGGGCGCAGCTGGCCGTGCCGTGCCCGGGAGCCTCCGGCCCAGCGCCCCCTTCCCGTGCCCCGCCCAGCCATAACCCCCTGCCTGCGCCTATTGCGCCCAGCCACCCTCCTGCCCTAGGCCCCTGATCCAGACCCTGCTTCCCTCTCAGCGGCGTACACGCGGCGGCCATGTTGTGCTGCCGAACTACACCTCCCAGCATGCTACACCTCCCAGCATGCCGTTAGTCCGGGCCGTCTCTACTGAGCATGACAGCTTCACACAAACTTCTCTAGCCGATTATTAAATAGGATAAGTTGGGCACCTGGAGTTCTCTCTCTTACTCCTAAAAGTGCCATAAAATATGTAATGACCACAAGGCAGGAATTTGGTGTCTCATCTCATACAAAAGATGGCACCTGCAGGAGTACAATGTCCCATATACCTTATAGAGGCATTGGCTCAGAGCTTTCTCTCAGAGAAGAGTGCCACCTACTTCATCAGCATCATGGCTGTCTACAGCACATTGGTGTTCCTTCGAGCTCTACTGCTCGGCCCTGCTAAGCATGAGGACTGAGAAGACCACACAAGCACTCAGATATGAGGCAAGACACACAGTATACATGTCTAGATGCATTACATAGCATAAGGCAATATGGGTACAGATGTTTTAAACCCTGGAGACCCCAGCAGACAGGATACTGAGCTAGATGGACCTTTGGTCTGACCCAGTACGGCCATTCTTATTTTTGTTCTAATTTTATTTCAGATCACAACTACATTGGAGAACCAATCAGAAATCCCAACTAAAATGATCCCCTATGACCTGTAATTTAGAATGAAACCTGCATAAAAGTTCTGAAGAACTAGGTGGTTTGTGGCCTGAAAAGGAAATGCCAAAATGGTACCCCAAAGGCAGCTTCTTGCAAGGTTTCCAGCCTGATGTTGCAGATGTAAGTCAACGGCTTGTTTGGCTAAGTATCCAAACCTGTGAATTCTTTTCCAAACCCAGCCTGAACTCCAACCCTTCCCTGCTCACTCATCTGGGGGTGTCATTTGTCTCAACACACTCACGCAGTCTGCAATAATCCACCATGAGTGGCAGTTAAGAGAGGTGCAGGATAAGCTCGGGACTAGAACAGCAGGTCAGGATTCAGGTACATTAGTGAAGCTCAGTCAGGAAGTGTGCAGAGTGGCTATTTTCTCTGCATGGTGCACTTACCAATTGCTTTAATCTCTCACTTTCATGAGCACTAAATTCATTCCAACTTTACATTTCAAAAATAGAGAAATAAAACTTGTAAATCATTTTGCTGTAAGTAACTCTATTGAGAAAGATGACTAATTCTCAATTCTCCCTGCCAATCCACAGTGATGGGGCCAAAACTGTTTTCAAAGAAAAAAAAATGGACATCCTAAAACACAAAATCAAGCCCCACCATACACACAGTCAGCCAGAAAGCTGGTGGACTATGGGATTGTTTTCATGGACAGAATTCTGCTGCAGACCGTTCACACCTGTTTGTACTAGACTCAAGACAATACAGGGATTCCAAACTCCTTATATTCATGGGGTTTTGAAGACTCGGATCCAAAACCAAACGAACTAAAAACCAAATATTGAGTCATGTTCAAAGACTCAGCCCTTGACTTCAAAGTGCCCCAGGGTCTGGGCCCAGGACCCCTGAAAGATCAACTAAAGTTGTGGGATGAGGTTTGTGGTTGACAACTCTTCTCCTTGGGCATAATGGAGCTTTCTACTCTATGGGCAAAGCTCACCTGTGCAGGGACAGAGCTATCTTGGGGTCCAGTCCCAGACTGGGGAGTGCACTCCGCCAGGAAGTAAGGACCATCACAAGTCACACCACTTTATGTTCCAAGTGCAATGAGCACACCTTTGACTTGCCTTCACTGACAAACACAGAGCACTGTAAACATATCATTTATTTTTAAAAACCCACCAAAAGAAAAAACACTCTGCTGCACACATTATTTCCCCCATAAGAGTGTCTGAGAAAAAGAACCACTCCAGATGTTAGTCATAGCACTTATAACGCTACTGGGAAGGGCTGAGATACTATGGAGGTCAGTATAGGAACCTGTATAACTATTATTTATGTATATAAAAGTAGCACCTACAGGCTGCAAACAAAATCAGATCACTGTATAAACACTGTTAGAGTCAGTGCCTATCCAGAAAAGCTTCCAATCTGAAGGCAAGACAACTGGGAAGGAAAAACAGGTGTGTAAAGTGTTTTGTTTAAGGTCACACAGCAAGCCGGTGCCTGAATCAGTAACAGAACCCCACTCTTTTGAGTCACACGTCAGTGCCCGATCTACTGGTCCATGCTGCATTGACTGGTCCATGGAACTGACTCTCTATATCTGCTCATAATATCTAATCCAAACCTTGCTCTGATTTGCCCTTAAACACAAACCCTGAGCCATAGCCTACACTTAAGAAACCCAGATATACAAGCTGAAGTTTTACACCATCTCCAATTTATTTAGGACACTTAAATGTAGATTGATTACGATCTAGTTTTATCTAATATCTAATAGCTTTATCGATACCGATGGCCTGTTCAATTATGTATTTTCAATACAGCCTCATATACTCAAGATAACCAGATGTGGTTATATTTAGATTTGTTTTCTTTTATAGTCTTTCTCAATAACATGAATTTCTCAGAACTACTTCCCAGTATCCAAGGAATTGCACTGAAACGCAAGCACCATGCTTTCATCTTAAACATTAAAACAATCATCTTCTTGATACTTTATTAACAGGCTGATATTGATGCACCAGGGACTTTCCTCTATTAAACTAGATCTGAATATATTTTAAATGAATATTTTAACACACCCAGGCTCCATCACAGGTTAGTTATTCAATAATATATGCAGGGTCGTTCAGTACTGCATCTAATGTGATGGCTTGTAATGTTCAGGGCCGGCGACAGAAATTTTTGGGCCTCCTACTCTGAGCGTTTGGGGGCCCCCTACTCTGAGCATTTGTGGGCATTATATTAAAGACTTATAGAAAGAGACCTTCTAAAAACATTAAAATATATTACTGGCACACGAAACCTTAAGTTAGAGTGAATAGATGACGACTCGGCACACCACTTCTGAAAGGTTGCTGACACCTGACATAAGCTTTCATGGGCTATAGCCTACTTCATCCCTATATTTCTGTGGTTCTATGAAAATACTGAGGCAGCCTCTATGCACAAGGTTTTTATCTAAACATTAAAGTTGGATGAAAAGTGGGAAAAAAGAAGTATTTTTATCCCCATAATACAGATGGCACAGGGAGATTAAATGACTTGGTCAAGGCCATCCATGCAGTCTGTGGCAGAGCTAGGCACAGACCCAAGGCTGCTCAAGTCCCCATGAATGCCTTAACCACAATACTAGACTGCTCCTCAGATTTACCGAGGAACCTATTTTGCTGAAAATGGTATCATAATAATCAGCCGTATTGCTATGTCAATTTGGGGATAGTCCAGAAGCCGTGGCATCAAAAGGTAGATGCAAACATATTTTATTTATGTCTGTTTTTATAAACGAAGATGTTTAATTTTAGCAATTCAATAGTGTCAAGGTCAATATGATGACTATACTAACCATGGGTTCAATGAATACATCACATTTACATATTAGCACTTTGCCTAGTAAGGAACAGGCTTATGCAATATCTTTGAGGAACAATAGAGAGATCATTTTGAGGTCAGGGAATGAGTTTGATATACTGTCCATTTCCCCATGAGAAAGGAAATGTCTAGCCCAGGGTAACACTGAAGTTTACGTCATATGCTCCAGATTAATGTAACACAAACTGCACATGTGGCAGAGTGGATTAGCATAAAGCAGAGCAGATGAAACAAATGCATATGTAAACCCATGTTTTTTGGGAGATGAGATTGCAACTGCTAGATTATTCGTGGTTAGTGTTGTTTTTGCATTGTAAGGTTTCAAAACGGCATTCAGACAATGACCGGGGACCAAAAAGGAGAGATGGAAGGGCACTAAAATAGTAGATGGACCCGCCTGCTTTGTATATCACCAACATATCCACCAGTAATGGAGGATGCTGAGATTTTCAAAAGCTGCTTTCATCTAAAGCAGGGGTCTCAAACTCAAATGACCACGAGGGCCACATGAGGACTAGTGCATTAACCTGAGGGCCGCATCACTGATACTGATCCTGGCCCCGCCCCTACTCCACCCCTTCCATGAGGCTCTGCGCCTGCCTCGCCTCTTCCCATGCCTTCCCTGCCCCATTCCAACCCCTTCCCCGAAGTCCCCACCCCAACGCTGCCCCCTCCCTGCCCCCAGGGGGTGCAGAAAGGATGCAGGATGCAGCAGGGGCTCAGGGCAGGGAGTTGAGGTGCAGGTGTGCAGGGTGTGGAAGGAGGCTCAGGGCAGAGATTTGGTGTGTGGGGTGTAAGAGGTGAGGGATGCGGCAGGGGGATGGGTGCAGCAGGTGGGTCAGGGCAGGGGGTTCAGGGCAGGGAGTTGGGGTGCAGGAGGGGTTCTGGGTACGAGCTCCAGCCTGGTGCCACTTACCTAGAGTGGCTCCGGCCCCATACAGCTCCACTCCAGGAAGCTGCTGCAACCAGTCTCTGCAGCCTGGGCGAGAGAGGGAGTCACCGGGAGGGTTCCCCTGCATGTGCTGCTCTTGCTTCCTCCAGACAACTCCCACAAAGCTCCCATTGGCCGCAGTTCCCTGTTCCCAGCCAATGGGAGCTGTGGGGGTGCAATGCTTGGAGGGAGGCAAATAGGAGCCCTCTGTCTCCTCCCCCTTCCTTCCCCTCGGAAGGGACAGTGCTGGCAGCCGCTTCAGAAAGCGGCGCTGCATTTGCAATGCACGAGGTGGGGGGGGAGAGCTGGGGGGAGGGGAGGACGGGACTTTGCGGGCCACAGGGAAGGGCTTGGCGGGTTCCCGCGGGCCGCATGTTTGAGACCCCTGATCTAAAGAACCAAAACCAGGCATCAGCTCAAGTACGGGATACACAACCTACAGAGCTCCCCATTATCCAGGGCCCAGTGGGGGGTTGTTAGGCTAGTGCATTAAATAGTGCATATGTTGAGGCATGGCCGGTGACTGAAGCGGTACAGCTCCCTTGGTCAACCCTCAAACATGAAAGGAGGAGTGTGGGTTATAGAAGCAGCAATAATATTGATTGAAGTGCTGTGGTCACACAAGAAGTCCGAGGCATTGTTGCTTTGTGGGGAGGATTTAGTTCCCTTCCATTTTGGTACCCAGATGTTGTTGACACACATGTGCATGCACAGGCATACCCCATTTTGTTTTGATGTGAGGTCCATCCTTGTGCCTATGCAATTCATTTTTCTGATGAGGTTTTTAGCCCGCTGGAGACAAGGCCAACTGGCAAGATATATCCAGCAGTTCAGTTGAGTGCTGGATGAGGGTCTTCTTCTGGTTTAGAGGAGGAACCAGAAGCAAGGGCGGAAGTTTTGCCTCCGAGAGGGAATGAAGATTTGCTTAGATCATAAACCCTATAGGTTGGTGGCCATCTTTATAGCATGTTTCTGCACAGCACCTAGCACACTGGGGCCTTCGGCCCTGATGGGAACTTCTGGGTACTACTGTAATACTAATAATTATTATTAATCATAATGATAATAATCAGAGAGTTTGCTGTGTTAGTCATCCAACGAAGTGGGTATTAGCCCACGAAAGCTTATGCTTGAATACTTTAGTTAGTCTTTAAGGTGCCACAGGACCCTTTGTAACATAATGGTAATGTGAATGTTAAAAACAAAGCAACTCCCCCCCCCCCCCGAGTAAAATGATCAAGGATTAAAGGACAATGACTCAAGGATGAGAATAAAAGACAGTACAACAGAAATTAAAATGGATTGCATAGGTAAGACCTGTCAAGCCACTTTTCTCCATCCTCCCCACCCCTGCTTTTGGTTGTTTATTTGGGGGCAGATTTTTTCAAGCCCTTATATATGTGCTCATGATGGGGGGAGTAGAGAGTGGAATGAATCCCTCCCTCTAGGTGTAGCTCCCAGGCAAGGCCCTGTCATAGTTGCACTCAGTGAAATGAAGTTACAGCTCACCTGTGCTATGTGGCAGATGAAGACTATGTCAGGCCTGCCCACTTTATCCAAGCAGATATTCTGTCTGCTGGGCTAAGCGGGGAAGGGTCATGTTTGCTGTCAGGTTAACCTCTGTGGGGGACGGGGAAGGGACCCTTGCTGCCACCCCGAGGGGAATAGGGTCCTGCTGCCATTCCTAGGAGAGAGACATTAGGACCCATTTTGCTGCCCCTGCCTCTGTGGAACGGGAATAGGGACTCTTCCACTATCACTCCAAGTAAGGGAAGGAGACATGAGGGAGAGGGGAAGATTCTTTTAATCCTGATTCTCTTCGCCCCTCTCTGTGCACTTTGCTACTTGAGGGACAGCCTCTTCCAAAGTATCCAGGGACGGCAACCGAAATTTTGGGGCCCCGTACTCTGATCGTTTGTGGCCCCCCCCCGGCCAGTCTCCCGCCGCCTGCGCCCTGCTCCGCCCGGGCCTACATGGGTCGCCCGCTGGGTCCCGCTGCTCCGGACGTGACTCGCTGGGAGGGGAAGATGGAGCGACGCGCCCCCTTAAGTCCAGGGCCGGTACAGCTGTACCCGTAGTCCCCCCTTGTTGCCAGACCTGCCTAATAGTAACTATGTACCTATATAGTACACCTCTGAACATAGCTAGACAGGTATTATTGGTAGGTAATTAAAATAATGAATAATTAGTTAAATTATTTATTGTTAATGATGAACATAAATATTTTTTAAAAACACTATATGGGTCTTCTCACTTTTACAGAGGCAAAGAGGTGATCTTCCTTTACCCCCGCCCAGCCTCCCCCCATCTAACCGCCTTCCCTCCCCCACCCCTGCCTGGCCCATCCCACCAAACCTAACCTCCTCCCCCCTCCCACTCCCAACCCAGCCTCCTGCCCCCATGCCTGACCCACCCAGCTCAGCCTCCCCCCACCAAACCTCCTTCCCCCCCGCACCCACACCTCGCCCACCCCATCCAGCCTAGTCTCCTCTCCTGCCCCCCTCACCGCCCGCCCAGCCTGGCCTCCCCGCCGGCGTGGAGCTGCCCACCCACGAGTTTCTCCGGCTCCCACAGACACAGCGCCCCCTCTCCCCTGGGCCGGGCACTCGGGGACACCAAGGACGAACTCCGCAGCGGTGGGGCAACTCTGAGATGGGAGGCCGTCCCGGCCGGGATGCAGGTGGGGGGGGGGCGCTCTGCCCGGGCCGGGCATCACCCAGGATGCAGTGGGGAGGTGCCCAGAGCATCCTGGTGCCCGCCCGGCGTTTGCCGCGCCCCCTGCCCCACGTGCTCCCCGGCAGCTGGCACGCAGGTGTCTCGCCCGCGCCAGCGGTGGCCGCAGCGTCGCTCCTGGCTCCGGTGGGTTCGGCGCTCCGCGGCTGCCCCGCCTCCGCCTCCCCCCGCTGCGCTGCCATTGGCTCCCAGCCCCGGGTCTCCCCAGCCCCGCTCGCTGGCCCCCGCCCCTGTGGAGCGCGCTCGCTCTCCGATCAGGCCTGGGAAGGTCCGGGGGGGGGCTCCCCGCAGAGCCGGGGGTGCGGCGCTAACACAGCCCGGCGCCGTCCCACTTCGCTCCCTACCTCGCTGCGGCCCCACCGGCCCTGTTCTGCCCTCGCGGCACGCAAGGGGCACAGTGCCCCCCGCCCCACGGCAGCGTGGCCGGCTCGCTCCCTGCCCCACGCAGGACAATGTACCCGCCCCAGACCCCCAGCCCACGCCCGCTCGAACCTGGCGCCTGCTGGTGAAAGGCGCCTGCTCTGCTCGCTGCTGCTGCTTCTGCTATAGCCGCTGGGCGGGGAGGAGGGAGCCCGGCAGCCCCCTCCCCAGGCAGAGGCAGGACACGCCTCGCTCAAGTAACGCCCCCCTCCCCCCGCGCGCGCTCTCCCCCTCTGGGGGCACAGAGCCGCTGTGCGCTGGGGCTCCGTGTGGCCCGGCCGGAAGAAGCAAAGGGGGGCGGGGGGAGGCTGCTGGGGGCCGGGGTGGGTTGACGAGCGCTGCAGCAGCTGCCCGGAGCCGCGCCTTGCTGTGCCCCCCGCCTACCCTCTCCCACGGCCCGTGGGCAGGCACCTGCCGTGCAACCCGCCCCCGCCTCCCTCGGGCGCAGCTGTGTACTGGCCGCCCCGGACTTAAGGGCCCCCCCTTAAGTCCGGGCCCGGTACAGCTGTACCCGTAGTACCCCTCTGTCGCCGGCCCTGAAAGTATCCCAGGGAATGGCTAAACTAGTCTCCATCCTTTGCATACATCAGTGGTCCAGATCCTCAAAGTTATTTTGGCTGCTAACTTCCATTGATTTCAGCTACACTCCGAAATACCTTTGAGGCTCTGGGTCTAAATGCCCCCAAATTGACTGCTTTATACCACACTCCAGAGCAGGACTACAACTCTGTAAAGCCCCATTCATGAACAGTGCTACATAAATCATGTTGATCACATTATTGAAAGCACAAATCTACAGTTTCACAACTTTATCTCTTCCCTCCTCCCACCCCTCCCCCAGCTTCATTTCCTTTAGAAAGATTTACCCTTCATTCGATGTTGCTCAGATATCACTCTTTTAATACACACACATTTGATTATGTGGAGGCACAGGGGCCTGCTTGCCTTTATTGATATTCTTTCTGGCATAGTTAAATGTTATTTAGATGAATGTTAATTCCAAGAAAATTATTCTCCTCAGGAGACTAAGAGTGGCAAACTTTTTTTAAAAAATTGGAAACCATGCAGTGTTTCTTGCACGTGAATAGCTGTGAGCAGGTGGTTACTGAATTTTAACTTCTGTCTTTATAAAGAGGTACAGTTATTACAGTTTGAAACATGTTTTCATTTTTTTTTAACTAATTGCACATGGATTCTCTTGGAACAATAATATGCTTCAGACACTGATTTCTTACACTTAGTATATAATATGCCTGGGACAGAGGACATGAAAATTGTCAGAATATGTTTTCAGAATCAAAGAAGTAAGCTAGGGTTCAAACATTGTCCACTAAGTTGTTATTTTAAAAATCTTTAAATGTGGACTGTAATTTTTCATGGAGTAGGAAGCAGAATGGAAAACGAGCATAATAAGGGAAAGTTGCCAAAGGACAGAGTAACGGATTTGCCATCAGTAGGCCTACTTAGGCCACCTGTGTGTGAGCTTTGGTTAGTCACTTCACCTCTATTTCTCCTCCCATCCTTTGTCTGTCTTCTCTCTGTGCAGAGTCCGGTGTTCAGGGCAGTGATGGGCTCTTTTCAGGACTTGATGCTGTCTCCACACAACGGGGTGCTGATCTTGGGTGGGGCTTTTAGGGAAGAGGAGAGAAAATAAGCATTGAAATCTCAAGTCCTCACCTTTATTGTGAAACTGCTGAGATTTTCAAACAGCAGAGACTGACCTTAAAATCTATTCCAGGTACTTTGGTCAGACATGCTGGTGCTGAACAATACGGATGGAGAAAACTTTTTTCAGAGAGTCTCCAGATTTGCCATGTTGTTTTCAACAGTTGTCACGGAAGGCATCATGAACAGAGGCCAGTAAATGAGCTCGTCTGAGGAGAGGTGTCTGCTGTTGATTGCTGTCTGCTGGGCCTGATTTCAAGGGTTTGCAGACCCAAAAATGCCATCTGAAGCCAAAAAGAGCTGTGAATGCTCATTACCTCTGATAATCAATCCCACTGATGGGGGAAAACCTACTCCTATTTATTTAAATGGGAATCTTTTCTTAGGTTTAAGATTAGCAGCCGTGTTAGTCTGTATCTGTAAATAAGACGAGGAACTCTTTGTAGCACCTTAGAGACTAACCAGTTTATTTCAGCATAAGCTTTCGTGGGCTATAGTATAATCTTTTCTTAGTTTTCAAGGGGAGCTAAATGGAGCCATAGTTCTATATCAAGTGTTCTTAGTCATGCAGGACTTAACTGGTATCTGAAGTCTCAGGATTAATAGCAGGAGCCTCTCCTTCATAGGAAACAAATGATTAGTTCATCAAAAGGCAGAAGACATTAAAGTATTCTACGTTACACTAACAGACAAGTCTTTCGGGTATAACCCTAGTGAAGAATGTGGTTGCTTAAATGACGTATTAGTCCTCTGTATCAATGGACAAGCTTAAATTTGTTGATCTCCCAGGCTTTCTTGGTTGCTATGGTAATTAATGGATAAAGTTACAGTGGTTTAGGGCAAAATGCTCCAGAAAAAAAAGATGTATTGACTCAAATTGGATAAATGCAATTGATGTACAAACAGTGTGGCTTTAAAGGCTTTTCACTGTAGAAGTGACAGGTGAAACCTAAGAATAGGTAACTCAACAACTTCTGTTAACAAGATGTCTCAGGGCTTGGTTACACTGGCGCTTTATAGCGCTATAAAGCCTCCAGGAGCGCTATAACTCTCAAAACGAACACATTGGCAAGGCACATTTTGTGCTAAAAGTACGGGCTTATTGCGCTATTTATAAACCACCTTTTCGAAAGGAATAAAAGCTTTTGCGTATTCCCTGTAGCGTGTTATGGCAAGTGTAATCAGTCATACGCTATGAGGGATCTCTGGCACGCCTCTGAGCCATTTAAGGCAATTAACAAGCCATTTAAGTCATTTGATGTCTTTGTGTAGTTTTGCAAAGGGAAGGAGGAATGCGGAAGTTCCTTTACAGAACTCCGCTCTTAACTCAAGTAATTAAGCAGTGAAAATGCTCACCAATGGGGCTGTGTGAGTGAAATTCAGAGCCTGCTACTTTTCTGTAGAGAGAAATCACTGACAGCATGAACTTGTCTCCCTCCGTACACGTTCCCCCTTCCCCTCACCCCCCTCCTTTGCAAAGCACGTTGCACCCAGCTGAATGCTGGGATCGCTGCCCATAATGCACACTCCCAGTTGCAGCAAATGTTGCCATGGCGTCCCATCTTATAGCGCTATGGTTATAGTGCGTCCCATATAGAGCAATAGGTAAACGCGCTATAATCCTTGTAGTGTAACCTAACGCTCAGAGATCAGTGACGGTCTGGAAATGAAGGGGGAGGAGGTGGATTTTCTACTCAAGTAATGTTGACTGAATGGAAGAAAATAATACATTTATATTTCTAGACTGGAGGTGAGAAGATCTTGCCTTTGTTGGAACAATTAAAAGACAAACCTCTCTCTGCATGAATTATGCCCTTACCAAAAGGGATTCTTGCATTTGCTGCTTATCAGACGTTAAGGGGGGCGGGGGGTAATTATTGAGCAAGAAACCCCTCTGCTGTAAACTCTGCCTGACCTTACACAAGACAATCTTTGGAAAGATTGTCTTGCATTGTTCCTTATCGGCAGTTAAGTTTGCTTCAGGAACCGCAAAACCGGTTCGGGTTGGAGGCCCCCTGGTCATGCAGAGAGTGGTCACCTACATAGAAATGCAGAACTTATCATTGTCTCTTGAAGGATGTAAATACTGCTGTGTGAAGCTAATAAAGTCGCTGTAGGCTTCCAAAGCTATCAGCCTGAGGAAGGTGCGCACCCTTTGATCAAAGCTGCCTGGTGTTTGTGTGTTTCTTGGTCTCTGACAGTTTTTGAGCAATAGTCTGACTCCACATGATCCGGATGTGGAAAAGGTGAGTAAGACCAGCTAATTTTACCTAACACCTTTTTCTCAAAGACATTGGAAAATAAATTCTACAGGAGGACTCATGGTGTCTAGCATAAATGTACTTTTCTGTACTAAAATCCAAAATCAGAAAAACACTTGAGCACATGAGTAATCTCCTTATCTTTGATTAAGTTACATTTAAAGATGTACACACTTAAATTCTCTGCTGAATCAGGCCCTAATATAATAAATTAGATGAAATAACAAGGCTGCCATTTTCAAACATTGGTGCTCCACATTTGCCCTGTCCAGATGCACTGTCCTGCTGGGTGATCTTGGGCATGTTACTTAATCTCTCTGTACCTCAGTTTCCTCATCTGTAAAATGGAGATAATGACCTCTTTGTAAAGCACTTTGAGATTTCCTGGTGAAAAGGATTACATATGACCTAGGTATTAGTTATTTTATTATTCATAATTATTATTTTATTTTAATTAGTCACTTAAATATTTATTTACATGTCTAATATTGGAGCATTTCATTTGAAAGTTATTGACCTATACCTTTAAATATACATGGTTGGAGAGGGTAACGCAAGCTCTACTCCCCATCCTGAAAGCCCAAAGTGAAGTATCTCTAACCACAGTATCAAAGGGAGTAATAAAGGACAATCTGGGTTTGAAAATATCAGGATTGATGTAAGCTTCTGAGCAGAGCTGTACAAAAGCTTCATACATAGAGAGAAATGATTATTATGATTATTCATATTTCACACTTCTACAGCACTATTCACTTGAAATGATGCTACAGTGCTTCAGAACTATATATAGAGATTACAGATGATGCCACCACTAAAACACTCATTTCTGCCTAGAGAATGGCAGCCAACTGGCGCAGAGTGTTTTGTGAAATATTGGACAGAAGGGGAAAAGAATGAAACCAAGGACTCCAGGCAAATTCCTACTCACAGAAAAAGTATCCTTAATTCTTTGATGTCCACACAGAACAGGCAAGATCTTGAACTTGTAAATGTGGGTTAACTAAAAAGGTTGTTTTAAGATACAATCTGCACAACTGCTGAAGTTGCACCCAGATGAGAAGAGCTGTTTCGGCCTGTGCATTTACACTGCATTCCTCCTGTTCAACACTATTGAAAATTGTGATCTGTTCGATGTGATGTGCAGGGCAAAAACTCTTTGTGATGTGGCACCTTGCCAGAAAGAATATCCTGGCATTATTTAGATGTTGGCCCCCGATTCTCATTTATACTCAGGCCACTTTATATCATTCTGGCAATGGAAAGGGCTCTTAACGTGGAAGCGTGACGATCAGAGTTCAGGTGACCCAAAGGGAGAACAGAAGGTTTATAGCTCAAAACTAAGCAATTAAATCAACCAATTACGTACAATGTTTTTGTATAATAAAAATATCCCGACTGAGGTGTCAGAGATTCCCTTCCCCACTCTAAACTCTAGGGTAAAGATGTGGGGACCCCGCATGAAAGAAAAATCACCCCCAAGCTTATTTTACCAGCTTAGGTTAAATATTTTCCCCCAAAACCCAAACTTCTCCAGTTGGGGCTTGGAAGTCGCTGTCACCACTAACGTGAGTCCCCCAAAAGTATGGGGTGGGGAACACTAGAACCACGATAGTAACACCCTCTCCCCCTCTTTACCTGGGACAGATTCGAGAACACCAACCCTCACTAGCTGTGAGACTAGCCTGATCCAAAACAGGGATCACTCCAATGGAATTAACAGACAATTCTTATAACAAAAAAAAAGTTTAATAGAGAAAAGAGAAAAGCATAAAACATACACAGAATGTATAGGTATAAAGTTTCCTAGCCTGACCGAGCCCCCTCCCTGGAATTTCTCTCCCTGCTGGCTCAACAGTTTAAGGACACCATAGATTGATTACAAATTGATACAATTCAAAATACACTTACTGCCAGGCTGTCTTAGCAACTTATTGAAATGATGAGTAGAAATAGATCAGACTCCCTGCAGCCGAGAGAAAAGACAGACAGACATAGGCAGAGCCCGGGAACCAAAGTGAAAGTTAAGCTTTGTCTGCTGGGTATGAGTAGCTCCAATACGTCATTCCCTCTTCTGCTTCAGGTTTAACCCTTCACAGGTAAAACAGTAATTCTAAGGCACTTCATACTTATGACATGAGGTCTTTTACGAAAGCTAGTAATGTTCCCTACTCAGTAATCCTTATGAGAAAGGGACAGACTGTGGTTATGAATTTGTTTATACAGAAAACTATGTGCGCTCGTGAAAGCCAGAATGAGTTCTTAAGTTTGAGGGCTGGCTATCCATGTCAGGGATCTGACCCATAGCTTCACGGTATAATGGTCCCCAAAATTATAGGGCAAGTGGGACAGAATTCCTTACTGGGCTGGATGGCTCCCAAAACACCACAGAAAGTAAATTACATTTACTGTTCATGGGGTGAAATTCTACCCCTGCCAAAACCAATGGCAAATCCCCCATTGACTTTAATGGAGCTGGGATTTTAGCCATAATCATGTTTATTGCTGCCACTTTCTCCTTTTCCAAGAGGTGCAATAAGAAGGAGAGTCTTCTGCTTAAAGTACCTGCATCATTATCAGTGGAACTGCAGTCGGAGGGTCTATGTTCCCTGGAGGGACTGTTATTATGGGAACACCTGGAAAACAGGGAATGCAGGGAGTTAGGCTGAAAGCAACTGAACTTAAAGTCTAACTAGGATAAACATAACAAAAGTTGGGTGAAAAGAAGCTTTTCTCCCCCCATTGCACAAATAGGGCCCAGAGAGCTAAGGGCATGTTTACATTGGGGTGAAGGCTGTCCATTTTGACATACCTTGGAATGAAGCAGTCTTTTCTGGAATAATGAATTTCTTACACCTAAATCAGCCTTTTAATACGACTGATAAAAACTCTTAATGGCAGGGGCTGTCGAACTATGTGTTTGTTCAGCATCTAGCACAGTTAGGCCCCGCTCTTAGTCAAGGTGTCCGGGTGCTACTGAAGGCACATTTCCATGAAAAAAAAACCCTACTCTTGTCACTGACTCAATAGACATTCCTGTGCGGGCTCCAAAACCTGGTGGGATGGGAGGATCTCCGAGCCCAAGCTCCAGCCCGAGCAGGAATGCCTACACTGCTATTTTTAGCCCCATAGCATGAGCCCTGAGAGCCTGAGTCAGTTAACCCAGGCTTGCTCCGTGATTTTTGTTTGTTTGTTTTTGCAGTGTAGACATGTCCTGAAATACAGTATAGTATTAAATACTGTATATTATAATATATAATAAATTATAGACAATATATAGTAATACATGATATAGAATACATGTACATATATTATATATGTATAGTATCTCTCTCTCTTTGCCCATCACCCCCCAGCCGGGGTATGGGCCACCAACTGGTGTTGGTGTTTCAGTAGCAATTGGTTCCCTTATGGGGTGGAGTTGCTAGCCCCACACCCATGTTAAGCCTACAGCACCTGGTATTCCCAGGAGGTCTCCCATCCAAGTACTAGCCAGGCCCAACCCTGCTTAGCTTCCAAGATCAGACAGGATCGGGCATGTTCAGGGTGGTTTAGCCGTATATATATGTATAGTATACATATACATATTAGATAATAGATGTATACTATATATATAGTAATGCATATAATTTACATTACAGTATATTACTGCATATAAATCTATAGTAATAAAAACCCATGAACATTTTTGCCATCAGTAATTTCACAGGGAAAATCTTTTTGAATAATAAATGACCAGAAACCAAAGCAAAACATAAAACCACCCAACCCTACTCTTGTGCTTTTAGGGTGTCAAAGCACATTATTATTAGAAGCAATTTGCACGTGTTGAGACAACAAAGTGGCAGAAAACAAATGCTAACAGCCACTCTCTCCAGATCAATATTAGGGAATTGTTGCAGCACAGTTATCCTGCAGAAAGGAAAAAAAATCACCTGTTTTGTGCTGCCAAAATAATAAATTGAAGTAGGAGATGTGACCAGTAAACAACAGACCTATTAGTATGGGGTGAAAATAACACTTTAACACATACATTCATTCAAATGATAGCATAGACTTGTAACTGCTGTGTGCTCCCTTGCAATTTATCACAGATAGGGCATGAAATGTTCCAATGGCCCTTAATAGTCTATCTGAAAGTATTGTAGTGTCTTACAAAATGCTGATGAACAATATTGCATGTAGAGATTTATTTTGCCATTCATAAAGACAAAGAAGATATCAGGGTGAAAGTGATTACAGCTGACAGGAGCTTAGATGCACAAATAAGGAAAGGCAAATCAATTTCTAACTTCAGATCCACTTCTGGATGACAGGAAGCCGCACACATAGGAAACACTGTAGCCCTGCCACAACCCAATAAGACGGCGTTGACTTAGGTTTCAAATATCTAATAGTTACAGTGTGGTGGTGATGTGAGGAGAGAAGAGGAATGTTAGATGTGTTATTGGACCAGTTGTTGGAGACCAGTGCTGCTTTGGACTAAATTTGTCTCCAGGCAAATGTTAGGAATATTCAGAATTCACAATATAATCGATGTTTAAAAGTATATACAGGCATTGTGACCTAGATTTTCAAATAACGAGGCCCTCATTCGCATCTGCGATATCGGATTGTGCTTGTGGGTGATTGCGCATGGGGGAAGAAAAAATCTATCACACAATGCTTTGACTGGTGGGTGATACATAGTTTGTAAGGTTCTCAGGTACCCCAGTGATGGGTGCAGTGTTAAGAACTCTGACCAAATTTACAAAGGTAGTTAGGTGCCTAAATATACAAATAAGTACCTACTGGGATTTAGAAAAGTGCCTGAGTGAGTTAGACATCTAACTCTCATTAAATTTCTGTGGGACTTTGGGGTTGTGCACATGGTGGGCAATGAGCTCTACAGGAGAACGATGTCTAAAACTCACTATATTAAAGCACACTAGAAAACCTTTAGAGCACACCAGCAGAGTCTACACAACCCAATTAATGCACAACATATCAGTGTATAACAATGTACCCATTGTAATTTTGGGTACAGTGAATTTCTACTGACAAGGAATGTTTCAGCTGAAATATATAAACAAAATGATATAGAATGGATCATATCCTCAGCTGGTTTTATGGACCTGATGCACTGCCCACTGAAATCAATGGAAAGATTTCCATTAGCTTCAGTGAGCTCTGAGCCTGAAAATACACACATACTTAAATTTATTTCATGAATAGTTCCATTAATTTCACTGGGACTATTCATAGTAATAAAGTTAAATGTGTACGTAAATGTTTTGTGGGATGGGGACACAATATGTCTCTCCTGTTACAATTATAGCTATAGCAATAGATTGACAGAGCTCAGTGTATTTAACTTCACAAAGTGAGGGTTAAGGGTGACTTGATTACAATGTGTAAATACCTACATGGGGAACAAATATTTAATAATGGGTTCTTCAGTCAAGAGGGGAAAGGTCTAACATGATCCAATGGCTGGAAGTTGAAGCTAGACAAATTCAGACGGGAAACAAGGCATGAATTCTTAACAGTGAGAGTAACCAACCTTTGAAACAATTTACCAAGGGTCATGGTGGATTCTCCATCACTGACAATTTTAAAATCTTTTTCTAAAAGACACGCTTTAGGAATTTTATCATGGAAGTTCTCTGGCCTGTGTTATACAGGAGGGCAGACTAAATGATCACAGTGGTCCCTTCTGGACTTGGAATCCATGAATCTATAAGAAGCAGATCCTGGCTGGATCCCAGGCAAAACTGTTAAGGTTTTTTAAAGACTTACTGAGCATTACATTCTGAAAATAGATGGATAATTTGCAAAGCTAATAAAATATAAACCAACTTCACAAATAAAAATCCTATAGTGCCAACTTCAGTGTTAACTTTAATCAGACATATTAAAAACCTCAATGCTTGTTATGTGTAATTGCATTTAAATACCTCTGTTTGAAATGCTAATTAATTAGGAGGATTTTCATTTCTAAAAGCAGGGTGGTTGACGATAATGAACAAATTCTTGGAGACAGGAAAAAAAAGAACCAAGAAGTTGGGAATTCAGCACTTCTCAGGGGCACAATAGAAAGATAAATGCACTTTGCTTCTTTTTGTTTTTAAAGGTCTCGTTTTCAGCTTTCAATTTTTCCCTATTTAGGCCTCCATCCAGCACCGCACTTAAGCACTTGCATAACATTAAGCACAGGAGCAGTCTTACTGAAGTCAGTGGGAAAGTTTGAAGTCAGTGGTACTTACATGCTTAAAGGAAAGCACTTCAGTGCTTTGATGTACTGGAGCCAAACTGCTCAGCCATTTGTTAGTTCGCAGTGTGTTATATGACTATCATGTTTTATTCTGAGAATTAACTTGAGACGCTCTTGAGAAATAAGGTCGCTCTTCATACTAAAAGCTATTATATATGGTCATGTTGCTAATTTTTAAAAAAAGCCTGTTATTTCCTGTAGTAAATAGTCACTTGTAACACAATGGGCAGTGTCATATGTAATGTAATGCTTTCTGAAGAGTTATTTTTAAAACCATAGAAAGGGATCACTTTTGCCTCAGAATGAAGGCAGAATGAATCAGGCTGCCTGATTTTTACATGTCAGCTGATTAAGGTGTTAATCCTACCAACACTTATGCATATGTGTAGCTTTATTTACCTGAGGAACCCCCCTAGAATCAATGGAACTAATCCTGGGGGTGCAGATACGCACGTATATAAGCATAGTTAGGACTGGGGCCCTGGTCAGATGGCTAGTGTGAGTCTTCACAAGTTTTATGGTAACTCCAAAAATGTAGGCAACATTTGTAATTATCCTGTAAGTTACCCAGCCCTTGAATGGGCAGCCAGTTTTACCATCTGTAGACAACCATTCAGTTACACCAGGGCAGCGTGATATAGAGCAGGGGTATTTCTCTTCTGAGGTAGCTCCCATTGAATGACTGCTGTGGATGGCTACCTGTGCCCTCTCCCCTACTAATTATTACTAAAAGCATGAAGGGTGACCCTAAATTCATTAGAGTCACCCGCACACTTCCATCGACTTCAGTGGGTGCAGGAACGAGTCGTAAGACATTAATCGCTATAGCATCAAAGTGCCAACTGGAGCACCTCGGAGTGGGATTATCTCTTTTGCAGAGAAATGTCTGCCCCTAATTGATGGGACCATGAACCGGAAAAAAATTCTTATTGTGGCTGTTTGTTATGCTATGCTTCATCACCGAGGCTCGCAGTTTGATGAGCTTGGATGTGCTGAGAATCCCATTGTGCAACCTCTACATTCAATTCTACTACTACCATTTCTAATCACAGACCAGTACCCCATTGAGTTAGGGGCTGTACTATCAAAGGTGACTGTGAAAATGGCATCCTCACATGCACCAGATCTGCAGATTTCTGTGTGAAAGAGAGAGAGAGAGAGAGAGAGAGAGAGAGAGAGACAGCGCCTCTCGTGGCCCATCAGCTCCTAAGACCCCCTTGACTGGGTTCATTGAAAATGTTTCACTCTGCACCCACCATCAGGAAAAGCTCTACAGGACATGAGCGGCCAGTGGATCATAGTTTTGAGAACAGTGAGTCAAAGAGATCCCCATCAGAATGTCCAGTTTAGATTGTAAGCCTTTTGGGAAAGGAACGATCTCTTTATGTGTATGTACTGTGCCCAACATAGAGGGTACAGCTAAGAATAGCATCAACTTGTGACTGTTTTTTTGTTCAGTTATATCAAGTCCCCGGAGCACTGGCCAATACAGCCTGGTTGCAATACAGCCATCAGTAAAGTTGTCTTTCGAGATCTTGTCTGTGGCTGCTCCATATTCACACAGATTTTTCTAAAACACAAAGTCAAGTGACAAACATATCAAGCGGCAGCAGTTTGCTGTTGGCACACCTTCCAGGACATGTCTTTCAAATGCCACATTCTTTCGAAGCTCAGAAGATTATCCATCAATCTACCCAGGGCTGTTTTAAGACTTGTCCTCTGTGCTCCCAGAAATGTCCTATTCTTCAGATCTAGCCTGATGCACATCCCATTACCTGTTCTTGTTTAATAATTATTTTGACCTCCAATAGCAGCTTGATAGTCAGTTCTTCTGGATGTGGTCCACCTCTGTCAACGGTTGATATGATCTTGTTTTACAACTAACAGACCTGTAGGTAGGTATTGAAAAGATGATCCTCACCCAGAATAAATCCATATGGGCAATATTACATATGTCCATGCAGCTTCATTGGTTTTGCACAACAGTGATACTAAACTGCAAAGTGCTCTAAATAACCCCATTTGTATTTCATGCATACTTTTATTGCCTAGAATTACTTTCACAGAGCCCATTCAGTAAGAGATGGTAAGGAGTTCGTAAGGAGTTCATAGCAAATGCTAGATAACATATTCTGAGCAAAAATACCTTAACAGGAAGTTATTACCACTAGGATAATTGATAGATTATTGGAAACTCAAAATTGGGACTTTTATTGGAGCTATGCAACTAAAACAAATAAAACCCATTCACAAATCTAATGAAAATTCACATTTTCATTAGTTTGCTAAAGTGGAGCCTCAATTTTATTGCCAAAACCGCAAGTTGTTTTGTCTGTTAAAGTGACCAATTTCACTCAAGAATGGAATTTTGCGCTTTTTGCTGCAAAGCCAAAACCACTAGCTACTTGAAGTGTAATGTTTTGTGTCATGACAAAATCCTGAAATCCTTGTGAAAATAATCACTTTTTGCACTCAAATGCTCGAAGAATAAAAACTGAGCAGATTTGCAAAGCCCTGCTTGTTTCATATCCTTGCGAAATGAAGAAAGTAACCCTGACTGTGATAATTTCTAAATGAGTTTTATTTCCAAGGTAGTGCTGCTCCTGCAAAAGGATCTGAAACAAGGGCTGAAACAAGAAAAATAGTGTATTTGTTTTTATGCTGCAGGAGGGGAGCAGTAAATGCTCCCAAGCAGTGTAAAGCAGACATAACAATGGCAAAGGTAGTAACGTTTTCAAGGGTCCCTATGTAGAATGCACTTTATCTTGTTACACCTATTGGAAAGTTTTAGGCTGTACTCACTCCATTGCTCCTGATCCCTTATGTCTGTACTTATACTTTGTGATTAAGTCACCTCTCAACCTTCTCTTTGATACACTAAATAGATTAACTAGTTTATTTCAGCATAAGCTTTCATGGGCTATAGCTCACTTCATTGGATGCGTAGAATGGAACAGAAGTAAGATGCATTATACACACAGAAAAAAAGGAAAAAAAAGAAAAAATTGTACATTAGCATACCAATTCTAAGAGGGCTGTTAAATGTAGATGGGCCATTATCAGTAGGAGAAAAAATACCTTTTGAAATGGGGCTAAATAGGGGCTAAATAGGACGTGCGAATGGTTCTCTCATTACACTAATTGATTGCATTTCCTGAGTTAATTTACCTGACACAGAAATCCATTTCAAAAGATATTTTTTCTCCTACTGATAATGGCCCACCTACATTTAACAGTCCTCTTAGAATTGGTATGCTAATGTACAATTTTTTCTTTTTTATTTATTTATTGTTTTCTTTCTTTCTGTGTGTATAAATGCATCTTACTTCTGTTCCATTCTATGCATCCGATGAAGTGTGCTATAGCCCACGAAAGCTTATGCTGAAATAAACTAGTTAGTCTCTAAGGTGCTACAAGTATTCCTCACTTTCTTTACGGATACAGACTAACACAGTTGCTATTCTTGAACCTGTCACTAAATAGATTGAGCTCCTTTAGTCTCTGAGTGTGCGGCATATTTTACAGGTTGCACATCATTCTTGTGGTTCTTCTCTGAATCCTTTCCACTTGGTGTCCTTTCTAAGGTGTGGACCCGAGAACTGGACACAATAGTGGTCTTTCCAATGCTGTGTACAGAAGTAATATCTGCCACCTGCTCTTATTCAAATTGCCCTGTTCCATTCTCACCCCATTCCCTGGTATAAGTCCTCTCCACCTACTCAAGTGTGAATGTAGGAACCCTGGGATACTCCAGTTTGATAGACTAAGGAGACTAAAGGCCTTGAACTTCCTCACCTTCCCAGTCTGGACTTTTAAAGTATAATTTAGCAATTAACAACAAACTTTGCTTAAAGAGGCAGATAGCCTGTAGCACTTATTAACTTAATCCTCTTGGCCAATTATATGATCAAAAGAACTTTCTGAGTAAGGTCTATAACCTTTACAGAGCACTTTACTCCACTTTAACTTATTTATTTTTAGAAATAAAATAGCCTAATTATTTTATGAATACACTTAATTGCCAAAATGTCCTCGTATCAATAGGGAAGATGGGTTATAATTATGATCAGCTGTTCAGAACAGACTTACCTGGGGATTCAAAAGTAGATGTTCTATCTCTTTGGGTATTTTAATAATATGACGCAAGAATGTGATTAAAAAATCATAATAGGAAAAGTATAGTTAATCTCTCTGTTTTATAAGGCTAAGGTTACTTAGACCTGTCCCAAGGAGGCAACTAAGCTGATTCATTGTAACAGCACTTCTCCAGTGGCCCTGTCAATTTCTGCAAATTTAAGCTTCCATTGAAAGAAAACTGTTGTTTATTATTAATTATTATTATTTTTACTTTTTGTAGTAAAGTAGCAGTCAGAGATCCCTGCTGACATTGACTCCCCAGTATATTGGGCACAGTATACTCCTAAAAAGAGACCATCTCTATCCCAAAAAGTTTACAATCTAAGTAGATAAGACATAAAGAGGAAATATCATCCTAATTTTACACATGGGGAAGTGAAGCTCAGAGGAATTAAGTCACTTATGCAAAAAGTCACATCAGCAATCTGTGACAGAATCAGGAATTATACCAAGGTCTCCTGAGACCCATCCCAACCACGGTACAATTGTTCCTCTTGAATTAAGTTTCTAATAGTAAAAGATGGACATTCAGATCCTCGCCTGGGAACTTCACTATAGTTGTGATGGTTTATACCAGCAGAGGTTCTGGATCTAAGCTCTGAACAGGAACTTCTATAGTTCTGAGTGTAGCTGGACAACCCTGAACAATAGCTGTAAGGGCACAGTGCTGTCCTGTGCCTCTCTCTGCAGACATCAAAGACCTTAAGTTCAGAGGAACGGGAGAGGTTCCAAAGAAGAGAAGTGCAGGCCACATGGGGGCTTCACACAGGAGAAGAGTTGTTGGAATGGCAAAGGCAGTAAAGGAAAACGGGCAGCTAATCCACATGATACAGAAAGAGAATCATAGTCTTAATGCCGTTAGTAAAACTCATTTTCCCAACAGATATTGTTTTTCCCCCACCAGAAGATGCTGCTTTGTTGAAACCTAAATGTTCCCTGGCAACTTGCCAATTTCTGACAAAATTTTGTTAAAAATAATTAAATAAATCATCTTATCTAATTCTTATTTGAAAATGACTTTTTGTTTAGAAATTGATTTTATTTCATATTATTATAAATTATACAATTAAAAATCGAAATGGGAACAAAACATTTTAATTTTATTGAGCTGCAACATTTGGCCTGACCCCAAATTATTATTTTTTTAATTATGTTTCACAGGAAATTTCTAAGTTCTTTGTTCCAATTTGCAGTGAAATCAAATTTAGTAATCACGATGTTTCTCACAAAATAGAAATTCCAGTTCCCACACAGTTGTAACTATTAGTACAGGAAAAGCACTTTGACCTCCTCAGAATGGTAGCAAAGAATTAAAGCAGCGCGGTTGTCTGGGCTGCATTTTTGCTTCTCCAACTATGGAGGACAGCAGTCATGGAGGGTGATTTGAATTGGCCTAAATCCAATAGGAATTAATTTGGAGCTCTGTAGATTAGGAACAGGACTTTGAATTCTTTTCTGAAGTGAACAGGGAGCTAGAATCATTTACCACGCACAGGTGTGCTAGTCTTTGTGTGGGCCTTTGTTTGATGCTGAATCAAACTCAGCCTCATTGTTGCAATTGCATTTAGGACCAAGTAGTTGGAGCTGTAGTAGTCTAACTTGGAGGATCCTCATTTCTGGGTCCCTGTATGAGGGGAAGGGGAACAGCTTGCTGGCCAGTCGAAGATGCAAAGAGGAATTCCAATTAACTGCAGCAATCCGCACGTCCAGAAAAGGTGAGGCACTCAGTATCACCCAAAAACTTCACACTCCATTAACAGTCTCAGGCCAGCTAGTCATAATAGTGGTGAGACTGGAGCATGGGCATACTTCTCAAAGTTATCCTTACCCTTTGTTACAAGGCTCGTTCTTGTCTTTCCTGGATTGAGCTTGATCCCACTACATATAGATATCCACATATTCATTCCAGACATTAGGGTCTTGGTGATGGCAATGGTTGGGGAGAAGGATACATGCAACTGAGCACTATCCACTACTGGTGGTGTGAGTTCACAACATCTCACAATCACTCCAAGTGGTCTCACCCAGCAATGGGATGTATGCACTAGCATTCAGTAGCTTCATACAAAACCCTGCACAATCATGTTCTTCATGTTCACTGGTAGCAAGTTTGCTCTGTATTTTGTTGGAGTATAGCAGGTGTCCGCAATGAATGTTAGCTGTGAATAATCTGTTCAGTTCTCTTCTTAAAGGTACATTTTAATCCATGTTAAAAAAACTAGACCCCTCAATGAACAAAGAACTCTAGCCTAGGAAAAAACAGTGAACAGATTTTGAATCCAGCCAAGACTCCTACTACAAAGCTCAAGCTACCAGTGTTTGCTGTTATAGCTAGGTGCACTTGAGTTGCATTAACCACACTAACCACAGAGGAAACCCATGGTAGGGGTCTTTTAAAAGTTATGAACTTTCCCAGTAACTCACAGCAGCAGATTCTCCTGTGGTAAAGACTGAGTCGCTGAGAGCATTCTGCATGTTCAGTAGCTCCCAACGGTTTTCATATCTTGCCTGTGGCTTGTCTAGTAGTTGTGTATTGAGCTGAAAAGTAAGTAAATGGGAAAACGGTTCTAAATCTCTTCATGGGTTTTTAGTTGATGATTTCTTTTTGATTTTTAAATTCTGCCTGAGAGAAATCAGTGCCATTTCACTTGATATTCATTTTCTTTCTTTCTTTCTTTCTTTCTTTCTTTCTTTCTTTCTTTCTTTCTTTCTTTCTTTCTTTCTTTCTTTCTTTTTCTATGGATACACACACCAGACTACCAAGTGTCACATCCCAATGTAAGCACCGACGACTGAGTTTCAATTCATTGTTAAGCTGGTGATTTTATCATAAAAAGGTTGATATACCTATAACTGTATATAGCAATGCTGGTGAGTTCAATGATAATCCCTTAACTCTATTGGGTATATTGTCTTTGTGTGTATTTTTTTTCTTGTTGCCGTGTGATACAGATGTCCTTGCACTGGGAGTCAGATAACCTTGCCTTTAAATTGTATATTTGGTTTGTGCTAGCTATCCTTCCAAGGAGGGAAGGATAAGTGATGAGAAAATAATTTTTAATGAGATAAGTTCTGGTGTCCTAACAAAAAATAAGTTTTTTAAAATCCAGATTTATATATATATATATATCTTATATATATATATATATATATATAGTCTTATTAAACATTTATAAGATTTTTTGACAATATCTAGGGAAGAATTATTTGCAATTCATTTTTTCCCTTCTGGTTTTGCCCTTCCGAAGTATCCAGCTTGTTCGTGATTTATTACTACTTGTCTTTTAATCAGAGACTACACAGAAAATCAGCGATAATAATATCAATATTGTTTGTTTAGTCCTTAGCTTTGATTGTTTCTCCTTCTTCTTCATTTTCTTCTTCTCCTTCTTCTTGTGGAATTTTTGCCCATAACTCCCCATTAACACAAAGAAAAATGATCGCTGAATTGGAAAACTCCAGCGTGCAGTAGAATGGGACAGCTGATTTTATTATCTTCCAATATGAAAAACAGAATGTTGTACATGTTCAAAGTTTGCTTCTGACAGCATTAGGTAGGTGGTCATCCTTATTTGTAAGAAACAGCTGCATGAGACACCAGTGAAAGTCTCCTTAAACCTATCCTCCATGAAATTATATCATTCTTTTTAGAATCCGTTATATTTTTGGCCACAACATTCTCTGGCAACGAGTTCCACTCAGTTCTGTGCTACAATTGAAAAAGTACTTCATCTTGTTTGCAGTAAATCAGCTGCCTATTAATTTCATTGGGTGAGCCCTGTTTCTTTTGTTTTTGTTTGTATTGTGTGAAAGGGTAAAGAACTCCTCTGTTCACTTTGTCCACACCATTCATGATTTTATAGACCTCTAACATATCCCCCGTTTTTTGTCTCTTTTCTAAGCTGAAAAAGCACTAATATTTTTAGTGTCTGCTCATATGGAAGCCATTCCATACCCTTGATCATCTTTGTTTACCTTCTCTGAAATCTTTCCAGTTTCACTACATCCTTTTTCAGATGCAGCAACTAGAACTGAACATACTATTTAAGGAGTGGGAGCACCCTACCATAGAGTGGCATTATGGTATTTTTGTCTTATTTTCAATCTCTTTCGTAACAAACTGTTAACCATTCAGAATGCTGCTGAGCACTGAACAGAAGTTTTCAGAGAACTATCCACGGTGACTCCAAGTTCCCTTTCTTGAGTGATAACAGCTAATTAAAACCACACTATTTTATATGTCTAGTTTGGGTTATTTTTTCTAATGTACATTACTTTGCACTTATTAGTGTTAAATTTCATGTGCCATTTTGTTTCCCAGAAACCTAGTTTTGTGAGATCTCACTAAACTTCTCATAGTCAGGTCAGATTTAACTATACTGAATATTTTTTTATTGTCTGCAAAATTTTGCCACTTCACTGTTCACCCTCTTTTCCAGATCATGAATGAATATGTTAAACAGCACAGGTCTCAGTGCAGATCCTTGAGGAGTCTTGCTGTGTACCTCTCTCCATTGTGAAAACAGACCATTTATTCCGACCCTTTCTTCCTATTTTTCAACCCATTACTGCTCCACGAGAGGACCTTGCCTCTTATCCCATGACTTCTTAGTTAAAAGTCTGTGGTGACGGACCTCAAAGGCTTTCTGAAAATCCAAGAACACTGTATTGACTGGATCACCTTTATTCACGTGGTCATTGACCCCCTCAAAACATTCTAGTAGTTTGGTGAGGCATGACTTTCTTTTACAAAATGCACGTTGACTTTTTTGCAACAACTCGTGTTTATCTTTGTGTATAATTCTTCTCTTTACGATAGTCTTAGGTACTGACATTGAGACACATGAAAGAGGCCTGATCTTCATGAAATACTCAGGCCCCAACCTCTGAAAATTACGTCCATTTCACGTGGAGCAAATTGGGTATTCAGTATAACCAGTTACATTTGAAAATGTTCTCTTTAGCGTTGTCACCACTGAACAGCTAACTCTTTGCCAGCTGTTACAACACACTGATATCTGAGATGCTATTGTTTTTTTTCCTTTACACCTGGAATAAAAACTAACTGCAGTAACTGTGTTGTACCATTCAGCAAATATTCACAAACTCCCTTGACAGCCACCATCTTGATGAATATATCTGAAACTGAACTGGATAATTTAAAGAGCCAGATTCTACAGACAGGACATCCAGCTAACAGACTGAGGGAACAGGAAGTTCTCACCCAGTTTAGCACCATGCAAATCTCTATCTTGCTGAGGCAGGAGGCTTATATGGTGACCTACAGTTTTGGTGCCCTGAGAAAGTATCACAAACACACTTTTTTTCCCTAAAGAAGAAAACTCCTTAGCCCAACATATCCCCAGGATCCTGTCAGGGAAAAATGAACCCCTTGTGGGCCCCAGTTTGGAGCATGTGTCCCATCCTGCCTCACAGCATGGGAGCACAGCATGGCCACTAGCTCCGATTTCCTCTGAACAGCTGCTGACAGAGCTCATTGCATACACAGCTTTTCTAACTGCCACTTGGTGAGTGCAACATCTGTTTTTTTTTATTCATCCTGCCTTTTCTGCTGCCTACTCATCTTTACACTTTCGTTCCATATCCTTTACCCAAAATAAACAAACAGAAAATGTCAAAATGATAACTTTTCTTGTGTTCAACCTTTTCACTTGTCAGTCTCTTGCAATCTAGTTTATCCCTGCTACAAGCATGAACTTCAGTCAACCAGTAAACAGTATCATGCCACAGTAACACTTTCTGGGGTCATCCAGAACTATGGGTGACCTTAGCAGAAGACTGATTTGGTAGTGTGAAACTGAGCGATAGCTCCCTGTCCCCCCAATTTGTTAACTGGCCAAACAAACTCCCTGGCCTTGTAAATAACACTTGATAAGCACAAGCTTCCTGGAAGAGTGTCCCCATCAATGGACACTCACAGAAATTAGAGTCTGTTGTCTACAAAGTGACAATAGAAACGTCAACTCAGCTGAGGATTCACACTTTACTTTAACATATTGCACTGGGACAAACTTATAGACAAACAAATAGGTTTATTAATAAAGAACAGAGATTTAAGAGATACCAAGCAAAGGTACTACCAACATGAGAAACCTACAAGAGAAACACAGAGAACAAAAAAGCCCTTTTACATATCCTTCAGTGATCTCACAAAGGCTTTTGACTTTGTCAGTAGAAGTGGACTATTCGCACGTCTAGAAAGATTGAATGCCCCCCCCCCCCCAGCTCTTAAGCATGATTCGATCCTTCCAAGAAAACATGTACATCACAGTCCAATATGACGGCTCAGTGACTGAGGCTTTCCAGATTTGTAGCGGGGTCAAGCAACGCTGTGCATTTGCCCCAACTCTGTTTAGGATATTTTTCTGCTTGCTACTGAAACAAGCTTTTGGTTCCTCAACCAGGGGAAGCTCCTTGCACACAACATCTGATGGAAAACTGTTCAATCTTGCAAGACTCAGACCTAATACCAAAACTTGGGAGGCCCTTATCCAACACCACCGATTTGACAATGCACCAGTGATAACCCACACAGAAGACCATCTCCAAAACCTCATGGACAGTTTTTCCAAAGCCTTCCAAGACTTCTGGTTCATTGTAAGCCTAATAAAGATGAACATAATGTGCTAAGGAGTTGAGGAAGCACCCTTCATCAACATCAACAACTATGAACTTGAAGTGGTGAATGAGTTCACATACCTTGGGTCCACCATCGCCGTTGACCTTTCACGTGAAACAGAACTCAACATCCGCATTGGAAAAGCCACCAAAACCATGTCTAGACTGAACAAGAGGGTATGGCAAAACAACAAACTGACAGAACACACAAAGATCTGCGTGTATCATGTGTGTGTTATCAGCACACTTTTGCGTGGGAGTGGGACATGGACTTTATACTCTCAGGGAAAGAGGTTCAACATCTTTCATATGTGTTGCCTTCATCAAACCTTTGGCATCTCCTGGAGGGACAGAGTCACCAACATTGAGGTGCTCAAATGGGCCAGCATACCCAACATGCAAACACTCCTCAACCAGAGACACATCCGCTGGCTTGGGCATGTGTGCCAAATTAATGATGGGCACATCCCAAAGGAAATCCTCTATGGCGAATTGGCATCTGGACAATGACCCAAAGGACGCTCAAAGTTAAGTTTCAAGGATGTATACAAGCAAGACCTCAAAGAAATGGACATGAATGTGGACAAATGGGATGATCACACTGAAGACCTCAGCCTTTGGAAACCAAAGCTTAACAAAGGCCTCTGGAGTTATGAGAGGAAGCCATCCTGCTTAGCAGAGAAGGAAAGAGCTCACACAAGGCAGAGCCCAAAGGGTCGAAATATCACCTTTAAATATGACAGATGCAACAGAAATTGTCTCTCTCGAGTGGATCTCTTCAGCCATGTTCACAGCTGCCATAAAATCAATTGAGTAAATTCTTTCCCTCTCAGGGGCACATCCCCAGTCTCAAACAAGGAAGCCTACTACTACTAAGCAAAGATAATAGAAACAGGAATGGTTACAAATATAACAAAATTATAACATGCTTCTAAGAGACCACATATTATCTTAGCAGGCTCTAGTCTTGGACTAAAGAAGGTTTTCGCACCTACAGCCACTTCTCAGCATCACCCATCCCTATGGCTGGGGATCCTTGCAAAGAGGGCTGATCCATCTGTAACCCTTCTGCCCATCAGAGTTGGCAGCAACAAGGGCCAGGCTCAGTACATAGGGGTTCCCTCTCAACAATGCAATGCAAACTGGCTCGAGCCCCCACCCATTGACCTGGGAAAATCCTACACACTCCCCTGGGCTTCTCAAAGAGGCAATACTTCCCCTCTTGCAAGCACAGATCAGTGATCAGAAGATGTTTAATAACAGGAGGTAAATGATATCATTATACTGGGAAAAACACCACACTAGGGTTCATACACCATCCCACAAACAAATTGCCTCACCCCAGCAAATTGGGCTGAGTCCTCTCCTTTAGGTTCAGGAGTCCAGCAACCCAAAAAATCACACAAAGTCCCAAAAGTCCAACAGCCCAAAGGGCTCTCTCCCTGGTCAAAAGTTAATCTGCAGAGTCTTACCTCCCAGTCTGAGTGGAGATGGAGGGCAGGTTGAGGGGTACCTACGTGGTCCAAGGCCGACTGCCCCGTCTCTCTGGGGGGTGCTGCTGCTCTGCCAGCCACTGGGATCCGCTCTGCCAGCTGCTGGGCTCTCTCTACAAGCCGCTCTGCCAGCAGCTCAACTCCACTCTACAAGCTGCTCTGCCAGCAGCTCGACTCCGCTCTACAAGCTGCTCTGCCAGCAGCTCGACTCTGCTCTACAAGCTGCTCTGCCAGCAGCTCGACTCTGCTCTACAAGCTGCTCTGCCAGCAGCTCGACTCTGCTCTACAAGCTGCTCTGCCAGCAGCTCGACTCTGCTCTACAAGCTGCTCTGCCAGCAGCTCGACTCTGCTCTACAAGCTACTCTGCCAGCAGCTCGACTCCGCTCTGCCAGCCGTCACACAAACTGCTCTGCCAGTCGCTCTGCTAGCCAACACACAAAACTGCTCTGCTCTGCAATATAGCTCTGAATCAGCCATGGTGCTTGCTGAGCATCGCCCAGAACCATGTTCTCCAGTGTAGCAAACATATTTATCAAAGGGATTCTTTTAATTTCTCAATACCCTCTGTGTATTCCCAGGAATGACATTCATGCTTGAATTAAGAATTATGTTCATATTCCAATCCCCCACCTGAGTGATCAGAACACTCAAGAAACAATGAGGAGCGATACAGCTCATCTAAAGGAATTGAGCGACAGAAGAATCAAAGCTCCGGCAACTCCCTCATCTAGGTAATTCAAGAGGGCATAGCACTTCAGCTCTGTTCACTGATGGATTACCTTCCTGAAAATAATCTAAAGTGACAAGACTGTGTGGTTTATCCAGTTCACCTCCAATAACTATCAGGTAACAAATAGGGCTTGGGAATATGGTAGCAGAAAAGTTTATATTTTTATCATTCTGCTTGGAAATGCTGTATTACCATTATTACAGTGGTTACCTTTATTTTTTAAAGTATTTTAAAGTTTTATATTGAAACAAATTATTTCCTCACTCTGTGCCAGAATATTATGGAGACCCAGATGTGAAAGACATTTCATCATCCTCTACCTGACAATGCAGGATTATTCCCTACAGTGAATGTTCCCATGTTTCATCCAGACTGGGTTTAAAAGTCAGGAATAGTGGAGCTTCCAGGACTCCCTAATGATTCAGATATTTCCTCAGTCAGCTCTTTGAGTATTCTAGGATGTATTTTATCAGGTTCTAGTGACTTGAACTGCATCTAATTTGTCTAAATAATCTTTTTACTTGTTCTTTTCATATTTTAGTTTCTGATCGTACCTCATTTTCATTGGCATTCACTATGTTAGATGTCCAATCAATACCAACTTTTTTAATGATGCCACTTTTCCTCATCAACCTAGCCTACCTCAGTCAGTGCATATGTAAGTGCTGGAAGATCATTATTCAAAAGTTTTATTACCAATCTCCCTCTCTCAAACAAACAACAACAAAAAACTATTGTGCATGAACTGCATGGACATGTTACAGTTTTAAAACTCTTAGAAATCAGCTATATCTAACCCAGTTTTCTCTAGGGTAAGTGAAAACACTTTTACACCCGCTTGACTTCTGACCTGCTAAATGTAAATTTTCATCCTCAAACATTTGGGGGCTAAGGGTTCTCAAAATAAGAATTATTTATTAATGTATTTTTAAATAAGTGCATGAATTTTATAAAAGTGCATTTTTTCATTACCCCTCTCCTCCACTCTCCTTATTTTAAAACTTCCCTGAATTGTGGTTTTTTTTGCTAAAATGTTTGAAGGAAAAATTCACCCTTAGGCTGAGATGAGATTTGAAGAAATTTTCAGGCCCTGATCTTCAAAACACTTACACACATGCACAGTAGTGATCTTCTTGACTTGTCTGATGGGTCCATGCGTAAGAGATGGGAAAACAGTCTCCATGTGCTTTGGTAACTGAAGAGGTCCAGAGAAAGGGACTTTTCTTTTAAAAAACACACCAACTCCGATCGTTTCAAACATCCTTTCAGCACAGCAGATTATCCAAGAGGGAGATGCTAACTGCTAACCCTGCTGTAAGCATAAAAACCACAAAAAAGAAAAATTGTGGGGGCTGCATTCATAAAATTCAATGAGCTAGACTAAACTGAAAGGAAGCTTTCACAAACTTCCCTCTATTCATTTCCTGTCTTATTTTCTCCTTTTGTCATTCCCTTTTCTGCAGCCCTCTCTCTCCACATAGACACTAGAAAACAGAATTAATTTAACACATAGAGAGGTTTTATCAAATCATAAATAACTCTTGAGCTTCCACTTTCATACCCCACAGTTCTTTGTCTCTTCCTTGTTACTCAATAAGAACAACTTACCCTTAGTAGGTCAGAGAGAGAGGGCGGCTATCATCACCCATCTGCAACTTATAACAGTCATCCTTTGTTCCGGAAGGAACATAAGAGCATCTTCCTAACTTTACATGTGCTTACATAATAGATGAAACCTGAGACACAGCCATGCTTATTCCCCATCGCCCACCCCCAGATACACTGCCAAATGATATGGGTGTTGATTGTGTAACTCTATCTAAGGTACTTAGATATGTCCTCTGTCACTGTAGCATCTGAGAACTTCACAGTCTTTATGTGTTTATCCTCACAACACCCCTATGAGATAGGGAATTGCTATTATCCCCATTTTATAGATGGGGAATTGAGGTACAGAGAGGATAAGTCACTTGCACAAGATCACACAGGGATTCTTGGCAAAGGTTTGGACCCAGGTGACAAGTCCTAAGCTAGCACTGTAACCACTGGGCAATCCTTGCTTTCCATAGACTACGGTGGAGTTGCTTTTGAAATGTACACAGTATACTATCCATGAGAGAAAAGAAAACACTCAAGAAACCCTACCTTTTCCTTTTTTGTAAATTTACCCTGTGGCTTTTGGTTCTTTCCTGCCTGAAAAATACAGCATTAGAGAGTGTGAAGGTATAAGGGGGATACCATTCATCTGGGGTCAGAGGCCAGCACCTGGCTAGCTAGTTGATTTGCCCCAACTGTTGCCCCTGGGAAAAGACCTGCAGCTTAATAAGCTGATGCTCATAAAAGGAGGAACAGGAAATGGAGAAGAGCTGCAATACCTGCCACAAGCTGGAGCTACTGCTGTGAGGAACTGTAATCACAAAAAGAACGAGGAGTTTTTGTGGCACCTTAGGCCAGGTCTACACTAGCAGGGGAGGGTCGACCTAAGATACGCAACTTCAGATATGTGAATAGGGTAGCGGAAGTCAGCGCATCTTAGGTTGACTTGTCTGGCATCCTCAAGGCGGCAGCGGGCTCCCCCATCTACTCTGCTAACTCCTCTCGTTGAGTTGGAGTACCAGAGTCAACGGGGAGCGCCTTTGGAGATCGATTTATCGCGTCTAGATGAGCCACGATAAATCGATCCCCGATAGATCAATCAATACCTGCCGATATGGCAGATAGTGAAGACAAGCCCTTAGAGACTAACCAATTTAATAAAATTATTAAAATTTATTAAATTAGTTAGTCTCTAAGGTGCCACAAGTACTCCTTGTTCTTTTTGCAGGATACAGACTAACATGGCTACCATGTAATCACAAAGGCTCTGAAGTGTAAGAGCCCCCAACTCTTGGGCTGAGGAACTTTCAGGGATGATGGACAGACTTGGTGAAGTCTGGTCTTGTTTTGCTGGGGAGACTTGAAAGAAAAAAAATAAACCACAACAGGTGACCCTGCTGGAAATTGTCTTTCCTGACCTGTGTGAGAAGACTCCAGACAGAATTCTCCCAGAGAATGTGCTGGCTCAGCAAGAGCAAGCTGAGGTCCAGTCAGAAGATGGGACTATAAGACAGGGCCCGATCATTTGCAGAGTGAGAGACCAAAGAAATTTAAAACATTGATTGGTGTCACTGTTAAGGTTAATGCTCTATTAAATTGCAGGGTGGAGACTGAGAAGAAATCTCCATTTTGTTATCCATACCAGAAGAATCTCAGACTGATTTTGATACATTAATTAAGCTTTTAGAATCAGCATTGCCTTATGATTGTATTCTAGTCCTGAATCAAAGCTCCCACTGACTTCATTTGGACTCTGGAATCAGGTGGGTAAAATGGTGTCTGCTTGCCATGCTCCAGACATTGCTCTTATCTAGAATGTTGTTTGTTTTTCATCGATGAGGACTAAAGTCGTACACAGGGGTGTAGTAAAATACAAAGAAATAAGAATTCATGTTTTTCAGACCTGGCTAAAACAAATCTAGTTATATAGAAGAAGACATCTGCACCTTAGATCACAGTTTATGTCATTAGCGATTAATGTCTCTGATCTTTCCCCAGCCAAATTACAACTAGTAGATGTGGACAAAATATATCCCCTTTAAATGCAAGATTGATATTTCTTAGGGCAGGTCTATACTCCACCACACACTTGATCCTCTCCCTTGGAAGAATCAGAGAGGTAGCCGTGTTAGTCTGGAATAGCAGAAGTAACAAAGAGTCCTGTGGCACCTTAAAGACTAACTCAAGTATTGAAGCATAAGCTTCCATGGGCTAATATCCACTTGCATGCATCCGACCAAGTGGATATTAGCCCACGGAAGCTTATGCTTCAATACTTTAGTTAGTCTTTAAGGTGCCACAGGACTCTTTGTTACTTCCCTTGGAAGAGGATGAGAAAGAAAACAAGCCATTTGTGGCAGATGTTAGTCATGTCACAATGCATGACTAGAAGGCACACAGAGATTTACGATAGTGAGGGTAGTATAAGAACCTATATAGAATAAAACTCTCTTATTCAGTTACACTGGTGTAAGATGAAATCAGAATCTTGCATTGAGGCCAAATGCACATATACAGTAGGGAGCAAAGTTAAGGTTACTCTTGCATTTTTAATGTAATTTCCAGACTTTTGAGTGCTTCACTAAGCACCTTTATCATTGCACTTACAAATTAAATGCAAAACAATTCATCTGTATTTTAACCTTGGCTTTAAATAATTTTATTTTTAACAGTACAATGTGAAAGAATCTTTCATTAATGAAACATGTGTTTTGTTCAAATTTTATTAGAATTGACCGTGAATTATTCAGATTGGATACCCAAAAATTCTCCCTTCAAACCCACAATTTGTATTTCTAAAAAAATTATTGCACAGAAAAAAATGAACTGGTGAATGACACAAGAGGTTATTATTAATAGACATGAATGCTTGAGGGTAGTGTGTGTGAAATATATGCATGGAAGAAGCTATTTGTTCATGGTGTTTCAAAGCCTAGTGATATGAGGCATGAAAATCACTGACCCTATGAAACTGAGAAGCAAGGGTCAGGTAGGTGATTATTAGTGCTGTGCAACATATTTTCTTCATGAAGCAAAAATACTGGATTTGCTGCCTTTTGTGCATGGATGTGTGTGTACTGGCTTTAAGATGATGGTGAATCAATTCTTTTTTACCCCCTGGAGCTTTGCATAGTTCTGTGTCAGAGGAAAAGTGACCTTCACGCCTTCTGTCCGCCCCAAAGTAACTGCTTTTTTGCTTAACTAAGGCTGAACTGGTGTGTTGCGGGGGGAAATGGGCCGAGTTTGAATTAACATGTTGCATTTCTTACTTCCACTTGGCCAAGTTCAGCCATACAATAAACTAACCCTGATGCTAGGGCTATAGAAGTAGAACTGGTATAAAACAAAAACTTGTTTTCAATTACTGTGTGCTCAACCACACAGTAAAGAAACATTGATGTAAGTTTCAGAGTAGTCGCCTTGGTAGTGTGTATCCGCAAAAAGAACGAGGAGTCCTTTTGGCACCTTAGAGACTAACACATTTATCTGGGCATAACCTTTTATCTCCTGCTGATAAGTGCCATCTTAATTAATTAGCCTCTTAGAGTTGGTATGGCAACTTCCACCTTTTAATGTTCTCTGTATACCCAGTGTATATATAGTATATATGTCTTCTTTATTGTATGTTCCATTCTATGCATCTGATGAAGTGGACTGTAGCCCACAAAACCTTATGCCCAAATAAATTTACTGATGTAAGTGACTTTCTGATGAAGTTACGGTATTTTAATGGTTCAAATAAGCTTCCCCCTTTCCCCCATTCCCTTTCACTCCATACCAACCAACATACATTCATGGTAGGTCAAAAATATAAAGCTGAATGAAGTCACCACTTAAATTTAAGTCAAAACTTTGTCTCAAGATTGTAAGAAAACTAGAACCAGTTGTAAGAGTCACTGAATTTTCCATTTTGCCCAAAATCTTTGAATGAACAGGTTGGTTGTGAATAACATATGTCATATGACTTTGGTTCTGGATCTCTGATTGGTTGTGTGTGGTGTATCCTCAGCTGGTATAAATCAGCATAGTGCATTGACTTTTTTTTCTGCTGTCACGACATGTAAATATCCATATGAAGATGCATTGTCAAGGCTAGAGGCAAGTCAATGCATGAATAACCTGTTATGACAGGCACAATGCCAAATGGTCTAACATTTCCTCAGCTAAATAGTTAAGTCTGAAGAAAGGCAATAGATGTCACCATTTGTCTGGGGGGAGAAATATTGTTCTAAGGACTGCAATCAGGGACTTGCTCCATAAGAAGGGAGTTCTTGATTAAAAAGAGCTGCTGTTTCAACATAGTATGGTGGGCCTGAGCCCAAGCCGAAGCAAGTCAATGAAGTGGCTCCCACTGACTTTAATGGGCTTTGGCATGGGCTGTCAATCAGGCCTCTAATGAATTAATACACATTCCTTCAATTAGAAGAGATTGGATTGCACTCTCTCTCTCTCCTTTGAGATTTCCCAAGATTTTTTATCCTAATTAATTCCCCAAAGACACACTTTTGAGTTTGATAGAAATTCCGTTATGAATATATTTCCCACTGTTTTGCAGAATAACTCCCGGAAGCCAGGCAAGGCATGAGAGGACCACCTAGAGTAATGAAAGCCTGCAATCTCTTTGGAGCATTTGATATAGCTATCCTAAATGATTCTTCCCATGATGGGGGGGGGGGGGCAAGGGCGGGGTATTGCTTCTGTTAAAAGGTAATATTTGTGTCTGTCTGTCTTAAATCATTATTCCGTGAGAAACATTATGCCGCCGTCATTGCCTGTGTTATGGTTTCACAGTTCAAAGATAGGAATGGGAAATAACTAATTGATTTGTTCTGTTGTTTTTATTTCTATCTCATCCCATTTACATATTATGTTACTTGTATGTTCCTTCCTGAGATACCATAAAGGTCTATGTCCATTTTCTCTCTCAACCTCAGTACAGAATTGATCAACATGCTATACAAAACACCCCATGGTTTCAAATGGGTTAATTTCCAAGGCACATCTGTGAGGAATAGCAACATAAAACTCAATGGACAGATGCTCAGCTGGTATAAATCAATTTAGTTCTATTTACTATTACATCAGCTGAAGATATGGCCCAGAACCTCATCAATAACATGTATTTTCAGTCGAGCTAAAATACCAACATTCTTGCTTACTTGGAAACAAAGGCTCTTTTAATATAAGCCAGACTCTTCTGAACTGTCTCGGGATTGGCTCACTTCAGTGAGATGATCCCAGTGTAAAAGTGAGATGAATTTGGATCGTGGTTGGTTAAGAATTGAGCAAAGGCTGATGGAGAAGTGTCCCAGTCCAAAATAATCCTCTCTTTGCAGCTGACCAGCTCTTCTGGCCAGGGTGGAGGAATCACAGCCATGGTGTTAACATATTGAATGCCAGTGAAAATGAGGCAAGATCAAGAGTAACAGAGGGAAAGAACAAGTTAAACTTTACTTAGACAAGTTAGATGTCTTCAAGTCACCAGGGCCTTCTAAAATACTCCAGAAGCTGACTGAGTCATTAGTGATAATCTTCAAAAAGTCTTGGAAGACAACAGATTCCAGAGGACAGGAAAAGGGCAAATATCATGGCAATCTACAAAAAAAAGGGGGAAAAAGACAACCCAGGGAATTACAGGCCAGTCAGCTTAACTTCAGAACCCAGAAAGACTATGAAGAAAATAATTAAGCAATCAGTTTGCAAACACTTAGAAGATAAGGTGATAAGTAACAATAAGTATAGATTTAGCAAGAACAAATTGTGTCAAATCAATCTAATGTCTTTCTTTGGCAGGATAACAAGCCATGTGGATGGGGGAGAGTGTAGATGTGGTAAATCTAGAGTTTAGTAAGGCTTCTGATGCAGTTTCACATGACCTTATAAACAAACTAGGGACACACAATTTAAATGGAGCTACTAAAAGGTGGGTGCATAACTGATTGGAAAACCTTTCCCAGAGAGTAATCATCAGTGGTTCACAGTCAAGCTGGAAGGACATATCAAGTGGGGTCCGGCAAGGATCAGTTCTGTTTAATATCTTCATCAATGGTTTAGAATAGATAATGGTATAGCGATTACACTTCTACAGTCTGCAGATGATAGAAAGCTGGGAGAGGTTGCAAGTGATTTGGAGGATAGGATTCAAATTCAGAAGGATCTGGACAAACTGGAGAAAGGGCCAGAAGTAAATAGGATGAAATTCAATAAAGACAAATGTAACATAGTCCACTTAGGAAGGAACAATCAGTTGCACACATACAAAATGGGAAATAACTACCTACGAAGGTGTACTATGGAAAGAGATCTGGGGCTCACAGTGGATCACAAACTAAATATGACTCAATAGTGTAACACTGTTGCAAGAAAGACAAACATCATTCCGGGATGTTGTCGGGATGTGAGGACTCACCAGTGTGGCGCCTCCTGCTGGTTGTCTGGGAATTAGCTCTTGGCACCAGCCTTGGAGCGCCCTCTGCAGGCCAGTGTCTTGCCTGTCGCTGGTCCCCTATGCATCTTCCGGACCCCGGTACCGCTTGCCCTGGGGTTCTGCCCCTGCAGTACCCCCCAAACTCTGGGTCTCCTCTCCCACGGAACTCCCAACCCTCTAATCCACCTTGCCTCTGTGGCTACTGTCAGTCACCATCTAGCCCCCGTTCACTGGGACAGACTGCAGTCTGTAAACTACTCATCACTAGCAAGGGGGGGTTGGATCTGCTGCTTCTGTCTAGCCCTGGGCTGCACTTTTGCAACCACAGTACCTGTCTTAGACCTTACTCAAAGCCTGCAGCCTGGGGAGTTGCCTTTCCCCAGCACTTGTCTGCCTCAGATGCCCTGTCTCTCAGGGAGCCAGGTCCTTCTCTCTCCAGACTAGAGAGTGAGAGACTCAGTTCCTGATTCTCAGCCCTTTTATCAGGACCGACTGGGGCATGGCCCCAGCTGCAGCTGCTTCCCCAATCAGCCTAAGTTTGCCCCTTAGGAGCAGGGCAGCTTCCCTGCTATAGATGTACTAGCTGAAGTGTTGTAAGCAAGACATGAGAAGGAATTCTTCCACTCTATTCCAGGGCTGAACTGGATTATTGTGTCCATTTCTGGGTGCCACATTTGAGGAAGGATGTGGACAAACTGGAGAGAGTCCAGGAAAGAGCAACAAAAAATGATTAAAGGTCTAGAAAACATGACCTATAAGGGCAGATTGAAAAAAAAATTGCTTTGTTTAGTCTGGAGAAGAGAAGACTTAGGAGGGAAATAATAAGAATTTTCAAGTACATAAAAGGTTGTTACAAATAGGAGGGAGAAAAAAATGTTCTTGTTAACCTCCGAGGAGAAGACAAGAAGTAATGGACTTAAATTGTAGCAAGGGCAGTTTAGGTTGGACATTAGGAAATCGGAAAGCACCAAAATCAATTGCCTAGGGAGGTGGTGGAATCTCCATCATTGGACATTTTAAAGAGCAGATTAGACAAACACCTGTCAGGGTGGTCTAGATCAGTGGTCCCCAACCCCCGGGCCGCGGACCGGTACCGGGCCGTGGATCGATCGCTACCGGGCCGCGGACGCGTTCCCGGAAGTGTCCGCCGAAAAGCCGCAGTTTCACTTTTCGGAGTGAATTCGGCGGCTTTTCGGCGGACATACAGCCGGTCCACGGCGGCGAAGATAAAAGAAATACGGTCCGTGCCGCAAAAAAGGTTGGGGACCACTGGTCTAGATAATACTTAATCCTGCCTTGAGTGCAGGGGATTGGACTAGAAGACCTCTTGAGGTCCCTTCCAGTCCTATACATTTATGAATTTATGGTTCTTCCTCCTCCCCACCCCATCTGAGGTGAACGTACCGTAGGGGAATTGGAAGAAGCACAGAGGCTTTAGCACTTGTGAAGGTTGCAAGGGGGCAGATGAAGGCTTGATTTGTTCCCATGTCCATGCACTTGCATACTCAGACAAGGGCCATACAGTGAGGTCCAAAGTGCATTGAATTCTCAATGAACATCACCTGTGTGCATGAGCGACGTTCTGCCACCACGTCTGCATGTTCAAATCTGGAGCTAGTTGGGAATTTTTTAATGTTTTTTGATGTTTTTATGAGAAAATGCCAATTTGTCAAAACAGAAATGGGATATGAGAGATCAGGTTCAATTCACTGCTTTGATTAATCCAGAATGGGCATTTTATCTTGGATCATCCACATCCTAACTGAATCTCCTGACCACCAAGCTATTGGCTATTATAGAATCTGGGGTGTGTCTCTCTGAAAAAATGTTTGAACTCTCAAAAATGTTCATGGGACAGGACAATTGTGGCCACATGGTTCTATTCAACTTCCTAATGAACAATAATATTCTTATAGCAACGGGTGTTAATGTCACACAAGCCCAAAGTTTCCACTAACTTGAATTTACCAATTTCAGCTTCAATGGAAAATTTATCTCCAAGCCGCTGATATCTGCTAACACTGAGTAAAGAGACAAGGATAATAATGCTTTATATTTTTATAGCACCTTCTACCCAATGACCCTACATGCATTAATTAATTGAGATGCATAACATGCCTGGACGCACAATTTATTTGTGAAATAGGTCAGTATTATGACATCAAGCTGATAAGCAAGACCAATCCCTTACTGCTTGGGGAATTGAGAGAGGTTAGGGGCCTGATTTTGAGAGAAGTAACGATCACCCATAGCATCCACTGACTTCAGTAGGTGTGTGCTCAGCATCTCTGAAAAACAGGCCCTGGGGTACAGATCCTCAAAGGTATCTAAGCAACCAGTGGATGTTAAATGACTAAATACCTTTGAGGAGTTCTGCTTACCTGACTTTACCAAGGTCACATAGGAAATCTGTGGCAGAGCCAAGAAGAGACACCAGATCTCATGATGCCTACTCCTGTGTTACAGTCACAAGACCTTTCGTGCAATCAGTGAAGTCCATAGGACTTTTCTTGCCTTTTTGAGGACAGAATTCAATCCAAGGTATCTAAACAAAAAGTGGCAGGTGCGAATTACTTTTAATTGAAAGAGACATAATGACAGCAAACTTTTGAGAGGCACAACCTCTTGATCTTGCTGGTGTACTTATTTTTCAAACACCAAATTCTATTTTTTTTAGAGAAAAATGCAGAGAAAAGCAAGGCACTAAGCTTTATGAGGTCATATTCATTCCAGCATCATAACTGTTTTTTTTTCCTACCACCAAGTAACTATCTCAATTATCTAAACTATTTTAATAGATCAGTCAAAATACTGGGCAATAACAATAAAGCTAAAAGTGTCTTGCCTAATTAATGTCTAGCCAGATATATTAAGTTCCCTTAAAAACAAGCCAGACACATAACATGCCATTAAAAATTTAGCATCCTCAAACAATATGGTTATTGCTTATTAATTATACTGAAGTGGTGCTACTAATTAGTTTAATAGGAAGCATTGTGTATGTAAGTATCAGATAGCTAAAATAAATCACTGTGCTACATGGTTTTCTTTCTACCGTTCAACAAAAAAGATCCATTCCAAAGTCAAAAATACATAATTATTCCTCCAGTACTAGAAAGAAGTATTGTAATGGTATCTAATTCCTAAAAGACTCCTCAAATAAATGTAACTTACTGTTCAGTGTGTGTTAGGTGTCCACCTCTATGTTTTATCCACATTGGATATGAATCCCTCTAAAAAGGGAAGTTGGCCCCTAGGCGAAAGCTGTAGAAATCTGCATTTCTTAGCTCTGGAATTTCCCTTATCCTGTTCCTAATGGTGACCAAGTAGTCATTACATAAGGGTATGTCTCTACTGCAGCCACTCGGTGTGATTATAGCTCCTGTCAACATACACAAGGTACTTTTAATCTAGCTAGCTCAGATCCCAGAGCAGTGAAATTACAGCTGTGCGTTCTTTAGAATGTGCCATACAAGCCCACCAGAAACCTGGGTAATTATTTGCAGGGCTAGCTCGCACAACTGCAATCTTCGTACCCAGGTTAGCTGGATTAATGCTTGTATGGGGATGTATACATGAGCTCCAATCCCAAATTGATTGCAGTCTAGACATGCCCATAGATATTCTAGCTCTTGCAGAGTGAGCTTTACATTGCATCTAAATTTGCACTCAATCCTACCATCCTTCTCCTGACAAGTAGATAGACAAGTAGATGGGCAGCAGGTTTAAAACAAATAAAAGGAAGTTCTTCTTCACACAGCTCACAGTCAATATGTGGAACTCCTTGCCTGAGGAGGCTGTGAAGGCTAGGAGTTATAACAGGGTTTAAAAGAGAACAGAATAAATTCATGGAGGTTAAGTCCATTAATGGCTATTAGCCAGAATAGGTAAGGAATGGTGTCCCTAGCCTCTTTTTGTCGAAGAGTGATGGATGGATGGTGGTAGGAGAGAGATCACTTGATCATTACCTGTTAGGTTCACTCAGTCCAGGGCACCTGGCATTGGCCACTGTCTGTAGCCAGGATACTGGGCTGGAGGGACCTTTTGTCTGACCCAGTTCGGCCATTCTTATGTTCTTAGCAATTCACTTTTTTTTAACCAAAAAGTGAATTCATGGAAAAAAGCCCTTTTCGGAAATGAATGTTTCTCTTTTTCCCCCCCTTTTAAAATCCTTTTTTGTTTTTCAAGACAAACCCAAATAGATTTGTTTTTCCCACCCACTTTAAAAATCTGGAGAAAGGGGGGGGGGGGACTGAAAACTGAACCCCCAACCAAGGTTTTCCAAACCAAGTTTATTTGTGAAAAAAATTGAATAAACAAAAAATTGTTCCATCTCAACTTGTGTAGGAAAAAAATAGTTCAACATTTTTAGTTTTTTAGCAAAAACTCTTTATTTTGTTCCATTCTATTCTATGCAGGTTCTTATGCCAGCCTCATCACCATAGTCTCTAAGGCCTTCTAGTGGTGCCTTAAAAAACATGACTGAAAATCTCATGTTTGGTTCAGTCTCTCTCTCATTCTCTCCCCAGGAGAACAGTTATTATGGAGATGTAGATTACCTATGTGAGGAGGAAGAGGGACAATGGTGCTACCTGATCCTGCCTTCTTTGATGTCATAGACAAAAATCCCACTGACCTCAGCTGGAGCACAGCTAAAGGCTAGTCTAACACATGGAGTTGTTCCAGAATAGCTATTCCAGAATAACTCCATGTGTAGACAATCTTATTCCACTTTGAACTTGGATCATGTTGAAAAGGAACAAATCACTTATTCCAGAATTACAGTGCAATAGTTAAACCCGAGTTCCGCCATGGGTGGGCACTCTTATTCTGGAATAAGAGTATCCGGAATAAGAGTGCCACACAGAGTTATTTCAGAACAGCTATTGTACTTTAATTTCACACTCTGCCTTAACCCGAGTTAACTTTCCATGGTAGACAAGCCCTAAGATTGAAGGGAGAAAATGAGTCAAGGGGTTTTAAAACATCAGTAGATGTTAACGCTTTTGAAATGTCCTTCTCTGTTCCAGAAGTTCGACACAAGGCATTTCTTTTGTTCTTTTTGAGGTTTTTGTTGTTGCTGGTGTTTTTCTTCATGTCAGTTTTGAAGTTCTGACTTCAGTTGAAGAGAATGAAGACATGATACTATGATGATAGGTGCAATAATAGAATTTAACTATTAGATTAAACAGAAAATCAAGATTAGATACAGTATATGAGAACAATTACATAGTTTGGAACTGCAGCTGGGCAAACGGTTACGAAACTCTGAGCCAATCAGAATTTGCTATCTAATCTTGCTGAGTGCAGGAACCAATCAGACCAGAGATATTTTCACAGTCACAGTATGGCAACTGAAAAATAACCAATACCATGTCTATGCAAATACTACAGTCCCACTGGCTAATATGCTCTTTTCATCTGTCAGATTAAACAATTTGCTTATCACATGTTTACTGAGAAACACATGTATGGTGATTATGCCAATCATACAGCCAGGGTTATTCAGAATGTAGAGAATTACACACTGGGGGGAAATGCATGGCTGTGTATCATGAGTGATGCCCACATACTTGCAGAGACCACGGATTTTAGCAGGGATCAAACCTGGGACCTTCACTACCAAAAGCACTTACCTATGCAGATCAGGGACCTTGTTTTCACATGTATTTATACAATACCTAGAACAACAGAGCACCAACCATGGCATGGGCCCTGGGTGCTACTCCAATATAAGTATGTAATAATAATAACAAAAGTCCTTACTGCATAAGTTAAATGAGTAACTCTGTTAACTGCCACTACGTAGCAGCTTGTTACAGTCACTAGTCATTAGAAGAAGATATGAACACTGAGGTCCCATATGCAACTCATGCTGAAGTCAATTGGAAATACCCCTCACTGCCTTCAGTAGGAGATGAATTTGAAACTAAGCCACTTTATTAAATATGCACCAGTAACTGAACAGTCTCCCTTCTCTGATTAGCACAGACAGTGCTATCCCACCATAATAACTGACATTATTAAATCCTTTTAAGAGAATTTCCCCAAATGATCAAGCTATTAAGACTACTTCTCAGTTCCAATTCATGCAAAGCATTTTTGCAGCAAACATTCATTGTGCAATGTGTTCATGGCTCTGTTGCAAACTCAAACAGTAACAGCTTAGGACACTTTAATTAATAATGTAGCAAACAATGATGGCCTCTAAGTAGCATGCTGTTTGTATTTCACAAGTTATCATAAGGAAATAATCTGCTGTTTAATTTATTATGGACATAGGAACTAGATTGACACATACTCAGGTGTTGCATTCAGGCTAATCCATGTCCTCATATTTCCAAAAATAAAGGAAAATATTTATTTTTAGCCTTCATTCTCCAGAAAAACCAGGTATTACTGTTTTGTTTAATTACTTTTTGTTATATTAATTGCTGTGCATTAAATTCTAATGAAATATTGGCAGTTAATGCCAAGTAATTAACAAGCAATACTTGTTTTCTTATGTGTCAATTGCTTATCTGTGGCAATTCATTTGAAAGGTTACTTTTATAACTACTGTATACTCAGTCCCAGTAAACTTATTGTTCCTTATTTAACATAAAAGGTGAATGTGGCTCATAGAGTTAGATATGCAATCAAACTGAATGGGTACTATGATCAAGTGAAACAATGTCCCTACATAGCATTGCCTGAATATCTTCCTCTGTTCTCTCTGTGCACAGAAGTTTATATTATTTTTGCCATTGGTTTGTGTTTAGCTCACCAATTGCATTAGAAGGCCCATCCCCTCCACGGAGTATTGACAGATATTCTTTAGCCAGATTCTGTCTTGATCACAATATCACCACCAAATATCTGTAAGTTCCAATATCCTCTTAGCAGAGTCTTCTTGAACCTGCTCCCTCCCTCTGCTCAGGAAATGTAGCTACTGCTCCTTTCCCAGAATTCCTTATTCCAAAGCCTGCAACTCCCATCAGCCCTAGGAACTACAAATCCCAGCATTCCCTGGGTCTGGGTTAAAACCAGGACTAGGGGAAGCCTTGTATGCAAAAATTATCTCAAAGGGCCAGCACACCCGATGTCTGTACTGCAGCTCGTTCAAAAATGGTAAAGGTTTTTCACCAAAAAACAAACAAACAAAAAATTGAAATAATTATCATTCTGCATGTTTTGAAAAGGAATGAGTGACTTTTTTCAGTTAAAATGTTATGTGCTTATCAATTTTCATTTCCCCCCCTTTCCCCCGTCTCTTCCTTTATTCCGTTTCCCATTTTGCCATTGAAAAAGGGAGGAACAAGGCATTAAAAAAAAATCTGACACCCCTCCAATACTGAAACTTGTTTTCAAGGTCTTTGATGAAGAAAAAATGGAAAAAAAAATAAAAATAAAAAATTCAGATGAAAAATTTCATTGTTGAAAAATGCCCTTTAACAACAAGAAAAGTGTTCAAAATATCTATGGACTCTAATGGGCAGAAGTGAGAGGTTTTTTCGGTGGCAAGAGCTGAGGCAGGGGGTCTCCATGGATACTGACAGAGTTACAAAATGGTGAAAGAACCTCCCTATTGCACCAACCTCAATCCATTATCAGGTGCACTCAGATTCGGAACTTTTGTCACAAAGAGTGAAGTGGACTGGCCTCTCTGTTCATTGTGCATGGTGAATGAAATGGAAACATAAAAACCCAGCAGAAATGGTTAAATCAATGTCAGAGGAGTTTTGCCAGCAGAGAATTTGGCCCAACACATTTATTTAAACAACAATAATTTGAAACTAGATAGAATTGAGTCACATTGCTTCAAATTTTCAACATTTCTATTACATTTTATTTATGAAAGAACTTCAAAAGCTTGTCTGTGAACATTGTTCTCTATTCCCTGAACAAGCTGTTTGGAACCATGTAATGTTTCACATTTCTATCCCATGTAACTAGGTTCAGTTAATAGTGTTACCTTCCTAATGGCTGTTAGAGTCACATGTCACTTGTTTTAAACTGATCCTGATTGGGACTTCTGGGCTGTACCGCAATACAAATAATACAATAATTATTTTTTGCTAATTTCTTTTATTCTTTTATTCACAGCGGATTTATTTCAGCAGAGAATCTGTGCTATGGAGGGAACTGTGTGGAGGCAGGCATGGACTCAGAAAACACTATCATTGCGGGGAGTGAAAAACAACAAGGTCAGAGCTGTAGGTTGTGGCTGAGTGATGTTTGAGCTTGAAAGAAAGGACAAGAAGCTTGAGCTGGCTGCAGATACAATGGCAGAGCTCAGATACGATCTATCCCACTCAGATATTATGTTGTAACAATTGGTCCTAAAAAAAATTGCCCTACTTGTGAGCTTAATTGTAAGAAGTGAGTGAAAGTTCTTAAAATGTCACAGTAACTTATAATAGATGTTGATGGGAAAAAGTACAAAAGGGAGAAAATTGAATGAGTCCAAACAAAAAGACCTAATGATATAGTTCAAGAATTATGTTGGAATCATGCCTGATAAATAAGAGCAATGTGGGGGAGGGATAGCCTGCTAAACCCATAGTTCTGAGTTCTATCCTTGAGGGGGCCATTTGGGGATATAGGGTAAAAATAGGGATTGGTCCTGCTTTGAGCAGGGGGTTGGACTAGATCTCCCAAGGTCCTTTCCAATCTTGAAATTCTATGACTGGAAATGAATGGTCCAAAATTGGTGTGTCAGAAATTAATCCTAATTGGTGAACAAAATAACAAGAGCCTGGGCTATTTTGCCCACCACTTTCCTGTGGGGTTTTAAAAAGAAGGGATGTAGGCTGTAGGGGAAACTAATTTAGAAGAATAAACTGCCAACAATTGCTGCAGCGAGCTTTAACATCATGGCTGCCAATTGCCCCAGGATCTACCACAAGGTTAAAAATTATTTTAATGGTGTGTTTACAGGCTGAGGTCTCTCTATGCCAAACCCTGAACCTTGTTTAAAACTGTTTAATGTTGGACAGTTACAGTGCTCTTTTAATGCCTTTGATTCTGGGCCCATTTATTCCATATAAATTAATACCTCAGTTTCTCCCAGACCAGAGTACCTGAGCAGTTTACAGTATTTAATAGCTTTATCTTCCTAACTCTCTTGTGAGGTAGGATAGTGCTAGGAGCCTTATTTTACAAATGGGGCAGACAGATGCCCAAGGAAACACAGAAAATCTGTGGTGGAGCAAGGGATTGAACCTACACCACCTGTAGCAATCACACTAGTCACTGGCCATGGCACTTCAATACTGATAGCTTTGTTATAAAAATCTCTACACACTACAAAGATTCAAAATACAGTGTGAATCTGTTCAAAAGATGTTTTTTTGGGCAGTGTGCATGTTGTCATCATATAACCCAATAGCCTACTTTACAAAACCACAATGAGAATACCGTTATTACAGGCAAGAAAGTTGGAATTAACTTTTAATTTCCATATTTTTTTTTGGTGTTGGTTTTGCATCAGCCTTAACTTTATGGTAAGTTCATCATATGCTATTTATGAAACAAAAGCCTCTCACCTTGAAAAGGTTGATTGCCACTCTGCATTCCTCTCTGCCTGTAATTCAGCTGCTCTCTTTCCTTTTCCCAGATGTAATGACTCCCGAGGCTAAACACATAAGAGCTGCCTTAGGTAAGGGTTTTCATTTTGCAAATAAGTGAGCTGCAGGCCTCGGTTAATTTAGAGAATACACTGGAACTTGGGAACATTTCTAAAGGTGACAAACATGCAGGAGAACTAGAGAACAATATCATGTTGCTGTTATGAATAACAAAACCGACATTTATAGCTATTGTAATAACACAGTTGACATCTGTGTAGCCTGTATGTTTGGAAATAAACAAAGTGCTTAGATGTAATTAGACATGGGCTTCCTAACGAGTTTATATGCTAAAATGGAGTTTTAAGAGCACACAAATTGTGTGTGCAAAATTCTGTCACAGTTTTAAAGCAGGACAGAGATCCGTTATGAAATTCAGATTGATGTCCACAAAACTTAGGTATTGTTATATTATATAACCTAAAGGGAATAAATGGCAGCAAAGATAGAAGCCACTTGAGTTAAAGGAACATCACCTTTAGCTATGCATAAGCATCAGGTTGTTGTAGTCACCCATCTGCTATAAAGAGCTAAGCATCAGTAGCACTAATAGGTGTTCAGCTGATAGGATGTGTGGGACTCGAGCAGTCGAGTTCTAGTCCTGTCTCTGGCACTCTCCTGATTTGTGACTCTGGGAAAGTCACTTTGTCTTTTGGACCTGTTGTCTATGTGGACGCAATCTCATTGGGGCAAGGACTGTCCTTTATCATGTGTTTGTATTGTGCCGTGCACAATGGGATTCTGATTTTAGCTGGTGTGTCTGGGTGTGCTGTAACATATATAATATAATATAATATAATATAATATAATATAATATAATATAATATAATATAATATAATATAATATATAAAATGCATGAACTAAGCCAGTATATTACATTTGACTGAATCACATAAATGTAGACCAAATGAAAGTAAATATTACTCTGTGTAGCATATAACCTCTCTGCTATGTGAAGTTAGAGGGCCTAATACCATGCTGGAGTTCAAAAACCTAGATCTTATAAATAACAAGTCTTTTGTCTCCGAAATAATATATCACATCACCAATAAAATAAGCAACAACTATATATAATCGAAGATAAGTATACTCAAATTGCAGCTCCTCACCCCGAAACATATCTAACATTGCACCATTGACTATGCCATCTATCCTATCCAAAGTAGTTCTCTGGCCCTCATTACCATAGTATCTAGGCACTTCATAGTCTTTAATGTTTCTATTCTCTCAACACCCCTGTCAGATGAGGCAGTGTTATTATTCCTATTTAATGCAGGGCAAACAGAAATGCAGAGAGCCTAAATGACTTATTCAAGGTCACAGAGGAAGCCTATAGTGGAGCAGGAACGTGAATCCAGCTCTCCCAGGTCCTACAGTGGCACCATGTCCACTGCCCCATTCTTAGGAATAGGAGCCTGACTACACACATGCGGAAAGTTATGCATGTATTACAGAAGACTGTTTAGTGCATCAGGCACTGCAAGAGGCAGGCTACCAGCAGTGTTCTTAACCTATCTGATGTTCTGGTGTTCCTCAGTTTCAGATATTTTATGGTTAATTTAGCGTGAAAAATAATACCTGATCCAATGGTGCAAAATGTATCTGGTGACAAAATTGCGTGGTGAATAATCTGATGTGAACATGACCCCGGGCTCCTGATGCTATCAGAGAGTAACATTAAATGGCAACCCAGCACTGCTGACATTACCAAATAGGAACATAAACCCCACATCTAAAATTGAAGACCTGTAGTGCACAGTTTGATGTTTACATGACCCAGCGATGACACAAATTCAATAATGAGAGGTTGCGGGCAGAGTCTGTAAGAGGGCAACGAGAATACAGTGTAACTGAATCCAATGCTGGCGGCATGTTGTAATGTTTGAATGAGCTGATATCAACACGATCCTATGCTGATATGATCCGAGAGTTGCGCAGATCAATCAAGACATGAGCGGATATCAACAACACTTAGGCTTGCACTGACAACCCCATGGCAGGCAACATCAATGTTATTGGCATCAGCATGAGGCTCTGTTTGCTATACACTGGAATGACTTAAGAGTCTGTTCAAATTATCCTGCATTAACCAGCTGAAAAATGATTCGACTGTTAAAAGAATGAAATTTCTAAAAGCATGTTATTATGAAGCAGGAGGGTACCAAGACTGGTGGGGCATTTATAGTTGTCTGATGTGTGCATTATTAGCATCATCATCCTGATTATCAGCATCTATTTGTCTCATTTGCCTGTGGATATATATCCAATAAAGATGTGAGTAAAGTTAAAAGGTAGATCATACAAAACGGTGATTCAACCCATCTTAATGTTTGGAACAGAGACTTGGCCAGCCACAAGAAAAGAAATCTGTATCCTGGCCACCACAGAAATGAAAATGTTGAGATGGTCAAATGGTTGGACACTCCGTGATAGGAAATGAAATGAGATTGTGAGGGGCCTATTGTTGGGTGCTGCAATGGAAGATAAGTTGAGGGGGGTTAGGTTACGTTGGCATGGGCATGTCCAGTAGACACCTGAGAGTGATATAGGTAGAATGTCCCTTTAGTGTTTGTGGATGGAAGACAACCAAAGGGAGGCCAAAGATATGGTACATGGACCGGATCTCAGCAAATGTAGAGAGACTGATTTGCATGACAGCCAAGTATGTGACAGTGAGTTTTGGAAGAAGTCTATACAAGTCCCCAACCCTGAATAGGGAAGAAAGAAGAAGAGGAGGGAGAATATATACCCGTGTGCTTACGCTGTCATTCACTGAGAATACAGCAACATTCACTGCATGGAATCCAGGAAATAGATTTCAAAATGAGAAAATGCTATCTTAAAATGACCCCCTCATATCCCCATATTAGAGATACATACATATTGGTTTCTGAAATATTTGCCACTCAGAGGCACCTCCAACTGTGCACCACATTCTATTAATCCGAACACCTCAAAATATTAATAATTATTATTATTTGTGTTGCCATAGTGCCTAGAAGCCCTAGCCATTAAAGAGGATCCCATTATAGTAGGTGCTGTTCAGACATAGAACAAAAAGATGGTCCCTGACTCTACTAGCTTACAATCTAAGACTAAAACAAGAGACAACAGAGGGATACAGACAGACATAGGTGTACAAGTGAACAATGAGACAATACTGGTCAGCATAATAGCGTGTGGTCTCTACACACTGAGGCATGGCAAAGGAGATTCTTGAGGATAAAATGCTATATTTTATTGCAAGCAACTGGAGCACTGATTCCCATAGCTAGACGCATAGGAAGAATAACAGGGAGATTATGTTCTCATTTGCTCAACTAGGATGAAGAAATAGCATTCTTAGTTGCAATTCATTTGTTGATTTTGAATTAAAAACCATAGTTCGGCACAAATCAAGGGAAGTTGAGTGTTCTGGGCTCAGTGGTTTGCGGGTTGGCCTGCTAAACCCAGGGTTGTGACTTCAATCCCTGAGGGGGCCATTTAGGGATATGGGGCAAAAATGGGATTGGTCCTTGTCATAAGTGTAAAGTGCTGGATAGGGTTATTCTGCCAGTATGGGGTTAATGTTACCTGAGAACAAGTGACGTAAGAGCTTCCCTGCCACGAGGGAAGGAGGGAGTTTAGTTTTTAGTTTCAGTTTGCCTGCCGTGCTAGCGTGGGCAAGGGTCCCAGAGCTCGTCTCTAGCTATGGAGAATGACTCTACTTTCTTTCTTATATTCCTAATTAGCTGAGCTGTAAGTGTAATATGTTGATTTCCGTAAGTTATGTACCTATTTAGAGTGTCTCTATCCTTTTCAGAGGGGAAGTTAGAGAACTCTACATTGTGAAGTTGTACTGTAAGTCTATCTTCTATTCTCTTTTCTTTATTAAATCTTTTTAGTTATAAAGAGCGTTTGGTTTATTTCCCTTAAGGTTCTCTCTGCTTTCAGACTGGGAAGGGAGGGAGGAAGGGGAGTAGGTATAAGGACAAGCTCAGGGTGTGAGCTGAAGTGTGGAGTCTGTCTCTCTCTACCTTCAGGCTAGAAGGGGGAGGGGGAGGGTAAGCAGCCTCTGAGTGTCCAGCTCTCAGGGAGAGAGACGGAGTTTGGGGGAGTCCGAGTACCCCTCTCCAGGCCCTTGGAGATCTACTCGGATGGTGGCAGCGATTCCCCAAGTTCCCAACTGGTAGAGTCTGGGAATTTGGGGGTGTAAAGACACACTTAAGCTGGGAAGCAGCTGGGGTTAGTTGGTCTGGCATAGAAGAGTCCCTCTTCTCTGTACCCCAAGTCCAGAGAGAGGGAAGGACACTCTTATAGTCCTGCTTTGAGCAGGGTGTTGGACTAGATGATCTTCTAAGGTCCCTTCCAACTCTGAAATTCTATGATTCTATGAACACAGGCAACTGGTTTAAAATGTAGTATCTAAACCACAGATAAGGAAAGGTTCAGAACAAGAAGTTAAGGAACTGATACAAGCCAATGGGTTGCACTGGAGGTGACAAAGTGCTGTCAAACTTCAGTTTTAAGTGAGGGGTTTTTACTCTGGGGATTGTGATATATTGTTCAGGAGGAGATGGGTCTTGGGAGGCCATGGTTTGGAAAAGGTTCAGAATGATGGTTCTAGGTCATGGAGATGTTCATATATAAAGTAGTCTTGCTTGTTAGGGATTGGAAATTGTTTCTATTTCATTCCTTTCAGTTTGGAATATATCTTCATCGATGATTTAAATAATTGCACAGAGAGTACACTTATGAAGTTCACAGATGATATCTAGCAGGGAGGGGTTGCAAGTGCTTTGGAGGATAGAATTAAAATTCAAAATGATCTGGACAAACTGGAGAAATGGTCTGAAGTCGATAGGATGAAATTCAATAAGGACAATGAAAAATACTTCACCTAGGAAGGAACAATCATTTGCACAAATCTGAAATGTGAAATGACTGCATAGGAAGGAGTACTGCCTACCTACTCTCACCAAAGCAATCTGTCATTTTACAGGCCTGATTGTCTTTCCCGGTGTATCTGCATTGACCTAACTGGATTTACTCCTGATTTACATCTGTACAAGTGAGAACAGTATCAGGCTCGTTGTACATATGCCAACTGGCAAGTGTTATTCTTTTAATAAAATTTGGGGCCAGATTCTGCCACTGTGGCTTCAGTTAGCTAGCACCTTACTCAACAAGGCATCTGTTACAGGGTTCCTGCAGGGCCTTGGAGCCACAGTGGCAGAATCTGGCCCCTGTTTGTCCCAAAAAGTCACTCAGGAGACCCAATTTGCAGTGGTCACCTTTGGTTTATTGTACAACGTGTTCCCACCACCTTCAGAGTATAATATAGACAAATTCCTTCTCTCTTCTCCTCAGCAGGAGAGAAGGGCAGGCTAGTTCTTCCTGCTTCCCTTCAGAGCAGTTTCCCTTCTCCCTAGCTCCTTCACTGCCTTTGCAGATACTTTTCCTGTCCTGCCCCACCCTGGCTTCCTTCTCCTGAGGCTTTTAACCAGCCCCAGTCTGCAGAGACAGCAGCTGCCTCTCCTCTGCCAATTAGGGCCAGGTGACCTTCCCAGCTCCAATTACCTTCCCTCAATGTAGCTGGGGTGACGGAGGGTTTGCTAGCAGTTTTTCTGCTAGCACCCTGTCAGAGTGTCCCATCCATTTCAATGAGATTACTGAAGAATTAATAGCCTACCAGGTGAATGACTAATGCCCACACACAAGATAAAGTTTAAGTGGGACTTAAGTAACTCAGAGGACCTGTGCTAGCTCACTGCACTGAAGGTAAATTTCACCCATGCAAGGATGAGAGAATAAGACTCAGTTACCTCTTTTAGTGTAGAATGCAGGAGAAATTAAATAATGGCCCTTGAAGGGGGATGTTCTCTCATTGTTCCCAGGAAGAATAAATTGCTGGGCAGACACAGCCATTAGTGCTCCTCTCACTTTTTCATAGGAGTCATGCCATTGGAAAGATTGCTTTGGAGTCACTGACAGTTTTAAGTTGGATGGGTAGATCTTTAAACACATGTTTCTGCCTACAGCATTCTGGCAAAACAAACAAACAAGAGAGATAAGGCTTCCTCTGTTCAAGTGTCATGCTCCCAGAAGGGTACATTTTGGCATTCATTCATCTGGAAAGAGAAATACCCTGATCGAGTGGCTGACATCTGAAATGTTCCAGAGAAAGCAAATTAGAATGATCTGTTAAAAAACAAACCAACCCTCCCCCCCTCCCCCCCAAAAAATCACCCTAAATTCCATGGAAATGTTGGGTTGGTAAAATTCCTGTGGACAATCATAGTGATAGTGCTGAAGAGGAAACATTTAAAAGGGAGCATTTCTCCTTTAATGTGAAAATACATATGTATGTACCAAGATGAATCTACGAAATGTCTATAGTGTTTCCTTAAATCGTGAGTTCATTGTACCCAAGAGAACTTTCAACCAGCCGCAGGGCTGATACAGGACAGTGATTAGTATTTGAGCAGCCATGAGCAGAGAGCATCGCTATGGCTCCTAATAAGAAAAGTGTTAATATATATATATCTGGCCCCTAATATTGTATTCCCTCTATTGGCGGTGGCTCTGCCACAAATACAGCTGGAAGATGGCCTGATTCTTTAGGGGAGTTGGGCTCAACCATGCTTGTGACCTAGCATTTAGCCCTCAGCTGATCCTGGATTCCACACAATTGCAATGAGCAGTCTCAGATGTAGAAAGGTCAGGAAGGACTACCTGAGGTCTCAGTGAGGGAGGAGATCTAGGAGCAAGAGGAGTTCCGGCCCCCTGAGAGATCACAGGAAGCATGTTAGACTATTAGCATGAAGGAGGCCCTGAGTTAGGGCCTCTAAGAAACAGGGAGGTCCCTGGGAAAAGATGCCAGAGCAGTGGGAAAACCTGCTAGGAAGAAGAACCTCCAGGGAGAATGGAGCAAAGAAGGAACTCTGCAATCCCTGAGAGTAGGGGTAAAAAGCAAGGAACTTCAACATAGCCTAAGCTGGGCAGAAGGATCTTCTGTCTGGATGTTGGTCTGGATTCTTTAGTTTGGCTTTTGTTACCCCAGAAGAGGACAGATCTGGAAAGAGGTGACCTGGCCAGAGGGCTGGGCTTTGGAAGAGGTAGCCAGAGACAGCCCAACGCAGGGCCAAAGGTGTGGTCAGCGGAGGCATTAGAGATGAAGACCCCTGCAATGCTACACTCTGACATCAGGGAGTGCTACAGCACATGGGAACTAGACCAGGCCTTTTGTGTGTGGTCGTGAACACATTCACAGGGATGAGAACTGTAAGTGAAGTGTACGGGTTCCTCTCCAGTTTGTTTCATCCTAGATACTAACTGGGAATACTTTTTCAGACAATGCTCAGTTAGACTGTGGAACTCATTGCCAGTGGATGTAATTAAGCACAAGGGCCAAACAGGGTCTAGAAAAAGAATAGGCATTTATATGGATAACATGAGTATCCATATTTATAACAGTAAATATGTAAAAAAAATATATAGAACACTTTTGGGAGGGATATAGCTCTCAGGTGTAGGAACATAAGATGAGCTCTAAGTATTGGGGTTAGGAAGGAATTTTCTCTGGCTGCAGGTTACTTCATAACTCCTTTCTGCAGAGTTACTTTTTCTGAGGCAACTGGTACTGTCTGCTGCTAGGAATGGAATACTAGTCTGGGTGGACCACTGGCCTGATCAAATCTAGCAATTCCTATGCCTTTAAGTCCACTGCTAAATGACAGTTTTTGTTTTTTTAAAAGTAATCAGTTAATTAAATGGAAAAAAACAGCTATGACAAAGCAAACTCATGAGAACCCCAGCAACTTCCAACTCAAGCATTGCATTAGAAGTCAAAGGAAAGCAAGGAGTCAACTGATATCCCTTGGCAGTAATATGGAAGCCGTCGGGGATAGCTAGAAGGAAATGTCACAAATTGGCAAGGCGGTGGGTGCATTCACCAGTCTATACAATATTTGGTTATTGAAAACCTTCCACTTAAAGAACCAACCTATGAAACTTCAAGTCAAACCTTATTTCCAAGTTAACATATGGATGTGAATGCTAGAAATTCACCAAAGATACAGACAGCTGCGTCTTAGAAAAATACTAAGTATTAAATAGAGTTAATTTATAACATATGCTGAGATTCATCAGAAAGTTCAACAATCTCTCATCTCTTATGTTTCCCAGAAAAAAAGAAATATCTGGGATTTGTATTAAGAATGAAGCCAGAGCACCTGTCATGGCAGGCATGCCATTGGATAGCTGGAGGAACATGCAAAACAAGCTGATTGAAATTATCTGGCTGTCGAACAATACTTAGACAGTGAAAAGTTATGGGACACAACATAAATGGGATTCTACAGATGCATAGAGCAGCCCAGGACAGACTGTGAGGGTGAAACTTTACTTGTGCCCATCTGACAGCATGCAAAGGGATTCAGATTCCAAATTAATTAAATAGAGCTAGTCTAGAGCAATTAAAAATCCCACTGGCTGTTCGTAGAAAAAAAATCAGTTATAACGAGCATTCTCGTGACATATAGTGACAAATGGATCTGTGTGGAGGACAGAAATTCCATTTTGCAAAGAATTTCAATTTTTTTTTATTCCAATTCACAATGAAATCCAAAATCCACAGAATTCCCCGTGAAATAAAAATGTTAAAATATTCATTTTGGACTAATCAAAATGTTTCATTTGGATTCTGACTTTTGTATTTTATATCATACTAGAATAAGTGCCCGGCGTTGCTCGGGTCAGTCGGAGGTGGGGAGGGGGCAGACAGTTGACACCCCCTGACCAACCCCAACACCCACCCTTCACCCACCCTGACACCTTCCCACCCCCCCGACCAACCCCAAGACCCCCCGGCTCACTTACCCCCCGACCAAACCCGACAACCCCACCTGACCCCCCAAAACAAACCCAACACCCCCACCTCACCCCCTGACCAAACCCGACACCCCCACCTCACCCCCTGAGCAAACCCGACACCCCCACCTCACCCCCCGACCGAACAGTGTATTTAATAATCTGTGTGCTACACAGTGCACCGTGAGCCGGGGGGGGGGGGGGGTGTCGGGTTTGGTCGGGGGGTCAGGTGGGGTTGTCGGGTTTGGTCGGGGGGTCAGGTGGGGGTGTTGGGTTTGCTTGGGGGGGTCAGGTGGGGTTGTCGGGTTTGGTCGGGGGGTAAGTGAGCCGGGGGGTGTAGGGTTTGGTCTGGGGGGGTGGGAAGGTGTTGGGGTGGGTGAGGGGTGAGTGTTGCGGTTGGTCAGGGGGTGTTGCGGTTGGTGGGGGGTTGAGGTGGGGGTGTCAGGTTTGCTTGGGGGGATGAGGTAGGGGTGTAGGGTTCGGTCGGGGGTAAGTGAGCCGGGGGGGGTGTCGGGTTTGGTCTGGGGGGGTGGGAAGGTGTCGTGGTGGGTGAGGGGTGAGGTGTGGGTGTTGGGGTTGGTCAGGGGGTGTTAGGGTTGGTGGGGGGTGAGGTGGGGGTGTCGGGTTTGCTTGGGGGGGTGAGGTGGGAGTGTCGGGTTCGGTCGGGGGGTAAGTGAGCCGGGGGGTGTCAGGTTTGGTCTGGGGGTGTTGCGATTGGTGTGGGGGGGTGAGGTGGGGGTGTCAGGTTCGGTCGGGGGGTAAGTGAGCCAGGGGGTGTCGGGTTTGGTCTGGGGGGGTGGGAAGGTGTTGGGGTGGGTGAGGGGTGAGGGGTGGGTGTTGTGGTTGGTCAGGGGGTGTTGCGGTTGGTGGGGGGGTGAGGTGGCGGTGTCGGGTTTGGTCGGGGGGTAAGTGAGCCGGGGGGTGTAGGGTTTGGTCTGGGGGGGTGGGAAGGTGTTGGGGTGGGTGAGGGGTGAGTGTTGCGGTTGGTCAGGGGGTGTTGCGGTTGGTGGGGGGTGTGGTGGGGGTGTTGGGTTTGCTTGGGGGGGTGAGGTGGGAGTGTCGGGTTCGGTCGGGGGGTAAGTGAGCCAGGGGGTGTCGGGTTTGGTCTGGGGGGGTGGGAAGGTGTTGGGGTGGGTGAGGGGTGAGGGGTGGGTGTTGTGGTTGGTCAGGGGGTGTTGCGGTTGGTGGGGGGGTGAGGTGGCGGTGTCGGGTTTGGTCGGGGGGTAAGTGAGCCGGGGTGTGTGTGTCTGGTTTGGTCTGGGCACCCACCCCAACACCTTCCCCCCCCCAGACCAAACCCAACACCCACACCACACCCCTCACCCCCCCGACACCTTCCCACCCCCCCAGACCAACCCCGACACCCCCCCGGCTCACTTACCCCCCGACCAAACCCGACACCCCCACCTCACCCCCCCAAGCAAACCCAACACCCCCACCTCACCCCCCCACCAACCGCAACACCCCCTGACCAACCCCAACACCCCCACCTCACCCCCCCGACCGAACCCGACACCCCCACCTCACTTACCGTCCCACCAAACCCAACTCAGATCTGTCGCAGGGGGGGAGGGGGCCCAGAGCCGAGGGATTCCGGGGACCTTCGCAGGTGGGGGGGGGCACAGAGCTGATGGAGTCCGGGGTTAAGGTGGGAGGGGCAGAGAACTGAGGGATCTCCGGGGTTCCGTTGGGAGGGGGGAGGGGTAGAGAACTGAGGGATCTCCGGGGTTCCGTTGGGAGGGGGGAGGGGCAGAGAACTGAGGGATCTCCGGGGTTCCGTTGGGAGGGGGGAGGGGCAGAGAACTGAGGGATCTCCGGGGTTCCGTTGGGAGGGGGGAGGGGCAGAGAACGGAGGGATCTCCGGTGTTCCGTTGGGAGGGGGAAGGGGTAGAGAACTGAGGAATCTCCGGGGTTCCGTTGGGAGGGGGGAGGGGCAGAGAACTGAGGGATCTCCGGGGTTCCGTTGGGAGGGGGGAGGGGCAGAGAACTGAGGGATCTCCGGGGTTCCGTTGGGAGGGGGGAGGGGCAGAGAACTGAGGGATCTCTGGGGTTCCGTTGGGAGGGGGGAGGGGCAGAGAACTGAGGGATCTCCGGGGTTCCGTTGGGAGGGGGGAGGGGCAGAGAACTGAGGGATCTCCGGGGTTCCGTTGGAGGAGGGAGGGGTGAGCTGAGCGAGTGAGGTGTCTGTTGGAGGGGGGTATTATGACATCATCACCACCTAACCGCCCAGCTGATGTGATTGGCCCTGAAAGACTTTCACCCCTGGGGGGCGTCAGAGGTGAGATCCGAAAATTTTTCGACCCTTACCAGCATCTAGACCGCAAGACCCCTCACTGTACCAAATTTCAAGTCTCTGGCTCAAACGGTGCGGGAGGAGTTCGCAGTCATACGTACATACATACATACATAAACACATACATACATACACCACTTGACTTATATATATACTAGCATAAGTGCCCGGCGTTGCTCGGGTCAGTCGGAGGTGGGGAGGGGGCAGACAGTTGACACCCCCTGACCAACCCCAACACCCACCCTTCACCCACCCTGACATCTTCCCACCCCCCCGACCAACCCCAAGACCCCCCGGCTCACTTACCCCCCGACCAAACCCGACAACCCCACCTGACCCCCCAAAACAAACCCAACACCCCCACCTCACCCCCCGACCAAACCCGACACCCCCACCTCACTCCCTGAGCAAACCCGACACCCCCACCTCACCCCCCGACCGAACAGTGTATTTAATAATCTGTGTGCTACACAGTGCACCGTGAGCCGGGGGGGGGGGGTGTCGGGTTTGGTCGGGGGGTCAGGTGGGGTTGTCGGGTTTGGTCGGGGGGTAAGTGAGCCGGGGGGTGTAGGGTTTGGTCTGGGGGGGTGGGAAGGTGTTGGGGTGGGTGAGGGGTGAGTGTTGCGGTTGGTCAGGGGGTGTTGCGGTTGGTGGGGGGTTGAGGTGGGGGTGTCAGGTTTGCTTGGGGGGATGAGGTAGGGGTGTCGGGTTCGGTCGGGGGTAAGTGAGCCGGGGGGGTGTCGGGTTTGGTCTGGGGGGGTGGGAAGGTGTCGTGGTGGGTGAGGGGTGAGGTGTGGATGTTGGGGTTGGTCAGGGGGTGTTGTGGTTGGTGGGGGGGTGAGGTGGGAGTGTCGGGTTCGGTCGGGGGGTAAGTGAGCCGGTGGGTGTCAGGTTTGGTCTGGGGGTGTTGCGATTGGTGTGTGTGGGGGGGTGAGGTGGGGGTGTCAGGTTCGGTCAGGGGGTAAGTGAGCCAGGGGGTGTCGGGTTTGGTCTGGGGGGGTGGGAAGGTGTTGGGGTGGGTGAGGGGTGAGGGGTGGGTGTTGGGGTTGGTCAGGGGGTGTTGCGGTTGGTGGGGGGGTGAGGTGGCGGTGTCGGGTTTGGTCGGGGGGTAAGTGAGCCGGGGGGGTGTGTCGGGTTTGGTCTGGGCACCCACCCCAACACCTTCCCCCCCCCGACCAAACCCAACACCCACACCACACCCCTCACCCCCCCGACACCTTCCCACCCCCCCAGACCAACCCCGACACCCCCCCGGCTCACTTACCCCCCGACCAAACCCGACACCCCCACCTCACCCCCCCAAGCAAACCCAACACCCCCACCTCACCCCCCCCCACCAACCGCAACACCCCCTGACCAACCCCAACACCCCCACCTCACCCCCCCGACCGAACCCGACACCCCCACCTCACTTACCGTCCCACCAAACCCAACTCAGATCTGTCGCAGGGGGGGAGGGGGCCCAGAGCCGAGGGATTCCGGGGACCTTCGCAGGTGGGGGGGGGCACAGAGCTGATGGAGTCCGGGGTTAAGGTGGGAGGGGCAGAGAACTGAGGGATCTCCGGGGTTCCGTTGGGAGGGGGGAGGGGTAGAGAACTGAGGGATCTCCGGGGTTCCGTTGGGAGGGGGGAGGGGCAGAGAACTGAGGGATCTCCGGGGTTCCGTTGGGAGGGGGGAGGGGCAGAGAACTGAGGGATCTCCGGGGTTCCGTTGGGAGGGGGGAGGGGCAGAGAACGGAGGGATCTCCGGTGTTCCGTTGGGAGGGGGAAGGGGTAGAGAACTGAGGAATCTCCGGGGTTCCGTTGGGAGGGGGGAGGGGCAGAGAACTGAGGGATCTCCGGGGTTCCGTTGGGAGGGGGGAGGGGCAGAGAACTGAGGGATCTCCGGGGTTCCGTTGGGAGGGGGGAGGGGCAGAGAACTGAGGGATCTCTGGGGTTCCGTTGGGAGGGGGGAGGGGCAGAGAACTGAGGGATCTCCGGGGTTCCGTTGGGAGGGGGGAGGGGCAGAGAACTGAGGGATCTCCGGGGTTCCGTTGGAGGAGGGAGGGGTGAGCTGAGCGAGTGAGGTGTCTGTTGGAGGGGGGTATTATGACATCATCACCACCTAACCGCCCAGCTGATGTGATTGGCCCTGAAAGACTTTCACCCCTGGGGGGCGTCAGAGGTGAGATCCGAAAATTTTTCGACCCTTACCAGCATCTAGACCGCAAGACCCCTCACTGTACCAAATTTCAAGTCTCTGGCTCAAACGGTGCGGGAGGAGTTCGCAGTCATACGTACATACATACATACATAAACACATACATACATACACCACTTGACTTATATATATACTAGCATAAGTGCCCGGCGTTGCTCGGGTCAGTCGGAGGTGGGGAGGGGGCAGACAGTTGACACCCCCTGACCAACCCCAACACCCACCCTTCACCCACCCTGACATCTTCCCACCCCCCCGACCAACCCCAAGACCCCCCGGCTCACTTACCCCCCGACCAAACCCGACAACCCCACCTGACCCCCCAAAACAAACCCAACACCCCCACCTCACCCCCCGACCAAACCCGACACCCCCACCTCACTCCCTGAGCAAACCCGACACCCCCACCTCACCCCCCGACCGAACAGTGTATTTAATAATCTGTGTGCTACACAGTGCACCGTGAGCCGGGGGGGGGGGGGTGTCGGGTTTGGTCGGGGGGTCAGGTGGGGTTGTCGGGTTTGGTCGGGGGGTAAGTGAGCCGGGGGGTGTAGGGTTTGGTCTGGGGGGGTGGGAAGGTGTTGGGGTGGGTGAGGGGTGAGTGTTGCGGTTGGTCAGGGGGTGTTGCGGTTGGTGGGGGGTTGAGGTGGGGGTGTCAGGTTTGCTTGGGGGGATGAGGTAGGGGTGTCGGGTTCGGTCGGGGGTAAGTGAGCCGGGGGGGTGTCGGGTTTGGTCTGGGGGGGTGGGAAGGTGTCGTGGTGGGTGAGGGGTGAGGTGTGGATGTTGGGGTTGGTCAGGGGGTGTTGTGGTTGGTGGGGGGGTGAGGTGGGAGTGTCGGGTTCGGTCGGGGGGTAAGTGAGCCGGTGGGTGTCAGGTTTGGTCTGGGGGTGTTGCGATTGGTGTGTGGGGGGGGGTGAGGTGGGGGTGTCAGGTTCGGTCAGGGGGTAAGTGAGCCAGGGGGTGTCGGGTTTGGTCTGGGGGGGTGGGAAGGTGTTGGGGTGGGTGAGGGGTGAGGGGTGGGTGTTGGGGTTGGTCAGGGGGTGTTGCGGTTGGTGGGGGGGTGAGGTGGCGGTGTCGGGTTTGGTCGGGGGGTAAGTGAGCCGGGGGGGTGTGTCGGGTTTGGTCTGGGCACCCACCCCAACACCTTCCCCCCCCCCGACCAAACCCAACACCCACACCACACCCCTCACCCCCCCGACACCTTCCCACCCCCCCAGACCAACCCCGACACCCCCCCGGCTCACTTACCCCCCGACCAAACCCGACACCCCCACCTCACCCCCCCAAGCAAACCCAACACCCCCACCTCACCCCCCCCCACCAACCGCAACACCCCCTGACCAACCCCAACACCCCCACCTCACCCCCCCGACCGAACCCGACACCCCCACCTCACTTACCGTCCCACCAAACCCAACTCAGATCCGTCGCAGGCGGGTAGGGGGCCCAGAGCCGAGGGATTCCGGGGACCTTCGCAGGTGGGGGGGGGCACAGAGCTGATGGAGTCCGGGGTTGAGGTGGGAGGGGCAGAGAACTGAGGGCTCTCCGGGGTTCCGTTGGGAGGGGGGAGGGGCAGAGAACGGAGGGATCTCCGGGGTTCCGTTGGGAGGGGGGAGGGGTAGAGAACTGAGGGATCTCCGGGGTTCCGTTGGGAGGGGGGAGGGGCAGAGAACTGAGGGATCTCTGGGGTTCTGTTGGGAGGGGGGAGGGGCAGAGAACTGAGGGATCTCCGGGGTTCCGTTGGGAGGGGGGAGGGGCAGAGAACTGAGGGATCTCCAGGGTTCCGTTGGGAGGGGGGAGGGGCAGAGAACTGAGGGATCTCCGGGGTTCCGTTGGAGGAGGGAGGGGTGAGCTGAGCGAGTGAGGTGTCTGTTGGAGGGGGGTATTATGACATCATCACCACCTAACTGCCCAGCCGATGTGATTGGCCCTGAAAGACTTTCACCCCTGGGGGGCGTCAGAGGTGAGATCCGAAAATTTTTTGACCCTTACCAGCATCTAGACCCCAAGACCCCTCACTGTACCAAATTTCAAGTCTCTGGCTCAAACGGTGCGGGAGGAGTTCGCAGTCATACGTACATACATACATACATACATACATACACACATACATACACCACTTGACTTTTATATATATAGATAGATTATAATAAAAACACTGAAATGAAAAGCCGTTCCAAAATGAAAAAAAAAGAGATGTTTCTTTCCAAAAATGTTTTGACATTGTTTGAACACCGTGCTTTGAAGGTCCCTAGCCTCTGTTTGCCAAAAACTGGGTATTGAGGACAGACCACTTGATGATGGCCTATACCATTCATTCCCTCTGAGGCACTGGGTTTGGCCATTGTCGGAAGACGGGATACTGGGCTAGATAGATCATTCGTCTGACCCAGTAGGGTCATTCTCATGTTGTTTCCAAACTTTAGGAAAAATTGACTTGATTTTGTGAAAAATTTCCGCTTCAACTGAACTGCATTTTCTGACAAGAAATGGTTCTGGCAAAGTTTTTCTGAACAGCCCTAGTGATATGTCTACGTTTGTTCCTGCACTTTGCTGTTCATAGCAGGGAGATGGCACAGGTTACATGGGTGAATGTTGGACCAGACACATAAAATGCAAACATAAAACAAGGGCAACTTGGGGATAACCGAACAATTGCAGTCTTCCTCAGGTCCTCTCACCAACAGTTCTAATGTCTAGATTTCTGATTTTGTTACAGTTTCCTGGATGTGGAGGGTAAAGCATGGATTTCTCAGTCCAAGTGACAGGGCAGATTAAGGAAAACAACAGAGGAGGAAAGACCACAATCTTTGCCAAATTTTCAAAAATGGCCATTTGAGCTGGGTACCTCAGTTCAAAGTGTTCCTTGAGACAAAATAAAGACACATAAAAACTGTAGCATCTAAAAGCAGTGAAAATTTGGCCACAAAGACTGACTGACGAGAGAGGCAGAAACGGTGAAAAACCTGAACTTGTTAAAGTCAATGGAAGTTTTGTCATTGACTTCCCTGGAGCCACGATTTCACCCAAAACTCCCAGTGTGGAGAATTCTGCAGCTGAACTCCAATACAGAATAGCAGCTGTGTCCCAGCTTCCCCGGGTGCAAACAGGGAGGATACTTTTCATGTTCATTTAAGGATGCAGAATAGCAACATCTCTACCAAGTTAAATAGCTCCATACACCACCAGTATCTACCTCGGTATTATTTTAGAACCAAATATTGCCTAGACATTTGGATGAAGAAGCTATAGTCGCATGTAAAATGAAGACATACTAAGAAAACAGAACAATCACATATGCTGAAAATACTGACACTTGAGGATGTACCATACAGGCAGAGTATGACTAACTTACAACATTAATAATTCAAGTTGATGAGAGTGAAAGAGTGAGACCCTAAATGGGGTCTGATACTTTGAAGGGGTCATCTCAGGGACTGTTCCAGAACACCGTATCTGTGACACATGGGATTGGTGTCTAGTTGAGCTCCATGCTTCCCATATTATGGTCAGGTGGAATATTCATGTAGGTCACAGACAAGGCGATGAGCCAATGAGACCTTTCTGTGCTGAATATTTTGCTTGAGTAGCCGAATAACTGACTTGATTCTCATTAGAAATAAGAATTAAGAAGCTATAAACAAAACAGCTGTAAGTTATCGGTGTTTTATCTCCTCTGATTGGAGCACTATCTCCTTCACAGTTAGGGGTGTCAACTCTTTTAGGCTTCATTCTGCAGCTTTCTCATCTGAGTGATCCATGAAGCAACATTCCTATCAGGTAAGGCACTTGGAATTGGACTGTACATTGGCATTTACATCAAAAGGCAAGGGAGGGGGCAGCTATGAGCCATCTTGGCTGTGATAGAACAAGGCTGCCTTTGTTCTCGCATTGTGTTTCTTTTAACACCTGGCTGTTCTAGCCTGCCTTCGCTCTGATGGAGGAAAAATAACACTTTCTACCTATAACTGCCTCCAGGAATGTCCTGCAATTAACCATCTAAATCAATTATACATTAGCTGCCTTCACAAGAGGAAGTTCAAATTGCTCTGCAATATCAATGTGTGGGTTAGGACTGGAAGTTAGGAAACATGAGAGGGAACTGCCACTACATACATAGAGGACAGATTTGCACTGAAGTGATTAACTAGGCAAAGACATTTGGGACTTGCAAGCAGGAAGGCTCCCCTGTAGACCAACAGATTGGGGATTGAACCGGGGCCTCCAGAGTGAAAAGTAGGAACTGCCATAACTTGACCTAGAGAGCCTAGTTTCTGTATGGTGGGGGTGTAATAATTCATATCCTCTGTGGATCAGCCCACAGTGGGTCCTGTCAGTGGGTTAGAAAGGATTGCCCAGTGGATTGGATTGGAGCAAGTTAAATTCATTGATGAGAGTAAAAAAAAGAAAAATATTTTTCTTCTGTTCTTTTCGTTCCATTTCTAATGTCTGAATGTTCTGAAGGGCTGGCTCTCTAGGGCTATTTCATTGAAATGATATTTATTTTGCAGGCTATTTCATTTAAATGATATTTATCTTTGGTCCTGGGAATCAGACTACACTCCTTGGAAAAACAGATCTCATCTATGCTTCTCCTCCTTCCTACCTCCATGCAATGAATACCACAGTTCAGCAGACTGTCTGCACTGACTTCTATTTAGAGTAGAGGATTTATGTGTGGAGATAGCTAAGCAAGTTCTCTTCTTCCTACCCAGTGGAGGAACTGACTCCTGAGCTGTTGGAGGCTCTAGGTTGGACTGGCAGTAGTTAACAAGTACATAACCTGACCCATAGCTTACAAAAAGGATCTTGTTACCCTACAACCAGCATGTGTCTAAGGTTGCCATTTCTGATTGGAAGTGGTTTCCTGACCTCAGCTTCAGTGCTGGATTTTGAGTCATCCCCAGCCCTCATCATCTAAAATTTTGGGGTTCCCTGACTGTCCATCAGCCAGACGATTTTGGTCCCTTTTCCCCAGTCAACAGTAAAACTCTGCTCTGACAGACAGAGATCTATTATTTATAGATATTAATGTCCTAATATAACCGCTGGGACAGTGTGTCTGTCTATCTGTCCTCTCTGTCTGCCTAAGATGGTCCAGGCACCAAGGCAGGAATATATGACCCCTACCTGGTTTCTGTATGGCATTGTTCTGTTGGACCATTGATCTGTCGGGTGACGTGGCCACATAGTTTCATAAATACTTTGTTTTCCCATGCTTTTGCTTCCACTTTATTGTTATTTATTGTTTCTGTTGTGCTGTAGGTCTGCAGTATTTAGGGAACTAATGGGTTCCCTTATTATCATGAGCTTACATTTTAGGGTATATCACTGGAGAGACAGAACAATTCACTAGAGGAATTTAGGACAGTAGGAGTCTTTATGTTTGAAGGGAAGGGTTGACATTTCTGCCATGAACCCTGGGCTAGAACCAGAGATGATGGACACTGTCTAGCTGTTACACTAGGGCACTGCATTGGACAGTGTCTTAGCATCACAGGGCAACAGGGATGAAACTGGTGCAAAGCCCTAAAATAGCAAACTTTCTCTCTGGTGAATCTGTATATCCAATCTCACTGTGCATCTACTATACTCATCTGTCTACCTACCCTGGTTAGTCTTGGGGTGTAGCGGCCACATTGCAACATGCAATAAGGGTTGTGGGGTAATGTATAGGTAAACTTTTAACCCCCTCTATCTTGCCAGGAATCTTCTAGGCTTATGCAACATTTTCAAGTGTTTTTATATATTTATTTTTACAATAACACGAAGGGCATTCTTGCTATATTCTCATCTTAACTGACATAGTGGAAGGCATAGGGAATTGGTTATAAAGTTCTTGAGGACAAACTTGTCCCCATGGACCACTTTTTATTTCAGTCAGTTCTGTAGCATGATGACTATTCTAAAACCAAATCCATAAAGTTAAAAAAATCTAATCATGACTGAATATCCCCAGGGCTGTATACCGGAAAGCTGGGATATAATGGACATCTGAATCCCTGAGACTGCTGATTTGCTTCTGAGTGCTCAGCAGTTTGAACCATGACCTTTCACTTCCAAACGCCTCGTTGCCACTTCTCATCATCCAGCTGAGTGTCATTCTCTGCAACATTTTAGTCCCTCATTATGGCAAGTGGGTGGCGCGTTTGTAATGGCTTTTTATCCTCTGCATTTCCATTAGCTTCATTCTCCGGTGCAGAATATTGCCAATATGTTTTTGAACGGATGCTATATTTTGTACCTTTTTTATATAAAAAAATAGATGGTTTTAGTTAAAAATTTGATTTGCAAGAAAGCTTGATAATTCAAGAGATTGGCAAAAAAGAAAAATACTGTAGATCCTTGTGCCTATTGGTCTCTGGTTCAAATCCAGCACTTCTTGACAAGGACCTACATTTACCATCTGAAGTCTGTTTGGTGGCCTATGTCAAATGAGTTTGGAAGGTTTCAGTATAGTCCACATAAACAAAGCTAGACCTGGGTTGGGAGGTTCCAGAAAGGAGGCCCTGGAGAATAAATTCTCCTGGCACTTAGGTGGTTGCACCATCTCACGGTTGAAGCAATGTGGAAAAACCTTCAGTGCTGCTCTCTGCACTGTGGATAAAAGGACTGCTCTAAGACTCACTCAAGTCATAGTTTTTAGGTCCAGGCGGGGCTACTATGATCATCCTCTGTATAACTCAGACCTTTGAATTTCATCCGGTAATTCCTCCATCAAGCCCATGACTTCTGGCACATATTTTATTGCATGGAGCCATAAAGTTCCTACCCTCACCGGTCATCAGTACAGTGTTCTTATTAGACCTTCAAGTCTCCAGCTAAGGCCACTACCATGAGACATACAGACACAATGATAATTGGGAATCTTGGAGCATCTTCCAATTGACTTCACAAACTTTAATCGGGCCTAGTTTGAAGGCTTGGATCTCTATGAATGGCAGTGTAGCAACCTTCCTGAGCACTAAATTCACTACAAAAGGGGCAGGGAGGGGGATGACTAACAGGTCAAATATGCCAACAGCAGAAGTCACTAATGCACATGCAGACCCAGTATGCTGCAATTTAACATTTATCATTGTTAACACACAGTGTTTGTTGGAAGAGTTGTGTGAGATGTTCCCAGCTATGTATTTTCAGAGATCTGTCTTGTGTGTAATAATGTGACCTCTGTTTGTGTAAATGCGATTGAAAGAAATATTTATAGATTAGGTCAGTTACTATTTTAAGGCTTGGTTCTGCAAAGACTGACATGCCTGAGTAACTTTATTCATCTGAGTAGCCCATTGACTCCCAAAGGGACAAAAGATACTGAACTGGAAGCTTTTGAAAAGAATATCCTTGAAGAATTCAGTTTGTCTTAAATTGTTATTATACTGTTATAATTTATGGACTGTGTGAGTCTACTTTGTTGGACTGACTTACCCTATTTACACAGTTTGGACCAAATCCTTGGCTCAGATATGCACTCAGATATGGAAAAGGAGTGGTGTGTGTAAAACAAGACAATTTGACCAGACATTGGTAATTCTATCTATCTATCTATCTATCTATCTATCTATCTATCTATCTATCTATCTATCTATCTATCTATCTATCTATCTATCCCCATCCACCCCCTTTATCTATCTATCCCCATCCACACACACACACCCTCTCTACCTATCTATCTAATCCTTATCACCACAGTTTATGAACATCTTCCAGATCTTTAAAAATAGAAAGAACTTACTTAGATAGGTAGCAACCTACTGAGTCAGATCCTTGACTTCAGTGGTGCAATAGTGATTTATACCAGCTAAGGACCTACTGTGCTTGGCGAACAACAATAACTGCCTGTGTGGACAATACATTTGGAATGCTTGGGTTAATACCGGTATATGTTGTTGCATCTGAACCCATGTGGCTATTTACTGTGTAGCAAAGACTTTGGTACTGTAAAACAGAAAACAAAACAAAAGAAGATGGGGGGGAAAGACTAGCAGTATTAGCACTCAATGATTTACCAGTGATGTATGCTTCCCCACTGTGACAATTACTTATATAGTATATTGCCCAGGTTGAAGTGCACTGATAAATTAACTCTCCTTTGCTAACCTAGAATATATCTATGGTAAGAGTAACAGATTAGAACTTCATTACCATCAATCTGCTCTGTCCTTCACACTTTCTGTGTATTTTTTTCTGCTCTATCTTCTCTTCTTTTTTCCTCACCATAGAACATTTTTTCTTAGATCTCTCTTTGCTTCTTTTTACATAATCTCTCCTAAGTGCAGGGCCGGCAACAGAAATTTTGGGGCCTCGTACTCTGATCGTTTGTGGGTTCCCCCCCCCCCCCCCGGCCGGTCTCCCGCTGCCCGGGCCCTGCCCCGCCCGGGCCTATGTGGGTCGCCCGCTGGGTCCCGCTGCTCCGGACGTGACTCGCTGGGAGGGGAAGATGGAGCGATGTGCCCCCTTAAGTCTGGGGACCGGTACAGCTGTACCCGTAGTACCCCCCTGGTGCCGGCCCTGGCGCCCAGTGCCAGGCTCAGGGGACCGAAGGCGCTGGGAGGAGCCATGGGCGCCCGGGAGGGGCTGGCGAGCTGCATTAACATGGCTCCCGTGGGCAGGGCCGCAGCTGCAAGTGGGGTATTTAGCCCATGCGGGAGACGCCAGCTGTGCTTTGAGGTTCCGCGGCTGTCAAGGGAGGGTCCGAGCCACCCACGAGCCTTGGCTGCCCGCCTGGCTGAACACAGCTGGTACTCAGCGGGGTTTGTGCGAGACCCCGCCAATCCCCCCACGCGTGCTGGTGGCGACTGGGGGGGGGGGGGGCTGTGGGCAGGGCACTGCTCTGCATCTGCTTCTCCGCTCCCCCTTCGGTGCACTTTGTCCTGGTCATGCAACGTAGGGACCCACCCACGTGACCTGTCTCGCCGGAGACGCCCGTGGCCGCTGCTGCCGCAAAAGCTCCAGTGTAGGAGGGCAGCAGGTGGAGCCAGGCCCTGTTGTTGCAGCTTCTTCAGCAGCACTTGCTGCCCCTGGGGGAGCCAGGCTGGTGGATCAGGTGGAGCTCAGGGCTGACAAGGGCGGTGTCTCGGGGCGGCGGGGCTAGCTGCATCGCCCAGGCTGCTCCTACCTTCCCAATCGGGGGGAGGGGGTGGCTTAGGAAAGACCCCAAAGCTCTCCCTTCCCCAGGCGCTGCAGTTGGCAGCCCCCGAAACACATTCACGGGGAGGCGGCGAAGGCTGAGCCATAGTCTGCAGAGCCCTGGCGTCCCTGCACCCGAGACCCCTGGCTGCCCCGAGCAGAAGCCTGGGCTAGGCTCCCATCCATCCCCCTGGGACCATTAATGGGCTGTGGGCCCTTAGCCGGGGTGACCAGACGGCAAGTGTGAAAAATCGGGACGGGGGTGGGGGGTAATAGGAGCCTCTATAAGAAAAAGTCCCCAAAACGGGGCGGTCCCTATGGAATCGGGGCCTCTGGTCACCCTCGCCCGGGCACTGCAGAGCCGTAAGCGAGGGCCGGGCTGGGGTAGCCCGGGAGGAGCGGAATTTGCTCCAGCTGAGCCCCCAAGCAGCGCCTGCCCTTTGGCCACAAGTCAGAGAACTACAATCCCCAGCATGCCTTGCGGCGGCGCCATCTTGCACTTTGCGTCACCGACTACTCCGCCCAGCCCCTCCCCCCCTCGTCGCTGTCATTGCTAAGGGGGAGACTCGGTCGGGCCCGCGCCATGGGGCCTGTGAGCCACCCTGCCCCAGCCCCCTTCGCCTCCTGCTGCTGTGCGGGCTGCGGCCCCGGCGGGCCTGTTAGCGGCGGGCGGGGGAGCCCAGATACCGGGGGTGGGCAGCTCCGTGCTGCGCTTGGATGCCCGCGGATGGGCAGGCCCAGCGACAAGGGGGGATGACTACAGGTACAGCTGTGTACCGGGCCCCGGACTTAAGGGGGGCCCCCTTAAGTCCGGGAACCGGTACAGCTCTACCCGTAATACCCTGCTGTCGCCGGCCCTGCCTAAGTGGATGACAAACTCAATAACATGGTCCTGTGGCATCTCAGTGAGTTTAAAAGTAGGCAACATAAACTTTCCACAATTAAAATAAGTTCTCATTGCCCCAGATCATTTTCAATACTACTCAGTGACACTCAGGACTATTAAAATAATTGCTATGAAATTAACACTATGGAGAAAGGAATTAAAAAAAACCCAACAACAAAACACTCCCATGCTTCTAGACAGTGCTTTAGCTGAAATTCCCCACTGCTTTCTGTCAAACTTTCCATCCTGTCCCTGAATTTGGAAGGCGTGTAATGAGCCAGACATGAACTCTTTGTGTCCTTAATGCACAAACACCCAAGGGCTTGCTTCAAATACTCCTACTCAAATTAATAGTAATTTACTCCATGAGTGGTCCCATTGAAATCAGTGGGAGCACTCATGGAATGAATAATTACTCAACATGCGTAAAGGTATCAGTATTTGGCTTTAGAAGTGTTTAATCCTAAATTGCTTCCTTGAGCCTGCAAAGTCCTCCTTTTGCTGTTCAAATCCTTCCGCAGAATCCACAGTCTTTCAAACAATGATCCTCTTATTCCCCATAAACAAATAATATATGTGGTTATAAAGCAAACCAAAGGAAAGTAACACGATGTGGATTATACAAGGAAGCTATCCTATCTTTTAGTCTGTTCTTTCATCCGTCCCCCTATTCCCATTGCCTATTGTTATCTCCCACAGTGGCTTGCCTTGTCTTTAAACATTAAGGCCTGGATCCTGCAATTTGCAACACGCTGGCAGATTCTCATGCTGCCCTGTTGCTTTCAACAATGCTCCACACAGGTACAGGAATCCCCTTGGACATTCTAAATTGCACTATCATGGCCTTAGATTGTGAGCTGTACGGGGCAGTGACTGTGGGTGAAATCCTGGCCCCCATGAAGTCGGTGGGAATTTTGCCAATGATTTCAAGGGACTAGGATTTCACTCTGTGCCTTTATTCACAATGTAAGTGCCACACACACCTACGCCTCTGGATATAAATGTTAAATAATAATCTCCACAAATGCCTTTTGGCATAATGGCATGTAAAGTGCTTTGGGATCCTCTGACAGAGATGCAGAAAGTTTCTGCAAACAGCATTTTGAGTTGTCGTGAGTGTGGAAAATAAGGCGATCCCCAAAGACTTGTGATTTAATACAAAATCATTGAAATTACGACCGTCTCCAAGATCTGTTTGCATGATTTTTCAATCCTAGAGCATTATGTACATTTACAACAGAATAAAACATGCCATCTCCTTGCTCTTCGTAACAACGCTAGCAAGCTCAGTAAATGGACGTTTTATTTTTATGGAGATGTGAAATGCAACTATGACTTTGCATGTCTTTAAATCTGTGAATATTGGCTAATTCCTATTCATTTAAAGCTCTAAGAAGTTTAACGTTTTGTCAGCTATAGAAAGAACATCCTCAGTAATATCAACCCTGAGCCAGGAAACCAAAACACTGGGTGTCACCAATTTTAATATTAGGATTGTGCCATAATGAAGTACTCTTAAAATATGATAATTTAACATTTGAAACCTTGTCTGTGTCAACAAAAGCCTAGTAAGTAGCTTTAAGGATCACATTCTGGGATAAGTGATCCAGTACAATCATGGTTTTTAACAGACTCATAAGAAATGGCCCAAAACTTTTTCAATTGCTCCACTTGAATGCCTTGCCTTGTACTTAAATCTAAACTTAAAACTTCTTTTTCGAGCTCTATTTCCACCACCATCCAGAACAAGGATTTTGAGGGGTGCATGCTTCAAAACTTTATAGTTAGTCTTTAAGGTGCCACAGGACTTTGTTACCTCTGGTTTTATATAATATGTGGAGAAATACCTATCTCATAGAACTTGAAGGACCTTGAAAGGTCATTGAATCCAGTCCCCTGCCTACACTAGGCAGGACCAAGTACTGTCCCCGACAGATATTTTACCCTAGATCCCTAAATGGCCCCCTCAAAGATTGAGCTCACAATCCTAGGTTTAGCAGGCCAATGCTCAAACCACTGAGCTATCCCCCCCTCTATGTCCCTGGTGGATTTGTTGTAGTTCTTTTGCATTCGGTCTGATACCATAAGACTTTCCTAATAGGTTGCCACTTTTGGTTGGATGTATTCCTGGAGATTTATTAACATGACATAATCTTTAATTAACTATTAATCTTTAATTCCTGGAGTCTCCAGGCCAATCCTGAAGGGGTGGCAACCCTATCTGCTAGACAAACCTCTAAAAGGCGCTCAGATGTATACCGAGGACCATATAAAAACCTGCACTGGTAGTAGTAGTACAGAGAGAGTGTGAGACAAACCTTGCCCTGAGGATCTTATATTCTAAGTAGGCAAAATGAATAAGGGTAGAAGAGAAAACTGAGGCACCCTGAGTGACTTGATCCAGGTCCCACAGCAAATCAGTGGTTGAGCCTAGAACAGAACGCAGGTCTCCAGACACCTGGCTCAGTATCCTGTCTTCTAGTGCGCTGGTTCTCAACTGGGGGTCCATGCCCACTGGGGAGCCATAAGAGGTTTCAGGGGGTCTGACAAGCACTGGGCTTCAGCCCGAGGCAGTGGGGGTTGGCCTCTGGCTTCAGCCCTGTGCAGTGAGGCTTGGTCTTGGGCTAAAGCCCACGTGGCATAGCTCAGGGAGAGAAGGCCACCTCAACCCAGTGACTCACCTCAGCAGGCCACCCGCCCTCTCTGGGTTGGGGTTGGGGTTGGGGTAGGAGAGGGTGCAACCAAAAATGGCAGTATCTCTAGAGACCAGAGCTCTCCCCCTGCCATCAGAAGGGATTGCCTCACAGTCATTGACTCCTCAAGCAGGCAGCAGCCAGCCCCGGAGACGCACACCTGCTACTTCAGGAAGCAGGGCCAAATGGAAGGCAGAAATCTAGGGGTGGGGCATGTGACCCTGCAGTCCTCCCCTATGTCACTTTTGGTTGGGGGTCTGAAGATTTGTCTATTTAGCCTCATGGGTCCCCAGGTGAAAAAAGATTGAGAACCAGTGCTCTAGTGCACAGATTAAACTTAACTCTCCATTTCCACCGTCATTTCCTGTTTGGCCCAGGGGTTGGTCCTGGAGCAGGTTTTGTTCAACATAGAATCATAGAATATTAGGGTTGGAAGGGACCTCTGGAGGTCATCTAGTCCAACCCCCTGCTCAAAGCAGGACCAATCTCCAACTAAATCATTCCAGCCAGGGCTTTATCAAGCCTGACCTTAAAAACTTCTAAGGAAGGGGATTCTAACACCTCCATAGGTAACCCATTCGAATGCTTGACCACCCTCCTAGTGAAAAAGTTTTTCCTAATATCCAATCTAAACCTTCCCAACTGAAACTTGAGACCATTACTTCTTGTTCGGTCATCTGCTACCACTGAGAACAGTCTAGATCCATCCTCTTTTGAACCCCCTTTCAGGTAGTTGAAAGCAGCTATCAAATCTCCCCTCAGTCTTCTCTTCTGTAGACTAAACCATCCCAGTTCCCTCAGCCTCTCCTCATAAGAAATGCGCTCCAGGCCCCTAATCATTTTTGTTGTCCTTCTCTGGACTCTTTCCAATTTTTCCACATCCTTCTTGTAGTGTGGGCCCCAAAATTGGACACAGTATTCCAGATGAGGCCTCACCAATGTTGAATAGAGGGGAACAAACACATCCCTCGATCTACTGGCAATGCCCCTACTTATACAGCCCAAAATGCCGTTAGCCTTCTTGGCAACAAGGGCACACTGTTGACTCATGTCCAGCTTCACATCCACTGTAATCCCTAGGTCCTTTTCTTTAGAACTGCTGCCTAGTCATTCGGTCCCTAGTCTGTAGCAGTGCATGGGATTCTTCCATCCTAAGTGCAGGACTCTGCACTTCTCCTTGTTGAACCTCATCACATTTCTTTTGGCTCAGTCCTCTAATTTGTCTAGGTCCCTCTGTATCCTATCCCTATCCTCCAGTGTATCTACCACTCCTCCCAGTTTAGTGTCATCTGCAAACTTGCTGAGGGTGCAGTCCACACCATCCTCCAGATCATTGATAAAGATATTGAATAAAACCAGCCCCAGGACCGACCCTTGGGGCACTCCGCTTGATACCGGCTGCCAACTAGACATGGAGCCATTGATCACTACCCATTGAGCCCGACAATCCAGCCAGCTTTCTATCCACCTTATGGTCCATTCATCCAGCTCATACTTCTTTAACTTGCTGGGAAGAATATTGTGGGAGACCATATCAAAAGCTTCAAACATGTTCAATAATGATCTGGATTATGGGTTGGATTGCACCCTGAGCAAGTTTGCAGATGACACTAAGATGCAGGGAGAGGTAGATATGATGGAGGCTAGGGATCGGTTCCAGAGTGAGCTAGACAATTGGAGGATTGGGCCAGAAGAAATCTGATGCAGTTCAATGAGGACAACTGCAGAGTCCTATACTTAGGAAGGAAGTATCCCATGAACTACTACAGGCTGGGGACTGATTGGCTAAGCGGCAGTTTGCAGAAAAGGAGCTGATGATTACAATGGATGAGAATCTGGATATGAGTCAGCAGTGTGCCCTTGTTGCCAAGAAGGCCAATGGCATATTGGGTTGTATTAGTAAGAGCATTGCCAGCAGATCAAGGGAAGTGAGTATTCCCCTCTACTTGGAACTGGTGAGGCTACACCTGAAATAGCCTACTGCATCTAGTTTTGTTCCCCCCACTATAGAAGGGATGTACACAAATTGGAGAGAATCCAGCGGAGGGTAATGGAAATGATTAAGGGGCTGGAGAACATAACTTATGAGGAGAGGCTATTTAGTCTACAGAAGAGAAGAATGAGGGGAGATTTGATAGCAGCCTTCAAGTACCTGAAGGGGGGCTTCCCGAGCAGATGGAGCTTGACTGTTGTCAGGCAGATGACCGAAGAAGAAACAATGGTCTCAACTTTCATTGTGGGAAGCTTTGGTTGGATATTAGGAAACACTATTTCACTAGGAGGGTGGTGAAGCACTGGAATGGATTACCTAGGAAGGTGGTGGAATCTCCTTCCTTAGAGGTTTCTAAGGTCAGGCTTGACAAAACCCTGGCTTGGATGATTTAGATGGGGTTGGTTCTGCATTGAGCAGGGGGTTTGACTAGATGACCTCCTGTGGTCTCTTCCAACCCTACTATTCTATAATTCCATGATTATAATTTAAATTAACATGTTCACCAGTGTCCTTCATTTACTGTCATTTTAGATAAATAAAACATTCCAAAATTTTCAAAACAGTTATTAAAAACCTTGCTCAATCCAGTTATAACCCAAACACAGCAGCAACATAACCATGGATCATGGCCTTGCTAATTTCATTTTTCTCACCTTACTCTCTCTAACTTTCTCACCCTAGCTACCCTAGTGTACTTCTGCACTTAGGCTAACTTTAGGTTGAAGTCTAATTTCTACTTAAAAGTAGAGACATTTGGAAATGAGATGGCACTAATGCTGAGCTCCATGGATATGTTGAGCAGCATAGTGGTGTTATCTCAGCCAGCACGTGGAGATGACTGCCAAAGGGAGTACCAGAAAAAACACAGAAAAACACTGATTTTCATCAGTAGCAACTTCACTGACATTCATATCCAAAGTGTGTAAATGCAGCAGTCTATACCTATAAGCTGTGAAGTAAACTAACTTTGGAAAATAGCATAGGAAGGAGAGTTGTTTGGAAAAGGTTGATTGTGTTTCAAGGGAAACTTTGAGTAATTTTCTTAAAAAAAATCTCTTGCCACAATGTTTTAGGGGGGGTTACATGAAAAATTAAAACTGAAGCCCCCAAAATTTTAGCTTTTCCATTTTAACCTCTTTCTCTCCCTTTTCCCCTCCCCCATCACTGTTTTAGATGCAAAATGTTTAGATTTCAGTATTGCTGTTTAGACCCCAAACATTTCATCTGAAAACCCTCCCTTGCAACATTCCCTTTGAAAAAATATTTTTACCAGAACATTTCATCCCAGTTCTAGTAACGAGCTGATACTTGTGTCACGCCCTTCGTTAGCTCAAGACCACGGGTTCCACATCAGAGCAGACTGTTCAGTACCAGTGATGCTAACACAGTGCCCACTGTGGCTCTAACTCCTTAGACACTCCAGCTAATGACACTACTTACTAACAACCTAGGCTTTTGCCAGTCTCAATACACACTTTAAACATTCCCATTGGAAAGCCCAGACCCTTTTAACATCAACTAAGTTGACCCCTGTGATATTAAATACTTCTACTGTAATGTCTCAGAAAATCCAAGTTTCTCTGTTCCAAAAGGATCAGACACATACCACAGGTCAGTTCCTCCTTAGATCTTCCTCCTTTACCCAACAAGGCAATGCTGAGTCTGATCCTGTAACGAACATATGTAGGCTTTATTAATTAAATGAAAATGAAGCAAGAGATAATTTCACCATGCTAGGAACACTAGAGACACAGACAGACAAAGACTTAAACTTACATTTAAACTTCTGTACAATGTAACACCTTAGAGGTTCAGCTTCTGAGGCTTTATCCCAGTGGTGGCCTCAAGGGGTCCTTTACCTGGCAGACAGAGTCCTTACCTCTCAGGATCCAGTCTCATAATAATAATCATGTTTCCTTCCACTAGGCAGTTTTTAACCAACTATCCTGCCATGTGACTGCTCTGACCCCAGCACTCACAGATGCAAAGGTGTGGGGAAGGGGGTCCATGAGGTAATTCTTCAGTGAAGTCATCCCATGTGACTCATCCATAAGTGGGAATTTCCCCTTCTCTATTGTCTTGTAAACTGGTTTCTACCTGCTATATTGAGAATCAAGAACTTTCCTCTGGACATGTTGCTTTTTAATGGGTATTAATTGACCACTCTCTCTCAAAAGGGGTGTATATCCATTTCTGGTAAGACTCAGGAATGATTAATGTCTCTTGTTATCATGGAGTGTGTCCCAGCAATGCGAGAGTTAGGTAACACAAATGTACACACGCTACTCTTTACATGAGCAATACAGAGATTAGCTCATCAGTATTACAGACATCTGGTCACCTGCATTTAAGAAAATCGAAATCTATATATATAAAAGTCAAGTGGTGTATGTATGTATGTATGTATGTATGTATGACTGCGAACTCCTCCCACACCGTTTGAGCCAGAGACATGAAATTTGGTACAGTTAGGGGTCTTGTGGTCTAGATGCTGGTAAGGGTCGAAAGATTTTCGGATCTCACCTCTGACGCCCCCCAGGGGTGAAAGTCTTTCAGGGTCAATCACATCAGCTGGGCGGTTAGGTGGTGATGATGTCATAATACCCCCTCCAACAGACACCGCACTCGCTCAGCTCACCCCTCCCTCCTCCAACGGAAGCCCGGAGATCCCTCAGTTCTCTGCCCCTCCCCCCCCTCCCCAACGGAATACCGGACTCCATCAGCTCTGTGCCCCCCCCCCCCACCTGTGAACGTCCCCGTAATCCCTCAGCTCTGGGCCCCCTCCCCGCCTGCGATGGATCCGAGTTGGGTTTGGTGGGACGGTAAGTGAGGTGGGGGTGTCGGGGTGGGACGGTAAGTGAGGTGGGGGTGTCGGGTTTCATGGGGGGGGTCAGGTGGGGGTGTCGGGTTCGGTCGGGGGGTAAGTGAGCCGGGGGGTGTCGGGGTTGGTCTGGGGGGGTGGGAAGGTGTCGGGGTGGGTGAGGGGTGAGGTGTGGGTGTTGGGTTTGGTCTGGGGGGGGAAGGTGTCGGGGTGGGTGCCCAGACCAAACCCGACACCCCCCCCACCAATCGCAACACCCCCAGACCAAACCCGACACCCCCTGGCTCACTTACCCCCCGACCAAACCCGACACCCCCTCTCGGCTCACGGTGCACTGTGTAGCACACAGATTATTAAATACACTGTTCAGTCGGGGGGTGAGGTGGGGGTGTCGGGTTTGCTCAGGGGGTGAGGTGGGGGTGTCGGCTTTGGTCGGGGGGGTCAGGTGGGGGTGTCAGGTTCGGTCGGGGGGTGAGGTGGGGGTGTTGGGTTTGCTTGGGGGGGGTCAGGTGGGGTTGTCGGGTTTGGTCGGGGGGGTAAGTGAGCCGGGGGGTGTTGGGGTTGGTCAGGGGGGGTGGGAAGGTGTCGGGGTGGGTGAGGGGTGAGGTATGGGTGTTGGGGTTGGTCAGGGGGTGTCAACTGTCGGCCCCTCCCCACCGCCGACTGACCCGAGCAACGCCGGGCACTTATGCTAGTACTATATAATATAATTTACTGGAATTTTAACAGCTGAATTTTAATAACGTTCTACCAGAATTAAGCCTGACAGACTCTTAGTTGATACAGAGGCCTAGAGTTTGCCTTTGCCCCCGACCCCACAATAAGTGGAGGTGATTGAATATTGGGGATGCAGAAGCTTCCTAAAACTTCTGTGTGGAAAGAATAATGTTCACATGTGGAAAGGATGCTCTATTCCCGTATCTCCGAAAACCAGTCCAGAGCAGTGTATGTTCAGTCCGATGTATTAATGAAGCACAACGAGAGGGCTGTAGTCATTGTAAGTGTTAAGTGCTCTTTTAATTCTAATCCTCTGTAAATGCTTGATCATTTTCAGGGTTATGCAGCATTGTTATTACAGTTCCTCAAGAAATGTCAATTGCTTTTCTTGGGAATTTTTGTCTTTAAAAATGTTCAGTTTTATTGACATTACCCATGAATGTTTTCATCTATCTATTATCGCTTTGTGGCCCCCATTATCATGCTGTCTGAGCCTTTCAGTGTCTGGAATGTAATTACCCCATGTCACTGTAAGGTAAGGAAGTGCTATTATCCCCATTGTACAGATGGGGAACTGAGGCATGATCAGACTTTAGGTATGTCTACTTTTGCACTGTAAGTTTCACTGGTGATATGGAACCGGTGAAAGTAAAGTGCTGGTTTGATTCCTATGGGATCACAGAGTGTTTACACTACCAGCACTTCCATCGCAGATTAGAGTAGCATGGTAGGGCAGCTATCCCACAGTGCAGCTCTCTAGATAGGTCTTGTGGTGGGGGAGGGCAGGGGAGCAGAAGGCATTTTGGGTCCCTGCTCAGTGCCCTGGGCTGACCTGCTTCATGCCACATTACTTCCTTGTTTTTTCTGTGGCATTTTTTTTAAAGCCTCCTGCTGTCTGTCCTTTTTCCCCACCACATCTACAAACAAAGGGAAAGGGAGCTTCAAACTTCCCAGGGCTTACTGGGGGAGGGGCGGACATCCGTGCGTCAGAGCAGCAGAGATGCTTGCTAGAGTGGTCACTTTTGGAACTGTAGGATATCCTTCGGAGGCCAAAAGGTGTTTACACTGGCAGAACGTGTCTTCACTTTCACAGCAGCGCAAAAAGAACTGTGGTAAGAGCTGTACGCCTCTTGGGAAGGTGGTTTTCTTTTTGCAGTGAAACCTCTGAGTTGCACCACGAAAAGTCATTAACAAGTATAGACGCTCCTGCGGTTTTAGTGAAAAAAGGGACTTTTTGTGCTTTAAATGGTAAGTGTAGACATACCCTTAGTGTAAGTCCACTTTAGAGTGGCTACAGCAGCACAGCTATGATGCTATGGCTATTCTGCTGCAGCCCCATAGTGCACATGCTTCCTACACTGAGGGAAGGGGATTTTCAATAGCTGCAGTTAACCCACCTCCCTGAGAGGGGTAGCTAGGTTGGCAGAATAATTCTCCTGTTGAACTCACTGCAGAGAGGGTTAGGTCGACCAAACTATGTTGCACAAGGTCAACTTTTTTCACAGTGCTGAGCAATGTAGCTAGGATGGTCTACTGTTTATGTGTAGACCAGGCTGAAGAATAAGTCTGCAATTAGAGATGTGATTGTCCAAGCTTGTCCAGGACTCCGGGGATGTATTCGAGTGGCTAGCCCATGCTGACACCACTTCCCTGTTCTTGGTACCCAAACTAGCTAGGTAAAAGCTAGATCAGGAATGTCTAAATGGGCTGCAGTCATGTCCATGCATGCAGCATACGCATACCCTAACTGACATGCCCAAGGTCATAAAGGAAGTCAGTAGCAGAGAAGGGAATTGAATCTAGCTCTTCTGAGTCCTGGGCTAGTGCCCTAACTACTGACACATTTTTCCTCCATCCCTGATCAAACAGTGAATAATTCTACGGAAAAATTCTGTGAAAATTATCGGCGGGGGGGGGGGGGGATATTTCTGTTCAGAAAATGCTTTTTAATGGAAAAATGCTGACCTGCCCTATTTGTTATACTTCAGCTGCAGGATTTCTTTCCTCTATGCAGCATATTTTTCCTCTATGCAGCATACTTTGTATTTTATATGATAAATTTCATGAATCTCCTGTTGTTTTGCATGTACAGTGACTGATGTGGTGTGTCTATTTATCTATCTCTATCTCAGAACAATTGTATGATATATTTTATCATTTAAGAAATAACCCATGGTCAGATAATTAAAGACTGCCTAAGAAGGAATACGCATCAGGACATATAAGACATCATATGCAACTTTAAGTTTGGCATTTCTATCAAGCTATCTGTTTTACCGCTCCCAGATCATCATTGTAATATCAGAATCCAAACCTTTTCTGAGGCAGAATGATTTGGGCACTTCTTAAATGGGAGGCATTTGGAAGCTGCTCTGAGGTTTTGAATGGCAGAAGTAGTCCCAGAGGAGATATATTAGTGAGCAGGAGAAAAGGCACAATGTGCATAATAAATTAAATTTATCATATGGCTCTGTAGCTTCCTCGGTTTATCCTATGGATCTCATCAAAACACAGGTGGTAATAATAATCTATATCTACCCCTATGATACTGACCTGTGGAAATATGTTATCACAACTGGTGTCTAGAATGGGAAACTGCACCTCAATATTAATTAAGGTAAGTCTTATGACATCTACTTTATAGTTGATTTTTGCCAAAGGTCTTATGTGGGTCATTTTTTTCCCTACTCTTTGGAGCATGTTTTTCCTGTGCAAAGAGTGTTAGACTTTACTTGAGGAAATTTGACAGCCTACGATAAGCCAGAGGGAGGCATCACTATTAGAAAGAACATCATTTTGGAAATTTGAATATATTAGACAAGCCTGAGCGGACAAAGAAAGCAGATGTGTATAAATAGAGAAGGGAGGGTTGAATATGTAGGCTAGCATGGGAGATGACACTGGTAATATTAAGGATAAGTGAATGGCAGGACATTTTCACAGATCTGTGCTACCTTTTCTTCTCTTGCATCATCTGTTAACACCAGCAGGATTTTGACACTTTGACTATGGTTGTCTTCAAATCTCATGTTGTCTGCAGATCTCTTGCTCTTACGGCTCCCCTTTTCTGCTCAGCATTTCATTCCAGAGTCTGCCTTTTGGCAAGACACATGTGTCCAGTTGCAGGGGCATGGAACAGCACAGGAGAGCAAAGCTAGAAAGATCATTTGTTGGTCTCTGGCATAATCAGCAAATTAGGAGCTTGCTAGAATGGTGTGCACAAAGAACAGAGCTTGACAGATATCCCAGCAACACCTGTTCAGCTCTCTGACTCTGCTGCAGAAGGGACACCTCCGAAACAGTACGACAGAATGAGGGTCCATTCAACTCGATGAAAGAGGACCCCTGCAGTAAAATCATTTGCGTCGCCACCTTTTGTGTTCTGAATTTAAACATATCCCCTTATCCCAGCCCTGCTTTCATAGGCTGCCCTTTTTCACAGCTGGCACTTATTAAAATTCAGCACCCTAAATAATTGTGTGATTTTATTTAGTCAATTTCTTTTCTTATTTCTTATTTAGTCAATTTCTTTTCTTTTCTCATCCCACCAACTACAAAAATATAGTTTGTTCTCCTACTCTCAAATAAACAAATAAATATAAAAATCTAATCATCTCCCATAATAAATATTCCTCAGGGGCACTGGATGATTTGCATTGACTAACAAGGCTAGAAACACTACCAAAAAAAAAAAAAAGGGAAAAAAAGACAAGAGGTATAAAATAAATGCCATGCAGTAGTTAACCTCATATCAGTTTTTGATTATCATGAGGCCAGTGTGTGATTAACTGTGAGCTACATGATAGCTTTTTTTAATAGATGCATTTCTGATCTCTACCAAACATTGCTCTTCATTATGCAAATAAGCTCTGAGGTCTTTGTTGTTTATTTGTTTGTTTATATTCCAGCTAAATTAAAGAATATTTTGGCAGGAGCTTCATGTCTTCTAGCAGTCATATGCTCTTGATTAATCATGCATAATGGGCAGACAGCATGTGAGGTAGAGTAATTTCATACCAATCACTATCCATTATTTAAGATCACTTTGACACATTGCCTTGTCTGTCTCATCTGAGATCCTGGGGCCAGGAAGAGAAAGATCATTTGGATGTGTGCTCCATGAACCAGCTGGACATCACCGGCAAAAGCAAGAACAGGATAATATAGGTGCAGTATGGAAACAGACGGTTGAGTTTTCTCTGCATTGCAAGAAAGGGAAATTGATGAAGCCAGGACAGTTACACAAGCAGATTGTGACTGTATAATTGTTATTGGTATTATTGTTGTGTAACAGGTTCATATCCTCAGCAGAAAAGGCACAGATGGGCACTTGTAATACATACTCACCAGTGGCTTACTCTGGTCAAAGGAAGTTCTTCCTGAGTATCTGAGGCTCACAGACCATTTGAATTCCAGACAAGCCCTCACTTATACCAGAACCATCCACCAGATAATGAACTGGGGACTTCCAGAGCAAAATGTGCACCCTACTATAGATGGTGTTGCAGGGCTGGTAATCTGGGAGGGTTTGCAGGGGCTACAGCCACCCCACAGTTTTCCTTAGCCACCCTGTAGCAGCTGTTGCTCTCTGGCCGCCCAGCGCTGAAGGGAGAGTGGAGAGAGCGGCAGCTTCTGGTGGGGTACCCAGCTCTGAAGGCAGTGCTGCCACCAGCAGCAGCATAGGTGTAAGCCGAGGCAGGGGACCGGGGCCCTGAAAGCAGCCCCCAGCTCATGTCCCCATCCACTAGAGTGCATCACCCAAGGCAGGGTCTGGTCTCCCCACAACAGCCCTGACTGGGCCCCACACACCCCCAGTCACTGCTCCCAAATGGCTCTGCCAGCCCCGGAGCTGGGTCCCTCAACCCGGGCAGCTGTTATCTATTGAAAATAGTCAAAGGGTGGCGCGGAGCTGAGGAGCAACCATAGCCCCAAGCACCAACAGTAGCAGGGAGGAGGAGACGGGGGAGGGTGGGAGAGGGGAAAGGTGTCATGGCCGCCCACACCATAGCACCAGCCAGAGCAGCAAACGCCCCGCACTGCCCAGCTATGGCTTCCGGCCTCTGACTTGACTACCGCCTAACCCCCAGGAGCAAGGCGGCAGGCGGGAGAGAATTCCGGTTGAGCCACACTGCCCCCTAGAGCTACTTCTGGGGTGATGCAGTTTACACACTATCCATTCCTCGGGCATGACGCTAAAGGCACAGTCTAGCTCTAAACGGTCAGACCACCAGTCTGAATTTAGAACATCCATATCAGCTCCTGTCTTAGACTGTAGCCACAGAGGCAAAGACGCCCTTCCCTGCATACTTTAATTTACTGTCCATACCCCAGAGTGATAAATGGGGGAAGATTTGTTTTTCTGTACCAGCATGACCCTTGAAAAAAAGTTTACTTGTTGCCATTTATACTTCAATGAACTATTAACCTTCCAGCTTTGGCAGGAGACACTGGGATCCACAGAATCCAGTTTGCCAGCTGCAGATCATGAACAATTTATATCAAAAGAAGGTATTTAAAGAGAGAATGAGTGGGAACTAGCAGTGATGTGTCTTGCATTTCATGATCCTGCCATTGGCTAAACTTCCTCTGACAGTGTATCACAAGTGTAATCACATTGTTCCAAAAAAAAGCAGAAAATGTCAGAGAATACTGCAACTGCTTAGCTGAAGACTAGCAGGCAGCAGGGGTGGGGGAGGAAAAGGTTTGATTTAAAAGAAGTTGTCTATGTATCCTCCACATAACTTTGCAGAGGTTTGCCTCCCTTCTTTTAACAACATTTTCCCTCTTCACCTGTTTTAAGCCCCTTGTCCCACAGGTGTGTGTACTGCAGGTAGAGTTGGTGTGGGGCTGGAGAATCTGACCATGCCTTTTCCTATTTATACAAAATCATCTTCTCATAAGCAAAGCCATGGGTGGAGGAAGCACCTCTTGACAAGAGAACTTAGAGTCATCACATTTGCTGGGAATATTCAACTTCCTGACAAATAGATCAAATAAGAAGCGAGGGTTGTGGTTGAAAATCTGATAGTGAGACCAGAGGAATTCTTCCCTGGAAAGTAGATGGAAAATGCCAGCTTTTTGATGCAATCAGATCCAGTCCAAAGGAAATACATTGATCTTACAAAGTATATTCATGAACCCTTTCAATTTTCTTACATGCCAGGAGGGTTAAGTTATTTCTAGCAAGGTTAAGAGCTAGAAGAACATAGGAAATGCCATACTCCCTCAGACCAATGGTCCATCTAGTCTGGTATGTTGTCTTCAATTGTGGCCACTGTCACATTTCAAAAGAAGGTGAAAGAAGCAAAGATTGATTGATAAAGGTAACTATGTTGACATAAATAAAACGAGGAAGACTTTGTAGCACCTTAGAGAGTAATCAGTTTATTTCACCATAAGCTTTTGTGGGCTAGCTCACTTCATTTTGGTGAAATAAACTGATTACTCTCTAAGGTACTACAAAGTCTTCCTCGTTTTATTTACAGATACAGACTAACACGGCTGCTAATCTTAAACCTATGTTGACATAATATATTTAGACCTTTGTATAGCATTTGACTTAGTCTGGCATGACATTCTGATAAAAATATTAAGACTATACAAAAATCAATGTAGCCCATCTTAAATAGACTGAAAACTGGTTAGCTGATAAATTGCCCAAAATAACTGTAGATGGGGAATCATCATCCTGTTAGCTTGTTTCTAGTCGGATCTTGTTGGGATCTATTCTGACTAGTCAATATTTCAGATTCAAAGTTATGAGTTCAAATGATCCCTTTCCAAAGTTGCAAAACTGGCATTTGCTAACAATGGATTTTACGTCATGAGCATTTTGCCATACTGAAAATTGTGCATTTATTCCTCTTCTTTGTTTACTATCTCTAACCCAGTTTCTCTCACCCCATGACAATGTAGTTTCCGTAACAACATCTTGTGAGGGATATTTTTGCAGGATGTTTGAAGGTCCCAATAATTTATCGGCTGGTTCACCTTCATGCATCATTTTGTTAATATGGTCATAATAGATTACAGCGGCATGATTGTCTTTTACAGAAGCTACAAGCCAGTACCCTTGCCATAGCTTGTTCATCCCGCTGCTTTACTTCAGCCATTTAATGTGGTCCTGCAATAAGGCCCTCCGGTTTGTAGATCCCAGGATTGCTGCTACTGATTTTAATATTGCATGTTTTTGTTAGCACCACAGCTTCTTTATCCTTAAGTTCCTTCCAAACTCTTGGGTGAACGCTCTTTGCTGGCCTCCTGATGATTGGTAGGTTGGCACAGTAAAGTAGCATCCTTGGAATAACAACACGGACACCAACTCAGTTTAACAGCAGAGTAACATCTATTTATTATTAGATGAGGGTACAGAGTCTGCTCCTCTCCTGCTGCTGAGGCTGCAGGTATGAATAGGTTCACTTTCTTCCCAAAGACACACACTTCAATTTCCTCTCAAAGCTACTTCCCCGGACAGGGGGCCTTCCTGTCTGGGAGGAGCCACACACTTTAAGAGCTGTCCACAGCTGTGCCAAGAAACACCCTCTCACTCAGCCAGCACAGTGACCCTGTTACAGTGCCACCTGGGCTGGTGACTGGCCGCTGTGTAGTTCATCAATTCGTTCAAGCTCCCTCCTTCTTTGACACCTACATCTCTGGCTTGGAAGGAATAGACTTTTATCCCTGGGCAGCAGTATCGAAAGCCAGGGCAGGCTTAGCCTCCCCTGACCCTGGTTGTGCCCCTGCCCTCCATCCCCCACTATCCTAAAGCCGGTGGGGAAGCTCAGCTCCAGTCAGTGGCCTGGGGCTCGGGTCCACTGGTGGCTGGGGTGGCACATGAACCCAGCCAGAGGGCTTGGGTCAGGTCGGACCAGTAGTGCTGGCGTTGGTTGCCCGGGATGGCACTTGGGGGGGACCAGTGGCTCGACCTGGCACTGTGGCTGTCCGGGGGCTTAGGTGGGTCAGGCTCAGCTGGGTGCTGGGATGGCACAGCCTGGGGGGGTTGGTGGCAGCTCAGTTGACACTGGGGACAGCCTGGTGGGGTGTAGTCTGGTCTGTGGGGTGGGGGACCGTAGGGCTCCGGTGTGCAGGGGGCAAGGCCTCGGGCAGAAGGGGCGGAGCCAGTGGTTTAGCCTCCCCGAAGCAGAGGGGTTCACCCATCAACCATTCTTTTATCACTGAACGTTGCTTGCAACATACACACACACAACCAATACAAATATTTCCATCAGTTCTCATAGACATTGACAGACAGGCAAAGTAGGAAAAATGTTGCTTGAGAACTTACTAAAGCCTGGTTTGAGGCTATTCCCTTTGTATGTTTTGGCATGTGAGGTTGACAGTTTGTGATTTAATGTTAACTTTTTGAATCTCAGGGTCTACTGTCATAAAATAATTAGTGTCTGATCACCATCGCCTTTCCCCCGCACACCCACACTCGTCGTTTGAAGCCCCATAATTTGGAGGAACTGTAAAATGTAAATTGATAAAAGTAGAAAAAATGCTTAAAATAAACATTGATATTATTCATGAAACTTAGATAGATAAATAGATAGATAGATAGATAGATAGATAGATAGATAGATAGATAGATATGTAAAATTCTGTCCAGCCTACTCATCTTTATTACCTGAATGAACAGAGCACATCAGGGGGATGTTTAGCAGTGTCTGTAAAGGCAAAGAAATCATCTCCACCCTGCTTTAACATTGTGGTGACATTTTAACATAGATGGTGCCTCTGATACCTCCTCCAGCACCATCACTGCAAGTCTGTACCTTCTACAGTCACTTACGACAATACTTCTCTGGAAGGTATTTTATGCAGCTGTCAGGGCAAGTTGACTTAAATTCATTATATCTTTTCATAAAGTATTTTTCCGTCCAAAGAAGAAGAGAAGAACCTAGCAGTTATGCATGACGTCAGGGTAGAGCAGTCCTAGAGTCTTCACTCTGTCACTGACTCAGTGTGACTATGGTTACATCATTTATCCTGTATTTGCCTCAGTTCACCCATCTGTAAAATGGAATCGCACCGACTATACTTTCCTCACATGATTTTTTTGGTGAGGTTTTATTAACCATAGTAAATGGCAGTGAGGTAAATCCAAAACTCTAGATCTCAGGAGGGGCATGGGATGGCATTCACGTTACACTTCTCATCAGTACCCGGCCCAAGCCAGGGAAGCTAATGATCCAAGCGGCAGACCAAAATCAATGACGAATCCGGTCATGTGCCACCTGACATTTCCGCTAGCATAAGAGTAGTACGGCAGTTGTTAACCTGACACCTCCAGCTGTGTAAAATGCTATATATTGTAAGATGGCCAGTTTGGTTATTTCGTCTCTTTCATTGTGAGCTGCTGCTGCTGTTGACTCAGAAACAGTCAGTCAGAGTTAATGACACACTTTGAAGTCACAGGCTGCTTTCTTGAAAGGAAAGGAATCTCTGTACCACTGACCCTATGATGAGTAAAACCAAAGTGAATCTGAAAGCCAGAGCAGCACAAGCGAAGATACACGAATAGGGCTTGATCCTGCCACCACTCTAGTCGGGACAGTTTTTTGTCATTAACCTGAGAGGTAACGCTCTGGGTTCTAGGAGCTCTATAGATTCCTAATTAACTGATGTTAAAAAAGCAGCAGGGACTGGCTGTGTTTGATTCTTGGTAGATAACACAGTAGATTTTCAATGATCACTGTCAACTTGTTTGTACCTCCAAAGCCAGACCCTTCCCACAAGAAAGAGAAATCATGTGCAGCATCCCAGGAGGAAAGAGTACCAGATGCTGATAGTCCTACTATCACCGGGTGCTCTATTCACCACTGGAGCACCTCCTTCTGGCCATCTCTGGAGATTAGCTTTGCCAGGCCAACACCCGTTCCTGCGGTTGCACTCTGTCCCTCACACAGTCTTGCTTGCTTGGTGCTTGACTGTTCCTGCTTTGTGCCTTGGCCCTCCTGTCAGGCTGCTGTGGTTTTCCCCATCCAGGGGTGGATTACGTCTCTGGAGACCCACTGTCCCAGCAGTCTTTCCATTCACTGCCCATTACCCGTTCCACTTTCCCAGTGGCTGGTAGGGGAACTTGGCCTTCCCACTACACTGGGTTCCAGCCCAGGAACCATAGAACAAGCAGCCAAGGTCTACATAATCCTCACCCTTACTGCTGTAACCCTAGGCTACTTCCTCCTACCTCACCCTCTCTCACTCTGAAAGTGACTGTAACCACTTTCTGCAGCACTCATCTGCTCTCAGCTACAGGGCTTTATGCAGGCCCCATCTGTTCTTGTCCAGACTGAACCTCATCTCTAATTAGTCCTTGTTCCCTGGCTCCTCCTTCAGGTGCAGCCTAGGGGGTTAATTAGCCCCCTCTCCTCCCGGCCATCTTACACACTTCAGGCCTTCTGTGGGATGGACACCCCGATCAGATCTACCTATGTTGAGAACTAGCATATGCTGCTAGGAGTCCTACTGAAATCATTAAAAAGAACAGGAGTACCACATTTAGACCGGTTTAGACCGCAGCCATGTGGCACATTTGCCACAGCCAGGAGTACCACATTTAGACCGGTTTAGACCGCAGCCATGTGGCACATTTGCCACAGCCAGGAGTACCACATTTAGACTGGTTTAGACCGCAGCCATGTCCAATACGTTTGCCACTAGCCACGTGTGGCGAATAGAGCTACTGAATTGTGGCTAATGCATGAGTAATGTGTTGATGTATTAAAGGCACTTTTTCCTGCAGTAAATTTTATAAAATCCAAGTACAGATCAAGAAAAAGAATGCAAAATGTTACACTGAAGTAATTTTGCGTTAGTTGTACCTATTAATATTTGTTTGTAATATCTACTTATTTTTTATATTAATAAAAAAATCATTTGAAATGTCATTTGTATGTTGAAATGTATGTTTGTTAATTCTTTTTTTATAATGTGGTGAATAAGAAAAATTCAAAGCCACAAGTGTGGCTTACATGGAATTTCTATTGTGCCTTGGAGACTAACAAATTTATTTGACCATAAACTGGGACTACATGAGGAGCCAGCATGAGAAAAGCATCAGAACCTGGCCCAGAAAGCGAGCGTGATAGATAGTCCTCAGGGTTCCAAAGTTCTTGAAGCGCAGTGCCATGAACAGATGGGCCAGTTCACAAAGTCACAAATCTTTGCTGTTATCTGACTGTTTTACAGACTCAGTCCCATGAGTGTAGTTTTCATGGTGCAGCTTCCACTCCTAACAAAAGCCAGAATCAGAATGAAAAGTGCCCGTCGCAACTCTGCTGTGCTATACCATGCGGCTGGAGAATCTAAAACTAAGAGTCACCTCTCTTCTCTGAAGTAGCACCTCAAGCCATTATTGTTTACTGGGCCCTTGTGTCAGTTTGTGCAAAACAATTAGACTTGCACAACCGTAAACATGGGAAAATTGGATCCATACTACTCTCCATAGGCAAATATTCATGAGAAGTACAAGAGGAATGCATTGATAGGTAGCACTTTAATTGAAGTTTGTGCAGCAAGCCAGTGCTATTAACTCCATTTTAAAGCTAGAGAAGCTGACACATAATTAGGAATCAACTTAGATTTCCTGAGTTTTAGTTCTGCACTTTGGCCACAGGAGAAAATAGGTCTGCGAGAAAACTCTGAAGAAGTGGTGAATATTAAATGATGTTTCAAAATACAGTCCCCATTAATGAAATAATCTGAATGGTCCAGCAACTTTCCTTATGGAAAACAACCCCTGAGATGAATTCTGTTTGAGAAGAGAATTTAATTAAAGGAGGACAAGTAGATGCACCCTGGGATATATAGAATTGCAATTCTTAATTTTCTATATGGTGCCTAAATAGTATGGTGATATGTACCTTAGATATGCAGATTGAGTGATAGAAATACTTAGAAAACCTGTGAGACAGATTTTCAGAAAATCAGTGGATCCCTGAGGAAGTCCAGAGGAGCAATGTTTACTAATTCACATCAGCTGAAGACCTGGTTTTATATTTTCATTGTGGATTTAGTTTCCTTCTTTCACACACTATCTTAGTTTCATGTTGGCAGGTTTCCCATAAGCAGTCATAATGTGTAACTAATTTGGATAGCAATTACCTGACCCAATTTCTTTGTAGTAATTATCTGGTTGAGTAACCCATCAGAAGCAGGTTGTGGATATTTTAACTTCTACATGTCTTGAATATTTCTCGTTTTGTTAGAGAAAGGTAAAAAGCCGCAACTTTAAGATAAAGATCAAACATTTAATCCAGCAGGGGATACGTTTTTAAGATTCAAGCTTTTAGCCAAGTTATTAAGAGCAGCCTTCAGCGTAATATTATTTTCCTATAGCTTGATTGTGGGTTTCTTTCTACCTGGCATCAACACCTTCTTGCAGCATCTTTTTCTTTTAGGGATCTAACTTTCTACTTTTCTGAGCTTTTTCCTATTACACAAGGCCGATACTCATTATCTAATAGATTGAATGTGAGATGAGCCTTTATTAGAACTTTATATGTCAAAAACATTCTATCAATGCTATTTTGATGGAAAATTGGGGTTTTGACAAAACAAAGTTCCTGACAGAAAATGTCTGCTTTCCTCATTTTGTTTTTGTTTTTGTTTTTCATCGGTAAATCAAAAACACTAAAAATGAATATTTTTTTGGAGTTTTTGATTGAAAACGTTTGCAGTTGCCTAAAAAAGAAAAGCACTTACTTTTCATTTTTTTGACAAAAAATGGACATATTCTGCTGAAATTTTGCCAAAAATGCAAACATTTTCATTAAAAAAATAATTGAGAAAGAAATAAAGTTCTGACCAGCTCTGCTCTTTATACTAAGTGGACATTTATACATTAGGATATGTAAGGACAGTAACCCTATTGCTGTGAAAGACAAAGAAGTTTATAATCACTGGACCAAACTTTTCTTTTGACATGGAGGGATATATCTAGTTGATCTTTCTCCTACAACTACCGGTATGTGTTCAACCTAAAGCGTTACTTATATATCTCTCTATCTTAACATTCCTACAGTATGATTTATTACAGAAGCCAAATACATAACCGTGGTAAGTGTAAAAATCCCCAAGGTAAAATATGTATGTGTGACATCTGTTGGGAAATGTTGGTGTATCTGAACTTTCAAATGTTAGTCATTTCCAGGACAGACAAACAATGTAATTGAGATGCAATACCTTGAATCAGAATTTTTTCAAGTGATTGGAGGGCAATTTGTTTTGAAACTGTGGGTTCAAGCATCTTGAGTCTAAACCTGCATAATGCTGAGTACTGTCAATTCACTGAACATCAAATTAAGAATGTTCAGCAATTTATAGGACTGGGGTATTTAGCACTTCAAGATAATCTCTGGAAAATAGCCACATCTTTTGCGTGTGTATTCATTAGTGCTGTCTAAACTTTTCTGGCCAACCCCATGGCATGTGTTGTTCTGTACAAGTCATGTTGTTTGTTTTCTTTGGCCTGCACCTTTAAACTTTAGAAATCTGCTCCTGACAGCTGCCATTTTGAGTTCATTGTTGATGCAGCTAGCTACAAATAAGAGCTTTACTTTTACTCTCTCTTCTTTTGTGTCATCCCTTCCTCTAAGAAGGGATTCTGACTGATTGCCCAGTATGTGTCTGCTGTTGTTCGTGGAATGCGTGACACACCCAAACTGCAATAGGAAGCAATCATAAGCCATATGTAAATCGCTTTGAGAGAAAATTAAAGATTTGGTGATTAGTTCACTTCTTTAACATAGATCTGACTCACAGTCCAAAAAAGATAAAACCTTCCTGAGGAGAACTGACTTCCAAACTGCTTCCTATCTCTAATTCCCAGCCCAGCATCCCTTGAGAATTATAGACTCATTTTGATATGAAATTCAGAAGGAAATCTGAAACTTTGAGGAGCTTATAAGAATGTTTCAGGATCTCAGCAGGGGCTTTCCACCTTGTCATTGCAAGGAGTCATGGAGAATTGTAAAAGGATTAAAATGAGGTAGGAATGTAAAAAATGCATGCAAATGCATTCATTATAAAGTAATTGTGGATACATTCAGCTATATATTTTAGTGCTTTTTTTAGAACTTAAACAGCAGTCTGGTATTCAAAGTCTGTCTCCGCTCTTGAGACATGGGTCTGCCATTGTCAGGGCCACCCACACATCTCTGACTGTGTTTTTGTATTACATTGTCATTTCCCTCCCCCAGAATGACTGCTGCATGAACACAGGGAATGGCAGAATGGCTTAACTCAAACCCATGAACTTGCTTGCCACTGAAGAACCAACAGTTCCGAGTGGCTCTTTTCCACGTGCGCTAGGAACGAAAGTTAACTCTGTTCTCACAATAGATGTGGGTAGTTTCCACTATACTTGTAAATGTATTTTCTTTTAATTTATTGCAACAAAAAACATCCATGCACAGATTCTTGCCAGCTATTTAAAACGACAAAGACGGATATAAAACTCAGTTCACCTCTTCCACTAAGCAACAGCTCCAATATGAGCCACTACTGTGGCATCCTTTTAGGACAGGGGTCTCAAACTCAACTGACCACGAGGGCCGCATGAGGACTAGTGCATTGGCCCGAGGGCCGCATCACTGACACACACCCCTCCCCACCCCCGCCCCCACTCCACCACTTCCATGAGAACCCACCCCTGCCCCGCCTCCTCCTCTGAGTGCGCTGCTCCCCACTCCTCCCCCCAGAAAGCACTAAACACTGCCAACAGCTATTTGGCAGTGGGAAACACCTGGAGGTACGCAGGGGGGCATGTGGAGCTTGGCAACTGCAGGAAATCAAGTGTGGGGAGAGAAGAGGTGCGGGGAGCTTGGTGGGGCACAGAAAATAACCCTGTGGGTCAGGTGTTTGAGACCCCTGCCTTAGGTGAACTACTCCACCGCCTACCAAATTGGAGCCTCATATTCAGCCTGTGTTACACCTACAATGATACAAAAGTATAGCCAAAAATTAAGAGTAATATAGTGTGCTATTAAATTTACTAACTTTTGTTATTAACTTCTTTACTTCTGTTAAAGCTCACCCCTGCACTGGGCTGCACTCCTGATCTCCTTCTTCCAACCCCTTCCTTGTTCCCTTCAAACTCCTTCCCCAAAGTCGCTGGACAGTGAGTCTGCAGCAGAATTAAGAGACTAGGATTCAGTTCCTGACAGTGTTCTTAGCTACCCACTGTAGGATCATGTTTGCTGCATTTGTTTTAGCCTTGTAACTATTTATCTGTTCCTCTCTTCCTTGGCACAAGGCTTTGATACAGCAATTAAAGCAGTGACATATGCAGGCACTTTAAAAAAGCACTTTATGCTGGCCCTAGGCTATGGGCTGCAGGGTGCCACTCCCAGAATCTCCCTCCTGCCAGGGGAGGGGAGGAAATCCCCTGTTCCCCCTCCTCCTCAGGCAGCCTCCTTTGTGAGGGCTCTGGCCTGACCTGCTGCTCTGCCGGAGCTACAGCCATGCAGGGGAGCGTCCAAGGGCTGCAGACAGCCAGGAAAACCTGACCCCCTCCTACCCCCTGCCAGGCAACTTGAGGGCTCGGCCCTGACATGCTGCTCTGCCCGAGCTGCAGCTGCACTGGAGAGCATCCGAGGGCTGCAGCCAGTTCTGGAGCCGACAGAGCTGCTGGAGGGGAATTGGAGCCTGCCCCGGTGAGAAGTTTCCCTGCCGGTGGAAAGCAGTGAGCCCGAGAGTGCCGGTGCTGGCAGCACCGCAGGGAGGGATGTTACGGGCTTGGGTGTCTGGGAGGGGACAAACTTTCCTCAGCCCTCGACCCTCCCCCTCGAGAGTTGTTTTCTGCGGCTGCCAAGCTGTGCTCACCCCACCCCACCCCCGCTTCCCCGCTGCTCTACCTACCACCAAGCAGTTCTCTGGCAGCATAGCAGTTCTCTGGGAGAGAGGGGCTAGGAGCGGCAAGCCACCCGCAGAGTGGGGTGGGGGGCCATGGGGAGTCTGGCGGGGCCTCCTCCCCTCTGCGTGAGACTTACCACTCCTGGCCCCTCCCTCGTGGAAACTGCTGTTTCCTCCAGAGAACTGCCTGGCGGTAGGTAGAGCAGCCGGAAGCAGAGCACCGGGAGTGTGGGGAGGAGACGGAGAGCTTAGCGGCCCCAGAAAACAACTGGGGAAGGGGGAGGGGGGAGGGGGGTGTGGGGAGCTTCACAGGCCACAGGGAAGGGCTTGGTGGGCCGCATGTGGCCCGCGGGCCGCGTGTTTGAGACCCCTGTTTTAGGAGATACTTCTCTTAAGGACATCTTAATGAGAATGTTCTCTTAAGGACATCTTGAATGTGGGGTGGTCTCAGCTAAAGGATTATTACACTCCGGAAAGTGCATGTGTGTTAAGGGCATGCTACTGTCCTATTTTTATTATTTCTCAGTGATTATCAAAGTTGCTTTGTTTACACACAAAAAGTATGTCCTCCACCCCTCAACTGTCATCATGGTCAACACAATTTGCAACAAGACAACAAGACTGGATTATTGCACCAGTAATATAGATTCTATTCCATATAGGTTCTTATACTGTGCTCACCACCATAGTCTCTGACTGCCTTCCAGTAGAGTGGTAAGCAGCATGGCCATACATCTGTGACATGGTGTTTGTTCTCTCATCCTCTCTCCAGGAGGGGAGAAGTTAGAACTTGGCAAATGTTGTTGATTATTTCAGAGCCACAAAAGAATCCAGCACACTTCCCTATGGTTAGATTTGCTCTGCAGGGTTGACAGGAATAGAAAGCAATAAAGAACTGAATTTTGTCAGAAAAGCAAGTGAGCAAGCAGATCTGGCTGGAATATATGTAGAAGGAGCAGATGGGCTGAGCAGGAAGGCGCTTTTTTACCATCATGTTACTGATCATAGCTAGTGAATATTTCTGGATAAAGGATGTTATAAGAGCTGTTGCCAAAGACAATGGAGCTTGAAAATGCCATGAGACAGGTAGAGTTTACAAATCTGGGGCATGCCTGAGATTTTCTCTCTCACCCTTTTTAAGGGGAGGCACATAGCTGGACTATTGTAGGAACAGATCAGGGAAAGAAATTGGGTCATATTTCCTTCTCTGGCACTCCCTTTGCTTCAGGGGGGAGTAATCTGCTACTGACCAATGCCAGTAATCCACATGTTACCTTCCCCTCCCTCACTGACTCAGCTGTGCTCATTAGTATGCGAGAGGCAGAGCCAATCTCCTCCCATTCCCCTTCTCCCCACACACTCATTGCTGGGCAGAGACTAGAATCAGCAGGGAGCCAGCTCCGCCCTCCATGTCAATCACATGGGGAGGTCATGCAAGCAAATAACAGAGGTGCTTTATGTCCCCAAAACTTCTGTCTGCATAAACCACATCACAGTTGTGCCCCTAATGCTTTTTAAGCCTAATAGCTCCAGATATCTTCTCCTCTTGTTTTCATTTAAAACACAGGCAATTATTAATGAATATTATTATTTAAAATAACATCACTTTAACACTAATGTTGGCAAATCAACCACTCAAATATTGGGAAATTTCAACAATAAGGCTGGTCCCATGACATTAATTCAGCCACATTCCCATGGTATATTCTATTGGTGTCCTCCTTCATTACCGTGAACCATAACTGATTAGGTTTGTTATTATTAAAGTTTACACTAAAAGAGATACAATATGTGGCTGACTTTATGTTCTGCATGCCACCTCTTGAGTCAGATCCTGGTATAAAACAGTGTCACTCCATTAACTTCAATGGAGCAATGCTGCTTTATGCCAGCTGCGGAAGTAGCCCTGTGACTAACTTTGATAGAATGATGCTGATTTTCATTAGCTGATGAAACTTTTCTGGACACTTCACTTTTGAATTTTCTGACTTTTGGATGCTTGATCTCTCAACCGTCATGCTCATATGGTTTGTTCTCCAACTGATAGATGGGTTTCTGCCATCAGATATATGTATATATTTCTCCCATTTTAACTGCCTTTGATATGGATTAATGTGTAGTAGCAAATTTATCCAACAGAAGGGCTGGATAGAGCATGCGTCAAAAGATGGTGTACCTAATGAGAACAATATGACGTGTTCCATTTATTCGGCATCATAAATGAGATGCCTGGCATATGAGATTATTTCCGCTGAATGCAATAATATGGAGATGCATTAATAATTCAAGGCACAAGTGAGGAATAAAGGATTTGCTTGCATTTGACTAGTGGTGGCATGGATTCTCTTTCCCTTTTTTTCCCCCCTCTAGACTATTTCCACATCTCACAGCTCAGTTTTGCCCCCGTGGAGCTGTAGTTCTCAATGAAAGGCACCCGAGTAAAGGCCGGGGAGGTACCTAATTAAAAAATCCAAGAAATCAAATTCCGAAGATATAAGCCTGTTGTGGTCAATGAAGTTGTGCCAGAAAGAAGAGAATTTACTAATTTAGGGTGAAATTCACCCCCGTGCAGCAGGTCCACACCAGATCTATGTACCACTTGCATCCCGTTTAATTCCTCCACACACATTTTGTGCACGTGCAATATGGTGAATATGGTGCAATATGGTGAATTTCAGCAGAGTACGCCCTCTGCAAACAGCTGATTTTAAAATGAAGCTCCTAATTTGGCTAAGCTAACTTCTTAAAAGGCTTAACTTCATGTTTCATGCAATATTATTTCTCTGCTTAAGAGGAAGGAGGGGGAAAATACATGGAAAGATTCACCTTTAAAGTTGAAATTCACTCCTATGCAGAGGGTCAGAACAAAGGCCCATGCAACACTTAAATCCCACTTCAGCACGCAAATTGGGACTCAAGTATTACAAAGGCTTTTCATACAGAGCTGAATGTCACCAAGAGATGCCAGTGAAAAAATAGCCATGTGATGCAGCCTGAAATAGGAACTTTCATACTGGAAAAAATATATATATAGCCGAATTAAAGACTACAAACACTCCATGATTATAAATATCTCAGTAGTGCCTACGGGCCACATTGTCCTAGGCACATGACAAAGTGATAGGTCTCTGCCACAAATAGCATCCACAATCCAAGGCAAGATAAAACAGGTGGATACAATAAGTAGATGGGAGGAGCACACAAGGCCCAAACAAGCCAATACCTAAGAACCCCAAAACTCTACGTGACTAGATCCTCCTGGCGTGCAGTCTGGGACTGTGGTGGTCCCTCTCTGCACCCCTGACTCTCTCCCCCTGCTTGTCTCACCTTACCCTGCTTGCTGGAGGACACAAATAGAAGCAACGAACTACAATAAGCAACAAGCTACAAGCCAAAAACTGGGCAGGAAAGGGGGGGAATCATACAAAAAATGTTTTTAATTTTTTTTTTAAAAGTGTGACTAGCTCTAATTCTGTCATTTCATCTGTTGGGTCCTTAGAGCCTGATTCTCATGTACACTAAGGTCCGTTTATACCACTCTGGCCATGTGAAGGGTGACTGATGTGAGAGCTGGGAAGTATAAGGAGTTCAAATGACTCTACTGAAATGTGCCAGACAGGTATAGACTTTTGGAACAATGAGTATTAGGAGGGTTTCCTAGGGATTCCATGGGGAGAGAGAAATGCAAATTCCGCAACCTCTGTTGCAAAATAACCCAAACAAACAGCCTTTTGAACTATATCCTGAGCAGAGAGCCATTGACTGGTGATTATCTGTTCCTGAAGACAGGAGATCAAAGGCCTGATCTGTATAAAGAAACAGGTGAATTGTACAGAGGATGTCTAAAAACTGAGGGGCTATATACTGCAGTCCATTGGCAACTTGTACATTGTAAGGAAGACTGAAAAGAAATGGCTAACATCACCAGATACTGAGTGTGGACATAGCATGTGTGGAGGCACAGACTAGCCACCCAAGTTCAGAGCCAGGGGGTGCCACACTAGGGAGGCTAGCCCATGTCGCCGCCCATGCCATAACATACACAGTCTTATTTTTAGTCCCCTAGTTCAAGCAGAGGTAGAACATGTCTATTTCCCTGGGCTGGGAGGGCTGCTGTCAGCTGCAGCATAGACATCCCCTGGAGGACACTGTCTCTCTCTTTCATGAGAAAAGAAACCAAAAATCCCATCTAAATTGGTATCCTTTGTTATTTTTCTTCTCCCCTTTCTTCAATTTAGATTACTTTAGATAAAGCAACGTTTTCACAGTGACCTCTGCTTTAACCTGCTGTAAATATGCTTTCATTTTTCTTCTTAAACCAACACATATTCTATTGTATTAAACATGTAATTTATTCAGGACTGTGCAGTAAAATTCCCTCAGTGGTTAAAAGGGATAGGAGAATGTATCATCATGTTTTTCCCCTCTATTCTGTTTAAATATTTTAAAGAGTTTCCCTGGGACAGTTTGAAATTAAATAAGTTATAAAAATGGGTAAGTGTTATACATTATAAATCACTATATAAAAACCACAAGAAATAAAAGGCAGAAATATCTGCAATTCATATCCAGGCATATGAATAGGAAACAAGTGCCTTATGTCTTTACTTAGAAGACCAGCTTGATTAGCCATGGTCGCTGTTACTGGGGAAGCAGCAGAGTAAATTCATTAAACTGAATGGAAGACAGAGTTTCAAAACAAAGATATACGGTGTGTGGGTGAAACATTAAGAGGGGGCTTTCCAAACTGCTCAGTGTTCGTGGCTTAACTCTGCTCCCATTGAAGTCAATGCTTAACTTTCAATGGGATATTGTTGAGCATTTTGAAAACCCCATCCCTAATGCTGATAGACAATATAAGGATAGTAATACATATCTAGAAAAAAGAATGGTATAAAGGTTTCATTGGTCTACGCTTGAGACGGCTGAGTGAAGGCATCTATGCAGGTCACTCCAAAGAAGTGCTAAGACAATCTTTAGCCTATACCAAGCCATGGTGTTTTCTGTAAGAACAATCATATAGGTATCAGAGCCAACAGAGCTCTGCCTCATTTTGGACCTGACTTCAAACTCATTGAAGTCAATGCAAAGACTTCAAGGGTCTGGGTCAGATCCTTACTGCATATACAGTGAAGGAGACATGAGGCTTCTTAGGTGAGCTGGTAAGTAACAGGTACCTATGATCAAAGAACACTGACAGCGGGTCCTACACCTTCTGAGATCCTAGCAGTGGACAATTTTGAACAACATGTATAGCTTCATGTATGTGAGAGAGTTTCCGTGTTTGGCTTCAGTGTCATTAGTGAAGTTAGGAAAAGTCCAACCAGTGGGTCAACATTGCCTTTAATCTAAGGATAAAAATATGTAATATTTGATTGATCATCAGTCTTTATGAATTTAAAATAAGTAAAGACATGGAAACATTTAATTTGAGTTTGAGTCTTACTAACTGCTGAATTTCAGAAGCTACTGGATGTGTGACAGATAGATAGACAGAGAGAGAGAGAGAGAGAGAGACAGATAGATTAGAGAGAGAGAGAGAGAGAGAGAGAGAGAGAGAGAGAGAGAGAGAGAGAGAGAGGAGAGAGATCAGTGGCTTTCAAAAATTTTGTACTAGTGACCCCTTTTACACACCAAGCCTCTGAGTGTGGCTCCTCTTGTATGTTAAAATGGGGGGAGGGAGCAAGTTAATTTAATGGGGGTCTCAGGGCTGTCAGCCCCATGGAGCTGACAGTTCGTGTCCCCGAAGTAACCACCTTGCGACCCTCAGTTTGAGAACCCCTGAGACAGATAGGCCCTAAACCTCATGGATTAGAGTACTTGATTCCCCATCACTGTGGCACTCTGCAGTCATGTAGTGTTGGGGATTGGCCCTGCCTTGAGCTGGGGGTTGGACTAGATGAACTCGCGAGATCCCTTTAACCCTGATATTCTATGATTCTATGATAAGACTGGTTCTGTCCACTCACTCTTACCCATACTGCCTGTGTTAACTATAAAGTCAGGTTCAGTAAGGGTGCTTGTTACATTCTTGGCACATAGATTTCTATCAGAGGAAGTGCAGGAATCTTGTTCAGAAGAGATACTAGCTCAAGTTCCTTTTCCTTCCTCCTCCATTAAGGGCAGCAACTGATCGGCACCATTTCAAAGTCTTGGCTTTGGTTCAATGTACAAGGAGCTCTTATCTTGTTTATTTCTCCACTTCTCACCTCCCCCCACCACTATTGTTGTATTGACTCTCACACTCCAAAGTGCTCTCCTTTCATCATGTTCTCTCTTGTCCTGCCATGTGAGCCTCATGGGGAAATCTCATCAGAGCAAATCAATGGCTCAGCTGAGCTATTGATTCACTCTGAAAACACCCTCTCATGCTGAGCCAGCTGTTTCACATGAAGAAAGCAGAGTAAAGACAAAGGGGCCAAATGAAGTCCCAGAAGAAAATAGAAGAACAAAAGACTCTGGGAACAACTGGAGATGAGCCTAATCTGGATTGAACCTCTCCCCAAATTTGGAAGCATTTGGCACCAAAATTCTAGACCTGGCTTTCCATTATCTCATGTTTTGGTTACTCCAACATCCTTCTCTCTGGCTTTGATAAATGCAACATTGCCCCCCTCATTTCTATTCTGAATGCTGCTGCAAAGATTGTTCTCCTAGCCCATCACTTTGACCATATCACCCTCTCCTTGAATCCCCCTGTTGGCTCCCTGTTTTCTATTGCATCAGACATCAGCTTGATGGTCCTGTATGGCTTATCCCTACCCTAGCTATTATCCTTTGTTCACTGCTGAAATGTTGACTCCTGTGACCTGCCCATAGTACCAGGCTCCAACACCTGCTGGTTAAATTTGGAAACAAGCACTTCTTGCTTTCCCTCATGCTGCCCCCATGCATAGGAGGAGCTCATTATTGTCATTATATCTAGCCCATTGGTCTACTTCGAATCCCTCCCCAAAACTCTACCTCTTTCTGATGCTTATAAAAAGCTGGAGAGTATTTAAGGTATTGATGTACTGAAAGCACTTCCGATGATGCTGATCCATATTGTTTCATCATTTCTTTGTACTTCCCCATCTGTCTGTATCCATCTGTTGTAACTTGGCTTATGCTTAGACTGTAAACGCTTTGGGGCACGGACTATGTTTTTTTTTATTCTGGGATTGTATGACTCTTACCACAATCCGGTTTTGGTCCATGACTAGGGCTCATAGGTACTATGGCATAAATGAGAGGATAATAATAATTGACTGGGTCTATTCTAAAATAGGTCTAAGCCCTCGATAGTCAGAATCAAACTTTCCTGAAGTTCAAGAAAGTTTGACCTAATAACAGGGTTTGAAAAACAAATACGAGCATTTATTTATTTATAAGAGAGGAGGGCAATGAAAATGATTGGGGGGCTGGGACACATGACTTACAAGGATTAGTTGAGGGAACTAGGGTTATTTAGTTGGCAGAAGACAAGAGTGACAGGGGATTTGATAGCAGCCTTCAACTACCTGAAGGGGGGTTCCAAAGAGGATGGAGCTAGGGTGTTCTCAGTGGTGGCAAATGGCAGAGCAAGAAGCAATGGTCTCCAGTTGCACTGAGGGAGATCTAGGTTGGATATTAGGAAAGATTATTTAACTAGGAGGGTGGTAAAGTACTGGAATGAGTTACTAGGGAGGTGGTGGAATCTCCTTCCTTAGAGGTTGTTAAGGCCTGGTTTGACAAAGCCTTGGCTGGGATGATTTAATTGGTGTTGGTCCTGCTTTGAGCAGGGGATTGGACTAGATGACCTCCTGAGGTCTCTTCCCACCCTAGTAGTCTATGATTCTAAGAGAAACATGGTGCCGACCATTGTCCAATGGTACATATGGAAGCCAGGGAGATGGGAGGATTTCCATACTATCTCTGCCACTGATGCATATTCTTGAGACAGGTCACATAGGCTCTGATTTTTCAAAGGGACCTCTAATTTTTTGGGTGTCCAAATTCTAGACGTGGGGGGGAAGAGGGAGTTTCAGGGATGTGGAGCACCTACAGTTCTCGTGGCCTTCAGTTGGATAGCCGGAAGCTCAGAATCTCTGAAAATTTAGTCATCAGGAGTCTAAACCTGGAACCTGAAATAAGAAGGAACTTTTGAAAATGAGGATCTGAAAGCCTTAGTTCACCATTTAAAAAACAAAACTCGGGATAATAGGTGTCCATCTCTAGCTATCGTTGTTACAGGATATACAACAGCTCTGAAAAATAATGCTACAACAACATTGGCAGCTGCTCTTGGAAGCTGCAGACATATCTGAGATAATAATTCAGACTAAGAAGATGCCTTAAGATGCAAACTGAACACCCCAGAATGTGTGTCTGCCTGCCAAATGCAATCCGAACTACATTAGCATCAAGTAATATGCTCCTTCTCTATGTGACACCATCTGTGAATTTAACTTGCTCATGTGTTAGCTCCAAGTAACTGCAAACTGTGCCTAATTTAAAGAGAGATAATGAAAAGTACTAGCAATGCTTCCATTTTAATCGCTGTAAGGGTCTGGTGGTATCTCCCAAAAAGTAATACACCATTATACAGTATACTGCATCAGCTTATGGTACCGACTGGTGGATCTGTCCATTCTCTGTATATAGCCTCTGCCAATCCAGACTCTAGTATTAGGTGCAGGAATGGACATGTTACCAATGCAAGCTCTGTCCTTTCTGCAGCGGGCACAGTCACTAAGTACTTTTTTCAATTATTTATTTTGTGGAGAACAGGAGGGGGGAAATCCACCTGTAACTTTTGGGTTTTGTAATACACAAGTCACAATGGCCAAGAATAGATTCTCCCCCTGCTCCTTGTGTACTCTGTGCCCCTTCTCATTACAGCAAAATCTGTGTTTCCTCCGCTTGCCACTGCTGCCAGATTTTTTTAATTATTTATGAGCGGCCAATGATTTGTAATTTGTACTCTGTCCAAATCAGAGAACGATTCAAACCTGGTGCATCAATGGCATGATGAGGGCACTATAAAAGGATTAGATTTGATCAGATTAAATAGAGGGAAAGTAATAGGGATTGTTGGATGAGTGGATTCTACACGACATTAGTAAAGCCTTCAACGAGTTAAGCTGGTTCCTTTGAAAAGAGGGTATTCCTTTCTCTTTAAAACTGCCTTTTATTTAGCAAGGTAAAGCTAAGGGACAGGTGAGCTGCTTCTAGGGAATAAGAATCCCCTCAAACTCTCATCCATAGTTAGTGACAAGTTTAGTGAAACACTTTTCTGAGTTCTGAAATGCTGCGGTAAGGTTTGCTAGGTTGCGGGGGTAGTGGTGTGTGTGTGTGTGTGTGTGTGTGAGAGAGAGAGAGAGAGAGAGAGAGAGAGAGAGAGAGAGAGAGAGAGAGAAGAGAGAGAGAGAGAGAAACTAACTCATATTTTCTGGTCAGGCCCTACTTTTGGATGATTCTCTAAACAATTCCTGAGCCCTGTATCTTTTAGTGTTCACACATCGCCATCCATGATAACTACCGTTTACCCCCACCATCTGTCCTAGTCTGGTAGGCAGGCAACCAGGCAGGTGTGTTCTGTATCTGGGAGTATGGACACCCGGATTCAATACATGCGGTGGTAGATCAGTATTGTCCCACATGTTTCATCAAGCCAGTCTCATAAGGGTTTAGGTTGGACATATTAGGTCAAACTCTGGTTGTTCTTGGGTGGATGTACTGGTGGTATACAGGGGATAGGGGGCAGACTGGCTCTCAAAGCCAGGTTCCTAGTACTTACATTCCCTAGTTCTTCCAGAAACCACTGGTCCTCAATTCCCAAACTGTAAAACAGGGATCATACCATATTCTTTCTCCTAACCTTTATCAGTCTTGTCTATTTAGACTATAGACTCTTTGGGGCAGGGAATATCTCTTACCCTGTATTTGCACAGCACTCAACCCAATAAGGCTCCAGTCTCAGCTGGGACTTCAGGTCACTACTGCAACACACAAGAAGAATAAATCCCTCCTTGATAGTGTTTATATCACCAAAGCAGCACAGAAGTCAGCACTGACCTGCACCATTGTTGGCAACCGGCCAGAGGACACCAGGACCCAGTGGCCATGGAGACTGGATTGTCCCCGAGAGCAGTGGTGGGCAACCTGCGGCAAAGGCCGAACGCAGCCCTTCAGGGTAATCCGCTGGCGGGCTGTAAGAAAGTGTTTACATTGACCGTCCACAGGCACGGCCTCCCGCAGCTTCCAGTGGCTGTGGTTTACCGTTCCCGGCCAATGGGAACTGCGGGACACAGCACGGGCTGCAGGGATGTGCCGGCCACCGCTTCCCGCAGCTCTCATTGGCCGAGAACAGTGACCCGCGGCCACTGTAGGGTGACCAGATGTCCCTATTTTATAGGGACAGTCCCCAATATTTGGGACATGTTCTTTGATAGGTACCTATTACCCCTCACTCCCGTCCCAGTTTTTCACGCTTGCTGTCTGGTCACCCTTGGCCACTTGGAGCTGCGGGTGGCCAGGTCTGCAGACGGTCAATGTAAACACTGTCTCACGGCCTGCCAGTGGATTACCCAGATGGGCCGTGTGCAGCCTGTGGGCAACATCACTGCTCCAGAGCACAGTTGAGGCTCTTTGGCAGGCTGCATGGGGAATCTAGCACTGCTGCTCCAGTTCCATTTTCCATTTGGAGAAAAGGTTTCAGTCTCCAAGGGCATTGGCACAGCATCTCCAGAAACATTACCTGGACACCTTATCCAAAGCCCATTGAGGTTTGACTTTAGTGCACTGTAGTGGGGTGGCTGCCCCACCCTGTGAGAAAAAGGGCTAGAACAGGCCAGAGAGGCTGCGCAGACCAGCAGTCTATCAGGAAAGGCCCGTGGAGAGCCAGTCAAGGTTGATTGGGGAAGCAGTCACAAGTCCACGGGCAGCATGCCTCAATCAGGCAACAGCTGGCCCAGTAAGAGGGCTGTAGGCTACAAGCTGGAGGAGTCTTTCTCTGGCTGTAGAGAGAGAAGGACCTGGCTGCCTGGGAGCGCAGGGTACTGAGGAGTAGAGCAGTGCTGGATAAGGCAAGAGGCGCTGGGGAGCTCCTGTCTGGCAAATCCCTAGGCTGCAGGCCTTGGTGGAGGCCTACACAGGTACTGGGGTTGCAGAGAGGCAGCCTGGGATTAGGCAGAGGCAGATGGTCCAACCTCCTTGCCAATGACGCGTGGCCATTACATACTGCAGTCTGCCCCAGTGAATGGGGGTTAGATGATGACTGGCAGTAGCCACTGAGGCAAGGTGGGTTTATAGGGTTGGGGGTTCCCCTGGGAGAGAAGGGGTTCCCCCCAGAGTGAGGGGGTACTGCAAAGGGGTAGAACCCCAAAGTAAAAGGGCACCGGGATCCGGGAGTGACATGGGGCTTGAGTCAGGTGAGCCAGCGGCCAGCAGAGGGCACTCACAGTGCTGAAAAGAGCTGATTCCAAGGCTACCAGCAGGAGGCGCTACAGCAGTGAGTCGCCGCTTTGCTACATGCACGTGGGATCAGGCCTTTCACAATTCATTATTGTTAAAGAGAAGAAAACAAATAAAATTTGGTCAAAATGTACCCAGTCAGAACCCCGTTTGAGCTTACTACCCTACAGAAAGATACAGCCCTAACTACACAATGTGCTTAGCCCACTCAAATGCAGGTCCTCCCACCACCAGTCATGAGTACCGTTTACAAAGCAGGGCTGCCGAGAGAGAGAGAGAGAGAGAGAGAGAGAGAGAGAGAGAGAAGGGGCTATTGCCAAGTCTGTGGAGTTTGACAACGAACGTGAGCTTCACCTCCAGCCCACTAGACTGTGCAGTGAGTGACTTCTCCTCTGCATCAGTGACCTTACATCAGGTAATGTCTCTTCCAGGCCTTCTTGAACATCGCCCGCCTCTTGGGAAAGAACATTTAGTCCAATTAAGTGAAGTGGACTCTGAAGAGGTGTCACATGATTATCCCTTCAATCTGGGATAAAAAAAACAGGCAACAACAGCTTAATGTTCCATGCAGTGATGAGGCAAGATAAACAAGAGGCTGTTCCAGACGTTATGCGTTTGCAACTCTCCTGGCTTCTTGATTTTTAAGTCCTTGCAGCTCCTTCAGCACTCAGAGGCTGATTATGAGGATTATGATAATTTAGGTAATAAAGCCAGACATGCAGGTTAATGTCGCAGCAGGAGTTTGTTTCTTCCATGGAAATCAAAGAGCGTAGCTAGTCTTCCCGCCACTGGGCCCCACTTCTGAAGCAGTCCTCAGCAGACTGGGGCAATTTCATGTTTAGTAATGTATTCTTTTTTATGCTGCCAGTGGACTTGTCACTGGGGAAAATCCAGCTTCTGGTACCATGGAGTTAAAGGAGAATTTAGTTTGAAAAAACAAGCTCTATTTTTTTATATTTAAATGAACAGACAGAGATACCCAGAGTTCCTGTTTTACTGATGAGATTAGAATGTCATCAAGCTAACCTTACCATAAAGGTGTCACTTCTCATCCCGGGAGGCTAAGGCGATTTGGAATAGCTGGATTTGAGCTGTACAGAATAAGACGGTCTTATGTGCCTGACCATGAAAGGTTCCAATCTCCTCTCAAAAGATGCTGAGCATCTGTGCTTTTAGCCCTCTCTGTATATGGGCCAGATACAACGTCAGACAGACTTTCATTGTCCTGTAGAGGGGTTGTGGGACAGGGAGAGGGTGTCTGGATTTGCCTTTGCCCTTCACCTTTTCCAGCTAGAGGAACTGAATTCCAGGATGTAGCTGGGTGTCAGGAGTCTCCTGCTGCTCATCTCTGGGTTTCAGCTACTGGAACTCAATAAGGAGCTGCTGGTAAATTACTGCTGGCCCACTGGGGCAGGTTTGACTCCTTAGACCCTGTCTGGGGTGCAATCCAATGTAATTCAGCCTCTGGGATGGGAATGACCAAGCCTAAGAGCAGCCAAATCTGGGGGAAAGGATTACGCTGGTGTTTTGGAATAACATTTTAGAATTACCTTTGTGGTCATTAACCCACAGGGCTGTGACTTTTTGATTCTACCACTTGCCTGAGCAAATGCAGGTGTCAGCTTCTTCTTTGGATAAATCTGAATCTGGTTTCTTCAGTTTTACAGTGTGTTAAAACCCTGAAAAATACACACTAAAAAGTTATGCCAGGAGAGACAGACAGCTGGCCTATTCCCTTTCTATACCTTCTCAAGGAACTGCCTCTCACGCCAGCTTCTCTCCTCTCCAATTTGGAGATGGCACATTTCCTCTCCTCTGTTCTTCTGGTGTAGTTGGCAGCCCCATCTCCCACTGCGGTGATTCAGGGCATATATCAGTTACATCACTCTTCTCTGAGTGACAGCCTGGTCCGCCTACCCCCTCCACTGCAGTCGGAGGACAGCAGTCCTACAGCCCCGTTTTAGAACAGTAAAGCCCAGAATCTTTTCCACAAGGCCCGAATGCTCAGATCTTTCAAAACACTAAACCCCAGTTGGAGCTTCACCCTCCCTTTGTGGAGACTCCAGTGTGGGTTCCACATTTTGAAAGGGATTTAGAGATGCAAGCTCCTCCTGTCTCTCCTCCTGCCCTTACTGTTTACTAGACCCTGCATGAGGTAGAGGAAAGGAGTCATGATTGTCCTGTGGTCGGCAACTTGTAACTACTATTGTAGGAGGATGGTGAGAGCCCTGACCTCAGGGGACAGAATGTCTGTTCTCTGAGCCTTGGCTCCTCATAGTAGGGGCTACCTAAGGCTTTGGTTACACTTACAGAATTATAGCGCTTTTGGTTATAGCTGTACCCATATACAGCAATAGGTGTAGTGCTATAGCTGGGGATGGCGTGGCCACATTTGCGGCACTTGCCGCGGCACAGGGAGTGGCGCATTATGGGCAGCTATCCCAGCATTCAGCTGGGTGCAATGTGCTTTCCAAACGAGGGGGGTGAGAGGGAAGGTGTTGTGTGTATGCGGAGGGAGGGAACTTCATGCTGTCAGTGAGTTTTCTCTACAGAAAAGTAGCAGGCTCTGAATTTCAGTCACACAGCTCTGTCCGTAAACATTTTCACTGCTTATCTCCTAAGTTAAGAGAGAAACTCTGAAAAGGTACTTCCGCATTCCTCCTGCCATTTTCAAAACAACACAGAGACCTCAATTGCCTTAAATGGATTGTCAATTGCCTTAAATGGCTCGGAGGCGTGCCAGAGATAACTTATAGCGTAATGACTGATTACACTTGCCATAACACGCTACAGGGAATACGCAACAGCCCTTATTCCCCGTGCTTAAGTGGTTTACCAGTAGCGCGATAAGCTCAGACTTATAGCGCAATATGTGCCTTGCCAGTGTGTTCGGGTACAGGTTTATAGCGTTCCTGGAGGTTTTATAGCGCTATAAAGTGCCAGTGTAACCAAGGTATAAGTGTTAGGTGAACTGATAACCTGTGAGAAACCATCAGGAAATAGCTAACTGGGAAAGAGCCAGTTTTACTAAGTCACAACTCCCCCAATGCTTTGTTCAGTTTAGCTAGTACGCAACAAAAAACAGATTGAGGAATCTTTCCTGGGAGCAAAGTGAGTTAAATATTGTAAACTTGACTATGCTACATATACTAATGACTTGATATACTGGAATCCAGAGGTGTTCCAGGTATTCCCGGAACGCCAAGAGAATAAGATACCTACACCTTAACTAGATGTAGCTAGATAAATGTTTATCAATTCAATCTAAACGCTATACTCGAATGATAATATTTTGTCTGTTAAATAAACTGTCTGCTGTGATATGACTGTCACTTGAGTGTGTTCAAGCATTGTCAGGGTGGTTTCAGGTTTTGCTTTGAATGGGGGTGACTAGACAACTTGTAAAGAATTGTCTCTTATGATTTACATATTCATTTAATTTAAAGGGATAGAGCAACAGAATGCATAGAATAATTGCTGGTTGAAAAATAGATAAAGAATCAAGCAATTCATATTTTCCAAATGGGTTCCTCCAATCCTAGATACGTTTGTTTTACAATTATTTACATTTAACTAGATTTAGGAATCTGGCATGTTGGACTCAAGTTGCTTATTTATATATGCCAATTTTATTTAGATTACTATTATTTCATTTGTGGTGATGTCTACAAAAACCTGACAACATGCAGCACTGAGACCACTGCATGTCATGGCGACAACTATTGGCTCATTGTTTCCTTTTGCTCTCCTGTCTGTATTCACCTTTGTCTTTTATTTTATACTTAAATTTCAAGCTTTTGGGGTCATTGACTGTCTTTCTGTTCTGTGATTCTCCAGATTATAGCTCAATGAGGCCCTACAATGTCCGGGGCCTCTATTGCAACAACAACAATAATAATTAATAATAATAATTAATAATAAATTAGAATTTTTAAAAAGTGGAGACTTTGGGGGTGGGATTACTCTTCAGAATTCTCTTTTCCAAGTAAGATTCTCATTAAATCTCCTTCTGAAAAATTAATTCAAACCTTGAAAAGCAGCATTCTCTTGCATCGCTTGAAGGTTGGATCTGTTTTGCTGAAGTGCCAGGGTTTTAATATCAAATATTTAACTGGACCTCTAGAGACTTGGGATGTTATTTCAAGCCTGGTGAAAAATGGTTTTAAATAAACTTAGCAAACCAGTGTGCAACATCTGTCATTCCTCAGGAAACCGCTTCAAAATGTTGTAATTTATTTTCAAGTGTGTAAGGGCATACAAGGGCTTTCAGCTATTCAGTAAATGCCTGGAAGGTGGTGTATTCACCATACGCAGCACCCTTTTGGGTTAGGACGTGATGCTGCAAGGGGTCTTCTAGTGCCTCCTGCTGGGTGAGGCCTCTCATTGGGTCTTCTGTGGCTCAACCTTACGGCCAAGTCACAGGAAGTTCAGTCCCCATCTGTGGTAAGGAAAGATCCAAGCTAAATAGGGTGACCAGATGTCCTGTTTTTAAAAGGACAGTCCCATTTCTTTACAGTTGCTGTCTGGTCACCCTAAAGCTAAACACCCAAATAATAGTTCTTCTGCCCCTCTCAGGCTCCACTGAAGTGTTCTTAGTGGCCATCCCTCAGCTCCCCTCACCTCTCACAAGCCTTACCTGCTCCTGCAGTTATACTGTCATGGCCCTTGCTCTTAGGTTTGCCCACCCCCCTGAAGCCTCCCAGAATCAGCATTGATCTCCCGATGACTATTCAAAGCAATCCGGGATATTTTAATAGGATATTTTAAGAAAATGACATTATGTCACGTTGGGAGGGGGAAAAAAATCTCCCGGAATAGCTTCAGTCAGAGCTGGCAACACTACTTGCTATGCGGCTGGTAGGAGAACCCAGGCCTGCCCTGTACTTTGGGTTCTAGTGCAGGGATCCTGTATGAAGCAGCTAGGTACATGTCTTTAGATGTACTGTTGTTTCCCTTGGCCACATCCGACGTCTAAGCCTCCTGGTGCTGCGCTCACAGAGTCGGTACTTTACATGGCCTCCCTTTGGTTCTCAGGCCTCTGGCTTTTCTGTTCTCTGCTGAACTAATAAATCTCCTGCACTCTCAGGCTCCACTGAAGTGCCCTATGTCAGCCCCCCCCTGCAGCAATCTAACCTGCTCCAGCAGAGTTCTTTCTTTGCTCCTCCTTGTCTTAGAAGGTTTTCTCTCACCGCCTCACTTCCCCAGGGACTCTGGCAGCTTCCCCCTAGGGATCCCCCTGCTCCTTGTCTGCCCTAGCTCAAGGCTCCCCCTGCAGAAGCCTGACCCTGCTCACTGTGGGTTCTCCTATCTGCAGGACAGTCCTGTCTCCTTGGCAGTCTTTCCCTCCCTGCGTTCTTCATTCTGTTTGTAGTCTTCTCCTAACCTGTTCACTACAGGGTCATTACGTTAGCATGTCACCATCAGCTGGAAAAGAGCTGCTAGATCATAGGTAAGGTTAAACCTGGCTTACCTTAAAGGGCCAGCCCACCTGTGACACTGCCTTATATAAAAATATACATTTTTTTTCCCACATGAAGAGTGCACTACATTTGGCTCCAGGGCTTCTCTTATCTCCAGCATCTAAAAGAGACTGTAACAGAACCACCATAGTAAATGGTAACCAGTACTCCAAACAATGCATATCAAATGTGAGGTCAGGGCAGCGGGTTACCTAGAACGCAGAAAAATATATATCTGATCTTGGTAGTGGTACCAGTGATGTGACTTTTTAAGTTGGACACTGAAAAGAGAATTTCTGCTTCCATAGCAGGTAAAGATTCTCCATACCTATTATTTCCAGGGACACATGCACCTGGAGAAAAGAGCTAAATACCTTGTTTCACATGTTACATGTGAGTAATATCAAGAAGGGACTTCATTTTTCTAAAACTACGCTGACTCTCTATTAAGAGAACCATTTATAGAGGTGCTGCAATTCTGGCTAACATTCTAGCCATGTGCACACAGACCGACTTCCTGGTGTCTCCTCCAAATTCTTGCCTCCTGAAAATTGTGATCCTCCTACCAAGCATGTTGTTACAGACTCTCTGACTAATATATGAAGAAGAAAATGTGGATCATACCCTACGCCATCGGTCTGAGGCAGCTTGCAAGGCCCAACCCCCCAAAATGGTACTGGCTAAAAGCATAGAGTATCCTGGAGAAGATGTGGCCCATGCACTAGGTAATGGACCTTGAATCCCTTATGGACTGACTTTAATTGAGGTGAGTGGAGCTGCAAACCATGTGGCTGATCCCTCAGTGGTCCATAGTTAGCCTTATTGACTTGGGTGGTTATGAGCACAGGACTGAAATTCTCCCTGAGGCTGAGGGCCTATGTGGACCCTTCTGTGTTACTTATGTCCTGTAGGATGACTGCACACAGGAGCCTCTGGACATACAGCTATACTGGTGGCCTCCACACCCCTTCGCTCACGGGAGAGAGTCTGGCACCAACCTCCCATTATATGGTGTGGAAGGAGACATGAGGGAATGGATCCACGGCCCATAATAGAGCTGCAACCACTGTACCACCCCACTGTCTGGAGTAGCAGATACATGAGACCTGGAAAAAGGGAAGTACAGTGCAGTTCTCATAACTGGGCCCCAAGTTAGGGGTGGATTTTACCCAACTCACATGGACTTGCTGGTAGGCTTTGTGTGGTGGATGTGTATGCAGCCATGAAGCAGACACAGGGTTACAGCCAGTAATGTGCAATCTAATGTAGCTATGAACCAAAGAGCCATGAATAATCAGATCAACGCCAGGAGTGGAGGGGTATATGCAAAGGGTAGTTCAGTGGAGCGTCATCTTGTAGATGAAGTGGGGAAAACGAACAAACAGAAAATAGGATAATGAGAGTCTGTGAAGGGACTCCCGTCCATCATCCCCCCCCTCCCCCCCCAGTGGTAACCGTGCAGAAGATCCTGAATGTCCCATAAAGACTGATTACATCCCAGGAGGCTGTTTATCAGTGTAAGGCCAAGTGATACTATTATAAGGATCACATCTTCTCAGATAAAGATAGGGTCATCAGGAAAGCCAGACAAGTAGACTAGTGCCCTTATGAAGGAAATAAATTGGTTATTAATTTCCATTTTGAACTTAAGAAAATGAATAGACTTAAAAGGAAATGACAGATCCTTTCTGGCCTGAGGGAACATAATACAAACAAGGGGTTTCTATTTAAAATAGCGTGTCAACCAGAGGGTCACAATTTCACAGTAAAAAAACACTAGGATGTCTTAGATCCCCTGGCACGTGGAGACACCACAAGAAGATGAAGCTGAGGACATCCAGCAGCAATCATGGAACAAGGAGGAGGCAGTCACTTCTGATGTATGGCACAAAGTGAAATGCTACAGAGGAGTCACTGGGAAATTAGGATCAAGGAGAAGAATGGCGGAGGGTGAGCTGGAAAGATCAGAGAAAGACACTGATTCCTGAATCTCATTAAAATATCCCCTTTATTTACATCAAAGCATTTTTTCTAGTTCTAATGGTGATCTATGTCACTAAGTCACAAAGCTGTATTGCCGCTTCCACATGCCTGAAAAGTTATGTTAATACTAATTTTTTATTATGTTCTTTATAGTTAATACAAATAATTTGGTGTAATGTTCAAGGGAGGAGAAAAACTGTTTTTCTGCCTTATATAAAAACAGAAAGGTTGTGCTATTAAAAACATATTAAAACTTGCGGCATCTTTCTTTATGGGGGAAATCCTGGTATATTTTATAAAAGGGAAGTGTTACTTGATAGTATTATCTAAACTGGGATTGAAATGCATTTCTATTAATGCCAACAGGCTTGATTACTTCATAAACTGAACAGTAGCTCTGAATGAATTGATGATAGACAAAGAGGTGACTGGATACATAAGTGCTGTAGAAAGATGGATAAATAGATGGAGGACAAGAAGACCTCATCACTGTAATAGCTAAACTTGGTTAAGCGTGAGCAATGAGATGTTGCTCTTCTCATTCTAAACTGCTCCTTGTTTGAAAGATGGTGATTAAACAGAGAAGAGGTGTTGTATTCTATTTTGATCAGAAGTCTGAGGTGCGCAGTATCACTTTGGTCCACTTCACTAACATCAAACAACCTCCTTCCTCACAATCAATCTAATTCTAATTGTTGATCTTGGTGTGAGGCATCTGGTTGGTGGCCTGCGATATATAGAAAGTCAGATTAGATCATCTGACTTGCAGCTCTATGTGTCTGTTATTTTCTATGGGTATTAGGCCAGTGCCTAGTGAGCCCAACCAAGATTAGGCCCTCTTGTACTAGATACCAAACAAGTGCATACTGAGAAGCAATTTCTGCCCCAAAGACTACATCAGACTGGTGAAAAGGAAGTAGTATTATCCTAGTTTTACAGATGGGGAACTGAGGCACAGAGAAATTAAATAACTTGTTCAAGTGTCACACCGGAAAACTGTGATAGAGCTAGGAATGGAATGCAGATCTTCTGATTCATAATCCAGTTCCTCTACCTCACAATCTTTCCTGCTATCTTCCTTCCTTCCTTCCATCCCCTAGGATGATTGTTTTAATTTTCTGAGAGAGAAACCAACTCTAAACTCCTAAACTGGCACTGACAATATTACAGGATTTGCCCTCATGCCCATGTGTATATTCTTAAATCGTAGAGATCAGCCTTTGGTAGAAGATTATAGAGGTTCAATAACTTTCTTTATGGAGACCGTCTACTAAATGTACCTAAAATGGAAGCCAGAAGTTTGAAGAGAATTGTGGGAGGCCAAAAAATGCTGTAATGTGGGTTTAAATTAATGCTGTCATGAGGAAACCATTTATTTACACTTAACGTAGCCAAGGCAGAGAAAGGAGTAGGCTCAAGACCCTAATATTTTCTTATCCTATATCATCCCCCATCAGACAAGCTCCATTAGGGAATGCCAGGCCTAATTTGGTATAAAGACAGCCTTGGAACCAGTCAAATCACTTCGAGAATGTAACACACTACATGCCAGAACGATGGATCTTCCTGGGACAGATCATGCATTTGGTAGGATTCAAGCTGATGAATAAATTGGAAGTTCACCAATGGCCTTTGTGAACATGGAGTTCAAGTCCTTTCCCTTAAAAGCTTACACTCTAGGACAGTGGATCTCAATCTTTTGTACCGGTGACCCCTTCACATAGCAAGCCTCTGTGTGCGACCCCCCCATCCTTTTAAATTAAAAACATTTTTTTACATATTTAACACCATTATAGATGCTGGAGGCAAAGCGGGGTTTGGGGAAGAGGCTGACAGCTCGAACCCCCCCCATGTAATAACCTCGTGATCCCTGAAGGGTCCCAACCCCCAGTTTGAAAACCCCTGTTCTAGGAACACACAACAGACCAAGAGAATATACATGAAAAAGGCGTGACAGGCAAGTTGAGTGGCGAGGTGGAATTAGCTTGATAAATTTACAATCAAAGAAACTCATCTCCTCCTCCCCAAAAGATCTAGCAGTCACATTCAGGTTGCCATGTCAAAAAGAACTTTTGGACTCCTTAGAAGAACTCCGTACTGGGCTATCACCACCAGGAAGCATTGGTGTTTATGAGACATTTGATATTCCATGAGAGGGTGAGAAGAACCTTATAAATAGTGTATCAGAGTAACCATCCATGAACCTAGAGAAGTGGGAATGCTGCTGGCTCCACTTTTATGAGGGATTCTGTTGGGCTTAATTGGGTGTAGTAATTGGATGGCTAAGTACACCTGTCGGCTGTTTGGGTTCTGCTTGCAATTATAAAAGCTTTGTGTGAGAGCTAGGGGGAGAGACAGACTTATTAGCAGGTTGTCTAAAGAGGCAGTTATTCCTCAGATGTTTCCCCCCCTTTCCTTAGTAGAAAGAGACTTATTTATGGAGTAATAGTTTTGATGAATTTTAAAGCCATATTCTATTTCTGCATGATTTGTAACATCTTTTGGGGACTATTCAGTTTGCCCCATGCCACATGTGCTTGATCAAACACCACCCTAGAACAAAGGACAGATTTTATTTAGTCTCTTATAAACTGCAGTATTGGATAGGAGGGATGAACTGGTGGCTAGTGCTTTAGCTTAGGAATTTAGGAGACCTGACTTCAATTCCCAGCTCAGCTGCTAACTGCCTAAAGATTTGAGTAGGATCCTTGTGGGACTTCGAAGTCAGGATAATAGTACTGCCTTACTTCACCGGGGTGGCGTGAGGATAAATATTTTAAAGATGATGAGGTACTCAGATAGTGTGGTAATGAGGCCAGATAAGTGCTTTAGATTGAGGAATGAAAACTGAAGGGCCGCTGTTGATCAATTTTGATTTTAAAATCAAGCAATCCTGTAACAAATAGCATTGTGGCAACTATTTTATTGATAGGTTTACATTAAAAGTTAGTTCTGGCTTTCACTGAATTCTAAGGAGCAGCCTCTGAGCTTAAAATCACGTTTATGGTGAGCTCCCAGGAGATTGTCCCAGCTTTGAGCAGGGGGTTGGACTAGATAACCTCCTGAGGTCCCTTCCAACTCTGATCTTCTAAGATTCTATGATGGGTCTGTACCCTCACATAGCTCTGCCTTGGTCTCATGGCATTGCAACAGTTCTCTGCCCAGCCATACAGTACCTAATTGTGAGCTAATTACTTGCCTTTTCCATGACTTCATGTCCCCCTCTACTGTCAGAAACTATAAGCTCCTGTGTCTGATGCTAGGTTATATGCTTTGCAACATCAGTAGTGTTATGATCACTGGTTTGCTGTTGGGGGTTGGACTAGATGACCTCCTGAGGTCCCTTCCAACCCTGATATTCTATGATTCTATAAAACGCTTTGGCTTACAGACTGGGTAAGCAAAGCATGGTCAGGAATGGCTCCTTTAGAACCATTTTAATAAAGGGGAAGGACATTTTTGAAGACTTTCTTGTGGAATCCAGTTAATTAAATGCATGGCAGTGCTCCACAATTTAATAACAATCAGGAAAGAAGCAAGCTGTCTGCCATAGATTTGAGCTCTTGAGAACAAGTATCCTTGAAACGTGCTAGCTCATTGTCACACATCTTTAAGTCTGCCTTTACATCACCAAACAAAAACACTGTTCATCTTCCAGGCAGGCAGTGACAAGTGGAGCCCATGAAAGCAATCTTCCCAAATGCATGTCCACTGAGCCACTAGCAAAATCAGATTTACCCTGCTGGTGGGAGCCAAGAAATCAAGTTGAAATTGACTGATTTCAGAATGAAGACATCACCCATGTCTTTGAGTGAATAAAGCAGGGGTGGGCAAATTGTTTGGCCCAAGGGACACACTGGAGTTCAAACTTGTGAAGAGGGCCGTGTAGGGAAGGCTGTGCCTTCCCAAACAGCCTGGCCCCGCCCCCTATCCAACCCCCCACTCACTTTCCGCCCCCTCTCAGAACCCCCAACCCATCCAACCTCCCCACTCCTTGTCCCCTGATCGCCCTCTCCAGAGACCTCCCACTCTACTGCTCCCCCAGAACCCCACCCCCAATCCAACCCTCCTGCTCCCTGACTGCCTTGACCTCTAGCCACACCCCCATCCCCTGACAGGCCCCCTGGGACTCCTACGCACCATCCAACCCCCCGTTCACTGCCCCCAAGACCCTCTGCCCCTTATCCAACTCCTGCCCCAGGCCTGGCCCGGCCACTGCCCGCTTATCCCACCCCTGCTAAGAATAGCGTGTCTGGCCCGCAGCCAGACGCCGCGGTGCTGATCTGCCGGAACGCACAGCATTGTCTGGCCCAGAGCCAAGCAAGTGGTTGTGCACCCCCCCCCCCCGAACCGCTGCTTGTGCAGCCTGCTGAGGCCACGGGGCAGGGAGACAGCGGGGGAGGGGCCAGAGCAGCCTCCCCAGCTGAAGCGCGGGGGGCTGGTTGGGAGGAGCCTGTGGCCCGGATCTGGACCGCGGGCCATAGTTTGCCCATCTCTGGAATAAAGTCTCTTGGAACAGCTGGGAAGAGGAAGGTGGAGAAATAGAGAGGACAAGTAGAGCTGGGTGGATGGTAGGATGGCTCATTATTATTTATTTGTTTTACTGTAGCATACTTAGGAGCCCTGACTATAGATCAGGACCCCATGGTGCTAGGTACTGTACAAATACAGAACCAAAAGACAGTACCTGTCACAAGGACTTTACAGTCTAGAGTTGATTCTAGTAGGCTTCCAAAGGGAATGGCAAAAATGGCAATGAACTAAAGGCCCCACCAGCTTTCAGAACTCATGTGCTCATAGAAGTTCATTGGGGGTGTTGCAAAGTGATGGCCTATAAGACAGCTGTCAACACTCCTGTAACACAGTCTAGTCTTCCTAAAATATTGTCTACCACTTTGGTTGATATACAAACTACCCACGGGGGTCACTTCCTCTGCCAGCAAAATGCACTTTTGTCTGGGTGAAACACTTCTCAAACATTGCCCAAATACAGAACTGAATAGTTTAGCAGCCAGTTGTAATTGCACAGAGGAGGGGGATGCAATGACACAAGCTTAAATGTGGCCCGGATACCGAGGTTAACTCTCGTGCCCCTAATGGCGAGAGTCTCTGACTTTATTACTAGAGTGGCCCCTGATATCATGCTAGGGAAATGGGTCTGTAGCGACTCAGAGGGACACAGCTACTCAATCATCAGCACCTCTTACTGCAGTGCAGGGGTCCAGACTCAGGAACCCTTTTCAGGAAGTGAACCAAATCCAATCAAAGATGATAGCTCAGATAGCACATAGACCTGTCAGGCACAATTGCCCTCCTCTTCCTCATCTCTTCTCTCCAGTGCCACAATATTCTTCTCCCAACCTCCACTCTCACTCAGGTACACCCACATCCCAGACTTTATTCCACTCTGGCTTCCTGCAGAGCACAAGACTCCCCCTCCATCCCGTTTCTGGTCCAGGAAGAACCAGATCCTCCCCTCCAGCATCCAAAAACTCCTACACACTCTCTCCTCTAGTCCTAAGAATCCAGTATCTCATTCACATGCCGGCTGTCTGAAGTTTTATACCACATTCATTGTCATGGTCTTTGAGCCGCACACTCCTCTTGTCCCACACACAGCTTTCCCATGCACCTATCCAAGATACCCCTCCATTGTTTGCTAGTAGCATTCCTTCTACCACCAGCGCCACACTGGGTACAATTTGCACATCCTACAGCCTCTCCCTCAGTCCACGCACAGTATAAAGCACGCCACTCCACCCCCCGAGAAGGCACATACAATGCTGACAGATGAAAAGGGGGCCGGTAATCTTGCTGTGTGAGCCTGGTGAATGCTTGGCAACACAGCAAATTATTATCCTGATCCTGAAAGGTGCTAATCTCCTCCCCAACAATGCTGAGCCTCCTCAACTCCCGCTGAAGTCAATGTGATCTTAAGATGATCAGCTCCTCATAGGATCAAGCTGTATATGAATGCTGGAGAGAAGTACAAGCATGCAGCTACTGAATCACAGGTTCCCTATTGCTTTCCTAGCTGCCCCTTAGTGTTTTCTACTAGTATTGATCTCTGTAGCTGTGCCATCTGAGGCAGGACAGCAAACAGAATCAGTGCAACCCAGTGGTAAGGCTACAGTCCATACAGATGGGTGTGAAGTAGTATTGCAGAGTTACTATAGTACTGCATGTAGCTCGAAGTTTGAAATAAGGACACAGCTTAAAAGGAGGCATATCTGATTGCAACAGTATCACCATGCATCAGAAATGAAGAGGAACGTAGTATCTTGGGGAAATTTGTCAAATTGAATACATTTTCACATATTTTTTCTCTTTAAAAAGTTTTCATTTTGTATTAAAGACAGAGTCGTTTAGGAAGTAAGATGGATTTATATAGAGTATGCAGAGGAGTCAAAATATAACGTGATCATAGTACAAGCTACTCCAAAGTAGAGAGAACTAAAGGAATGAATCATAATATGCACTAATAGTAATTTGGGCACTGTGATTAAATCCACTTTATTTTCTTTCAAATAATTAGAGATCTGATGCAAATTTCCCACACTGGCAGATTCTCTGTACTTAAACTGTTTGCTGACTTTCCCTCTTCAATTTCTTTCATTTAGCAATTAATGATGCTTTTTGAAGAAGCTCTTTCAAATCTTAAGATACTCAGTTTCCGACAAGATGCACATTTTCAGATCACTTGGCTATTGCTGCCTCGACTGACTATGAGATGTTTCAGATTCACCTGCAGTCTCAATTCAGAGGTTCTATCACAGGTCTCACAAATTCTCTTTAACTGAGCGTATAGGCAGTTAGATCTTGGCAGAAGTGCTATGTTGCTGTGGTGTCATTATTTCTGGAAGCTGTGCACATCAACAGTAAAGCTTGTTCACTGCCTCAGTGTCTCTTTGACTGGAGTGATTTTCTATGTGCAGAACTGCTGCCTACAGGATACCCACATAAAACAAAAGCATGACAGAGCAACTGTGGTACAGCTGTACTCTAGTCATTTTATTACATACTCCCCTAATCTCATCCTTGGCTTTCCAAGGCTAATATGAGTTCAAATCCCAGTAATAGACCAATGGAAGACATCCTGGGATTTTGATGGAAAGCAGTGGCATACATTACAATGTGCCCGCACAGAATAGTTCTCTGTCCATGGGCTGGCCTGCTGTGTATTCCTGCAACTCAAATGGTAGTGGCTTGTGATTTGAATGCTCATCTTCTGTGTTATATCCATGCCGTCAACCCTGGTGTTTATACAGTGTTAACAGCTTCTCATCACAATCTGCTCCAGCAGTTTTTACTTCCCCAGTCCCATAGTAAATTACCAATTTTCTCTTGGCAAATTAAAAAAAATACCACAGAGAAAGACGTACTCAATATTCAATATTTTACTTTTTGCCAACCCAACACAAATCTCATCTCTTGCCTGCAGTACACAATGTGGTTTTTTTCACAGGGTCTGAACCCCGTCCCCCCAGATCCAAACACCCACAAACTTTGGTCAAGTTTGGATGTGGATCCCACTTCTACAGTTTTACGCCCTCTTAAATTTGTCATATGGCTCTGCTAAATGATTGAGTTGATATTTTTAAAGGCTAGTCACATAAATTTAAATCATACAGTTTTGATGTATTCTTCCTGTTCCACAAATCAGTGGAGATCAAGTCAATCTGGTACGTTGTGTCTGAAGCATAGATGACACCGTGTAGCCTTTATGATGTGTTGATTTTACTCCTGTTGTGCAGCACTTTTGAGAGAAGAATTAATCATTGCACTAATAGAAGAAAAACCGTGAGAAACATCTTTGTATATCCCTGTATTAATATGAGGTACTGGCTGGCTCAGATGATTTGTAATGGGATCCAGTGTCTTTTCTCTCAAGTAACTATTTCCAATTTTCCCTGGATAACTAGTGATTGAACTTCACTATCTGATTATCTGTTTGATGACCTGTATCGCCAAACAGGTGGTGTCTGTGGGTCATCAGAATAAGCATGTTTGTGAGGAGTAGAACCATATGGGAACAAAAAAAAATTGTCTTGCAGGAAATTCCACAATTTTGAAATTTATTTTAATTCTGAAAATAAAAATGGGTTTCCTACACATTTTTTAAAAATGATTTTGGTCATTCCAAATGTTCCATTTTGACCTTCCTGAAGCATTTAGTTTCAATATTTTTTTAAACAAAATTGATGCATTTCTGTGGAATATTCCATCTTCTGCCAGGAAATTTCCATGTCGTTCTAGTAGATAATTTCAGAAGAATGGTGCTCAGGGCTTAAGTTATGCTGGTGGGAGCAGTGTGAAGAAGCCAACATGACTGTTGTTTTTGCTGTGCCCTTACTTTAGACAAACTGGACCTAGGCTATGCTGGAAAATTGAGTTATTGCCAACAGGTGTGAGTAGCAGATGTAAATGGAAATGTAGATAAAGACAAACCATGCCCAGAATTACTTCAGAAACTGAGATTAGTATTGCTTTCTTAGGACCAGCTCTTCAGATGGTGCAAAACATCTTAGCTCTGTTGAAGTCACAGCTGAAACTTACAGGGTATTTTAATGAGGATAACCCAGACCCCTAAATGAAATACTTTTAATATTTCTTCAGCTGTATGTAACAATCTCAAGGCTCTGGAAGCCCATCTCTGGAAGCCCCTTAACTAGAAACACACACAATACAAAAGGACTTCCCATAAATATACCCTACTATGCCGCTACCACTGTGGTCTCCACCATCTCAGTAGCCTGAGAAGAATGATAAGCCTTGCAAAGTGTCTGAAGGGTGAATACATCCTGAACCCAGGGAGGCGGTGGGTGATTTCCAAAGTTAAATACTCCTCACAGACAGCACCTTGCCAGCAAATCCCTCTTATTAGCATGCAGGATGCTCCAGATTGAGCACTTCTGCTGATCACAGTCATGGAAGTATGGCTCGGGGGTGATGTCTTGGATAACTACATTTCAAAGCATTTGGTTGTTTATAGATTCCACAATGCTGGTTTAATGTGCTCTCAATCTGCAAGGTCCGCTACAGGCTAAGGGGGATTCATGAGTTGGAAGTGGCAGAGGAAGAAACCTTTGCATGGGGGTCAATTACATGATGACCATAAATCAGTAATGTGATGTGGGTGTGAAAAAAGCAAATTTGACCCTAGGATGTATTAGGTAATTTGTGAGACATTTCCAAGAGAGAGAAGCAGTAATGTCATTGCATGAAGCACTGGTATGGCCCCCTTTGGAATATTGGGTGCAATTCTGGTCATCCACGTTAAAGGAAGATTAATTTAAAGCCTGATGCAGAACCACTAGGATGATCGGGGGGAATGGAGGGGCTATGTTATGAGAGGAGACTGGAAGAGCTTTGCTTGTTTAGTCTTGTAAATAGAAGGCTGAGAGAAATAGATATCAACTAGCCATGAACAAATTCTGGCTGGAAATTAGAAGAAGGAACCTAACCATCAGAGATGTGGGGATCTGGAAGAGACTCCCAATAGGTGTTGTGGGGGCAAACAACATAATTAGTTTGAAGAGAGAACTGCACAAATTTAGGAGACTAATTGTATGCCGGGGGTTGTTTGTGATGGTGGGGAGCAGGGCTCCACAGCCCATGGGGCTCACTTCTGGTTTATCTTTCTGAGGCTTGTGCTTCAGGGTTTCAACCAGCCATCAGCAGGGGTCAGGAAGGGTGTTCTGTGTCAGTGTATTCAGGGAGGTTTGTAATCTTCCTCTGCGGCACTAAGGATGGCCACAACTGGAGAGGAGACAGTGGGCTTGAGTGTTTAACCATCTGGTTCTTGCTTACATGATCCCATATGTAGAAGGGAAGGAAGGAATTTCCCACCCAGCCAGATTGGCTGTGATCTTGGGTGAGGTTCATTTTCCTCTGCAGCATGTGAGTCACTTTTCAGGATTATCTGGCATATCTCATTTAAGCATTTCCCTGCCACTGCAGGACCTTTGAGCATTGATGCACCTCGGTCCCTCCTATTCTCTGCCTGTAGCACACACTGGTCTTGTCTCCTGTGGGTCTCATTCACTTTGGTCTCCTTTTGGTTGTTGCTTTAGTGTGTGAGTCAGCTGGGTGGTGGCCTGTGATACACAATATGTTCGTATGTTCCTAGGTCAGACCAGATGATCCAGTCATCCCGTCTGGCTTTAAACTCTATGGGTGTAGTCCCTCTCATCCCTGTTCTCAGCTGCTCCATCCTGTGTCTGAATCCCAGGGCTGGAGCCGCAGGAAAGACATATCCAGAACCCCTTTCTGGCCCTTGATTGCCATTACAGCGGTTTTCATTTCTATTTAGCATCGTCAAATGGCTGCAACATAGGCCTGGAAGTTAGCACTCTTGCGTTCTTTTCTCTTCTCTGCCACTTCCTTTCGTATGATCTGTTACCACTTTCCTAACCACCCTACGCCTGAATTTCTCTATCTGCAAAATGGATTCAGTTAATTTCACAGGTGTTTTTGAAGCATAGAAGTGTGAAGTACTATCACTGGGAGGAATGCCCCTGGAAGGCAAATTAATGTAACCATTAATTCTGTCCTTATTACTGATACTGGAACTTGCTTATTAGAGTTCTCTACTCATACAGGAAGAGGCAGTTTAAGTGTAACCCTGCAACATGGTACTTCCATTCAACGAGCCACATGGAATTCCCGTGTCACATAAGGGTAGTATGAGAACAAAGCACAGACACAGGGAAATGGGATGGTCCTCCTAGGAGCCCCAAAAAGAGAAAGGGCATCCATATTACAACATCAATCTTTGCATTTAGCGGTTTGTGTGCATGTGCTGGTCATACCAGTATAAAGGAAAATAAATATTGCCTTTTAGTCCTATTTAATGTCTCTTAATAATCATCTTTCCCCACCCTGCCCCAGAAAGATGGGACAGGGTTCACTAGTAGGGGAGTTTACTGCCAAGGTCAGAAGGCCTTTGCAGGCCCCCTTGATGCACAAGGGTAATATTTTGAGCATCATCCCGATCATGAGTGGATACGCATAGCCGGAGTGAAAGGAAATGAAAGGCATCTCTCTCTGAAATGTATTTCCTTTCCACACCATTGGCATTTTATATTATAACTCCTACAAATGCAGAGTAATAGGCAATCCAGACGCAGTCATGGTGTGGCTTGTAAAATTTGATTGGCTGAACATAAGATTAATAATTTGCTTTAACCTTCATTACTTTCATTCTTTGCTCTAAAGAAACAGTCAATTTCTCTCTCTCTATCTCATAAAGGCAAACCTGGTCACGACAACATACCATACAGAACACAGATGATTTTAGCCACCTCGGATTATCTGCAAAACTCCCCGAATTAAGGCTGATCCTTTTTATTGGTTGATCATCAAATAAAAGGGTCTACAAGCGTTAAGAAGAGGAGACAATGGATCAAGTTACAGGAACCCCAAGATTTTTAGGAGGCAATGTGGTCTAATGGATGTGGGACTGGCTTAGGTGTCAGATAGACCTGAGTTTTCTTCCTAGGCCTAGGTCTTGGAAAGTTACTTCCCAGAACTATGGAGAAAGGTAATTCCACTTCATAGAGAATTTTGAAAGTTGGCTTACTTTAGATTACCGTGGATGTCCAATATTCTGGGGCATTGGTTCTGTCAGGCTGCTCCTGACCTATGAATCCAGGACCCTCGGCAGTCAGTCAGCTGAGTGGGTGAACTGGCAGGAAATTAGGCTTACTGGGTTCTCATGGGATTTTTGCGAAATCAGACTGTCTCGGCGAAAGGTTTAAAATTTTGCCAAATTGGTGAAAGCTCTGTTACGTCCCCTCTCGGAGCCCTTGTTTTCCCTCCCACCCTTTGCCTCGTCTATTGAAATGATTAGCTTTTCAGGGCAGGAACTGTCTCCTATGCGTTTGTCCAGCGTCTTGCACAATGGCAGCCCTCACCTCTCTGGGGGGCCTAGAGGCACATCTGCCATACAAATAATAGACAAGAAGAGGAGCGTAAGCAGAGGCAAGCATGAATGCCTAACGTTAGCCACGGAAATGAATATTGAGGCATGGAAGTAAAGCAGCTTGATTTGCTGTGGTGCTGAGCAGCCACAGAAGTGGAGGAGAAAATCCGGCTATTTGTTCGGGTCCCCAAACATTGGTTTTGGTGCCTAACCTCTGGTCCTCAGGTCTGAAAGTGTTGGCCACAGTGTAAAATAAACAGAGGAGAGCTCACTGCCTTGGAGATACAGAGCCATCATCACATATGTTGGCAGGACCTAGGTCGGTGCCATCAGCCAACATAGGAAGAATACGCTTAAAGGGGAAGATTGCCCCAAAGATGGGCTAGAGCTGGCTGGGTTGGAACAGTGGTTGCTGACCCCCACCAGTGCTTCTTCCCCTACCGTTAAAGGCATAGACTTCCCTTCCCACACCACATGGTGCCCTGACTGGTAGGGATATGACAGCAGAGGCAGTCTGGAGTCATTTTAGTAGCTTCCAGCTTTTGTAGCTGTTCCTGCTGTTGTGGAGAGAGGACATCCTTTAAGTTCAGGCCCTTTCTGAAGTTGCGTGGCTGGGCATCTAGGACCAGTTATTCTCCTTGATACACTCCTATCTGGTCTAATGGCTAGGGAAGGTAGACATCAGGACTCCTTTACTCTGCCACTGGCCCATTGTGCCATTACCCTCTCTGCCTCCATTTACCCATCTGTATAATGGGTACTATAAACACAGCACCGATTAAATATTTTATTGGGGTGTTGTGAGGCTGACTGACTGTAAAGTGGGAGCACCAGAAGTGCAAAATATGATAATATTATACATTAATTTTGTCTGTACAGCATGATGCACATCAGTGGATTAATGCTACTAGTACTATACAGTACAATATGACGAATTATCACATTGTGCAAATTATCCTACTCATAAGCGAAGTATTGCTTTATCCCATAATAATAAGATGCTTCCAATGCATATTTAAAATTGCAACTAATGCTGGATCTTTTTTTTTTTTTACTGCTCCTGCATATTATGCAAATGCTTTAGAAGCTCTCTCACTATAATCTTAAAGTATTTTACTTGGCACTGATTTCTGGAGTATAGCCCTTTGAATGTAATGTTTTCTTATTGTATAGTACATACAAGTGGGCTCTAAACTAACCCGATCATCCTTTTATTTAAATGAAACAAGGATGATCCAAGGTAACTGATATGTCTAGGGTTAAGGGATCTGAGGTGGATGAGACAGACAAGCACATTGGCATGGTGGAGATGAATAATAACAAATAAGCATAAAATGCTGTGACAAATTCTTAGTAGCGGTGATCACAGCTCTCCACTTGCCTTGTCGTTCTGAGGATTCAATTTACTGTATATGTTATGGCAGCAGTGAGTTTTGAGGAGAACACGGCGGTGGCTTGGTGGCTTTAGACGGAGCATTTTCCCCCTGGTAAGGGGAGGCTTGGGAGACATATGAAAGTGCTTGTCGGAGAAATGGACAATGGGGCGACGAAGGCTGTCATCACGGGTGGAGCGAAGATGGGAGCTGACCTTGAACTAACAGTTTGAAGAGATCCAAGTTTCCTCTCTTTTTCGGGGGGGAGAGGGGGGTTTGACATGAATCTGCTTTGCCTTGTCTCATTTATTATTTCCACAGTGAATGCATGGGGTTGCTGATACCTCACATTACAACAAAATTCTCCTGGAGGGGGAAGTCCAAAGATATTTCCCTGAGTCCTCTCCTGGTAGCCTTTATTCCTAGTGAAAGCTTGGTGCTGTGGGGTCCACCAGAAGGCAGCTCCAACAGTCTCTGCTTAAAACAGGTGACAAGAAACACTACGCATGAACTAGCAGGAGGAACTAGATGACCTTGCTCTTTTGCCTGGATCATTTCTGATGAGATGTATCTGGTGAATGTGAGCAAACGACAACTAGGGACATCACTATTAGATTCCTGGATACCTGGCATGCTGCCAGAACTCGTCAGTGATATTCAGGGACCAGACAAATGATTGTGCCCCGGGTATAGTGACCTGAGCAGATGATAGCATATGATAGTCAGATTAAGATACAATATTATCTAGTGCTAGATGACAACACTCATCATACCAAGGCCATGAATCACATCCAGCTCTGAATAGAAAGACCTGCTTTCATGTTTTTAAGGACATCCAATACGTTTTGGTTGTATTTAATGAAACTACTGTATGCTATTGCCAATGTGCAGACCCAGGACTCGGCTAACAGATTATAGTTTGCTTTGTATTGTCCGATCTGCTCAGTGGAAGCTTTGTCATGATTCTGCTTTGGAAGAGGTTGATGAAGAGATATCACCGCTCCTCGCCTTATCCTCCATTTTCAGTCTAAGGAAGAGCAGTAGCTCTGGTAATATATTTCAAACTGGAATAAACTTTTTAAGTGCACCCACTAAATAAGGATATTGGTGTGACAAGATAGAGTGGGTAATGGGGCCTGTAACAAACTTGGGGGAGGGAGTGGATGGATTAGAGCTATGAAACTTCACGATCAATGATGGGGAAGAGGAGAGGGTGTTTGAAGGATGGGCGAAGGGAGATGACAGAGGTCAGGGTGTGCCTTTGCAGTTTGTGTCTTTCAAAAAGTCAACAAGATCTTGCACAGAGAGGGAAACATGGCAGGGGACAGAGTCAAAGGGAGTAAAGAAGAGGATTGGATTGTAAGAGTTAATGGGGCAGCAGGAATGGCAAGGAATATGGCAGCACTGAAGGTGGAGAGAAAACATGCGGAGTGGAGGAAGTCATTGTGGTGGTGGGGCATTCTCCAGAGTCGCTGACTGACAGTAAGGGAGGAGTAGAGGAGGTGGAGTTTGGAGTGAAGGGTTGGGGAGACTTTGCAGTGGGGGAGAGGGGAAAAAGTGACAGCAGAGAAAAGTATGGGGGAGAGGGATTCCACAGCCAAGTCAGATGAGGAGATTTTCAAAACATAGTAAATAGGACAAGAGGAAAAAACACACGAAAACCATCTGAATGGTGAGTGTATTCATGCCCTGCTTCAATGGGGGGAAAAAACCAGCAGAGAATCCTCGGGCAGTCCAACCTCATGTTTGATTTCAATCACTTTCTTTAGAAACTCTCAGGACCTGGCACGGAGCAAGCTTGTCCTCGTCATTTCAACTTGTTCTCTATCATGTGGCTTAATGTCTTTGGAAGGAGTACAATACTGTGATTGAAAAAGTCATCTTTACGGTGGGGACGAACTCAGTGAACATGGGGGAGGATTCAATTATGCTGAGAAGAGTAGGCAGGGGACCTTGGCCGAAGTGTTGTTTTTTGTCCCTGGATGTGGGGAGGTTAAAAGGGAGAGAGAACTTTAATGCAGAGATATGGAGACAATAGGCAAAGCTATTTTTTCTGCATGCACTCTATTGTGCAGCAGATTGATGGACTTAAAAAAGGCAAATGTCTCCGTTGATAGGACTGAATCCTGAGTTGAACCTGAAGAACACAGATAGAACGTTCTATATAGAATCTAAATAAGGTCGCACGTGGAAGATTTTTGTTAGTATTATGTTTTAAATGTCAGCAGAATTACTGAAGGGGAGTATTATCATTTAAGCAAAGTGTGTTACAAGTTATGTGAAATGCAAACAAGGAGACAATAGCCAGATCTGTTTCCCGTCCTCCTCTTCAACCATTCTCACAGAATTGGGATAGAAGAGGTGGGCTGTTGTGAAGGCACGATACCTGTCATCTCAAACCTTGCTGAGGGTGCAACCCCCACCGTCCTCCAGATCATTAATGAAGATATTGAACAAAACTGACCCCAGGACCAACCCTGAGGGCATTCCAATTGATACCAGCTGCCAACTAGACATGGAGCCATTGATCACTCCCCGTTTAGCCCAATGATCTAGTCAGCTTTCTATGCACCTTATAGTCCATTCATCCAGCCCATACTTCTTTAACTTGTGGGCAAAGAGGGAAGGAGCTGAGCTAAGCTGATCCTTCATGTGATGGATCTGGCTGCTCCCCCAGCTCCTCTCTCTAGTAATATTCTCTGGTAGGAGAAGGAAAAAAAGAGGGGGAGGGAGTGGGGGTTTCTTCTGGGCTTTTGCTCTGTGCTGCTCAGGATCACTGTGGGTTTTTGCAGACATGGAGGTAGATGGGAGCCAAGCTACCTCTGGAAGCCCAACACAATCCTTGTAAAATGTTTATTGGAGGCCTGAGCTGGAAAACCTCACCACATAGCCTTAGAGACTATTTTAGAAAATTTGGAGAAACTAGAGAATGTATGTTCATGAGGGACCCTACCACAAAACATTCCAGAGGCTTTGGCTTCATTATGTTTGCTGATCCGGCAAGTGTAGATAAAGTCGACACTTTATCATAACGTCTAATATGATAAAGAGACCATATCAAAATCTTAGCTAAAGTCAAGGAATAACATGTCCACTGTTTTCCTCTCATCCACAGAACCAGCTATGTCGTCATAGAAGGCAATTAGTTTGGTCAGGCATGACTTGCCCATGGTGAATCCATGCTGACTATTCTGATCATTTTCCTCTCTTCCAAGTGTTTCAAAATGGATTCCTTGGGGACCTGTTCTATGATTTTTCCAGGGACTCAGGTATGACTGATGAATGTGTAGATCCCCAGATTCTCCTTCTTCCCTTTTTTAATGATTTCCCTTTTCCTAGTTGTCCGGGACCTCCCCTGGATCAATGATAATGATCCATGGCTCTGCCATCACACCAGCCAACTCCCTCAGCACCCTCGGACTAATTAGATCTGGCCCCATGGGCTTGTGCTTGTCCAGCTTTTCTAAATACTCCTCAACCTGTTCTTTCACCACTGAGGGCTGTTCACTTCCTCCACGTGATTTAGGATTGGAGGGAGGTCTCAAGTGGGGTTGCACAGGAATCTGTTCTGGGACTGGTGTTGTTTCACATCTTTATGAATCACCTGGATGTAGAAATAGAGAGAAAACTGATCAGATTTGCAGATGACCCAAAGCTAGGGGGGTTGCCAACATTTTGGAGGATAGAGTTAAAATTCAGAGGGATCTTGATAAATTGGAGAAGTGGGCTGTAGACAACAAAATGAAATTCAGCAAAAGCAAATGTAAGGTGCTACGCTTAGGGAAGAAAAAAAACAAATGCAAAAATACAGCATGGGGGATAATTGCTTGACAGCAGCACTGCTGAGAAGGATCTGTGAGTTGTGGTGGATCATAATTTCACCATGAGTCAGTAACATGATGCTGTTGCAGAAAAAAACAAATGCAATTTTATATTGCATTAACAGAGGCATAACATGCAAATCACAGGAGGAAATAGTACCACTCTACTCGGCACTGCTTAGGCCTCAGCTGGAGGAATGTGTCCAATTTTGGGCATAAATATATAGAAAAAAATTAGAGAAACTGTAAAGGCTCCAGGGGCAAACAACAAAGATGATCAAGGGGATGGAATGAAAGCCATATGAGCAAAGGCCGAAGGAAATGCATATGCTTAGTTTGGAAAAACAAAGATTAAGGTTTGGGACATGATAGTGGTCTTCAAATTCTTGAAAAGCTGCCACAAAAAGATGGAGGCAAGTTGTTCTCTCTCACAGAGGGCAGGACAACAGGCAATGAGTTCATCATAGCAGATTTAGATTCAATCTCAGGAAAAAAAAACTTCTTACTTTAAGAACAGTAGGAAAATGGAACACACTTGCATAGGGAGCTCCTCCAATGGAGGTTTTCAAAAGGAGGCTGGATAGTCATCTGCCTTGGATGGTTTAGCTGCAACAAACCCTGCATCTTCTCAAGGAGTTAGACTAGATGACCTTCGCGGTCCCTTCTAACTCTATGGTTCTATCCCTGGAAAATTTTAAACGAAACAAAAGCTGAAAACAAAGGCTTCGTCTGTCTGCCTTCAGTCCATCTCCTCTCCCTGCCTCCAGCTACTCTCCTCTTATTGAGAGAGAGACAGCGAGCTGCTCTCCTGGGCAGCCCCCAACTGAGTCAGAATCAGTTCTTCCTCCAGGATGACACCTACTGTAATTATAAGGGGACAAAGCTGATTGAGGCCACAAGCTCTCATTAACCCATTCTGGCCCAATGTGGGGCTTGTGCACCTTATCCCAGAGTCCTTCGCTCACTTCCCATTCAGATGAAGTGGCCTTCTCCATAATAACAGACAAAGGGAGTGTGTTCTCTGAGCAAACAGTGCTAAGCAGAACTACTCCTTCTCCTACCTTATTTTTTTTAATGCTTGAGCAATGTGCAAAGTGGCTGGCGTACTAGTGTCTGGTTTCATTTTCTCAGGTGAGTGGAGGCAGAGCAGACTAAGGCCCAGGAGTCCCTTCAGCCTGCTTGCAAGCCAGTTATAGCTGATAACTGCCAATGGCTGAACTACTATAGAATGCTCTTTGTATCTCCATAAGCAATGTACAGATGAGTTTATTCTACCAGGTTAGGTTGAATCTGGTGTGATGCCAGCAACTGAAAACACAGGGCCAAAATTAGAAAGCAAGACGTCATTGATTCAGAATTAAAGGGGTGAAAGGCTTCGAAAAGTTTGACTCATTTATGCTAATAAAGTTCCTAACTACCTCCCTCTAATGCAGGTGATTCACTGCCACTCGACTTTTCAGCACCATTAATGCCCAGTTTAAAATATCCACAAGATGGATTACTGACTGTACTAAATACTTTACGGTAGTGGGTTTATGGTTAGGATTTAGTGGAATGCTTCCTTCTCCTATAAATCATGCTATGAATATTGATCGTGGTGCCCTCTACTTAGCTAAAAGTTTTATGTGCCTTATAAAAAATATGTGGTGAATCTGTTTCGGTAGGAAGGAGCTTTTCTTGGAAACAAATCTGAGAAAGACCGCTAATATATGCTAGTACAGTGTTTATATAGTGAAGAATGACTTTATAACAAAGTGCTGCCAGTCTAGGCCAATTTATTATATGCTATACTAGTGTTAAACTGCCTTAAATCAATAGTTAAGAAGACAGGGGAGTGCTGGGGTGTAATAAGTCATCATTTTAATGAAATATAGATTATTCCAAGACTATTAAACAAGTGGTTGGTGTCAGAAAAATTGTTCACTTTTTCAATGCTCAACAAAATCATCTATTTTAGTGGAGTAAAATCAATAAGCAGCTGAGACCTGCCGTGTAACCTGACTGCGTAAGTAAATGTATAGATGGAGTTGCCCATTGATAAGCAGATCAGTTACGCTTAGATGCCCTGGTTACTGAATCTGGACTAATTCCATTTCTAGGGAATTAGAGGAGGAGGGAAGTTGTGAGAGAAAACCTACTGAGAGCTAGCCTGGCATTCTGCTTGCCTGGCATTTTGTACGCTCAGATAACTGCTGAGAGAGAGAGAGAAACAAAACAAAACAAAATGAATCCAACTTTTAGAGATAACAGATTTTCCCCCCAACCTATTTCAATATAAGAAATGAATTGAAGAAAACTCTAGAACTTACATGAGAAAGCCATTTAGCTAAATTGCCTCAGGTTACAAAGAATTGGCTTTCAATAATAAGCATTGTTTTACCCAATCTTTCCAGGATTTGTTAAAGCTAAAAAGTGCATCAGCTCCCTTGCAAGCTGTCATGTTAGTCACACTGCTCTACCAGCAGCTTGGGGGGCTACTAGCCACCCGGAGAGAACTTTCTACAGTCAAGGAGCCAGGACTCCCAATCACCTGCTGCAGAAGCTTTTCCTAGAGCTCAGTTGAGATCAAGTTGTGCAGATATGCATACAAGGCTCTATTGAGCGACCAGGCTCCTTCCCCCTCTCCACAGACACTCCTCTTGGCTCCTGAGATGTGGAGGTGGTGGCATGCCTCCTGCAGCAGCCCCGATTGACTGCCCTTCTCCAGGTGGCAGGAAAGTGGGAAAGGCTCAGAGAAAGGCCCCGGGCATGGGCTGATAATCAGGTCACGAGTCACTGGCTCCATCAGGGACCAAAAATCCCATCACTTGGTGAAGAAGGCAAAGCTGGCAGTCTCTGGCAAAGAGCTGACTGTGGGGCTCATGTATCGAAAGGACTAGGTTGTCACAGCCTTGACTCGGTTGCTCAAGTGAGCGGTACTGAAAGCCCTTTCTCCCGTTTACTCCCCCGCTCAGAGACGAGAGGGCAAAATCGACTCATCTGATGCTCCCCATTGCGAAGAGGTTAGTGGGAAGCTGCAGGATCTTTAGCTCCACCCCCCTGCACTCAACAGCCAGAGTAGCTGGCCATCATGGAGGGAAGTATCTTGCCCCTCCAACCAGGACAGGGACTCAGATATTACAGAGATGAGCATGCTACAACAACCTACCTCGAACAGAGGAACAGGACATTGGAGCTGCACTGTCTTCTGGGTCTGCTCCTTGGCCAATGCAGCTGTGTGCTGCCTGTTAATGGGTGCAGGCTGTACATTCACAGCCTGGCCCCAAATGACCCCCTAACGAGGAAGGAGAGGAAAAAACACCAGGCCCGGATGCATTCAAATCCAGAGGGCCCCGCCCCCTCAGCGCTGTTAGCCCGCCTCAGAGAGTTATGGTCCATGGCACAGCACTTCAAGCAGTCTCGGTTCTTGGACATGGGTGGAGAAGATCAGCACAAGAAGGCCTCGTGTAGGAAGAGGAGTTTGAAAGAGGAGTGCAGTGAGGTGGTTGTGTCCCGGATGGCTGTTCAGGGCCGGCTCTAGGCACCAGCATAGGAAGCACATGCCTGGGGCAGCACATTTGAAGGGGCAGCATTCTGGTCATTCTTGGGGTGGCACATTTCAAGGGGCTTTTTTTTTTTTGCTATCGCCTCCCCCCCCCCCGCCCCAGCTCACCTCCGCTTCCATCTGCTCCACTTCTTCCCCCTCCCTCCCAGGGTTGCCACAAAACAGCTGATTTGCACGGCAAGCCTAGGAGGGAGGCGGGGAAGCAGAACAGGGGCGTGCTCAGCGGAGCAGGCGGCGTTGGAGCAGAGGGGATCTGGGGAGGGGCAGGAAGTAATCCGGGGGGGGGGGGGCAGAAGAACTGCTCCCCACCCCAGCTCACCTCCGCTCCACCGCTGCCTGCTCCTTTGAGCGCGCTGCCATTCTGCTTCTGCCCCCTCTCTCCCAGAATTGCCTGGGAGGGAGGGGTAGGAGGGGAAATGGGGCACATCCAGGGGAGGAGGTGGGGCTGGGGATTTGGGGAAGGGGTTGGAATGGGGCAGGGCTGGGGGGGCGCAGGAAAAAAAGGGGGCAAAATTTTTTTTGCTTGGGGCGGCAAAAAACTTGGAGCCAGCCGTGCATATGTTAACACAAGTTTTATTGATATATGCACAGCATGAGTGTAGCCTCACGGTGCTGTTCATAGTACTGCTAGCTCCAAGTTCAAAAATCACAAAGTAGGCTCCAAAATCATTACACTGGTACAAAAATAACGAGAGGGGTTTTTTTTAAAAAAAATTCCTTTTTAAAAAAAAACTACCTTCTGGTTTCTGAGCTTTTCGTGTACACTTGGTTCATATTTTCAGGTTTTCCTTCAGAACCATGAAGACCAAAAGCTTTTTTTCCCAATTGAAAGGGGAGATTCCATGAGATCATTTGACTCCATGAGCTGGGGTTTGAATAAAAATAGTAAATATCATGAAACTCGTGGGGAAAAATATCTCTAGGGCTGGCTACACTGTCTAGGTAACAAAGAGTCTTGTGGCACCTTAAAGACTAACTAAAGTATTGAAGCATAAGCTTTTGTGGGCTAATACCTACTTCATCGGATGCATGACGTCAAAGTGGGTATTAGCCCATGAAAGCTTATGCTTCAATACTTTAGTTTGTCTTTAAGGTGCCACAGGACTCTTTGTTACCTCTGCTATTCCAGACTAACACGGCTACCTCTCTGATTCTACACTGTCTATTTTATCTATAAAAGCATGTAAAATTATACTTAGGGACCTTTGCAAAGTCTATGATTGGAAAATGCTGTATAAGTTCAAGGTATTCATTTTTATGAGTTATACCCCTAGTGTCTTGCCCCCTGCATGGAGCAGGTTTCATCTAAAACCTGAGAATGATTCATTGAGCAAAGTATGTTTGCTCCGAAGTCTTGGTCAAGAATTTGGAGTGGGTGTCTCTAGGATGTTGCAAGTAATAGATGCAAGGGAAACATTCTCCTTTTGCATGAAAGTCACCTTAATCCTAATGTCATGGCTTGTATATTTTAGGGTTTGAAAAAGCCAGGAAAAGAGTTTCACAAATGACAAACTAGGGCCTTGGTCCTGCAAAATGGCCCATAGAGGCAGCCCCAGAGTGGTCCTGTATCCTCCGCCCTCCAGCTTCTTTCTTTTCCAATTGTAGATGAAATGAACGCAAAGTGAGACCAAATAGCTTTTTCTTGTTATTTTCCTAATGATAGCACTGGATTTTGAAATTAAGCCCAGCAGGTAGGAAGATCTTGTGCCGTTTTCAAATGAGATCATTTGTCCTTTTGCTAAAACATGTTTATTTTATATGAGTTCAATCTGCTTTTTCAGCCCTGCTGTTTTCTGTAAGATGAGTAAAAGGTGCTTTGGAGTAAATCCTAATGACTGCATTAGCAAATGCTTCCCCACATAGGCATGCAGAGTTTGGTTTTATTTTATTTTTCCCGGTGTCTGACTCCAAACAGCTTTTCCAATACATCTGCATACCGTAACATGGAATTCATTTTTCCCTTCTGAAGAGCCGTTTCGCCTCAGTCGAGGCATTGACTTGATGCTGGCTGCCTTCTGCCATGAGAGTGTCTTGGAAAGCAAAGAGTCCTGTGGCACCTTAAAGACTAACTAAAGTATTGAAGCATAAGCTTTCATGGGCTAATACCCACTTCGTCAGATGCAACCATGTTTGCATTCGATGAAGTGGGTATTAGCCCATGAAAGCTTATGCTTCGATACTTTAGTTAGTCTTTAAGGTGCCACAGGACTCTTTGTTACTTCTGCTATTCTAGACTAACACGGCTACCTCTCTAATTCTTGGAAAGCAAAGGTCATAAAGGTACAAGGCTCTGGTCCCATATCCCTACGGGATATAGATTGAACATAGGGGCTGTAATTGTGCCAGGCCTTTAAATGGCCCATGGAAGGAAAGTGAAGCTCCTCCCCGTCAAAGGAAGACCCATGTGAAGACTAGGCAGAATCTAGCCAAAGGAATCATGGTGATAATAGCCAAACGTCTCACTAAACTCCTTGCAGCGGGGACTGACTTTTAGTTCCGTGTTTATACAGCAGCTACCACCGTGGGGTCCTGGTCCATGGCCATGGATCATAGGCACTATGGTACTACGAATAAGAGTAATTCATTACACAGGGGGTTCATCGCGCCCTATGCTCAGCCCAGAGACTGGGGTGGCACATACCTGCCCTGACCATGGAGAAGTTATAACTCGGACTCACGATTCCTTTCTTGCTGCAGGTGGGAGGCGAGTCACTGCAGCTTACCTACCCCCTTGTCTTTGGCCAGCCGCTCCTGGAGGTGTGTGCAGCCCAGTCTCCACCCTCTCAATGCTCCCTTTCTTGTCAAAGGAAGTGCTTCTGCTCTGCACCGGACAGGGGCTTACCCCCGCTCACTCCCCTGCTGTGCAGAATAAGACAAGACGTCAGACTTAGCCACCGGTTGTTATTATGCATTGTTTCTCTGTCTGGGAGCTTTACGACTCATATTCACCCCTCTACAAGAACAGGATTTCAGCCGCTCTCAGTTCTCTCCTTCCCTCCATTTGGCAGAGTGTTGCTGACAACGCTACATTGGGGTGAAATATAAAGTTGGTACCAATAGCGATGCAGCTTCAATGTGTATTTCTTCCCCCTTGTTCACTGCCTCTAAGATACATACTGTAGCTGCACTTTTCATTATTAGTCTGTTTCCTGGCACTTCAGCCTGGTGCTGCTGATAAAATATCCATGAGCACAGAGAGTCCGTGTACTGGACAGAGTGAGGCCATGTTTGCAGGTACTACAGGGTTGGGGCTCTGTTGCAGTTACAGACTATAGCAACGGAAGTGTTTTTTCCATCCTGTAGGAACTCCATCTCCCTGAGAGATGGTCTATGGAAGAACCCGTCTATCAACCTAGCTGTGTCTACACCAGGGGTTAGGTTGGCAGAGATATAGCAGTGGATTTTTTCACACCCCTGAGGGCCACTGACACGTTGACCTCAGTTTTAAGTGTAGATCATGCATGAGAGAGAAACTCATATGAGAGAACAAGGATTCAAGGGTAACTTTCAATATGGGCGTTTTCTGCACGGCAGCATCGCTGAGAAACACTCCCTGGCTCCCAGACAAAGGAGACATCATTAAGATTCCTGTGCTTATACATCTAGTCCTGAACCATTTCACCTTTGTCGCCTTCTTACTGGATACCTTCTAGGCGAGGCACTCAAGTGGGTATCTGAGAAATTGTTCTGTGTCACCGCTTTCGTGACTGCACTTAGGGATAGGTGAGCCAGTTCATAGAAAATAAGAGCTGTCCTGAACTTTCAGCTGAAACTCAAATCAAGCCTGAGCTGAACCCTTTCAGAGATTCATGAAAGTCAGGATAACTTTGAGCCTCTGTTATTTTTCATCTTTGTGCACTTTGATTGAATTGGGGCCAGAAGCACAGACGCAGATATAATTATTTATTATGAATCAGATTTTGTAGATCACAAGCTGACCCCAAGGTTTTACTTGTGGAGCATCATAACTGGAAGTCCCAAGTATCTTACGAGAAAGTCTGTTCTTACTGGATTTCCAACCTTGTTTTACAGACCCAAAAAGCTGTGGAGAAGCCTGAGAGAATCATCTGAACCATCAACGATCATTCAGACCAAACTTCCAGACTTCCTCTGGATTGCACTCACTTCTTGGATCCTTTCTGAATGTGCAGATTCCTGTTCATCTGAGGATCAGTCTCTTTGAATCCCTGCCAGAATCTACCTACACTTTAAAGCCATATTTGTTGGAGCTGCCCTCTGCTGGATTTGTTCTGATTTGTAAAGTGCTTTGAAATAGCCACAGGAGAGGCACTACAGAAATTCAAGTGACTGACTTCTGCCTCAGAACAACACGGCAACAGGTGTGCGCCCCATAGGCTCCAGATGTGCTGTGAAGCATGTTTTGACGGTTTCCTTTCTGGAGTGTGCTCTTTCTAAGAAGGTATTTTCCTTTTTAGATAAGTCAGGTACGAATATACAAATTTAACAAGGGAACTGAAGTAAAACAAGTGGGTAAAAGTATTATTATCCAACACTCACGTAAAAGGCATGAGCAGTGAAGAATGTATATACATGAACTGGAATGATTTGTGAGAGGTAGTGTCTCAGAAATGGAACTCTGCCCATTTAGACCAGATAAGGACCTCTCCTGCTGTGTGTTTTATCTCTCTGTGTCTTTTCCCCGGGCCTTAGGAATACATGCATCTGGTGTACACACACACACACACACACACTCACCTACAACCTACTAATCTATTAAAGTGTGGGATTACTTTCAGAGAAGTGATTGTAAAAAAAACCCAACATACAATAGACGTGTAAAAACTCAACATGTAAATGCCACCCCATCCCAATAACCATGATTCTTCCTTAAATGAGAACAAGAGCTAGTATAATACCCCAGCCAACTTAACGTGTTAAACACGGACTTGTGAATGGAGTTCACTGATTAAAGGTTCCACATTTAATCTTTGTGAATAGCAGCGATGTCACTTTTGCTCACTTCAAAAGTTATTTTTTTTCCCCTGTTGGCTGCTGCTGCAGATGCAAACCATGATGCCCCAGACAATCTGGGGTTTTATCGGCCTCTTAGAATGCCACCAGTAAGAAAGATGCTTCAGCTGGAAGTTAGGTGACAATTGACAAAGAGTCCTGTGGCACCTTAAAGACTAACAAAAGTATCAAAGCATAAGCTTTCGTGGGCTCATACCCACTTCGTCGGATGCATGGCCAGCTTGGCTACCTCTTTGATTCTTAACACGACTACCTCTCTGTTAGGTGACAATGTTCGTCAATGAAGCAGGATGGACAATAGAACCGAGCTCAGCGGATAGCCATTTGGGTTCTGAAGCATTAACAGAGTGTAAATTAGTTTGTGACAAAACAATCATAACCCACGTTAGGAGAGTATGAGATATGGAAAACTTGAGGAATGACACCAGTGTAGACAAAGCTTCAATGACCCTACATTATTTGGTGCTTGAAATAAATACAAAGTACCCTTATTATCACTATCCCAATACAGCATCATTTTAATGAAAGTGCATAGATATTATGACCCTACACAGTTCTTTCTAGCTCCTTAGACATTTTCCATTGGTAATAAGAATCAGGGAAAGGTGTTTATGAAATATTCCAATTAACCTGTGCGGGTTAAATAAGGACTTAAGCTTGCATGGTGCTGTGTTCCTCCTGCATGGTGCTATTCTCTTTTGTTGAGGTATTATCCCACATTCAGCATGGTGGAATCTGAATGTCTGATAGCTCAGCACCCTCAGCTCTAATCAACTTCTGTGGCTCTTCAGACCTGAACTGTAGGGGCCTGATCTGAAAGCTCCCATTGCTCCCATTACTCCCATTGCTCCCATTCCTCCCATTGCTTTCAGTGGGACTTGGCTCAGACCCTTGGATGCTGGATAACTAAAATTTCGAATGTGGGGTCTGATCCTGCTCCCTAGACTGAGACTCAATAGAAGTAGGACTGAGTGCTCTAAAATGACAAGAAATGAACACATCGTATTTAAATTGTCAGGACTTACCTGGCAGAAATACATTGGTAGCGATGATGAATGAGCTGCGTTAAGTACAGATACAATTGCACATAAAACTACATTTCGGCTCCAAATGTGAATGAAAATCGTTTGAATTCTATGATGCATGAATTGCTATATTGGTAATGTGCAAATGAATAGAAAAATTGTTCAGGCTCCAGCCTTAAAACAAAGTTAACTAGGTAGAAGGAGATATATCAGTGTACATTGTTGAGCAACACCCATCCTCTTCAAGTGCTCGAATCACCATTCCATTGCACCAGCTTTACGCTAGGGTAGCTCCATTGAGACAAAGAGAAGACATGATGCCAGCCCCAAAAGCTTACCATCTAGGACAAGACACAAGATGAGTAACAAAGAGTCAGAGGGAATGGGGAAGGAGGGAGGTCAAAGGTAATGTTAATAAGATTGTGTGGTTACATAGGATTGTGTGGTCATTCCAGGTCAGTGATGGGGCAGATGTCCCACCACTGCAGAATGAGTATGGAGAATGGATATTGACTCTACAGCGGAAGGTGAATGCTGTTTAATTTACTATATGGCCCGGTTTTGCAAACCCCAAGTAGTGACTAAACAGCCTGGAAACACAGCTGGCTAGGAATCTTGTGTTGGAATGATTTTTTATTTTCATCAGGAAACTCTAAATGAAACATTTTGTTTTGGGTCACTTTGAGACAAATTGGAATACTTCATTTTATTGAACTGACCTGAATTTATTTTTGTTTTGAATCATTTCAACAAAATATTAAACTATATTTCCCTGTCAATTCCTTGCCTTATGGGAATTTTATAGTTTGAACCCTCATTCTCTTCAATGGGCCAGGCTCCCTGGAAAACTACATCTCCTATAATGCAATATGGAGTCCCACCTGACCAAGACGCATGGTGAATCCTTGGCCTCACATGAATCTGAATGCACTGGGGGGATGTAGTCCAACCAGTGGGAGAATGTGTGGGCATCAGGTTCCCGAAATATATCTTCTGTGAGGCAACGCCCAACAATGGGAAACTCTTGTTTAACATTGAACTGACTTGAAATGGAGCTTCAGGTCAGCTCAACAAACATTTTGATTTTGGCTATGTCAGTATTTTATTTTGACTGAAAACGACAAAATGAAATGTTTCTTCATTTCTAAATCAAATTTTCCTGGACTTTCCATTTCATAGAACAATAAAAAAAAAAACACTTTCCAATTTGGGCTGATAACAATTGTTGACATTTTGGAATTTCCCAGGGGATGGAATTTCCCCTTTTCACTCAACTCTACCTGCAAGATAGTCAGTCTGGGATCTACCACCAATAATAAATCCACCTATGAGAAAAGGAAAGACTGAAAAATGTTAGAGATTACAGTAGTGTGTAAAAGAGGGCATGTCAACTAATATTAGACTGGACACTAGGAGCCTGATTCACCACTCAGTCATACCAGTGAGACTCCAGTGAGTTCCCTTTCAGTCTAATGGTATATTTAACACTGCAGTCTCCACTCACATTTACACTGAGCACCTGATAGCATGCTCTTCCAGGTGTAACCCCCCTCTTTTCCTCCCTAGGTTATTTGGGAGCAGACAACACTCACCTGTGTGCCTGGGCACCTGATGTGGTTGGCAGGAAAGGAGATCCTGAGTATTCCAGTGATGATGTGGGATAGATGGGAATCCTCTATTCACCACTTTGCTGTAATCCTTTTACTTGGAAATTAAAATTGGCATACCCCTACCTGCCTGAGCCCTTTACCTACCCAATGGCACGCCATGGGAGCCTCCAGGAATAAACCTGAGCTAATCTGTGCAATGGGTCTAACTCCTAAATAATAATTATAACCAATATACACTTAGATCAGAGTTAACACATCTTTACTTAACAATTTAAGAAAACATGTTATAACAGATTGAGGTTAGAGGTCACCACTCATTTAAATCAGCAGGGGGCAGTGCAACAAATCAATTAACAAATATAGTTTACAGTAGCAAATAAAATGTATCTAACTTGCGTTTAGACTGCAATCATGTCCCACTCCCTGGAATGTGCACTTCGCTGGATTGCAGAGTTCTAAACACTGGCCTGCATGGGTGTGCTTGGAGATCTCGAAGCTGGAAACAGAACTCCGTTTGCCCAGTGAATGAGTCCAACCAAGGCAACAGGCTGCACAAATCCTCTGAGGATTGAAGTTGTTTTGATGAGAAGGCCACTCTGCCCCTTCTCAGACTCAGACAACATCTTAAAGTCTCTTTGCTGTCCCCCTTTGCAAGTACTTTTTGTACAGAACCTAGCACACGAGGCTCCAATTCTGATGGGGCTATCAAATTATTATTATTATTAATGATGATCTACAGCTCACCTTAACCTTTTTGTGCCAACCTCTGCAAAACATGTAGAGTGATTAAGGCTGGTAGAACAATTAGTTAATAATATCTGATAGAATCTTAGCACCCTTTTCATTCAGCAAATCATTTATGAACCTGTCTCCTTTTCTTCCTGTGAATTCATTGTTCATAAAAATTCAACCAATAGTCTGAATAAATAATATTAATCCTGCGGGCTGCTGGCTTCAGCTATTCACTATCTGTGTTGCATGTCTGGTTGCTAAAGGTACATAGTATGGTACTGTTTCCTGATTGGGTGAATGATGGTTATGAAACAGGAGAATAACAAAGAACAAACAATAGATAACGAGTGCCGGGTGCAAATTTTGAAACAACCTATTTTTTTGTGCTAAAATGCATTCAACTTTTGGAATGTGTGATCATATCATAACTGCAAGTCACAGAAAGCAAGGAGTATGGTCCATGAATTGCATTCAGGGCTTTTCTTCCTGAAAATATCTCATGGAAATACCCCCCCACACACACACACACAAACAATTTGAATTTCATGGTTGAAAGAGTCTATTTATGCCTCACTTCTGCAATTCACTTAAGCAAGGACTTTAAATTAAGCATGTGCTTAAGTGCTTCACAGAATAGGAACTGGCTGCCGTGTCAAGGTTTACATTCCCATTTATCTAATCTTCAGGCTTGATACTCTTCTGGCTAACACAAGATTTACACCGCTGTAACTACATTGATTCCATGAAGCTACTATTGATTTGTCCCAGTGTAAGTGAGCTCCTAAACATACCATATATTGCCATAAATTCTCTTTAATAGCTGGCCACGTATCTTTTATCACTTGATTAATTTTAATTTATTATGTCTTTATTACATTAATGTATCTTCCTGTCCCTTCCTCCACTATTCTTTTATCTTGTTAAAAAAGAAAAAAAAGAAACTGTTGAACTTAAAAAAAAATCCCAATCTAATTGTTTTTGTCCAGCTGCTGCTGATATTGACAGTATTATGAGTCTAATTAAAATTGTAAATAAATAAACACTCTCTATCGAACATCAAATTATAATAATGTGATTTTTTCACGGAAGTAGGGCAAATACACAGCACACTGAACCGTTGCATGAATTATACATGAGCCTTTATGGATGACTTACCTTAATTTGAACAACCCAGACAATAAAGAAAAAATCTGTAACTAGATTTCTGCGGGGGAAAAAGAAGCAAGAATCAGATTTGTGATCACTCTTTTTGACACTGACATCCCTGCTTTGTAATCATGCTAAGAATGCTTTTGTAAACAAAGCTGTTTCTGTTCTGCTATCCTCCTGCATGTTAACTAAACCTTGGGTTTTTTCTCTCTGTTTTCATTCTAGTATGTTTATGCCAGACTCTTTGTAAGTTGCTTTGAGGAAAAGTCATTCTCTTTAATGGGAAACTGTAAAGCCATTGTGGAAACAACAAATACAACGTGTAGAATCATGAATCCTGAAGACAAAACACAAGATCGAAAAATTGCTGATCATGCAGAAAGAAGGAGTCATTGTGGCAGTTATTTCACTGCTAGATATTTTGGCTTCAATATACAAAGCACAAAAGACCACATTTTATCATGGGCAGCCTCACTTTTGATGGTGCATTTGCACCTTCATTTTTTTCAGCTCCAGGGGCATCACAAACATCCCCAAATCATTTTGATCCCAAAGGGCCGGATGTACTTTCTTGGAGACCTAAATCCAGACCCCCCGGTGCTTGAGATACGCTCAGGAAACAATGAGCAAGGAAGTCACACAAATACTTACACACATGTCCCCATCACTTTTAAAGTGGGAGGGTTATCCCTCCCACTTTCTACTGGCTGCAAGGAAGAGCCGTGGGAGGGGAGGGACTGGGTGGAGCAAGCAGGGTCCGGGATCTTGGGGGAAAGAGGCAGTACAAGGGCAGGGCCTCAGGGGGAAGGGGTGGCGTGGGTGTGTGTGTGGGAAAACGTTTCAGTCGCTAGTGGCCCCCCACTTTTAGGGAGCTTCCACTGCGCCTGCTTACGTGACCCCTGTGAGAGGAAAAGGCAGGTAACTTCGCGGGGATAATAGTACTGTCAGGGCAGGGTTACCAGATAGTGCTGTTACAAAGTCTTACATTTGTTAAAAGTGTATGAACAGGGTCCAGTTTTCAGCAAACAGGGTCCAGTGTAAACAAATAAAAGGAAGTATTACCTCACACAACACACAGTCAACCTGTGGAACGCCACAAGAGCACGTTGTCATTCCAGACAGAGACAAGCGGTAACATCCCATGGTAATAAACACATACAAAAGCTTGCACACGCACAGCAGCCGTGTCTTGTGAAAAGGTATTGTTTTAGCTAAAGAAAATCAACAAAACTGACAATTGAACCAAATTTCTTCTATCCTCTCTGTTCCAGAGGGAAATCTAAAGAGAGTAACTTCCCTCTTGTTACTGCAGGAAGGAAGATGAGAGCAAAGCATGAGAGAGACCAGTTTTGCATTATTTTCAGCCCCCAGGCAGTTCACAGCACTGTTCAGACACAAGGGGAAGCCGTGTGTTAGTGGGTGGCAGTAGGAGTTAGCTCTTCTGGCTCCCAGGGACACAACTTCTCAGGCAGGCCTTGTACAAGATGATCATAAGATATTAAAAGAAGCCCATGGACGCAACAACATGAACTCCCTCCATCCCCAAAAAAACCCAACATACTGTAAAATGAAGGAAGAGATCAGAGGGGATTATCACAGGAGAAACCCCAGAGGACAGCACATTAGGTTGACAAGGGATGGAGCAAGGTAAGGATTTATGAAGCATATAATCAAGTAGATGTCAAAATATTAACAACACTAAGCTTTAAAAAAAGACAGAGCTTGAGAAAGGGGGAATTACAGCAAAGAGGATTTCAGCAGATCTTCTGCAGAGGAGGATGAGGATGGCAGGTGGTTAGGGGAAGGAAGAGCAATTAAGCTGTACTGGGTGAACAGAAGAACATTTGAGAAAACAAGAATAGGGAGATGAGAGTGAACATGTAAGATCCTATATGCCAGAGACTGATACTTGGGTGTTCATGCCTTGTAGCTGCAGCAGGAGTCGGGCCTAATGGTTGGAGCAGTAGGCAGTAGCCAGGAATAGGAGCTCAGGATCAGAGCTGGAGTCAGAGACCACATGTCAGAGCCAAAGGTCAGGGCTGGAATCAGACATCAGGAATCAGAGCTGAGGGTCAGAACTGGACTCAGTTTCCCTTCCTCTGTGCTGGATAATCCTCATTCTTCAGTTCTAGCACACTTTGTGCTGAGCCTGATTTGCATTTTTCAGATAGGCAAAATCCAAACCATGGTAGGTCACTTTCTGCAGGTTCTCTGGCTGACATGTAAGAAAACATTGCCCTCTACTTTGCCTATCTTTTTTTGAAACTGCATGCATGCCTCTTGCAAGTCAAATTTACAACCTTACAGGCAAACATCATTATGTTCTTATACCAGATAATGTAAAGCTGAGCTGCAGACACACACACACACACACAACTAAGATTAATCAATTTAAAGTTTTATTGGGAATAATTACAAGGGGTAAGGGAGCAGTTTTTGATTAACTAATAGACTTAATGAAACTTAAAACACACAATGACTAAAATATCTACTAACAATATTTATAAACAAAGATGCAGCATTTAGTAATAATTGATACTTACAAATACAAACCAACACGTAACGACCAGCAAACGTAGAAGCTCTGTTTGAAAACGTGAGCTGAGAGAGAGGCTTCGAGGTGATTAAGCTCGGTTACGGGGATACACAGATACACAGGACTCGTTTTCGTTTCTCCTCTCTCTGTCTGCACATGGCAGACAGACCCATAAGTACCAACTATGACATCACAGAAGTGTCATTGGGGACGGGGCCCAAAACTTGTTTGTGTTCGCTTCTGATTGGCACAAGCAAAGTTTACACCAAGTAGGGGAGCAGGTGCCTCAAAGTCTGGCTTCGCCCCCAAAGGTGAGGGTAAGCACATTGTTATAGAATCCAGGTGAAACTGAATGACAAAAGAAGAGGCCAGGGCAATACCGGTATGGGCAAGTGTTACAGGATGCAGACAGGAACTGATCTGAACAGGACTCACCAAAATTCCACAACTGATGTGAAGCAAACAAGAAAAACACATATGCTCCCCATCGTGTAAGGATAAGGGAATTAGATAATGAATGTCAGGACTATTGGAAGTACTAGTAATATTTGTTCATTTGAATTTTGGTGACTGCCCTCAACTGAAATTTGGATGAACATGTACATTTTGTTCCAGTCATCCCACTATTCACAGTTGCACTGGTTGGAGGCAGGACGTTCCATTGCTCCACCAGTGTTCAGGCATTCCTGTTCCTCCCGTCCATGGCTGAAAGAAGATTCAAGATTTCTGGCCTGGGACAGCATTACCCTCACTGGATTGCTGTGAAGAGCAAGAGGAAAAAACATTGCTTTTCCCCCAATCCATGGATGAGCAAGAGGGAGGAAAAACCTCAACCCATACTAGGCCCCAGAGGACAAGGGAAGAAAGCAAATCAGGTTGTACAAAGATGGGATAAAGATACATGTGTCATTCACATCCAGTTAGAATCCTCTTTGTGCACCATTACTAAAGTACTAGTGATTGGGGAACCTGAAAGGCTGGTATTACATTTGTCTCAGATAAGCACCTAAGAGTTTGGATGTGTATCTGACATCCCCCCTCCACCCCGTTGTAGTCTGACCTCCTTTCTAACAAAGGCCACGGAATGTCCCTGAATTAATTCCTGTTTGACATATGGCGTATCTTTAAAAACAATCCAATTTGGTTTCAAAATTGCCAGTGATGGAGAGTCCACCACAACCCTTGGTAAATTGTTCCAATGGTTAATTACCGTCACTGTTAATTTGCACCTTATTCTAGTCTGAATTTGTGAAGTTTCAACTTCCAACCATTGGATCTTGTTATACCTTTGTCTGCTATACCGAAGGGCCTTTTATCATCATTCATTTGTTCCCCAGACTAGTACTTATAGACTATGATCAAGTCTCCCCTTAACATTGTCTTTTGTTAAACTCAACAGATTGAGTTTTGAGATTCCAATTATGTCAGTGTAGTTTAATGCCAGTGTGAATTAGACCCATTATATTTCATTGATGCAGTTTTCTTTCTTTGATATATATGCACAACCATTGCATATATACCAAAGAACCATGCGGACTTGACTTTGGTATATATGCACAACCATTGTTTATTAGTATTATTACTATTCATTTTACATTAGGGCTCAAATACCCTAGGTGATGTGCTGCAAATACACAGAAATGCCTGGTTCCTGCTCTTGAAGAGCATAAACTATTATTTGTCCACCTAAAAACCTGTGGATTTTTGTCTGCAGATATGCCAGCCTCAGAAATAGGAATTGATTGGAATATCTTGAAATGCCACCACTTTCTTCTTGCTTGCAGTTGTGGAACTCACAGAGTATGACACATGACTGTTGAATCTATCCATCCATTATACAATGCCTTCTTTGAAGGTTGAGAGCCCAAGTCATACTGGATGTCACATTGTGTTACCTGCTTCATTGAAAAGGAATTAAAAAGAAAGATGTCTCTGTTCAGGTTTAGTTCTATAAATGGGTGGGAAGAGTGGGATGGGAAAGGGGGGCAAAGGGTCTAAAAAAATTTTGGAGCCCGTTCCTCCATCACCACTAACCACCCAAGAGAAACTACATTTTTTTTTTTGCATTTTCATTTCCCCCATATGCAGTTATCTAACTTTATGTTTCTCAACCTCATTAAGCTTGGATTTGAGCTGGCTGTCTTGAGGAATATAGTGGCTCAGAATTAATGGTGGCATATTGCTTAAAAAAGAAAGCAGACATATTGCTAATGATGACATATGGCTGAAAAACATACCGCAGTTCATAAGATGGCTGAAAATTTGAAATCTACAGCAGGCTTCAGTAATTTAAGAGGGTCAAGTTCAGTCCCGCGCAGGTCCACTCTGAGCTGCTCTGGGAGGCTCTGTTTCCCCTATTATCATATCTGATGGCATCATTACCTTTTGCATGCTAAGGTTCAGCATCTAATGGGGCATTGTGATAACAAGCCAGAACTGCAAGGAGATGCAGCTTCCTCTTTCCCCTTCACATTGAATTTAGCTGTGGAAGAGATTAGAACAAAGATAGGGAATTTCTACGTACCAAATCCAGCTCAGAATGCTTCTGCAATCAATATCTGGTTAGGAATAATATGAGGGATAGCGAGGCCCCCAAAGCAGCAGAGAAGGGGTTAAGGAGAGCCTTTGGGCCCAACTACCCCCACACTGCTATCCCTGCAGCCAAGGCCAAGGCTGGAGGGGGAATAAATGGAGAGAGCCTGGCTCAGTTCGGGGCTAACTGGCCAGGAAGGGGGGACAGCTGTGCCTTGAGAGAGCTTTGCTTGCCATGTGGCGGAGACAGAACTGCTAGCTGAAGCAGCCACTGGGGAGGAATTGTGACACCACAACAAGCAAACTCAGCTGGAAGCAGAGACTTTTTGGGAACCAAGCCCAAAGGGGTCTTAGTCCATTACTGGAGCTCATCACTATCTCCATGAGGGTTTCATACCTAGTGAGAATGTTGGCCATTGGGCCTTGCTCCTTTTGTGTCTCTTCAAAGTCCAAGCGGAGCTGTAAGAAAGAAGCAGAATCTACCACAGCAAGTGGAACCGATCCCCAGTCCTTGCTGGGCACTTAGCTTTCTCATCTCTCTAATGAACTTACAGGTAACTGCTCCCTTGGACTAAGCCTGAGAGGCCCTAATGAAACAGATATAAAGCAGGAAACATCAGTGGGAGAGACACCAGGGATTTTGACGGTAACATTTTTCAGGGGAAAGCTTTCTAGGCTACTTTAGTCCTCACAAATTTCATTCATTTTAGTCCTATAGAAGAAAGAGAAACATCTTTCTGGGCATTCCGTTTTCTGTCAGGCATTCCCATGTACAAGGGCCCATGAACTATCCCTACGCTCCTCTGCCAGACAAGAACAAATAAGAAGCCAATTCAATGACCGTCACCTGAGGACCTCTCTGACAATGTATTCATTGCTGTGGCCTTTCTTCAAAGCTTACTTTTAAAATACTATAGGCCACATGTTCCCACCGGTGTTTGCTTACTTCTATTGTTGTCTTGTTGCATATCTATCTGGGGTCAGGCTTTGGCCCCATGTTCTACCATCATATGTTGTATACCAGAATGTTTTACTGCTTCTTATAACATTAGATTGCTCCTTGGTGTTCTGCAATACTCAGGAAACAACAAGGGGTAAAACCTTCCAAAAAACCTAGCTACCTTTGAGAATGTGGGCCTAAGTGACTTATGAGCCAAAGTCCCATTGATTTTTGTGAGATCTAGGGACCTAAGCAATTAAAAAAAATATATGGGATTTAGATGCTTTTGAAATATGGGATTTAGATGCTTTTACCCCAAGGTTATTGCCTCAATTAATTTTGCCTCAGGACCATAACCCGTATCAGTTACAGTCAGTTTCAGGACTCACACCATTTTCAGCCTTATCTGCATGAATTTAAAAGTACACCCTCACTAGGGTGTGCCTTGCCACCTCTTATCATTTACTCCTCAAGGGGAGCAGGGTCAAGCCACAAATTATCCAAGCAATACAACTAGGACACCAAGTGTTCTGAACAGGACCAAATTATATCAACTCTAAGGCTCTCCGTTCAAAAACACCCTTAAGCGCATGTTTAACTTTAATAGTGAGAGTAACCTTAGTCAAGCCTTGCTGCTATGGAGAGGTGAAATTAAGAAAAGGAATATTCCGGCTGAACATCAGGAAAAGTTAGGGAGATTTATTAGTTTGTAGAATAATCTCCCAAAGAAATGAAGGAAACCACATAGCTAGAGGCTTTTTAAACTGAGTTAAGCAGATGCTTAAAGATAATATGCTCAAGTGTTTTGTTTAAACTGGGCCCGAAAGGCAGTGAAAATTTGCTGTCAGAGACCATTTCCAAACCCACCGAAGCCAATGGGAAACTTTCCACTGATTTCAATGGGCTTTAAGTCAGATTCAGTAGCGGTGTGGAGCCTGTTCTATTGAAGTAAATGGGAAAAAATTGACACTGGAGTCCTTGGTAAATTATGAGATTTAGTGGAAGAAGAGGATTCAAATGAGGAGCGGGGGTTCATTTGGTGCTCAAAGAGGGGAAGGAATTTTAAGTACAAGTGGCAACCCAGAGGAAGGTCTGAATACGAGAGTAGGAGATGGACGTATAAAGGGAGTTAGAAAGTCTTGGAAGCAAGTAAATAGCAAGAATAAGGGCTTGTCTCCACTACGGGGGGGGGGGGGGGGAGGGGATCGACTGCAGATACGCAACTTCAGCTACGTAACCTCTCGTCCCCACGGCGGCGGCAGTCGTCAGCGTGCTCCCCCATCGACTCCAGCTTGCGCCTCCCGGCAAGCTGGAGTTACGCAGTCGACGGGGGAGCCACGAGCGATCGATTTCTCACGTCCTCATCAGACGCGAGAAATCGATCGCCAGAAGATCGATCCCGCGCCGCATGAGTGAAGACCAGCCCTAAGAGAAAGAGGGGAAGGGAGCGGGGACAAAGACCTGCAGAGACATGAGAAGAAGCATACACTTCATATGAAGGATCCCATGTACCTTTAATATCATTGCATATTCTTTTTGTTTCATCTGTACTAGGTTGCCTTACATGCTGAAAAAATCTTCAATCAACAAAACAAATGAAGAAAAAAAATAGAATCAGATTCCAGAGTCTTTTAATAACAGACCTTTTCCCCACAGCTTCATTTTACCATTTACAAGTGACTGTTTCCTCTATTAGCAGCCTGTGGTTACCTAATCAATAGTGTTGCATGAGTAATGAAAAAGGTCAGCATAGCCAGCTAAATTCCACCCACTCCGCCTTTCTTCCTTTGTTTCCCAGGCCAGGTAAGAGGCCCTTAGTGCTCTTTGGAAATGGCAGTGTGGCTGGGTGTGCAAAGAATAGTAATAATTATTATTACCACTACAAGCATCTTGGGTTTGGAGGCTTTGCATGTGATCTCAAAGTTTTGTTGCTATGGAGAGGTGAAATTAAGAAAAGGAATATTCCGGCTCAACATCAGGAAAAGTTAGAGAGATTTATTAGTTTGTAGAATAATCTCCCAACGAAATGGAGGAAACCACTTTGCTAGAGGCTTTTTGAATTAGCCTGGATCATTTCTGTATTGTGCTAGAATGCTTTAATGCTGTCTCCTATTTCCCCTCCCTCTACTATTGGGAGGCAGCCCCTGTCAAAATTTGCTAAACCACCCCTTATCTTTGAAATCCGTCTATAAAACCTACTGTGCTGGATGACAATAAGTCTTTCTGTCAGCCCATGGTTAAGTTAAGGACCACCTGTGGCTACTAAGTTATGCAAACACACCTGCATCTCCAGTTACCATGTCCTCCTATTCCAATCCCCTCATTTGTTTCTGTTACATGCTGCCTAAATCCTAGACAGTGAGCTCCCTGGGGCAGGCCCTGTACAGTTCCTCATAAAATAAACCTTTAATCCCAGCTTGGAATTCTTAGGCACTGCTGCAATAGAAATAATAATTAATAGGAACAGAAGAATTACCGTATGGAACAATCTTGCCCAATGGGGAACAGGCTAGGCACTATATCCTAATGCCTTTTTTCCCACCCGTACTTTCTATAATAACAAATGTTTCTTTATTTCCATCTAGACCTAGGGGAGCCTAGAAAAATGGGAAGCACAGAGTATGTGAAATTCCAAATGTACAGAGTAGGGGTGGGGTATTCTAAAGGGTTCCATGTTAGCTCAAATCAGTGCACCCTCTGTAAATGCAAAAGCCACCTGCAAAACTGAGCACATAGCACGCACTTACACACTGGGCATCCAAACGCAGGCTTGGCATGTACAGCAATACACACATAAAATGTTGGGGGTGCATCTCATGCCTTAAAGGAGTTGTCAAAAAGTCAGAGGAGGAGCAACGGGACATAAAATGATGTCATCTCTTGTGCTAAGCAGAAATGTTCGTCGCAGCCAGATCACAGGCTCATTTTACACTTACACATAACACAGTTTAAGGTGTATCTACGGCATAGATCAGATAACGTGATCAAAGCTAGCATTTGTACAACTAATTCGCTAAAACCAGCAGTGCAACCATGACTGTGCGGGCAACACCACAGGCTCGCCACCCAAGTATGGAGCACTCCATTATCTTGCAAGGATCACAGTCAGACTGACAGGCCTATAATTATCTGGGCCAAGCCATTTACCCTTTTTAAAGTATTGGTACAACATTAGCTCTTTGCCAGTCTTTTGGAACTTCCTCAGTTTTCCAAGACGTGTACTGCTCGCACATTATAAACGTGATCAAGTCATGACTACTTCAGCCTAAACTACCATTCGTTTTTAGTTCTGTGATCAGGTCCTCTTTATCTGTCAAGACTAGGTCTAATAAAGAATCCCCCCCATGCTGCTGAGTCAGGAAATTGTCATCTATCATGTTTAGAAACTCCAAGGATGTTTTAGTACTGGTAGCATGAGACCTCCAGCATATGCCACTGAAACTGTTGCAAAAACTGCTTCGTCCCTTTGGAGGCGTATCCCAATATTCCCTCAAAGGACAGGCATGACTCAGTAGGCTTCTGGAAAACAGGTTTATTGCTTAGCAAAAAGGAGCCAAAGGGGTTAACACCCAAAACAACTGGCTCAACTCTATACATGGTTGAGGCCTTTTTATACTCTAGGGTGACCAGACAGCAAGTGTGAAAAATCAGGACAGGGGTGGGGGGTAATAGGAGCCTATATAAGAAAAAGACCCAAAAATCGTGACTGCCCCTATAAAATCGGGACATCTGGTCACCCTATTATACTCCAGTGTGGAAAAGGGAGGGGGGCTTTCAATACACTTGGCTATCACACCCTTTGTTTGGTATTAATCTATTCCATTTACCTGTCTGGAACTTTTTAAACACAGGACATGCAGACATCATGGCTTTTATCATTGTGAAAGACAATGGGGGCAGGAGGCGGGGGAATTTGAAATACATACATGAGGTCAGGAGTGAATATGCCAAGATAAAACAGAGAAAGAAAAAAGTTTAAGGCTCCTTTAAAACCATACTAGACAGCATTTATAATACAGTTACTTATAAACTTGATTCTTCTAACAAACTGAAGTCCACAATGATACTGCAGCTTTTCGTCCTGCACATTGTAGATAGGTGCATAAGGAGCCAGTTGTCTTGTTCCCCAGTTTGATTTGATCATCTATGGGAGACACTAACTATTACCCATCTTCTGTGTTATCTGTAAGGACACAGAGGAAAATAATCTTGAATCCTTATGAATCAGAGTTATCAGTAACTCAGAATCAGGTAACATCCCTACCCCTCTCATTTTGCCTGGTTGATCCTTCCAAAACAAGTTATAGTCATTGATTTTAACATTCCACCTAAGCCCACCCTACCCCTGCTTCATAGTCAGCAGGGAGTTCCTCAACCCGGCCGGGAGCATGGCGCTCCGCACTGGGTCCGGCCCCCGGCCAGGGAGCATGTGACCGCAGGGCATACCGCACTGAGCCCGGCCAGGGAGGGCGCGGCTCGTGGTTGGCCCACCCCGGGCCCGGGAGCACAGGACCCACAGCATGGCGCGTTCGGGCTGGCGGGCCGGATAAAAAGGGTGGCCCAAGGGTCATTTGTTTGCCCACCCCTGCTGTAGAATCAGTCTCCCTCTAGCCCCAGGGACATTTAATTAACACAGAGCAGAAAAGCTCCAACAGGAAAGTCTGAGAAATGCGCCAATTGTAAACAGCTTGGTGGCCTTGGTGCTCACCTAAACGTGGTCACTGCAGGTTCAGATCTGTGCTTTTGGAAGGTCTCCTCTTGGTCCTGATGGGCAAAAGGAGCTTTTTAGAAAATCTCAGCAAATGTTCATGGGATGAGAAAACCATTTCCCACCCAGCTCCGGGCCAGGCCTCTGGAGAGAAGGAAACAGGAGAATAATTGTGCTGATCTGGCACTGGAGCAGGGGAGAGGGAGGTTAGCACTCAGAAGGGAACCATCAAAATAGCTTGAGAGCTGTCACTGTTAAATATGCCTACTCATGTTTCTCAGCATGTCCAAGCATATTTCCCAGCTCTCGGAAGCCAGCCTCTCCATATGCTCCCAAACAATCATTTTCAAAGGCAAGCTTACTCACCAGGCCAGATTCCCCGAGCTCTCTGATCGCTCACAGTGTTTGCTTCATTTAAGGTGACATTTCATTAAACGACCAAGGGCAGAGCTTGTTTCTCCATAGTGTGCACGTGTGTGTAATAGCTTGACGACTTGTTTAAAAAAAATTAAGGAAGAAATTAGATTTTACCTTTTCAGACACGAGTCTTTCTCCCAGACACCAGCACTGAAGTGGTGTGAATAAAAGCCCTGTGACTTAACAGTGACTCTGCTGCTATCATTGAAATCCATGGCCGCAAAACAAACTCCTACTCCATCCTTTTCCAGGTGTGTCGGAGTCAAATGGATACATTACTATGGGGGTACTTAGAGAGGTGATATTACCTGAGGTGACTGAAAAGTTGGCCCTCACTGAAAAGTTTGAGGAAGTTTTATCCTAGGAACTCAAAATATGAAATTATGTTTGCATCCCCTTAGTCAGTATAATAACCAGTATTGGCCCCATTTACATATAGAGAAATAGAAGCACATAAGTGTTAAGTGTCTGTCCCAAGACTGCACAGATCATCACTGGCATAGCTAGGACTCAGAAGTCCATTCCCAACCATCATACCATATTTCCTCCCATTGACTTGATCATCCCTGAATGACCAATTGCTTTATCTGGCCAGTTGGAAAGTGGAGGGAAAGCCATTTCTGGAGCATTGTTCCCTCTAGGACCCACAGAGGGTTTCCTATAGATCTGTTGTTATCTGGGTTTTTCTCAACTCAAAACTATGGTAACTCATCTTTGTTTTCCAGGTGGTTTCAGGGTATAAATCAAAGGGGACACAGCTTTTCTGTCTGATACATGGTTGGTACACACAAGAGTGCTTTCCCTCCAGAATCCTTGTTTCCATTGGTTCTAGAGTACACTTCTAAAATAACTATAATATAGAGCACTCCAGAGATAGTTTCCCACAGTCTGAGATGGTGTTGGGGTCTGAGTGGTCAGCAGCAGGTGTCGTGTCTGTTAAACCCGATCCAACTAAGGCTTCTCTCCACCAGACAGACCTATCTCCTATGCAGTCTTCTCCCCAACTGAGCTCCCTCAGCCTAATTAAAAGTCCACCTCATCTGGCCAGGAGATAATTAATTAAACACCCTGTAGGTGCAGAGCATGACTAATTGGGGTTCTTTCCTTTTCAATGCAGGTGACAGAGGTAAGCCCCATCACAATTACTATATGGGGGGGGGGGAGTTACATGGCTCTGAGTTATTTCTCTGCAGAATGTCAGTAAGAGATTCAACTTCCTTTCAGCTTATGCCCTCTTAAGAGAACAAGAGAAATCCCCTATGTGGTTTTGGAGGGCTTTCATGTGTGGGAAAAACATCGCCTATGTCTTGATTTATCCTGACAGGTTTAAGATTAGCAGCCGTGTTAGTCTGTATCCGTAAATAAAATAAGGAAAACTTTGTAGCACCTTAGAGACTATTTACTGGGGCTAAGCCAACAGGAGGGACGTAAATGACATTTAATTTAGTCACATGTGTAAGTGTTTAGCCAGTGACGATACAAAGGCAATCCCATTTGATTCCCTGTTGACCAGATCCCAATCCTCTTATTCACGTTGAGCAGTGCTATGCAATGCAAATAGCACTACTGAAGTCAATGGAAGCAATTCTGGCTCTACTGAGGTCAATGGCAGAACTCCGGTTGACTTCAACACTAGACTTCTTGCATAATAAATGGCTACTCAGGCTGAGTAAGGATGACAAAATCCAGGGAATTACAATAGCTAAAGGAAATATGAAAATTACTTTTAAATAGAGCGGCACCAAAACACGAGTGCCCTCTCCCTCACACACATACATACACACCGAGACAGCGAGCACAAATCACAATGGACTGCATCAATTTGGATGATATTTTGCATTCAGTCACATCCCTGGACATCAGAACTCATTCCCCAAAGTCAGTGTAGATCCTCTGCAGTTACACCAGCACAAGTAAGGGCACAATTTGGTCTGTTGCAGTTCTTATCAATATTATTGCTTCTTAGTTTTACAGAAGCAGCTAGAGATCCAACCAGCACTGGAGCCTCAATCTTCAATGCGCAGCACAGAGTGAGAGATGGTCTTTGCCCTGCAGGGTTCATGGTTTAAATGGACAAGAGCTATAGGGGAAACAGAGAGGTGGATGGCCCACGCACAGCAGATCAGTGGCAGAGCAGGGAATAGAACCCATGTCTCAGAGCTTCCCATACACTCACCACTAGACAATGCTACCCTTTGTGGTTAGCTCTGTAGCTCCTTTATCTCAAAGGATAAGTACCTTACAAACACTAAACCTGCAGTACCTTTCCCTTCTGGAATGTCGTCACCATGGGATAGATGGCAGCAGCCAAATGATCAGTGCATAGCTTACCAGTCAGGGAAGGGCTAGGACACCATGAAGTCATCAGTGTGCCAAGGGGTCTTTAGGATATGTCTACACTGCAATTAAAAACCCACGGCTGGCCTTTGCCAGCTAACTGGGCTCCAGAGCTTGGGCTGTGGGGCTGTTTGATTGCAGTGTAGACTCCCACTTTGCAGGATGCTAGAGCAGCGGTGGCCAACCTGTGGCTCCGGAGCCACATGCGGGTCTTCAGAAGCTAGTATGCAGCTCCTAGTATAGGCACTGGCTTTGGGGCTGGAGCTACAGGTGCCAACTTTCCACTGTGCCAGGGGGTGCTCACTCCTTAACCCCTGACTGCCACAGGCCCTGCCCCCACTCCACCCCTTCCGCTGAGCCTGCCATGCCCTTGCTCCACCCCCTCCTCCTACATCCCATGAAACAGCTGATTGGGAGGTTCAGGGAGGGACGGGGGGCACTGATCCGCGGGGCTGCCAGTGAGTGCGAGTCATTGGGAGCAGGGGGGTGCAGATGGGGGGCTGCTGACATATTACTGCGGTTCTTTGGCAATGTACATTGGTAAATTCTGGCTCCTTCTCAGGCTCAGGCCGGCCCACCCCTGTCCTAGAGCACGGGGGCTAGCTGCGGGTTTAAAGTAAACAGCCCAAGAGGCCAAACCCTGCTCTCTCGAGCCAGCTGACACGGGCCCGCTGCGGGTGTCTAATTGCAGTGTAGACACACCCTTAATGGACAGGCAGAGTACGGAAAACTTCAGTTTTAAGGCTTTACCAACCCCCCCCCCCCAAGTATACTGTATATCTCACATACACCCAAACGCTTACAAAGGTTTAAAAGTTGCGTCAACCCCACCAGGTTTCAAGCTTGGGGTTGCAGGGCGTTGAGTTATTCCACACCTGAATGCGTACACCACTAACGGTGCCTTCTGGCTAGAAGCTCTAGCTTCCAGGATGGCAGCATCCGTCTGAGATAGCACGTTTGATCTTTATTACATTAAAAAAAAAAAACCTACCTGAAAGAAGCAGCCCAGCCACCTGCCACCCTGATTCTGTACGGTTCTGTGCTATCATTTTCAAACGAGCTGCACACAGCCACATCAAAGCAATTAACTGCCTGCTCCCAACGGCGCGTCCCCCAGTTATTCACGGCTGCCTTTAAGAAAGCGAGATCTACTTATACGTTTAAATAAAAATTAAAAGAACGATCAAGGACTTTGAGGAAGTGAATTTAAATGGAAAGAGCCATGTAAGTGAAACAACGGAGCGAGCCGTGTCCCCCGGAGCTAATTAGCATTGCATAGGCCCTTTGGGCTGTGCAAAAGGATCCCCCCTGCCAGGGCTCTGTCGTTCAGTGGTGTAGAAACAGGCAGCGAGCAGCGGGCCCATAGAGCCGCGTGGTGGGGTGTCTTTTTTTCTGCAAAGGAAAGCTGAAAAATAATTTGATGCTGCCCCACAGTCAGGTTGGCTTATTGCATTGGGATCATGTTTCACCCTGATGCAGATGAAACCGTCGGATCTGGTTCATCTGAAAGGGGGTTTCAAACTCTGCTATGGTCGATTCTTCGGAGTAACCTGTCTAACCCCGCCGTGGTCCATAAAGTCTAAAAAACTGTCCACTTAAATCCTTCAGCTAAGAAGACATATGGGGAAGGGACGTGCTGATTAAGCAGGTATTACTTCAACACCAACAGTTGGTTTTCTACTCTATGGAGACAGAACACTATAGGCATAATGCCATTAACTAATACCTTGTGCTTATTGAACTCCTTTCCTCCAGAGATCTGAAATCTCGTACCGATTCAGTAAATGAGATCTCACAACGCCCCTGTGTACTACATTAGATTCCTTAACCCATTAGAGACCAGGCTGAGACCTAATGCAAGGCAGAGACGATCCCACACCTGCCTGCTGTGGGATCCTCACACCTGCCTGGGAGGCATTTGGTGCTGGCGGCTGTAAAGACACTCAACTAAACAGACCTCAGGGAGGATCCAGGTCTGGCAATTCCTACATTCCTCTTCAGTTTGTATCTGAGGTTTGGGTTTTTTGATTTATAAAGATAAGGACCATTCATAAAGTTTGCATCTAGGTCAAGTTTCAGATTCTGAGCAACCCTAGCCTCTGTTTGTCAGAAGGAGGTGATGGCTGGTAGAGGAGAGATCACTTGATCATTACCTGTTAGGTTCATTCACTCTGGGGCACCTGGCATTGGCCACTGTCAGTGGACAGGATACTGGGCTAGACAGACCATTGGTCTGACCCAGTATGGCCTTTCTTATGTTCTTATATTCTTCTTAACCCTACATTTCGGATGTGTTTTCATCCGTGGTTTGAAGACAGGTCCATTTGTTGTTAAAAGGAAACCCAAACAAACAAACAAACAAAAAAAAACAAGCTAAGATTCCCCAGGTAGGGTGACCAGACAGCAAGAGTGAAAAGTCGGGACGGGGGTGAGGGGTAATAGGAGCCTATATAAGAAAAAAGGCCCCAAAATCAGGAATGTCCCTATAAAATCGGGACATCTGGTCACCCTATCCCCAAACAGTGTGTCATCTATGCTCTGGAGCTGGCAAGGACTTCTTTCAAACAAACGTGGTTCAGCAGAGACTGATCAGACGTTTGGCAGCAGTCCAAGCGGAGCTGCACAGGAGAGCTTCATGACGTGTGCCTGGAGAAGATGTTCCCAGGGTGAAGCTCGTGCCCTTGGAGCTAATGGAACTCTGCTGATTTATTCCAGCTGAGAAAGTGGACCCATAGTAACTAAATCTAAAAACTGCTAAAACGTCCCTGGGGTTTTGGACTTCATCACAAACACAACATTCAGCCTGGATCTGAGCTGTTCGTTCCTCTTTTGGTGAGCTCCCTAAATGAGTTCCTAGTTATTCTTGAAGGGCCGTAGCCAAAGCCCGCTGAAGTTCAGTTGACTTAAATTGTGGCTTTGGCTCAGGCCTCTAGGTGGAAACTACAGGCATCTTTCCTTGGCACTAGCCCCTGACCGCCACCTACTGCAAAAGGGATCAGTGTCTATGGTCTTGCCTTATATGGGACTTTATTCGTCATGTCATCCCATTGACTTCTATGAGATACATGGGGAGTAAGGAGCTACTTCTGGTGAGTAAAGGTGTCAGAATCTGGAGCTAAAGAAGGGAGAGATGGTAAACAATGGACAGTAAAAGTGAGGAAGATAAAAATACATACCCTGAAATCTTAGAGAGACCACTCAAGGGACCAAGCATCTCCTTTTTCTGTGCCAGCTCATTTCTCTCCAAACAAGGCAATAAAGTACTCCACCATCTAAACCATCCTAGCTACTTGCATGAGAGGAAAGATAGTCCAGAGAATCAGGCATGAGCTTAGGCTTCCTAGACACCTAGTTCAATTCTCTGGCTTGCAACAGCCCTCTTATGTGACTGTTAGCAAGTCACTTTGTCTCTCTGCCTCAGTTTCCCAGCTGCAAAATAATAATAATAGCACTTTCCTTGCTTGTAGGGGTGCTAAGGGAATAAATGTGTTAAAGATTCTGCAGTGTGTTCAAACACTGCAGTAATGAGGGCCATATAAATGCTAAGGAAAAATAGATAACCGGCACAAACATCATATTTACCGAATGACACACGACTGATGAACAATTTCATTTCTTCCTATTCACATAATATAAAACAATTGGAAACTTGATTCTAATTCAAGGCTCATTTCAATATTTCAGGATTGCTTTAAAGAGCAGATATTAATATCTCCCGACATGTAGATATAAATATGCTCTGTATATATAGAATCAGTAGAACACAATGACATATAATATTCAGTCTTCAACGTTGTGCTAGGGTGAAATTAGCAAACTGCGAGATAAATGGTTTTTGAAGTCTCAATCCCTAGCAACTCTTTGGAGTATTAAAGTGTCAAGAGTATAAATACCGCTTAATTCAAAAATTTTAATTGGTGTTTGATATATCTCGATATAAGCAGGATCACATATACCCAAGTGAGGTAAATAAAGAATCGTCTCCTTTTCATAAGGAACATAATGGTGCAAGTGTATTGTCATTTGGATCTGGGCTTACAGACATCTCCTGGTGGTTGTACGATTGTTTCAGCTCAGTTGATGTCAGCACCCAACAATGTCGCTCAGAGGGGAAAAAAATCACTTCACTGTGGAATTTACATAATACTAGAGCTGAAGAATTGAAAAAAGATCCCTCATAAATGGAGATTAAATGGGGAATTCATAATCTTCTAAAGGATTGCATCTGCATGTACCTTCATGCCTCGGTGTGTAAAAGGACACGTACACTGTAGAAATATGTACACAAACACTGAGCTCTGTGCATGAGACAGAGTCTGATTTTCAGTGTTGTTCATAAACAGGTTCTAAGTAACTTAGTCCTGGGTGCACATAAGGAGTGAGTCATGGCTGGTGTGTGACCCCTGCATTTGGGGGGGCTCGCCCCTAGCCCTTCTCCTTCCTCACAAGGTTCCTCCCCTTCCATCTTCTTCCCCTCCCATCTCCTTCCCTTCCCTTCGCTTCCATCCCCTCCCCTTTCCTCTGCCGGAGCCCTGAGCCCTCCACTGTGGCCTGAGGAACCCCACCCCAGCCAGCCTGAATCCTGACCCATCAGTTGGCCTGAGTCCCGGCTGCACTGTCCCCGCTCCGGTCTGGAAGGCCTAGCCCCCGGGTGGCCTAGTCTAGTGAAGACCTGCTAAATCGATGGCAAAATGCTCTCCCACTGACCCCGGTACTACAGCTCTCTGAAAAGATTATGGTAAGTTGACAGGAGACCATCTCCCATTGACACAGTGCACTGAAGGCAATATGGTAAGTCTACCTAGACTATGTCAACTCCAACTATGTTATTCATGTAGCTGGAGTAATTGTAATTTACCCCGGTAGTGAAGACAAGCCTTCAGAGAATATATGCAGCAACAGTTTAGCACTACAGGATAACATGACAATGCTTAGGACAATACAAGAAAACCCACATCCTGTTAAACTGCAAAGGGAATGTAGTAGGTAGGGAGAACTACCCAGGTTGGCCTTTGGCTAAGATACTTGGGATGACTGTCCCTAACTTTGTGAAAATTACTAGTAGATGTTTAATGACTCTACATGGTCTTGGAAGACATTGGCATTACATGTCATATACCTATCTCATAGAGCTGGAAGGACCTTGAAAGGTCATTGAATGCAGTCCCCTGCCTACACTAGCAGGACCAAGTACTGACCCTGACAGAGTTTTTGCCCCATAACCCTAAATGGCCCTCTTAAGTATTGAGCTCACAACCCTGGGTTTATCAGGCCAATGCGCAAACCACTGAGCTATCCCTCTCCCCTCTAGGACACTAGTTTTCAACCTATGGTCTGTGGACCCATGGGGGTCTGTAGGCTGTCTAAGATTTCTGAAGACCTCCATTCAAAATTTTTTTGGGGACAGCAAATGGAAAAGAAGATTGAGAGTCTCTGATCTAGAAGGAAGTAAAGTACTCTTCATCACCATGCTGGGAGGATGTTAGCTCAATGCCAATTCATATAGAAGTGATTTCCCATGTGGCAGAATGTAGCTCTGTGATAACCCATTCTCCAGTATCAAAAAATATGGTCAGGCTTAACTGAAAGTTGCTGATTATTTAGGGCTGGGAAACTGCAGAATTCATTGGGAAACTGGACAGAACTACCAGTGACTGTGTTGATCTGGCTCTCAGAAAAAAGTGGAGTGCTAAGACAGCTTTATTTTTGCAGGTGATCTGAGATATGCTTACTCTGAGGATCAGTGTGCTAAGGAAACACGTGAGTAGATGGAGACAACGTTGCCTTTGTATTTTGCATTCAGTGCTGTAGATGAGTTTGAACACCTCTTTATTTCTGTGCAAAAAGAGGCTGGCCACATATTGGCATTAAATTATTTTAATACTCCCAGCTGCCAGCTGCCTCTACTAAGGGAGTACTGCCACTTGCCAGTTGCTAGAAATAATTGCTGTAAATGAATTTTCTCTGGGTTATTTTTTCAAATCAATATAGTGGTAATGTATGGACCATGAATATTTCCAGTTCTGTTCTGTGTTCTAGTAAACAGATTTTATGCTCTCCACTATCTATGTGCCCTCATTTTAATTTTTGTCATAAAGGAACCTTGCAATGGGGGCATGTGGACTAACATTTATCTTCTTGAAAGCACGCTGCATTATACCAGGGAAAGAGAGATCGGTGCTAGGTCTTTCTTCCCTGAACCAATGCAAACTAGATGAATGGGTAATAACAGCACAGTTTATTGTTTAAAAACTCATAGGTCCTTGACTCATGTAAGTAACCCTTACCCTGTGAAACTGATGGAGCTACTCACATGAGCAAAGGCTGCAGGTTTGAGGCCACACCCAACGAATTCCACGGCAAAAGAGAAATCAATTCTGTCCAGTCCTATATCCCATATTATACAGGAAGACCAATGAGATGATCACAATGACCTCTTCCGACCTTATAATTTATACTTCAAAACTTCCATTGACTTGAATGGAAACAGGATCAGGCCTCCATAAATTATATAATGCTCTTGTCCCATTGTTAATGAAATCCCTGAAATGACTCCTATTGACTTCAATAGGAGCTGGATCAAACCCTCTTTTGGGGACAAATTCTGCAAGCAGGTTTCCATGAAACACCAGCTGAATTCTTCTGCACCCTGTAGTGAAGCAGCTGTATGTTCCACAGAGAACAGCCAGCCTCAGTTAGGATCACAGCACAAGGTGGCCTGACTACAAAGATTCCATATGAACCTTTACAATTGTCCTCTCACTTACCTTGTTTTACACTGGTGTAATTCCAGAGATGTGACATTACTTCTGCATTACACCCATGAAAGTGAGAAGATCAGTTCCACAGGCTGGACAAAATTGTTGCACATTTTAAAATGACTGAAAATTAATTTTCTTCTTGGTAGATTAAACCTTTACCAGTCCCTCTTCCTGTTTGTGACATTAAGTTGTTCAGTTGCTGGTACAGCTGTAGAATCAAAGAGCCTGCTACAATTTATGAATGGGTGCGGTAGAGCAGTGGGGAGATTCTGACATTTCCCCATTAAGGACTCGTTCCTCAACTGGGTGTAAATAATCCAGCACTCTAATGACTTCCAGGGAGCTACGCTGATTTATACCACCTGACGACTGCATCCTTTATTTCAATTTAAAAAAGAAAATCCAATATCCTTGGTTTTGTTTTTAAGTGGCAATGTGTGTACAGCAAGCAAATGATTTTAACACTGCCCTCCATTCAGAAGCAGAGATGTTAATAATGCCCTCAGCATCCCCCACATTACTGAAGCCCACATCTGAATTGTCAACATTCATGCTTTTCTGAAACAAATCTTGGCTCTGTTTTCAAAGCAGTTGACCGGTTTCTCCAGGGAATATTCATGGGAGCCTCTCTTGGAACCAGCTGCAAGCATCAGGCCCTCTTTGTCAGGTCAATTCAGGAGAGACATATTTTTTTCTATTTCAGAAGGTGGAGTAAGCTACTATTGGAGAGGCTGTTCTAGATTTGATTTGGGAGGAACTGGCTGAGAATTGGAGCACGGAAAGCTCTCTCTCTGCCCATCACCCCCCCTCCCCAGCCAGGGTATGGGTCACCAACTAGTGTTGGTGTTTCAGTATCAACTGGTTCCCTTATGGGGTGGAGTTGCTAGCCCCACGCCCATGTTAAGCCTACAGCACCTGGTATTCTCAGGAGGTCTCCCATCCAAGTACTAGCCAGGCCCAAGCCTGCTTAGCTTTTGAGATCAGATGGGATCGGGCATGTTCAGGGTGGTTTAGCCATATAGCATGGAAAGCAGCTTGGGTAAAAATGATCATGAAGTGATAGAGTTCATGATTCCAAGGAACAGCAGGAGGGAAAATAGCATGATAAAGAGAATGGATTTCAAGAACGCAGAGTTTAGGTTTAGCAAACTCACGGATTTGATAGGTAAGGTCTCAAGGGAAGCGAGACCAAGGGGAAAAATTGCTCAAGAGAGATGGCAGTTTTTCAAAGAGATTAGTGTAGGAAAGATAGAAAGTATGGCAAGAGATCACCCTCGCTTAACCAGGAGATCTTCAATGATATGAAACTCAACAAAAAATCCTACAAAAAGTGGGAACTGTGCCAAATTACAAAGGATGAATATAAACAAATAACACAAGTATGTAGGGACAAAATTAGAAAGGCCAAGGCACAAAACAAGATTGGACTAGCTAGAGACATAAAAATAATAAAACATTCTATGGATACTTTAGAAGCAAGAGGAAGACCGAGGACAGCGTGGGCCCATTACTCAATGAGGAGGAGGGAAATAAGAGAAAATGTGGAAATGGCAGAAATGCAAAATGATGTTTTTGTTTCAGTTTTCACCAAAAAAATTTAGTAGCAGTTGGAGATTTAACATAGTAAATCCCAGTGACAATGTCAGAGGCTAAAAGAGGGAACAAAAAAGTTAAGAATTACTTAGACAAGTTAGATGTCCTCAAGTCACTAGGGCCTGATAAAATACATCCTAGAATGCTCATGGAGGTGACTGAGGAGATATCTGAGCCATTAGTGATGATCTTTGAAAAGTCATGGAAGATTGGAGAGATTCCAGAGGACTGGAAAATGGCAAATCTAGCGCCAATGTATGAAAAGGGAAATAAGGACAGCCCAGAGAATTATTGACTGATCAGCTTAACTTGAGTATCCAGAAAGATAATGGAGCAAATAATTAAGCAATCAATTTGCAACACCTAGAAGATCACAACGTGATAAGTAACAGCATGAATTTGTCAAGAACAAATTGTGTCAGATCACCCTAATAGCTTTCTTTGACATTGTAAAAAGCCTTCTGTACAGGGAGAAGAGATAGATGTGGTATATCTTGATTTTAGTATTGCATTTCTTACTATCTCACATGAGCTTCTTATAATCAAACTAGAGAACTAGAACCTAGGTGGAGCTACTATAAGGTGGGTGCATAACTGATTATCAGTGGTTCACAGTCATGCTGAAAGGGCATATCACAGGAATTGGCAATTTTTGGCACATGGCCCATCAGGGATACCCTGGTTTTATTTAATATCTTCATCGGTGATTTAGACAATGGCATAGAGAGTACAGTTATAAAGCTTGCAAATGAGACCAAGCTGGGAGGGGTTGCAAGTGCTTTGGAAGATAGGATTAAAATTCAAAATGATCTGAACAAACTAGAGAAATAGTCTGAAGTCAATAGGATTAAATTCAATACGTTCAAATGCAAAGTACTCCACTTAGGGAGGAATAATCAGTTGTACACATACAAAATGGGAAATGTTTGTCTAGAAAGAAGTACTGTGGAAAATGATCTGGGAATCATAGTGGATCACAATCTAAATATGAGTGAAGAATGTAACACTTGCAAAAAAAGCAAACATCATTGTGGGATATATTGGCAGGTGTGGTGTAAGCAAGACAAAAATAATTCTTCTGCTCTACTCTGCTGATTCAGCCTCAGCTGGAATATGGTGTCTACTTCTGGGTGCCACATTTCAGAAAAGATATGGACAAATTGGAGAGAGTTCAGAGAAAAGCAACAAAAATTATGAAAGGTCTAGAAAACATCAGCTACGAGGAAAGATTGAAAAAATTAGGTTTGTTTAGTTTGCAGAACAGAAGACTTGAGGATGTGATAACAGTTTTCAAGTACATAAATGGTTGTTACAAGGAGTAGGGAGAAAAACAGATTTCATTAACTGGTGGTGATAGGACAAAAAGCAATGGACTTAAATTGCAGCACGGGCGGTTTAGGTTGGACATTAGGAAAAACTTCCTGTCTGTTACGGTGGTTAGACACTGGAATAAATTGCCCAAGGATGCTGTGGAATCTCGATCATTGGAGGTTTTTAAGAGCAGGTTAGACAAAGACCTGTCAGGGACGGTCTAGATAATACTTAGTCCTGCCATAAGTGCAGGGAACTGGACTAGATGAGCTCTCAAGGTTCCTTCCAGTCATAGGAGTCTCTGATAGTCCCAACATTTGTCATAAAATACCTTTCAAGGTCAGTCCATTCAAGCTGGGGCCAGTCACAGAAACTCTGCAGTGGTGATGTGCTCTCTCTTCAGAAACAAGTATCAAAGTCCCCTGGAGACTAAGGAGGCCTCCAATTACCTAGTGGAATTCAGGAGGGATTTTGGCATCTGTTTTGCAGGACTCACTACCCGCACATTGTAAGTGCAGTGAATATGGTGATAGGAGGCTAGAGAATTTAGCATTAAGCAGCAAACCTGCGGTTTCTGTTTTCTCCCTCTATCCTTTCTGCTTCAGATAACTCTGTCAGAATTTCAGTTTGAATGGTGTAAGAGCCAATTCAATTGATTCCCTGGTGACTATCTAGACCGTGATTCATGTGGAGTTATTTATAGATTAGTGTCCTTTATAGAACCTCTAAATCCTATATAGGTTGATGCCACTTATTCATGGATTAAATCTCAGCTTTCAGCGGCTAATAGTGACACATTTCTATATAACTCTCATTCATTTAGGGACACCGGTAACCACTAAGGGAACCATCGAGGGCTTAAAACCAAAACAGCCCTTGTAAGAGCTCAGATTCTGCCTTCAAAACCCTGCACTTCTCTCCTGCGTTTGTTTTGACAGAACCTCGACTTCATGCACGTAGCAAAGCTCTGTGGATCTCCTAGATATTTTTTGCGCTATGTGAAAAGGTAAAGGGGAGGACAGGCTCATACACACTGGCTTGGTCAAAGGAAGCTCAGCTGTGAACTTCAAACGCAACACATGTTTAGCCTCTCATCTTCTGCTCCCCGAGGGGAGTGACACCAACACATTGAGTAAGGACAAATAACCGCATGAGAATTCCAAATGAAAGGCTAGGGAAGTGTACGTTACTGTACAAGACAAAATAAATGTATAATGGCCTTTGAATATAAAGTTGTTGATGTCTGCTGGAGTTCCACCTTGACCCAATTCCTTTCTTACCAAGATATTTATATAGTTCAACCAGACATGCTAGCAGTATATAGGATCAGATTGTGAAGACCTTAAATACACAAAATCTTTCAGGGGTGGGGTGGGCTGGAGGTGCAGGGAGCAATTGAAGGCTTTGTAATTCTCTGTCTTGGGTATGGAACAGTTTAGAGTAACCTTGGGGTAATTAAACTATACGATAGTTGCCTATGCACTGCTGAATTAAGCTTGCACAGGAAAGCTTAATTTGGGCATTTCTTGTGGGCTTGATTTCTCAACCTTTTAATGTAGTTTAGTTCAAATTTAATTTCCTAATTTAAAAAAAATGAAGAAACAGAATCTCTTCAACCCCAGCTAGAGTCATCAGCAGGGTTCAGACATATAGACACACAACACAGACTTCTGCTGCTTATGTTAATTGAGTAACTGGTAGTAGTAATTGACTATTAGCTTCTATGGGGACTCGTACATTTCACAGTTATTTTGGGACAACAGAGTCCCCTGGGAGAGACTCTCTCTCTTTGTTCCTGTGCACCAACCCTATCCTGTCTTCTGCCCTCCTTCCCCTACCTCCCTCAATTCCCTCCGGCACATGCCACACTCACCCTCCTCCTGCTCCTATCCAACCCCCACTCTCTGGTTGCTGCAACCCACTCTGCTCCTATTCTTCCCAGGTCTCCCCTCCCCCCCTACTCTTCACCCCTCTCTATTCCAGTCAGGCTGTTTCTTTCTTCTCCCCCACAGTTTGAAGGCATAGTCTCCCTGCACTCAGCTCTGGTGCTCAGTGGCTCATGGGAGACAGAAGGAGCCATTTCCCTCCCAAGCTGGTTTGGGGTCCCTTGCTATGCCCAATTACCACCCAGTCCTGGCCTTAGCCCCCCAGTCCTTGCAGCAGGCCCCACCCTGGCAGGCCTGCTTACTTTGTAATGGGTTGGGAAAAGCGGAAGTCCAAACTCAACAGAGAATAAATCTCTTCCGGGGTCAGCAGCACCGCCTTACTTCAGGAGTGCCTGGGAAGCACAGGTGCTAGAACTAGGTTTGCTGGGGGTGCCGCCACAGCTCCTGGCTTGAAGTGGTTTCCATCATAGACAGGGTTTACAGTTTGGCTCAATGGCTCTCAACAACCGCACTATACAAACAGTCACAGCACCTCTGCTGGGAAGTAGCTTAGCTGGAGTCCTCATGGCCAGGTAGCCAAGTGTGTCCCAACCAGGATTGCCCATGGGCCTTGCTAGACTCTGAGCAGCGGAACTACGTGTGTCTCACATGGGAGTTCCTCTTACAGCATCAGGAGTCACTCCCTTCCCAAGCGTTCCCTCCTTTTAAAGCCCTCCTCCCTACCATGCATGCTTGGCGGGGCCGGAAGGCATGGGCTCTCTTAGCACACAGAGCCTCCCTCGCCCCTATCGGTGTGGGCTTTATACACCTTGTCACATGCCTAATATGAAAAGTTTGGCCAAACAGATGTGTGTATCTTCAGTGCTGAAATAAACTGGTTAGTCTCTAAGGTGCTACAAGTATTCCTCATTTTATTTATGGATACAGACTAATACGGCTGCTATTCTTAAACCTGTCTTGAAAATAGCTGTTTACCAGTGTGAGTAAAAGGTTCACAATCTTGCCCTCATTGAATTAGCTGCAACATAGAGAAGGTGTTAATATATGAAACAAGCTGACCCTCTTCTGGTAATTTCATGTCTACAATCTGAAGAGCAGGTCAAAAGTTCTCAATATTTTGTCAATTTTTGGTCAGAATTTTGAATGAAAAATGAAGGAGGGAAATTGGGACATTTGCCCCTGTCTTTCCCATGGCCTAGTTATTGGTTCAAAAATCTTTCACATGCAGTACATATTGTAAACGTGATGATAAAACACCTTTGCTGAATCTTGAATGACACCACTTCAGTTAATACGTTTATCTAAAATATTTTCCTTTGGAGCTTAATGTTTCCATACTTCACTTCAGCACAGAGCTTTCTTTTTATTGTGTCATATTTTGGGAAAAATCCCAAATTCATCTGTTTTTTTTAAGTAGCCCAGCTTATGAAACCAAATAAACCTGTTCACCATGTTGATCCTTCCATTATGTCACTAGAAATTCAAAAACACTTAGAAAAACCAATGTAAATTTTACTAGTAATTACTGAGGTTTGCCATTTGCTATGCTGGAGGTGGTGGGGAGCGGGAAGAAAGTAATAAAAATAAGCAAACGAAAAAAAAAATCAGTGTGACCATTTGACAGTCAATGGGACTTAGGCTTCAATGTCACTTCAATGCATTTAAACAATGTACCCAAGGTTTGTTAGCTCCTAGGTAGTTGCTGACTTATAAACCTCCATATGAGGTTGGGCACTAGCAGGAGACGGGAAAGCCTAGGTCAAGCACATGCCCATAACAATGAAACTTTCTAATGTTCACACTAATGTTTCCAATAGTCATATCGTTGTTAAATCCATTTTTTAAAAAAACTTAGCAGAGGTACTAGTCCTCAGTGAGGACTCTTTCTCTGTCAGCATCATTATTCCAATTACCCAAAAGCACAGGCATGCATGGCCCTTTAACTGAAAAGATAGACTCTGCCCTTAGGAATTTACAATCTACATTTGATGCGACCCAGCAAGGGGTGACACGATATAAAGGGTGTGTGGAGAAGTGTTGGAGATAAAGCCTTAACACAGGGAAAGATCCCCGGATATGCTCATTACTACATTTGCAAACTGGGAGCATGCTGACTTTCAAGTTTGCTTTGGGCCGGGTGCTCAGCTGATGTAAATTAGCAGAGCTGATGATCTCAACACAAGCGGAGAATCTGCCCCTCGGAACCTTGTGAGATGAACCCATCACACCTTCAAACATAGTGGGCCCCGCTCATCACTGGGGTGCCTCCATCAAAACCTATGGATGAATTTGTCCCGATAGACTCAATTGTATGGTGACGGACACCATTAGGTTTGAACAGCACAATTTTGCCCAATATTTTGAGATCTGTTTCTTCTCAAAATGTCTGCATGCAGCCAGGGCCAGTGCAACCACTAGGTGAACTAGGCGGCCGCCTAGGGCGCCAAGTGGCTGGGGTGCCAAAAATTGCACTCAGGGGAGGAGGTGGAGTGGAGGTGAGCTGGGGCACGGGGGTGCACGGAGGGTGTCCGCAGCAAGTAATGGGGGCAGGGGGCCGCAGGTGAACCGCTCCCTGCCCCAACTCACTTCCACTCCACCTCCTCCCCTGAGCACGCCGCTCCCCCAATTCTCCTCCCCTCCCAGGCTTGCCGCACCAAACAGCTGATTGGCGCCACAAACCTGGGAGGCAGGAGAAGAGGAGCAGTGTCGGCATGTTCAGGGGAGGAGGCAGAGTAGAGGTGAACTGGGGCGGGGAGAGGGGGAGGTCACAAGATGGAAGTTTCCCCTAGGGCACGAAATATCCTTGCACCAGCCGTGCATGCAGCTCCGATGGACAAACATGAGTGATGCACCTGGCAGTAGCTTCTCATCAATAACAGCCACAAAGTTGTGCTTGTTTTCAATTGGCATTAAAATAGACTGGTCATCAAGGGTGGTCCATATCTTCTGATACTGCTTACCATGTCATCTTTCAGATGACATCTTTCAGATGGTCAAACCTGAGTCTGATGCAAAAAAAGATGGAAGAAAAGGGAGTTCCTAGATATGCTGAGAATCAGTTTTCCCATTGCCTGATGAAGTCTAAGCAGAATTGAAGGGAAACATTGTCGCATGCAGTGTTGTTGTAGCCATGTTTTTAACAGGGTTGAAAACATTGCCAGAACGTTAACAGAGCAGAGATGACCAGCTGGTGAAAGGAAGAACAACACAATGAGACTAATGCATTAAAAAGACCTTAAAAAATAATTCCAGGGCGTGTTGGGGGAAAATAATAAAAGAAAGGGAAGGAAAAGTGAACTACGGGAAGTCTAGGAACAAAGTTTAATATGCTGAAGTCTGCAAAACTCTTCACATGAAACTGACAGAGAAATTCATGCAGGATAACATGAAAATATTTCAAGAGGCCAAACAGAAAAATAGAGGCAACAAAAGGATAAAACATCATCTGAGCAACAGAAAATCCCAGGTGACAGCACTCAAGGATAAAGATGACATCCATATCACTGACAGAGCAAAATCGAGAAAGGAGTGGAAGAATTCATTCAAGGTCTAGTTAACAAGAAAGTATATTTGCCACTGGAATCTGCTGGAGGAGTATAAAATGGAAGTGGGGGAAAAAATTCCCATGGGGTACTGTGGAAAGTCTGCTAAATATACACTTAATGGACGCAGACATTATGGTATGATAATGAGAGGAGAGTGCAGTGTTCAAAGTGAATCATTTTCAAAGAGAAACCAGGAGATTTGAAAGGGGCTGAGGAGTGGATATTGTACCTCTGGGATTTTTAAATACAGGCAGCTTGGTGCATCTCTATGAAGTTCAAAGAAAAAAGTAAACAAGCAGTTCTTTGGAGATCTCTTCTTCTCTGGCCTCCATCACTCTAATATCAGAACACTTCACAACCTTTTAATGCATTTGATCTCATGGTCCCTCTAAGGGGTAGGGAAATAGTATTATCCTCATTTTGTCCGTGAAATACAGAGATAACCAACTTGCCCCAAGTTACACAGAAAGTCTGTGACAGAGCCAAGACCTAAACTCATTTCTCCAAATAAGTGTTCTAACCTTTCTCTCTAGCCCTTCCTTATCTCCTTTGTCCCATGAGGTGTTAACTGTCCACTTCATCTTGAATGGTTTCTTGAAACATATGTTATCTTCTCATGTTTAACAATCTGTTCCACCTTGTATTTAGCTTTGACACTGTTTCCCAGACCAAAGAAGACTGAGATCCAGCTGACTTCAATGGACATGGTCTCCATGGGGCTGAACAAAGAGCATTCAACAAACAACAAGGCTTTGTGTGTAACGTACAATAGCCCCTTCTACATTTTTCTCAACAGTTCTGACAAATATATTTGCAATTCAGCAAAAGACCAGCCTCGTTTTTGGAATGAAAGCATCTCCATGTCATTTGCTAAATCACTAGGAAATATTACTAGCTCCCATGAACAATATTCATAGCTTGTGAAATATGAAAGAGCATTGAGGAGTGATGTTCTTCTGAGCACACACATCAAGCCAAAATGATACAAACCCATGCAAATGGAACGGCACCTTTTGATATAAAAGCAGTGTCAAGGTCAGTGCTAGCGGGCTTAGAAAAATGTGACATCTTAGAGGCAAGAAAAGAACTCAACAGTATGTGAGAGATAGAAACTCTATTCAAGCTACTTAGAGTACCATGACAAAGGGCTACTCTTAGTTTTACTGGGATAAATCCAAGATCTTGTGACTAGAGCACCGGACTGGCATTCGAAGAGCTAGGCCGCATTCCCATCCTTTCCACAAGCAGATTGTGAACTTGGGTGGATGATTTAATCTCTCTGTCCCTCAGTTTCCACATCCCTGGCGTGGGCATTAGTGTTATTTATTACTAGCGAAAATACCCGGCGTTGCTCGGGTCAGTCGGAGGTGGGGAGGGGGCAGAGAGCTGAGTGAGTGCGGGGTCCGTTGGAGGGGGGAGGGGGCAGAGAGCAAACCTGACACCCCCACCTCACCACCCCAACCAAACCCGACTCCCCCACCTCACTTACCCCTCGACCAACCCCGTCTCACATTTTCACCCCTCCCCCCCCAAACCCAACACCCCCATGTCTCCCCCCTACTAACACCAACACCCCCTGACCAACACCCACACCTCACCCCCCGTAGACCAAACCTGATACACCCACCTCACTCTCCCCCCCAACCAAACCCGACACCCGTACCTACCACCACAAACAAACCCGACACCCACACCTCACTTACCCCTTGACCAACCCCGACCCCCCTCCTCATCCCTCCAACCAAACCCAACACCCCCACCTTACCCCCTCACCAAACCCAACACCCCCTGACCAACCCCAACACCCACACCTCACCCCTCACCCACCCCAACACCTTCCCACCCCCCCAGACCAAACCCAACACCCCCGGCTCACTTACCCCCCGACCAAACCCGACACCCCCACCTCACCCCCCGACCAAACCCGACACCCCTACCTCACTTATCCTCTGACCAAACCCAACTTGGGTCCATCGGAGGTGGGGAGGGGCAGAGAGCTGAGCGAGTGCAGGGTCCATTGGAGGGGGGAGGGGGCAGAGAGCTGAGCGAGTGCGGGGTCCGTTGGAGGGGGGAGGGGGCAGAGAGCTGAGCGAGTGCGGGGTCCGTTGGAGGGGGGAGGGGGCAGAGAGCTGAGCGAGTGCGGGGTCCGTTGGAGGGGGGAGGGCAGAGAGCTGAGCGAGTGCGGGGTCCGTTGGAGGGGGGAGGGGGCAGAGAGCTGAGCGAGTGCGGGGTCCGTTGGAGGGGGGAGGGCAGAGAGCTGAGCGAGTGCGGGGTCCGTTGGAGGAGGTATTATGACATCATAACTATGTCACAGATTAAAAACAGCTGCCCAGCTGATGTGATTGGCCTTTAAATAATTTCACCCCTGGGGGGCATCAGAGGTGAGATTTGAAAAATTTTCCACTCTTACCCTGATTAGGACCCTAAGACCTCTAACTGTACCAAATTTCAAGTCTCTAGCTCAAACAGTGTGGAAGGAGAAAGCGCACGTACATACACGCATACATACACGCACGCATACACGCATACACCATTTGACTTTTATACATATAGATTTGTATCGCTGTAGAACATGTGAGTCCCAGTCCTGGATCAGGACTAATTTTGATGGACAGAGTAGAAACAAAAACGGAAAGACGTTTATCGGGGAGTTGAGAGGCCTAATTTCATTAACGTTTGTAAAGCACTTTGACATCCTCTGTCGGATGGTACCGAATATCACTGCCCGTGACACTTGTGCTCTATTTTGGATAATGAATTCAGATCTGAATGAAGTTTGGCAATTGTGGATTTGGAGAAGTGTTCACAAATTCAGAACAATTTTTCACCTAGCCAGATAACTTGCATCAAAGTTGCATAGGGATCTCGCCAGGGCTGGATTACTCAATAGGCATACTAAGCATATGCTTAGGGCACCAGAGAAGCAGGGGGCACCGAAAAAAATGAGATGTTTTTTTTTAATTTGATATTTCGAAAAAAGCATTGAAAGTAGTCACCATGGGAAAAATCAGAACTTTGTTAGACTTCCTTACACTCCACCACACACAGTTCCCCCGTTTTTCTGTTCTCTTTTTATTACTTATCCCCACCTAAACCAGGGGAGCGTTCTACTAACATAGATTGAAATACTGCAAGGAAATCAGATCCTGTCATATATTGCAATAGTTGACTCATACGCTGTTGACTTGAACATGAATCTCTGTGGAGAAGTACAGCAGTTCCACTGTTATATGCACACAAAGTTTAATGAAACAGGGAAAATGAAATTCAGTCACACTGATCTTCATGATACAATATTGAAAGACAGACTACAATGTGTATTTCCAAATGTAGAGATTGCACTACATATTTTCCTAACATTGATGATTACTAACTACTCCGCAGAAAGCTCTTTTTCTCAGCTGAAAAGAATAAAAAACCCTCTGTGATGGAGTCAGACCAGAAGGGTATAAGAGAGTGCTGGAAGGCAGGTATATCAGCCTCAGGATGAGCAGGTCCCTGTTCCCTGGATAGCCAAACAAAGGCTACTCCAGGCCAATCAAGACACCTGACACCAATTAGTCAGTTAAGGCTGTTAGGCTAATGGAGACAGGTGGAGCCAAGGAGAAAGGAGCTGGAGGAGAGGAAGTGTTGCTGTAACCTGAAGTAAAGGTGAAACTAGGAAGAGGGAACCTTGGGGAAGTGGCCCAGGGAATCGAAGCAGCATTAGTGGTGAAGGGAAAACCACCAACAGCTGCTACCATTAGGGTCCCTGGGCTGGAACCCGGGGAAGAGGGCGGGCCCGGGTTCCCCCCTTCCCTCCATACTCTACAGAAAATCCTCTTGAGAGGAGAAGCAAGTCTCAATTCAGTTAGGAGGCCGAACTGTGCTTACTGAGCCCTATGGAGCAACAAAGACTGTGGGGTATTCTCCCTTTCAACCTCCCATACTGGCCTGTGATGAAGATAACTCACTAGGCAGTGACTCTTGCCTCATACTGAGAAAGGAAGATAACTCTGGGGCCTAAATGAGTTTCTGAGTTCCCTGAATCTGCCAGAAAGTGCAGGACCCACAAATATAGACTTGGAGCTTCATCACACCTCAGAGAACAACAATGTGTCAAAACAGACTTGATTCACTTTTCCTATTGTGTATGGAAGTGGACATGCTTCATCAAGTCAGCTTTGATGAACTTATCCAGAATTTTGCAATCAGAAAATTTAGAAAGAAGCTATTTTAATTTCAGCAAACATGCAAATTTTGTGTCATTTCGAAAAAGAACATTTTATTTTATAGCATAGTATTGTTTTTATTTAGAATTACATAAGGGGGGACACCATAATCTTTTCAGTGCTTAGGGCCTCTAATGGTCTTAATCTGGCCCTGGATCTCGCTAAGATACAAAGATATCTCACTAACCTGGGTGCCTGGGTAACAAAACAGCAGCTGAAATTCAGTGTTGATAAATGCAAATTAAGGCACATTGGAAAACATAATCCAAACTATATATACAAAATGAGGGGGTCTAAATTAGCTGGAGTCATTGTGACTAGTTCTCTACAACGATTTGTTCAATATGCAGCGACAGTCAACAAAGCGACTGGAATGTTAGGAGCTATTAGGAAACCAATAGGACAGAAAATACCACATTCCATTATCTAAATCTTTGCAACACCTACACCTTGAATACCACATATAGGTCTGGTCGCCGCATTTCACAAAAGATATTATAATTGGAAAGAAGTACAGAGAAGGGCAAAAAAAAATATGATTAGGGGTATGGAACAGCTGCCACACAAGGAGAGATTTAAAAAGAAATGGTGACTGTCAGATTAAAAAAGAGACGAGACAGATGGGATTTGAGAGAGGTCTGTAAAATCATGAATGGTGTGGAGAAAGTGAATAAGGATGTGTTTTTTTAATCCTTCAGGTAACTCAAGAATTTGGGGTCACCAAATGAAATTAATAAGCAATAGGATTAAAACAAACACAAGTAAGTACTTCTTCATAAATGCACAGTTAATCTGTGGAACTGTTTGCCAGAGGATGTTGTGAAGGCCAAAAGTATACGTGGATTCAACCAAGAATTAGATAAGTTAATGGAGGATAGGTCCATCCATGGTGACTGGCCAAGATGGCTAAGAATCTGACTGCCAGATGCTGGGATTGGACAACAGGTGATGGATCACTTGATAGTTGCCTATTCTGTTCATTCCCTCTGCAGCATCTGGCACTGGCCACTGTTGGAAGAACAACCATTTCCTGACCCAGTATGGCTATTCTTATGTTTCTTAAAGTTTCTCTTAATACATAGGCCTGGTGTCTCCTCCCATTTACACCAGTGTATTATTACTGAGTTCAGTGGTATCAGTCCTGATTTACCCTGATTTAAACGAGAAGAGACTTGTGACCATAGACTTTGGACATAGGAAACATTCCAAAATACCATAATAATGACTATTGCATGGGTCAAAAGATTTCAATAAATTATATGTATTTAAATGGCCCCATTGCTGTTGAATCTGAGAACTGTACACTCTTTTATCGTCTTATCCTCACATCTCCCCTGTGAGGGAGGGCAGGGCTAATAGCTCCACTTTACCGATGAGGAACTGAGGAACTGAGAGACTAAATGACTTGCTCCAGGTCACGCAAGAAAGCAGTGGCAGATCAGGGACTTGGACTGGAATCTGGCTCCCCAAATCCAGCATTCTAATCACTGGACCCCATTTTTTTTCTCCACAGCCCCATTCTGCTCTTTGCTCACTTCCAATCTAAACTACATTTCAATGGTCAGATATTATATAATTCCTGCTGGCAAATAAATGTAATTGTAACCGTTAGTAGACAAATTCATTTTTAATACTGAGCACAAAAACCCTGAGATTGCTCACCACGTCTAGGTTTCAGTTTCATATTTCTCAAGCAACCAAAGGAATTTTCTCTATGTACATATATAGTCATATTGTATTTTCCCTTTTGATAAAGAAAGAGTTCATCATTTTCCCTTGAGATAGAGTGTATCACTCATGTCAATATGATATGGATGTCAGAGTGTCATTACAAGATCATTACAAGCCGTTTCTTTATCTGAGCCTTTGCTAAGAGGTCGGATAATTGTTATTGCTAATAAAAGGAACTGCTGTTACTTGGATTTCAAAATATAATTACATGGCAAGAATGCTTTGCTGCCATTTACGTACACAACCCGTGTAATAACCATATAACTAAATTAGAAATGGATGAGGTGGATAGCAGAGATTAAATCCAAATTCACCCTTACTCGTAAGCAGAGCATTCTCCCAGGATTGAGTGAAAGCAGCAAGAGAGGAGAGCACCAGACGAGGGGCCATTTGGAGTTTGCAGAGAAACCTCTTTTGCAGCATCACACTGCCCAGAGGAACAGAATATGAATGTAATAGTTGCTCCCATCCGATTGGTTAATGCACACCATGTTCATTCTGAAGAAATCGCCGGTATATTAGCCAGTTCACACCACTGAACCCAGCAGACCCAATTGCTTTGTGCCTGTATGTCTGCATTCATATGCACACACACATGCATAACAACACCCCTTCTCTCTGTCCAAATGTCTTTGATGCCAGTTGTTTTCGGATGTCATGAGGGTCACTGTCCGAGTGCTGGTCTCCTGTCTTGACAGTGCTCTTCTCTAAGAACAGATACATTTCTCCCAGGTAGCTAAACGGTTAAGGAAAGGAAACACATGATTAATTTACAACATAGAAAGTTTATCTGAAGAGTCTGGGCGATAATAATATGATTTATTAGCTGAGAGAAGGTGCCACAAGTGTGTATAAATACTATGCGGAGACAGAACACCCTTTACCTACAGTAGTTTGGATGTAATAAACATGTTATTTGCCATGACTTATCGTGACTGCTTCACCTTAAGTGATGGAACAGAAAGATAAAGTAAGGGCCTGATTCAATCAAAAATATATCAGGCCTCCATGACGTAAAAGAGCAGGAAAAAAATGTACTTTTTTACATGGGTAAAGATTAAGTTTATATAGTTCTATCATACAGAATTTGTGTCTCTTTTTTCTTTCTCTAGATAGAAAGATATTGATATATACATTGCAGATAATTCTGATCTCACAGAGATAGAGATAATTGAACTATCAGTTTCCTTCCAAAGCAAAATCTGCGGGATTTTGAGAACCTATTTAATCCTGAAGGGAATTGAAGAAAGCCTGTAACTACAGCAGAGTGCAGCTATTATGTGTCAGGGACAGTTATAGGCTGGAGTTTTATTTAGTACCTTTATTAATGATCTGGAAGACATAGCACATTAATTTCACCTTGTAGATGGTGCTAAACTGGGAGCTGTTGCAAGATACAATGGGAGGAGGGAGAAATAATTAATACAAAGGGACTAAGAGAATTTAGAAATCCAGGCAGGAAATGAGATTCAAACTCGAGGAATGCAGACTGGGGAGCAATATAGGAACTGATCTAAAAAGTCCCATTGATTCCAATAGGCTTTGAAAGTGATGTTTCTAAAGAGCTTTGAATTCCTTGAATTAAAGACGCTATATTCAACAGGCCTGATCCTTCGGCAAGGAGTTTGTAATGTGACGTGGTAGCAGGCAGATCCAGCAGGATTTGGGGCTGCAATTGGAGAGGTATTTTGAACCATGGAGATAACAGGCGCCTGTTTTATGACCTTCACATTTCTGCCAGCTATTCTGTGTAGACTACGGGGGGGGGGGGGGGGGGGGAGGAGGGAAACACCTAGATACACTGCAGGAAACTTCATTGGTATACAGGAAATCAGGAAATGATCATATTTGGTGCTGCATATGTGTATGAAAAATTTTCAGACCCTCCCTCTGCAAATATTCCGTGGGGATTTATCATAGTACTCTATGGAATGAGTACTCTACCTTAGCCTCAGGGACAGACTATAATTAATAAGAGCTTATGTCATGTATTTCCTTTACAAAGCACTTTACAAACATTAATAGAAAACCTAATAGTTTCTACTGCATATGCAGCATGAATATTGTTCCTGTTCATCATAAAATCTTACTGTGGAGGTCTTAATTCTACAGATTCTAACACCTCTATTTGATTTATTGAATGAACACCACAGGAAGCGGGTTGAGTCATGCACCCGAGTTATTCACCCAGCTCCTCTGAACACTTCATTTTTGTAATGAAATATGCATACAGAGTGGGAAAATAATCTCCAATGTTAACCTAATGACTGGCTTACCTGGCTGCTTGGAAAAGGTCATTCAAATTAATTTGTTAATCTTAATTGTACTAAATGCCAAAGCACTTATGAAGCAAAATATAATATCGCTGCTCTAGAAATAACACTAAAAGTTTTATTTTTTGTACTCTTTGAATAGAACTTATCAAGAAAAAGAAAAAAAAAATCACTGCAAAATTTTCAGTTGTTTTTGTTTCCCGGTTTTCTAAAAGGAACTATGTGTTTATTTATTTGGATTTTTGGTGGGAAAAAAATCATTAAATTTTTTTAAAATATTTTTTGGATTTTTGGGTGCTTTTTTGTCTTCCTTTTCTGCCTCATCTCCCTCGCTCACCATCACCCCACTTTTCTACCCAAAGAGGAAGAGAAAATAAAAACAGGGTTAGACATAAAGAATGATAAACCAAAGAAACAAAAAATGAAAACTGGGAAAAGGAGGGGAGGAAGAAAACCATTCCTTTTTCAATTTGGCAGAAAGCCTGAAAAATTGTTTAAAACAAACATTTTTGACGTACATCGGATTATTTCTGAAAAGGTCATTTAGTGACAAATACATTTTGTTATTTGAAAAAAATTGACCAGGCGTTTTAAGCACAGCTTATCGGGACAGTCCCTTCAATGTCTTTAATAGACTTACACCAACTCAGGATATGGACTATTAAATCGAATTAATTTAAAAAAACAGTGACAGAATAAGAGTGACATGCTGTAATCTTAGGGAGAGGGTATCTAAGCTAAATTTGTATTTAGACCTGGCGTGAGCCTATTGTGCCTATGAGTTCCCAGAAATCTGACCAGTTATTGGTCCTACTTCATAGACCCTGCCTTCAAAATCTGTGTCTCACAAAAGTTAATGGGTCTGATTTTCATTTACACTAAGAACTTGCCTATACAACCAGTTACCAAGCAGCAGGCCAGGAGATGAATCTACAGCCTGCCGAGCTTTAATGTTCCATGTGGCTGCAGCTACAGAACTGTGAAAGTCGGGGTGTGCAACTTAGCTTTTCACTCAGTAGCAGTATGTCAACCTGCACCCCGGGAAGTTCACTGCACTGAACTAGTGTCCACATGGGACATTACCGTTCAGTAAGCCGGTGTACAGTAGTTTCACCCTCTGACTTGCTTTGTGACAACTTGTCACGTAGGCAAGGAACGCCACTCTACACCTCTCTGCCAGTGTAAAGGGGACCTAAATGTGGATCTCACCAGAGTAGTGTGCAGTGGCTTTCATGTAAATAATAATACCTTGCTCTTCTATAGTGCTTTTCATCAGTAGATCTGAAAGTGCTTTGCAAAGGAGACCAGTATCACTATCCCCCCCTTATACAGATGGGGACACTGAGGTGCAGAGCAGGAAAGTGACGTGCTCAAAGTCACCCAAGAGGCCTGTGCCAGAGCTGGAAACAGAAACTCAAGTCTCCTCAGGACTAACCAGGGGGCCATCCACTATACCACATACCCTCAGAATCAGGCTTAGTGTGTTTCTGATACGCACCCAACCAGACTGGGTGCTACTCCTTTGAAAGCTGCGAAGAGGCTCGAAGATGCAATGATGCAGTGGCAGCTGTATTTTCTCAGCTGACCCTTTTAAGCAGAAGGGCCGGCTTCAGCTGGAAATCTTGTCACTGACTTCAGAGAGCAGGAGCCAACTCAGAGAAACAGCCGAAGTAAATAGCTCTTGGTAGAGCAGTATCGATCTTGCTCAGGTGAGGCACCATAGGATGAGTAGCAGTTGTGGTACCATCTGTGAGCCAAACAATTTCTCACTACCCACCTGCTTTGCAGAACAACCTACTCTCCTGGCTTGCTCAGTGAGCCAGCTGGTTGTACAGTGGAGGAGTTGTGTGGGGCAGGATGGGTGGAGAGGCAGATGTTGTGGCTATAGATTAGAGTCCAGTATATCCATTGCCTGAATTAGAGTCCATACAGGGATGTGCTCAGACAGGGGAGGTGGTAGGTGCTGCTTATATAGAGGGCTGATTTTAGAACCAATGTTATTTTAATGACCGTGATCTGTGAGCATTTCCCCATGTGTGGAGACACCATGGCAGTGACAACTGCAGACAAAGCCATGTGAAAAAAAACACACAGGAGCCCTTTGGTGTCACAGTGTAAAACCAGGATAAAATGTATCACACACCACATGACTGTTGTGAAACTAGAGAAAAGCCTGTTGAGAGTCTTTGGGTTAAGTTTAGAGGTGAGTGCAACCAGGGTGATGTCGTGGCGCATCTACTATGGACCACCAAACCACGAGGATGTGGTAGATGAGGCTCTCTTCGGACAACTAAGAAGTTTCCAGATCACAGAGTAACCTTAGGAGTTTAATACAAGTCTTGAGTGGCAAATAGTAATTTTTAGAATCTTTGCGTGCCCCCACCTTCTGCACTCAAAGTGCGAGAGTGGGGATTCAGCCCTGACCGGCCATAAAAATGGTCTTCTTTGGGAAGGGGGAAGATGGTGTGTGAGAAGATATGCTGAGGCAGGATATGAGGGATTCCTCTTGATATTCATTTTTGACCCTCAAACTAATCGGCAGAAGCTGATTCAGTTCCAGTCCCACAAACCAAAGTTCTTCCAAATTCTTCATGAACTGAGCCCTGTAAGTTTGCAAGAGCTCCAAAAGGATACCGTTCTTACATACTTCTCTCTCACAAGGGTGCTGTGAGGAGTTGCTGGTTGTACAGAGACTTGAACACTGAAAGCGCTACACAAATGCTATAGATTATTTGATTACTAAAGATAATTATTATTTTGTTAGACCAAGTTTGACTCACCAGACAAGGGAATCGCTGGGATAATAAAAGCTCAACATATGAAACACAAAACTTCCTGTTTGTATTTAGGGTGAGTGAAAAGAAGGGTTCATTTATTTGCATGTATTGTCTAGCGAAGATGCAAAAGTGCTATAATATCATTAGAAAGGTCAAATACTTCATGGCTGGGAAGTGGAGTCATCACTGTCCCATCCTCCAAAGAAACAGAATCCTATGGACGTATGAGGCCATCAGGCACATGTATAAAAGTATCCTCACAAGAATCCTCTGAAGAATGGGAGTTTTATTAAACCCATTTTACAGATGGGAGGTGTGTTTGATGGCATAGAGAGAAATCGATGCTGAAATCCTAGTCCCCGGCAGTCAGTGAGAGTTTTGCCATTGACTTCAATAGGGTCAGGATTTCACTCCAAACTACTTGCCCTAAATTATGCAGGAAGTTTTTGGTAGAGCTAAGATATAAACACAGACTCTTCAGTTCCATGCTTTAGCTACAGCACCATGTCTTCTTCTAGCTACTAGTGTACATTAATATATAGGACTGAATTCCCATAAACTGACTGAGAAAATCATAATGCAAATGTGTCCAAAAATGGAATAGAGAAAAGGAGCCAAGATGGGGCAAGGGGAAAAAATCTCCTTTTGAAAAGCTCAGCAAGGTAACATATAAATAAACAAGACACTCAATCTTTTTAAAAATAAAATCCTGAAGTCTGAGGTCCTTTTTCCTGGGAGTTTGGCTTAAGAAGTAATGAATTCAGGGTCAGAAATGAAGATTTTCCTGGGAAAGTCTGAAAATGAAAGTCCATATCCATGTCACTGTTTAGCTTCTAGTACAGCAGGTACATCTTAGCACACTGAAGGTTAAGGTAATGTGTACTTCATAACTGAAATAGCTAGGGTAAGGAAAATGACTTTATTGGATTTATCAGTAGAATATCTTACCCAGACAGTGCATGAGAGCAGCTCGATGCTGAAATGGATGAGATTACTGTTCAAATTAATGAACTGAAAAAAGAAAATCGAAAGGCTGAATATTAAATGCACTCATATGAAGTTTCTTAAGATAGAAATTGAACCAGCTATAACTAATGAGCAAGTTTCTCAAAACCATAACATTGGTACGGTAGCAACTGTCATTTCCTTAGCAACCGGATCACAATCAAATCAGTAAACCTGGCAGGCGAGGAAAAACACCGTTTTTAAAATGGGTTCAGCCAAACAGCAAAAGAATGGTTTGAGAAAGGCAGAAGAAAGGTTAAAAAAGGATGAGCCTACAGGTTGTTCATTCGTTATAGGAAGGTCAGCAGGTTTGTCATAGTGGCAGATGTCACAGATACTGTGGCTTTTCTGCTTGTCGTGCTGAGGTGAGGTGACTGGGTTGAATTTGAGTGAATGTTATTGTGATCCTGCACACAGGGTCACAGAGAAGCTTAGGTTTGGCCTAGACACCCTTCTGTCATCATCATGAAGGGGCAGCTGGGCCAAATCGACGCACCCCTCAACCTTGTGCGCCAGGTCGCACTGCTCGGAGCCAGGCCCATCCTCATGGGACAGGAGCTGCGGGATCTACCCTGGAAAGGTGAGGGCAGGATGGGCTCACTCTCCAGCCCGCCCCTGTCCCTGGGCCTCTCTGCCTCATTTGTCACACTGTTCTTTATCCCAATCCCATGACTCGTGACTTTTGTTACATTCACCAGGACTACTCTGGTCATTTTTGATAAAAAAGATGACATGACAAATCAGCAGCCCTACTTTCAGAACATTATTACCAAGGGGCAGATTCCAAGGCCTGGTGGGGGTTATAGGGAGGATTTTTCTCTGTGTAGTTTTGGGGCACATTTAAAATGAGATCTGGGTTGTGCTCATATCTCCTGTGTACATGAGCCAAAACAGGAGAGAATTCTTTATGTTATCGCAGCACCCTAGTCCTGGACCAAGACCTCACTGGGTGAGGCAATAGCTGCATTTGTCTGTTGAGACAGCAAAAATGTGCAAATAAATGTGACAAGGTCTCCAAAATTAAATTCAATATATCCTTTCTATTAATCATTTTCACAAAGCACGTGAAATGCAGCAGCACCTGTGTTCAGACTGCGTTGAACTCATGCTATTACAATAAAGCAATATCAACAGTTTGACTACCCCTTTCATCTTAACAGCACTTTGCTCTGGACTCTTAAGTTTGGTGTGAAATGTGTCAGGAATGAAAGCACACATTTTTTTTTCATGTGTCATGGCAGAGGAAGGGGAGGGCAGAACTATGGTACCTGATCGCGTCTATCTAAACATTCCCAATAATTCCTCATAGATATGGAAAATAATTTTTCATACCTGGTTCAAACCTTACTCAACATTCCTGCTTATAGCATGCTGTTCCATGTCCCTGCAGCCCAGAGAGAACAACCGACAAAGGGAAAGTTTCTTTCCCAATTTTAAAAAGTTCTAGCCTTCCCATTGGCTCTTTTGGTCAGGTGCCCGCTTTCTTTTCTTTAACTGGGGAACTTTTTAACCCTTTACAGGTAAAGCAAGTAGAGAACAGCTACCAAGAGGGATTTTACAGCTAACTGTCTCTCTGGGTGTCTATTAAAGGGAGCTACTTCCCCTCCCCCCTTCATTTACCACATGGCCTAATGAGCCCTGAAACCCCAGAAGCTCAAGGCTTTTTGGGGAACATCTAAGGGAACCAAAAAATCAGTGAGATGTCAGTTTCACTTCTCACATAGATCAGACAAGCCATTTCTCCTGCTGTTCCCCATTGGAAGGTGTAGATCAGCTGATTTTCTCTAGCCCAGGAAGTCTTCACTCTCTCCTCAGCAGGAAGATGAACTGCTGCGGCTTTGGGATGACCTCTCAGTTCCTCAAATCACCCTGAGGATGGCATTAGCGCTGGGAGCCATCTTGTGAAGCAGGAGAGGGACGCAGGTGGCTTTCTGGACCTGGAGGGAGAAGGAGAAGCTCTCAGAACGTGGCCGACATAAACAGCCTTTCATTTGGAGAAGGGGGGAGCTCTGAGCAGGGAAGGGGATGAGGAGTAAGGCTTCCGTGTAAGAGACTGAAGAATCCCTGTTTGGGCAGGACTTTCCTTTCAGTGTGTTTGTCTCAGAGGTGCATGGGAAATCACTGGTTGTCTGACCTAGAACACCAGAGTCTATCGTTAGTGACCGGATATTATTGGAGCTGTTATTTGTGTCCATTCCTTATCTCTGTTTATTGTAAATTGATTAAACTCACCCACATTATATAAGGTGACTGGGAGCAAAGGCCCTTATTTATTATCTGACCCCTGCATGTGAATGCCATGAACATATAGAAAGTCAGATCAACGTCCTCCTGACTGTTAAGAGTTGGAGCATCTAGAGTGCTCTCCCCTCTGTGGTGTGGGTGTCACAGGCCTTGTCTATGCTAACACTCTAAGTCAATCTAATTTATGCTAGTTCAGTTATGGAATTGAAGTCAACTTACATTGACTTAAAGCGATGTCTACACCATGCTATGTCAACGGGAGATGCTTTCCCATCGATACAGCTTCCGCCTCTCCTTGAGGAGTTGACGGGAGAGCGCTCTCTCACTGATTTAGCAGGACTGGTGAATACACGCTAAATTGACACTGCTGCATTGAAGGCAATCGTGCCGATTTAGAGCGGTAGTGAAGACAAGCCCACAACTAATGACATTAGCTAGTTTGCATATTCCGCTGCTCATACAGGATCAGGATAAGACCTCTTGAGGACAAGAGGGAGTGTTGTTACAATAGTGTCATGGTTTTGAATGTCTGGGGGCTGGATGCTTTCAGCAGATGGAGTCGATGACCTGATAGGTCTTCCCTTCTAGGTCCTTCTCCAGATGACCTCTGAGGTCCCTTCCTGAGGTCCTACAATTCTATGATTCCCCATGCATAATTCCTAAAATAAAAGCTAACGGAGGCATTTCACGTGTATGGCTGGGGCTCCCCTTCACCAAAGAGCAGGATCTTAGAAAGAGGGAGAAGCACGCTCACCAGCTAAATTTTCAGCTGCACTCTAGCTCCAGCTACCTGTCTGTATGTCAAACATGCTTTTCTTTGATACAGGGACAGAGCTGTGATTTGATACCTCTGCTTGGGATAGGGTCAGTGTGTGTTTGCAATGGATATAAGGAGGTGAGATGCTGATGTAAATTGCTGCATGGTTTTACCCTGCTATTCCTGCTTTTTTTTCTGTGGTTTTGAGGGGGTTGTTACTAGCCTTTAGCAACCTTCACTGTCTTTAACTAGGTTTTTTGTATACATCTACCGTACTTCATTATTTTTTTGTAAATCTGGCACCTCACAAAATGAAAGAAAGAAGACTGAAAATGTTACATGCAGGCATTCTTCAATACAGTGATTTCCATTTATGCACAAAACATCAGTTCTGACCATTTTTAAGTGCATTTCCGTCTATGTTGCAAACTGGCAGGAAGCCACATACAACAACTTGTTCTGTGTCTCAAATGGGCATGCCCGCTAATATTTTAACAGCTTTTTGCTTTTCATTTCATCTAGCAAATATTGACATGAATTTTTCAGATGTTTAGCAAATATCATACACATAAGAAGTGTGTGTTTTACAAAATGTTTGTTTGCCTATACATCTGTACATTTTGTCCAGTAAGGGGAGAAAAATGTGTTTTTTGTTCTAGACACTGAGGAAAAAAACAGTAATATTGTATTAGCCATTTGAAAAAAAATGGTTATTGTTTTTAAAGAGTTATATAGTATTTATAATTTGCTACCCACAAGATGTTTTATAGAGTATAGCTGCTATAAAATGCTACTATGCTACAATAAATGTGATATCTTACAATTTTAAGGGTAGATCATGTAAGGATTTTGAATGCCTCCTATGAGGATTGGGCCCACTTAATATGTTTTGAACAACACTTCAGATGCTAAGGAACTACAATGATGATGTTTTATAGTTTAATGTTTTGATTCCACAAGGTGCTGAATACCCCTAGGATTAGACGAGTGAATATATACAGTTCCAAAAGCTCCCAAAGTCATTTGAAAAGTATATAAAGCAGAAAGCATTTGAAATAGAATTATAGCTGCATCTTCAGAGTAAACAGGGCCAGCCATTGTGCTCCATAATTTAGGTCTGGGAGTAAAGAAGAATGCAATATCCAAAATAAAATGCAAAAGTAGTTAGGTAATCAGGATGTAGGTAATAATCAGAATGTAGTTAATAGGGCTGGTGGAAAATTTTCCCTCAAGATGCTTTTTTTAATGGAAAACTTTGTTTCTAACAAACGATTTTTTTCCACAGAAAGTGTTTGCTTTCCACCAAAAAAAAAAAATCATATGAAAACTGAAAAACAATTTCTTTTTGACAGAAAAGTGAAACATTTGCAGCCCCTAAAACATGATGTTCGGCAGGTTCTTTGTGTTTTGAAAAAAATGAAATTTTCAGCTGAAATATCAGAGCCAGAGTTTTGCGTCTCCAGGGGATACCACTGCTATCAGCACGGTGCCCCTGACATGATTAGCTGAGTACTTGCCAGCAGTGAGGAACACCATTTGTTGATTCATTGCCACCACATCCTGTGCACAGTAACTCTATTGGGCGAGGTCTATATTAGGCGCCATCAGCAGACTTTGTTAGGCTTTTTGTTAAACTGCAAATTAAGCCCCCTGTGAAGGATCTTTTCAAGACTGCCAGATAATGTTCCTGTTGCACATGAAGGGAATTACTGATGGGAGTTAAATGGCTGGCCTTGAAAAGCACACATTTAAGGATGAGATGGATGAGAGACAATAAAAAGATAGTCTAAATTTTAGTCTACCTAATTTATTCAGCTTTAATTCAGCCACACAACTCTTTCATCTTAATAGCAATATCTAGTGTAGCATTGTAGTTCTCTTGCCAAAGATTGATTAGATGAACTCTTAGTTAAAATTATGATGAGTAGGGAAATATGGAAGAGTTTAATTGAATCAGTTCAATAATATGCTCTTCCTGTAAGAGAGTGTTACATGAAAGAGGAAACAGAGGGCTCAATTAGTTGCAGCAATTAGAGATCGGGCCAAGAAATCAGAGTTAGAGTTCTTCAAGATAGATTTCCAAAAGAAGAACTGATAGAATGAAAAGCAGACACTATTGAGCAGATATTGCAGCGACAGAGCGGATTAAAGAAGTGCGATAAAACAGGTAAGGACTCTTACTGTGGCCTTGACTTATCATTTATTCAAAGGGCAGCTGAAAGGTTCAAGGAAAATCAATTCGTCACATGCTGCTCTGCATAAGAGTTTTTGCTGTCAATGAATTTAGAGTGAAAATGCCCCACAGACAGACCCTGACAACCAGACAATTGCAAATGTTCACCTTTGACTATGCTCCCTTGCTGAAATCCTGGTTTCCCTCCCCTTTCCATTTCATTCTGCCTCTGTGATATCTGCCAGGTTGTTCGTGGGAATAAAAACACTGGAGTCTTATTTTTGAGGCCAAAAAGAAGGGAATAAGTGAAAGATAAAATCTGATCCATATTGTAAAGTATCTTCAAATCGAGACAACTGAGTGAATCAGCAACTCCGCTGGCCTTTAATTATAGTGGTTTCTGCAGGTACTACTTTAAGGAGCAGGGCTGGGTGAATACTGAGACATCTTTCACTTATAGTTCTTTGAATTTATAAATAAATCCACTGCATGTGTGTCCCCTTTTAGTTCTCTTTCTGTGAATGCCCCAGCAAACTGAATATGTCGGCAAGAAAGTTCACTGAAACAGTGTACTTTAAAGGGCCTTTGCCCCTTTTTTCCTCCTTATGATGGATAAAGAAAGCCTGAAAGGTTTTTAAACTTTTTTGGCGGTGTTTTAACACTAGAAATTCAGGTCATATCTAGGCTGGAAGACTCTGATGCCTGGATAACTAGTGTTACGTTGACAACACAAGAGTTGAGAAAGTAAAAGTTGATCTAACAAAAAGGGAAGAGTTTTTTTTAGGCAGACTGTATAATATGTTGGTTTTTGGTCTTTTGTTAATTAACTTCTATTAAACTTCAGTGTCTAATTCTCATTTTTGAAAAAAATGAAACCTTTGTTAAAGATCCAAAACACATAATTATTCAGTTAAGATGCTACAGCTCATTATAAGCATCTATGAGTCCCTCAGCAAAGGCTAAACTTGAGTTTCCAGTTATTTCTAAGGTTAAAAAAACCTTTTTAAAAAAAAAAAAAAAAAACCTTCTGTATTAAATTAAACCTTCTCTAAAGAAGATTTGTAGACAGAGACAAAAGCAAGGCTTTGACTTGCCACCCAGACTATTTGGAGACCTTTTATTGTTAAACACCATCAGTAGTTTATTCAGGTGGCTCTTCCCACCACCTTTACTGACTCACACACCACATCATTAGTGTCTTCTCAGCTCTCTTCCAAGGAGGGAAGAAGTCTTTCTACTCAGAGCCTTCTTAGGTCAGGCTCTCTGGTCCTCCCTCTCCACCAGCATTTCCTTCCTGAGCTTTCTTCTACCCTCTCTTTTAATGGGCTAATTATCTATTTAGTCCTCCCCCAGCTCACTCTAATCTGCTAACTAGGAACAGTCAGGTAGGGGATTAATTAGTATTTAAGTGTTTAAGTGACCAGAGTGCTGACTCAGCTCTTGGTTCCCATCATGCTGTCAGAAAGATAAAAAGGGCATAAACCCAATTTTCAAAAATCCTTTGCAAGTTATAAACAATGCAGAATATTTGAGAAAAGTTGCAGCACTTACCTCACCTTCCACCATTAGGAAATTAACACAATTCTAACCAAATGCATTTCTTCTCCACTCCCCCGCATGGATGTTTTGGAGAAACATTTTTTCTGATTGTTTTCCTATTTGTACAAGATCATTTTATTCCAAAATGGGAAAAAATGAACGTTTGGTGGTGGTGACGGTATATAGCTGAAAGATGCAGGAGATAATCACCCCCAGGGCTGGCGACAGGGGGGTACTACGGGTAGAGCTGTACCGGGCCCCGGACTTTAGGGGGGCCCCGATACACAGCAGTACCTGTGGTCATCCCCCCTTGTTGCCGGGCCTGGAGAGCGGGGAAGGGGCGGGGAGGCGGCGCGGCTCTCCTCCGGAGCGGACGAGTGCGCGGCAGCGGCGCAGTCCGGGGGAGAAAGTGCGGGGGGGGGGGAGCAGCAAGGGCGGCTCGCGCCGCTCCCGGGCTCGCGCTGCCGCCAGCCGCTGTCAGCTGGGGGGGGGGTGCCGGCTGAGCTGGGGGGGGCGGCTGGGCTGGGGGGCCCTCCAGCCGCTGTCAGCTGGGGGGGGGGAGAAGTGGCAGCTGGACTGGGGGCCCCCCAAATGATCAGAGTAGGGGGCCCCCAAATTTCTGTCCCCAGCCCTGATCACCCCTTCATTTGTACAAGAGACAACCCTGAGCTTAATTCTCACATCCAAACTATCCTGAATTTGGAGAAAGTTTAATTTCAATTTAAATTACAATGCCCTCTATAGTTTGGGTCCTGGGTTTGAGAGAGATCAACCTGCATTATACCTAAACAGCTGACTGTGACAGGTCAGCTTGCTTTGGGCCAGTCAGTTCTACTCAATTGAACTTGTCCTGCCAAACCTGTGCTTGGCATTGGATTTCAGAGGAAGGAAAGAAGCACAGCAGTTGAGGGTTGTTTGGAGAACAGAAGACTGTGTGGAGCCATAGGAAAACACAAGTGCGTGGGAAACCCCTGTAAGAAGGCCTGTGAGTGGCTGCTTGATATAGTGCAAGGAGCAACCCAATGGAGCCCTGGGGAGCTGAGAAGGAAAGGAGTCTGGGATGGGTGAAAGCTAAACTCAGAGGATGCGCTTAAATTAGACAAGATAAGTCCCTTGGGCCAAAGGGAGTGGGCACAGTTGGAGTCTGGGGCAAAGATTTGTAGGTTTTGTTTGTTTTGACATTGTGTGACGGGATTTGACTCACCACTGCTTGCGCCTCCTGCTGGTCTCTCCGGGAATTAGCTCTTGACCACTGTGGAGTGCCCTTGACATGTGGTATCAGGCCCATCATTTGCTCTGCTGCCCTGGGACCCACATTGCTCCCTGCTTGGTGGCGTTCTCTTCAAGGCAGTCCTCGTCTACCTCAGGACACTGCCCTCCAGCAGTGCCCACTCCTCTGGTTTCAACCACTTCCGTCTGCTTGCACCTGCCTTGGTGGCCAACCACAACCCTATAGTCTAGCTCCTTGTCTCAGGGGCAAGTTGCAGTCTGTCTTGTCCCCTCTCCTCGATGGCCAGGAGCAGTGCCAAGGGGAAAAATCAGGGGACCCAGACCCACCCGCTACTCTGGGTGCCAACCCAGGGACCCTTTAGTGGCAGCGTCTCCCTGCCCTTCTTCCTTTCCCTCTCGCCTACTCAGTTTCCCTGGGCCACTTCCCCTTTGGCCCTATGCACCTTCCTGACCTTTTTTAGCATGGCCAGCAGCCTGGAATGTAATGGGCTGGAGCTCCGCTCTGCTCCCCCAAGCCTGCTCAGTACTGCTCTGTCCAAAGTGCTGCTCCTTTCATCAGGAGCCAGTCCTTCTCCCTTGCTGGCCAGGGAGTGACTGATTTCTCCCTAGCTGGGCAGCCTTTATATAGGACCTAATCCTGTCCTGATTGGCTTCCCCTTCCCCCCACCCTGATTGGCTCTCCCCAGGCTTTCTCTCATTGGCTGCTGGCTTGCGCAGCCTCCCTGACCTGGTTCAGCCCTTTTCCTCAGGGGGTGGGACTCTGCCCCACCACACAGCACATGAGGTGGATTTTGGTCAATGGCTTAGCTGGAGGCTGAGTCACTACAACAAGTCATCTCTGTGTCTAGAGTACACTGGAGATTGTTGTGGGGGTACAGAGACAGAACACTGCAAGGCTGGTCTTGCTGTCAGTAGGTGCGCCGAGACTGTGAGTCTTGTAACACTGTTGCCGTGTCTCCACTACAGAGCAAGACGTGTCTCTACATTTCGAGGTAAGTTGCTATTGGAATCAAGACATTGTCATTTTACCTTAATGTCAGTACCTGAGGAAAAACTCAAGTTGGGGGTGTGGGGTTGACTTCAACTAGCTACATTCTGAGTATGTCCACTTGGCGCTGGGGTTGTGATTCCTAGGCTCAGGTGAGGTACTCCCGCTGATGGAGTTAGTACACTGAAAAGAGGGTGTAGCTGCAGTAGCGTGAACTAGCCCTGCCCCCGAGTGCCTATGGTCTTGGATGAGATCTTACTCAGAGTGACTAGCTCCTTGAATTGTCATACCTACACTCTGTTTTTAGTGGGCTGGTGTGTGTGTCTGTCTCCTCTAGCTGGGAATCGACCCTGACCCAGCTCAAAGTGTAGACATGTCTTGAGATAAAAACCACCTGTGCCTTCTCTCCACTGGGATTTTTCATTGAGATAGTGATCTCAAGTTAGCTATCTTGGAGTAAAACCACATATCTTTTCAGTGAAGACCACCTGAGATCAAAAGAGATGCTTAAAATGAAAATCCTGGTTGTTTACTTGTCACTAAACACTCTGTTTTCTTCTTCCATTTATCTCAACACAGCAAAAAAAAAAAGTTATTTCAGCCAGTTTCACTTTTTAGGTCCTCGCTAGGATTTCAAACGCTAGAGGGGAAATTTGATTGATATAAAAAGCAACAGTTTTCACAAGATTCCCTTTTAATTGTAGAGTTGTTTTGATGGGGCTAAAGTTTTATAAAAGGCCTATTAAAAATGTATAGGTCAAATTGAAGCTGACAGAGTCCTTTGAAACACATTGCTAAGTATACATACGTCTAGAGAACACTGTTGGCTGCACAGGATAAATAAAAAAAATACATTAATATATAATGTGATGATTAAAAATCTCTTTTAGCCTTCCCCCAGCCTCTGTGGAAATCTCTTTTAGGAATGGAATATGGAGTCTCAGGCCTGTTTCTAAACTCTGTCTCAGTAAATAATGCTTGTTCTGTTTATTGAATTATTTCTCTTTTAGTATATTCAACAGAGCTGGTTGGACAGGTTTTTTTCCGTGAAAAATTTCAAATGAAAAATTTACATTTTTTTCTGAAAATGTCAAGGTTTTGTCCAAAAAAAAAAGTTTTTCCATTTAATGTTCACATTTAATTTTTTACATTTCATTTTTCAGCTTTAATACTTCATCTGTTAATAAATGCAATGTTTAGTCTTGGCTTTATTCTTTTCTCCCTATCGTAACAGTTCAAAATATGGAAAAAACATATAGGGCTGTTGATTGGAGAGAATAATGCTAAGTGAAAACTTCACCTTTGTAAGCATGTGTAATTAGACAGATAATTATGAGAGGGAAGTGGAGAAGAGAGTAAAGAAGTGCTCTTTGGTGGCACAGAGACCTGGGAATGATGCAGAATAGGTGGCAGGCATTTTACGTTTGTTGTGTCATGTTTATTTTGGGGATTTGCCTCCTGACAGCCACAATATAAGCTGTGCCATCTGGAGAACAGGTGAACATCTTTCACAGGTGGTTGTTGTTGTTTTTTAATGGTGAGAACATTTTTCTTCATTAAAACTGGAAACTCCTGCCAATGTATTTCTTACTCTTCCATTTTCTCGACAAAAGTGTAAAACAAAAAAATTAAGTCTTTTGGTGGATGGGCTCTAATTTTACCTTTGTTTTCCCCTTTGTCTCCTTTTTTCCCTTTCCCTCCTCCACCTGCCCTTTTCTGTGACAAAAGAGCCAAAAGAGGGGAGGGAGGACAAAAATGGTAGGGAAAAAGAAACCAAAATAACCAGAAATGGAGACTAGACATTTTTGATAAACATTTGTGCAAAAATGTTTTGAATAAAGGATAAATCTCCCTTTGCTAAACCTGCAAGATGAAAATGACGTTGATAGATTTTGCAAAAAATATGGTGTGCGTTTTCCAAACATCCCTAGCAAAGCCCTGCAAGTTATGTACCAGTGCAGCTTATGCTAGGTTCAAATAGGTAGTCACTCCTGGGGCATAGGTAGAGCCTTTGTGTACAATAAGAGTTTGCTCTGGTCCAATGAAGTGGGTACTAGCCCACAAAAGCTTATGCTTCAATACTTTTGTTAGTCTTTAAGGTACCACAGGACTCTTTGTTGCCTCTGATGCAGCAACACTGGTTGCTAGTCATCGATAGCTGTAACTGGGGCAAAGCCCCAGTGCAAGCAAAGCCCCACTGATAGCTCTTCAAGGGAGGAACCATCTTCTACTGTTCATAGCTTCCAAGGCCAGAGGGAGCCATTGTGATCATCTAGTCTGAGCTCTTGTATAACACAGGCCACAGAACTTTCCCCAAATAATTCCTAGAGCAGATCTTTTAGAAAAGCCCATCCCATCTTGATCTAAAACTTGTCAGTGATGGAGCATCCACCACGATCCTTGGTAAATTGTTCCAGTGGTTAATTAGTCTCTCTGTTTAAAATGCATCCATTATTTCCTGTCTCAGTTTGTCCAGGTTCAACTTCCAGCTATTGGAGTGTGTTACGCCTTTCTCTGCTGGCTTGAAGAGCCCATTATCAAATATTTGTTCCCCAGGTAGGTATTTATAGACTGCAATCAGTCTATAAATATTTTTCCCCATGTAGGTATTTATAGACTGCCCGGGGCCCTTTGCTCATAATAACTGAACATGGATAAGACGTTTTTATTTAAATGTCCATAATTGTTTGTCTCAAAGCAGCTTTAACCAAACCTCCCAGTTGCTGTGCTAACATATTTTGGGCAAACATGGATTTGCATGGGAGGTCTGGACTGTTAGAATGCTGTTCGGAATGTACATCTAAAGCGAAATCTGTGCACTGGGGAGAACAGAGTGTCAGTAATCAAACTCCCTCATCCAGATTTCCTGGGAGAATTTTGCCTTTATTATCATCCTCCTAACAATCCAGTATCTAGCTCATATCAGTGAGACTCATTTGATGTGGTATAATGAGAGCTACACTTATGCATAACCCTGCAAATGGAAAACTAGGTCAGAAGAGCTTCCAAAGAATCATGCATGATGTACCAAATCGAAAAAAATAAGCCTCTTTTCAGATTTTGCAGCTAAACGAAGGGTTTTATTTTATGTCTCTTTAGTGGCTCATAACTCAACTTCCACTTAATTTAAAAGACAAAAGTAAAGGTAAAACTAAGCCAAGACTTATCTAGGCTCCGTTATCATAGTAACTAAGCACCGCACAACTTTAGTGTATTTAATCTCACCCTTCTCCAGTATGGACATACTATTATTCCCATTTTACTGATGAAGAAATGGGGGACCAAGAAGTGGAGAACCTTGCCTGAGGTAACCAAGGAAGTCTCTGACAGAGCAGAAGTGGAGAACCTTGCCTGAGGTAACCCAGGAAGTCTCTGCTCATCTCCCCTGCAGAGGATTTGCAGTGCACTCCAAAAACATCACGCAGAACTGTAAGAGGGTTGCTCTCAGAATCTAGCTATAGTGTATCTTGTACGTTGACATAAATTGTCTCTAGTGCCCTGACCACTATACCAGGGGTCGGCAACCTTCAGCACGCAGCCCATCAGGGTAATCCACTGGTGGGCCGTGGGACATTTTGTTTACGTTGACCGTCCGCCAACATGGCCTCCCGCAGCTCCCAGTGGCCATGATTCACCATTCCTGGCCAATAGGAGATGTGGGAAGCAGCGGTCAGCATGTCCCTGTGGCCCGCAGCTCCCCTTGGCCAGGAATGGTGAATCGCGGCCACTGGGAGCTGCAGGGGGCCATGCCTGCAGATGGTCAACTTAAACAAAATGCCTCGCGGCCCTCCGGTGGATTACCTTGATGATCCGCGTGCCGAAGGTTGCCGACCCCTGCACTACACCATACTTCAGACCTCACTTTGGAGAAATGAGTGCCCACAAAATATCACCAGGACAGTGGCCTTGTGGCAGGGGAACAGCGTTGCAGCTGAGGAATGTGGTCTTAATGCAAATATCTCTGGTCACCTGCAGAACTTGGGTGTCCACAGGGTTTCGGGGTAGATCCTGTGCTTCATTCTAGAGCGAAGGGTACTGGAACCCCATGCCCTTGGCTGAACTATTGGGAAGAATGTTACTCCTCCTTTGGGATTTCCTATCAAAGGGGGCAATCCAGTCTGATCCTAATATGAACACACAGTGTGGAAAGGAATTTCTTTACCCAAGGCATTTGCACAGAGCATTTACCTTCTTAGGGAAAGCAAGATATTTATGGCCCTAGGGATAGATATCAGGGAGGGTGAGGAGTTACTTAAGTTAAGCACCAAAATGGACACAAGAACAAACAGCTATACACTGATCATCAAGATGTCAGAATATAGTCCCTTTATGATCCTTGCAGCACATCCTTGATTGCTTAATAATAACCAGCCTGCAGTGGGCATGGTAAAAGAATAAAAGTGCTAAATATAGTTTAGGGTTGATAATTTCCTGTTTCTAGGCAGTGGAAATGTAATTTAGCCTTAAGAATGGAGGAAAACAATAAAAACTAAAACCTCCCAAGCCACTCACACTCTCAGTGTACAATGGCAACAACTTGTTTGATCTAGTTGCATTATATAGAGCCATGTCTATATTTAGAAAAACATCACTCTTTATCCTTCCCACACCAATAATTTGCCCTCCCCTGCAATCCTTCCCTACAGGGGGGCCTTGCTAGAGATGATCTCATTCCATCAATATCAAGGCCCCAGTAACTCAGTGGAGAACGGGTGCCTTTATAAATTGTTGTGTTGCAGAGGATTTGCAGTGCACTCCAAAACCATCACGCAGAACTGGAAGAGGGTTGCGCTCAGAATCTAGCTACAGTGTATCTTGTGCGTTGACATAAATTGTCTTCTCACTCCTGATTCCAGTGGCTGGTAGCACACATTATACTGAGCTGTGTTTGCAAGTTGTCTAATAGTGACGTATCCACGGGCATGCAGCCAGTGCAGTGATCCTGCCAGATCTCAGAAGCTGCTTTGGGTTAGGCCGGCTCAGGGCTTAAAGGGTCAGACCAGCAATGAACACCGCTGGGAAATGGTGCACAAATGGGAGATGGTGGTTCAGTAAGCGGCACTCTTCTCTCTGTCACTGCTGAAGCAGTGCCTCCACTTCTTTCACAGGAGATGCAGAGCCAAGCTCCTGACCTCTTGTCACCCTGGTCGGCTCTTGGCTTAATTTCAGTTTGGGTAATACCATTCTACCACCAAACACCCCTGCAACTCTGGATCTTCCAAGCTTCCAAGTCCAGTCCTGTCCTGCTGCTGTGCACCGTGCTGCAAGGGTGGGTGGAGTGATCGTTCTAGAGAAGGGCAGACAGTCATATGTTAGCCACTGTGATGCACGGGGGGCAGAGCCACACCAGCCTAGGGGAGCGAAGACGCAGTCTATTCCTGGGGCTCTCCTACCTTTGGAGGGTGCAGCACGCTCCCTTCCCTGCGGCCAGCAGCTCCCTTGTCTGGTGTGCAGGGAATGGGAGGGCCGGGGCTCCACCCATCTCAAGCTGTTGTGGGATGGTTTCCACCTCTGGGGACACTCAGAGTGAGACGTTCTAGTGATCCCCTGAGGAACGTTATCTCTGGCCCTTGTGCAGCGTACACACAGTAGAAGGAAGTTTCTTTCACCATCTGCTACCTAACCTGTGTGCCCATACAAAGGCCAAGGCCAGGCTAGCTCTTGGTTAGCACGTAGCTTTGGGATACTTCAGTAGCTAACATCTGTGCCTTCATCTGCACTATCCAGATTCTTCTCCCAATCCTTTCATATCATAAGTCCGTATATGGCCTCCATTACTATAGTATCGGCACCCACCAGCCTTTATGTATTCATCCTCACATGCTATTATCCCCATTTTAAAGATAGGGAAGTGAGCCAGAGAGAGGGTAAGGCCTGACTCAACAAAGGGATTTAGGTGCCTAGAGGATCACTGGACCAACACAGCAATCCACAAAGGGATTTAGGAGCTCTGGCTCCCTCTATGATAAAGGAGGAGAGATAGGTGCCTTGTGAGATCCATGGAGAGTTGCCAAACTTAGCCAATGGGAGATGCCAACCAGGGAAGAGGGGTGCTGAGCCCAGCCCCTCTCATGGAGATAGGCGTCAAAGTCCGAGCTGCAGGGAACAGAGGTAAGACAGTCGCTCCTCTGCCTCTGTGCTGTAGGTGAGCTCCGAGGCCACCTAACTCCACATAGAACAGCTGAGGAGGAGATGGAAAAGCTCCCTTAGAACCAATAGCCGAATGGCTCGGGGCATGTTCTAACCACCCCAGGGCATGTCATGGGCTACAGAATGAGTCTCGCTCTTTCCCTGGCCCAATTCATATTTATTTATTTAAACGTGGAACAATGGCGACCAGAGAGACTGAGGGAGCCGCACATCAGAGACTTCCGTGGCTTTGTGGCTAGAGTGGCCTTCTTGAGAGGTGGCAGAGCCTCGTTCAAGTCCTTTCTCCTCCGACGCCAAGCTGCGGTGTCCCATGTACCAGGGGAGTGCTTCACACACTGAGTGAGAGGTTATAAGGGGAGTTCCTCCTTGGCTGTTCTGTGTGGAGTTAGGCAGCCTCCGGGCACATTGGGACATACTATACCCCATGTTACCACATATTCACCACCGTCGTATGATTATGATAGGTTTTGTGCAAAGTATGCCTCGTGAGGTATCATATGAAAAGTCATAATTTGACGGACCTCATTATCTTGTTTAAATGTGTGTCTCATCAATGTCTATGAATTTATCATATTTTACTATGTGTTTGTTACTGAAACATGTTGTGAGTCTGGGAAACGCCCCCAGACTAGAAAGAAAAAAGGGAATATAAACAAAAGACCCGCATGTCATCCCCGCAGATGGCTCCAGCCTCATGTAGACAGTAGGTATGAGCAAGAAATTTGCAATTAAATGGAGAGACACTACATATCTCACGTACGCCACAGACTGAGTGCCTGGTCCTCAGCGGGGGATGGGGGTATTCCTGAAAGCAAGGAGTATAAATAGGGGACAGTGATATCATGACTTAACCATGCCTCTTCCCCTCATCTCTATGCAAGGAAGCAAGGCATCTGGAAAACAAAGAGATCTCCACTGAGGCATTGGGAGGTGCTGCACCTAACGGGAAAGTATGCCAATTGGCATGAACTAGTGTAAGTTTTGGGTGAGAGAAATCTTCCTGCATTTCAAATTATTAGCCTGGTAAAGTTTAGGATGAAGATTTCAGTTTGGTTATTTTATTTCTTTTTGCAACCAGTTCTAATATTCTCTGTCAATACCACTTCAGCTGTTAAAGTCCATCTTTCTCTAGGTATTAAACGGGTTTCATCTAAACCAGTGAGTTAGCCTAAAGGGCTCGGGGATCTGCTTAGATTGCAGGGGCTGGTGTGTGCCCACTCCCCTTTGAAAGAGTCTCAAACTAATTCATGAGCTTGCATTGATCAAGAAGGGCTTGAGCAGAATAAGATGCACATTTCTAGGGTGCAAGGCTGGGGCTGGAGGAATTGCCTGGGGTCTCCCCATACGTAGTTCATGAGTGGCATGGGAGAGCATTCACATAGTGGGGGGATGGATAGCTCAGTGGTTTGAGCATTGGACTGTTAAACCTAGATTTGTGAGTTCAATCCTTGAGGGGGCTGTTTAGGAATATGGGGCAAAAATCTGTTGGATGATTTAATTGGGGATTGGTTGTGCTTTGAGCAAGGGGTTTGGACTAGATGATCTTCTGAGATCCCTTCCAACCCTGATATCTCATGATTCTATGCTGGTAGCTGAGTGAACAGAGACTGCAGGAGTTTGCTGTTCACTAGCATGGCAATATAGGAGACAGCCTGGGCAGGATATTTAACAGGGGCTCCACAGTCCAGGTTGCACCCCAGGGCATATCATGTACATCTACTAGCTCTGGCCCTGCGTGTGACGTAGGCAAAGAAGAGCTATCCTCCTTGAGTCAATGAATCCTTCTGGAGCATAGGCAGGAGATAGGCACCTTCATTGAGCACTGGCAGAGGTGCCTAAGGAACTCAGACTGCAAAAATTTGGCACAAAATTCATTTAGGGGGTATCTGAGTGGGAGTTTGGTGATACCTAATTATCTGTGAGGATCTGGACCTAAGTGACATGCCCAGGGTCACACCTGAAGTCTGTGGCAGAGCAGGGGATTGAACATAGGGCCCTAATCACTGAACCATCCTTCCTTTCCATGAATGCTGCGACATCAGAGAGATGTTAGGGTGTTGGCCACAACGCCTTCTGCTTTGCCTGTAACCTCTTGGGGACAGGGCCTGCCTTTTCCATATGTGTTGATACAGTATTTAGGATAAAGACATTAGGCACAACCACCATAATAGTGATTAATAATGAATAGCAAGCATGGACTCAAATTCCCCCTTTGGCTCACTATATCTGTGTGCTGCATCCCCATCACAAAGCAGACAATTGTTCCATTGGCTGGCTGTTAGGATCAGCACATAAACACATCTTGAGATGTGTCCTACAATATGGGGAGATAATCTGCACTGATTAATTAAAGCTTGCCTGGATTTCAACTATAACAATGTTGGAAATATTTCCATTCAATACAATACAAGGGATATTACTTTACAATGGCATGTGGGACTGGGGCAAGGCCAAAGAAGAGAGATTTCTGCAAGCTTATTAATAGTATCTAGTCATTATATATCATTCATTTTGTCATATCAATTATTATTTCTTACCTGCCAGTATCCAGTCTGCAAAACCCAGTCGAATGTAAAGTTGCATACCTCTGCAACATATTTGCAAAACGTAGTGCGAATGCACATTAATTTGTGCTTATTTGCACACATTTTTGTGCCTTTGCAAATGAGGAATCAGGCAGTGAAGGGGAGGGGAGGCAGAGAGAGAGAGAGAGACCTTAGTTTATCTTTCTCTTCCCCATTGCAGCGTCAGATTCCCCCCCCCCCCTCTGCTCTTACAGAATTTTGTCATCTCCCCATTTTCCCTCCCCAACCCAGACCTCTGAGAAGCTGGAGAAAGAACATCAGGACAGGGTCCTTCACCCTCCTCACAAGTGAGGGATGGGGCATCTTCACCCAGCCCTGGGCATGGGGGAAGCTGTGCAAGAAGCTCCTAGGAGGAGCTGGTCCACAGTGGCTCTTAGTGTGAAGCAGGGAAAGCAGGAACTATGACTGCATCCCTGTAGTAAAGGCCTAAGTTGTCCATAAGTACATGGAGGAGCTCCAATTGGCTGCCCTTCTGTAGGAATCACAAAACCATAGGGTTAGAAGGGACCGCAAGGGTCACCCTAGTGTATGCCCCTGAAAGAAGCAGGAAGCAGTGATATGGGGAAGAGAAACCAATCATGAGATTTTTCCCCATCATTTTTTGGGGTCCAAAATAGTTGTGGGGTTTCTGTAATGAAGTGGGAGATCATTAAAGGAGAAGCCCCATTTAAGTTCAATTACTTTTGTCTTTTGTTCTTTTCCTGCTTTCTATTCTTCTTTCCCCTTCTCCCTACCCCCGTCTGCCCATAAATTCACAGCAGATAGGGAAAACTGTAGGACTGGCACATCTGTTCCTTTCTCAGGGATTACCCAAAAATGTGACCAGATAGCAAGTGTGAAAAATTGGGACAGAGAGTGTGTGTGTGTGTGGGGGGGGGGAGTAATTGGCTCCTATATAAGAAACAAATGCAAATATCAGGACTGTCCCTATAAATTTGGGACATCTGGTCATCTTTCTGTAAAAAGTAAATCAATCTCTGCCTTGTGGAGCTAACACTGGGCTGGTCTTCACTAAGGGGGGAGATTGGCTGTTGATAAGCAACTTCAGCTACGTTAATGACGTAGCTGAATTTGGCATATCTACAGCAGACTTACCTGCCATCCTCACGGCGGTGGCGGTCAGCGGCACGCTCCCCCGTCAACTCCAGCTTGCGCCTTTTGGCGAGCTGGAGTTCCGGAGTCGACGGGGGCGCCGCTGGCCGCTGGCGATCACTTTGTCTTGACGAGATGCGATAAATCGATCGCCAAAAGATCGATCACTACCCGCTGTAGTGAAGACAAGCCCACTAAGTGGAAGAGACATAAGCAGGTTACTTACTTCTTGGGGTTAGGTATGGCCCCAGCCTCAATTTACCTCTTCCGTGCCTCAGTTTCCCTTGGGTGGTTGAATACGCCCGAAGACCTCTCACTATGGGGTAAACAATGTCAAACAGAAACCAGCCCCTCAGCCTTTTGGTGCACGTGTCAACAAGTAGTCAGTTCTTCATCCTTTACAGACCACAGTTCTCTCTCTAGGTCTGGGTACTCTTACCTCTTGATCAAATGGATATTACCTCACATCACAAGGTGGCACAACTGAGCTGTGAGGATTACTTTGCCTTCATCATGAGCTCCAGGACAGAACAGTGAAGAAGCTGTTCTCTCCTTTCTCAACTATTCATTTTCATTCTTCCCCTCACCCGAGAGCCACTTCATAGCAGAGGTTGTCTGTGAGCTTGACTTTCCGGCCTCATTCAAAATCCCTTCCTCAGGGGGAGGTGGAATCTGCAATCCAGGTCTCTCCCAGTTCTGCGGAAACAGAGTTTATGCATCATCCTTGCTTCCCCATCATTCCTTATCACATAGCCCCTGGGATTGCAAATCCCAGAATTCCTTTAAACAGGTAGTTAACAAGGAAACAGGTCAGATCTGCAGCTTGATACCTTCATAATAGGCCTAGCTCAGCCTATGACAGAGTACAACATGTTAACAACAGTACTGTCAACCCCAAACAAGGAAACATCATGAGTCAGGCCTCCAGAAATCTCGAGATTGGCTTTAAAAATCTTGCAATTGAAATGAAATCAATACTACCTCTTAATAAAACAAGGAAGACTTTGTAGCACCTTAGAAATTAACCAGTTTATTTCAGCATAAGCTTTCGTGGGCTATAACTCACTTCATCGGATGCCTAGAATGGAACAGAAGTAAGATGCATTTATACACACAGAAAGAAAAAAAAAAGTTGTACGTTAGGATACCAATTCTAAGAGGCTGTTAAATTTAGATGGGCCATTATCAGTAGGAGAAAAAATACCTTTTGAAATGGAGATCTGTCAGGCAAGATTTAACATCTATTGTAGGTAAATTAACAAGGGAAATGCAATCAATTAGTGTAATGAGAGAACCATTTGCAAGTTCTGTTAAGCCCTTGGTTTATTCTGTCCAATTTGAAAATTAATTCTAGTTCCTCAGTTTCTCGTTGGAGTCTGTTTTGGAAGTTTTTCTCTTTCAAAACTGACACCATCAAGTCTTTAATGGAATGGTCAGGAAGATTGAAGTGTTCTCCTACTGGTTTTTGAATGTTATGATTCCTTATGTCAGATTTATGTCCATTTATTCTTTTGCGTAGAGACTGGCCGGTTTGGCCAATGTACATAGCAGAGGGGCATTGCTGGCACATGATGGCATATATCACATTGGTCGATGTGCAGGTGAATGAGCCTCTGATGGCTGATGTGATTAGGTTCTATGTTGGTGTCAGTTGAATGGATATGAGGACAGAGTTGTCTGTAAGCAAGGACTGGTCTGTCTTCCAAGATTTGTGAGAGTGAGGGATCATCTTTCAGGATAGGTTGTAGGTCTTTGATGATGCGTTGGAGAGGCTTAAGTTGGGGGCTGAAGGTGACGGCTAATGGTGTTCTGTTTTTGTCTTTGTTGGGCCTGTCCTGTAGTAGGTGGCTTCTGGGTACTCTTCGTGCTCTATCAATCAGATTTTTCTCTTCCCTAGGTGGGTATTGTAGTTTTAAGAATGCTTGGTAGAGATCTTGTAGGTGTTTGTCTCTGTCTGAGGGATTGGAGCAAATGTGGTTGTATCTTAAGGCTTGGCTGTAGACAATGGATTGAGTGGTGTGTTCTGGATGGAAGCTGGAGGCATGTAGGTAAGTGTAGTGATCAGTAGGTTTCCGGTATAGGGTGGTGTGTATGTGCCCATCATTTATTAGCACAGTTGTGTCTAGGAAATGGACCGATTGTGTGGATTGGTGAGGGTGATGGTGGGATGGAAATTGTTGAAATCATTGCATTTCCCTTGTTAATCTACCTTCAATAGGTGTTAAATCCTGCCTGACAGATATCCATTTCAAAAAGTCTTTTTTCTCCTACTGATAATGGCCCATCTACATTTAACAGCCTCTTAGAATTGGTATGCTAATGTTCAACTTTTCTTTCTTTCTTTCTGTGTGTATAAACGCATCTTACTTCTGTTCCATTATATGCATCCGATGAAGTGAGCTATAGCCCATGAAAGCTTATGCTGAAATAAACTGGTTAGTCTCTAAGGTGCTACAAAGTCTTCCTTGTTTTATTTACCGATACAGACTAACACAGCTGCTAATCTTAAACCTACTACCTTTTAGGTTCTCTTTATTTGACTGCTGGATTTGGAGCTGGAGGGTACACTGAGATCACATTTTGTAGCTTTTATCCACAGCCAGAAAGGCTAGACACTTACTTTTATAAAATAAAAATTGAGATTCTCATATCTTCACATGACGCCAGAAGCTGTGAGTTTAAGAAGAACACCCAATTATGAGACACATGATCAAATCAAAAGCTTTGGCAACATTATGTTAGAGAGATCTCAATGGAGCTTCGCCACATGAAGCAACCAATTAAGGTTAGGTTATCATATGTGTACACATTATTTACTTTGTTGTATATGTATATGGGCTAGGTTCTGTGGAGGCAGTAGTGTGGCTCTTAAGAAAAAAAACGTATAGATGGGGAGAAGGCTGTTCAAAGAGGGCTGAATGTTACAAGAACAGCATTTTAAAAACCTAGCCTTAGAAGTACTGTATCACGGAAGTCTATTGATTAATAGATTTTTAAGGTCAGAAGGGCCATTATGATGATCTAGTCTGCTACTCTGTGTAATTCCTGTATCAAGTCTACAACTGGGAGGTGAGCAACAGCATATTTCTTAAAAAGCTATCCAAGCAATTTTTAAAGACTTGTGGATTCTCCATCACTTCATCTCAAGGTAATTTGTTTCCAGGCTTAATTCCTTCAGTGTTAAATTCAACTTTATGACCAGCATAAAGTTGTCTAGTTTCAGCTTCCAGCTACTGGATCTTATTATATTTTTACTATCAGAAATCTTCTCCCTATGTAGGGACTTATTGACAGTAATTAAGTGACCTCTCAACTCTCTTTTCGGTAAAGCTAGGTAGAGTGAGTTTTTGAAACCTTTCATTGTGAGGCAGGTTTTCCAGGCCTCAAGTCCGTCTTGTAGCTGCTTTCTAAACCCTTTTGAACTGTTCACCATCATTTTTGAAGTGGTGACACGAGAACTGGAACCTGTATATCAGAAGTGGTTTCACTGATGCTGAATATGAATTGAGTACCATTCCTTTAGCAGTTTATGCAGTTACTCATTTCACTTTTATGTCACAGTTTTGCAAACACTGGAGTAGCTATCACCAGTCAAGCATCCATGGATATGTTCAAGAGGTCAAGGGTCTGTGAATATGTAATATGTCTAGTAATTATACAGATACAGTGTCAACAATACCCTTTCAAAAATGTCTGAATAGCTGTGGCTGATTACAAAGTCCTGTGTGAAATAGTGATGTGGTACATGTGTTTATGGTTGAGAATTTAAGCTCTAGTTCTCCTATGAGGTTCACAATCTATTAAACTCAAGTTAAATAATAACTGGTAAGACACTGTAATGAACCATTGTAATGGTTAATGGGTATGTATCACTGCTGCCTTCTACTGCATGGAATCAAAGATGCCAAGCTTGCGTTATAGGCTCTATGTGGTTACTATACTATTAGTTGCCAGAGATTGTCCCTTAGAAGTCTCCACTGAAATGTATTTGTTTATCATAGCCTTTTAACTGATCCAGAAACTTTAAATAAAGTCCCTGGGTACATTTTACAGCGCCTTGTGAGGCAAGTAGGAAATGCTGGTGGCCAGTGAAAGCCAATGCTGCAACTGAAAATGCGCAATAGAGCAGACATGCTAAAATTGTTTCCCAAAATAGCCTAAAGTTTGCCGTGGGGCAAAGCTCTGAGAATGGGAGATTGAGTCACTAGTAGAGTTGCCAGCAGCTTGAGGTGAGGAATAGTATTTTGATAGCAGCTGACAACAATAGGAAGAGGGGGAAACTGTTGTGCAATTCTCATGCAGCTAGTTGCGGTGAACATAGTAGAAGCTTTGAGCAGGAGACAACCAAGAATAAGGATTATTATCTCAGATAAAGCATTAGTAAATCTGAGGAGACATAAGAACCTAGTCTCATGCTATTCTGGGAATCTGGAGATACCTTGCTTTGCCACAAACGTCTTGTGTGACCATCAGTAAATCATTTAATCGCTCTGTGCCTCACTTTCCCACCTGTAAAACAGGGATAGTAGTATTTCCTTACCTCAAGATGACAAAAGGTGGCTATTTCTACTGATTTTTCCCATCATCTTCACTGAGCTTAATGACAATATTAAGATATGTCTGCACTGCCCCAGAGTTCCAAACACAGGGGTGTGAATAGTAGTGTGCACTAACATGCTGCTCTGTAACTCCCCCTTGTGGCCACTGCAGGCACAAATGAAAACATTCCTTGTTCCTGCTCTTTGGCCTATGCACTATCTTTGATTCAGAGCACTTTTCTCTTTTTGTTTGAGTCATCTACTTTTAGTAGCCATGGGGTATCCTGACATATTCTGCTGCTTGTTTTCTCTTGACTGAGATGAATGCCAGAGTCACCAAAAAAGTCTTAGTTTCTCAAATTATCTGTCTTCTGATATCCAAGATTGTGGCTGATGTTCCCCTACCCCTATTTAGACTTTGTCTAGTGATTCAGTCTACTACAACCACGAATAGGAAGATGAATTTAGTGCACATGTATATTATACACAAAAACAACATTAGAAGAATATTAAGGCTGCAAAATCAAGCCCTCAAAATTAGGACGTGCTAGTATTAAGGTGGCCTGAATTCAGATCCCTTTTGTGGCTGCATGACAAGACAGTCTTTAATTACATAATAACGTATTATTTTTTCCATGGGATCCCCTCAGTCAGTGCACAGCGCTTATTTAATGATCAGCTATTGAATATGATGTGTACCCTCATTGCCCGTATTTACAGAAGACTATTAATACCCATATTGTCTTCAGCAGGGTTGGAACCACTAGGTCCACCACATGGACCTCTGCTGGAGCTAGCCACTCTAGAAAGGAGTATCAAGATGACACGGTGTCTTTATGAGGCTGATCTTTAGTTCTGTGATTGGGTAGTTTTCTTAACCTACGTGTATGGCAGTGTCTAAGGGCTAGTTTACTCTTGAAACACTACAGCAGTGCATCAGGATTCTTCTGATGACCAAGTGTAACCCACACACCTCCTGGGTGTGTTGTTCTTTCCCAGCTAGTGGCACTGAGACTACTTAGAGAGATTAAAGAGCTTTCTCTACAGCCTTAGCTAAGAAGCAGTTGGCTTTTAGCTAAGGCTGTGGTAGAGGCTCATGCACTGAGGTTCCCAGGTTCGATCCCATCCACCGATGATTGGGGGTCTGTCTGTGGGTGTTACAGTAGCACTGTCAAGACTGGGGGTTAGGTTACTTAACTATGTTGCTTAGGTTGTTATTCTCTGTGTGGACCAGCACTCACAGGGAACTGGACACTTTGCCAGAGGGTTTCACAAATATTTGCTTCTGCAGAAGAAAGATGAGATCCAGAAATTCTGGGTTCCATTCCAGACTCTTGATGGGAGTGTGCTTCAAGGGATCAATCCAAAGACAGCTGAAATCAATAGGAGACTCTCAAGTAATTTCAGTGAGCTCTGGGATTGGGTTCTTAGTGCTCAATGCCCTGAGTTCAAACACCGCTGATGACCCATGATGCACTGTCCTGTACACGTACAGCTTCAGAAGTTGTGGATGGGAAAGAACCCCTTCTTGACTTACCTTAAAACCACCCTCGGGGGGAATCCTACTTCTAGATGGCCAAGTTTGCCACTGGGGTAAATGGGGCAACTCTGCTGAATTTACTGTAAAGCTGGTGGAACTTAATCTGTAACTTTATGGGTTCGCCCATCACTAGATGTCTTGTACTAAATCTTTACTCTGTGCACCCCTGATAGCTTTTAGCTGCACTTCACTCGTGCCTGCAGTAACATTAAACTGTCAGAGAGTATAGCAGGAAAGGGAGGGAAATAAGCACTAAAATCAGTGGGGGGGTTTTCTTCCCTTTTTATCTCTGCTATCTCCTCCTTGGCACTATTTACCAGCTGTATTGCACTGAGCTGGGCATTTAGCTGGCCACAAACCTCCTGCGTCTGCTTTATTTTTTGTAACTAAAACAAGGAGAAATGATTCTTTGTTATTGAATGTTTGAGACAGAGCCGTGTTTTAGTTGCCCAGAGGCCCAGTGCTGACTGGGAACAGACTTAGGCAAAGAGAAAAGGCACATTTTAGTGGAGAAGATCAGTCTGCAGCTACATAGTTTCAGAAACAAGCCCATTCTTTAAGCACATCCCTGGAGAGAGAGCATGGAGTTAGTTGGCCCCTCGTGATTCCCCCCAAATATTCACAGCTCTAGATTTGGTGATTAATAAAAACCAAAACACACCTTTCCAGCTTTAACCCAGACAGCATTACCTAGCGAGCACTCTGTAGGCCTCTGGGCACCATAACCCCTAGGGCAGTGGTCCCATCAGTTAAGCAAGGTTGAGACCAGTCATTACTTGACTGGGAGCTCCCTCCCACAGATGCTGCTGATGTTGTGCTGTTGAATTCTGCATCAGAGGGGTTGGTCATGCCATTTAGGCATGGTGCTGCGATGGGGCAGTGAACGCTGTGGGGTAGAATGCCTCGGTGCGCTTCCTGGTATGCCAGGGGAGTGCAAACACTGCTGCTAACCTCTTCAATAGGGCGGGCAGTCACAGCTAGCCACAGGGATAGGAAGCTGAGTCACATTTGTCCCTACTCTCTGCTCGTGCAGCCCTCGGTGAGGAATCCCATCATTGCCTTAAGTCCAGGGTCTGCATTTCTGCCCAGCCCAGGTGGCATAAATGTGAAGGAGGCTCCTCCATCCCTGTTCTCTGGCAGCGCCATGCAAGGGGCAGGCAGGATCTGGTTCCAGGTCAGCATAAACATGGTGCCAGCAATGCTGCGATGGCTTTGAAGACATGGGCATATGATAGTCCCCTGGCAGGAGTGTTCGCACTGGTGGTCCTGGCCAGTCTCCTGCGTGGGTACATCTTGCTAATATGCAATTGCTCCTGCAGCTTCAATAGGGCATGGTGCTGTCTTAGGTACTCTGATGCCATCTGGGTGCTCCGACACTGTATAGTGTATTTATCCTCACCCCTATGAGGTAGGGCAGTGCCATTATCCTCCTGGGACAGATGGGTCCCCAGGAACAGAAAGATTAAGGGTCAGATTTTTAAAGCTACGTAGGTGCCTAAAAACCTGGCCCTGAGCGACTTGCACAAGATCACACAGGGAGCCTGTGAGAAATAGTTGAATCCAGGTTCACTGAGACCTTAGGCATGGTACTGGGGATGGTGCCCATAAGAGCTGAGTTCCCAGACACTCTTGAGTGGGGAACTGTTCTCTGAATGCCTCATTCAGGTATTGCCCTGGATCATCTTTTCTTGCTGATGCTCTTCCTGAACTGTTGCATTGGGTTGCTCTGTAGTGTTAAACAGCTGCTGCATTTTGCCGCTGAGAAGACTATATATCAGTGGAGTTCGAGTCTGTGAGGCACTCATTAAGACAACTACCGAAGTACCTTGCGGAATGGATGCCTGGAAGACTACACTGTGTATAAACAGAACACAAGCTTGGGGTGTTTTTTGAGGGCTTGATTAAGTCACGTCTGGTGCAAATATTTATGCAAACATATTTGCATGATTTGCTACCTGCAGACATCCTTGCAAACAAAAAAATTGCTCATTAGACCATTGGAAAATGGATATAAAGGGTGACATGCAATTGAAGTGAATTCTCAGGGATTATGTGGAAGAGGAACTATTGTTAGTTTGTTTTTGTCACCTTTGACATCAAGATTTGAAAATATAAAACAAAACCAAAGACAATATAAACTTTGGGCCTTATCCAAAACTCACTGAGGTCAGTGGAAAATTTCCCACCGAATTCAGTGGATTTCAGATCAGGCCCTTTCTACCTCGTTTCAGGGAAAACTTAAACATTATGCTTGCTCTTCAGGCTTAATAATACTCACACTTTTTGGTTTTGCTCTGTTTCCTTTTTGATCTGCCACATTTTATTATTTAAAATAAATTCCCACTTCGCCGAACTTAACACACCCTCATATTTTTCTTCATTGACAAAAAGGCAAGTCTGAGTTCCGAATAAGATCAGTTCCTTCAAAGTGATGCTCTGGCGGACACCCAGGGAATAGATAAGAAATAGCATGTTGTACAAGCGTGACTCTTTTTTGACCATCACTAAGGGACGCACAGATACAGTACTATGTCAGCTTTTATTGTTGGTTATTTAGACTGTACTCAACAGTCCTCCGTGCTATAAGAAATGGAATTTTCAGGAGAATAAAGGATGGGCAGCCTGGACACATATACTAGCTGCACTAGAAAGGAGTATCAACATGACATGTTGTCTTTATTCTGCTGATCTTGAGTTCTGTGATTGGATAGTTTTCTTACCCTACATGTATGGCTGTGTCTAAGGACTAGTCTGCACTTGAAACACTACGGTGATGCGGCAGAACATTTCTGTTGACTTAGTGCTGTCTAGACTGGGGATTAGGTTCCTTAACTCTGTTGCTTAGGGTTGTGGATTTTTCACACCCCTAAGCAAAGTGGCTGGATTGATTTGCCTTTTGAGGGTAGACCTTTCTTAAGAGGAGGGGGTAAAAGGTTAGATAGGGGTTAAAAATCTAATTGTCCAATCAATTATGTAATGAAAACTTTTAATGGTCAGAGTAAATGGAATCCACAGTTATTTCCAGTGGGTTTTGATGATAATGCATTTTAAAACTCTGATTACCATCAAGATAAACTTGTCAGCTAGCTACACTAGTGTTATTATAATCTACTTCTGGAGTTTATTAACTGCTGTGCCCAATACCATTTGCTCAGAATGATTTTATACATTTGAGACAAGAAGCCACTCTGACTTTGAACATAAATACAAGAGCAAGCGTAATAAAACAGATGAATTACATTGCAGTGTAAATTAGACTAGCATTAGTTAATTAGATGCATTAGTTCTAATGCAATCCAGCACTGAATGTAGTGAAATGGTAGTAAGTGTGATTAGGTTTACCACTTGGAAAATAGTAGGTGTTAAGCACACTGAACTGTCAGTTCATTTTTCCTAACCAGTATTTGCTGTCCCCTTTTTCTCACCTCTGATGGGACAATTGATTTGCTCACTGATGAGTTCTTGTTCGTGCATAGCCATGGGTAAGGGTCTGTGTAGCAGGGCGGTGACTAACCCCCATGGCGCCTCCTCCTGGTTCGTCCGGGAATTAGCTCGCCAGTGTCTGGAGCGCCCTCTGCAGGCCGATGTCCCGCTTGCTGCTCTGGCCCCGTGTCCCTCCCGGACCCCGGTGCCCTCTTACCGAGGGTGCTGCACCCCTGCAGTACCCCTCAGATCTTAGGGTCTCCCCTCCCTGGGGAACCCACACCCTCTATCCCCACCTTGCCTCAGTCTAGGCAACTGCCAGTCACCACTTGCCCCCGTTCACTGAGGCAGACTGCAGTATAATTGCCTCTCATCATTGGCAAGGAGGGTTTGGCCTGTTGCCTCTGTCTCTATAGCCATGGGCTGCCCCCTGCAACCCCAGTACCCCTTTGTTGGGCCTTCTCCTAGGCCCTGCAGCCTGGGGTTTCCAAGCCAGAGCTTCCCCAGCTCCTCTTGCCTTGTCCCAGCCCTGCTTCCCTCTAGCTACCCTGTAAAGCTCCCAGCAGCCAGGCCTGTCTACCTCTGCAAACAGAGGAGACTCTCTGTCAGGCCCCTGCCCCATAGCCCTTTTATAAGGGCCTGGTCTGTTTGGGGCGTGGCCACCCAACTGAGCCTGCTTCCCAATCAGCCCAGCTTTCCCTACTCAGCCTGGGAGTTGCTTGTCCCCAGCCATAGCCCTTCCCAGGGCTGTCTTAAACCTTCTCCACTGGAGTGGGGCAGTCACCCAGGGCCGGCGACAGGAATTTTGGGGCCCCGTACGCAGATTGTGCGCCCCCCCCGGTCTCCCGCCACCCGCGCCCCCCCCCCCCCGGCCATTCTCCCGCCCGGCCATCTCCCGCCGCCCGTGCCCCCCCCCCCCCCCCGGCCACCTCCCGCCGCCCACGGGCCTCAACCCCTGCATACGCTTTGACTGCATGGCCGGCCGGGAGAAGCAAAGGGAGGCGGGGGGAGGCTGCTGGGTGCCGGGGGAGTGGGGCTGGTGAGCGCTGCAGCGGCTGCCCAGAGCCGCGCCTTGCTCACAGGCCCGGCGACAAGGGGGTACAGCTGCGTACCGGGCCCACCCCGGACTTCAGGGGGCCCCCCTGAAGTCCGGGGCCCGATACAGCTGTACCCGTAGTACCCCCTGTCGCCGGCCCTGCAGTCACCCCACTACAGTCTGGAAGTGTATAGGAGCATAATGCTATATATGTAAGGATGGGGAGCTCTGACTTGAGGAGGATCGGTGGGGGAGCATGGATTGGTTCAAAATGCAGCTCACCTTGGACCTCACCCAACTCCTATTAAAGCCAGTAGAAAGTCTCTGATTGACTTCAATAGGTCTTAGGTTGGGCTCCTACTCAGCAGCAAAGCCCTCACAGAAATGGCCCCCATCCTAGGGATGCCTATCACTCTGTAGTCAATACTTTGTCCAATACAGTTATGATTCCCTGGAATAATGTATTGGCAACCAACAAGCATCATCATACTGGGTGCTGGAAACAGGTGCCTTGCCACTTAGCCTATGGCTGTAGAAGTCAATCCTGGAACCTCCTTCAAACTCGGCACAAGAAAGAGGGGAAAGTTAAATCTGATTTTCTTGCAGAATTTATAAGGAGCTCATATATTATATTGATGAGAACACAACAAATATAGTGATAGATGAGATTAGACAGAATTTGGAGGAAAGCCATATTTTTTGTTTTGGTTTTCACCAAAACGGTTAGTAGTGAGTGGATGTCTAACATAGTGAATGCCAGTGAAAATGAGGTAGGATCACAGGCTAAAATAGGGAAAGAACAAGTTTAAAATGGCTTAGACAAATTAGATGTCTTCAAGTGACCTGAAATACGTCCTAGAATGCTCAAGGAGCTGACTGAAGAGATATCTGAGCTAGTAGTGATCATCTTTGAAAAGTCATGGGTGACAGGAGAGATTTCAGAGGACTGGAAAAGGGCAAATATAGTACTAATCTATAAAAACGGAAATAAGGACAATCCAAGGAATTACAGAGCAGTCAGTTTAACTTCAGTTGCCGAAAACAGAAAGGGGCAAATAATTAAGCAATCAATTTGAAAACTCCTAGAAGATAATAAGGTAATAAGTAACAGTTAACAAATCATGTCAAACCAAGCTAATAACTTTATTTCACGGGATAAAGAGCCTTGTGGATGGGGAAGCAGTAGACATGGTGTATCTCAACTTTAGTAAGACTTTTGATACTGTGTCACATGACCTTCTCATAAACCATGTAGTCAAATGCAACCTAGATGGAGCTACTATATGGTGGCTGAATAACTGGTTGAAAAAACATTGCCAGGGAGTAGTTCTAAGTGGTTCAGTCAAAGTGGAAGGCCATATTGAGTGGGGTCCCTCAGGAATCAGTTCTGGGTCCGGTTCTGTTCAATATCTTCATCAATGATTTAGATAATGGCATAGAGAGTACACTTATAAAGTTTGGGAATGGCACCAAGCTGGGCGGGATTGTAAGTGCTTTGGAGGATAGGATTAAAATTCAAAATGATCTGGACAAACTGGAGAAATGGTCTGAAGTCAATAGGATGAAATTCAATAAGTTTAAATGCAAAGTACTCCACTTAGGAAGGAACAATCAGTTGCACCCATAAAAAATGGGTAATGACTGCCTAAGAGGGAGTACTACGGCTAAACCACCCTGGACATGCCGGATCCCATCTGATCTCTGAAGCTAAGCAGGTTCAGGCCTGGCTACTACTTGGCGGAGAGACCTCCTGGGAATACCAGGTGCTGTAGGCTTAACATGGGTGTGGGGCTAGCAACTTCACCCCGTAAAGGAACCAATTGCTACTGAAACACCAACACCAGTTGGTGACTGATACCCCGGCTGGGGGGTGATGGGCAGAGAGGAGGGAGTACTGCAGAAAGGGACCTGGGGCTCACAGTAGATCATAAGCTAAATATGAGTGAACAGTGTAACACTGATGCAAGAAAAGCAAACATCCTTCTGGGCTGTATTAGCAGGAGTGTTGTAAGTAAGACACAATAAGTAATTTTTTCCCGCTTTCTCCATGCTGATTAGGCCTCAAATGGAGTCTAGTTCTGGGAAGACTGAGAGGGGACACAAAAACAGTTTTCAAGTACATAAAAGGTTATTACAAGGAAGAGGGAGATAAATTGTTCTTCCTAACCTCTAAGGATAGGACAAAAAGCAATGGGTTTAAGTTGCAGCAAGGGTGGTTTAGGTTGGACATTGGGAAAACTTCCTAACAGTCAGGGTGGTTCAGCACTGGAATAAATTGCCTAGGGAGGTTGTGGAATTTCCAACACTGGAAATGTTTAAGAGCAGGTTGGACAAACACCTGTCAGGGATGGTCTAGATATTTCTCAATCCTGCCATGAGTGCAGGAGACTGGACTAGATCATCTCTCAAGGTTCCTTCCAGTCCTATGATTCTATAAGGTCCTTTACAATTCAATTCAATTCAATTCAATTCTCTCTCTCTCTCTCTCTTTCTCTCATTATATAGGAAAACCGAAAGAATCCTGAGTTTGAATTATTCTCTCACTGCAGCTAGGTCATACTCCTTGATTAAAATATGTGTAGGAAATCAAATCTTCTCGGACCATTTCCTGCTTTTTAATATGAGCAGCTTTTAATCTGTTGCAGTTCTTTGCTTTCATGTTTTCAAATGGCTTCATTATTTAAATAAAAATAAACAAGGGAAAACTGAGGGAGGAGGGGAAAGCTGCAATTTACGTGTCTGTTTATTTGACTTTGAAAATGTTAAATTTCCCACTAAACAGTCTGAAGTTCTATTCAAGAGAAGAAACACAAAGTTTCCTAGCAAAGGTTTTAAAACACACGTATTGTAACTGCTTGCAGCAACTTTTATTAGTTACATCATACCAAGAAGCCTATCTGGTGCATTTCACCTTCACGATCAAGAGACAATGCAAAGTCAGAGAAGAATTCTGGGTAAAGGACTAAGTTGCTGACAAAGGCCAAAGTTTAAATAAAACATGTTCAGTGGAGTTGAATCAATACTTTATTTGTTAAGGAGAAGTAAAAGTACAAAAAAGCTTGTACAACTAGGCATAAAAAAGTGAGAAATCAATTCTACTTAATTCAAAATGCTTGAAGAGTCACCTATGCCATTATGCATGAATAATTCAGGAACATGAATTTATTGCAGACACATATTGTTTGGTTTGGATTTAGTTTTGCCCCTCGTTTGACCTGAATCCTGTAAAGAATGATATTCAACTAATTGAAATAACATTTTGCAAGTAAGAGAATGCCTTAGGGATAGTCGAAGACTAATCCTGAAATAGAATTTGGAAGATGAAATGTCTGAAAGTTTATATAAATAGTGTTCTTTTACTGTGTGTTATCTATGGTACATGAAGGTCTTCACATCCAGGGTACATTCACCACTTGAGACTAAATAAGAATCTTTTCTCCCTTCCACCCCTATAATAATGAGTGTTAATCATGTTTAGCAAAAGTTTTATCTTTCCCCGCTCCCCCTCCCCCCATCTTCTATTCATAGGAGGCTATTTTATAAGACTGTATTGAGATTAAGTGATATCAACTATATAATGCAAGATGCCTTCAGAAAGAGCTAACAGAATCATATTTTTCACATTCTAAGATATTGTGCAAACACAGTGTGCCACAAAATTGGCAGATTTTATGTGTCTTCACACATGTATTTTAGCCTCTAACTATATGCACAACCTATGTAACCCAGATGTGCATCGTGACTATTATTTATTTGTAATACAGTAGTACCTTGAGGTTCCAAAACAGATCAAGCTCTATTCTGCTAGGCAAGTTACAAGCACGTAGTTACAGATGGTCTCTGCTCCAAAGAGTTTACAATGTAAGTAGACAAGAAAAGATGGGAGGAGAACAGAGGGAGTGATTGACCCCCAGGCCCTCAGCAGGGTGCTGGCAGAGCCAGGCTTCCTGATTATTTTGGTGTCCTAGCCACTAGATCACACTGCTTCTGAGGTGCATACATATAGACACCAATGGAAGTATTCACATACAGGAGAACCACGTTTACATGAACTGAACAGAGGACACTGAATGTATTCAGACTGAAAATATAATGTCCACTGTGTGTATGGAAAACATAGCACAAACAACCGAGCTCCACATCTGTCACACACACACTTTCATTCTAGTTCACTCTCCCTAGCCTCAAGAAGTCATCTAAGACACATGGCCTGTTGCTATTACTGATTGATTCTGAAGCTGAAAGATCTACCACACACTGGGCTCGAAGGGGTTAATAGAGTTCTAGGGAGACTGCTTAGGAGGCAGCCAATGAGAGAAGAGTGAAGGGGAGAAGCCAATCAGGGACCAGCAGGACCATAGAAGAAGAGCTGCTGGGCAAGCAGCTTCAGTAGCTGCCTGGAACTTGAGGAAGGAAAACCAGACTCCTAGCAGGAGGAAGGAGGGACTACAACCTGGATAGAGCAGTGCTGCCAGCAGGGACCGGGGGGGGAGGGGTTGTGAGGAGATGGTCCAGAGAAATGAACTGAGGAGTTGGAGTGAATGCAGCAAATGGCGACCATCTGCAGGATCCCCTCCTCGCTACTGAGGAACCGGCCAAAGAATTGGCTGTTGGTTGCCACTGAAGGAAGTGGCCGGACAGTGGACTGAAGTTCTCCCGGAACAGGGGCAAAAAGAGTCTGAAACGGCCGGAGGACTGCGTCCTGAATAGGACGCCACAGTCCTTGGAGTGACACGGGTCCAGGAGCAGGGGTGACAGTGGGTGAGATACCACCAGAAGGGGGTGCAGAGCTAATTCCCAAGACAGCCAGTAGGAGGTGCCGCAGTGGTGTTTCTCAGCCAGTCAGTTTCCTTGTACTGCCCTGTCTGTATCCACTGGTTGACTCTTTTCTCATACCTAGACTGTCGGCTCTTTGGGACAGGGACTGTCCTTTTGTGTTTGCACAGTGCCTGGCAAAATGGTCTCCTGAGGCTAGATTAACAAAGGAACTTAGGCATTGCAAAGCTGAATGTCACGGTGCCTACTGCTTTTAGCCACCTAGAAAATCACTGAGATTCACAAAGCCTGAGTTCAGCACCTCGGCTCCCTCTCTATAAAGGACAACGGCGGAAAGACAGGCACATTAGAACAGGATTCACAAAAGCCAGCTTGCTAGGTGGCTGTCAGACTAAACTAGGCTACGGAAGGTACTAGGGAGAGGGGTGTCTTAAGTCCTGCCTCTGTCTGGAATTCTCCGCTACAAACCCTCTCTTGAGGTTAGGTGCCTAGGCCATTTTTGCAAAAAAACAGGAGAAGAGGCCCTCCCTACTCTGTTTTTGAGCCTAGTGGCTAGATTACCTCATCTGGGATGTGGGAGACCCCTGGTTCAAGCGCTCCCTCCACCTGAGAGGGGAGAAGGAAGTTGAACTGGGATCTGCCACCTCTGAGGTACAAACCCTAACCACTAGAACCTAGGCTAAGAGATAGTCTATTGGGGGTGCTCTCAGTTTCCCCTCTTGAAGCTGTTACACTGCAGGATCCTGGGTCTTCCAACTCCCAAGTGAGTGCTTCAACCACCAGGCTACAGAGTCATTCCCATGCCTGTGCTCCCTTCCTTTTTCTAGCCTAATTGTTCCTTGGTTATTTATTCACAGTAGAACAGCTTCAACAGACCATAGCTCGCTTACCAGAGCAGGCCCCTTTATGCATCAAACTCCTCTTCAGGACTGGGGAAGAAAGAGGCTGTTGTACTTTTCCTTCACGTGTAGCTTTTCCACTGGTGCGGTTGAGAGCTCTGCCTGTGTATAGAAAGCACTACACGGAAAACTATCGAGCTTTCAGATCTGCAGCCGTAATCATCCCCAGTCATTATTTTACCACAGAGAACTCAAGCAGATCAGAACTAGAGTTTTCACATGAACTTTTCAGCTGTGATTGCAGACAGGAAAGTTCACAATTGATGTAATAGGAAAAGTCAGCAACAACTTAAAATAATAATAAAAAAAAAGCTTCAGTGAGCATGAGATAAGTGGCCTGTAAATAAAATTGTAATTATACCAAACACTTTTTATTGAGGCATACATCATTATCCTCTGGTTAAATTATTCAGTGATTCATCGTCCAAAGTAATGTGTGTCGCTTCTAATTTATGAGGCAATTCCTGAAAAGCATTGTCTTCCTTTTATACATGGTGAGAAGCCCTGGCTGAATGAAATGTCCGGTTTAGGACATGCTGGAGACGAATATCTGAGTTTGGTTAATCGGATGTAATTCAGGGATAACAGTCCCATGAGAGGGTTGAGGAGACCAGTTGTCACTGCTGGTGTGCATCAGAGTCATTAAAGTTACCTGGTCCTGGGTGGATTTATAAAGTCAGCAGAACACCCGGTGATTGCACTGCTGAACAGAAGCTGTTTTAGCACAAACAGTTCAGCGCAATTCAATACCAATTCATCTTGACAACCACTGCAGGCTTACCCCACATCCACACTATTGCCACTCTACACTGTTTCAGTTGCAGTACTTGCATATACCCAATACCTAGTTCCTAGACGCATTGTATTCTGGGAAATTCTCAGAGGCACTGCGATAGGAGAACTATTGAGATCACTTCACTCTGAACTGTATTATTGCTGTTCATACAGGCACAAAACCAGTTCAGGGAGAAATGGGTCAGACTGAACTGGTTCTTACTCCCGCTGAGAACTAATCTAATCAGAACTAGTCCTGGAACATCTGTAAACAGCAGTACAGACAACGCTTTGCACCTCAAAGCTGCGAGTTTTTGCTCTGTGACCTGCAGGCTTCCCAGATGTGTCAGCCTCAAGAGCAAGAGTGACTAAAGGCTTCAGGTGGGCTGAATTAGTTAAACGCTATGGGTCTGTTCACGTTCCACTCAATTAAAGGGAAAGAGCGCCATTGCCATTCATGGGCTTTGCTTTGGGCCTTAGGCCATGTCCTGTGGTATAAACAGATGTACATTTTCACCTCTTAAGTGTCCTCCATCCTCTGTGTCCAGACATGGAGGGGAAGATGGCGGGGATGGGGGGAGGGGTGACTTGAGGATGGATTAAGGAGCTAGGATTAAGCACAGTCCTGGACAAAGGAAGTTCTTAGCTATACATTTTCCTCTTGGTCCTCCATAGTGGCTGGGTATCAGCACTCTCCTGAATGCATGGACGGGGGGTTCCCTCTGCTGCAGCTCATTGGTTTTCCTTTGCACTTTCATCCTGCACCTCGGTTGCTCAGGATCAAGCCTGGGAGTGTAGCTACTGTACGCTACTGCCATGGCTCAAAAGCAGAGGCTCCCGACGTCAGTACACTGTTGGGTTTTTCATGTGACACTCTAGATCTGTTTTTGTTTCTTGCTTTAAGAAAACAATATAAGTGGCATTATAGCCGGATCAGTGGGGGAAAGTTCCTAGAAAAGTAAATAAAAGTAAATCTTTAATCAGGTTTGAAATCCAATAACTGTGCTGTGAAGCAGACATTTTGGGCATGTCTACTCAGGGACATCCAGGAAAATTAATCCAAATTAACTAAAGATATAGATTAGTTCTATATGTATGAACACCCTCATTCAGAATTTAAATGGCCTTAATTTGGTTTTGCTTCATTCGCTTGAAAAGCCCACATTGGGATTTAATGTGGTTTAACTAATCCGCTCCAAATTCACACCTTTAGTTAATTTGGATTAATTTTCTTGGATGCCCCCAGATAAACAAGCCCTTTATTCACCCAGCTGCACAACCACGGGACATTAGATCTTTTACCTTAGTCACCAGAGGGCCCTGATACTCACACGATAAAGTGTGTGTGGTTTGTGCACACTGCTAGCTAGATAAAAATGAATGAATAAATAATTAGTATCCCCTTGTAGACAGAGGATCAGCCTGGTTCCCCTGCTGGGCCCGGTTTCCTCTGTGGAGGAGATAATTATGGCTCCCTGGGTCTTCCTTAGAGAAGCTCCGAGGCTCAGCTAAAGTATTGGCTATGCCCCGCAAAGGGTTATTGCCAGCCAGCATTATTGCAATGATGCACCTAGTCCCACATGCTTCTTGCTCCGGAGCTGTGGAGCATGGAATGTAGTTTGGACCTTGCTACATCAGCTCTGGGCCGGTTGGGGACTCCAATGTGCAGTCCTCACCTATGAATATGCCGTGATTTTCAAGTCACATGGCACCATTGTAATGCTGTCAGACCCCAGTAGAGTGACCAGATGTCCCGATTTTACAGGACCAGTCCCGATATTTGGGGCTTTTTAAAATATGGGCTCCTATTACCCCCCCCCCCCAATCCTGATTTTTCACACTTGCTATCTGTTACTCTAGACCCCAGGCATCTGCAGGTAGGATTGAACTTGGGACTATTGTAGCTTAGTGCATGAGCCTCTACTTGATGAGCTAAAAGCCACCTCCCTCACAGGCCGCTTGGCCCTACAGATTTATAGTGTGGGCACCTGTAACCAGTGATAAACATTCCCACTTCCCAGAACCCCCCTGCAGTATTCTCCCTGTAATATTGTAATTGTACAATATCTCTCAGGGACTGATAGAGTGCAAGATGAGCTATGTCTCAAAGACAAGCACAAGGGGTGCCTCAGCCGCTAGGTCCTAGTGGTTTTACTAGGGCGTGCAGGAAAGACATTCAAAGTGAAACAAGACTGGCCTTAGTCGGGCTCCTAGGGGGCAGTGTAGCAGGCCAGGGTTTGCCAAACCCAGCTCCTCTCTCCAGTCCGGTCCCTCTTCATAGCAAATAGGAGCGTGCACATTTCCAGGCCAGGGTCAGTTAGCGGTGAGCATCTCACTGAGGCCTCTCTGACCTTGCTCTCTGCCGCTCCCCGATAAGTCCCACACGACGCTCTCTCTGTGCCAGTCACTTCCTGTTCCGCCTGCAGATCCTGCTGCAGCCAGATCTGTGCACAGTTCCTGGGTTTTTCTCCCTACCGGGAGGGGGTCCATCTGCTGGCTTGCCATGCTGACACCGCCTCCCAAAAGTGTCAGCTCACTTCCTGGATCAGGGTCTTTCCATAGAATTTCTGCCCCTACTCCCACCCAGGGAAGGGGATGTGTAGTGAGGAAGAAGTTAATGGCAGGGAAGTTCCCTGTTTAGTTGTTTGCTCCCCTCCCACCATCAGCACACTCCCTGGTAGTGCTCCGCAGCTTCTGAAATATGCTTCCATTTCACCAGAAACACAAAAAGACACACGGCTCAGCAGGGTCTCAGCATACAGATAATCAATATGACACTAGCAGCATGCTGGAGAGAGGTCAGTGAGTGAATATACGCTTTCCAGCACACCAAGGGGAAAGTCACATGGGCACTAAAGCTTCCAGGCTCCAAAGAAATATTTTATTTTGTGTTCTCTTTCGCTCTTTTCTCTACACAACTGAGGGGCAAAACAAAGGAAAACACCAACATAAACACTTAATAAAAGCATAAATTGCATGGTATGTAATGGGGATTGTCAAGCTGTCTGTTCAAGAGTGAATATCGACCTCCGGGGAGATTGCTAAGAACAAGGGTACAAGCTCCAAATGGATGTGAGTTCTATACTTAGATTTCACCAGCCAGCTATCCAGTGTATACTCATCAGGCCCTATAATATGGAGTCAAAGACAGTCCCTTTGGGTATTTGGATCTGTCTTGTCACCCAGGCGAGTGTTCCTTTTTGATAGATGGCCCTTTACATCATGAATCAGTAATATTCAGGATATTCTGAGTCCCCAAAACCAGTCACTTACCCCAGATCAGTTGCGCTATAGAGCTCACACCAAAGACTGTGTAGCGGGGCAAGTGCCCCACTCCTGGAAAGCAAGGGTTAAAGGCAGTCCTGGAGAGGGCTGCAGCTGTGAAAGGCTAGGCTGATTGGGGACGCAGCCCCAGCTGTGGCCAGCTCAATTAGAGCCCAGACGGCCCCGCTAAGAGGGCTGTGGGCCAGAAACTGGAGAATTCTCTCTCCAGCCCTGGAGTGGGGAGGGCAAGCGGCCTGAGAGGAAGGTATCTGAAGTGAAGCAATGCTGGGGAATAGGGCAAAGGAGCTGGGGAGCTCCAGCCTGGTAAACCCCTGAGGCTGCAGGCCTTGTCAAAGGCCCAAAAAGGTACTGGGGCTAGAGAGGTGCAGCCTGGGAATAGGCAGAGGGCACTGGTCCTAAGCCCTTGCCAATGATGAGTGGCCAGTACAGACTGCCGTCTGTCGCAGTGAGACGGGGCTTGATGCTGACTGATAGTAGTCACTGAGGCAAGGTGAGTTTAGAGGGTTGGGGGTTTTCATGGGAGGGGAGACCCAGAGTGTGGGGGTGCTGCCAGGGGGCAGCCTCCCAAGGTAAAGAACCATGGGAGGCCTAAGGCAGGTGGGACATTGGCTAGGAGAGGGCATGCCAAAACTGGAGATGAGCTAATTCCCAGGATGACCAGCAGGAGGTGCCCTGGTGGTAAGTCTTGCTTTGCTACATAATGCTTGTAGCCAATCCTATAATAAACTATCTAACGATTCCTCAGATAGGAAAAGGAAATAAGAGATATTTACAAGGTTAAAGGAGTGAACATACACACAAATGAGTTACAATCTTAAGTTTCAAAAGGTAATATAATAAGCAAACTGTATATGTCCTGTAGAGCTAACCCAGGATAAGCACTGGGGTTCTCTTGTGTATGCCTTGAAAACCTTGCCTCTCAGAGACCAAACAGCAAAGAGAAAGAGTTTCTTCTTGTTAGGGGTTTGTATTCCCTTTCCCTCTGAGCTTCAAACTCAGTTAAAGGGAGGAATTCACTTGCATGACTCATCTTCAAGTGGGCGGAGAGAATAATCAACAAAATTTGTGTCCCCTTTAATGTTCCACCAAGGATCCAGTGTTGAGGAGTATTCCCTGTTGGTCAGGACAACACCTTATTGAAGATCAGCATCTCCCAGGAGTGAGTCTCTCCCCTCCCTCCCTCCCCCCCCCACCCCCGTCTGTTGATTTACACAATTTACGATACAGATGCTCCAATATTATCTTACAATATGGAATACAGCTGTTGTAAGTGAGACTAATGCCTGCAGAAACACACAAGCATTCCATAAAGTCTAAACACATTCCTTGAGTCCTAATACCCATTTGAACAATACCAACGCACAAGTGAGCCAGACTGATCCCACCTATGTATTTGTCAGGGTGTCATTGAGGCATGGGAAGATTGGCATGAGATGTCACCTGGTCTGCCAACATTACAGGGATAACTTACCTTTGTTTTTTGAACTGTGAAGTCTGCAAGGACCCTTACTGGCCCCATTGAATATACAGCGTGCATGAAGAAGGCTCCCCTTGTAGGGACTAGCTTGGAGCCTTGCAGAGAGAGCAGAGAGCACGGCTTCACCATACAGTCAACCCATCCCATCCACTGGGACCCCAGGTATGGCATTACCAGTGTAAGCAAGAGTTGTAGCTACTTTGGTGGGCATGGGGCACTGGACATCCAAGCCAGCGGCCCTCCCATCTGTGCTCCCCCATCTGTGAGCAGTCCCTGATCTCATCACTGCCAGCAGAGGCACAATAGGAGCAGCACCAAACAAGGCAGCTTAGGCCTTGCCTACATAAGAGAGCTGTGCTGACTTAACTAGACTGGTATAATTAAAGCAGTACATCTCCCCCAACACCCAATGTGAGTGCAGTTCTAACAATAGCAAGGTGCCTTATATTCAGGGTTACCAGATGTTCATATATTATAGGGGCAGTCCCAATATTCAGGGCTTCGTCTTATATAGGCGCCTATTACCCCCACTCCCTGTCCCAATTTTTCACACTTGCTCGCTGGTCACTCTATTTATACTAGTATGTCTGACTTAACCCAAATCACACACTTATAGTCAGGTCCTGTTGGGTTTGGGTTGGGTCGTAGGCTCTAGAACTGGATAATTGGTGCTTAATTGCTAAAGTCTGAAACTCACCCTTAAGTAGATAGCCTGCAGAAGAAATAGGCACTACATAAGTCCCATGTAAACCATATTTTGATGACCTAAATGGTACATAGGCCTGTGTGAGCACTCTGCATAGGAGTGAATGAATTTCACTCTAAAGCTAACAGTCTTGAATGTAAGGAAAGTCCTCAATAGAAGGAAACAACTCAGAAAGGACACACCTGGCTTGATTCTAGTGCTGTCTGTCTAAAAAAATTGCTCAAGTTCTCTGTTTTCAGATCGATGAATCTTGCTGCATAAAGCCACTAACGAGAATGTCAGAATAGTTGCTCCTAGCCGGTATCTAGTCATAGCCAACACCTAACCTGTGGATAGGGTGACAGGACAGCAAGTGTAAAAAATCGGGACAGGCAGTGAGGGGTAACAGGAGCCTATATAAGAACCCCCCCCCCCCCAAAATCAGGACTGTCCCTGCAAAATCGGGACATCTGGTCACCCTACCTGTGGCCAAAGTATTCAAGAACTCTTCAGTCTAAACAGCAGAGCTAACGCTTCTGAAATCACTTGTGTCCGACGTTGTATAATCGGAACTGAGCAGGGTCAACTAATTGGAGGATAATGGGGATGAAAAGAAGAGTGTGAATAAAAAGAGAACAAGAAGCAGTAGAAAATATGTGTCTTTCTGGTGGTTCTCCTCTTAGCTAACCTTAGGCACAAAAGGGGAAGCATGTGTTGCAGATGCATCATAAAAGGCGCACAAAGAGCTGGGGTTGGTTGGTGCATATTTGTCTCCTTTTATGTCTGCCAGCTGGCCAGTCACTAATGCTTCTTTTGTGGGGAGCTCTGTGAAGAGAGAAAACAATGCTGCTCCTCTGATAACTTCATTCCCCTTGTTGGAACCTTTGTCCAGATGCATCTTTTTAAGGGCAAAGCCAGAAAGGCAGATATTTCATTTAGGAAACTTGCAAGTTTGTGAAAGCGTTGCAAGTCAATGCTTCAAGGCATTGTGACCTTCATTCTCTAACAAGCCAGGTTCTTTGTTCCTGAAAATCGACTGTGCTTCTTCATAGCACAGTTTGGTCACAATGGAGATACACCAGCTGACGATGTGGCCAATTGTGTTTAGCTTCTTTCTTACTTTTCTGCTTTAATGGCTAATTAGTATAGCCTGTTCTACTGTTCCCTTTGACCATTCAAGCTAACGAAGCGATTGTATTTTGTGTATTCACATGGAAAAGTTTTAATAAGCAAGGTCAAAGCTGTAAAGTAATGTAATTGATAAGGATGGTCTGGTAGTTTGGGTGCTTGCCTTTTGGTTTGGGAGACCCAGTTAAATCTTGTGCTGCCACAGGCTTCCTACGAGACCTTGGGCAAGTTACTTAGGTTCTCAATGTCTCAGCTCCCCATCTGTAAATTGGGGATAATATCACTGCCCTACCTGACAAAGGTGTTGGAGGGATAAATACTGTTCACAATAGTGAGGCACTTGGGCTATGTCTCCACTACATTGTAAACCCAAACTGCACTGTCCACTTGGTTTACAGTTGCTGGACCCGGGTCTCACAGATGTGCTAGCATGTCAATACTGCACCACACAAACCTTCTGACTCATGGCCACACTGCAAAATGACAGGGCTTGGATCTGAATCCAGGCAGGACTTGGGCTCTGACCCACCTCCCCTAGCAAGGCCCTAGGATCTGAGTTCTGAGTGCATGCTGACCCAAGTCAGACTGATTTGTGTGTGGACGGAAGAGGCGTTTGGGCTTAAACCTGAGTGAGAGCCAGGCTTGGTGAAGTCATACCTTTAGATTACTGGTGTGCAAACATTTCCAGTCATGCCTCCCTTACCATTACCTATCTGTCCCCCCCCCCTCCCCCCACCCCTCCATTACTGTACAGCCAAGGCTTTCTCAGCAGTGGAGCTAGAGTTGAAGGCAGAGCTGGGGGAAGAACTGGGGATGTTCTGAGGAGCTGGGACTAGAGGCGGAGCAGGGTTGGGGGTGGAGTGGGACTGTAGACTGATCTGGCGTGGAGGTGGAGCTGGGCCTTGAGGCAGATCAGGAGTGGGGGCTGAGCAGAGTTGAGGGCAAACTTGGTCTGGGGGTGGACCAGGGCTGGAGGCTTGGTGCTCCCTCCCCATCATCACCATGCCCCCCAAAACCTTCCTGATCATCCTCTAAGGGGGTATGCCACACAGTGTGGGGGTCACTGCCTTAGATGCTGTAGTGATGGGGACCATAGATCCAATAACGTAGTGGAGGTGATGCTCTTCTGTCTGAATCAATAACTTTGTACAGTGTCCAGGTTCACTTCGTAGACGCCAACATGCAGATAAGACATAAAACCAAAGTCCTGACGATCATGGTCATTAGGAGAAAAATCACATGGAGTTTTCACAAGAGTAGGTCTGTTAGCCTAGTTGTCCTGACCAAATTTTACCCGGGATAATTAAATGTTTCCCTTGCAGTTGCAAATGAATAAGTTACTCTTCACTTCCTGCCTGAAACTGTTATGTACAGTACGTTGCATTGTGCAATGCCTTGTGCACCAGAGGGGGTAGCATCACAGTAGATGTAGCTGATTGTGGCTAGAATGTAAGCAACAGAGAGTGAACGGGGCCTTGGCGTGGAACTGCATTGGACAGTGGAACTGAACCGGCATGGGGGTTATCATAATTTGCTGCCGGCATTAGTCAGTCGCAAATTATTACTCCCTATAGCAAGGGAGGAGCAGAAAGGGTGTTGCTGAGTCACTGCGTCTCCTGGGGCCACTGGCGTATCCTACCCATTTACTCAGAAAATTACCTATATGTCTTTTAGGGTCCTCTTGAATCATTTGGGATCACAGGTGCTATATAATAGAACACACTGTTATCCCAAATTCCTGTGCACCATAGAATATGTGATGTTGGTTGGTTTTAAAAAAAATGCTTTTGTCCCTTTAAAAAGATGCTGACCTTACTTGTTTTTGAAAAGAATGCAACCAATGGCTAGGAAACTATAGCAGCTGATAGAGTGGTATCTGAGTAGTTGGGTGGCTTTGGGCTGTTCGCTTGAGGACCAACTCAGTGGGGTACTTCAGCATGGGCCTAACTTTAAGGCCAAGAAGAGGCCCACTAGGCTCAAAGGGAACTGCTCAGATGCTTAAAGTTAAATAAGTGCTTAAGCACCTTGCTGAATTAGGGGCTTGGGAGTCAATTCTGAGCATCTTCCACGCCCATGGTTTAAGTCCCCAAATTCCTTGTTCTGCTTCAGTGACCATCCATGAGAGCTGAGGGCACTCAGACAAATTTTCAGACTTGTGGGTGCCATAGTTAGGGACCTAAACAAATTATTTTAAACCATATTTGGGGAATATAAATTTGACAGTTTGGGCCATATCTTTCATCTCAATTTCCCTGCTTATTGAATAGGGATAACACCTGCCTCAAAGAAGCTTTCTCTAAGCCTCAGGGAAGTGCAAGAAGTTGACCTTTATGTAAGTTCCGAGGAGAGACTATATTAGGCCCCAGTCCTGCAGCTACTTACCTTTGCTCACATGAGCAGTCCCTTGCTGAACACGCCTAAGTGTTTGCAAGACAGGGGTCTTAGTTATAAGACTGTGAAGTGCTTTGAAGAAGAAAAATGCAAGTACTAAGCAGAGTTTTTTGGATACCAGGGGGACATACCTGGTAAATAATTTATTCAACAAATATTAGATGCCCATTGAATTCTTTTATAGCACTAATGCTGAGCATTGTTTTTAAAGTCTAGGTTGGAGATTACCAAAATCAATACGCCACCTAAAAAGCCCTTCTGTTTGCAAAGGTGGTGGTTGTTTTTTAAAGGAAATATGTTTTTGTAAGAATCTGTTCCTGTCAAGGCTCCTGTTCTAAACCACATGATCCATGGCTTTGAATTTCTCTGCACAAAAAACCCAATATCCCCCTGAAGAGTCAATATTAAGTAACACTATGTTATTCTCTTTATTATCTGCTTGACAATAGGCCTCCAAGGGCTCGCGGTCTGAACTCAGTGTGGGGCTGTTTCCGTTGGAAAGTAGCAGTACATTGAAACCAGCTAACAATATTTCTGCAAATTAGAATACTGTGTTCTTTCCCCCAAACTCCTTCCCGCTGATGGCTTTATTTTGGCAGTGAGCCATCCCACATATAAAAGGTAATCAATAGACGGAATCAATATTTATAATGTAATTTATGAGGTGAATCTACATGTGATAGAAAAACCTTTAAGCGGAGAACATGGGATGAAGATGTCCACAGACTACAGGAGTCTTAAATCTGCTTTCATATAAATATGTAAATATCTATGCAACTATCAAACAGCAAGCTGGAGGATTTGGACACTAAATAGCCAGAGAAAATGATTGTTTTGGTTGCAGGGGAACTTTCCACCTCCTGCTGCATGTATGTGTGTGGGTGTCTGAGGTCCTATGCGTAAGCAGTGCTGTTGGTAGGAACACACAAAATGAACAAAGCAATGTGTTCAAACACAGGTTGAAAGCCATCTTTTTTTCCAATCCAGCATTGTTCACTGTGATGTTTCAATGTTATTTCCAAGTGAAACAACCTGTCAAACTTCCCCCAAACTACTTCTGCGACCTCCTAGGACATTGTGTTGCTAACCACAGCGAAGAACTTACCATCCTGTTTAGCTGCTGAGAATGTGGAGTGCCCATAGTGTATGATTGCATGGTCATTGTAGCTGTGTTGGCCTGAGGATATTAAAGAGACAAGATGGGTGAGGTAATATCTTTGGGTAGTTCGAAAGCTGGTCTCTCCCACCAACCAATATTGGTCCAGTAAAAGATATTACCTCATCCACCCTGTCTTTCTGAGATTACATGGAATAGACCTAGTGGAGTGGCTGGCTGGAGATTTTGTTGACAGGTAGGGAGGAAAAATGACACAAGCTGAATTTCAAGGCTCGAGTAGGATATAAACTGAAGAGCAGCAAGGAGGGTTTGCTTTTGAAATGGGCACTTAGAACGTGTGCCAAGCCTTGTGATGTACATTTAATAGTCTGGGCAGCCAATGACTTAGCTGAACTACTCACATGCTGCCAGATATCCCTATTTGTAGATGGCTACCAAAATCATTGTCAGGTCATTTAGCTCGTCTAATGTAAGTGTAGTCTTTGGCTTTCTCGTTTCAAATAACTGAGCTGTTACCCATTGATGTGCTGGTCGCAAGCATCTGCCAGCACTGCGCTTCCTAGCCGTATGGCACCCTCCTTTGAGGTGTGCCCCTAATGCTTTGTATGGGCACCACGGCTATGAGCTGTGTGACTGAGGTTCCACTGCGGGGAAAGCATTCTGAATTACTTAAAGGGGAAATGATTGCAGTGTCCCCCATACACTGCTCATGCATAGGCATTTCACTGTATAGTTATTCATAATTATATTAATATTTTGGACTCAATTATTCCCTTAACCTAGACAGCCTCATAAGGGAGCAATGGCCCCTCACACATCCCGTTGCATAGAGTCCAAGTGTGGAGGAGAACAAAGATCTGCAGGTTTAATGTTCTTTCTTGCGAGTGAGAGGAGGGAGAAGGGCAGAGAGCAGATGGCCCCAGCCTCTCCTTCGCATCAGCCAGTGGAGCTGACTGGATGTGAGAGGGGGAGTGTGAAATAGCACATGCCCTGTTCTGGAAATGAGGAGCTCTAGAGAAACTGTGCTATATTGAACAATAATCCCTTCCTGCTGCTCCTCCTGAGGTGGCACCGCTGGAAAGAGGGAGGCATTTGTTAACTACATTCTCCATTCTGAATTATTTGTTTACTTCCATTGTGATCTGAATACGTGAACTGCCATGAGCCGCTACCTTCTTGGCTGGCACACCAGGAATGAAACCAGGGAACCTGCAGAGAACGATCTGCTACATCTTGAGCTAAAGAGCCAAGTCTTCACCAGTAGGGTCTCTAACAGCCCATTTTCTCTGTAGACTGGCACAGAGTGGGGACTGTAGCACACACTTACCAGTGGGTTATGTTTGCAAATGCAATGACTCGAGTTTGGAGGCGTTTGTTTGGGTGAGTGTGAATCTCTTACTAGAGTTCAAAGCCCTAGTCACAGACTTAGAGTGTGTTTATACAGGCAATGAAAAGCTCTTTCTTAACTTGGGTTAGCTCACCCATGTTAGCTAACTCGGGCTAAAATAGCCGTGAAGCAACTTGGCTTTTAACTCAGGTTAACATCTTGAGTTCAAACTCATGGGGCAACTTGAAGTTGCTATTTTAAGCTTTGTTAGTTAATATGGGTTAGGTAACCTGAAATAAGAACACATATTTTCCAGTGTAGACATGCCCTTAGCTAATGACTCCTGAAAAAGGCTTTAGTGTTTTTAAATGGGGAAGGGGAAATTCTTGTATGATCATACCCATCTCTACTCTTCCCTTTGCAATAACCATTTCACATGCAGTGTTGCAGAGATAATGGATAGTATTATATGAAGATGGATTTCTCAAGGCATACAGACTGTTTAGATGAGATAATAAGAATGTGTTTTATTTCTGAGTGGCAATAGATAGAATTCAGCAAGTCAGGTTCATCATTAAATTAAAGAGATGTCATCTTTTCAATAAAAGGTAAACTCTGTGGAACATCTAGACAGACAGGGGTGACATAAAACAGATCCTGCAGAAGACCTATCTCCAATATTGGAAAGTGTTCACTTATTTCGGTGGGCAGTGGATCAGGTCCACAGAGAACACTTGACACTTGTAATAGCCTCTGTAGTGTCAGAGTAGTTGCAGTAGCAGAAACCATAAAAAGAGCCATACTAGGACAGACCAATGGTCCATCTAGTGCAGAATCTTCCGATAGTGGCCAGTGCCAGATGCTTCGGAGGGATTGAACAGAACAGACAACCATTGAGCAATCTGTTCCCTCCCATCTTCTAGTAATCAGACTAGCTTCTCAAATCAGTATATCTGATCTGAATTAGCTGTTTACTTAACTCCCATGGCCCACTTTAGGGAAACTACTGTAATGCAAATTTTGGATGACTCAAGTCAGGTCATGTCTTTTGCTACAATGTACTAATGTACAGTGGATTTGTGCTAGCACCCAAATGCTATGGCGATGGTCACAGTAGACAAGCTTCAGACAGTCAAGCAGATAGGCAGACTGAAAACTCCTGCATCTGAGTCTGAGGAGTGGAACAAATAATCCTAGCAATTCTTTCCACTTGGGACACTAGCTTCTCATGTATAGTCTCATTATTGCAAAGCTTATGTCATTTTCCCCTGCCCTTCTTCCTACCCCCAGGCATTTGAAAATGGGAGAGATTTGTAAAGGTGGGGAATTGTTGAAGGGGAGGAAAAATTGAGCTTTTAAGAAGTGACAGAGTCCTGTGGCACCTTAAAGACTAACTAAAGTATTGAGGCATAAGCTTTCGTGGGCTAATACCCACTTCATCGTCATGCATCCGATGAAGTGGGTAATAGCCCACGAACGCTTATGCTTCAATACTTCAGCTAGTCATTAAGGTGCCACAGGACTCTTTGTCACTTCTGCAATTCCAGACTAACACGGCTACCTCTCTGATTCTTGAGCTTTTAAGTTGTCTGGTTCACTAGTGCTGGGTTGTATTACATTGACTGTTGGGCTTATGGTGGGGCACTCTATTGAATTTTTTAATTAGTCCAAGGCACCTATAGTATATGGATAGATACACATTTTTAGCATTTGTATCAATCTAGATAAGTAAAAAATTGGACAATAGCATGACAGGAACTAGTTTATATGTAATAGTGTAGATACAATTAAATGAGATGAGAACAGAGCTGATGTATTTAGAATAGGCAAAATTAGATTAGACAGACACAACGGTGTATTTTGACTTTAATGGAGCTATGATAATTCACCCCAGCTGAGGATCCGCCCCACAGATTCATGAATTAACCATCCACCCTCATCAGAGAGGTAACACAATAACTATTGAGCTCATAGATTGTGGGTGGCCTTTCCCAAAGCACTCAGAACTGGCCTATTGCATCGATTTCAAAGTCTGCGGGGTTAGGTCATTGTTGAGTACTTTCCGTAGTTCAGACTCTAGTTCTGTTCCATCTCTGTGTGATCTATTTTAGAGTGGCATGTGCTATAAGTGTGGGAAAGTGTGCGGGGTGTGTGTGGTGGAAGACCGATACATTTCATGGGAGTTATGTCATAACTACTGGCACATTTAAGGTAAATTTAGAGGCCATAAGTGCCTCTGCAGGTAAAATTTTGTATTAGAGAACTGCTCATGAGCTGAGCAATGCCTCGAAAATACATTTTAGTGACTCCAGAAATGCTTCAATAGGCAGAGTGCTGATTTTCCGGTGTCAGGACTGTAAATATAAATCTCTCCCCATTCTAACAGAAATATTTCATGCCCCACAATTTATATGGGAAACTTTCAGACAAGCTTCTGTAGATTCCCTGCTCACGTGAGGCCAAGAGGCCCATGCCCTGTGCAGCAGTCTGCTGACTATAAAATAGCCTGTCCACGACTTTCAAAAGTAACTAGTTGTGATGCATGACTAGAAAGGGTTAAGCATCCTGCAGGAAGAGTGATTCAAATTCAACCCTTAAAGACATATGGTGAGACAATGTTTGTGTATTTACATATGGCAGTGGTCAACAATGTAATCAACAGTTCCTGTCTATTCTATATTCTGTTAATTCAGAGATAAAAGAAGATCTTAACATTTAAATGAACTGTAAACATAGGATATCCCTGTATTCATCTCACCTTGAAATGTATTGTAAATCATTTGTGAATGGTGGAAAGACAGGAAGTTGCCTTATGCTAATTTGTGTAGCTAAGTACCTGTGGTGGACCTACTTCAAAGTAGCCCTTGTTGGAGTCTCTTGGATTACAATAGGCAACCAGTCAAAGAAGGCCTGAAATGGTATAAAAGATCTTTGGGTCCTGATCCCGTCATTTTATATCTGCTTAAGCTTCAACAGGGGAAGTTTAAATTGCAAGATTAAGATCCCATTTAAGTTGGAACATCCTGAATAGGATATTGGACATTGGACTATAATTCATGGACTATAATCTGTTGGACATTGGACTATAATCTAAGAACTCTTTGCAACTATAAAGCTGGTTGGACAATCCAAGCAGTAGCTGGCCAAAAGTGCTTGCTCACATAGCTGGGAGAAGCCTACATGCTAGAGGTAGGAACAACCCGGCAGTGGGGTTTTTCACAGCACAGCAGGGTAAGGCTGGCTCCCAGAGTTGAGGATTGGAGTGACCTAGCAGATCACCGATCCAGATAACACCAGGGGAACACCACATCTAGCCACTGCTGAAAATCCTGGCCAGTCTGACACTAATCAGTGAGATTACCATGCTTTGTATCTCCTCCAGTACAATAAGCTAGAGAACCAATACTAATGCTAATACCAAACACATTTGTCACTTAGCCAGCACCATTCACCTAACAGAAAACACTTTAAAAATGGATGAATTCATTCACAAACCCGTGTGTAAGGCATTTTAAGTAGAATACTCTTTATACTGATGGGCAAACAGAGTTACAGAAGGTTTGATTAATTAGTATTAATAATAACAAACCCATCTGTAACATCATCCATCTGAGGATTCCAAAGGGTTTCACAAATAGGGAGGATAAAATTCACCCTGCTGCAAAGGGCCACAAGACAAGCTCCACCGCCTAGATCCTGCTTGGAGGGCGGGAAGGAAGCCAACATGCATGGGAGTTGCTTCTGCAGTTCCTGGATGATGTAGAGACAGAGGCTTGATTTTCAAAAGTGCTGGGCAGTCATTCAGTGACAGCCTCTGCGTGAACAGCCCTTTAGAAAATTAGGTCACCGATATAGGGGCCTAAGTATAAGATTAATGTTAGGCATCCAGTTTTGAAATTCTTGGCCCGTGTCTTTGTGCCCGCCCTACATGGTGCAGGCCTGGGGAGTTAGTCTCTGACACCCCTGTTTGCTGCAAACTAAATGTTGGTGCAGGGAATCCCTAAGTGGGTATCACAGCCAGTCTAGTGCCTGGCATACGACTAACTAAAACTCAAGTGACATTCATTCTTTCACTATATGTCGCCCAAACCACCATCCTCCACACTTTTATCAAGGTTCAACTCCTGGCATCAATGTGATATTAGCACTGTACTATTTCCTCTCCCATCCCCATTCTACAATACTCAAGGCATCACATGACACTTGTGAAATTAGGCATCAAAAGTAAGTCCACTCAGAGTCATGTATTCACTTCAGACCCTTCCGATTTTCTACCTTCAGCCCACATCAAAGCTTCTCATCCTTTGTTCCTCTCCTTTAAAAGCCAGGTGACCTTTCAAGCTGCACTTCAATACGTTTCAAGAACTCTCAAGGAGACACCATTGAGTCTGATCTGCTCCAGTTCCACAAAAATCACATAAAGAATCAGTCTTTTATTTCCTTTGGTGATGAAAAGATCAGGCGAGCACACCCATACCTCCTTCTGAAATCATGGTAACTCCCCCACAGCTTTCCTTTGATGGAGAAATGAGGCTGCTGTATGTCACTGCAGAGTATCTGCTCACCCTCATAGATCCAGATGTCTTGTGTCCAATCCCACCAGGCCACCTATCCCACAATGTCACCATGAGTTGGAAGCATAAACATCATTGTTTGTGTGACACGTGTGTAATCTTTGCTCTTTGATGGGTGATGTCTAGGTAAATATAATGGCCACCATCACTTCAATGCCTGATAATCTTCCCCACTATCCCTATTCCCACTCAAGTGATGGCCACAACGTGTCCCTTAATCATTGATTTTACTAGTGAGATAAGTTCTATAACCACAGTATTAGTAGAACTACAAATGACTAGAGTGGATATTGGAATGACCTTTTGGAGATTGCTTCAGGAAATCTTGTAAAATCCTACTTTGTTGGCCAAAGCCATGTCTTCTGCATCACTGATATTTTTTTTCATTCCCTTACATATAGTTAAAGACAGTAATTTGGACTGACACCAGTCATAACGTTTTATGCTTCATGGCAGCCCCCCACCTAAGCTATTAATTTGGCAGCTGCTTCAAGTCCTGAAGAAGTGAGCTGTCAAGAATGTTTATCAGCTCTAACCGTGAGTGCTTTAAAATAAAAAAAGTTTTTTAGGGTGATAAAATCTATACAACATCCCACCAAGTTTACTTAATTATTCCTCACAGTTCAGATGCAAGGAGCAAGGGAGGCACTGAGTATGTTTAGCAAACGTACTGCTCTAATCTTTGTTCATTCTTCCACTGCAATATTTGTCTTGGCGTGAATGAGAGAAAGAGTCAGTAATATTCAGTAGCTGGGACAAATCTGTCTCAGAATGGAGTGACTGTGAAAGGACTCCCATAGGTGAGATCAAGATGTGACTCACTAAATCTTTACACTGTATCTGAAGAAAGTATGGAGGTCAAATTGTCAGGCTTGAGGGCCTAAATATAGACATCTAAATCATTACCTATACTTAAGTATGCCTAAAAATATCATCGGAGGGGGAACACTTTGGGGACAGAAAGATAGCATAGGAATTGTTAAATCTCCAGCCTTCTTTGGGGTAAGAAAGCACATGATTACATTTGTCTATGGAGAAAGACCCCAGATTTTAAAACAGTCGGGTCTCTTCCTGCATGAGAAAGAGTTAGCCAGATTTGCCGACTGCTTAGCCTTTTACATCCAGTGTTCTCTTCACACCAAGTAATTGTGTACGTGTGCCCATGTGCAATCCCATGGCTTGATTTTGTAACAAGCCCTGTGGTTGGGCCCCCTGTGCCCACATGTAGCTCTACTGAAGTCATTGTAGGATCCGGGCCCTGGTTGGGAAGGATGCAGCCGGATGTGTGTCTGACTCACTGAATTGTCTCTGTTTTTGGTCTCTTGCAAGGCTGTGTATCTCCCTAGCTCAATTAAAATAACACACTCTTCCATATGTCAATGTGCATGGATTAAATCCACATGTCTCCTTGGTATGTCACACACAAGTGATATAATCATATACTCCAAGCGTACAACTGTCTGATGAGGTTCCATCAGGCCAGGGACCCATCTTCTACCTGTGCTGGTGATGGTGGTGCAGCCAGTAGCATACTGCTGTTCATTGCTGCTGCTTCTCTTCCTTTTTACACTTCTTTTTTCTCCTCCATTAAATCCTCCCACCTTCCCCTTCCAGCGTGCAATGTACTGAGAGCGATCAAAATGATTGGGAGAGCACTTCCCTATGTGAAGACACTTGCAAAGCCTTAGCCACACTTGTATTCATCAGACAGATAAAATGGCACTCTTTAGATATTACAAGTGAATTAAACTCAATGGAATTAGACTCCATGGTTTTAAGCATTTATGCCTGATGATCTGGAAGTAAATACAAAATCATGGATAAGATAATTTGCAGATGATACAAAGATTCATGTAATGAAAAATAATGAGGAGGTGAGGGCCCAGAGAATCTGGATCACCTGTGATTGCTGGGCCCATTCTAACAAAATATGATTTGAATACAGACAAATGCAAATGTATAGATCTAGGAACAAGGAAATCAGGCCATACCTCCAGAATGGGGGACTGTACTGGACAGCAGTGACGCCGAGGAGGATTTAGGGGTCACAGTGAACAAACAACTCAAAGTGAGCTCCCAGTGCAGTGCTTTGGCAAGAAGTGCTCATACAATCCTTGGCTGTAAAACCAAGGGAGAAGAGAGGTTATTTTACCTCTGCATATGTGTTGGTGAGCCTGATACTGGAATACTGAGTATAGTTCTGATGCCTACATTGTTAAAAAATAAATAAATGGAGAGGGTGCAGAAAAGAGCCAAAAATAGATTTGTGGGGCTGCAGAAAATGACTTACAATGAGTGACATAGAGAGTGCATCAGATTAGTTTGGAAAAAGGAGATTGAGAAGTGAGTTGTTGAGCGAGATGTCTAATTTTGTTCAATATCTTCATCAGTGATTTAAATAATGGTATAGAGAGTACACTTAAAAGGTTGTGGGTAATACTAAGATGGGAGAGATTTCAAATGCTTTAGAGGATAGGATTAAAATTCAAAATTATCTGTACAAACTGGAGAAATGGCTTACAGTAACTAGGATGAAATTCAATAAGAACAAATGGAAAGTACTCCACTTAGAAAGGAACAACCAATTGCACGCATACAAAATGGGAACTGACTGCCTAGGAAGGAGTGATCAGTGTAACACTGCTGGGGAAAAAAGTGAACATCATTCCGGGATGTATTAGCAGGAGTATGCAAGCAAAACATGAGAAGCAATTCTTCGGATTATTCTGCGCTGATTGGACCTCAACTGGAATATTGCATCCAGTTTTGGGTGCTACATTTCAGGAAAGATGTGGACAAATTGCAGGTAGTCCAGAGAAGATTTAAAAAAATGATTAAAGTCTAGAAAACATGACATATGAATGAAGATTTTTAAAAAAATTGATTTGCTTAGTTTGGAGAAGAGAAAGCTGAGAGGGGACATGATAACAGTTTTCAAGTACATAAAAGGTTTTTACAAGGATGATGGAGAAAAAGTGTTCTCCTTAACCTCGGAGGATAGGACAAGAAGCAATGGTCTTAAATTCTAGCAAGGGCAGTTTAGGTTGGACATTAGAAAAAAACTTTCACTAGCTGCAGTTCACCGTTCCAGGCCAATGGGGGCTGTGAGAAGCGGTGCGGGCCAAGGCATGTGCTGGCTGCCGCTTCCTGCAGCCCTCATTGGCTTGTAACGACATTGGCCAGTGGGAGCTACGATTGGCTGAACCTGTGGACACTACAGGTAAACACACCGTCCCAGCCCACCAGTGGATTTCCCTGATGGGCTGAATGCCAAAGGTTGCCGATCCCTGGGCTAGATAATACTTATTCCTGCCTTGAGTGCAGGAGGTGGAATTAGATGCTCTCTCGAGGTCCCTTCCAGTACTATGATTCTAATATGCTATGGTAACAAAGAGTCCTGTGGCACCTTAAAGACTAACTAAAGTATTGAAGCATAAGCTTTCATGGGCTAATACCCTCTTCATTGGATCCAAGCCTCTGACGAAGTGGGTATTAGCCCACGAAAGCTTATGCTTCAATACAGTTAGTCTTTAAGGTGCCACAGGACTCTTTGTTACCTCTGCTATTCCAGACTAACACGGCTATCTCTCTGATTCTTAATATGCTATGCTTACCTTCATGTGGAGAACACATACTGGGTATAATGGGGAGCAAAGCATAACAAGAACCATTGGCTGGAAGTTTAAGACAGACAAAAATCAGATTAGAAATTGGGCAATTTTTCAACAGTAACATGCACTATGCATTGGAACAAACGACCAAGTGACATAGTGGGTTCTCCATATCTTGCAGTCTTCAGATCAAATGACTTGATGCCTTTCTGGAAGATATGCTTTCTTCTGATAAGTTATTGGTCTCAATACAGGGGGAACTCAATGAAATGTAATTGCCCGTGCTATACAGGAGGTCCAACTGGATGAACTAAGGTCCCTTCTAGCATCAAGGTATGTCAGTACTGCAATGAAACACCTGCGTCACCGAGTCCCAGAATCTGGGTTGGCTGACGGGTTGTGGGGCTAAAAATAGCAGTGTAAACATTCAGGCTGAGGCTGGAGCCCAGGGTCTGAGATCCACTGTCTCCATGGGGCCTTAGAGCCCAGTCTCCAGCCTGATCTCAAAATGTCGGCACTGTAATTTTAAACCCCTGCAGACCGAACCCCACAAACCTGAGTCCGCCTCCTGGGCCCATCACAGCTGAGACCCGGGTCTTTTAATGAAGCATAGACATACCCTTAAACTCTCTGAATCTAATCCCTGATTCAGAGTCTCCTCAAAGACTAGTCATAATCACAAGAACAGTAATTGGATAAATGTTTGGCAAAACAGGTCAGCCAGCTATAATCAATAGGACCCAGTCATTTCTAATCCTTACAAAATTAAAAACAATGATTTTGGGAAGTCCAAGCAAATGTAAATACATAGGAAAGGGGTCTGGGGTATTTCTGAGTCTACAACCAAACAACAATAAAACTGCATGTTCTTCCATGAATGTCATCTTATTGCTAGGCTGACCATACGTCCCGTTTTGAATGGGACAGTCCCGTTTTTTTAATGTTTTTAACCGTCCCGTCTTTTTGTCCAAAATATCAATTTTGTCCCGTTTTTGGGGCAGGACTCATAAAACGTGGACTCATAAAACAGGACTCATAAAACATGGAGTCATAAAACGTCCCCCCCCCTCAGCCGCCGCCACCGCCGGCTCGCTCGGCCCCCGGCTGCGGCTCCTGACAGCTCCGATCTGCCGCCTCCTCCAGCCCGCCGCCCGCTGCCGCCTCCTCCTCTCTATTCCTCCTTCCCTCCCTTCTCTCCCCCCCTTCTCCATTCCTCCCTTCCTCCCTGCTCTCTCCCTCCGTCCGCTGCCTCTTCTCACTCCCTCCATCCCTTCTCAATATCCCCTTCTCCATCCCTCCATCCCTTCCTTCCTCCCTTCTCTCTATCCCTCCATCCCTCTCTTCATCCCCCTTCTCCATTCCTCCCTTCCTCCCTTCTCTCTCTCCCTCCGTCCACTGCCTCCTCTTCCATCTCCCTTCTCTCCATCCCCCCTGCTCCCTACCCCCATCTCTTCTCTCATCCATCCATCCTCTCCCTTTCTCACCTTCGTGCCTTCTCTCCCTCCGTCCCCTCCATCATCTTCATCCCTCATCCCCCCTTCTCTCTCTCTCCCTCCATCCTCTTCATCCCCCATCCCTGTTCTGCTTATTCCTCCATCCATCCCCCCCGACCTCCCTCTGTCTCCCCCCCCCGCCCGGTGCTTGGGGGCCCACGTGGGGCCATGCCCCCCCCCAACACCCTGTCCCGTTTTTGCCCTCCCAATGTCCCGTTTTTGTCTAAAGGAAATATGGTCAGCCTACTTATTGCTGAAGCTGATTTAATTTTCACTTTGCCTTTAAAGCTGATGCAAATGTAATGTTTTTCCCCCTTCAGTCCTCTAAGCTGCTACTCAGCCATAGTATTCCTGTTGAAACAATTTAAAACATTTAGAGAGAAATGCGAAGGTTAACCTTTCAATTTAGACCCCATAAAATAATTATTCAGCCATTATCAATAGTAAAATGTTAATATAACTGCCGGGATATGTTAAAAGAAGAACATATGAGCTACTATTTTTTAAAGTCTATTTTAGAGTAAATGAAAACCTAATTTCCTAAGAATTCTAAGGGATGCATGGAGGAGACTTGTTTCTATAAATCATGTATTTCCCATGTGAATAAGGAAGGTAGGAATGAAGGTCTGGTGACCAACTTTCCCCTGTTACTATTTTTTTTCCAGTGGCCCTTCAGTGAACTGGAAAAAATTAACCATGCCACATTATCAGCATGGAATTTAATAGCTGGATTTCTAATGAAGCAGGTGACTTCAGGGATTAAAGTAAGCGGTGAAACTGGAAACAAGGATATGAGGGATTGTGAAAGAAAGGTAGAGAAGGTGGGTGGGTGACCTAGATGTTGGACCTAGGGGTGCTGCCTCACCCCCGGCTTGAAGTGGTTTCCGTTCTATCCAGAGTTTACAGTTTTGTGCAATGGCTCTTAACGCACTCACTATGAACATTGTTCCAGCAGCCCTGGTGGGTGATGAGGGTTGTGGAAGCAGGAACCTAGAGTAGGCTTAAAGGGTTCTACCCTGCTAGGTACTGAATACCTGAGAAAGTACTGGAAAGTGAGGGTGCTTAGCACCTCTCAAGACTGAGCCCTAAAAGCCATTGTTTTGAAAGATAATTAGGCAGGTGCCTGACATCAAGTTTGTGAATAGTCACAATGTCTTAAATAGGCCTGAAGTGAAGCATATCCATAAGTACTATTGGCACCCAAAGCATTCAAAATGTTTACAAGTTAGGCCTCCCCATAATCCTGAGGTTGTCTTGAAATCCATGAGATTTAAAAAAAGTAATATTTTATTTGCCTTTTGGTTTCTGAGTCTGAAGATTACACTCCTTTCCTGTTTTTAAACTTTTTACACAAGCATAAAGGCTAGAAATGTCCTCTTGTTTTTAATGAAAACTGAGGATCTCACAAATTCATTTGATCCTAAGAGCTGGCAACTTTAAGAAAAACAGTAAATCATGAGAACTGGCAACATGGCTTAAGTACGTTGCAGAACCGGGGCCCAATTTTTAACATTGCTATGGGGCAGTGTTTCTCAACCAGTGGGTCATGACACTCAGGGGGGGTCTAGAGGCACTGAAAAAATTATTACAATCTAAAGCAAAGACAATCTTGCCTACTGCCCACTCCCTGCACACTCTAACCCTTCAAGATCAAGTATTCTCTGTCAACCTCTACATACACATGCACAAATAAACTGTGTGTATGCTTGGCATTGTTATCATTGATTCATTTTTACACTCGCTTTTATAATAAATATAAAAGGGGGCTGTGAAAATGTTTGACTTTGAATGAGAGGTTGTCAGCCTGAAAAGGTTGAGAAACTCTGCTATGGACTAAGAGTGCCCTTGAATGCCATTGGTATAGGCTGGTCTCTCTCACACAAGTAGAATTGTACATCTTTGGGTGAGGCAATCGGCCTGTAGGGTTTGGAATCTTCCAGAAGTCTAACTGGAATGTAGCTGAGAGAACACGGAAGCCAACAACATGACACTTTTTAGAGGGTTTATATTCTTTAAATCTGTTGACTGGGGAGCTTCAGTAAATCTGCATGTTCACGTTCACTGTTGCCTCTTTGCAAGCCACACACACTCATGGGTGAATCAGTGTTTAAGGTCCCTTGAATCTATTCATCTTGTATTACTGCTATGTTTTTTCCCACATTGTCAATGGGATTTCGTTATAGCAGGATATGCCATTACATTTGTGTCCAAAGGTTAGAGAAGCAAACTAGGAGCCAGGACTCTGGCTTCTATTTCCAATCCTTCCATTAGTTTGCTGTGTGAACAGGACAGGTGTCCTATACTTGTATATATGCACATAGCTAGCAGGGCTGGCCCACAACATTTTGGCGCCTGAGGCGGGGAGTTCAAATGATGCCCCCACGCCTCCTTACTTGGGCCCAAACTTTTAAAGGTCTCTTGTGCCCTCCTTCCTCCAGCACAGCAGTCCCCCATCTCTGTACCTCTAGAGCAGAGAAAATACACATGCACCATCAGCAGACACAATTTTCTACACTCTGGGTCCTAGTGGTGCCTCCCGCCCAGTCTGAAACCTGAGGTGGCCGCCTCAGTTTGTCTCATGGTAAAGCCAGCCCTGATAGCTAGGTTCATTGGAAAGGTGTCTGTAGACTGTGTTCAACAGTTTGAAACATTGTCCCAGGGGTCCATAGGACCAATGCAACTTGCTATTGGCAACCCAAATGGATTCCTCTGGCAGCTCCATATAACAGGGGAGTCATGTAACCACTCTGTGACCTAAACTGTCACCTGAAAATACAGGAACGCCAAGCTGAATCTGTAATGCTAAGGTTTGGATCACTTGGATCAAGTTCAAGTGGGTGCAGATTTCAATACAGACTATTTCACAAGCCTTATAATAAACACCGGCAGAAATGAGATGCCTAATTTAGTTAGCCTTTAGCAATTATAAATCTACTTAGCTCAGAAAGGATGAACTAATTTGTTTCATTTTCATATTTTAAAGTAATCTCAGGAGATGAAAGTCAAGACGTTTAGATTTAGAAACTGTGCTCCCAATATTCCTGTCCTCTTTCACATTAAACTCCAATTGACTTTTAAAAAAATATCCTTATTTAGCACCACTAACAGAAAGCTGCTGGCCTTAAAATTGTGTCTTATTTGCTGAGAGCAGAATTATTGCAAATAACAAAACCAACATGCTCAGCTGTCCAGACTTCGTTTGGATAAAGCTGGCCCGATGACTTGCCTTTCGTTGTACAGAATAATGTAGCTAATAGTGAATGAAAGCAGCACTGTGTATTCCAGTCACCCTGTACTAGCAAAGCAAATGAGAACAGGTCACTGAATCAGACAGTAATGTCTTATATACAGATTTTTGTACCAGCATAATTATGTCTGTTAGGGGTATGAACTTTTACTGGAATTATAGAGGTACAATCCCTAGTGTGGAAAGCAGTTATATCAGTTTAAAGGTGCCTTATACCAGTATAGCTTATTCCCCATTCCCATATGGGAATAAGTTATGCCAGTATAAGCATATCTATACCAATAGAACTGCATCTGTGCTGGGGTGGTGGGTGGGGCGTTGTGCCACTTTAATGGGATTGGTATAGTTAAAGCAGTACCACTTTTGTGATAGCTCGAGACCGAAGAGCAATTGCTCCAAGGAGCCATGCCTTGTGTGGGATTTCAAAAAAAACACCTAAATTACTTAGGGTCAAAAATCCCATTGATATTAAATGGGACCTGGGCTCGGAAGTCCCTCAGCACTTAAAAAATTCCATTTCCCAACTATACATGGTGCTAAAGCTGTGGGGATTCCATGATCCCCTCCGAGTTCTCCCACAGCCTCCTCTCCTCACAAACTAAGTAGATTCACCCCCACCCCTGTAGTCCAGGCAGGAGCGTCTTTACTCAGCTGAGCAGCAGCTATGTAAGGTCTCCATGCTGAGCAGTTTCAAGCTTCCTGGGGCTTTGAAAGGGGAGGGGCACATGCCTGTATAGCTAGTGGCAGAGTTCAAAACAGTGAACAGAGCGGTCACAGTAGGCATTGTGGGCATCCTCTGGCAAAGAGTTCCACAAGTTGACTGTGCATTGTATGAAGAAATATTTCCTTTTATTTGTTTTAAACCTGCTGCCTATTTATTTCATTTGGTAGATCCTAGTTCTTGTGTTATGAGAAAGGGTAAATAATATGTTCTCATTTACTTCCTCCACACCAGTCATGATTTTATAGGCCTCTATCACACACCCCACACATCTCTTTTCCAAGCTGAAAAGTTCCAGTTTTATTAATTTCTCCTTATAAGGAAGCTGTTCCGTACCCCTAATCATTTTTGTTACTCTTTTCTGTACCTTTTCCAATTATAATATATCTTTTTTGACATAGGGAGGTCAGATCTGTACACAGTATTCAAGGTATGGGTGCACCATGGATTTGTATAGAGTCATTTGCCCAATGTCATAGCTACACTGGCAAACTGTGAGTTGTATGCTGAATGAATATCAACACAGTGGAGTCACATGCTCTTTGAATCAACAGGGAGAATGGGGGAGAGATCATGACTCTCTGAATCACAATCTCTTTCCCCCACTGCTCCAGGAGCCTTCAATGTGCTGTGCTTATAGTGGATTGTAAAATCAACATCAAGTCCTTAACCTGTCACGACTATCTCATTGGTTAGTTCCCCAAAGGCCAATTGTTTTGAAGTCTAGAGTAATGTTATTCAATCAGATCACATGTTTAGTAAATAAAAGGTTCCTGACTTACTGGAGCTGAATTCAGAGGAAACTATGCACTTACCACACGGTGAAAGTTCATTTCTTTTCTGGATCTCTAAATTCATCTCCCCTTTGGCAAGTTAGCTTAAAAAGAAACTCACATTTTGAAATGAATGGGAAGATTTCAAAATATTCCTGATGAAGGCTTCCAGACTGTATGTAATAACACATGCTGCTTTGGTGGGAGTCACCAGATGATACCATTACTCAAGGTCTTCCAAGTTCTTTTTTCTTTGACAGCAAGTTCTTTGGTCTGTGAAGATGTGCTCGTGCTATTTTGAGTTTTGTGATGTGGTGTCTTTTGGGTGCTGTGGCAAGCAGCCAGGGTGCCTGTCTGCTGTTGGTGACCACCTGTGTTTAAGGTGTATATAGTGTAAATAAACAATCTGAACTAAAAATATACCTAGACTCTGCATCATGATTTCTCTTCCAACACGATGCTAACTTGTAAGGCCAGGACAACAGCTACTTCTTGACAGAGGGGTGATGATCTATTACTGTGATTATATATTTCAGTGAACAGCAAGATCCATGGTCCTTTGAGATAAATATTTACCTTTTGGTATATATTTAAGGTCAGATTAGGTACATCGCTTCTGCTTTGCATTACTCCAGCAATGCTAAGCAGCCACAAACTAGGCAGAAGTGGCCTGTTAAACCAGGTTTATGGCTGCTTTGCATCACCAGACCGTAACAAAGCAGCCGGCGTGTACCAGCGAATATGGTCCATAAGGTGCCCAGGGTAGGGATTTTCCTTTCATTTACATTGTGTATAGCTCTGAGGACACTGTTAGCATATATTACACAACAAGGACGAGTGATAATAAAGCCTGACATTCACCTCCTCAAAAATCAACTGCTGCTCATTGTAACTGTCTTGCTGATGGAGACATTGAGGCATAGGCAGGTGAAAGCCAAACGTATTCAAACCTACGTGCTTAAAATTAGTCAGTGGATGCCCTGTGGATTTTCAGGGGTGCTCCCATTATGCAATCTATCCTTTGAAAGTCAAGCATCCTTTATTTAGGCACCTAATTATGGATCTAGGTCTTTAACTTCAGGCTTGCATAGTGCTTTGCCCAAGCTCATGCCATGAACTGGGGCAGGGATAAGCATAAAATGCAGAAGCCCTGGGGTCCACTTCTGTGATAGACAACAAAACAGAAGCACAGTCGTTGCCTGTTCAGCAGTTCCGACTGAAATGAGAAGAAAGAATCATGTTACTAACCTGGGTGCTTCCTGCAGTGTACACATTGTTACTGGCTTCTTTGTGCAACGCCTGAAGTTCCCGGGGCGTTGGCCTTGATACCACATCATTATGATAAATGCACACATCCATGCATGGTGCGCTGCAGGTTCAAGCCGAAGATAATAGTGTATCCCTGACCCAGTGAGCAAATTCCATCTCAGTTATAGCAGGAGCCTGAGCTGTAGTTTTTATATAAATAAACTTTTCTCTTTAAAAAAAAAAGTGACATACTGCCCATTCATATATCTTTGGTATTCCCTGATCACAGCTAGCTCAGTAGCTTGTCCCTTGAGCTTCTCTGAATCTCCTAGCCACTTGTTCTCCTGGTCTCACAGCATGATGTACGATCCTAATAAAACTTGCTTTATTATTCTGACATCCACCTCCAATAAACTTTTAAGTGCTTAAACTACTCCAAGGGACACTGTCAAGGTTGGTAAGCCAATTGTTCTGATGAGTTCCTGTCTGCATCCTGTAACACTTGCCCATACCGGTATTGCCCTGGCCTCTTCTTTTGTCATTCAGGTTTGAACACATTCTAAAACTATATGCATTTCCTCCCCTTTTGGGGGCGAAGCCAGACTTTGGGTCACCTGCTTCTGCCCTGGCCTCGTCTTTTGTCATTCAGTTTTGTGTGCATTCTATAACAATGTGCATTTCCTCACCTTTTGGGGGCGAAGCCAGACTTTGAGGCACCTGCTCCCCTACTTGGTGTAAACTTTGCTTGTGCCAATCAGAAGCGAACACAAACAGGTTTTGGGCCCCATCCCCTATGACACTTTTGTGATGTCATAGTTGGTACTTATGTTTCTGCCTGCCATGTGCAGACAGAGAGAGGAAAACGAATCCCGTGTATCCGTGTATCCCGTGTACCCCATGTAACCGAGCCTGATCAACTCGAAGCCTCTCTCTCAGCTCACGTGTTTTCAAATAGAGCTTATACGTTTACCGGTCGTGTTATGCGTTGGTTTGTATTTGTAAGTATCAATTATTACTAAATGCTGCATCTTTGTTTGTAAATATTGTTAGCAGGCATTTTAGTCATTGCATGTTTTAAGTTTCATTAAGTCTATTAGCTAATCAAAACCTGCTCCCTTACCCCTTGTAATTATCCCCAGTAAAACTTTAAATTGATTTATTTTTACTTGTGTGTGTGTCTGTGCATCTGCAGCTCACGTCCTGACCCACACTCCCCTTGCGTCTCTTACCTATATAGTTTATTGCCACGTGCAACCTGGTAAATAACAGGCCTGCAATTTTTCCTCGCCCCTGCGAGTCCGTGGCAATCCACATGGTTTCACGAACAGGGCGTAAGGGAGTTGGGGCATGCCCGTGGCACGCTGCAGATTGCGCAGGTGATGAAACTGAACAGTTCCAACATTTGCAGTTTCACCCTTTAAGTAGCCAAAATTTGACTGATCTAAAATTAGATTGCTCTCTACAGTCTCAGTGCACGGAGACTGGAGAGAGCATGAGTCTGGCACACAAATTATTGTGCCAAATGAAAGTAGAATTGGATTCAATTAAGAAAACCAAAAAATTGAGACCTGATGAATGTAAATCTGAGGATGTTTCCACCGTCCTGTTTAGCATGTTAAGCAAAGCCCTTGATCTGTGCTCTGTCCTCCACGGGGGCACAGTGTTTGTAGCTAAGCAAGCAGCCCCATGCTCCTCTAAAGATAAGGAGAGGGATTCTCACCTGGGGGGGAATAGCTGTTTGTCTGGAGAGGGTTTCTCCAAGTGTTTGTGTGTGCAAGAAAGCCATTTGCCTGTGAATAAAGTTCCTGAATGTCTGCCTAATGTCTCAGAAGTGAGTCTGGAATTAGATACAGTGCAGGAGGAACTCATTGATCAGGAAAGGGTTTCTCTGAAGCAGGTTAAAGTGAATGAGCAGGTTAAAGTGAATGAGCAGGTGGAAGTACTAACTGTGGAAAGAAAGAGTGAAATAATTTTACCTAGTACAGCTTGTAAAAGTGAACCTGAAAAAAGCAGCAGTGTATCAGTTGGGAGTGTGCCTTTGTCTGTCAGGGGTATTGACTTGCCTATGGAGGAAGCTACCTCAGTCTCTAGGCAGTTGTCTGTGTGCTGGGACAAGGGAAGTGAGATCCCAGGCTGTGTGTCTAGTGAAGGAGAATGTGTGTCTGAATCTTCTTTGTCTGGGCAGCAGACAAAAGGTGCTTTTCAGATGGTTGAGAATAGTGTAGTGTCAGAGTTAGTTGTGGATTCAGCTAAAGCTCAGAAGGGGAATAGTTCTGAGTTTGTGTCTGCTGGGGAGGAAGGCTCTATAACTAGTTTTAATCTGGTTAATGTCTTAGCAAGATCCCAGAGACCAGATGATTCTGGTGCTTGTATTTTGCCTGCTGCTAGTGTAGTGCAGCAGAAGGGTGATTTGGGTATGTTACCTACCACCAGCTTTACAACAGAAAGCAAGGAGGAAGAAATTCCTGAACTGGTATCTGGCAAAGGGGAGAAGAATGACTCTAGCCTCTTGTCCAGTCAGTCTGTGAGTTTGCCTGAAAGGGGATTTTGTAGAAATCACCCTGATGGGCCAAAGATGATCAGGGATATGAGTAAAGCCCAGAAAGAGTCTGTTATTGCTCAGGAAAGTATTCCTTGGGAGCAAGCCCTAGGTGAAGGGGGTAAGAATGGGATTTCTGTGAGTGGTGAATTGTTTCCTAAAAAAGTTCCTGAGGGAAAAATGTGTAAGCAGTCTGCTGCAGTTAAAAAGTGTGAAAGTGATCGGGGATAGCTTTGAGGAGGAATTGGGACAGCCCTATAACCAAGTGGCTGTGTTTGACCAGTTTGATGGGGAGACAAAATTGTTCAGAGAGAAATGTCTACATGCTGATTCTGCAAGTGAACAGTCTGTTTTCCAGGTTAAAAGAGGTGGTGCAATTAGTCCCATAAGGATGCAGGGGATGAGAGATATAATCTCATCTCTAGACACTTTGAATGTGACTTGTAGTCTTTTGGGGAACCTAACATCTGATCCCCTGTGGAAGCAGAAATGGGTAAAGAAAGGACAATGGAACTTTGAAACTAGCTTGTTAATGATAGCCTGGAAGCTTGTTTCTGCTTATGGAGATGCAAATTACTTGGCTGAATGGGGGGTGCTCCACATCAGCCAGGAAATTCTGTTAAGTAAGAGGAGGGCAGGTTTTGTTCCTTCGGGGCAAGGAGGGAAATAGAATTTGATTTTGTAAAGGAAAAACTGCAAAGTGACCCTAGAAAGCTGAAATTCTAATGGTATTGACCCTAAGGCATAGCTTGACTAACCTAATGGTAATTTGTGTAACTACTGTGTTATTACCAGAAACTGTAAAATTGTACAATGGTCCTAATCTTTTGAAAAATCCTTTGACCATGTTAAGAGGAATACATGGAAAAACACTTGATGTTAAAAGGCCTGGTTCTACTAATGTGTCACAGTTAAGGCCTGTAAACAGTGGTGAGACATTCCACACCTGATGTGCAGTATAACAAGGGAAACTGAGGCACACTACCATATTGTTTCCATGGCTACATGCCAAGATTTCTGTGCTATTGACAACGTCAATATATTGATTTGATGTTACTTCGGTTCCAAACATTTGCCAAAGCTTGTAGAGGTAAAGTAGCTGTTTTCTTTAGCTCTTGGCAAGATCACATAAAACAAACCCATGAATTGGGGGCTTCCCTTCACATCCATACTTAATACCATCCTCAAAGCAATGGTGTTGTGGAGTGAAAAATCACAGTTTTAAAGACTATGCTGCGAACAGCAAACCCCAACCCTGATTTTAAAAACTGGCTCAGCAAATGTAGTTCTTAACAAGCAAACTAATGCCCCCGAGTAGGGCTCGTATTATTCTGTTTTACAGGTTATGCTGCCCTCCCTCACAACATCTTTGTCCATGGAGCCCTGGAAGAAGGTGAACTGCAAACCTGGTTCGCTGCCTACTGGGTGCAGGAAGTCAGCAGAAACCAGTCCCTGTCAGCGCTGAGTCCAGAAGATTGTCTTGTTTGCTCCACTCAGTTCTCACCTAAATATCCATTACCCTTTCAATTTGTACCAATAGTTTATAATTTTTCTTCATTTAATACTTCTAGTGTGAATTGTTCTATGTGGAGTTTTTCTTATGCTAATACCTCCCTAACTGAACCCACTTTTAATTTTACCTATCCCCCTCTCATTAATTGTTCTTATCGTCCTTATTATAATAATTTTTTTGGAAACTTCTATACCTCCTCTGTTGTTAGCTTTAACCCTGTTAGTTATATGATGTTATGTGATAAAGTGCTGTTTTATCCCTTGCTATTGAAATGCTTGTTAATACTACGGCTAAGGGCCTCTCCTTAATTAATCAGCAGTTACATTCCCTTGTTCAGTATAGTATTCAAAATAGATTAATAATTCAATATTTGTTACAATCTTTTTCATTTTGTACTAAATTTGCTGAAGTATATCCCGAATTTGCTGATAAATGCTGTGTTTCTTTGCCTTCTATTTCTCCTAACTTGTCCTCAATTGTTAAAGACCTGCAAATGTTAAGCTCTAATGTACGAGAGTCACGAGAGTCCTTCCAGTTTTGGTCTTGGCTTGATTGGCTTGGCCTTGCGGCCTACAAATCTTATTTCCAATCCCTGTTTGTGTCCTTCTAGTTAGGCTCACTCTTCTCTGCCTCGGATGTGCCTTCATTAAAGCCTGCATTCGCAAGTTTGTTGCCTCAGCCTACATCGCTTCCACCCCCGAAGCACATCCCCTCGTAGGTGGGAATGAGGAGTCGGACTGGGAAGTTTAGGTATTCGGCCAAACTATTTCAGCCAGGGCACGGGGGCATGTTCTGATGAGTTCCTGTCTGCATCCTGTAACACTTGCCCATACCGGTATTGCCCTGGCCTCTTCTTTTGTCATTCAGGTTTGAACACATTCTAAAACTATATGCATTTCCTCCCCTTTTGGGGGCGAAGCCAGACTTTGGGTCACCTGCTTCTGCCCTGGCCTCGTCTTTTGTCATTCAGTTTTGTGTGCATTCTATAACAATGTGCATTTCCTCACCTTTTGGGGGCGAAGCCAGACTTTGAGGCACCTGCTCCCCTACTTGGTGTAAACTTTGCTTGTGCCAATCAGAAGCGAACACAAACAGGTTTTGGGCCCCATCCCCTATGACACTTTTGTGATGTCATAGTTGGTACTTATGTTTCTGCCTGCCATGTGCAGACAGAGAGAGGAAAACGAATCCCGTGTATCCGTGTATCCCGTGTACCCCATGTAACCGAGCCTGATCAACTCGAAGCCTCTCTCTCAGCTCACGTGTTTTCAAATAGAGCTTATACGTTTACCGGTCGTGTTATGCGTTGGTTTGTATTTGTAAGTATCAATTATTACTAAATGCTGCATCTTTGTTTGTAAATATTGTTAGCAGGCATTTTAGTCATTGCATGTTTTAAGTTTCATTAAGTCTATTAGCTAATCAAAACCTGCTCCCTTACCCCTTGTAATTATCCCCAGTAAAACTTTAAATTGATTTATTTTTACTTGTGTGTGTGTCTGTGCATCTGCAGCTCACGTCCTGACCCACACTCCCCTTGCGTCTCTTACCTATATAGTTTATTGCCACGTGCAACCTGGTAAATAACAGGCCTGCAATTTTTCCTCGCCCCTGCGAGTCCGTGGCAATCCACAATAAACTTTTAAGTGCTTAAACTACTCCAAGGGACACTGTCAAGGTTGGTAAGCCAATAAGAGCTCATGAGAAACCTTACAATGAAAGAAGTAGGAGGCAATACCCACTCCTGGGTGACAAGATTGAGAGAAAAATTCAAAATATGTATTCCAATTATGTTCTGCCTGCAGGTGCTCAATAGGGGATGAATGTAATGTACCTAAATCCACTTCATATCACTGAAAACTCAAACAAATCCTTCCCTGCTCTGGCAAACACTTTAGAGAAAAGGCATCATAGTCCAAGTATGTATAAGTAGTTTAATCCACAGGGCACTGGATAATCCCTTGGGCGGGGTGTCACCTTGAGGAATAACAATTTGTCTGGGGTTCCATCTGGAGGGTGTGAGGTCATAGAGGCTAGCTGCTAAGCAGCAGAGGAGGTTGTAACACATGGAATGAGGCAGTATCCCCTCATGTGGGGAACTACCACACCCCTAGGTCTGATCTGTCAGTGACTTCAATGGGAGTCAGTTGCTTAACTACCATTTAGGATCTGAGCCTGAGCGATCACTGAACACCTCACCCACAATCCCTCTTGGCCATCCCATACAAAATGCAGCTGAAAAGATCATCTTGCCTGTCCATCCATCTGACAGTGTCACATGCAACTCATGAGCCATGGCCAATTCTCATCTTCATCACATTACCAGTTTCTCATTTGGGAGCATAAAGTCTTCAGAACAGGGATTGGATGCTTCACTATGCCTGCACAATGCTTATCATGGCTTGGATGCTACCGTAATATAAATGATAACATTCCCAGATCCAAACTTTGTAGTTGGTTCCCATCTTTATAAATGGCTGAAGCCAGAAGTCCAAAGTAACCTACTGATTAAAACTTCTTCATCATGAATTTGTTGCTCAGACATAAAAGAAGCATCAAACTGTTTTGCGGGTGTTTTGGGAAGATTTTATTAAATGCCTCTTTCTTTGGAAGAGGGTGAAGGGAATCTCTGTGAAAGGTCAGATACAGAAGTGGGTTTGCTGCCTGGGCCTGTTTCTGATATCCACTCAATACTGCAACTTTGAAATAACAACCAAACACACACACACGATAGAAGAAAAAATATATATGGTGAGGAAACACAGATCACTCCACTCAGGACAAAGCATGCGGGATGAAGCATTCTTTGTCCAGGGGAATCAGACGTTGGAAAGATCTTCCACAGGAGCTCAGGCAAATCCAGAGTCTGACCATCCTTAGGAAACACCGTAAAAGATTTCTCTTCCATCATAGCAGCGACACACACAAAACTGATACCTTCCTCTAACCCAAAACACCAACCCTCCCTCGCCCCCTGCCAAAAAAGAGGAATTTAATAAAATCTTTCCAAAACACCCGCAAAACAGTTTGATGCTTCTTTTATGTCTGAGCAACAAATTCATGATGAAGTTTTAATCAGTAGGCTACTCTGAGCATCTTTAAAATGCTACTTTTGCTCTTCATTATGCATTCTGTTAATGACAGCAACTCTGTTTTAAGGGATCGAGATCAGGCATGCCAGGTCTCCACTACAAATGAAATTCGCCAGTGAGTTTGCTGCTGTTATTGATTAGCTTGTTGAGATCCAATCTGTCTCATTAAAATATTGTTAATAATTCCATTCATCTCCGAATAATTATGATAGCAGCAGTTCATTTATTCTGTGTCCCTGTGTTGGCTGTTTGTTTTGCATGTTCTCTGGTTGACCTCACTGGCTTACTCCTGATTGAATCCAGCAGCCGTCAGGCGGGCAGGTATCTTTTTTATTTCCAAATTAAATACTGATACATGTTTTCAGGTCCTAGAGAATAGCTGTCTGAAGCTGACATTACATTTTCTCTTTGCTTCTTTAAAGCTTATTTGTAAAGGAATGAAAGCTGCAATCACCTTAACTGGATCAAGATTCTCAGGCTAACACAGAAGGCAAAATTATTCTTTGCCCATGGCAAGAGAGGAATTTGCATGAGTGAAAAGCTGAGATGGGAGGAGCCATTCACTCACAAAGCAAAGCATACTGGGAATGCTTTGAACAGGACCTCAGTTAGGCATGGATGGCTAATCCAGGATGTTGAATTAACCAAATAGATACAGTCAATGGACAAAATACCCTGGAATTATTAAGGTTTGTTGGGGGTAATACACATTCAACTCCTGTAACTGACTAGTAATTATAGAGCATTGCATCCAGAAGTTTCATTTCTCTGGGCCATGTCTACACTAGGAACTCATTTTCAGCTAAGTTGGATCGTCATACCCGCCACCACCATTAGTACGCCGCTTGTGCAAGTGCACACTCGGTGCCTTGTGTCGGTGGTGTGCGTACTCACCAGGAGTGGTTATATCAATGCAGAGTGCAGTGCACTGTTAGGGATTGCAGAGACTGTGCTTGATTTTAATCACCTTATTGTATCTGCATGGAGGGCTTTTGTGTCAAGGTGGGACAAGCAGCCCTTTCTATTGGGTTGTTATCTGCACTGTGCATTTCACTGAATGTGATGGGCGTGAAGAGCATAGGATCACTGGCAAAGTTTAAATCAAGAATGGATGTTTCTCTAAAATACATGCTGTAATTAAAAGAGGAATGATTCTGGCCTGTGTTATGCAGGAAGTCAAATAGACTCTGTGAATCTGAGATGGGCATCCAGATAGGCTGCTGTGGGTCACACATGCTATCGTAGATGTGTCCTAGATAAATAGATTACATAAATATTTTTAGATAGCAGCAGGTACCCAGACAAAATTAATCACCACTATTATTTTATTGCCGTAACACCTGGATCAAAAACCCTGTTGTGCTAGGCAATTTACATACATCTAACTAACAACAGTTTGTGCCCCAAAGATCTCATGGTCTAAATATAAGATACAGCAGTTGAAGGCAGCTTACAGCTGTGGGGAGCACAGGGTAACAATGAGACAGTCATAATTAGTGTAATAAGTAGCAGTCACAACGCATTAGCTGCTCGTCCCATGTTTTGTGGAGACTGCTGTAAGCACTGGGGAATTTAAAGGAGAGAATTGAAAAGGAAGATTATCTCTGTACCTATCACCTGAGCTGCCCAGGCCCCTTTGTAAGAGCCGGTCTTGACAAATGTTTGCGATAAGCTCTGGCTGATTTTCCAGGACAGGTTTCTGGGAGTTCATGACCGTTTGTTTTCAGGATTCTTTGAGGCTATATTTCCCATGGTTTGCCTTTCACAACGACAATGAATTATTCATAAACATTATGGGCTCATTTTATCTGTGCAGAAAATTCATGACCCTTTATTTACCTCTTTGCTACTGCCAGTCTGCTCAGGGCTCAAGAACGGTTTTAACGGAATGTCATTCCAGGTACTAGACATCACAGGATAGGCGATTTTCTGAAGCAAAGGAAAGTACCAGTCACATCTCTTAGATTACATCCCACATGGCTGTGAAAACGGTGGTCACGTTAACATGAGTGTATATTTCAGAGCAGATATAAAACTACCTGGTTCTTTTGGCATGGTCATCTTAAGGGGATGATCAGAAGAATCCTGTCAAAAACATGTCCTTTAAAAATAATTAAAAAATGGAACCTTCTGCCCAATATTTATAGACATCCTTTGTAATACACAGACTGGTACACATGTTCCACCATCCCCTTGCTTGAGGGAATTATGCCTGATATTTTTTGAGAATGTCACCCTCTAGAGGCTGTGAATAGGATTTAATATTAAAGCCAACTAGTGAAGAATCTGTTCCTCATGTTGAGATATAGCCGATGATTGTGGTTTCTGAATGGGCCACGACTTTGCTACATCTCCTGATATTGTAAGAAAATGAACTTGGTGCTTATGAGGAAAAAAAGAAGAGATTTATTCAAATAGTTCCAGCTTAGGTTAAACTGACTGACATTCTGAACCTGTGCTCTCAAGTGATAAACTGCAATTGTTCCAGTTTGTCTAGATCCACCCACAGTTCTTCCCTTCCTTCACATCAGGCTCACAAAATGCTATCTATTTCAGTAAATAAAACTGGTCATTAAACCATGATACTCTAGTATCTCTACTCCTTATTTACATGAGAATGAAACACAGCATAAAATAAAAGTACTGTAATCACATTCTCAGTTGTATTCACAATGTATCTTTGTGTTTAATTATATAAAATGGAATCTGTTGCAAATAAAGAAAAGGAAAAAGCTTTCAGTCTTCGATTGTAGCTTAGGTATGTCAGTTTTTGGACATGATGTGATGGCAGTTTACTGTAGGGACACTCTGCTGTACATGGAACAAACAGATGCTTTTTTGCAGAGGGCTGTGAAACACCATTCCCACGTGAAGCACTGGAGAGGCTACAGGGGTGAAGATACATTTTTGTTTACGGAGGGAAATTATTACTTCAAAAGATTTGTTTTTCTTTCCGTACTTGAGCCTTTCCACAGAACACTGAGTTTAGAAAAACACCTAAGGGGAGGGGGGGTGTGTGAAACCCAGAGGAAGAGGGGGATCATATACTATTTAGAGAACTTTGCCATAGATTGTAGTTTGTTATTCTTCAACAGCAACAGTTTAAAAGCCCTCATTTTCCCCTCCCAGCTAGCCTGAAGTGAATAACTGTATACACATGGGTTTCCACTGATCCACAAGAGCAAACATAACAGACCAACACACCAGGTGCCACCACAACTCTGGGTAAGTTGTTCCAATGGCTAATTGCCCTCACTGTTAAAGAAAAAAAAACAGGCCTTGTTGCCAATCTGAATTTATCTAGCTTCAGCTTCCAGCTCTGGCCCGGCTCTCCTCACTATCCAGCTGGGATAAGCTTACCCTATGCGACCCGCTTATGGCAGACCATAACCGCAGTTGGGTTCTCTGCTTGTTGCCGTATTCCCAGGACTGACGCTTTCTAGACTTGTCAGGGCTGCATCCTGCAAATCTTTCTTCACCCAAGTAATTCTTACACCCATGAGTAAAAAGGTAATTGTGTGAGCAAGGCTTTGCAACAATGGTTCACTGCCCAGGAGCCCTTTCAACCACACACCCCACTGAAGTGCTACCACCTCTGGGGTAGAACACGGCAGCTGAAAGTAAATGAAGACCCATCCTATATTCATTTGTAATTATTTATCAGTCATTTTCTTATTTACTTACAATGAACTTCTAGTGAACTGACTGATTTCCCCTAATTATGACATTTTCCTGAAGCTATTGATATTTGTATATATCAACATACTGTAGGCTATGGGTATCTGGCTGTGTATTGGCTTGTTTGGTTTGCCATAAGTGAAGTTATTACAGTAAATTCTAGCTTCTGATGTGAAATTAGCATTTTTTATTCAAGTTAAAAATAAAGCCAGCAGAAAAACTTCTCTCGTTATCCTCTCATATTGGCTGCTGGCTTTGTGAGCTCTGTGTCACCTTTCACCAGTTGCAGGATGATTAGGGTGAAAAAGTGAAATCAGTTGTTAATCTTTGTAAACTGCTTGCCTCTTTCTGTTTTAAACACCCTGGTCCTGGTCCTCCATTGCTGTGAACCAGCCTAGTTCCGCTGGCTTCAACTGACTGATTTACAAATGATCAACATACACCAGCTAAGGACTTGGTCCATTGAGTTTGCTGCTGGCTTGGACCCAAATGAACAACGAAACGAAATCCAGAATAATGTTCTGTTATCCACTGGGATTATTCAAGCTACCCTCAAACTGTTCTTATCACAGGGGCTTAAAGCAAAGAATGTATGTGAGAAAAAACATTGTTATGGAAGGCAAATAACACAGTCATCTTCTTACAGCTTTAGCGTGGCAGTTTATTGTGTGTAATGCACACATCATTATCAGAAGGCAGTGTGCAATGCCCACAATCTGATCAGAGTTAAATTAACTTCTCTGTTTCCTTTTCTTCCTCCTCTTGGATTTTAACTTTTATGCCATTGTGAGCAGGGTCCCAGTGGGGGCCATCTGAGGTCACTTAATGAGGGTGAACTTCAAAGAATGGGGCAGATAATCCCTAAAGCTGGTGGATATTTTCAATATTTGGATTTACCAAACCAGCATAAAACAGTTTCTTTATTACCTCACTGGTTGCCCAGAAGCCAACAACACAGTTCCCTGGAAGTAACCCAGCCTCCTGCCTCCATCCAGGTATTTAAGACAAATATTGATTCCTCAAGGAATCAATCCTGAAGACCTTAGAGGAGAGGAAAGTGACCAGGAACAGTCAGCATGGATTCACCAAGGGCAAATCATACCTGATTAACCTAATTGCCTTCTATGATGAGATAACGGGCTCTGTGGATGAGGGGAAAGCAGTGGATGTACCATTCCTTGACTTTAGCAAAGCTTTTGATATGGTCTCCCACAATATTCTTGCCAGCAAGTTAAAGAAGTATGGACTGGATGAATGGACCATAAGGTGGATAGAAATCTGGCTGGATCGTCGGGCTCAATGGGTAGTGATCAATGGCTCCATGTCTAGTTGGCAGCCGGTATCAAGCGGAGTGCCCCAAGGGTTGGTCCTGGGGCCGGTTTTGTTCAATATCTTTATCAATGATCTGGAGGATGGTGTGGACTGCACCCTCAGCAAGTTTGCTGATGACGCTAAACTGGGAGGAGTGGTAGATCCACTGGAGGGTAGGGATAGGATACAGAGGGACCTAGACAAATTAGAGGACTGGGCCAAAAGAAATTTGATGAGGTTCAACAAGGAGAAGTGCAGAGTCCTGCACTTAGGATGGAAGAATCCCATGCACTGGTCTCAAGTTGAATTTGGGAAGGTTTAGATTGGATATTAGGAAAATCTTTTTCAGTAGGAGGGTGGTGAAGCACTGGAATGGGTTGCCTAGGGAGGTGGTGGAATCTCTTGACAAAGCCCTGGCTGGGATGATTTAGTTGGGTATTTAGTGGGGGATTGGTCCTGCTTTGAGCATGGGGTTGGACTAGATGACCTCCAGAGATCCCTTCCAACCCTGATATTCTATGATAAAGATTTCTGAACATTTTATTTCATCATATAGAAGAAAGGGTTCTACCAATCCCAAAGGATTAGACACTTTACTGCCCAGATTAATGTATATGCCAGATTTTACCTAAATGCGCACATACAACCAATTCTTATTAACTAAACTAAAATGTATTAAAAAACAAAAGAGAGAATAAGTTTAAAAGATTAATATACATAGAGACATGAGTTCAATTCTTGAGGTTCAGATACATATGTAAAGGAACTGTTATCCCCTTACTAACACTCAGTGGGGTGTTTTGATTATTAGCTCCCAGGACCTAAAGGGGGAGGGTCAGTGGGCAATCAGGACCCCGAGACTGACGGTCCCCAGGGGCAATGGGGAGAGGCCAGCACTCCAGATCAGCCTGACTGACAAGGCCGGGGGACTAATCAAGGAGTCAGGAGGGCAGGATGGGTCCCGTCCTCCGTGTGTGAGCTGGAATTGCCTGGGCCAGACGGAGAGGAGCCAGAGCTGAGCTGGAGAATAGAGCTGGGCCAGATCCGGAGGGGGCCAGGGAAGCAGCCCAGAGAGACAGACCCTGTGATGGGAGCAGAGCTGCAGCCCCAAAGCCAGAGCTCAGCCCAGAGAGACAGACCTGCCCTGGGAGCAGCTGCAGGAATCAGAGGCTGAGAGGTCAGTGCTGGGGGCAGAGACATAGGGGCTGCCTGCAGAGAAGCCGGGTGCTGGGCGCAGAGCTGGAACAGCCAGAGGGACCAGAGGGGCTGTTCTGGAGGCAGAGCAGCAGCAGTCGTCGTGCTGAGGCAGCGTGGAGCTGACACAGAGGGTGGAACTGGGCTGGAGCCGTCCAGAGGCTGGGAGCGGGTGTGGATCCCACCAGAGGAAGCATCCAAGTCACAGCAACCCTGCAGCACAGCTAAGAAGGAGGCCTGGGCCCTACAAGGAACAGACTGTAAACTGTCCTAACACTACAGAGACATTGTGTGTGATGCTCCCTGCCACGGAGCACGGTGATGTGTTTAACCGTTCTATTTCTTCCTTGTTCATTTTTAAGCTAAATTGTTCATTAAATAATTTGCATTTGCTTTAAGTTTTATGAAATGATCAGTGGGCCAGAGGGCCCAGTGCAGAGGGAGCACCCCGGAGTGGGGACACCCTAGCCTCTGACCTGGGTAACCACAGCACGGTTTGGGGTTGAGCCCCCCAGAAATCCTGGGCCCAGCCTTGTTGGGGTTACGAGGACTCCACCAGACAGGAGAGTGGAAGGGGAGCCCTCAAGGTCAGGGAGGCCTCTGGGTAAAGGAACTGGGAGCGAGGACTCAGATCCTTCCGCTAGTCCACTTCACCGGGGTAGTGCAGAAGCCAGGAAAGTTCCCCACAACAGCGGGACTATTCCCCCGCTTACGCATAGTAGAGATGGTGAGCTTTGTAGCTGCAAAGAGTTCCTTTAGAATATAGTTCACAGGTTACAGTCCAATGTTCAATATCATCTTCAGGGAGTACCAGCATATCTAGGATCTCAAACTTCTCCTGATGAAGCTACAGCAGATCTGAGATGACAGAATCAGGACCTAACAGTCTTTTATAGTTTTCTAGCAGCTACATGACCATACAGTCCTGGGTAAACATTAGATTTTTGTTGTAACCTTTTACTTTCTACACACTACCAGTAAGTAGTTAACTAATGAACATAGGGCAATTTATCCATTAGGCAGTCTATCACAAACTTCAAAGAGACATATAGACAATGAATTATTTCACCTAAGATTCATCTGAATGTTAATATTCCCTTTGGATCTCTGAATTAATAGTTATAGTGACAGACAAGAACTATCTGTTCACATGGATAGATACACACAATTAATATCACTTCTAACTTCAAATAATATAAATTTGCATTTCAAAGTTTTAGCCTATCAACCATGAATGGCCCTAATTACCTTTTGCATACATTTCTAACATGACTTTAAAGATGGGTCATTCAGACTGCAAGCTGCTTAACCCTTTCTGGTCATGAGTTATTTTGTATAAGATTTGCTAAATTCTATAGCTGCAGTTGTAGCAACAATGGTTTGCATAATTATATTTTAATCAGAAAACCTCACAACCATTTAATGGCCTCCTGGAAAGGTTAGAGAAGAGGGAAATGGAGAAGGAGATGAAGAAGAGGAAGAAGAAGAAGAAAAAAAAAACTTTACATTGGAGGGGAGCGATAGCTCAGTGGTTTGAGCATTGGCTTGCTAAATCCAGGGTTATGAGCTCAATCATTGAGGGGGCCATTTAGGGATCTGGGGCAAAAAATCTGTCAGGGGACAGTGCTAGTGTAGGCAGGGGACTGGACTCTGACTTTTCAAGGTCTTTCTGGTTCTATGAGATAGGTCTATCTCCATATTTTATTTTATGTGTATCTTGTAACTTGGACATGTTATTCATGTGCTGTACCTTTATATAGAGGGAGATCTTCCTCCTCTTCTGCAGTGGTAGCTGCTCTTTTGTGTTGAGGTGCCACCTGCTTAAATTCAGAAGAGACATGTACACACTCAAGCTTTCTCATGGAGACTTTAGTTTTGTTGTGCTTTCTTTTGCCTTTTATGTGTGACAATATAGGGCCTACCTCAAATCATATTAAAGGACAGTGGAGTCTTTCCCCTAATTTCAGTGGCCTTTGATCAGGCTTGTAGGTTGTTAGGCTCATCGATTTATTGTTACAATGTTCAGGTGAATTAGGTAAGTATTCATGGGCCAGATTGTCAGATGGCGTAAAATGGCGGAGTGCAAAAAAAGGGGCAGATAATCCCCAAAGCTGGTGGATATTTTCAGTACTTAGATTTACCAAGCCAGCATAAAACAGTTTACCTCACTGGTTGCCCAGAAGCCAACAACACAGTTCCCTGGAAGTAACCCAGCCTCAGGCCTCTATCCAGGCCTCCATCCAGGTACCCAATTAATTTCTAAATTACACTACATGGGAACCTGGGATGGTTTCTCCATGTTACATCTGAGCCGACTGATTTACAGAAGGGCTGACATGACTTACCTAGGGGTACATCGCCATCCACTGACAGAAATGGCAATTGTGTCATGATATTTGGCGTGAGACGGTCCATGTTCCCTAGGGAAATGGGTGGATTTCTTCTGGAAGCATCTCAGTCACATGGAGAGAGCAGGGCCCAGAGTTTAATAAAGTTCTGCTTGTTCAACTGAATATGCATTCAGCTTCACTGTTTGCTAATAACAGGAATATAGAACCCACTGGGAGTCTTCATTCCCAGTTCCCCATTTTAGCCACAGGACCCATAGAAATGGAGACAAGAGGTGCTATAGTATTTTGAAAGAATGTCTAAAATTATGGGGCTGATGAGATTACACAGGTTACAATAACTGCAAAATTTGTCTAGCGCTGCACTTGTGAAAACAGTGGGGATGATGGATGAGCGAACAGGCAGGACTGAGTCACTCATAAGCGTGTTTATGAATTGCCATGATCTCTAGTCCCAGAAATCTCCAATACCATCATAACTCTTCCAGTGACTATGGTATTTAGCAGAGGGACAACCATAACTGACTACAGATTTGTTCCAATATATAGGTCTGTTTTGTAATGAATTGGCCTTCTCCCAACCCTGGTTTGGCGACCGAGGTCCTTACCCTAATAACCTTAATGAATTGAACCCTCTCAGTCATTGAACCAGACACCGCCATTTTGACAAGAGCCAGTTTTAGGTACGCTGGGCAGAGATTCAAACGTCAGTGATGGGATGGAAATGCTAGTTGGGCAGCCCTTGTAATTCCTCCTCTTTGACAAAAAGCATGCTTTCCGCTTGACTCTTAGCCATACCCAAAGACATGGAGTACTTCTTGGTGTGCACACAATAAGCTGCAACATTCTGCTGAGGGACCATTCTATTTATTTGCCTCCTGAGCCTTTGCTTGTCATCTCCACTTTGAATAGGCCTCAAAGAAAGTATATCTGAGCAACTGCATAACCTCAGGTTAATGAAGGTATGTACTCTGTCTTTGTGAAGTTCATGCTGGCTGTGTCCCAACTGAAAGTGTCTGAGTAACAGCGTTAGTGACATGCAGATATTATGGGGTGAAAAAACAATTACACTTTCCCACAGTTCTGTCAAATTACAAGGCACCAGATACCAGCCTGCTGAGCTTCAAATTAACCTCTTTGTTGTTCCCTATAAATTTCTCAAGTAAAAGTTATTCTGAGAGACCAGTCACATGGTGAAATGCTATGACAGATATTATTCCTGTAAAGGGATGAAATAGATAGACTAATAACTACTTAGTCTGAAATATGTGAGGTCTCCTGCTCTAGATGTTGTTGCTAAGTGATCAGCTGGTACTTCAGGGGGCGAGGATAGCTCAGTATGGAATTTACCTTCTTGCTTCTTTTATAACTTTTTGAAAATTGCCTGATACAAATTTATCAGTCGAAATTTATACTGACTTGCAGGCTTTCTGCATATCCACATCAGACTTCATCTTTCCCTTTATGAGCCTGAGTCAAGTCAGCAAAGTTTTCGTCCAGAGTAGCTGACCAAAGCAATCCGTCTATCCAAGTTGTCAAAAGTATTTACAGGACCGTAATCACCGCAGCAATCTTATTGGAGAACCTGCACATAGATATGCTGAGCAGTTAAGCTCAGTTACTCTGTGTTCATTTCTCAGTTGGAATGAGTGTGTATTTTACACTGCTGCATGTTCCTTTGATTGTGAGTGCCTTCAAGCATGATATCACTTACTGTATACCTGGATCTACCATAGTGTGGGTGCTACTGCAAACCAATAACAATATAATAAAAATAAGAAACCCCGGCTACATCAGGGAACTGGGCTAGAGCTAAAGTATCTCTATGGTTTATGTAATAATAGTGTGCAGCCAGCTCCTCTATTCTACATGTTAATTTTAGAGCCCTGAAAGAGATAGCAGAGTGTGAACAAGGTGGCCCATATTCTCATGAAGGACTAGTAACTGCTCAACTAGGGAAGGGGAGACCTAGTTCAACTCAAAGACTTTGTATCTCACTTCCAATTGGTAAAATAAGTGCCAGTCATTTTTCATAAGAAAATTTGGAAAAAAAAATTCCCCTCAAATTTTTTTGTGACAAAATTTTCATCAAAAAACTGAAACAATCCCCCTCCCCCAAATATATATATATATATTCAGTTTTCAAAACCCATTTCTGGATTTTGATTAAAAAATGATTTCTGAAAACCAAACCCTGAACATTTTACTGAAAAATAATTTTAAAAAATGTTTTTATCAAAAACATGTTTTTTTTAATTCAAATCCAAACACTTTTATGGATTTTTTAAATGGAAAACCCAAAATGAACATTTCCCTTTTAAAAAAGGCATTTTTACCAAAAAGCTACTTTTTGCTGAAAAAAATGTCTTGACAAATATATTTCAATCAGCTGTACTCTCCTTGAACTCCACTAAACCCACTGTAGAGCCAGAGTTCCATCATCTTCTATAACATGACTGGGGACAGCAAAGAGGGGTAAAATAATATTTTTGCACTAAGACACATTTGATCTGGAAATCAATTTCTCATCCTGTGTACCCATCTATGCACCATGACTAGCCCATGTTCTCCATGTTCTCAAAGTGTAGATATGGATAGTGCCTATTGAGAGGGAAATGTAGCATGGGAGGAAACTAACAGAGAAATGGGAAAAATATATGGGTTCTGCGATGAGACAAAGGAGCAACCCAAACCTAATATTGTATAATGGAGGAAAAGAGACCACTGTTGATTTTTTGGGGGGGGAGAGAAGAAAAAACAGGAGAAAGAATAAAGAGGCAGAACGAGTGGGTAGAAGCTGAGGAAGCAGAGACAAACCAGAAAGAAGGTGGAAGGACTTAAAGTCCTAGGCTATATCTGTACTTAAAATGTCAGAGCAGAACATGTGCTGCACAGTTCTCCACCACTGCAGTTAATTCACCTTCCCAAGAGGTGGCACAAAGATTGATGGAAAAATTCCTTCGACAGTGTAGCGCTGTCCACACTGGGGATTAGCTGTTAGCCATCGGCTGTTAGCCGTCAATGTAGCTGTGGCTCTCAGGGGTGTGAATTTACCTCAGGGTACATTACCAAACGCCGATGTACGTTTTTAGGGTTCGGCAGCTGGTTCAGCAAAGCACAGAAACATGTTCTAAAGTTCCATTGATGCCGTAGGGAATGAAGAATAGGCTTATAGTGAAGCACCGGCTGAATCGGGTCCCAGACAATAGAGAAGGGAAAGTTTGATGTAAATGGAAAGGGATGCTTAAAAGAAAAGGAAAAGGAAGTTTGTAGAACACAAAAAGGAGGGAAAGGGCTGTCTGCCTCACGTCAACTGCATGGATATTGAACACACCTGGGCATTGCTTTGTGTTGTTTCTCTGGTTTTTTGACATTGGCTTCTAAGGTCAGCATTCCCTTCTTTATGTTAACAGCTTTAAGATGTCAGTAGAGATATAAAAGAAGCGACAACATGCAGGTAGCGGGCTACACGGTTATTACTATACACTGGGGAAGCTTCAGAGCAGGACAGCAGCCGTACTTTGTCATGTTTTTCATGTTTCATCATTTCCCTACACAAAATGGAACCAAAATCCTCCCTGTTTCAGAGCAACATGGCTCATGTTGTGATAAGGCTTCATTTTACAGTATCTCAACCAATACCCACTCCTAGCTGAAAACAGCTCCTTCCTCTCCCCAGCCTGCTCTTGTGCTGCCATAAAGACCAGACCAACAATGACTTAGAGCATAATCATTCATGAGACAATTCCATGACAGGATATCTTTTCTTATTAATCTTCCACTTAATTCTAACCTATTAACTCTTGGGCTTGGATTTACATGATTCCTTCGGGGACTATTGACAATGATTTTTATAGGTATTTTACTAGCAAACCAATCTAATTAACATCCCTATTAATGCTGTCTGAGTTATGCTGCTAATTAAATCACTGTTCACTCTAAACCTTGACAGACGTGACTTTTTATTATTCTCATCTGGTTTTCTGTGGAGGAAGTGCAGACAACTTAGGTCCCATCCTTGGGGCTTGGTGGGTAAGAAAAATAAGTGCAAAGAGAAAGAAGGAGACAAAGGAAGGAAGAAAAATCAGAGGGTGCTCAGGAGATTAAAACGAGGCAGGAAGAAGACCTTATGGTCAACACAATGGACTGGGTTTCAGGAGATCTGAGCTAAATCTACAGCTCTCCTACAGGCTCTCTGTGTGACTTAGTCAAATGGCTTCATCTCTCTATTCCTCGGTCCTTCTACTGTAAAATGGAGATTCTGCTTCCCTTTCTTTCAGGGTAAATTTATGACCCTGTATAAACTACTATGGTAATGAGGGTTACGTAGCTGGACATAAGACCCCGTAGGTTGTTAATATGTATAGTGCTTGGATACCAAGGTGAATGGTGTCTTCAACAGGCAGATAAGATACTCTCTTTTTTTTAAATTAAACAAGGAAGAAAAGGCATTTACTCCCACACTTTTCACACATTAAGGCAACACGATTCATTTGGACTGTGAAATTAGCTGAAAATGACTCCTCTCGCTGACCTCCACAGAGGCATCTCCATGCAAATCTGGCTTTCAAGAATAGCATGCAATAAATGTGCACGCCACACTTTGCAAAATCCTGCATTTAAAGAAGGAAAATTGCTTAGAGGCGGAAGATTCCCATCATGTATGCAACCCCTCCTGATGGCAAGTTTCCCTTCTGCCAAATTAGAATGTCGCGCAGGAGGGCTTGTCTATATTTACTCAATAATAAATATTGTTTAACCTGGACACGCATCCGCTGTGACCTCCTGTTAAGTGATTTACTAAACAAAACACTGGAGACTTGTTTTCTTCTTAAGACTGAAAGAATTATTTAGCCCCAGGGAGCAGTTTGGTGCATAGATTAATATTCCATCAGGTCACAGTCTGTTTACATCATGGCTCAGGCTAAACCCAGCTGAGACTGGAATGACCAAAAATCAATCTTTTCTAAAGGTTGTAAAAACCAGAAGCTTAATAATTGTGCTCGCCATTATTCAAGAAGTATACAAAAGTATGTTTCTGCATAAATCTACCATAAATCAGCACAGGATTAGGTGCCACTGTCAGCTCTTGGGAGGAAGAGAAGGACATAGTTTATGAAATGACAGTGCCGTTGCTTAAATTACAGAAGAACGGATCCTTTCAAAAGATGCGGAACAGAGTCGTACACAATATGCATGCATAAAATGAGGACAGGGCTGTCAGCTTCCACATGCCAGTGATTCCCTAATGCTGCCTTTCATGGGTGCCACACAGTTCAAGAGCAAGGACAAAAAGGGGTAGAGCCCATTTCTCCTTTCATTCGCCAGTTCAAATCCAGCCCAGGTCAGTAGTAATGAAATGTTGTTACCTTCTAATGGCTATCTGGGAGCTTATAGAAAATGAGTTTGGAGGCCTCCATCCAGTTCCCAGTAGACAGGCAGTCCCATATCACAAAAACAACCACCAGAATGTATGTTAATCCATCCTTTATTGGAAGTCCCAATGGGGAAGCTAAGGATGGAATTTGCTTGGGAGAATATTGGGCTCTGCATCTCTTGTCTCTCCCACACCATTATTCCTCGCCTTCTGCGGCCAAGTTAGGTTTGTTTCCTCCCCTCCATGTTGCTTGGGTGCCAGCAGGAGGGTTGTTAAAAACACATGACAGGCACTTTCTCTGTTTTCAGTTCTGGTGCTGGGCAACCACAGCAGCAGCCCAACTGCCAGGAGGAGCAATTTCAGGCCCTGCATCCCTGGGATGGGGCATGCCCAGTCCCTCTGTGGGGATGGCACAGGTGCATACTGGATAGCACTAGTTGCTGTGAGAAACTGGGACACTCTCAGTAGAGGTGGACTCCTTGGGAAATTTAGCTCTCAGTCTCTAACATGTGTGAACTGACATTTTTCTGATGCTCATATCATGACCCAATTGGGAAGGAGTTTCACCGAGACAGCAAACCTCACTTCCCTGACGTTTGGGTGACCAAATTTCAATTCTCTGCACCAAAGCATGGAGATGGTAGAGCTCCTCAACACAACAACTATATGAATGATTTAACATGGGCAACACCATGTGTTTCCTGAAGCTAGTTTTCGGATATGGTTGAAGAATTTTAGCTGGCAGTTTCCCAAAACACTCAACCTCAGGCAGCCACTTGGTATGTACAATTTCAACTCAAACACCATGAGTTTGTGACATTACAAGCAACTGAAACCTGGATCTTATCGTCAAAAGTGCAGGCAATCTTAAGTAAAGGTGGCCACCTATATCAAAATGACCATCCCGGTGAGAAACATTAGGATAAAATGAATGACTCCTTCCCCTCCACCCAAAAAAAGCCTTCACCCACACGTCTCTGACTGGACTGCTCTCTCAGGCACTGATGATCTTCCCTTCAGCATCCTGAGGCTTTGTCAGACTCAGATTGGCCACTCACCCAACACCTTGTTTCACCCTTGTTTTTCCCTGGGGTCTCTCATGGTCTTCCCCTACTTCCAGAAGTCTCGAAATCTCACACATGTACCTGGCCATGTACCTCAGTCCCTTCCATTCATGTTTTGATGTAGCAGATTGGTTACTGTAGCTTAACCACTAAGCTGACATGCCCATAAGCCAATTCTCCATCATCACCTTCCCCCAAATTCATGACTTGAAACGTTAACATAAATTCATCTGATGCTAGTGTATGTGGTTGCTTTATTGTAGCATTTTTCTTTGTGGCTTAGGTCGTTAGGGATACTGGCCCCAATCATCTCAAGAGCTGACATATTTTAGATTTAATCTTTTTATGTGATTGTGACCAAAGGAAAGTGTGCCTCAGATGTGACAGTGGTATGTTTGTTTTTAACATGGCATGCTCTTCTTAGTAAGAAAACGTTCAACTGGCAATTCAAAAAATGAGTGTTTAGAGTTTGCCAGCATGATTCCAAAAGAGAAGACAGCATCAGATAATTTCCAGCGATTTCTAATGGATGTATGCTCCTTGCCATAGCTCACAACCTCTTTTATTAGAGAGAGACCCAATCCTCGATACAAACTTCCTTAAAGTCCAGGAAAGTTCAGATCCAAAGCTGAACTTTAGGGCCGCTCATGTAATAACTGTTGATATCAAACTTCCTCAGACTTTAGGAAAGGTCAGATCCAAATCTGGACTCAGTTGCATGGGTCAGAACCATATCTATACCACCTTTACTTACCAATGACTTTATTAATTACAGTGAAACCTTGATATAACGGACTAATTCGGGCGAGGGGGTGTCCGTTAAAGCCGAAAGTCCGTTATTTAATAATTTTTTTAAATTATTAAATAACGGACTTTCGGCTGACAGCGGACACCCCCTCGCTGAATTAGTCCGTTATATGGAGGTTTTACTTTTATCACGGCCGGGAGCCGTGAGTCAGCCCGCCCGCCCGGCTCCCCGCTGCGGGGAGCCGGGCGGGGGGGTTGACAGCTCCCGCCTGGCTTCCCGCTGGGGGGAGCCGAGCGGGAGCTCTCAACCCCCCCCCCCCCCGCCGCCCGGCTCCCCGCTGCAGGGAGCCGGGCGGGGGGGGGGGGGGAGTTTGACAGCTCCCGCCTGGCTTCCCGCTGGGGGGAGCCGGGTGGGAGCTCTCAAACCACCCCCCCCCCGGCCCGGCTTCTCTGCGCTGGGCGCCCGGCCTGAAAGTTCCCGCCCGGCTCCCCGCTGCGGGGAGCCAGGCGGGGGGCTTGAGAGCTCCCGCCCAGCTCCCCCCAGCGGGAAGCCCGGCGGGAGCTGTCAACTCCCTCCCCCCCGCCCGGCTCCCCGCAGCGGGGAGCCGGGCGGGGGAGGGGGGGGGGTTTGACAGCTCCCGCCGGGCTCCCCGCTGCGGGGAGCCGGGCGGGAGTTGTCAACCCAGCGGGCTCCCTGGGGCGGGAGCCGGCAGCCCCTGAATAACGGATTTCGGATGCATCGGAAATTTTGTCCGTTGCATCCGAAGTCCGTTAAATCGGGGTCCGTTAAATCGAGGGTTTACTGTATTATGATTAGTTTTAGTTAAATCCAATAGATACTTGTGCCATTGCAAATTATTTGATGGCCCTCTATGCCAGTCGGTAGGACAACTACAGTCTTAGTGACTTAGATGTCCCTCTGTGTACTCTAGACCACATGTGGCCTCTGGAGTGAAGGAAGAGGAATGGCTAGACAGTATTTGAACTCCTTGACACGTGCCACAGGAAGTTAGCAGCCCTGGTGTTATTTGCATTATCCCATAAATGTGATTTCTGGACTCATTTTATGTACTTAATACTATCAAAAATGCAAAGATGAGGATCGCAAGATGAAAGGATCATGGACAGAACATGCAAGAATGTTAAAATTAGGCTTCGCCCTCGAATGTTCTTTGCATTAAATCCTGAATTCTTGATCCTTATATGTTCTATGTCACATACAATGTGACCCCTTAACTTTTGCCAGGTAGGTTAGCTAACGCTTGTGAAACCACCATGAAAACATACCAGTGATGGTGCCATACCTACTCACTCGTTTGTTCCAGGATGATTCAGTAAAAAATAATATTCTCCTTGCCTGACAAAAAACAATTATTCACCAGGGTGGGTGGGCGAATAGAATTTTTTTTAATAATAATATTGGCTTGAGCAGAACAAGTGCTAAACACCTATTTCTCCAACACAGGGGACAAGCAGGGATGGCCTACAAAGTGCACAAAAGGAATTTCTTTGAAGACCTGACAGCTTCCAACTTTGATCTTTAAGTGACCAGAAATTCAGCTACACAAAATGGTCATCTCCATGCCCTCTCTAGGGGAAGGGGAAAGAACCAGAATAGGATAAATAGCTTAATCTTTTATTTAAGATGAAGGTTGTCCCCAAGAGGTGCTAAACGTCTTCACTTGTCATCATCCATCCATTTATGATGAAGGAAGGGAGGGTGGCAGGGTGGACTTTTAAGTCACTGAGTATCATGTGTAAGTGTTTCTGTGCAGCTTCAGTTGTATAGGAAAGTGCTGTAGCATCCTCAGTTTATAGTGCTAGCTGTAGAAAGAGATGTGAAATCCTCTTTCAAGCCTGTCACCCTTAATTATAATTCTTTGGAGGCTTTTCGGATAATAGCTCCCATTTCTTTCATACCAAATCACTGAGTATGAGAAAGCTGCATCGGCTTTCAAAGGCCCAAGACAAATACAGCTTTGACATTCCCTTCAGAAGCTTTGACTCTGTAAACAGAAACATGTTCAAATGAGGGACTCATCGTGATTACACATATTGTTACATATACTGTAGGTTTTCACTTGTAGAGGAGGGGAAAGACCCCTCACACCTCCACAGATTTTCACTTTGTGAAAACCGGGAATGATAATGCTTCATTTTTTGTACCATTCTTTTCTCTTACAGTTAGTTTACTAGTTTCCCTTGTCAGAATGCTCGGAACCTTTTTATTAGTCACTGAGAGGGGCTCCGTTTACTAAATTTCTGAAAGCCTTTTCTGTTTTGATTGTAAGCTCCTCAGCACAGGGACTGTTTCTTCCTCTCTGCTTGTACAGTACCTGGCATGGCAGGGCCCTGATCTTAGTTGGTGACTCTACTCACTACTGTAATACAAAGAAACAACAATAATACAAATATACATTTATAGATTGCTCATCGCTATGGTAACTGTATATCAAAGGCCTTTCAGGCCTTACTCCGCATCTACTTTCTAGTTGGCAGCCATGCAGCTGTTTATTATTATTACTATTGATCTATATTACAGTAGCACTTAGGAGCCGTAGTCATGAACCTGGATCCCACTGTATTTTCAATGTCGCAGGTATATAATAGGGCTGCTTGCTCTATTTCACTGGAGATTCAAAGGCTACTACAAATGCTTTGTTTTATTATTTCAGTTTAGCTGTCTGGATAGTTTTCTAGTTGATTTTCCTGTTGGTGGGTATTTTGATGGACTCTCAGAAAAGATAGCATGATGAGAATTTTACTGGACACCTTCTTTCACCTTCAATTTCTGGGTTTTTTTGTTTGTTTGTTTGTTTGTTTGTTTTTTCCAGTTGACTTATTTACAGCCCCCTTTGGAAAATGCTGAGCTGCTGTTTCCTTGCTCATATTCCATTCAGAACATTTGGCTTTTGTAAACTGGAGTGATCCTTCATCTGTTCCTCTCATTATTTGCCTGTGTTCAGCCCCTGGACTCTTCCAAGCCTGTGTTCTCCCTTCCCATAATTCCTGCACTGAAAGCTATTACTTTGCTGCCCAGGCCTTGGCAGGTTCCTGTATTTCCTTTCTGATTTGCAAATTTGCCATTTTACCCAGGAGAGTTTGCAGTCTGGGCATATTTTCTTTCTCCTCCTCCACTGTGGTTGCAGACCTCATTGTGCCTGTCTGTGAAGCTGAGGTGCTCTGAGAATGTAAGAGACTTATTCCTGATTGGCACAAAAATAGACAGAACTCATATGTGAATACTGCATCAGTAGCTTGTGTTTTGCAGATTGAGTGAGATAAGATCACACACTATGTCAGCAGCCCAGATTCAAACCTGTGCTGACATGCTCTTGGGGTTGTGGTGGAGGAGGCATCAGGGAGCAAGATTGAGCTCCCCAATTCTCAGGGTGCACAAATGTAAGCCCCACATCCTGACATCTGCATTTCCTAACTTTTGAGTGCTCGACTTTGCAACTCAAATAATGCCCTTTAAGCAAGGATTGTCTTTTGGTTTGGTTTAGTTTTTCTGGTAATATATATGCCTGACTGCCAGAAGTTTCCATAGGGGTAAGAGCTCTCTACTCCCTCTATTGGTGAAAAGGGAAAGCTGCTGTCCTTGAGAGCTTAATTTGCATAGGCTACCTTCCCACAGTTCCCACAGGACTATAACAGGGTTTAAAAAAGAACTGGATAAATTCATGGAGATTAAGTCCATTAATGACTATTAGCCAGGATGGGTAAGGAATGGTGTCCCTAGACTCTGTTTGTCAGAGGGGGGTGATGGATGGCAGGAGAGAGATCACTTGATCATTACCTGTTAGGTTCACTCACTCTGGGGCACCTGGCATTGGCCACTGTCGGTAGACAGGATACTGGGCTGGATGGACCATTGGTCTGACCCAGTACAGCCATTCTTATGTTCTTATGTAAAGTTGCTCTAGTGATACTTGGGGAGTCAACATCACTTCAACTTGGATTTTGCGGAACAGTGGGCTTCCAGAGAGGCTCACACAGGGTAAAGAAGTTTGGTCTTTTAGTGACGAGTTCATTTTGAAGGAACTAGTTTCTATTCAAGGTTCTTTGCTGCTCTTGGCTCTCTCTTTTGTGTTAAGAAACAATGCAGATTGAGGATTTTGTTCTGAGGACTATCAAAGAAACAACAGCAGAGGTGAGTGGACTCCAGTGAGCCCGCCCACCCAGTTTAATAAACCTGACTCCCTAAGATACGTTAGGTTCTGGTGTCTCCAGATGGGACTGGACACAGACCTGAAAAGAGATACTTGGGCTACCGCTAGTCACTGGTCTTGACCAGGAACAGGGTTTCATGGACAGAGGAGGTGGTACAGCTAAATACATATCAGCTGTGGTTTCCATGTGAGGACTCAAGTCAGTTTGATTATTTACCAAGAAGGACCCTACATGTTTTGAACAGAGAAAACAAGCAGCAAATGGGGAGTTTGGCCGGGGAGGGGAGTTCTCCCAGTGAAAGAGGAGTGACTATGTGACCCTTGGGGTGAATTTGTTGCCTGTTACTTTGCTGGCCATGTGTCTGCTTCATTGAAGTTTATAGTGTGATCTGGTTGGGGGACTGAGCATAGAGGCCTGCTAGGCAAGGCTGAGAGATTCCTAATGAAGTTCTGGCCTGTCAGCCTTTGACCCCTAATCCCTTTAAGATCCCTTGACAAGGGGGCAGGGCTAACTCGGGGAGAACGGGGGGTTAAAAATACAGCTCCTAGTGAACTGGAAATTTTAGCAGGGACTTTAGGGAAGCATGAAAGACAGATACACCTAACAAACATATTCTAAATTCCTAGGCTAATAAGTTGCCTTCCCCCACGCCCTTCCAAAAAAAACCCAAAACCCTACAAGTGCAAAAATAATGCAGGAAGAAGTCCAGCAGCAAAGTAAGGGCTATCCAATTTATTGCACTAAATGCAGTATATATGATTACCTGCCTGGAGAGCATATATGCATACTGTGAAGCAGCTCATGGCCCTCAGAGACTGAGTACAAAGTCTTGAAACCAGAGTGACTGAACTGGAGGAGCTAAAGGAGAAAGCGAGGTGTCTAGATGAGTCCTTCCAGGACATAGTAGAATGGTCCCACCGTTAACCTGACAGCCTCTGTGCTGTTGAGGAGAATGGAAGTCTCAGGGAAGGAAAACATCAAACTGGAGCAGAGGAAAATGATCCTGTAGTTGAAACCCTCCTTCCAGATGATGTCATGTTACCTTCTCACACTGAGCATAACTCTCCAGGGAGGCCACCCCAGTTATTAGGAACAGAGAGGTAATAGTAATATGGGATTTGATTACAAATATAGATAGTTGGGTTTGTGATGCCTGACAGAACTGCATGGTGAATTGCCTGCTGGCTGCAGATCTCAAGACACCTAGACAGCTGTTTCTGCAGTGTTCGGGATGGTCATGATGCATGTAGGTGCCAATGACATAGAGAAAGGTAGAAGAGAGGTCCTGCAGGCCAAATTTTGGCTCTCAAGTAAGAGATTAAAGTGCAGAATCTCCACAGTGGCATGTTCTGAAATGCTTCCAGTTCCACACACAAGGTCATGTGGACAGGCACAACTGCAGGGTCTCAGTGCATGCTTAAGACAATGATGTAGACTTTGGTTTATTAGGAACTGAGTGATCTTGTGGGAAAGGAGGAGTCTATACAGGAAAGGATGGGCTCCATGTAAACCAAAACAGAATCAAATTGCCGGTATATAAAATTAAAACGGAATCAGAGAGGTAGCCATGTTAGTCTGGAATAGTGCTTGCATCCGACGAAGTGGGTATTATCCCACGAAAGCTTATGCTTCAGAACTTTATAGTTAGTCTTTAAGGTGCCACAGGACTCTTTGTTACCAAAATTAAAACAGTTATGGAGGAGATTTTATCAAAGGGCCAGGGGAAAGCCGACAGTTGCGGAGGAGCACACAGTTCAGGTGGAGCCATACCTTAGAGGATGATTTATTAACAGGGATGTCCTAGTAAAGAGAAAAGGATAGAAGTTGATAAAGTAGAGGTAGGAGCTGAAGAGAAACAGTCACATGGAAGAGCATCCAATTCAATTACATCACATGAAGGCGAATCAAACTGTACCATAGAATCTCTATAGATAGAAATTCCATGTTTGAATAATAAGAATATAGCAATAGGAATATACTACCGACCACCTGACCAGGGTCGTGACGATGATTGTGAAATGCTCAGAAAGGTCTCAGGGGCTCTAAAAAGAGAAAATTCAACAATAATGAGAGATTTCAATGATCCTCAGATTGACTGGGTACATCTGACCTGAGGAGGAGACACAGATTAAGAAATCTAGATATTATTAGTGACTGTTCCTTGGTGCGGCTGGTTCTGGAACTCACAAGAAGAGAGGCAATTCTTAAAGGAACACAAGATCTGATCCAGGAGGTGAATATTGCTGAATGTTTGCAATCCTGTAGTTCTACGGGTTCCATCCATGACTGGAAATCTATTGCACATAGTAAAAGATAGCTCCTGCCCCCCAAGGCACTGCAGTCTAAATAGACGAGCCAGATAAACGATAAGAGAACGGAATCATTTTCCCAGTGGGATGCACGGCAGTGCATGAAGATAAAGTGACATGCCCAAAGTCCGAAAGGAAGTCTATTGCAGAGATAGTAATTGCACCCAAATCCTGAGACCCAGTCTGGTGCATCAACAGGAAACCTTTTGTCTTCTCCATGTCTCAGTTTACCTATGAGTAAGATGTGTGCTATATCACTAGACCCCTGTAACTCCTGAGTAAACTGAGACACACAGAACTCATCTCGCACCATAATATAGTGTTACAGCAAGAAGACCAAATGCAGGAATCTTGAATTGCATCCTCCTGCTCCAACCTCCACACCGCACTTCCTCCTGAACAGGGTGTCAGTCTGAAGCTGGTCACCTCCACATTCTATTCCTTCAACACGTTTCTCATCCTAAATCTGTGTTTCCTACCAAACGTTCTGGCTGAATGTAGAAGCTAGATATATGATGACTAGAATTGGCTGGAGGGTGGCATTTCCAATATACAGCAACTAGCAATCTCTTCCACTTTGCATTTTGCTCGCACACTGGGAGTTCCTTTCCCTGATCTGTGTGGCTCGAAAGCTTGTGTCTCACCAACAGAAGTTGGTCCAATAAAAAGATATTACCTCACCCACCTTGTCTCTCTAATATCCTGGGACCGACAACTACGCTGCATCTAGCTCTGCAAAATGTTTTGCCTTTGATGAAGCAGCATATTTCATCCAAATTTCACCGAGTCAAAAATGTTCCAATTAGCTCTAATGATGACCTTTCACCCCATGGAAGGTCAGCATTACATATATATATTAGGCTGAACAAATAAGGCTTGAATTCATGTATGCAATCGCAGGCTGAAATATGCAGAGACATCACAAGCACTTATGCAGTTAGCAAAAGCAGAACAGCTATTAGGACTTCTTTTTCTCACTTCTTCTTGTGACAAATGATACAGCTCTACGGCTTTTCACACATTCACATGCAGGAAGCCCAAAAAGTGCATTAAAAGAAAAGTGAAAGCTCCAAGCACCAGGCTTCAGGCCAACTACACAGATTGCAAAGATAGAACCAGAGCCCCGGCATCGCTGTGTTTGCCAACTTTGACATATTGGTTGACAGCGTAATACATTTAGCCCTAATCTATCACATAACCCCATTGTAATTAAAATCTAGCACATTTTACACAAGGTCACATTTAGTTTTATTGACCACTGCGATGCAGGAAAAAGATTTATGAAGATTGCTTGGAGTACCTCAGGTGCTAAAGCAAATAAACGTAAAATATTTCCTGCTCCAAATCCCCTGGGTAATTGTCCCTTTCTTTAGTGATGATTCCGAAGAGATCTCTCTTTTGTCCGTTGACTGCAGTATATCAGCCAGAAGATTCTCTGTGCCGTTATCTGCAAGCGTAAGGCTTTTAAAACGGGGACTTTCACGTAAGGACAAGGCAGGATATTAGAGCAAATTTTCTGAACTTCCCATGTGAACTTCAGGGGTATTCTGGTAGTTTTGGGGACAAACACATAGGGCAACAGGTGTGTGAGATGGCTGCTTTGAGTCTTCTCATGTTAGCATGGGTATGAGCAATCATTTTGTTAGCATGCTAACTGCTCATAAAGTTCATTCCTTTTGATGCAGCTCATTCCACAGCCTTTCAGAAGGGGATGTACGGCAGATAGAGTCAGTGTTGGCCATCCAGCTAGACTGGCACTTCTGTAATGGTTGTATTAGATTCTGAAGAAAATTGAACTTTCATTATAAAAAAAAAATACAGCCCCAGTTCTCAGGTTTTTCTGAGCTGCGATTGGTTCAGCAACTGAAGAGGCAAGGAGGAAAAAATGACTTTCTGTCACTTTTGTGGCACTTCAATTTTAAGTTTGGCCTCGGATGTAAATTAGAGCAGCCTCAGTACTGCTCTAAGCTGCACCTAGCCGGGCAGGAGTGTAGCGATGCTCTGGCCACCTGACCTTTTCCTCTGGCTGTGCCTGCTATGCTGGAAATCCCAGGTGCCAAACTCTGCTGGGTTTACAGCCCCCTCTGCACTGGTGGAATGATACAAAAAGGCTGTAGAAGACACTAAGTTTCTAGCTGTAATGATTTCAAAGAAAACCTTATGAGGAAATGAATCCTTCAGTGACAATGGTAATCTGTGATAATTTCCTCTGCAAAAAAGTTCTGACTGCTACTGTGGATGGGACAAAAACATTTTCAACAAGGCTACTGAAGTTGTGATCAAGACTTGGCAAGTGCTAAGCAGAGCTGCCAAAACTCTCACGGTGAAATCTCAAATCGGTGTTTTATGTCCCAGATGTGAGATAAGTAACAAACCTGCAAACAAACCTGGGACATTCTCATAATTCACAGTTTCAGTGTGAAAGGAAGCAAAGTGGTTTCAACAGGGATTTCCTTTGAAATGATGGGGTTGTTGGAGTCTGAAAATCTAAATGGAAAGGAAGGTGAGAACCAATGTGGATCAAGGCCAAGGGAAAGACAGACACCAGGCTAGGTGAAGAGAAACCTCCAACCTTAATACAGCTCACCTTTGACCCTTGTTTTATTGGCTGTCTATCCAGGTATTTATGCATCCCCCACAGTAGCATCTCAGAGCCCACCAGATCCCATATATCTCCCTCAGAATTTCTGCATGGGGCCTAGTTCCTTTATTGGCCCTACTTATGTGGAAGTAGCCATATTGTCCTGTACTGGGTGCAATGCACAGTGCTTGTAACAGCTCTGCTGAATGAAAGCAGGAGGGAGAAAAGAAAAGGAGGGCAAAGCTGGAGAATTAGAACAGGATTCAAAAGGAGACAAAGAGCAGCTAGGGAAAGTTACCAATGATGCTTCAAAACCCCCTCCAGACCAACTAGTTCCATCGATGAAACCCCTAAACCGAATGAAGGTTGGCGTTTGTCACTCTTTTGTTTCTATGCAAAAAATTCCAGTGTTTGCCTGACTGCCTGAAGCATGTGTGTGTTATTTCCTGTTAGGGAATCACAGCACAAAGAGGGAAGGATAACCATGTTCACTCCATTTGGCTGATGTCTCTATGACCACGTCTACTCTGCACAGATGGCCTGGGTGATTGGTACCCAGGTCTGAGCACCTGTGTTAGCCTAGCACAGATGCAAGCATCCCTACAGCACCTCCTTACTCATGTGACTGTATCCTAAGTTCCCTCTAAGCTGCGCGGCTGGGCGGCTGCCCAGCAGGCTATCTAGTGCTGAGCACTTCAGGTGTCCATCCTCCTACTGCCATGCTGCTCAACCCTCTGCCTTGGAGTTGCTCCCGGGAGCCTCCTGCTTGTTGTGCAGAGCAGGTGGGGGAGGGGGAGAGGTTGCTGATGTCTCCTGCCCCTGTACCCTATCTTCACAGGACGGGGGCAGGCACAGCAGGGCTCAGGTCAGGAGGAGCTTGATGGCAGCTGCTGCTGTGTCTGAATGGGTGGATCTACTTAAAAAGGCAAGTGTACTTAAAGCAGAAAGGCCTCTCTCTGTCTCATGCCCACACAGTGTGTGTCTCTGTCTCCCACACACAGGGTGTGTCTGTCTCACGCACACTGTCTTTCACACTTTCCTCCCAACACATATTTGTATTGTTGTTGTTGTTACTTCTTGATACTTCTATGCATTTCATAATTTTGATTTCTTTCCTATGCTTAAATGTAATTTTTTGAGCAGTGACCTTTGAAATGCCGAACCTGTCTTGGCTGGAGTTATTATACCTATGGTAACTTTTAAAAATATATATATTATACCTAGGTTTTTGGTTTCTGCTCATTACCTCAATATGGTGCACATAACAAAATTCATTCCACACACGGCTGGAAAAAATTACAGGGAAAACTGATTTCTGTGTCCTCACTGTATCTGCACTCTGACATCTGTCTCTGGGGCATATCCCATTGCTCTTTGTGCTGAGAAGCTCTAGGAGTCTTTCCTTTTCAATTGTGTCAACTGCGGGAGAACATGTCTATGGTTCGGAGAGAATGGTGGGAAGGCATTGGAGAACTATTAGCACTGGAGTGATTTTGCCTGGGTCCTCACTGCAAAATTACCGTCTCAAACTTGGATTACAGTTCAGGCTCTAACCCAGTCCCCAGCCGGGTCAGCAAGCCCCGGATTAAAGCTCCCCCAAGCTGAGGTGCGTGATCTTTTAATGTGGATGGTAGGCAGGGCTGGGTTAAAACTCACGTCAAAGCCCAGGTTAACTGTGCCAGCCAGACACATTATTCAAAAAGTGGCATTGTAAACTGAGGTGAGGTAATCTCAGCATGTTGACATCCGTGCAGTAGGCCGAGTGGAACAATTGATGCAGACGATTGCACTGTGGAGTTTCATAAGGCAGAGCCAAACAGCAGAAATTTGTAGTGGGGGACAAGTGACAACAAGATTTACAATGCACGGTGGGTGGCATTGCTTCCTTTTAATGGGGCGAGTCAGGAAAGAGCTGAGTGGATGAAAACGCTGAGGGTTCAGTGGTGGTAGGAACTATAAAGCAGCTCCCAAGCAGGGTCCATATGGATGGTATCATGATAATCTCTCCAGACAGGGGAAGCTGGACGGCTGCAGGAGATGTATCGTCACATTACAGAAACCTGCCGGCAGGAAGGCAACCATAACCGGCAGCAATGAAGCATTTGGGGCTGTTTAAAAGCATTTGATCGTGGGAAATTCTGCAAGAAGAGTTATGGGGGCTTGTCAAACGCAAAGGCCCTGCCACATGTCAGGTAAAACAGTGACGAGACGCTTAAATGACAAAAGAAAAATAGAGGACAAAAAAAAGCGGCAGAATGATTGGGAAGGATTCAGGAAGCCAAATGAGTAGCGAGATTGAAACCGGGCCGGGACATTTGTGTAAATCCTTAGTGTACAACTGGCTGTTACCAGTGTGAGGCAAAAACTATTTGTGGAAAGCATATGATGTGGAGACAAGGGCTGGCCGGAAGAATTCTGTTTCATGATAAATTGGAGGGTTTGAAGTTTTTGTTCTGAATCAGAACAAAATTGAAGGTCTTTTGAATTTTTGTGTGTGAATAAATACATGTAAGTGGGACAAAGAGACCCACCTGATTAAAACCCAAGAACCCAGCAATTAAAACCCTTGATTTAGATGGTGATTGGTCCTGCTTTGAACAGGGGGTTGGACTAGATGACCGCCTGAGGTCCCTTCCAATCCTGATATTCTATGAGTCTATGATTCCCCTGTATTGTAGGTCCTGAGGTTCCCCTGTGAGTGCCAAGACAACCAGACCATAGTGTAAATTGCTTCTGTTGTCTCTCCTAGGAGCACTTCCACTTTATAGAAATAATTAAGTATTCAGCGGGCAATGGACTGACTCAATAGTCTGGGCAGAGCTCTAAAGCAGTTTCACCAGGCACTCAAACCTGCCTCACCCACACCCCAGCTGTCTGCCCGAACCAGCAGTCTATGCAGGGGTGAGTTTCTCTCTGCTTTTCAACAGATATTCCCATCCTGGACATTCTGTTGAAAGATTCCCGACCGGCTCTACTTGAGACGAGTTTTAAAAGGTTTATTGTTGTTCACTTTGGTGAACTCTTGTCCACATTGCAAAAATATAACCATCATTGCCCCCATAACGGGTACCTGTGCTGGAAGTCTGAACAGCAATATCAAGGTTTGGATGGGCATAGAGGATTTGTCCAGACAGAGTTTGGGCTCTGACATAGGTAATGTGGAGAAACCTGGCAACTTATGTGGAAAACTTATTTTGCTATATCCATTCAGCGGTGGAAGAGAACACTTCAGATTGTAAGGCTTCTGACGTGGCAGCTTCCAGAGACACTGTATTTAATTACCCTACTAATCTCATGTACTCACTAAAGAGCAGTTAAAAGAGAAAGAGATACATTTTCTGCTTGTCTTAAACTTTCTTAGCTGTTGGGTGCTAGTCTCTATCAGAGCCCAGATGACTAAGGCCTGGGCTACACTAGCTGGGGGGGGGGGGGGGGAGGGAAGGGGGTGTCTTTCGAACTAAGGTACTCAACTTGAAGTTGAAGCACCTTCGTTTGAATTGCCTGGCCATCCCCATAGCAGCGGGTCAACTGTGGCGGCTTCCCCATCGCCTCCGCTTACTCCTCTTGCAGAGCTGGAGTTCTGGAGTTGATGGGAGCACTTTCGGGGATCGATCTATCTGCATCTCGGCGAGACACGATAAATCGATCCCCGATACACCGAACACTACCTGCTGATCCAGCAGGTAGTATAGCCCTACCCTAAGTGGACTAGGGGTCTGATCCAGTCTGGCAATTCCTATATGACCATTCGGCCTTGCCTATATGGGAAATTTGCTCTGGTTTAATTTAAATTGGGTTTAAAATAATTTTAGTTAAAATAGTGCAGGCACCTGCGTGGATATTCTTTTTTTGATTTAAGAGTGGCTTATTTGAGGTTGCCTGAACCCTGTTTCGAACTGACAAGCTAAATCAGTTTAAATTCACATCTGCGGTTAAATTGGTTCAACATTCCCATGAAGATGAGGGGTAACATTTTCAAAAGCACCCACCTCTCATTTCCAAAAGTACCATAGACACTTGGAATCCTAAGGGCAAGTCTACACTACCGCTTACGTCGATCTAACTTATGTCACTCGGGGGGGGGAGGGAGGGGTGAAAAAGCCCCTCCACTCAACAAGCAAGGCAAGTTTCATGCTGTCCACACTGGTGCTATATTGGTGGGAGATATTCTCCTGCCGACATAGTGCCTAGTTCTCACTGAGGTGGACTAATTATGCCGACGGCATGGGGTCTCTAGTCGGCCTAAGGTGTTTGCACCAGATGCACTACAGTGGCGTAATGGCACTGGAGCAGCTGCGCCATTGTAGTGTAGATGTGCCCTGAGTCCCCTTAACCAAAAGAGTGATTTTCTATAAGACCCAGTATCCAAAGTGCCTACGTCACTTTTGAAAATGAGACTTAGCGCCCAGATACTCTAGGATATTTAGATGCTTAACTACAAAGGGGCTAGGTCACTTTGACTTTTACCTAAGAATTTTGTTTCTGTCCCATACAATTGTCCTGCTCATTGCAATAGACTAGACTATTTCTGTGTATATGTTTTAATATTTGATTCATTTTTATCCCATTTTCATCCACTTCAGGCACTTAAGCAATAAAGGAAAATATTTAAATAAATAGACAGGAACAGAATGCACATTTCTCTGTAAAGCTTTCATTAATCATTTCTCTCTGTTTCTCAGAGACATTGGATATGTATTGAATAGTAGATTTATTGTAACTTACATCACATAATCTGGTTTCCTTATGACCTTACCACAGACAAGCATATAAGGGGGCTGCCTAACCGAACAATGAGCTAGGCTTGTATTCTGTACCGCACCTCAGCTTTCCTTGCGAGTGATTTATGCTGGAGTCAGACTGCCTATTGTTCATTCCCTACTATGGCCAGTTTATGAGCTCTCTGTCCTGGAGTCTAGTACAATGATGTGATTGCACAAAGATAGCAGGTCTTGGGATGATAGTATTGATGTGAGTTCCTAGGTGATTAATTACCATTTGTTTTTATGGAGTGATCATGCAGAAAAATCGGTGGGAGTTAAATAGTGATCACCACAAGCCATATCTAAATGTTGGATAGAACCTGCCTGTTTCTATGACGGCAAAATTAAACCTCAGATGTGTGCACTATTGAGCTTAAAGGTTTCAAATTTGGACCTGACTCTGAACTTTATTCAGTACCGGGGTTTGCACTTGGCTTGTAACTCTGAGATGTAAACTCAAATCTAGAACTGACCCAGGGTTTATCTTGATATGGGTGAGGTGTCTAGACTGAAGAACTCAACAAATCTCTCCTTTTATATAGTACTAGCATAAGTGCCCGGCGTTGCTCGGGTCAGTCGGAGGTGGGGAGGGGGCAGACAGTTGACACCCCCTGACCAACCCCAACACCCACACCTCACCCCTCACCCACACCGACACCTTCCCACCCCCCCAAGCAAACCCGACACCCCCACCTCACCCCCCGACCGAACCCAACACCCCCACCTCACTTACTGTCCCACCAAACCCAACTCGGATCCGTCGCGGGGGGGGGGGGCAGAGCTGAGGGATTCCGGGGACCTTCGCAGGTGGGGGGAGGGCACAGGGCTGATGGATTCTGGGGTTCCGTTGGGAGGGGGGAGGGGCAGAGAACTGAGGGATCTCCGGGGTTCCGTTGGGAGGGGGGAGGGGCAGAGAACTGAGGGATCTCCGGGGTTCCGTTGGAGGAGGGAGGGGTGAGCTGAGCGAGTGAGGTGTCTGTTGGAGGGGGGTATTATGACATCATCACCACCTAACTGCCCAGCTGATGTGATTGGCCCTGAAAGACTTTCACCCCTGGGGGGTGTCAGAGGTGAGATCCAAAAAAATTTCGACCCTTACCAGCATCTAGACCCCAAGACCCCTCACTGTACCAAAATTCAAGTCTCTGGCTCAAACGGTGCGGGAGGAGTTCGCAGTCATACATACATACATAAACCACTTGACTTTTATATATATAGAAGAAAGTGCCTTTGTGGTATTCTACATACACAACATCAACGCTGGTCACCTCTCACTCTCCACCAACAAAGCTCGCCCTGACATTCGATTTGTCTCCCGTTCCTACCATTGTCTGTTCCCACCCTCTGTATGAGAGACCCTGCAGAGGGGATCTGTGGCACAGGGAGAATAAGTGACTTTCCCAAGGTCACACATGGATTCTGTGGCAGGAGCTGAGCTTAGAGCTCCTGAGTCCCACTGCTGTGCTTTAATCAATGCTTCCTTGTCATAATGAGTTATCACTCCAGTTTTTGTGTCATCAGCAAGTTTTATTGGAAGTGATTTTACTTGTATTTCCAGTTCATTGATGAAAATATTGGGTAACTTCAGACCTACTACCAATTCCTACAGAGCTTCACTAGAAACACCCCATTTGATGATAACTCCTCAGTAACAACTACTTTTTAAGATAGAATTGTAGGACTGGAAGGCACCTCAAGAGATCATCTAGTTGTCTTCCTCTGCAGCAGAGGATGATCAGGTGCCCAAGGAAGAGAAGAGGAGGGGCCTCAGTCCACTAGTACTCAAGATCCCCACAATGACAGGGAAATGATTAAGTGAGAAATACCCAGGTGATCCTTGCAAGTGACCTGCATCTCATGCTGCAGAGGAAGCCAACACTCCCTCGCCCAAGGGCATGGTCAACCTGAGCTGGGGGAGGGGGATTTCTTCCTCACCCCACATATGGCTATCAGTTAGACCCTAAGCATGTGAGCATCAACCAACCAGCCAAGCACTGAGAAATGAGAATACTCGGTGCCACCTCACAGGACCAGCCCACCCCCGTCCAGTGTTTGGTCTCCAGCCATAGTCACCCCCGGTATTTCAGAGGAGGGAGATAAAAAATGAAACAGAATATTTTTTTTGCTGGGGGGGAGGGCCCCTTCCTGACCTCTTCAGGTGACTGATTGAAGCGCTGAAGTATGAGGTTTTAGGAACATCAGACATAAACAAGAAGGGACCCTCATGGCTCTCAAGGCCTGTCTCCACCATCACAAGCAACCTCATCGTACAATCTTGTTCTATTTAAAACTAATGAAGTTGTTGGCCCCCCACACTTCTATTGTGAGGCTGCTCTAGAACCTCATTCCTCTGGGGGTTCGAAATCTTCTAGTTTCCAGCCTAAATTTGTTCCTTGATAGCTTGTTCTTTTCCATTATTTTGTCTGGCAGTGAAGTCAGGCTAACCAGCCAGTAGGTACCCCAACCCTCTGCCCCAGTCCTGAATCCCTCATACATGGCTCCACCTCACAGCCTGCACCCCAACCCTTTGCCGCAGCACTGATCCCCTCATCCCTGGCCCCACCCCAAAGCCCATATCCCCAGCTAGAGCCCTCACACTCTTGCATTCCCTCCCTCTGCCCCAGTCCTGAGCCCTCTCCCACACTCTGAACCCTTCAGCCTCACCCCCACCATATGGATTTTGTTCTGGCATCAATCTGGAGGTGATGTGTCACACATGACCTCCATATTGGTGCACAGAACAAAATTCATTCTGCACATGTGTGGGAAAGATTAGAGAGAACACTAGTGGTAAGGCAAGATTATTTGAAAATTAACATCAATGTGCCAGAGATCACCAAAGCCAGCTCTTTTACAACTCTTTGGTATGACTTATTTTGGACTGCTGATTTAAAAAAAAAATCCCTAATAGTTGTTGTGTCAAATTCTCTTGATTACTAATGGAATAGAAAGTACCTAATATGATATGAGTACATCCTCCTCCTTCTTCCCAAATACAGAAGAGAAATATTTATTGAACACTTCTACCTTTTCTCCATCATTATTAACAATTTTACCATCTCCATCTAGTAATGGGAGTACATCATGATTAGGATTTCTTTTGTTCCTAACATACTTTAAAATGCCTTCTTAGCCTGCCAACTGTGGAGAGTTTCCTAATATCTTTAGCTTCCCTTATCACTCTTCTACACTTCAGATACAGTCCAGATCAGGAACAAGTTTTATAGTGGGGGAGCTGAAAGAGATTGAGTCAAACTGTAAAACCTGTACTTAATGGAAACCACTTCAAACCAGGAGGGGCTGCAGTGCCCCTATTCCAGCACCTATGCTCCATGGGGATCTTCTCCTTCCATTCCTCATTTACTATTCTCAGTCAGTAAAGGGAGAAGGAGCTCTGATTTGCAATCCACTTGCTCTCTCCTACTCTAATGCAAGACTGGAGCAGCATCAGCTCAGACCAAAGCACCAACCCAGCACCATTCAATGCTGAATGTTGGAGACTGTGGATCAAAGAGCATAGTGCTCACCCATGGTCATCTCTGATTCCTTAGAGATCATAAAAGGAGAAACAAAACAATGCTAAGACACCTTTCAGTAAACCATATAAGCTAAGAGAGAAACACATGAATTTATGAATCTATCGCTGTGTAATGAGGAAGAATGAAAATCACTTTAAAACTCTTTCATTAAACCTGATCTCCTTCAGGGTCACTAGATCTCAGGAACATCTCTGATTAACATTCAGGAAATTGTAGCACAGTTAAATTCCACTGAGAGTCTATTTAATCCCCATAGAAATATCTTCCATAAACAAAGACAGGAACGAAATTGTCCACTTAGAGCTGGCAATTGTTTTTGGAGGTTAATTGACTAGATGAAAAGCATTTCAAATTCTCCTCAAGGTTTGTTCACTAATAGTAACGCACACTGATTTCAATCTGACAAGAGTAAAGATATGCAGATATATGTATGGAATCAGAATGGTTCCCTGTATGACTTAGGACAATCCAAGATTTGTTCACCAGCCATTGACTTTACAAATGTCTTGTTCAGATGACCTTTCCATTCAGATTCATTTCTCAGAGATGACAAATGAAGGCCTTTAACACTCTTGCTTACATTTATAGGAAAAAGAATCTAGGAACATTTAGCAAGGATGGTGGATCTCTGGCTAAGATATGGCTTGGTGCCTAGGAGGTCTGAATTTGACTCCCATTTCAACCACAGAGCCCATATATGTCCTTGGGCTTGTCCCTTAATCTATTTGGCCCAGGCCATCAAATGTATTTAGGCACCCAACTCCCACTGAATTCAGGCCTTTGTACCTCGATTCTGTAAATCAGAGATAAGAATAGTTGTAGTGGCTATTGAGATTGTAAATTCTTCAGGGAATGGACCATCTCTTACTGTGTTTTGGACAGCCCCATAGCACAATGAGACCCCAGTCTCAGTTGAAGAAACAGCCGAGCCCTACGGTAAAAGAAAAACACTTTTATATGAACAGTTGGTGCCTGGATAATCCTACATAATAAAAGGCCAGAGGATGTTTGTCCGAAGCCGTCATGCGCAGTAGAGACGGACCAGACAAACAGCATGCTCGGAGTTGTAGTTCGGCGACACAAAATGGCCACCATGCATGCGCCGCTGCGAGCCATATAGACGGCCTGGACAAACAGCCTGCTGGGAGTTGTAGTTTGGTGGCACAAAATGGCCACCGCGCATGCGCCGCCGCGAGCCATAGAGACGGCCCGGAAAAACAGCATTAAGCACTTTGGCACATGTACATGGGCTGTTACACTAGTATTACAATAATGGGTTAGATAGAAATATCTAAATGCATACCGTCATACTGGATGTGCTCTTATTACCTCTGACAAATTAAGGCCCCAATCCTGCAAATGCTTATGAATGTCCCCAGTGAATATGATTTTCAGTTCTCTTCTGTATGTATTGAGAGGTGAGTACGCTTTTGAATCTGGAGCGAGTTGACGTGGTGATGTTCGCAGGCTAATTCTTGGAGTGTGCTGCTGTGTGAATGTTGCCTTGACTTGCGTTGTTTTTGTTCTTTCTATTGGTGTAAGGAAATGCACTTGAATAACTTACTATCTGTCAGCTCTGTGTTCTTGGGGAACCAGGGTGCAGTATCCAGCCTGACTGACTCACAAAGGACCCCTACCCCCAACCTCTCCTTGAACCAAAACTAATCAGAAGAAAGACTTTAAAAAAGCAATGAAAAAGCAGTGGGAGACACACCTAAAGGTAACTCCTCTGGTCTCATTTGCATCGAAGATGGGACAGGGAGGCATCACATTAGCATGCAGAATGGAGAACAGAGATTCCAAGGCAAGAATCGCATGGAACTCTGGGACCAGAAAAGCACGGCATGATGGGAGATCTCTGCTCCAGATGTTAATGAACCCACACCTGCACACACCCCGCTCAGCAGTTATCAGCCCAATTCTAATAATAAACCCTTTATTGCTAGCCAAAGTGCTGAAGCTGCCTAATTGCATCATGGGCTCCCTTGGGAGAGCGCCACCCATGGCCGGAAGTGATCGGTTCCTATTATCTAGCTTGAACAAGACGACTTTGGTGTGCTCCCTTGAGCCCTCCATTTGCCTATGGACAAATCTAGTATTCTCCCTTGAACCATTGTTGTTTCCCTGAGGGGACCCCTGGCCACGCTCAAGTAAGTGTTCTGGTGCCTGGATCCAAAATCTACATCAGTTCAACTGGGACTTCATCTTCTCCTGACTGTTCATGCTGGGGGCTCTGCCGGTTTCCAGCACTCCAAACCCACAGCTACCATCACCACCTGGGAACCCCGACCAGTTCAAGCTTCACGAAGTGGAGAGAACCCAACTCTCCCTCTCTCTCTTTCTGTCTCTCTCTCTTTCTCTCTCTGTCTGTTTTTTTTTCTACTCTAGGTAGAGCTTTCTAACCCTGACTTGGGTAATCAGGTATAGTTTTCCTAACCTGACTTTTGTAATCAAATTTAAGCTAGAGTTAATATTGTAGCTGCTTTGTTTGTTCGGCTCTCCTTGTATGGTTATTACCAGGCAATAAATAGCCTTTATGGTTAAGCTGGTTGCTTTTTTCTTTTTCTTTTTCTTTTTCTTTTTCTTTTTCTTTTTCTTTTCTCTCTCTCTCTCTCTCTCTCTCTCTCTCTCTCTCTCTCTCTCTCTCTCTCTCTCTCTCTCTCTCTCTCTCTCTCTCTCTCTCTCTCTCTTTCCCCATTTGCTCTGCAGCAATGCTCCTCTTACCTAAGCTGAAGATCCCTGTAGCATCCCAAAATCCTGTGGGGTTTTCTCATCAGGTGGGTTACTACCAGAACAATTGTAACATGAAAAACCTCTGGCATTGGAGGGTGGTGGCTTGAAAGTGCTGCTCAACCCAGCCTGCTCAGGCGTACTCTATTCTGATGTGGTGCCCATGGCATATGAGGGTGACAGCTTGGAGGTGCTGCTTGATCCAGTCTTGTGAGTCCAAGGGCATATAAGGGGTCCCCTTGAGAGTCCTGATTAACCTGGTCCCCTCAGACACAGTCTATTAATGTGTGTGTGTGTGTGTGTGTGTGTGTGTGTGTGTGTGTGTGTGTGTGTGTGTGTGTGTGTGTGTTCTTCTGATTCTGGGGCTGGAGGAATCCAGCCCTGGGGAACCGAGGTCCTGCAGGATAGCTCCATTGGGAGGGATCTTGCAGCGGGGAGAAGTAGAGCTCCCTATGAACACACAAGTGACACAAGCAATACATTGATGGAATCACAGAACTCCCCTTGCCCACAGAAAAGTAACCCTAATAAATTAGCATACCCCAAAGTCATGGGTAAATCTGGTAACAAATGTTAACACTAAATTAGCCAAGTTTGGGAGTTTTGGTGGAGGAAATTGTACCAAGGAGCAGAAAACGAACATGAGCACAATTTTTGCCATCATGTCTTTGGTACAGTTTGGTGGGATCCTACCGGGTGGGGTTTGTAGCTTATGTGCGATATGAACAGCATCCAGACAATGCAAGGGAAGTCTTGTTTGGAGGAAGAGGCATTCTCCATTTGTCCTTATAAATGAAGGGCCTGATTGTGCCTTGGTGCTGTGTGAATGCAGAAGCGAGGGGGGTTTCAGGAGGTATCCTGTCTTTATTAAGCTCTCCTGCTCCCCCCTCACATGATGACTGAGCACAGTCTCAAACTCTCAGCACCTTGGAGTGCAGGGACTGCTACTTCCTAGCACCACCACGGGTAGCAGCAGGGCCGGCGACAGAAATTTTGGGGGCCCCCTACTGTGATCGTTTGCCCCCCCCCAGCCCAGCCGGCGCTCCCCTCCCCCCCACAGCTGACAGCTCCCAGCACCTTCCCCTGGGCGCCTTTCCCTGCTCTTCCATACAGCTGTCTACCGGGCCCCGGACTTAAGGGGGCCCCTCTTAAGTCCGGGGCCCGGTACAGCTGTAACTGTAGTCCCCCCCGTCGCCGGCCCTGGGTAGCAGAGATTAGAACAGGTATATTCCCCAAGCACCTGGTTTGGGGAGTAGGTGGCTCCTGGCTCCCCAGTGAATGAGGGTGCCTAGCAAGTAAAAATTGAGCCCTTAGACCTCAAACCACGAAGCAGTAGAACAGGCTGGGAAACAGGAAAGCCATTTCATGACACACTTACAAAGGCTGACCTTTTTTTCACTATTTTGAAATCCACCCCTTTTCCTTTTTTTGTGACATTCTCACTATATTTCTCCTGAGATTTTGATGAGAATTGTTCTCTAAATAGTTTCGGGGTTTTTTTCATTTACTGAAAACCCAATTCTGTGTGAGCAAATGGCACATTTCAATAATGCTTTCTGAAATCATTTCAGTAAAAATGGTGGCAAAAAAAGATCAGTAAAATAATATGGCAGAAAATATGGCAAAAATGAGAAACATTTGACTATTTTGATTTCTCAGTAAAGCTACTCATTTTTGAATAGGACTCCTTTTCTACAAAAAAAAAATATGTGAAAAATGTTGACTGGCTCTCACAACAAGAGCATCATGGTTGTGTGGTGTTCACTTTATGTCCACTTAACTACAGATTTCATTAACTGCAATGAAGTGAAGGAAAAGATTGTCATGAATAATTGCCTAAAGTTGCTGCAGCTTTTGAAGAACTCATTATGAACTTGACTGAAATGTGATTCTTTTTTTTTTTCCTTTTCAGAGGTTACATCTCCCTTCCTTAATTTTCTTATCTTCCTTAATAAAGAAAAGAAGAAAATAATTAAAATCCTGGGTTCCCTTTTAATTGAGTAATCAAGAGGTTTATTGTCATAACAATATTTCCCCTGTTGAAATTATCCACTAACAGCTGGCATTATTGCAGTCTCATCTAAGTGAACACATCACTTATCTTATCTCCATCTGTGACTGGCTGGAGTTTTTTGTTGTTGTTGTTCCTTTCTTGAATCAGGTAAGAAGAATTTATAGTTGTTCTTTTAACACCCTTCTCACACTCAATTTCCTTTCCTTTCTTTACCCTCCATATCCTCCAATCTGCTCCATTCACACTCACCGAGTCTGCCATTTTTGATTACCTCAAGCAGTACATGTTATTCGCCAGAGTTTAAGAGTGTACATATTTCTGCTCTCTGGTTACACCTGACTAAAGTTGGACTAACTTGACACCCCCTGCTTGGGTAAACAAAAAGAAATAAGATAATTTATAATAGACTTTAAACCTTTTTGCTGAGTTTTGTTTGGCTACCGAGGTGAAAGGTGCCTTGTAAATACCCTGGTTAGATTAGAATAGAAGGTTGATTGTGTGCCTAAGACCCATAACAGAGGCATGACCTTGGCTGGGGCCTCTAGATATTACTACAGCATTTCCTGAAGCCCCTGCAGGGGCACAAAGGACTAGCCAGGGAGGGGTGTGAGCAGACCTCCAAGCTGTTCTCTGGAGTCTCAGCTTTCATTGAAAATAAAAGAAGATGGGCCAGCTTTTTTAAAATATTTAGGTGCCTAAAGATGCAGATAGGCACCTAGTGGGATTTTCCAAAATCATCTAGGTACCTAACTCCTATTGAAGTGTCTAAGTACCTATGTCAAGAATCAGAGAGGTAGCAGTGTTAGTCTGGAATAGCAGAGGTAACAGAGTCCTGTGGCACCTTAAAGACTAACGAAAGTATTGAGGCATAAGCTTTCGTGGGCTAATACCCACTTTGTCGGATGCAAGCAGTGGAAGTGTCCAGGGGCAGGTATAGATAAGTAGGCAAGAACCAGGTAGGAGGTAACAAGGTTAGTCCAATCAACCTGAACCAGCTTGTTATCTCAAATCAGGGAGGGTGAGGTATTCCTCTAGCTAGACCTCACCCTCCCTGATTTGAGATAACAAGCTCCTTCAGCCTGATTGGACTAACCTTGTTACCTCCTACCTGGTTCTTGCCTACTTATGTATACCTGCCCCTGGACACTTACATTGCTTGCATCCCATGAAGTGGGTATTAGCCCATGAAAGTTTATGCTTCAATACTTTAGTTAGTCTTTAAGGTGCCACAGGACTCTTTGTTACCTATAAGTACCTATGAAATGCCAGCCATAATGGCTAGCTGTTGTCAACAATCCTTCAAAAGGACCCCAGGGTAAGTGATGCAGACAAGTCTGCCTGAATCTGCTGAAGGGCTGAAAGAATAGCTTGGGAGTGTGAACACTCCCCGTTACTTCAATAAGCTGCAACTCTGATGCCAGTGCTCACACTTTTTGTTAACTCTTTCACTGCTCATGAAAGCAAGTCAGTAAAGAGAGGAAGAATTATATGGTGAAGATCTACGGCAGGGTATCCTAATGCGCGGGCGGGGAGGGGGCAGGGAAAGGACTATTTATGGTGAAAGACGTATAAATAAAGATGGATATGGCTTTAGTAACATAGCAGGCTTACAAGGGATGTGATTGGGTTTAGATCCCTGAAGGGGGAGACAACATTTAAAAATGTAGGAAACATTGCACTACCAGAGTACAAGTAATAATAATGAGCCTGATTCTTATTTACACTAAGGTCCCTTTGCACTGCGCTGCGACTTAACTAAGTGTAAATGTAATACATGTGGCTACTCTAAGCCTCCATTACACTGCCAGAGTGGTGCAAATGGCCTTAGTGTAAATGAGAACCTGGCCTAGTAATTGTTCCTCAGTTGCTGGGGCGGGGGTGGGGGGATATGGCATTTCCCTTGGTTGGTGATGAACATTTACATACATCTGGGGCATTCTGTAACTCCATGCTTTCTTCCCAATTTTCAATGTAGATTAAAATATTAATTGCCTGGGTATTCATCCCATTGTTTAAGCTGAGCTCAGGACAAGAAAACACAATTAGCCAGCAATCGTAATTTACCTTTGCATCCTGCATAATATTCGAGACTGGAGAGTTACCTAGAGATTGAGTAATTCCTTATGCTGGAAGAAAGGGATTCCCCAGCTTCATCAGCATGATGAATATGGAAGGTAATTTATTCCAAAATCAGACACACTCTCCCTTTCACCACCAGATGGGATGAAATATACATGAACTAGTGTAAAAGCCCGTGGACACGGGCCAACAGTAATGGCCGCCCCCACTCAGCCCCCCCTCCAATCTCCCCCCGCTCAGCCCCCCCACTCCAAGCGCACCCCCTGCTCAGCCCCCCCACTCCATGCGCGCCCCCCGCTCAGCTGCCACGCTCGTTCAGCCTCCCCTCCCCCCACGCCCCTCCGCTCATTCAGCCTCCCCTCCTCCCCCCACAGCCCTCCCCCCCGCTTGTTCAGCCTCCCCTCCCCCCCAAAGCCCCCCCACTCATTCAGCCTCCTCTCCCCCCCATGGCCGCCCCGCTCATTCAGACTCCCCTCCCCCCCATGCCCCCCCGCTCATTCAGCCTCCTCTCCCCCCCATGGCCGCCCCGCTCATTCAGCCTCCCCTCCCCCCCATGCCCCCCCGCTCATTCAGCCTCCCCTCCCCTCCATGCCCCCCTCGTTCAGCCCCCCACGCTCATTCAGCCTCCCCTCCCCCCACAGCCCCCCACTCGTTCAGCCTCCCCTACCCCCCACAGCCCCCCCACTCGTTCATCCTCCCCTCCCCCCACAGCCCCCCTCCGCTCATTCAGCCTCCCCTCCTCCCCGCACAGCCCTCCCCCCCACTTGTTCAGCCTCCCCTCCCCCCCAAAGCCCCCCCACTCATTCAGCCTCCTCTCCCCCCCATGGCCGCCCCGCTCATTCAGCCTCCCCTCCCCCCCATGCCCCCCCGCTCATTCAGCCTCCTCTCCCCCCCATGGCCGCCCCGCTCATTCAGCCTCCCCTCCCCCCCATGCCCCCCCGCTCATTCAGCCTCCCCTCCCCTCCATGCCCCCCCTCGTTCAGCCCCCCACGCTCATTCAGCCTCCCCTCCCCCCACAGCCCCCCACTCGTTCAGCCTCCCCTACCCCCCACAGCCCCCCCACTCGTTCATCCTCCCCTCCCCCCACAGCCCCCCCCCACTCATTCAGCCCCCCTCCCACCCATTCCAAGGCCCCGGCTAGGCTGGGCGCAGCTGGCCATGCCGTGCCCAGGCGCCTCCGCCCTGCCGGCCCAGCTACCCCTTCCCGCGCCCCGCCCGGCCAGAGCCTCCTGCCTGCGCCTATTGCGCCCAGCCACCCTCCTGCCCTAGGCCCCTGAACCAGACCCTGCTTCCCTCTCAGCGGCGTACGCGCGGCGGCCATGTTGTGCTGCCGAGCTACACCTCCCAGCATGCCGTTAGTCCGGGCCGTCTCTACTGCGCATGACGGCTTCACACAAACTTTTCTAGCCGATTATTAAATAGGATAAGGTGATACAAAGGTGTGTGCTTTTACACATAAAATAAAATAAACTAATAATAACAATAATAACAACAGGAATAAATAAATAACATCTAAGCCTCCATGTTTGCAAGGACATAATTTAGTTAATTAGTATCGTTTCAATTTACCAGTGGAATAGGGAAAGCAAGAGCTTTTTGTGACATTTTGTAAAAAAACTGCCAATTTTTTTCTTGGGGGGAGGGAGGGAATTAGGATCTGTTAAATCTGCTTTTTCCAGGCAAAGAATATTGATTTCAATGTTTCCTAATGTAATGAATTCCCTCGGGTGTATATATAACACTGCCCGCGGGTGTCACAGGAGCAGAACTGGGAGCTGCCAGAGCAGAGAGGAAGAATGGTCCAGGGTGGTGTATTAGCAGGAGACTTGGGAGACCTGCAGACAATGCGCTAGCACTCTCTGTGTGACCGTAGGCCTGTCTCTCTTTGCTTCATTATGTACAATGGGGCTAATAATCCTCCCCTACCTCACAGGGCTGTTGTGAAGATAAACACACCAAAGATGACGAGGCGCTTATACGTTAGGGTGATGGGCAGCCATAGAAGTCCCTCAGATAACTACAAATGCTGCATGTCATAGGCCCTAAACTTCCACACACTAACAAATTCTCCTCTAACTCAACTGATAAGCATGGAGCCTTTTGAATTACGGGGAAGATAAGTTCTATCCCCATTGCCAGCATGAAGATATGAGTGGCTGTGGAGTGTACAGCAAAGTGACCATTGTGCGGTTGTATGTCTCCTTGGGTTGTTACATTAGATTGTCTATATCTTGTGAAAAAAATACAGTAGGGGCAGGCTGGTGTCATTGTGATTTATCTTGGCATTGATGTGGGTTCACTGTCACGTCGGCACGACACTCACAGAACACAGCTACACAAGCAGATGGCACAGACATCAAGGCTTCAAGTAGGCTGTATCTGAACCACACAAGTGCAATCAATCAGTCAATCCAATAGAGAGCTCTGAGCGGCTGATGTGGGGGGTTGAAGTGGCACTCCCTGCCTGGCAAATAGGGGCAGATTCTTGGCTCCATCCCTCCCACACCCAGTATGACATAAAGGCAGATTCACACCACATTTACATCTCCCTCATCTTTGTGCAGGCCTGGTCCAGTCTCAATGTCCCTTGCAGCTTCTTTAAATTGAGCTGGTTAGTAACAGGGGAACAGCACGGAGTTCAGCCAACACAACAACACTCAGGCCATGTCCCTTTCCCTTAGGTCATGGAGACTTATTGGATTGATTAGGTAATGGAGGAGGTTAGGAGACAATCGTTGCACAGTCGAATAAGGGATGAGTCCAGGTGGAGTGGTAAGAGGTGATTTATTTGGTTACAGCCTCCAGACCGTTCATTCCCCTCCATCTTGCGACCAACAGAATGAACCCCAAATTATGCTTACAACATCTTTTATCTCCAGTCTTTCCTTGGTACCTGTCCTATCCCTTACCCGCTGAAATACCCTGTTGCTTCCTGCCCATACCCTCTAAATCATCCTTTTCTCCCTAACCTGTCTTCCTCCTAATATGGTGATAAGTTAAAGCCTTACTTTACTGGCAGTAGCTTGGGAAACCCAATAGCTAACTTACCGTAAGGCCCCAAGATAGGGAACTTTGTGGTTTGGAGGATGCTACTGTGAGGCAATTTGCCTGGAGGACGCTGCTGTGAGGTAATTTCTATTTTGCCCTCTTTCCTGTTCCACAGGGAGTTATGGCAGAGAATTTATGAGGGTAGGCTCTTCTGCCTGAATCTTGCCCTCAGCTCCCTGAAGGCCCGATCCAGCGCGAAGACCGCTCTGATTCCCGCATCCACAACAGTCTCTTCAGAACCTTCAGGGTCATGGTGTTTCTTCTTTTCAAATTTGTAAATATTCTGACAAGGCTTTTCAAAAAGGAACAAGAAAGAGGTGTACAAATGGGGTCTGTCCGGTGTCATTACATTAATTAATGTAAAAATAAAGGATGAATCTGAAGCGTTGCTGGATGCAAAGGGGCATACACATCACTCAGTATTTAACCGGAGCTCACCTTGTTTAATATAAAAATCCAATAAGCCTCCCTATTTAAAGGGAAGTGATTTACAGTGTGTTTCCTCCTCCAGGGGATACATTTGCTAGCTCTGTGCCAATAATCCTAGGCAGGAAACATTGTGATTACATCTGGAAAAAGTGTTCAGCAACAGATAAATTAGCTGTCCCCTTTGCTGGCAGATAGCTCTATTGTATTCCTAGACATTGTTTCAGCTGAAAAGTAAGTTTTACCAATATATAAAGGATTGGGTGTTCATTACAGCATATAGTTTATGGGCCCAACTCTGTGCAGGGCTTACCAGCCTCAACTCCAGCAAATGTTAAACAGTCTGATCCTACCAGTTCTGAGCACCTGAAGGATACCCGTAGTTCCCAGTAGGCCAGATCCCACGTTAATGCTCTATTTGGGCAAAACTCCCACTGGCCTGGATTTAAGTCAACTCACATTAAAGGATCTGGGCCGTTTGATTTCACTGGGAGTTGCAGGTGTTCACTTCAAAGCCCCTTGATGCTAATGGAAATTCTTCCATTAACTTCAGTGGGTTTTGGATCAGACCCTCAATGCTCAGCAAGTCTTAGGATCTGGTTCGCTGACCCCCCCCAGGAAAGGGCCCTGCATCAGCTGTACTGAATTTCAGATTGTGCGCAGGGGCAGGAAATCTAAAGTGTTGCAGGTTCAGCTGCCGATCGCACAATGCAGGGAACTCATATCTGGTGCAATCGGTTTTGATCCACTACTCGGAGATGGAGTGGCAGTGCTCTTTTGGGGGAAAAATGTGTGTGATGGGGAGGGTGGGGTGGTCAGATGGCCCTGAGATTCATTCCAAAGGAACATGCAGAACTTCAGACGATTGTTTAGACTTCCTGGGGCAGTGCTTTGGGATTCTATGGCTCCTTTGTGCCCTTCCACTGGTGCAAAGGAGCTGGGAATTCCCCCAGCACGGGAGGGTGAAGAGGCTCCATGGTGATGCGTATGTTCTAAACTCAGTGCCACCCCTGGCCTCACAGTCCCTTGTATAGAGCAGCCTGGGGATGTTCTAAGTCTGAACCCACCCCTAGCTGGCCCCAGAATTGCAGAGTCACAAAGCTGGCATAAAACTGCCTCCTTCCCATGCTTCTACCCCAGGTCGTGCCATCCACCACAGCTTAACTATCCCCAAGAATTGGGGCCCCATCTCTGCTATGCTGCAGATACTTCCTGGGCAGCCTTTCCCATTGCCTTTCAGACCTTCCACTTACAAAGAATACAGGAGACACTCAGAAATGCAGAAGGCAGCACAGATGAGACCTGCAAGGTAGGCTGAACTTTGGGGTCAATCCTCATTTGATTCCACCTGGCTTGTCTGTTCCTGTCACTGCCAGAAAGAATCAAATACAATTGTCAAAAGATGGGAGTGAGTCACGTGGCTGGCTGGAGAGTTTGCCTCTTGTTTGTGTTTAGATACAGTACAAACCAAGGCCCCGCTCCTTCAAAGCCCTAACTCACCCGCGTAGTCCTGTTATTTACAGGAATAGTCCGTTATATGGGGCTAATCGCTTTAGCAGGGAGGCTGCGTGAGACGGAGGTTCTGCAGGATTGGGCCCTAAGTGACCCCTGTGATTGCTTTCTCCTTTGAAGGAAAACGCTGTGTGAAAACAAATTGCCCAATCTCAGTTTTGTCCCCAAGGTGCGCCAGTGTTTATGGATCATTTAGAACGCTCTCGTGGGCCCCTTTGCGGAAGGTACTCTGAAATATCAAAATGGACATTATTTGTGTAATGAGGTTTGGGGTTTAATAGTTCCATTTGCACATAAGGAATTGCAAGCTTTTCTGGCAGAAATCTGTTAAACAAAGTGGTTTGCAACCTGTGATTTTGGGAGGGAAAACAGTCTGTGTTATTGCAGTGGCCTCAGATGAAGCAGCAGCTGTGTAGGAGCTGTGTAGGAGCAGTGGCTTTTCATTGTAAGAAAAAGATTAAACTCAGGCTAATTTAAAATATCTTGTTAGGATGATAATTGGAGGCAGATACATCTTACACTACTGCAGCAGGGAATTGGGGTACAATTTCCAAAAATGCCTATGTGATTTAGGAGTCTGAATCAAATTTTCAGATGGGGCTTAGGTGCTTAGCTGCAGATTTTCAAAGGTAGTTGGGCATCTATCTGCATCTTCAGGCACCTCAATACCTTTGAAAATTTGGCCTTAGGAGCCTAAGGCCAGACTGTTAACGGTATTTAGGCACCTAAAGATACAGATGGGCACCTAGTGGGATTTCCTAGAATGTGTACGTAGGGAGGGTGCCTCCCAAAAACAAGCATTATAGATTCTGATTTAAACCAAAAAGTAATAGAAACATGTTCCGGTGTGGAGATGCACATAACATCTTAACACTGGCCTGGGGAGACACAAGACACTAAGCAAACAAATGTATGAATACATATTAGGGTTTGTAGTCCTAGATTCAGTTAGACTATTTTTAAAGACACCTTAGATTCCCCCCTCCCATCTTTTTGCTACAGGTCATGACTACATCATTTATCAGGTGGCCCTACAATCTATTATTATTGATTGTGTTAATTACAGCAGTGCCTAGGAACCAACTGAGAATCGGGCCTCATCGTGCTAACAGCAGGCAAGTACAGAATAATAGACAGTTCCCAAAAGCTTACAATCTAAATAGAAGAGACAGACACCAGGTGGTGAAAGGGATAAATCTGTTACCTGTTTGGCCAAAGTAGCTGGCTATTGCATGGGGCACTATCAGATTGTTTCCATTAAGAGAAACTGATGTTATGAGTCGGGTGTTTCTTTGGTGAAATCATTGTTAACAAAGACGATACACAGTACTGTACCTCAACAGAGAAACAAACAGAATCAGGAAGTTTCCTTGCTCACAGTTTCCAAATCTGCCTTTCCAGTGAATTCTGTGCCCCAAGGAACTCTGTCCCTTTGCTTCCTCCCAGGGTTACACACACAACTGCTTCTCCTATCTGTTAGCTTTCTGCCTAACATACACACAGTTTACCAAACAATCCCCTAACCCCTGCATTTGCCACCCTTCCTAGAGAAACCCCTTGGCCCTACTGCCTTGGGCGGTGGCTTCTATTGTTCCCAGCTCTCACTATACAAAGAGACACTGAATTTTTCCTTCCATTTAGCCTGAAAGAAGGGTCATCAATTTCAGTCAGATCTGTGCTTGCCTATATATTAAAAACTTGCCTGAAAGCTGCCATTAACACCTTCCAGCATAACAGAACTCACAATCAGCATTTAGCACATGGATGTTACTTCCACTTCAAAAGAACTGGGGATGTGAATAAACTAACACATGTGTAATACAAGCCTGTACATTGATATAAATTATGTTAAGTCCCACTGCAGTTAGAAGAATAACACTGGTGCTAAAACACGTAAATGTGGGCAGAAGTATGCCTAATGAATATGGATGAGTTTAAATTCGAGCAAATTTCAGCCATATGAATCTTTCAATTATAAATGCGCTCTATTATGCTATGGTATGTTGTGGCTCTTTTTGGACCTGTACCTGAGTTTATATAAAATACTGTGTCCAACAAGGGGAGGAGACGTTTTCATTAAAACCCTGAGACAGGGCATATTCCCAATAAGACTCTCCACATTCAGAAGTAATCCTTTGTGGACTTGTCAGATTTTTCAACCACAGCAGTAAATCCAAGCAGTCCCTAATGTATGAGGGAAGCAGTTACAGAGGATTTAATATGATCTACTGCAGTGGTTTTGTCAAAGAATCAATACCTAAAACAATGGCATAGCTGGAACAGCTTTATATATTTGGATTAGTTTTCTTGGTAGAGTACATAAGGCAATGGATACTAAGGGATTCTTTGTGTAAAATATCTGTATTTGATATATTGTGTAATTGTGTAAATAGTAAATATATCATGATGGAGCTCTGTTGGCATTAGCCCACATAACCTATTCAGATATGCTAACCATGGAGGTTGGTAGCCTTCAGGGAGTTTGACCCCAGTTCACCCTTGTAAGAGTCTGTTACACCAGCCCTGTGCTCTCGAGCACAAAAGCTGGGACTCTTTACTAGCCAAACCACTTAACCAAGCTGCTTCCCAGCCAAATTAAGTCCTACACCCCGAGACACCACCCCTTTTTGCAATGGGGTTTTTAGGGTTACCAATCGCTGCCACCATTTGAGTGTACTTCCAAAACCTTGGAGGGGCCCCAAAATTCCCCACCCTAACTTTGTCCCCCTCCCTGGGAGCCAAAGTCAGACACCTGACAGCTGCTTCCCTTCACCCTTCCCGGCTGAAGGCAGACTTCCCCTACCCCTGTCTCTCTCTACCTGAGAGCCAGACCCTCAGAGGCTGCTTTTCCTCCCCCCTGCACCCTGTCCCCCTCCCTGGGAGTCAGAATCAGGCACCTGGAGGCTGCTTCCTCCCTCCCCCGTCTAACCTGACAGTAAGGAGAGACAGTCTCCACACTCCAGCTATGCAATTAGCTGCCCTGGTACCTATTTCCCTTCCCTTCCCAGACTGGAAGCAGAGAAAACCCTAAGGGAAATAAACCAGATGGTTTTATAAATAGAAGATTTAATAAAGAAAAGGGAATGAAACAAAGATACAATGCACTTTACAATTTGGGGTTCTCTAGCTCCCTTCTGAAACGGAAAGAACACCCCCAAAGGCACAGGCTTAATAGAATCAAATGGTTATACTCACAGTACAGCTAATCAGAAATATAAGAAGAAAATAGAACCATCTTTATAGCCATAGATGGTCTAGGACCCTTACCAAGCTCCATGGCAAGCCAGAAATGAACTGAACTAACTTCCTGCTTCCGGCCTCATGGCCAGCCAAGATGGTACTGAACTTTTTACTCCTCCCTTCCTCATGGGCTTGAGGCTCTGACGACATTGTTGTCTCAGATGACATTAACCCTCTCCAGCCCTCCATACCCATGACAACCCTGGTTGAGGTTTTGGCCCAAGTTGCTCAGGTGTGTATCAGAGACACATTTCCTAACTACAGCTCCTCTTGGGGCTGTGTACTTTTGTGTTAGCCTTTGCACAGGGCCCAGAGTAAACTCTGAATATAGCTGAACAATTTGACAGGAAATTCCAACCTTGGGTTCTCTCCCAAACAGGACAAAAAGTTGACGTTTATACACTTATGGTGGAATGGAAATTCTGGAAAAAGTCACTTCAGAAATGTTGAAATGAAACATTTTCGTATTTGTGATCATAACAAAACATTTCAGCGCTACGAAAATATTTTATTTGTTTCTTGAACTGACACAAAATTCTTCATTTTGAGTTAGTTCAAAATTACTCTCCATTTCCCCCTAGTGGTATATTGCTTCTTGTGCATTGTAGCTCAGGAGCCTGGTGCACCATTCTCCTCTATGAGCCAGGCTCCATAGTTGGACTACATTTCCCACAATGCACCGATAATCATGTGACTTCCAGGATGCAGCATGTAGCTCACTGGCTGAGAAATGGAATTATATTATAGGAGATGTAGTCCTCCTGGAAAGAATAGGGGCCCTGAACTACAAGTCCCATAAGGCAAATATATTGATAAGGACATTCAGATTAATGTTTTATTAAACTGATTAAAAACTAAATATTTTGGGTCACTTAAAAAAATGAAATACTCTGAGTCAAATCAAACTTAAACCAAACAATTTCTTAATTTCCAGCAAAATCAAAATTTTCCTATAGAAATTTTTCATTTTGTGGAAAATGAATTTTCCATAGAAAAATCATTTTGACAGAAAATTCACAACCATGTCTAACTCTGAACATACTCCTAAGTGATGGTGAATGTAACATTGCACCCAAAAGATATGTTAAAAGAATGTTAATGTTGCAAAGTCAAGTATTCAAAAATTAGAAAATGCTAGAATTCAGCCCTCTTCAAGGTATGCATTATAATACAGTCTTTAATTACATGATCACATAGGATTCTTGCCTCATTCACAGGATGAACATTGCTCTGGAAATTAATCAGAGTTGTGGAATGAATGTAGCTATTGTCTGTAGAATCCCAGCATCGTTTGTTGTTGAAGTTGGAAGATGTGTGATGAATGATGCAGAAGACTGCAAGAAGAGAATGGATTGTTTTACTGCTAAGAGATTGGAATGTCACCCTGGGTAAATAGTTTCTATCCCTGCCTCTTCCACGAAGTTCCTATTTGAGGCTAGACAAGTCACATAAACCAGACTTTTCTCCCATGGCCACTAACTGTGTGTTTCTCATTTTCTGAGTGCTCAACATGAGACACTTGGGGTCTTATTTGCAGAGGTGCTGAGTGCTGAGTACTCACACCTGTAGTAAAAGTCAACTGGAGCTGTGCTTTGAACGTGAAAAGTTATAAAAATGCTAAGTACTCTGAAAGTGTAGACGCTTGGAGTGTCAAATTGGGCACTCAAAATTAGTAGACATTTTTGAAAATTAATCCCTCGATATATTACATGATAGAAAGACACACAATCAATTCACACACATATGCACATAACCTTTAAACCAAAGTGTTAATGGATTAGCATGACTGTAGGGAACTGATGTGCACAAATTGATCCCTATTAAATCAATGGTATTTCATAAATAAAAATTGGTCTTAAAGCAGGATAAAATGACGAGGGCACAAAACTCATTTAATACATTATTTTGCTGGTGTGTAAAAGTTATTTAGTCATTATCAGACACTTTCTCAAAATATTATCCTCGGAAAATATATTTACAGGCTTTTCGTGATTGGTGTGTGGTGTCAAACAGCTGTTTGAATGTTACAAAAACATGACTTGCAAATAATTTAACATAGTTCGGTGAGCAGAGCTGGTCAAAATTGTATAATTTGTTTTTTAACAAATGTTCAAAAGAGTTGTAATTTTCTGTCCTGTACTTTTCAAAAAAGAATTTTTTTTGTCATTTATGTTCACATTTTTTAAAAAATAGAGAACTGTTTTTGCTTTGTTTTCCTCTTTTTTCTTTTTCTCCTTTTTCTCCACTAGCCCCCTATTTCCCTCTTTGTAGTTTATCATAGAAGAAGGAAGGAAGGAAGGAAGGAAGGAAGGAAGGAAGGGGGAAAAAGTTGCAAGAGTGGAAAATAGAAAAAAATTATTTTCAGGTTTCATTAATAATGCAAAATATTTTTTTTAATCTCATTTTTGGAAAAAGCCCAGTTTTCAATTAATATTTAATTTTAAATATAGAGACCAGTTCTAGTGGTATTATTGAGTTTGCTGTTATTTATGTGTTTGCATTATTTGTTATTTGAGTATTTGGATACCTGTATGATACTTGTGAAAATATTTACAAATCCACAAATTTTCACAAATTTTACTGCAAATTATCATTCTTATCAGAAAGTGTGTTTCTTGCTATTCTTCTGTTCTAATTTTCTTATTTTATAAGTTTCAGTCATTTGGTCAGGAAGAAGAAACAACACCATTTAACTTAGGGCTTGGTTACACTGGCACTTTATAGCGTTATATAGCCTCCAGGAGCGCTATAACTCTGTCCCTGAACACATTGGCAAGGCACATATTGCGCTAAAAGTCTGAGCTTATCGTACTACTTGTAAACCACCTTTTCGAGAGGAATAAAAGCTTTTGCGTATTCCCTGTAGCGTGTTATGGCAAGTGTAATCAGTCATTACGCTATAAGGGATCTCTGGCATGCCTCCGAGCCATTTAAGGCAATAGACGAGCCATTTAAAGCAATTGACACCTTTGTGTTGTTTTGCAAAGGGAAGAAGGAATGCAGAAGTTCCTTTTCAGAAATCCGCTCTTAACTCAGCAATTAAGCAGTGAAAATGCTTACCAGTGGAGCTGTGTGAGTGAAATTCAGAGCCTGCTACTTTTCTCTATAGAAAAATCACTGACAGCATGAAGTTCTCTCCCTCCGCATACACACAACACTTCCCCCTAACCCCCCTCCTTTGGAAAGCACGTTGCACCCAGCTGAATGCTGGGATAGCTGCCCATAATGCACCACTCCCTGTGCCGCGGCAATGCCGCAAATGTGGCCACGCCGTCCCATGTTATAGCGCTATAGCTATTGTGGTATATGGGTACCGTTATAACCAAAAGCGCTATAATCCTGTAAGTGTAACCTAACGCTTAGGTGAACAATCATAGAACACAAATAATGAACAGTTGAAAAGCTTAAGTTGAAATGAGGTTTTGCACAAGTCATTTAGATAAGGGAAATGAGCAGAAAAGGTAAAAAAAAAAGCAGTGGAAAAAAAACCTTTCAAAAGCATTTATTTGAAACAGATTTTTTTGAAAAAAATTGGATCAACTCTGTAAGATAACAAAATCAAAAGAGTATTGTATGTTGCTAATGCTGTTGTGGGCACTTCAAAGTGTTCTAGGAAGGGTTAAAGGTATGAGAGTGGAATGAATGATTCCTTTGCAGGTCTCAGGAAGCCAAGGGGGAAAAGGAATGGGTTAATTTGAAAAGTCAGCTTGGTCTAGAGATAAAGAGAAAGCTGCTCTGCATTCAAGGTCAAGAATCAACACAAACATACTCTTGATATGCCAAACAACAACAAAACTGCTTTCAGCCCCAGCTGGCTGTAAAGAAATGAAGACAGAGGCAAAACAAAAGCAGAACAAGTTGCAGGACTGAGGTCACTCCCAGACTCCTGCACTGGGCAGCACAGTATGGGGAGGAGGTGACCAGCCGTCTGTGGAAAAAGAAGTGGTTCTGGACTATTTAGAAAAGCTGGAAGAGCACAAGTCCATGGGGCCGGATGCGCTGCATCCGAGGGTGCTAAAGGAGTTGGCTCATGTAATTGCAGAGCAATTGGTCATTATCTTTGAAAACTCATGGCGATCGGGGGAGGTCCCGGATGACTGGAAAGAGTCTAATGTAGTGCTCATCTTTAAAAAAGGGAAGAAGGAGGATCCAGGAAACTATAAGCCAGTCAGCCTCACCTCAGTGCCTGGAAAAATCATGGAGCAGGTCCTCAAGGAATCAATCCTGAAGCACTTAGAGGGGAGGAAAGTGATCAGGAACAGTCAGCATGGATTCACAAAGGGCAACTCATGCCTGACTAACCTAATTGCCGTCTATGATGAGATAACTGGCACTGTGGATGAGGGGAAAGCAGTGGATGACTTTACCTTGACTTTAGCAAAGCTTTTGATATGGTCTCCCACAATATTCTTGCCAGCAAGTTAAAGAAGTATGGGCTGGATGAATGAACCATAAGGTGTATAGAAAGCTGGCTTGATCATCGGGCTCAACGGGTAGTGATCAATGGCTCTATGTCTAGTTGGCAGCCGGTATCGAACGGAGTGCCCCAAGGGTCGGTCCTGGGGCCGGTTTTATTAAATATCTTTATCAATGATCTGGAGGATGGTGTGGACTGCACCCTCAGCAAGTTTGCAGATGACACTAAACTGGGAGGAGTGGTAGATACACTGGAGGATAGGGATAGGATACAGAGGGACCTTAGACAAATTAGAGGACTGGACCAAAAGAAATTTGGTGAGGTTCAACAAGGAGAAGTGCAGAGTCCTGCACTTAGGACAGAAGAATCCCATGCACTGCTACAGACTAGGGACCGAATGGCTAGGCAGCAGTTCTGCAGAAAAGGACCTAGGGATTACAGTGGATGAGAAGCTGGATATGAGTCAACAGTGTGCCCTTGTTGCCAAGAAGGCTAATGGTATTTTGGGCTGTATAAGTAGGGGTATTTCCAGCAGATCGTGGGATGTGATCATTCCCCTCTATTCGAGATTGGTGAGGCCTCATCTAGAGTACTGTGTCCAATTTTGGGGCCCACACTACAAGAAGAATGTGGAAAAATTGGAAAGAGTCCAGAGAAGGGCAACAAAAATGATTAGGGGCCTGGAGTGCATGACTTATGAGGAGAGGCTGAGAGAACTGGGATTGTTTAGTCCACAGAAGAGAAGACTGAGGGGAGATTTGATAGCTGCTTTCAACTACCTGAAAGGGGGTTCTAAAGAGGATCAATCTAGACTGTTCTCAGTGGTAGCAGATGACCGAAAAAGGAGTAATGGTCTCAAGTTGCAGTTGGGAAGGTTTAGATTGGATATTAGGAAAAACTTTTTCACTAGGAGGGTGGTCAAGCATTGGAATGGGTTACCTAGGGAGTGGTAGAATCCCCTTCCTTAGAGGTTTTTAAGGTTAGACTTGATAAAGCCCTGGCTGGAATGATTTAGTTGGGGATTGGTCCTGCTTTGAGCAGGGGGTTGGACTAGATGACCTCCAGAGGTCCCTTCCAACCCTAATATTCTATGATTATATGATTCTATGATCACACATTTGTGGAGGTTGGCTGCCAAGTGAGACCCAACAGCCATTGTAGCATCTCGAAGCTGATGTATTTTGGGGAAGCTGAAGAAACCACAGAAGGCTGGCCTGGACTGGAATACCAAGCAAAGGTCTCTGAAAGGGATGCCCCCAAGAAATCCCATGGCATCAAGCCCTCCCCAAGCAGAGGCAAGTTGGGGATTGTCAGTGGATCTCTGGACAACCTGTGCACAGGACAAGCTCTCGTCCATACCCCGCTCCTTTTCTGATGGTGCGCCTCAGGCCTGGCCAACCTGTGGTGGCATGGGCGTGAGTATGAAAGTGGGTTAGAGATTGGGCACTAATGAATTTTTCCTTCCTCTGAGTGACATGGAAGCAGTTCCCACATTCACCGCTATTCTTTTTTGCTTTATTAATAGAGCTTTAAAATCTAGTCACCTGGTATGGTCCTCTATCTCCCTCCCCTCCCCCACCCCCTGGACAGTCCGGCGGTCTCAGACTGATCACCTAAGATCCTAGGCAGATTGGTAATAGAAATCTGCCACATAAGTGCTAGTAATAATAATAGGGCTCAGATTTTCCTAGATGCGATAACTGATGGATTCCTTCATCAGGTAGTTGCTGACCCAACAAGAGGGGATGCCATTTCAGATTTGGTTTTGGGGCGTAGTGAGGGCCTGTCAGGGTGTTTACTTCCCCCACTCTAAACTCTAGGGTAAAGATGTGGGGGCCCCGCATGAAAGACAAATCAACCCCAGCTTATTTTACCAGTTTAGGTTAAATCTTTTCCCCCAAAACCCAAACTCCTCCAGCTGGGCTTGGAAATCGCTGCCACCACTAATGTAAGTCCCCAAAAGTATGGGGTGGGGCACATTAGAACCCCAATAGTAACACCCCCTCCCCCTCTTTACCTGGGAGAGATTCGAGGACACAAACCCTCACTAGCTGTGAGTTTAGCCTGACCCAAAACCAGGATCAGTCCAATGAAATTAACAGACAATGGTTATATATAAAAAAAGGTTTAATAGAAGAAAGAGAAAAGCATACAACTTACACAGACTTCATAGATACTCAGTTTCCTAGCATTAACCAGCCCTCCTGTAGCCCCCTTCCTTGGGATTTCTCTCCCTGATGGCTTAACAGGTTAAAGACATCATAGATTGATTACAATTTGATACAATTCACAAATTCACTTACTGCCAGGCTGTCTTAGTAACTTATTGAATGATGAGTAGAAAGTTAGATGATTCCTTCCCCATAGCCGGTGAATGGAGAGACAAGCAAAGAGAGACAGCCTCTCTCTCCTGGGAGAGAAAAAAAGACAGGCAGAAACCCCCACGAATAAAGTGAAACTAAAACCTTTGTCTCCTAGATATTAGCATCTCCGATACATCATTCCCTCTTCTGCTTCAGCTTTAACCCTTCACAGGTAAAACAGTAACTCAAGGCACTTCATACTTATGACAGGGCCTCATAGAAGAAATGGTTGTGTACATGCTGATCCAGGCATCCTCCTAGTGTCCTAAGTGACTAGTGAGGAGACATTCCTGTATCCCCACTATTCCTTGCCCAGATTCCGGCTCTGGGCCCCCCTCATACGATGTATTTCTCTGTGCTCTGTAGAAAGGGTTCTGTCTCTTGTTCAGCTGCAAACCTTTGCCTGTTAACAACTGGAACAGTTTCCTTATTCACTGACAACACCTCTCCTGCCCTTGTACCTGAGGGAATGTTGCCTTCTGCTGGAAAGGAGATAGTCTCAGACCCTCCCATACTTGGAAGCACCCTGCTTTCCTATATTACAGAGTAACAGGAATTGTCACCCATCTCAGCTTTCAGAGTGGTAGCCCTGTTAGTCTGTATCAGCAAAAAGAATAAGGAGTACTTGTGGCACCTTAGAGACTAACAAATTTATTTAGTATAAACTTTTGTGGGCTAAAACCTACTTCATTAGATGCATTGAGTGGAAAATACAGTAGGAATATATATATATATATATATATATATATATATATATATATATATATATATATATATATATATATATATATATATATGTACAGAGAACATGAAAAGATGGAGGTTGCTATACAAACTGTAACAAGACAAAACAATTAAAGTGGGCTATTATCAGCAGGAACTCTGCCATTGCTTGGTCCCAAGCCCAAGATGTGAAAGGAGGAGGGTTTTGTGTTGGACTAGCAACCCACCATGTAAAAAGCGAATGCTACAGAAACATCAACCAAATCTTCAGTGAATGGAGAAGAATGGTTGGCGCCTTATGCTCCACCAGGAGCGAAGAGGATAAGAAGATTATCAGCAGGAGAAAAAAAAGTTTGTAGTGATAATCAGTTGACAAGAAGGTGTGAGTAACAGTGGGGGTGGGGGGAAAATTAGCATGGAGAAATAATTGTAGTCTGTGTTATGACTGATCCACTCCCAGTCTTTATTCAAGCCTAATTTAAGGGTGTCCAGTTTGCAAATTAATTCCAGTTCTGCAGTTTCTCATTGGGGTCTGTTTTTGAAGGGTTTTTTTGTTGAGGAATTGTGACATTTTTGTCTGTAATTGAGTGTCCAAGAAGGCTGAAGTGTTCTCTGACTGTTTTTTTTTAACATTATAATTCTTGACGTCTGATTTGTGTCCATTTATTCTTTTGTGTAGAGACTGTCGACTTTGGCCAATGTACATGGCAGAGGGGCATTGCTGGCACATGATAGCATATATCACATTGGTAGATGTGCAGATGAACAAGCCCCTGATGGTGTGGCTGATGTGATTAAGGCCCATGAGGATCCACTCTTTCCACATATCTATTCAAGGGACACCAAATTTGATAGTCTCTAAGATGTCACAATTACTCCTCACCCATCTCAGCGGTTTCTAAGATCCCAATGCCCCTTCTCTGGGCTCTCCTCTGGGACATGTTTCTCTCTGCTCCCCAGACCTGGGATTTCTCTGGTTCAGCTGCTGGTTTCTGATACATATTCATTATTACAAATTTCTCCTTCCATTTTTTAGAATTATTTTTACAGCTGCTTTCACTGCTTCTCTAAACTAGAGCAATTTATAACCAATATGGCCTTCTTCCTCGATTGTGGCTTTTTGTGAATCTCATGAAATTTTCTTAATTTATTCCCAATTATCATTCACATTTTTCTAATTACATTCTTCCATCCAGCTGATTTGGCTCATAATTGTTTTCAGCCTTGTGAAGTTGGCCCTTTTACAACACCAAGTGTATCTATTATTGTTCTGGACTTTATTCCATTTGCATATTATAAATGTGATCCCATCATGATCACTTGAACCTAAGCCACAATTATTTTTTAATTCTGTAATCAATTTCTTGCTAGCTGTCGAGATGAGAAATCTCATATAGAATTCCCCCACGTTGGAGGCAATGCTTTCTGAGTTATGAAATTGTCATGCATCATTTAGAATTTCCAAGCATGTTTAATACTGGCAGCATGAGACCTCTAGGATATGTCACTCAAATTGAAGTCCCCCCATGATCACGTAGCTTTCCTTCCTATACATTACAGATTGGTGCCAAAGGAGACACTCATAGAGCTCCCCAGTGTGATTTGGTGCTCTGTAGCAGACACCAATGTATACCTCCATCTTATGCTTTATCTGTTAGGACATTGATCCATAAGCATTCAATATTATTTTCTTCTGAGTTGTCAGTAACTCAATGGCTAACACCACATTTTACATAGTGTTACTCCCCCTCCCATTTTCCCTATGTAATCCTTCTTGAATAGGTTATTACCATTGATTTTAATATTCTAATCATATGAATCATCCAATGAGGTTTCTCAATATTAAGTAGATCGAGGTTATGATAATAAATTAACAATTCTGATTCCTCTTTTTTGTTGCCCAGGCTCCTAGCGTTGGCAAACAGGCAATTAAAGATTTTCTTCTATTTGTGTATTTTGGTTTCCTTGATTAATTTTGTTCTATTTGATTTTTTTTTCCTGAGTGCTCATATCTGATGAAGTGGGTTTTAGCACATGAAAGCTTATGCCCAAATAAATGTGTTAGTCTCTAAGGGCATGTCTACACTTACCTCCACAGATATCGATACATGAGGGGTCGATTTATCGCATTTAGTGAAGACGTGATAAATCAACTGCCGAATGCTCTCCTGTCAACTACGGTACTCCACCAGAGCAAGAAGCATAGGCGGAGTCGATGGGGGAGCATCAGCAGTCGACCTAACACCATGATAGTGAAGACACCATGATAAGTAGATCTAAGTACGTCAACTTCAGTTACATTATTTGCGTAGCTGAAGTTGCGTAACTTAGATTCAATGCCCCCACCCACCCATAGTGTAGACCAGGCCTCAGGTTCCACAAGGACTCCCCATTGTTTTTGCTGATACAGACTAACATGGCTACCACTCTGAAACCTTTTTATTATAAATTTTAACACCTTCCTGACTACGTTAGCCAACCCATATCTCTGTGGAGATTGAATGGCCTCCACCTCAGTACAAGTGGAACCAAGGTATACAGCCCTTTCTTCCAATAGAAGGTGGACCACTGTTCCACAAAATCCATATCTTACATACTACATCACTTACTTACCAGTGATTCATTACCAGAATCTTCTGCCTTCTGTCTTCATTCAAATGTAGGAGAAGAAGGATCTCAAAAGATTGTTTGGACATAGGAATGAAAAAGTTACACATTACTTAGACAAGTTAGATGTTTTCAAGTCACCAGGGCTTGATGAAATATATCCTAGAATACTGAAGGAGCTGACAGAGGGATATCTGAGCCATTAGTGATTATATTTGAAAAGTCATGGGACATGGGAGGGATTCCAGAGGACTGGAAGACGGCAAATCTATAAAAAGGAAAATACGTATAACCTGAGGAATTACAAGCTAATGACCCCCCCCAGTTCGACACATGATAGGGAAACACCCCACTGCAAATTTATTCCTGATGCTTCTGCTCCTATGCATAGGGGTTGGGGATGGATCACACATGGACTCAACCATCTATTCATTAATCCTAACCTAGTCTTGTATCTCTAGTCCAGACACCATCATGGTGTTTAAGTCACTGTCCCTGTTGGGAAACTTTTGAGGTAGAGCATTTGTTGCACTTCCCCTTGCTCAGCGCTCTGTCTTTAGTCACAATCTAACTCTAAATAACTCAGACATAGATTTTCAAAGGTCAATGTTAGACAGTTTCCAAACCTTCCTCTACTTCCTTGTGTTTAAATTGCCTACCAGTGCAAATTATACCAGTGGCATCACAGAAGGAAAAAGCCAGATTTCCTTGTATGATGGGCTAAGTGAGAATATATATTAGCACAGGACACTGAGATGGAATTGTAAACAAAAGATATTGGGCCATTTTTCAGTAGTGGGACCATCTGATCAGCACGAGATAGAAAATCTGGTCTCTTGATGTTCTAGGAAAAGTGATCTAGCACTCAATCATTATTTCCATTTGGGACATGAGAACTATCATTCAATCTAATTTCTTTATTTCCTGTTTTGGTGAGACAGGCCAGATCATGGTTTTGGCTGCATCTACTCAGGGCCTTAAGGGGGAATAAGAACTCGCCTGACACCTCTGCTTAGGCGATCGGGACTTTGGGTCTGCATCCACAGAAGTATCAGCGGCTGTGTGCCCACCGATCCCCCCGCTCCTGACCCTCACAGCAGGAGGGTAGAGAGGGGTGAATCATGAGCAGGGTGGTGAGTCCATCTCCCAGAAGCACTGACTGAGCCAGCACATGAGATGTCAGCCTTTGATGTTTGCAGCAAATTCCTGTATCTCCACTTCTTGCACCAGGGGGAAGCATGGAGCCTCTGAGACACAATACGTCGTGGGTCTTCTGAGTTAGTACCACTTAGCCACGCCCTCTTGATGAGGCCTGCACCTAAAGCCACAATCTAGCCATTAACATCTGTGTCCATTCCTGTATGAGGAGGGCTGTACATTCAGTCTCCCATCCATCTTCGCATTCACTTGAAATGTCCACATCCCAATTTAACATTCAAATATCTTACAGCTCAAAAGCCCTTTGCTGACCTTTCACTCCTTAATGAGTTAAAAAAACAACAATGGCCATGTTTGTTTGCATTATTTGTTTTTATATATGTACATATTTATTCACTCCTAGTTCCATGTATCATTCCATTTCTCTTATCATTTCTTTTCATTCTCTTAATGCCATTCCATGGACTTCCTCTTCCTGGTATATCTTTGACATCTGGTATTTCACACCTGTCTCTTAATATCACTGATTAGTTTGTGCACTTCCTTGTTCTTCCACACTGACATTTTTCTGCTCCCAATGCATCTGTTTCTAGATGGATAAATAACCCTCAGGCATGAAGCAATCCCTCTGCAATTGCAATCGGTTCTCCTTCGTGTTCTCCTTCTCACCACTTTGCCACACTGAATATCACCTAGCACGTATCTTGTACTGTACTCCGCAGACATTGAAAATCTCAGTGCTAGGTTCACAATGGGGACATCGATTTCACGTGCAATGCTTAACATTTAGGTGCCCCCGGCTGCCTAATGAAATCCACCAATCCTGAGTGTTGCAGGGTACTTTCTCGAATCCTGTAGAAACAAGGCTTACACACAGTGGCTAGATGGAAAGTGGTGAGTTTATTGAAGGGAGTGACATCACAGCGCCTGGGGGCCCCGACTGCAGGCTGTCACTGATGGGGGGGTCTGGCACACCCAAGCAATGTCCAGGATAGGAGCCCAACAAACAAGGGTGTGTCAGCACAGATATACCCATGCTCGTTTGCATCTCATACATACTCATATCTCATTAATAGCAAGCAGCAAGCAAATTGGTTGATTACACACTGTTAGCACTTGTTGATTATATGCCGTCCTGCTTCAGTTTACCTATTTGGTTTCACACACACTCGTTCTCACACAGACGGGGTAAACACTCACACAGCTGGGAAACTGTTCCCAAACACACACACACGATAACAGAAATACAAGGCCATTCTCAGACGCATACCACCATTATGCCCTCCCCTGGAGTTGACTCAGAAGCATAACTACACCCCCTGCTGATTGCCGTCACAATAATCTTCCAGTCACTACACTGAGTTAAGAATCAGAGAGGTAGCCGTGTTAGACATCTGACACTGAGTTAGACATCCAGGATCCCGATACAGTGCATGGGGAGAGTTAGGTACCTAAGGACGTGATTCACAAAAACCAGAAAGCTGAATGGGAAGCAGTCTAACCAATAGGAAATGCTGAAGAAAGAGGTGGGGCCTGAGCCCTGCCGCTCAATGGGACTTAGGAGTCTAAGTAAGCACCTCCCTCTGCTTGAGATTCACAGCCACGAACTCTCTTCTGGAGTTAGGATAGATCTGGCTGAGGGACATTTCTGTAAAACACTGAGAAGGAGGAGGTGCTGTCTGCTCAATTGGCCCATTTCAGGGTGGAATTTCTGGTCAGAATGAGAGTGAGACCTCCACACCAAAATATCCAGTAGCCTCATGCTGCAAATCGGGTAGAGCAGGGACTTGAACTGCTGCTCCCACATCCCATGTGAACAACATCATCACCAGGTTATTCTGGCATAGGTCTTGCTCACTCATTTTTCATTGACAGATCTCATTTTTGGTTCCTATGCAGACCAAAACAAATAGAATTCTTGTTTTCCAACTGGCCATAGCCGCAACTCACAACCCGTACTCCCAAAACTGTGACAAAGGATGTTCAGACATATCAGACACTTTTCTAATAGGACTGGTGAGAAAGGTATGGAAATGAACACCACTTGCCTAGCTGGTGGCATGGTGAACTCTTAGAAAAAACTTTGTTGCTTTACCCCTATCCCTCACTAATCAGGCCATGGAACCAATTACAAATATGTAGACTATTACATATTCAGATGGAGGACAGGGGCCATGGATGGACATGAAGGCTGTGATCTTCAAAGATGCTTATGGGATTTGGATGTCCAATTTCCATTCATTCTAATCCCTTGGGCAGCTTTGAAAATCTTAACCTTATTGTGCTTCTCCTGAACCTTATTCAGCGTCACTGACAGCAAGAGATTACAAATATGACTATATATATGCACACACACACACACACTTGTAGCGGGCTAGACAGACTATTGTGAAACTGTCTGCGACATCTATTTCCATGTTTCTATCTCCCACAAGCATTGGGTTTGATTGACAGTGTCGGTAACTATGATGGCTCCCACCACCCAAAGCATTCTTTAAAATAGCTTTGAGTCAGTGACTTGCACAATTCTCAGCAACCTGTGTATTGTAAACTAAGTTCCAAGCTCTTTGGGCCGACAGAGATTATGGTTACACAAAGTTGTGTCACAACTTTTAAAGCAGACTCAATATCCTTTGACTTAACTGGAGAATAATTATGGGCGCAAAATTGTCAGAGGGAGAGGTCAAAACATATACCTCCCTATGTCCCAGTTGGCAGGGTGATGCTGAAGTCAGTGCTAATAATATATAATGCAGGAGTGGAGTACAGTGATGAGTCAACAGGTGTTTCACATGCTGCCAGGTGAGTCATGTGTTAGTTGGAAAGTTCACCTTAATGTGATAAACAGCTTGCCCGCCTGCCTTGGAGATAATGTGGCAGGTCCTTAGTGGATGCCAATTAGCATAGATCCATTGACTTCAGTGCAGTTATATTCATTTACATGGCCCCATTATATTTGGGGCCATGCAGGCAGTGGTTTGCTTTGGCGGTTGTGTGGAGCTGCACCAGCCAAGCGACTGTTCAAAGGGATGGAGAGACAATCCCACCCAGAGCTGTCCCACCCAGCTAGTGTTTGTGCACGTCCTAGAGGAAGTGAGTTCTGAGGATGAAACTGAAGGAAGAACTGGAGCAGGCCTGATGCTCTATGGTAGGCAGAGAGATCCAGGGGGAGAGAGTTCCAGGGGCAGAACAGAAGAACAGTGAGTAGGAGACAGAAACGAGACAGGATCATTGGCAGGGCAAAGTGAGCAAGTGGGAGTGGAGATAATAAGGAAAATGGCAATGATGTAATAAGGGAGATGATTGTCCGGGGCTTTGAAGACAGTGAAGCTTGAGTCTCCTACAGAAGCTGGGCGGAAACCAGTAGAGGGATTCAAATAGGTGAATAACATGCCAAGTGTTTGCAGGATCAGGACCTTAACCTGTCAGGTCTCTGAGGTGAGATCCCTGCTTTCTCACAAGATTATGTCTGTAAAATGGCTAGAACTTTTTGGACACAAAGTAAATAATAAATATGGATGACTGGCTATTATTAATTCAATCCAATGAAATAATTTCTGGGCTTACCCTTCAGTTTCTGAGCATGGATATCAATAGTTAATAGTCAGCAGATTTTGGAAAATTCCCTGCTATAAATTGATAAAAAATCTATGTGGGTAGGAAAAGAGCAGAGGGTACGAAGGAAGAATCATGCTATTCAGAGAGCCCCTGTAAATGTGGCCTTGGAAGAATGTCATGATGCAGTGTCCTCCATGTCATCACAGATTATTACTTTAATCTTTAAAGGATTATTATGTGGCAGGTGTCAATTTTTATTGCTATGATTTCCTGTTGAAATAATGGCTGGTGGCTGCTGTGAACAAGGGGGACACAGCAGGCAAAATTGCAGACTGAGAGGAACAAGCTCTGTGGCACTGCTGCACTAGACAAAATGAGCCATGGCAGATTAAGGCTGCATCCTTGGTGCCAGGCCTAAAGAATGATGTGGCATGTGGGGGTTTCTGGAGCTGGAACCATACAAGGCTCCATTGATCCACCACCAGCAGTACGGGAGAAGCCGCCTACCCTGCTGCTCTTTCTCAGTGAGCTGAGCCGTTGGTGACTGGCTCACTTTCCCTGAGAGCAGCCTAGAGAATGTCAACAAGGACGGCAAAAATAAACAGGTGGCATCAAGGCTAATATTTCCCATGTTCAGATGGGAGCAGGAAGCAGCAAGAGCTGAGGAGACACTGGGAGGGATATGCAGGTGAAAGAGTTGGGTCCAGATTGGCCAATGGTTTTGGGATCATAGAATCATAGAATATCAGGGTTGGAAGGGACCTCAGGAGGTCATCTAGTCCAACCCCCTGCTTAAAGCAGGACCAATCCCAACTAAATCATCCCAGCCAGGGCTTTGTCAAGCCTGACCTTAAAAACCTCTAAGGAGGCTGATATTCTACCACCTCCCTAGGTAACCCATTCCAATGCTTCACCACCCTCCTAGTGAAAAAGTTTTTCCTAATATCCAACCTTAACCTCCCTAATTGCAACTTGAGACCATTACTCCTTGTTCTGCCATCTGGTACCACTGAGAAGAATCTAGGATCCATCATTTTTGTAACCCCTTTCAGGTAGTTGGAAGCAGCTATCAAATTCCCCCTCATTCTTCTCTTCTGTGGACTAAATAATCCCAGTTTTCTCAGCCTCTCCTCATAAGTCATGCATTCCAGGCCCCTAATCATTTTTGTTGCCCTCGTCTGGACTCTTTCCAATTTTTCCACATTCTTCTTGTAGTGTGGGCCCCAAAATTGGACACAGTACTCCAGATGAGGCCTCACCAATGTCAAATGGAGGGGAACAATCACGTCCCTCGATCTGCTGGCAATGCCCCTACTTATACAGCCCAAAATGCCATTAGCCTTCTTGGCAACAAGGGCACACTATTGACTCGTATCCAGCTTCTCATCCACTGTAATCCCTAGGTCCTTTTCTGCAGAACTGCTGCCTAGCCATTCGGTCCCTAGTCTGTAGCAGTGCATGGGATTCTTCTGTCCTAAGTGCAGGACTCTGCACTTGTCCTTGTTGAACCTCATCAAATTTCTTTTGGCCCAATCCTCTAATTTGGCTAGGTCCTCCTGTATCCTATCCTTACCCTTCAGCATATCTACCACTCCTTGCAGTTTAGTGTCATCTGCAAACAGTCAATGCATAAATATTTCTGTTCTCTATTTGGGAAATAAATATTATGTAATCATATTGAATGAAACTATTTTCTATTCCACTAATATCACAAACGGATGCTAAACAGCAGCTACAAAAGTCAGATATTTTAAAATCAGAAGCTCCAGATAAGTTGCATCCAAGAGTTTTAAAAGAAATGGCAGAGGAACGCGCTGGAGCATTAAGTAACTCTTTTTTAGTAATTCTTGGAACACTGGAGAAGTTCCAGAAGACAAGCAGAAAGCTAATGAGCCAATATTTGAAAGGGTAAATATGATGACCTAGGTAATTATAGGCCTATCATTTTGACAGTGCTCCCAGAAAAATAATGCAGTGGCTGATCTGAATAAAAAAATAATTGAGGGTGATATTATTAATGCCAATCAACGGGATTTGTGGAGTACAGGTCCTGTCAAACTAACTTGATTTTTTTATGTTTGGCTGATATTGTTGACATAATACACTGAAACTTCTGTGAGGCACTTGACTTGGTACTGCATAACATTTTCATTACAGAAGAAAATGATATCAAGTTACCATGGCACACTTTAAAAGGATTAAAAGTTAACTACCTGATAGGCTTGGTATTATTGTAAATGGGAAATCAACAGCCAGGTGCTTTGTTTCTGGTAGAGTCCTGCAGGATGGCCCTAGGCCATTTAACATTTTTATCGATGATAAAAGTGAAAACAAAATCAATGCTCAAGTTTGCAGATGACCCAAACATTGAGGGACTGATAAATAATGAAGAGGACAGGTCATTAATACAGGCAATCTGGGTTACTTGGCACAAAGTGTGCAACCAAACCATGTGTGTTTTAATACAACTGAATGTAAATGTGCACATCTGGAAACAAAGAATGCAGGCCATATGAATAGGATGGGGGACAATCCTGGGAAGCCGTGAGTCTGAGAAAATTTGCGGGGGGTTGATGGATAATGAGAAGAGTGTGAGCTCCCCGTGCGATGCTGTGGCTGGAAGGACAAACACTGCATAAATAGGGGAAGCACAAGCAGGAGTAGAGAGATTATTTTATTTGTGTATTTGGCACTGCTGCAACTGGCTTCTGGAATCCTGTGTCCCGTTCTGGTGTCCGTAATTCAAGAAGGATGTTGACATGGTGGAGAGGATTCAGAGAACAGCCACAAGAATGACTAAAGGATTAGAAAACATGCCTTAGAGTGATAAACTCAAGGATTTTAGTATGTTTAGGTTAACAAAAAGAAGGTTTAGGGGTGACTTCAGTACAGTCCGTTAGTATCTACGTGGGAAACAAATATTTAACAATGAGCTCTTTAGTCTTGCAGGGAAAGGTGTAATACAATCTAATGGCTGGAAGTTGAAACTAGTCACATTCAGACTGGAAATAAAGCATTATTTTAACAGTGAAGATAATTCAACATTGGAACAATTTAGCAAAGGTTATGGTGGATTTTCCATCATGGGCAATTTTTAAATCAAGATTGGATTTTTTTCTAAAAGATCTACTCCAGGCATTATTTTGGGGACATTCTCTGACCTGTGTTTTACAGGAGATCAGTCTAAATTATCACAATTCTCCATTCTGGCCTGAGAAGCTAAGAATCTATGAATGCGCCTTTGATCAGGATCCTGATAATAGATGCAGGGGTTAAGTTACAGCACTTTGAAATGTTGAGACCCTCAGATCTGTTGTGATGGCTTGGCCAGTGGCTTCCTGGGAGAAATTTGGTAAGCCACTTCCCCTCCCTTTGCCTCAGTTTCTCCTATATATAATAAGGATAATGACCTTCTTCACAAAGTGCTTTGAGAGAATTACTGATAAAAACTGCTATGCATTTATCACTTGAAGACCCAAAAGGAAATAGTTTGTGACACTCTTCATCTTATAGATATGTCATTGCTTTAACTGCCTGCCAAAGGGATAGACAAACCAACCAGCAAACTGGTGACTGATGTATAGAGTTATTCAAATGGATCACTGGGGAGATTCTCCCTGATGTGGGCACTTTGACGAGGTTTTCAGGACTCTGAGCATTATTTCCTTGGCACGTATCTGTTGTAGTGGTGTAGTGTTGTTGTATGGTGTCCAGAGGCTACCGGTGTGGTGCTTCTGCTTTCTCCTGTTGATATCACTCGGCTGCGTGCGTGTGTTCCCTCTGTGTGCTGCCCCAGCTCTGTACAGATAGCTGACGCAGCAGACCCGACGAGAACCCCCAATAACCACAGAGTCTTAGTAAGGTACAAAGGCACCTCGGCCAGGGTTTATTGCGACCCTGACACCCTTTCTGTTTCCAGCGGATTTCTCAGTCCACCAGACATACAGCTAGAGAGTGACGCTTGGCAATGGACACAGCTCAGTGACGGGACATTGTCACTCCCCCTCGAGCCGGACAAAGACATTCCGGTGACACATGCTTATATACAGATACAGAACAAGTTACACATCACTCCTGACGTATTTAGGTGTAACCCTTCCACGTAGCAAGGTACAACCCTCTTACGTAGTAAGGTGCAGCCCATTTACATCGTTAGGTGCCGCCTCGCCCCTTGCACCTGTTGTTTTGATCAAAACAACTCTATCCATCATTTTACCCTTTTGCCCCTGTCATTGGGATGGCTCATGAGGTTACCCGTTATCTGAGGAGTGTCCTTGGTTTATAATGTACCTCATTACTGTGTTTATACTGAAATTATAATGAGTATAAATTCTTACGATATCAGCCCTCTTCCTGCCAATTTCTGTGAGCCGGTCCAGCCTTAATTGCTCACAGCTGCAATTTGCTTCATATTAGCAAAGACTTGACCATTACTTTAGTTCAGGCCTCAGGCTGGGCCCTTAGTAGGCCTTTAGCCTTTACTTACATTGCCTTCACTTACTACAGTATCTGTCTTCAAAACAACAGGGGCTGGAAGCACACCGAGCATCTGGTGATGCTGCATTTCAGAAGTATAGCTCCGAGAAGCTCATCATAAAATCCAAATTAGTAAATGTTCTCTAGATTTGTAACAGGAACAGATTCCCAATGCTGTATTTCCAGAGCAGAGCCAAATTTTCAAATGCTCCTGTTGTCCATTTGAAATTTACAGCCACTAGATAATCACATACAAGGGAAACCTTAACTGCTGCAACTGTGTCTCCATCTCTTAATGTAATAGGCTGCCTTGCTCTGGCTACATTATTGTTGTTTAATGGCCAATCAGCATGTGGCAATTTACAAGGCATTATGATGTAAAATGCCTCCTTTACAGAGATTCTGTAATGAAAGATTACAGCGATTTGTTAAACACTGGAGTTCCATGGTGCTTGTTTTATTTATAGAATAATTTAAATATTTAAAGGTATTAACATGTAAATATTGACACTTTTTCCTGTATTGTTTTAACTTATACAACCTGTTACATATTCTCTTACTGCAGGGAGGAAGGAACACCATATGGATAGACACTAGACTAGGACTTAATTCTTCGTTCAATCACAGAATCCCTGTGTGTCCTTGGACATGCCACTTAATCTACTCTGTGCCTCAGTTCCCCACCTGTAAAATGGTGATAATAGCTCTGTATGCACAGGACTGTCATGAAGGTAAAATACATTTCTGACTGTGAGGAACTCCAGATACTCTCATGGGAAAATTTGCCACAGTCTTGACTGAATGTTCCCTGCCCTATGCTGATTGGCTGTTTCCTCCAGCCTCCTCCAGGCTCCTTCTTACAGCCGCTTCACCTCAGTGTCCTCCACCAGACCTTCATATCCTTCCCCTCATTTTTCAATGGAGCTAATCCCCTCCTAACAAACATACCCCAGCCCGCAAAACCTCAATCCACTAATATGCCATTTACAGCCCAGCTCATTGCTCGATCTGCTTGTATGTTGCATTTCTTTCCTCTCCCGTTTGTTGATCTTTTCTATTTAGATTGTAAGCTCTTCAGGGTATGGACTGGACACTGCTCCACAGTTGTGCCATGCCGAATACAATGGGGCCCAGTTCTTGGTTAGTAACTAATGGAATAAACATAATAATAACAGATACTACAGTGATGAGAGTCTTACCCAGCAAGACAGATTTAACAAATGGAAAGGTATAAATCAGGGGTAGGCAACCTATGGCACGTGTGCCGAAGGCGGCACATGAGCTGATTTTCAGTGGCACTCACACTGCCCAGGTCCTGACCACTGGCCTGGGGGGCTCTGCATTTTAATTTAATTTTAAATGAATCTTCTTAAACATTTTAAAAACCTTATTTACTTTACATACAATAATAGTTCCATTATATATTATAGACTTATAGAAAGATACCTTCTACTTGCACGTGAAACCTTAAATGAGAGTGAATAAATGAAGACTTGGCACACCACTTCTGAAAGGTTGCTGACTCTCGATAAATAATACAAGTTTAAAATAATATACAGTGATACTAACCTGATCAACTTATTAACAGGATCCTTAGCTAAATAGAAGTATTCTATTTAATTTAAATAGTAAAAGTGCTGGTGTAGATCAATTGAAACTGGGTTTTCTCTTTCACCTACTCTCACAGATCTGTTATCTTGTTTATGGTATACACATTAGGTGACTATTAGATGTCTTAGCTAGACCTGGATGAAGTCTTCCATACAAAACTCCTTTTTTTTTTTTGCAACAAAATGCACTTTGAAACTGAAATGGTTTGTGCATTTGTGTTGATTTTGCCAAATTTTTCATTTTAAAAAAATGAGGAGAAAAAAACAGTGTTTCATTTCCAGGTGGTTGAATAAAAATATTTTGAGTTTTCAGCTTCTTTCAAACTTTCCTTTTATTGTATTTTTAAGCAATTTTAAATTGTTGAAATCTAAATGGAATGTTTTGAGTTTGTTGAAACAAAATATTTTGGTTGACTCAAAATTAGGGCTGTCAAGTGATTAAAAACTTTAATTGCGACTAATTGCACAATTAAAAATAACCATGATTAATTGTGCAATTAACCGCACTACTAAACAATAATAGAATGCCACTTATTTAAATATTTTGGATGTTTTCCACATTTTCAAATATATTGATTTCAATTATAATGCAGAATACAATGTGTACAGTGATCACTTTATGTTTTTATTACAAATGTTTACAAAATATTTACAAAACATTTTTACAATATTTACAAAACAAAAATAGTATTTTTCAATTTACCTAATACAAGTACTGTAGTGCAATCTCTCTTTATCATGAAGTTGAACTTACAAATGTAGAATTATGTACAAAAAATAACCAAATTCAAAAATAAAATAATGTACAATTTTAGAGCCTACAACTCCACTCACTCCTATTTCTTGCTCAGCCAATCACTCAAATAAGGTTGTTTGCAATTATGGGAGATAATGCTACCCACTTCTTATTTACAATGTTACCAGAAAATGAGAGCAGGCATTTGTGCGGGACGTTTGTAACCAGCACTGCAAGGGATCTATGTGCCAGATATTCAAACATTTGTATACCCCTTCATGCTTCGGCCATCATTCCAGAGGAAATGCTTCCATGCTGATGACACTTGTTACAAAATAATGCATTCATAAAATTTGTGACTGAACTCCTTGGAGAAGAACTGTAGGTCTATGGCTCTATTTTACCCACATTCCACCATATATTTCATGTTATAATAGTCTTGGATGAGGACTCAGCACATGTTGTTCATTTTAAGAACACGTTCACTGCAGATTTGACAAAACACAAAGAAGGTACCAATGTGAAATTTCTAAAGATTTCTAAAGAATTGAGACAAGACTCAACCCAAGGTTAAAAAATCTGACGTGCTATCCAAAATCCGAGAGGGACTAAGAGTGGAGCATGTTTTCAGAAGTCTTAAAAGACCAACACTCCAGTGCCGAGACTATGGAACATGAACCACCAAAAAAGAAAAATCCATCTTCTGCTGCTGGCATTTGACTCAGATGATGAAAATGAACTTGCCTTGGTCCTCACGGCTTAGGATAATTATCGAGCAGAACCCTTTATTAGCATGGACGCATGTCTTCTGGAATGGTGGTTGAAGCATGAAGGGACATACGAATCTTTAGTGCATGTAATATCTTGCGATACTGGCTACAACAGTGCCATGTGAACATTTGTTTTCACTTTCAGTTGGCATTGTGTACAGGAAATGGGAGCATTATCTCCCGCAAATGTAACACACTTGTTTGTCTGAGTGATTGGCTGAACAAGAAGTAGGACTGAGTGGACTTGTAAGCTCTAAAGTTTTTGCTTGTTTTGTTTTTGAATGCAGTTATATAACCAAAAAAATCTACATAAGTTATGATAAAGAGATTGCACTACATCTGTAAGTCACAACTACAAATGCACTACATCTGTAAATCACAATAAAGAAAAAGAGACTAAGTCAACACTATTTGCATTAGGTGAACTGAAAAATACTGTTTTTTTTGTTTATCATTTTACAGTGCAAATATTTGTAATAAAAATAATAATATAAAATGAGCAGTATACACTTTGTAATCTGTGTTGCAATAGAAATTAATATATTTGAAAATGTAGAAAAACATCCAAAATATTTAATAAATTTCACTTGGTATTCTATTATTTAACAGTGTGATTAAAACTGCAATTCATTACAATTCATTCTTTTAATCGCGATTAGTTTTTTAGTTAATTATGCATCTTATCTGCGATTTATTAACAGCCCTCCTCCAACTGATTATTTTTTTTAACTTTGTGGTTCACTAAAAATTTAGAAATAAGAAAGGGCCATAGCAGCAAAATGTGGTTGTGGAATCAGAGTTCAAAGATGCTCTGATCAGAGCTCTCAAACCAGCCCATTTTAAAAAACAATATCTGGGAACAAACAAACTTTGGAGCTGGATCTGAGTTTTAAAAATCTCCATAGTTTAGAGACATTTCTGAGATTGTGTCTTGTTTTGGTCCATCAGAAAGTAAGATATACCAGGACAAAGTAGATCTATATTGGCAACTCCTAGCACCATTGTCTTGACTGAAAGCCAGTTGAGATCAGTAGGGAGATTTCTACTAACTTGACTGGGTTTGGATCAGGCCTATATGAGTTGAGAAGAAGAGCTGTGAACTTGGTGGGTTTTCTTCACAATGGTCCATTCCAATCTCCTCAGAATTCAGTTCATCTGGACTGAGAATCATTCATGTTTTGCTGAAATTGACAGATCCCTGAATTTAAGATGAAGCTCAGCTGTTTCCAGGTGAGAATCCTGAAAAACCACCGAGTCCCACATAGTTTCTAGGCAAGACCACCAACCAGCCTACGTTTGCTCAGACCGTGGCTCAGGTTTGCAAAACGTTTTGTGAACCTTGGGGAAAATATTGGTAAAAATGCACTGGGATGTGAGTTTGTAATGAAGCCAAAGACAGGTGATTTGTTCTTCCCCAAATGGCGCCTCTCTAGCTAGAATCAGTAGCTGCATATTGTTCTACAGTACTCCATGCATTAAAAAAAATGTTTTATTTCAACTCATTTAAATAACTTTTGGAGCCAAATTCTCAGCCAGCATTTAAGCCAGCTTCTAATTTTGCTCATCCTCATCCCATAATATAGCCAAATGGCGTAAATCTGTATCTAGCTATCCACTTCGTGTCTGTAACTATCTGTTGGTATATGCAACTGTGTTTTTGAGCTCTTCAAGCCTAAAAGCCACTCCTGGAAAAAGAATCAATCTGTCTTGGTTATTTTTTATAAAGCCATCTTTGCAACATCTAGGTGCTGAAAACCCAGAAGCTCAGATCCAAACACAGAACACTAAAGCTTTGTATAAGTGCTGATCAGGATCAGATCTGTGGCTCAGATTTATCTTAAGTACCAGTGTATGGCCTGGTCTACATTACAGCGTTAGGTTGACATAAGGCACCTTATGTCGACCTAATTACATCAGTGTCTACTCTACACCCTTCCTCCCACTGATGTAAATGCTCTGTCCCACCGACATAACGCCACCTCCATGAGAGGCATAGGGTGTATGTCAGTGTAGTTAGGGCAACACTGTGTCCCTGTAGACACTGAATTACTTACATCTATTGGCTGGCAGTATGCTTGTTTGGAGCTGTGAAATTCACAAGGAAGCTGTCTCATCACTCCCCAGTTGAGTTGCTGCCCCATGTCCACTCCCAGCTGGGATGCCACCCAAGCTCTCAGTCTCCTGCTCCAATTTGGGCTGCTGCCTGGGCTCCCCACTGGCAGCACAGCAGCTAACTGGCCTCTAGGCACAGATCTCCCCACTAGGAGCTTGGTGGCCACCATGGGCTCTCCTGACAGGGCCTTTAATCTAAGTAATGGTCAGGGAGGGGGCGAAGTCTTGCCAACTCTCCTTAATCGCACAAATAAAAATGGCCAACGTATGCCACTTTCTTTGTCAACTAAGTTTAGGAAAGTCTGTCCGGAAATATTGTCATCATATTCCACTTGGACACATTTCCCTAGAATCTTGACCGACCTACATTGGTAGTTTGAGCTCATGGTATGAGTTTGCTGTCAAGGAGACCACAACACATGCAAAACTGAAGTTAGCGACATCTATTCTGTGTGACAGGTTCAAGAATAGCAGCCGTGTTAGTCTGTATCCGTAAAGAAAGTGAGGAATACTTGTAGCAACTTAGAGACTAACCAGTTTATTTCAGCATAAGCTTTCGTGGGCTATAGCCCACTTCATTGGATGCTTAGAATGGAACAGAAGTAAGATGCATTTATACACACGGAAAGAAGGGGGGGAAAAGTTGTACATTAGCATACTAATGTACTTAGAATTGGTATGCTAATGTACAACTTTTCCTCCCCCCCTCTTTCTCTCTGTGTGTATAAATGCATCTTACTTCTGTTCCATTCTATGCATCCGATGAAGTGGGCTATAGCCCATGAAAGTTTATGCTGAAATAAACTGGTTAGTCTCTAAGGTGCTACAAGTCTTCCTCGCTTTCTATTCTGTGTGAGAAAGTGCCATTTCACAGAAGGGCTCAATACCACTGTGAATGCCAGCAATGGGAGCTTTACCATGGACCATAAGGGGAGTGAAGGTTAGTCCTGAAGCATCATCTGTACTTGAGATAATATCTGTTTGCCAGCCAAGATATAGGCTTTGTATATTGAGCATCACGAAGGCATAGGAGTGAATGACACACCTGGAATAATCCAGTTGACATACTTAGCCCAACTGCTTTCCGGTGCTGTTTCATATTCAGCAGAGACTGGTAAAAGTATGCCTGATATTTTTATCACCCTATGCGTTTTAGCTTAACATCCAGAAATTGATTTTTTTTATTTAAAACCCCCTACCCGTTGTGTGATTACCTAAACATGAAACACACTATTTTTGTTTATGGTTAGGGTTAGGTTTAGGGTTAAGGTTCCTTCCGCTCCCTAAGGCAGTATTCCCATCAACTTCAATATTCAGGACCAAGACCTTACTGATTTAGGCACAGCCATAAGTCCTATTCAGGGAATCACTTAAGCCCATGCTTAACTTTAAACTCATGCTCTGTTTCTGTGTATAATGCATGAGGTTTGTTGTATATGATTAAGTGTAAGTGTCACCAGTGTTATCAGTTGGCTTCTGTGTATGTGTGCCATCCCAACTCTGTGCAGGCAGCTAATCCAACATACCTTAACAGTACAACCCAAAAAAGCCACAGACTTGGTTTGGTGGCAAAGGCGGTTGGCAGGTTTATTGTTAACAAAGCATGGTACTAATACCCCTATAAGTTTTATGAGTATATTAACACATGTATTCCCAGTACAATGAATGAGCTCAGTCAGCAATGAAACTTCCTGCTGCCCTCGTAGACTGAACAAAAGGTTACAGCAAGGTACCCTGACATTTATAAACAAATAAATAAACAGCTGTAATGAACAACTTACAGGTAAGGGTTAGCATTAGGGTTATCACTGTACCTGTTTTATAATGTTTGTTACCTTTTTTTAAAAAAAATATTTTGAACAAAACATTTTTATTCATTATTTTGTCAAACAATCTTAGTTTGTACTAAATTAAAATGTATATGTACTAGCTGAAATCTATGTACATAAAAAATTAGTGCCTAGTACAGTAGCAATAACTTTTGTGCTAAACAATAAACTTCTAAGCATTTGCTTTAATACATGGCCTAACTTGGGTTTATAGCTTTTGGTTTAGGTCTTAAATGTTGCTCTAGTTCCAGTGTTTCAGGCTCTGTCTTTTTACTACAAGGGTAACCAATTGTTCTGTGTATGTAACCTGTCCCCATCTATGATCAATTCAGAGAAGATGTGAGTATGTTACACCTACAATACCTTGTCTCTTAGTTCAAGTTGTTCAATAAGCATGGTTTTTGCTCTGGAGTTCACCGGTTCAGTTCCAGGTATCAACCAGGATGATGGTCATCAAGAAGCATATGCTTAAATGCTTTAGTGAATTAGCGTTTTTGCTGTTTAAATATAGTCTCAAAGCATCAAAATATGAAGTGTAGAGAATGGTTTTTATTTAAGACTTTGGTTATCTAGGGCCCAAACCCTGCAATCAGAAACAGTTACATGGACTACTGTATCCAAAGTGGACTGTGGATCAGCCATGCTTTCAAATAATGTTAAATAATAAAACTAAGCTATCACAAATGTATGCTTATCAGAACTCTAGAAACCTGCTCCATAAACATGTATGTCCAGCAAAACCAGCCCCAAACATCTGAGCAGTGCTACAGCTACACAGCATCCAATCAGAAAAGAAAAAAGTGTGGCAGTACATAAAGAATGAAATTCACCCCTGGTGCAGAGAATCAGCCCAAGGATTTCACCCCACTTCATGCTTATGGGTAAAATTAACCCCTGTACAGTGTGCCAGAACAATGATTGCATGCCATTTAAATTGTACATAAATCATCAGAATAAAATTAATGTGATGCATAGACCTCTGTTTCCGCCCACTGAACTGGGTGAATTTGACCCAAATAGATTTCCACCACCAACTTTAAACAAACAGTGTTTATTAGATAACCAAACAGGAAGTAGAAGTGATACTATAATAAAATATGACTAATGCTTCCATGCAAATGTGTCTAGAGCTAAAAACATCTATTACCCCGAGGAGAAAAAATCTCATTATCTAAAAGCTTCAGGTCATGAACAGGAAGAACTCACGATGCAGTCACTAATACCGATCAATGTCAGTCACCTACCTCATAAAGATAATTACTATAAAGAGAGCAATTACCACTTAAGCAGTCAATTAGAAGCCACTGTATTTTGAAAGGACCAGAGCAACAGTCTTTGTATAAAAGACATAATCTATTACATTAAAATTCTTTTCGTGATCAATTACCCTCTGGATGCATCAGATGACAGCTGTGAAGTGGAAGATACTACTGTAGGAATCACAGCTGAACAACAGAAGTAATCAGAGGGCTGAGGTAATAGCATGAAGATGAGCAGGTGTAACAGGTTTTCTGTCATCAAGCAACCCACCATGGCTGATCCCAGCACTGCAAGCAAACCGTACCTCATTTTCCCTCCTCATTCCTTTATCTGTCTGAACGACCAAACCCAGAAGACAGATGCCAAACCTCAAATCCTGCTAGACACTTGTTTTCGCTCCTCTGTTTTTCTTTTTCTTGTCCAATGGCAAAAATCCAGCGTATTTTGCCACTTTGAGTAGCCCTTTATTGGTTCTTTAAAGTCCCCCCCCAAAAAACATAGGTCTCATGTTATCAGCAGTCCACCAGAACTACTCAATCTGTAGGTCATCTCTCATAACCCTCCTCACTGGGTCTCCTCCCACGTACAGCCAGTCACCTCTGTTTACATTTCAACCCTAGACCCAGGATCCTCTCCACAGTCTAAAACCTTCTTGAAGTCATCTTCTGCAGCTCCACTTGTCCAGGCTGCTATACTCTGGGCAACCTGGACTCTATTTCTAGAGAGTGGCCTACTTCAAATATTTCCCATCCTCCCTTTAATTAGGATCCTCCACTTTCCTCCCGCCTCCCTGGTCAGACACAGGTGGGAAACACCTAACTCATTGCATTTATTCTAAATAATAAATAATTTCCATTCTCATACACACTAGCTACAATTCTGTGGCCAGTGTGGATGTTCTTCTCTTCAGCACACCTATTTAGCAGAGAAAATATTTTCTCTGTGGCTTGGAGTTGCTACTGAGAAACTGGGAACCAGGATGGCATGAAGAGAGAGCGGATAAAAAGAAGTACATTGTTTGCATCATGAATCAATTTACAGCCTAACAGAAAGGGTACATGCTAGGTTCTCAGAGATTCAGCACTAGATGCCAGTACAAGGACGCAGGTATATAGTACATAGAAAACTAAGCATACTGCTTTGGTTCACGTTTTCACATAAAGCTACACTGTGTCATTTAGCCACAGCTCTTCAAAGGCATGGTGCTTAGCTCAGGGGCTGTGTCATGAGTGTAAAGTGCCTTGGAGTTGCTGTTTTACCTGTTAGGGGTTAACTGAACAGGAGAGGGGGGTGACGTCAGAGAAGCCTACCTGGAGACAAACCAGGGAGTTACTCTCAGTTTGTCCGAGGCTTTTGGGCTGACTCCATCTTTTTTCAACTATGGAAACTCATCTCCTCCTTTTCCTTCATATATTCATAAGTTAGATGAACCGTAAGTAGAACTATTGATGGCATAAGCTTTGTACTTGATCTCTGGTATCCTTAAACTGTAGAGTTTATCAGAGAGAGAGAAATCCCCGGGGAGGGGGCTAATTTATGCAAGGAGACTCAGGTTAGAAAGCTTTATATCTGTGAAGTTTGTATTAGTTGTATGCTTTGTTTCTTTCTTTATTAAATCTTTTTTTGGTTATACAAAGGGTCTGATTATTTCCCTTGGAGTGGTCCTGGCTTTGGATCTGGCACAGCTTATAGCTAGCAGGGTCTGTGTGTTTAAACTCTCTCCTCGGTAGCCAGTGGGGGAGGGTAGAGTGAAGTCTCAGTGTTTTCCATCTCCCAGATAGAAAGGGAGGGGTTGGGAGGGTTACTCTCGGGGTGGGGGGGTGTCAAGGTGCCCCACCCCATAGTCTTGGGGCAATCACTTTGATGGTGGCAGCTGGATTCAATCCTCAACTGGAAGAGTTTGGGTTTTTTTGGGAAAAGATTTAACTTAGGCAGGAAAAGTAGCTTAAAGTTAGTGGTCTGCATAAGAGACCCCCCCTCTTTTACCCTAGAGTTTAGAGTGGGGGGAAGGAAGATTCTCTTACAGGCTGGGATCCTGGATGGCCTTTAAATCAACAAGGAAAGGCTTACTCCCTTCCACATGCTATGTTGCCATGTAAGGTCATGATCCAGTTCCTATTAAGTGGGTAGTAGGCATGACTATTTGCATTGTTTTCAAATGCTGTGGGCTACACTAAAAAAAATGCTAGAGGTACATGCAAAATTACTTAATTGTGTGTGAAAATTCCAGTTGCAAAGGTGTCATTTCAGAGCATACACACAAAACCTCATTTCTTTTCTCTCTTTCCTTCTTACTGCAACTTCTTGGTGTGAATTTAATCCTCAGGAAACATACCTGACTGAGAGCCCAGAAGTGTCAATGTATTTGTTTATCCATAGAGCAGGTAAGACATAGAACAAAGCAGCAATGGGACTGAGCTGAGACCCCCCAAACCTAGTCCTCAAAGGCCACTAAAGATAGCCATAGATAAACATAGAATACTGCCAACCTGACTTGGATTCACACTAGCACTCTCCTGTGACAACCCTAGTCCCCCAGATTAGACCTTTTCTTAAAAAGGAAACTACGATACTGTTTTGCAGGCTCCAAAGGCTGGGAAGTATTTCTTCCCAGAGCAAAGTATTCTCACTGGAGCAAAGCTATGTCTACACTAATGCGGTAAGTCGACCTACGCTAGACAACTCCAGGTACGTGAAGAATGTAGCTGGAGATGATGTACCTTAGGTTGAGTTACAACAGGGTCTACACCATGGGGGGCCAATGGGAGAAAATCTCCTGTCAACTTACCTTACTCTTCTCATTGTGTGTAGAGTACAGGGGTCAACCAGAGAGCGATCTTATGTCGATTTGGCAGGTCTTCACTAGACCCACTAAATCAAACGCCAGTGGATCGATCTCAGAGTGTTGATCCCCACTGTAGTGTAGACCTGCCCCAAGATGAGCTTGAACAAAGGTTTTTTCTTCTTCTTCTTTTCCAGGCAATGCATGTTAGATGGAAAACATGAGATAATGAATAAACTTGAATGAATCACTTGCTTTCTTAACACATTATGCGGTTGCCAGCCCCAGATAGTGAAGCAAACATCTTTTGATTAAGAAAGCAAAAGTGTTGATGCTGATTAGAACAGACAAAGGAATTTTCCATTCTGGAGCCTCTATTTAAACATCGACTTTTGGCAGGCATGTGATAGCTCAATGCACTAACGGCACTGGTTATTAGGGCTTCATTACATGGCAATAGTATAACAAGTTCAAAACCAGACTTTATGCCTGGAATTGAAAGGCATGCCAGAAGCAGATGGGTCACTCTCTTCAAATATTGGCACAGTAATTGCCTTCCAGAGGGTGGAAATCTATTGGCAGACCTTTCAGGGATCCCGCAGGTCTAGCTGATTATTGCTGGACTCAGAGAGAGACCATACTGGGGTACACTGGAGTCTCTTAGTATCACAGTCTACATAGATATCAGGCATTGCTGGGGCTTTGATGCAAGTGTAAAAGTTAATATCTTAACCCCAGAATACAAATAAAAAATCACATGTGAATTTTTTTTTCTAAGTTTACCATTAAAGATCAAGAGTGCAACATTTCTGGGAGATAATAAAAGTTGCTTTTCTGGACCTTCCCTTTTAATTAGAATCTGACCGCTGACATTGCTTAGCATTGACATAATATCTGTCATTTTAAATTAGCGGTGGGGAATAACGTTGCTTACATTTAAAATTAGAGGTCAGTCAGAGATTTTAGCTTAACTGCTGCCCAGTGGTGTTGAGAAGCCTCCAACTGCAGACATTCCTTCTCACATTTTGATTGGTGGAGGTCAGAGCATCCCAGTGGACAGTTTAGATTCAATAATGTTTGTCAGTATGGCTCAGCTGCAGGGCCAGCGACAGGGGGGTACTACGGGTACAGCTGTACCGGGCCCCGGACTTAAGGGGGCCCCCCTTAAGTCCAGGGCCCATAGTCCCCCCTTGTCGCCGGGCCTGTCTCCGTGGGCTGGGCGTGGGCGGGCGGGAGCCGGCGCTCCTGCCGGGATGGTTTATTGCTGCCACCCACGGCTGAGGTTAGGGGCACGAGGGGAGCCAGGAGCAGCTGCCGTGCCGGAGCCTTGGAAAACCCCTCCCCCAGCGCGCTGGGACGGGAGCCAGGCCGGGTCCCTCCCACCACGGCCGGCAGGATCGGGGGCCCGGCTGGGGTGCAGCGGGGCGGCCCTAGCGTGTCCTGGGGTAGCCCTGGCGGGAGACCGGCCCCAGGCCAGCCAGCGGGGCGGCTGGCCGCTGGCAGGAGCCTGCCCAGCTGCTGCCGCGGGGCGGACATGTGGTGAATAGCCGGTCTGCTGGGGTGGGGGGCGCGGCGGGGCCGGATGGGCCGGATGGGCCGTGGGGAAGCTGCCCCCAGGGTGGCTTCCCACCGTGGGACTGGCTCCGCACCCCCCACCCGCCCCTCACCGTGGGACCGCTATCCCTACTCCACTATCAGAGTAGGGGGCCCCCAACAATCAGAGTAGGGGGCCCCCAAACGATCAGAGTAGGGGGCCCCAAAATTTCTGTCGCCGGCCCTGCTCAGCTGTTGGGGTGGATGGTCACCTGCGGAGCAGAGAAGTGAGAGTGGCCGCGCCAGCCATGGTCTCGCAAGGGACTGGTGGCTCAGATTGGTCCTGTGGCGGTGTGCCTACAACAGGATCCCTCTTCTCTGTGTAAGGCACTGTGATATTGCTTTCATGGGATGAGAATTCAGGAAAATTCAATCTGGAGATCGGGGGAAATGTCTAAACACTTTGTGGAATTGCTTCCTAAGTGGAAGAACCTCCATCACAGAGGGCATTTAGAACAAGATGAGATACATCACCAAAGGATGAATTTCTAAGTTAGTGGATCTCAAGTGTAGCCCATACAATAATCATAAGATAAAGTGGTAAAAAACTGGTAGCAGAAACACAAGAAATCCATAGGCTTAGACCTATAAGAATAGTTTAGGCAATTAGCATAAGTATAAGGCCTTATAGCTTGAGTAGGTGTAGTTGCTCAATAAGTTAGGATAAGCAAGCAAACTAACGGTAACCTTCAGTCACAAGATGGCATAAGACTTTGCTCATTGTTTTGTAATAATCACAAATATTGCAAGAAGGGAGTTTGTACCAGATTAGAGTATTTTTGGTGGGGACCATCAGAAGAGCCTAACTGCAGGTAACCACAGCAATCCCAATTGAGGTATATGTTAATGAGTTTAACTTAATTAATATACTAATCTATGGGATAAGGACACCCCAGTATTATGAGGGTGAGGAAGTTAAAATATGGTAAAGGAGGGAAGAGCTATGCATACATATGCATGAGGGACATTGAGACCTATAAAACAATTGGACTCAGGAACAGCTATTTGAGTTGTTCATTGGCATGCCAAGGTCAAACTAGGTTCTGTCTCAACCTTTAGAGCTCTCCCCAAGGACAGCATGAGTATATACATGTAATGGTGTTGGTCAGTCTTACAGGGTTATACTATCTCATGTGGCTTATTTGGATTGTTTTACTTATTCAACTAATCATTATAATAATAAAACTTTTACCATTACAGAGTGTCTTGCCTGAGCGTTATTGTCATTTCTGTGCCTCATGGGGCTCCCAAAGCAGTAACTGCTAATACTGGGGCCTGGTCTTTGGGTGACCAGACAGCAAGTGTGAAAAATTGCAATGGGGGTGGGAGGAAATAGGTACCTAGATAAAACAAAGCCTGGATTGCACCCTCAAAAGGTGTGCTGATGACACTAAACTGTGAGGGGTGTTAGATATGCTGGAGGGTAGGAACAGAATATAGAGGGACCTTGACAAATTAGAGGAATGGGCCAAAAGAAATCTGATGAGGTTCAACAATGACAAGTGCAGAGTCCTGCACTTAGGACGGAAGAATCCCATGCATCGCTACCATCTGGGGACTAACTGACTAAGCGGCAATTATGCAGAAAAGGACTTAGGGGCTACAGTGGACGAGAAGCTGGATATGAGTCAACAGTGTGCCCTTGTTGCCGAGAAGGCTAACAGCATTTGGGGCTGTATAAGTAGAAGCATTGCCAGCAGATCGAGGAATGTGATCATTCCCTCTATTCGGCATTGGCGAGGCCTCATCTGTAGTACTGTGTCCAGTTTTGAACCCCACATCACAAGAAAGATGTGGAAAAATTGGAAAGAGTCCAGCGGAGGGCAATAAAAATGATTAGGGAGCTAGAGCACGTGAATTTTGAGGAGACACTGAGGGAACTTGGATCATTTAGTGTGTGGAAGAGAAGAATGAGGGGGAATTTGATAGCTGCCTTCAAGTACCTGAGAAGGGGATTCCAAAGAAGATGGATATAGATTGTTCTCAGTGGTAGCAGATGACAAAGCAAAGAGTAATGGTCGCAAGTTGCAGTGGGGAAAGTTTAGGTTGTATATGAGGGAAAAAAATTTCACTGGGAGGGTGGTGAAGCACTGGAATGGGTTACTTAGGGAGGTGGTAGACTCTCCTTCCTTAGAGGTTTTTACGGTCAAGCTTGACAAAGCCCTGGCTGGGATGATTTAACTGGGGATTGGGCCTGCTTTGAGCAAGGGGTTGGACTAGATGAGGGAGTGGACTAGAGGAGCTCCTGAGGTGCCTTCCAACCCTGATATTCTGTGATTCTTTAATTCTGTGACAGCCAGTCCAGCTCCAGGCCTCTGACCCCAAAGGAACGATATCGCCTATTCCTTCAAAATGGTCCATGTCCTCAGCTGGTGTATATCATCTCATCTCCTTGGATTTCAATCAAATGATGTTGATTTTCACCAGATGAGGAGCTGGTCTGGTATATTTTAACAAGACACCTGGCCCCAGTCCATCACACGCTCCCACATAAATTCCTCTACAAACCGTTATTTGGTGATACACTTGCCGATATATCAGCAATGAAATGTTTTGATAAGTTCAGTCAGCACCTAACAAAAGACCGGGAACGGAAAGTGAGAAATAATATCAAATATTTTGCCAACCAGAAATATTCACAGCTAGGAAAATGACAAGTAGCTCTAATATTTTGAAATATTCAGCTGCATGCATCTTTGTTTCCAGGTTTGGTCTGAACAACCTAGCGAATAAAGAAATGAACATGTTTTATCACTTCCACAGACAGCATTGCCAGCATTTTGCTTTTTACTGGTGCTCAGTAGGATCCTTACCTCATGCTGTTTTTCCCCTAAGTGTTTCTGTTCAAGTGGGTAGTTGAGAGGTTGCAGCGGTTATTTCTCCAAGGTGCTCTTGTGTGTGATTAATCAGTAAAAGTTGGAATCGTTAAATTCCATTTCCTGTTAACAATTATGATTCCGATCACAGAGCAGAATAAAGGGCGCACCATCCTACACGGGAGCCTCACATTCCATATGCTAGGTGTTAAAAACACACACCACTGGATTCCAGGTGTTTGGGCTATATTGTAAGATCCCAGTTCAAATGGAATTCATAGGGGGGCTAGATTGTACCCTTAGGGTAGTGTGCAACTTGAACAGCCCTGTGAATACCTCTGGGAGACCTTAGAGAAACAAGGTGACTGAGGTAATATCTTTTATTGGACCAACTTCTGTTGGGTGGGAGAGACAAGCTTTTGAGCAACACAGAGCTCTCTTTTGGGGTAGAAGCTGGGAGACACTGTGCTTCGGAGATAGTTCAGTTCCTCTGGGGCCTTTTGTTGCATGGCAGATGGAGTGGGGTAGCAAAGAGCAAGGGATATACTCTGCTAGAGGCCTTTACAGGAGCTTAGATGCCATGAGAGATAGATTGGTCTATTCACATGTGTAGCCAGCTATTTGCAACTCCTGTTCTCATGAGTAGATTTCACCCCAGGCTTTTTATGGCTTTCTCCTGCTTGGCTACTTCCGCCACTCTCACCCTGGGAGCTGCAACCCAGACCGATCTTACACTAGACATGGGAGAAGTGTGTGTATGGGTTTAATGCCTCCTGTTCAGCCACATAAGCATGGGCACCATCAAGCCCAGAATATACAGGGATGGTGCAGCCGACTCCTGTCTGCCTGTGCTGGAAATGAGATGAAAGCACTAGAGTCGTTCTTCCCTTTCAAATTACAGCCTAATTAACATATAGATCAGCGGGCTAACATTTCCAAGGAACACGTACAGCGCTTGTTATTAAAATACAAGCACTCTTTGAACTTCAGCAGCCACTTGAAAATTGTTAATTTTCGGAGTGTGCCTTTGTTTTGCTGGAGTTTAGATAAAACACTGGACAGCCAGGGTGCTAAACCTGAGCAATCATGTGGATACTCTGAATGTTCTGGTTATGCCTCTATTTGTTTAGCAGCGTGTATTATGCATAAGAAATCTCGCTGAAGGATTTATCTAAATTGAATGTGTTATAGCAGATGACAGCGAGGGGATTTCTTCCAAAATTAGCTTATGTCTTTTTAGGCAGAGTGAATTATCCCCAGCTCCCATATAAGCAGCTACAATAGCTCCTACTGGCTATCGGCAGGAGTGGCACCTTCTGCTGAGCAGAGCCGAATGACTAGCACAGATTCTGTAGCAGAGCCCAGACTCTGCATGAGACTGGAGCCTGCTGTGTAAAAACCTGAATCAAATCCCAAGAGTAATGCTGTGACTCAGTTTGTCAGAGATTGTGGATATGCAAGTCAAGGTGTATTTAATCCTGGCATCACAAAACAAATGAACACAACTGCATATGCGTCCGGGTGCACAAACTTTAGGAGAAACTGCTAGGTCTGTACTGATTTTTTCCCCAACAACTGTTTTATTGATTAGAAGGTTCTGGGCGCACAGTATTCACTACTGTTGTTTTATTGGCCTTGACATTGGGAGGGGAAGCATGTTGACAAAGTATTATTGAAAGGTTGTCTTGTTCATTGTAGCTTCTCTAAATAACTTTGTCCAGGGCGTTGATAAAGAAATGTGATTTTGTAAATGTCTTCAGCAGAACCTCTGAATGAATTGCAATGTGCCAGTGGGGAATACTTGCAATATACTAATATTATTGTTCTTCTGGTAGATACAAAGAATGAGGAAGTTAGTTGATGGTAATTATTTCTAACAACAGGTGAGTTGCAGGGCTCTCCCCCTACAGTTCAACAAAGCACTTCAGCATGTTCTTTAAGTCAGTGGGAGTTTAGATATGCTTAAAAGAAATAATATGGCTAGGTGCTTTGCTATATCAGGGCCTCTAGCAGATATCTCAAACACCAAATAAGGGCCAAATTTTCAAAATAAATCTCCATTTTGTGGGCCCAGTTTTACCCCCAATTTTGCCCACCCAGAATTGCAAAGGTATGTGAATGACCTGCTGGTCCAAAACTTGGGGGACGGAGGGAGAATTCATTTCAAGGACAAAACTTGACCACAAAACTAGAGTTTAGGTTTGAAAACCCTTCATCTGACTAGCAGATACTGCCAAAATGTACAGCAAGGGGCTAAAATTCATCCCAGGCATTTCATTTCTGATGTATAAGAAACATACATTGCACTGAATATGTCATTTTCTTGCTTCAGCCAGTGTACAGCACCTTCATATTTGGCTTTAGCTCTTTATTTTGGGGTTTAACAGTGTTAGAAGAAGACAAATAAATGTACATTTCGTTTTCTCATTTCATCAAATTGTTATGTAGGCCCTGATCCACCACCACTGAAATCACTGGAAAGACACCCATTGACCCCAATAAACTGTGGATGAGACACTTAGCACAGAGCTGGCATCACGAGTAACCTTTACCCCCGACATGTCATGGCCTTCCCCTGACTGTCTGCTTCCCTCATTCCCTTCCTAGCTTCTCTCACCCACCCTCCCTGTTGCTTTTATGTCCTAGGAAGCAAGTGCCCTTGAGGATAGCTAGCCAGACCGACTAGATGATAACAGGCACATGCGGATGGAGTGCTGGTGTGTTTTCTCCACCAAAATGCAAGTGCTTAAAAGGTCTTCTGGCAGAAGAAAGCCAAGAGGAGGAGAATAATTGAATACCTCATTTATGCCAATACAAATAGGTCTGAACTATCATTCTGCCTTATTTGAGTTTACTTAGATAAACAAACTGTCTTGGCTCACCAGCGGTTCATCCTGATGGCCCTGGAGCCAAAGTTTGCCAACCTCTGAATTATATGGTTAGTTTATGAATGGCTAATACCGTAATTTTTTTCCATTTTTACTTCTCCATCTTGGGGGGAGGGGTGTCAGCTTATAAATTTACCGGCTTATGATTGAATATATATGGGTCATTTTTTTTCATTCTACTCAGCAATGATAAGACCTCAACTGTAGTATTGTGTCCAGTTCTGGGCACTACAGTTTGTGAAAGATGTGGACAGACTGGAGAAAGTCCAGAGGAGATCAACAAAAATGATTAAAAGTCTAGAACACATGAGCTAGAAAGGAAAATTGAAAAAAAAAAGGGGGTTGTTTAGTCTGAAGAAGAGAAGACTGAGAAGGGACATGATCACAGTCTTTAAGTTCCTAAAAGGTTGTTACAGGAGAAGGTCGATAAATTATTTTCTTTAACCACTGAGGACAGGAGAAGTAGTAATTGGCTTAAATTACAACAAGAGGAATGTAGGTTAGACTGCAGGGAACAGGACTCAAAGATCAATGCGGTCCCTGCCAGTCCTACATTTCTATGATTAGGGTTCCAAGGCTGGTGGATGAGAGGAAATAAGAGACAAGGTTTGAGATGTAGAACGGGAATGGAGATGGAGAACTCCTTGAATTGCTAATGAATCGATCATGATAAACATCAACGTGTAGGTTAGTCAGATAAAAATTCCTTACCTGACCTAAACATTTCAATGAGCTCACACTGTACTGTTTAGTATTCACCCGGTGTCTGGATTTTCACTAGTTGGCCTCTATCCCCCGGTGCCTGCATGTGTTGAGATCTCTTCATGGACATACAAGAAAAAACTTCCCACAAATTCTGAAACTTGCAAAGACTCTGATGATGCTAAAACCCACTTAGCCATTTTCAAGTTAATTAACCTGATAAGTAAGAGCGACCGTATTTTAGTTCAGAGTGGACAGGCTTCAGGGTGCTGCAACTTGCAGTCTTCAATTTTTCATTCATCGTGGCTGGCACAGTGGGAGGGAAAATGTCAGTTTAAGGGTTAACAAGTCAATCTCACAGAAAATGTATTATCTCAGCTCTGGATTTTTTTTTAAATCTATTTTTGCCCAAGGCTGCTGTGTGTTATCAAATAATTTGCCCATACTAAGGGGCCCATAAATCACTCTGAAAGAAGGCAGACTTCAAAAAGTCATTGTGGCAAAAATTCACAGCTTATAAGTTCCTAATACAAAAGAGTACACAGTACATTCACAGTTCAGTCCATTTATTTGGGTAAAAAAAATATGATTCATATCCTACATGTTCACAGGTGTTCTTTCATGTTCATAAATAATAGATGCTAGACAATGCAGAAATCCCTCTTCCTCCTGAAACTTCTCTTTAAAACGAGGAAGGGAACATGAAGTAATCACCAACTGGCATTTAAAAAAGAAAGAAAAGAACATGCACTTCTCAGTGAGTTATATTCTGAAGTCTGTATTCAATAAAAAAAACTTTTCATGACTTTAATGGCGGTCTTGCTTGATTTAAGGACTGCAGGATTTAGCAAATGGGCTCCTAAAAACTCTCTTTCAAGAGCAAGAATACAGTGGATTCCTGAGTTTTAACTAGTACCTAACTAATACCTGAGTTTTAACTAGTACCTAACTAATACCTGAGTTTTAACTAGCAGAAATTCTCAGAGGTCTTCGGAAGAATTGTCTTGTGGTGAGAGCACAAGCCAGTGATTCTCAGACTTTTGTGCTGGTCATCCCCTTTCACACAGCAATCTGTGAGTGCAAACCCCTTTATACATTAAAAACACTTGTTTATATATTTAACACCATTATAAATGCTGGAGGCAAAGCAGGGCTTGGGGTGGAGGCTGGCAGCTCGCGACTCCCTCCACATAATGTCACGACCCCCCCGAGGGGTCCCAGTCCCCAGTTTGAGAACCCCTGCACTACACTATCCACATATCATATTAAAACACGCCTCAGTCCTCCTGGAAGAACAGTAGGGATGCCAGAAAATGTGTCACTAATTAAAAAGAAGCTTGTGCTCTGTATCCATATGTTCCAAGGCCAGAAGGAACAATTGTCATCATCTAGTCTGATCTCCTGTATAACACAGGACACAGAACTTCCCCCAAATAATTCCCAGAGCCTATTAGAATTAAGATGTCACAAATGCCCTAAATACTCTACAGTGTATCTCTATAGTATGTGTGTCTGTATATTTTTGTCATTTTGGTTGATCTCTTTTCTTTTTCAATATCTATTTTCCTCTCCCATCTTTTTCACAACATCTTAAAAATGAAACATGAGCCCCTTCATTTTATAAGGTGTCCAAACATTTTACTAGCTGTCCCCCCAAAAATACAATGCCATAATCAAGAAAGAAGGCCACACTGGTAAACAAACCAACCTGCCTTACAGGGGATGTGAAAGCGGAAAAGAAAGAAAGAAAGAAAGAAAGAAAGAAAGAAAGAAAGAAAGAAAGAAAGAAAGAAAGAAAGAAAGAAAGAAAGAAAGAAAGAAAGAAAGAAAGAAAGGAGAATCTTAGTGGTATTTGTCCATTACTAGATGGAAATGGGAGAATTGTCAATATGAAAACAAGAAAGGAAGAAGTGTTCAATAAATATTTCTGTGCTGCATTTATGAAACAGATAAATACATCATTATATCATAAGATAATTAAATATTTTCCATTCCAAAGGTAACTAAGAAGGACATTAAACAGCAATAGCTAGACATTTTAAAATCAGCAGGTCCGGATAACTTGTCTTCAGTAGTTTTAAGTAGTTTCAGTAGTCAGATTAGCTGATCACAGTGATCCTTCCTGGCCTTATTATCTCTGAATTTAGAGTCAAAGTTTAGAGTCAAAGTTTCAAACCAGTAATCAAAATTAAACCAAATGAGTTCACCAAACACTAATGAAATGTATGTAGTCATTATTCCTGTTACTGGCATCACTGTTTAGTCATGGCTTCTTCAGGATAGCTGAAAGGCCTCAAATTTGATACTTAAAAGAATTCTTACTTACATTTCTATCTAGCAAATACAAGATTCCTTAGGAATGTAGCACTCGGGAGGTTCAAACAAGTGTTAGGGTCATTCACAAGCTTCCTGCCCTTTCCAGATGGCTACACTGGAAAAGGGATTCCAGTTTGGTCCTGGCTAGATAGTAGAGATCCCGACTGGGAAAAGATTAAGAAGCTTTAGAGAAATCTCACCTCTCTATCAGTCTAATATTTTTATATAGCATCTATCACCATCTCTCGCCGTTCAGACAGGAGAGAGAAGCCTGGATATGTGTGAATAGGAGCATCAATTATGGGGGAAGGTTTTATCGGGAAGGTGTGTTTTAAACCCGGATCAGACCACTGTCATCTCTCAGCAGAGAAAGAGATAATAGAAACAAGGGCAAAAGAGCTCCTTGAACCCTTAGAGAGCCGACACCGGAGTTTTCAGCAGATCTGAGTCAAACCAACTCAGTGCCGTTCCTTTATCTCCTTAAGATTCTGCAGCTGAACTCTGAGATAAATTGCCAGCTCTTTTCCTGCATGCACTGTACATTTTTGACACCTGAAGAATAGTAAGATTAATGCTCTGTTTAGGAAGTGGATAGGACTATGTCAAGAAAGTAACTCACTCTATAAATGTGTGTGAGGCCATTGGACTGAGGTTTCTTGTAGGGAGACTGTATGGTTTGGAGGATTATGCATGTCACCGACTGGCCCTCCTGAGTTCTAATCCTGATGGGGGCTTACTATGGGGACCTCTTCACCTCTCTGTTCCTCAGTTTCATCAGCTTTAAAGTCGGAATAATATGTATCAACTTCCCTGTGATGGGAGGAGCAGGGCTCTTTGTTGGCAAGAAAGTGTGAATGCTTTTGGCGGAGAAAGGGCTACAGCTGGCGCAAAGTGTGAACACACTCAACAAGGGTCAGGGGACTATATAAGGCATTTTTCTAGGACTTGGGGACTCAGAAAGCTCTCTACAGAATCGGGCAGAAAGCCAGATGCCTTGAGGAAGAGAACAGGCTGAGGGTCCCTCGTGTGAGCTCAGGAACTGTGATGAATTGTGGGAGGAGCCTGGGAGTGGGACTAGGGAGAGGCAGTGAAGTCCTGAGGCATGGGTAACCATGAGGTCTCACAGAGAAGGCCAGAAAGCAGTGGAGGAACCTGGGGGAAAGACAAATGTTTTTTGTTGATTTATACTAATAAACATACCCTGGAAAGGGAGATTTTAGTTTGAAAAACCAGTTGTGTACTGTTTGCTTCACAAAAGGAAGGGAAACTGAGGCTGGTAGTGACCCTCTCCCCATATGGAAAAAGTACAGCAATCCTGGGACACCTCCCCACTGAAGGTTTGTTTGTAAAGGACTTGAAACATGTTAAATACTATATATTGTTGGTACTTCCCTGGACTGTGAAGCAATGCTGTATGATTGTATCCAGCACTAACCCAATAATACACCTTCCTTGTGCTATGAATAAAGAAGAGTGAAACCTCTGGGGATGCACAGATATTGGGGAGCAGGAGCTCCATGATGTGTCCCCCTTTTCCAGCTGAAATTCCAGAACCCACTTCACTCCCAATCCATGGAGAACCAGCTCCATGGGTCTAGGGACGGTATATATGGGGGATAACCAGAATCATCTCCATGGCAGTATGCCCCTCTTAAAGGTGGACTTTCCTCATGGGATAAATGGTCATGCTCACCCCTCCTTTGGTCACTGAGAGAGATTCTGGATCAGCTGCCTCTGGGGACCCCATGGTGATACATTTCTGAGCCCCACAGCAGATGGGGAGACCTAGAGTGTTATGTAAAGAAATATTCCTGCACTTCTCTGGCCCTGGGGCCTATGGGATCCACAACATTCAGGGTGTGAATAGATTTGGGAGGTCTTGCTCCATGCAAACGCTGTCCATGTCCCAAGCAAAGGATATGCCTGAAGCTTATCGGGCCCCACTGAAGTCAATAGCAAAATTTCCATTGATTTCACTTGTGCAGGACCAGGCTCGATGAGTGAAACCTCATACGCGCCTTTGATTTTATCCATGATGTGGTCCTACATTACATAAAAGCGTTGCCTATTTGCTGAGCGTGTGCAGAAGTTTGGGGCTTTGCTGGTCAGTTTCCCATTTGGAGGAGAAATTGCAGTGAGATATTTCCTTAGTGTAATTTGCCTATTCACAACATGTGCTCAAGCCTGTTTCTTTGCACCAGGATGATACCAAATGGCACAAAGGTAACTCCCTCTTACAGATAGCTCAGGTCAGGAATCACTATCCTGTCTCCTGAAGCCTCTGTCCCTCTCCAGCACCTTGCCCAAATCTGTTTGCTTACAAACCATGCCCCTTTTCCAGGCATAAATTATTTCTTAGCCCTGAGTGGTATGGCCATGAGACCTAAGTTTTAGGTGTAGACCAGGCTTCGTGCAGTCTTGAAGCTTCAGCCTGAGGTAACTATAGACCTTACACACCACTCCTTAATCAGGCAGAAGAGTTGTTAACAATGAGCCTGTGTCTGCTCAACACAAACCCTGAACAGGTTAATGTAGGTGGGGGGGAATTAACCTTAGATACTGCACCTGGTGGGGAACCAGGGACTGATAGGGTAGATGAATTTTAGATGGAGGAGGAGCAGGGATAGGATTATAAAACCAGGAGGTGAGAGCAAGAAGGGGCTGTAGGAAGGAAGTTTGTGGTCACTCCCTAGAGGAAAAGGGATTTGGCTAGGGACAAGGAGGGGACCCAGAGGGATAGTAAATCTTGGGTTCCTGGCCTAGACTAGGGAATCTTACAAAAAGCCTATGAAGTAGTAGTAGTAGTAGTGGACGAAGTGCCAGTGATAAACCAGAGACAGGCAAGGAGTGTGACGGTGCTGTTCCTGGTGGGATCCAACTGTGAATGCCAAGTCAGGACAAATTGCTTCCAAAGGACAACTAAAGTCCAAAGCTGGGGTTTTTCAACTCTAATGTGAACCAAACCAGCTGAACAGAAAAGACTTTGGTTTCTCCCCACTGGCTAACCACAAGTCACACAAGCAATTCCCTTAGACACTCCAGCTTCCCAGTATCACCACCAGCAGCTACCTGTCCCAGGGACCAATGGTTATGAAAACCAATACCCCAAATAAAGAAAACGGTTCTCCCCAATTCCAAAGAATCAGGCCCCAGACCCAAGTCAATATACAAATCAGATCTTACCCACAAATCACGGTGGGTTGTATCCGACGAAGTGGGTATTAGCCCATGAAAGCTTATGCTTCAATACTTTAGTTAGTCTTTAAGGTGCCACAGGACTCGTTGTTACCTCTGCTAAAATCTAAAGCAGATGCAGTAATGGCAAATCTCTTGGTTCAGGCTTGCAGTTGTAAAATAAGCTGCAGATTCAAATAAAAGTCTCTGGAATGCATTCCCTCCAGGGATGGGTCATCAATCTGTTGGCCAGAGCTTCCACGTGTAGCAAAATCCCATCCAGAGGTAGGTGCTAGCTGAAGGCTGAAGATTGAAGACAAAATGGAGGAAGTTTCTCCCAGGTTTTATAGACTTCTTCTTGTGGGCGAAGACTCCCCTTCTGCTTCTTATGCAGAGTCCAGTTGCAAAATGGAGGTTCATAGCCACATGGTCCAATTACCAGACTCTCCAAGATTCAGTTTCTGACCAGGCAGGTCACATTCCTGGAGAAGCTCGGTGTGGACAAAGTTTGTTGTGTAGTTGATGGTCCTTAATGGGCCATCAGGCAGCTCAAGCAAAGCTGACGCCCAGTATTCTGGAATGCCCCCCCCCCCCCAGCAGAGCACAATATTTGGAAAGACAGACAGTCCAGAGCCAATATTCATAACTTCAACTACAAAATTGATACACACATATCAATGGCATATTCATAATCAGCAATCCATAACCTGGTCATAGACACCCATTATGACCCCCTTTACATAAGATTTGGTGCCACTATAGGACCTTGGTTGCACCAATGATCTATCTTTCTCTCTCTGCCCATCACCCCCAAGCCAGGGTATGGGCCACCAACTGGTGTTGGTGTTTCAGTAGCAATTGGTTCCTTATGGGGTGGAGTTGCTAGCCTCACACCCATGTTAAGCCTACAGCACCTGGTATTCCCAGGAGGTCTCCCATCCAAGTAGTAGCCAGGCCTAACCCTGATTAGCTTCTGAGATCAGATTCTGAGGGTGGTTTAGCTGTATAATGAGCTATAGGATCCCAAATTATTTCAGTAACATGACAAGGAGCTAGAACAGTGGGGTAGGAAGGAACCCTGAGAAACAGCAACAGGATCTAAGGAGATCTGGATTACTAATCATAGGGTCATTGGGCTGGAATCCAAAGTAGCCGGAGGGTCTGTGTTCCCTATCAGGCACTGGGAAGTGGCAGAGGATCTAGAGGTGGAACAGAAGACCATCTCAGGTGGCATCAGGACAGTTTTTCTGTGGGCATTTGTTACCCTGATAGGAGGGGACTAAATAGCAGCCTCACTGGAAGATCGAGTCATGGAGAGAGAGAGAAGGGGGGCGGAGGTGTAGGGATCACCGTGAGAGTAACTGATGGCAGGGGGTGCCAGATGGGGAGAGAGCTAATTCCCAGACCTAACCATAAGGCAATGAACCCCTTTATACAGCTTTCCCCTAAACAGGTAGTAAAAAACAGGACCTGAATTGGAGTAATACTGAGCAAAGAACAATATGAACTACTAAACGATATGGAGAAGAGAAAGAAAAAAATACCTTCCTTTGGCTGTGAACTCCTAGCACTTACAGAGCCAGAAAATGGACAGAGCTGAGGGAGAACTCCCCAAGGTTTCCCGGTCACACATAAAATCACTGGCATTCTCAGTTACAAATGAAGAGGATTAAATCATATATTCGTATGTAAGAAGTCTGCAGTCCCACAGGTGTCTTCATTGTTGTGAGGGGGGAGACCAGGGACCAGACTGATCTATACACGCCAGCAACTGAGGAGAGTCCTGAGGCCGCTTTACTGGGGATTGGATAGTCTGGAGAATAATGGAGGTGATACCTTGCCCCTCCACCGCCTCCAATTCCTGTGCTCAGCACAAAGACGGAGTCCCTGACAAGCAGGCCTCAGTATCCTCAAGAAGCCCCAAACAACAATTGTTTTACTTCAGATAAAATCAGTTTCCATCATTCCTTTAATTATGTCTGTGCTTTCCATCAGCAGCAATGTACATGGCCTGTTTAGAGCCTCCACTCAGATTTCTGGAGCCTCGCGGCCACGTTGGACTAGTCAAGATTTCATCCCGGGCGGAAGTTCATCTCAGCACCCTGAAATGGAACCATGGGAGAGTCTGAGAGCAGACAGTTCCACTGGATGAAGCGCCCCGTATGTCAAAAATACCAAACCACACAAATGTATCTGCTTTACGGCTAGGCTCCTAGGTGAGCGGTTGTTCCTGAGAACCTTAAAATCAGGTTTAATGAATTCTTTTGAAACCAGGAACTGTTCCTTTAAAATGACAAATGACACATGGATTTTCTTTGTATTGGAATTCAAATCAATGGCTAGGAATATAACAAGGAACTTAATGGGTGCTGCCTGCTAGCCTTTTATTGTAGAATTCAGTATGTGTGAGTTGAATCTCCTTTTGCATTCTTTTTAAGGGCTCGGCGGTTTGAGCATTGGTCTGCTAAACCTGCTAGGGTTGTGAGGTCAGTCCTTGAGGGGGCCATTTAGGGATATGGAGCAAAAATCTGTTGGATGACTATGGGCTGGTCTCCACTACAGGGGGGGGGGGGAAGAATCGACTGCAGATACGCAACTTCAGCTATGTGAATCACGTAGCTGAAGTTTGTGTATCTGCAGCCAACTTACTGTCCGTCCTCATGATGGCGGCAGTCGGCGGAGCGCTCCCTTGTCGATTCCAGCTTGCGCCTCCTGGAAAGCTGGAGTTCCGGAGTCGATGGGGGCGCTGCGAGTGATCGATTTCTCACGTCTTCATGTCTCTGTGGCATCCCAAGGACATCTGCCTTGCTGAGCTCAAGGACGGGTAGCCCATGAGCCTCACAATCCCCTATTGATTCTTTGTAACAGAATGAGAGAAGCTCCACAATGTTACTGGGGAACATTACTCACAACCTCAGTAATGTGACGGACAGATTCTCCATGATCCTTCCTGGTTACATGGGTCAGCAAAACCGTTCTTCCAACTCAAAGTTTGCTTGTTTGTTTATCGGCCAATGGCTGGATGGGCAGACCCATCTTTTCCACCTATGGGTTTTACCTAGAGGTTACTCCTGTGGCCCTGGGACAGATGTACCATAGGGAGTGAATAGAGTGGGGCAGCAAGCTCCCTTTCTCTCCAAGAGACTTCACAACTCCCATCCACACAGATAAGTGTCAATCGAGCCTGTGTGCAGAGAGAATCCAAGTCTTCCACCAAGTGGGCTGCTCAGAAAATAGCAAGTGTTTGCTGAGGCTATTTACTGCAGGAGTTTTGTTCATGTTCTAACCGCCCAACAGCATAATGGGAAGTCCAGTGTTCAAAGGCAGACACCCACATCTTATATTTGAATTATTAAAATCAATAGTTAGGTCCAAAAAACATGACCTCTGGGCTCCGATGTAGCCAGTTAAAGGTGAGATCAACGTATCCAATGTAGCCCCCAATTTAAAAAAAGAGCTAAACTGTCAAAGGCAGGTTATTATTTAAAAGAAAATACTTCTTTTATCTTCTTTTTGGAAATTACTTGCTATGACCTTTAGAAAAAGAAAATATTGAAAACTACATAACATTTAAAGGTCTGACTTTAATCTGTGGAAGCAAGTAAATTCCACCTCATGACCACAGATGTAACCATAAGTCACTTCATTGTGCCAAGGTACTGCTGGGCTTGCCAAAGATTTAGTGCCAGTTTACATAAGCTGTAATAACATAGGTAGACATAACAAGGTGAATTAAGGATAGGGTTGCAGTTTTAAGGTTTGCTTTTGTCACTTCAACTCAGACCCTTAATGTCAGGAGATTACGTGTTTAACATTAAAAGTCTCTTTTGTTTCACATTTATGCATTCAGTGCATTTCTTTGAAAGTACAAGGACCTCTCTCAGATATCTATAAAGAACTAAGGCATGTTCATCAATAGAAGTATAAATGTACTGGGCAACCATTACCACCTCTTTAAATTTATCATCTACACAGATTATTTACATTACAAACACTTTGGTGAGGGGAGGCACAGTAATTAGCACACTGACATCTGCTGGGAGAGCAACACAGCAGTGCACAGACAATCCAGGGAACTTTTGGAGACTGTTGGGGACAACTTCCTGATACAAGTGCTGGAGGGGCCACCTAGGAGCCATGTTCTTCTTGACCTACTGCTTGCAAACAGGGAAGAATTGGTAGGGTAAGTAGAGGTGGGCAGGGCTGGTGACAGAAATTTTGGGGCCCCCTACTCTGATCGTTTGGGGGCCCCCTACTCTGATCGTTTGGGGGCCCCCAGCCCTCCCAGCCTATTCTCCTTCCCCCCCTGCCTGACCCTGCCCACCCAACCTAATCTCCTCCCCCAGCCTAACCTCCTCCCCTCATCGCCCACCCCGCTGTTGGGGGTGATCTTCCTTTACCCCTGCCCAGCCTCCCCCCATCTAACCTCCTTCCCTCCCGCACCCACGCCTCGACCACCCCATCCAGACTAGTCTCCTGCCCCCCTCCCCGCCCACCCAGCCTGGCCTCCTCCCCGCCGGCTACCAGACATACCAGCCGGCGCTCCCCTCCACCCCCAGCTGACAGCGGCTCCTGCCTGGGAGCCGCAGCCCGAGAGAGTGAGAGCCCAGGAGCGGCGCGAGCCGCCCTTGCTGCTCTCCCCCTCCCCCCCCCGCCTGGCCCCCGTGCGCCCTGCCCCCTCCCCCCCCCGGACCCACGCAAGACCCTGCGGCTGGCGATGGAGACACCGCTGCTGTGACCAGCCGCAGGAGCGCGAGAGCCCGCACCAGGCCCGGCGACAAGGGGGGGATGACTACGGGTACAGCTGTGTCCCGGGCCCCGGACTTAAGGGGGCCCCTTAAGTCCGGGGCCCGGTACAGCTGTACCCGTAGTACCCCCGTCACCGGCCCTGGAAGTGGGTGGCAACCTGGGCAGCAGTGACCATGAAATGGTTGAGTTCAGGATCCTGACAAAAGGAAGAAGGAAAGCAGCAGAATACGGACTCGGGACTTCAGAAAAGCAGACTTTGACTCCCTCAGGGAACCGATAGGCAGGATCCCCTGAGAGGCTAATATGAGGGGAAAGGAGTCCAGGAGAGCTGGCTGTATTTTAAAAAAGCCTTTAAACAATTGTGATATGCAGGAAGAATAGTAAATATGGCAGGTGAAATTTATAACTATTGATAACCGTAATAAAATTGATAAAAAATAATGGACCCTGTTCTTGTAATTGTATCTGTTACTTGCCTGTGGTTTTGTGTGTTCCTATGAGCTCTAGATGTAAAACAGACAGAGATAACTATGCTGAACTCGAGACTGTAGCTGTCAGGGATGAACCTTCGATGGTGTAATATAACATCACCAAATTAAATAAAAATGAAGGCTGAACAGAGCTTTCACTTTCTCTTTTTAGCAGAGCTGGGGGGCAACTCTGTAGCATTGGGGAGACCCAGGGGGCACTGTGATTCTCTAAGGCAACTTGACCCCACTTGGAACACTATGGCTCTATGCCACCTCCAGCGCAGGATTAATGTGTGGCCAACGCTCACAGAGAAAAGACATGTCAGCTCCTGCTACAGACAGCCTTGCAAGGACAGGAGTAGCTACAGCCTTCCTGACCTTTTCAGACTGCCAAAGGGAAATCACCCTCCTATTGGCTGCCTTCCTCGTCTCCCCACCTCCTGGAGTAGAACAGCCAATCAGAGCTGCCTGTGGAGGCATCACACTCACCTCAAGAGTGCTAGGGCAGGGGGAAGTGGGAGCAGAAAGAGCCCAGATGTTCTGTGTGGCTCTGCTCTCTCCTTCCACTCTCCTGTTGTGAACCATAGGTCACCCTGCTCTCTGTCCCTCTCCCTTCCATTCTCCATCCCTGGAACAGCAAGCGTGGGAAGGGGGAGAAGGGGATCCCTGCTGCAGCTGAGCTTCCCCCTCCTACCTCCAGCCTGGGGAACTGGTGAAGAATCCCTTGAGCTGCCCTCTTGGGTCTGATGAGGGGTGAAAAGCCCCCATGACTACAGGAGGAGCAGAGATGGGGGCGGACCTCTTGGGAACTGAAGAGAATGCACCGTTGATGCACAAAACTGATATGGAAGCTGGGGGGAGGGGGACACAAAATTGATGTAGGGGTGAAAATCATGTTATTCACCGTAAAATTCCATGCGTTGGCAGCACTGACACTGGGATCAGGAGAAATGAAAGAAAAACAGAAGCCAGAATAAACACATTTGTTTTTTTAAGTTTAATGATTTTTCGGTGTCTGACTCATGATTTTTAAACTTGCGGGGTTGGCAGCATGGGGATCTGTCTTATGCTGTGTGCCAGCTCTTCCCGTGTGTATAATAAACTTTGTAATCTTGAATGAAATATTAAGTAGGGGAACATGTTAGTCATGATCGTTATGGAGAAAAAATAATTTTAAGAGATACTTTGGGCCCAGTAGCTCAGACTAAACCAATTTACAGGAGGGTTTAATGAACATTCTTTGTTCAGAGCAACATTAAAGCTGTTACTTACATTATCTTGTTTACAACAAAGAAACATTTTGTAACCTCTTTTTCACTCTAGTTATTTAAAAAAATAAAAGAAGAATGAGGGTTTTGGAAAACATGAACTGACTAATAAGCTGCTGCCTGCATCAACACAAATTCAGAAATGAAATATCAACTGTCGATCAAACGTAAAGGAGCTTGCTTTATTTATTTTTTATACTTACACTTTCCATCCAGGAACATTAGGTAATATTTCACCAATGATAATACAATTGTCATTTCTGAGACAAATCTCACTGAATCTTAATAATTCATTATGGCCCTGAGGTGCCTAAATACCTTTGAAAAGCTGGTTAAAGCATTGTACTTAGACTTAAGAGACATGAGCCTGGTTCCTTGCTCTAACACAGATTTCCTGTGAGACCTTGGCAAAGTCATTTTATCTCTCTGTGCCATCTTCTGTTAGTATCTTGTATCTCTTTCTCCCACTCTTTACCGTTCTTCCTGGCAGACAGGTATAAGAGGCCAGAGGCGGCTAAGCCTCCCCAAACAGTCAACCTGCTGCCCTTGGAGCACACCGTGACCGAAAGAGTACCCCAACTGTGTCCCTGCCCACACTCCACCCCGAGGCCCCACTCCTGCTTTTCCTCTCCCCCCTCTGAGACCTCATCCTCTCTCTGCCTCTTCCCGTCCCCACTTCGCCCACATGGGGGCCTCTGGGGAGGGGGAAAATGAGGCATGCGGGAGTGGTGAGCGGCCAGCTGGCAAGCGAGCAGGGTGGGAGGGGCGCAGAGGTGTGCACAGGGTGTGAGCGGCGTACCGGCTGTCTGGCAGACTGGTGAGTAGTTGGGCAAGCAAGGTGATGAGATGAAGAGATGTGAGTGGTGGTGGGGGTGGCTCAGGGAAGAGTCAGGAGGGGCCAGGTGTGGGGCATTTTAGGGGGAAGAGTCAAGAAGGGCTGGGGATGGAGTATTGGTAGAGCTTTGGGGAGGAGGAGACTGAGCGGGGGCGGGCCTTGGGGCAAGACCACGGTCCAGGTGCCCCCAGCCTTCCCAAACAGAAGAGTCCCATAGCACCCATGTCTTTCTGGTTTATTTAGATTGTAAACTCTTCGAGACAAGTGCAGTCTCCTACAATGCATTGTTACAGCCTAGCACAGTGATGGCGAACGCGTGGCACGCGTGCCGCTGCCGGCACGCCGAGCCGTCTCTGTGGGCACGCCGTGACTACAGTCATACACTGTAGTCACGGCGTCGGCTCCCGCGGACTACATCTCCCACAGTTCTCTGCAGCCAGTGCCGGGGTGGAGGGGCGCAGGGGGACAGAAAGCTCACTTCCCCCCCCACAGAGACAGTAGGGGGGACGGGACGGTGGGCTGTGCCCCTGGCCGCGGCAGAAGAGCTCTCTGCCGCATGGCACATGCTGGGGGGGCCCTGCCTGCATGCATGCGCTGGCCAGCAGAGGGAGGCGGGGGGAGAGAGCCCCCCAGAATCTGGCTCCGGCCGCCCCCCGCAAGTTCCCCCCCCCCCCCAGGGTCCCCCGGCCTCCCCTTGCTGTCCCTTAAACGTTCCGTGGCCGCGGAGCAGAGCGGGACAGAAGCCTCCCTTCTCTCCTCCACAGGGTCCTAGTGCCCGCCCTCTTGTGTTACCACTGATAGGGGTGAGTGAGTGTACTGCTGGAGAGGGGGCAGGAAAGAGGGGGCCGTGCCCCAAAGCTTGCTGCTCCTGCTCCCCGCAGGGAAAGGGATGGGGGGAATCCTCTCTGGCCACAGTGACAGAGCAGCCTGCCTGCACCCATCTCAAACCACACTTCAACCCTCTACCAAGCCCTATGCCCCAAACCCCTCATCTCCAGCCCCAGCCAGAGCCCTCCCCCCACATGCCAACCCTTTGCCCTAGCCCTGAGTCCTGTCAACACCCCAAACACCTTATCCCCAGTCCCATCCAGAGCCCCCCCTGCACCCCAACCCTCTTCCCCATGCTACATTACACTATGCAATATTCATTTAAAAAAATTATCGTAAGCAGTGCTCTGGGAAAAGGGGTGGGGGGTGGGGGGGTGCTAGGTAAAAAAAAAGCTGTTAATTAGTTTGAAAAACTGTACAAATTGTTTTTTCTAAACTAAAACCTCGTTATTCAGGTTTAATTGCAGTGTTGGCACTTCGAAAAAAACAAGTCGTTTTGGTTTGCAGTTTGGGCACTTGGGCTCAAAAAGGTTTGCCATCACTGGCCTAGCACAATGGAGACCTGAACTTGGTTTGGGCCTTTATGTGTAGACATAACCTTGGACCTCTATGTGCTACCGTAATGCACATAATATTATTTCCTTGCTTCTCATAGTTAATTTTTACTATCATGTTCTAAAAAAGGCAAAGGACAAAAACATTCCTTTACCATCAGCCCCATTTTATGGGCTGGGGGAGGGGCGCAGGGCAATTCCTACTCTTCAGGGCTCACTGCTGCTGCTTGTAGCCTATAGGTGCCCATCCAATCAATAATTTTAATACTGGGCCTGATCTTGGGACAGGAACCTAACCTCAGCGTTTTAACTGGGAATTCTTAAGTAATCAACATAATTAATACATAATCCATAGATCAGGCAACATGGTGATCACAGGCCTGTATGAGTCAGAGGGAAGGCTGGATTGTCTGGCTCCATGAATCTTCTGTAGTCATTTAAACGAGGGAAGAGTGAGCCATTCTGATCCGGTAGCATTTTACACCGAGTTGGCACTGATGTCAGTGGCTACCCACGGTGCAGAGAAGTGGAGGATCAGAGACCAAGAAAGGACTAGTGTTTTGCTCCCTCTGCCTCCACGGAGAAAGGATTTCTTCTACTCTGTTGGCAAGGAGGTTCTCACCTCAACAGAGAGTAAGGGACGTTCTCCACAAGGTCACACGAGGAAGGGCAATTATGCAGCACTGCATAAGGAGATCAGCTATTGGGGAATGTAGCAGGGCGGCAACTCACCCCTGCAGCGCCTCCTGCTGGTCCATCTAGGAATTATCTCTCCAGCCTCTGGAGCACCCTCTGCAGGGTGCTGTCCCACTTGCTGCTCTGGCCCAGAGTCCCTCCCTGGACCTCAGTGCCCTCTTCCCTTGGGTGCTGCACTCCTGCAGTACCCCCTCAGGTCTTAGGGTCTCCCCTCCCTGGGGAACCCCCACCCTCTATCCCCACCTTACCTCAGTCTAGGCAACTGCCAGTCACCAGTTGCCCCCGTTCACTGGGGCGGACTGCAGTATATTTGCCACTCATCACTGGCAAGGAGGGTTTGGCCTGCTGCTTCTGCCTCTAGAGCCATGGGCTGCCCACTGCAACCCCAGTACCCTTTGTGGAGCCTTCTCCCAGGCCCTGCAGCCTGGGGGTTTTAGGCTAGAGCTTCCCAGCTCCTTCTGCCTTGCCCCAGCCTTGCTTCCCTCTAGGTACTCTATCACACTCCCAGCAGCCAGGCCTGTCTGCCTCTGCAGACAGAGGAGACACTCTCTCAGGCCCCTGCCCCCTCAGCCCTTTTACAAGGGCCTGGTCTGTTTGGGGCGTGGCCACCCATGAGCCTGCTTCCCAATCAGCCCGGCTTTTCCCTACTCAGCCTGGGAGCTGCTTGTCCCTAGTCATAGCCCTTCCCAGGGCTGTTTTAAACCCTTCTCCACTGGAGTAGGCCAGTCACCCCACTACAGAGAATAACTCATGAGTGGGCTTGGCATAATGTTAGCCCTGATTATACCAATTGCACAGCTGACTATTCTGAGGCACAAAGCTCCCTGGGATATATGCCCAACTGCCTTACACCTTGTGTAGTCATTATAGCTGATCAGAATAGTAGAGTTTTACACTCACTCTGCCATGGGTAATTCACAGGGTGTAGCAGGACATCACAGTGGCTGCAAAGTTGAAGTCAACAAAGTTCAGATTAGAAATAAGATGCAGTATCTTAACAGTGAGGTGAATTAATTGTTATAATATCTTATCAAGATATGTGAGAAATCCTCCATCACCTAGACTCTCTAACTCAAAGCTAGATGCCTTTCTCCAAGAGATGCTGTTAGCTCATTCCAAGGTATTGAGCTAGACGCAGGAATCACTAGGTGAAATTCAACAGCCTGTATTTTTTTCAGGAGGTCTCAACAATTTCTTCTGGCCCTGAAATAGATGACTACAGTGGTAGAGCCAGGAATGGAACCCCCATTCCTCTGTTCTAACCATAGTCAACCTTTCTTTATATTTATATGTACAGTAACTATATAAGTTGCCCAAATCCATCAGTAGCTAAGTGAAAAACAGGAGTATTAAGCCTGTCAGTCATTACAAGCAGTATGTATTGATCTACTTTCTTTGGCTATTACATTTCCTTCCTCCCCCGTCCTCCCAGCCCAGTCCTCATAAAAACAATTTTTATCTCTGAAAATGTCATCCTCTCAGTAACAGCTGGAGAAGTGCCAGTTTAAAACAACAACAAAAAACTGTCCCTTTTTCAGATGCAAAGCTTTCTTCTCGAACCCTTCCCTTTCTTACACCTTTAATTAAACAAGCTGCTCTGATCTATCAAGTAAGCCAGTTCTTTAGTCTTCAGTCTATAATAAATTAACATACTGTGTAACCCATACATCACATGCACAAACATGACCATGAAAAAGATATATTTAACAAGCTGGAAGCCAGGTCTGTGACTACTACAGCAAAATACCCAACATCAGCTAGCCAAAGAAGAGTGAAAAATAATTGGCACCATGTGTGGATGGTACATCTGAGTTTTACCCGGACAGTCTGGTTTATTACTTCTGTGTGCAGGTGCCATTTAGGGTTGCCAGGTGCCCAATTTTCAGGGCATGATAATAAACCATTAGAGTATTGTAGTGTGTGTTTCTCTCCTCTTTGTATAATCAGGAATCCAATGTGGTGAAATTTCTCTCCAATATTGCTTTTGGTTTGACTCAAACCATTTTAAAAACTATTTTTCAGGACTGCCAATGAACCTAAAACTCAGTTATATACACAGCTCTCCTGTAACCGACTCCTCTTTGGTCTTAGGAAAATGCTATGTACTTAATACAATGTTTAGTTGTGGTCTTGGTTGATTATAAAATGAAAAGAGAGCTCCCTTTTTCTCCCAGACACCAGATGGGAAAGAAAACCAGTGAAATCACAAGCAATTTGTGCCATATGTGGTTAACACATGACTAGTATTGACTTGTCAGTGTGTAAAAACTTATGAGCATAACTTTTTCTCAACAAAAAAAGTAGAGGTGATAACACCAAACCACTTTGCAAAGTCATGTTTGTTTAACTGGTTTGTTTAGGTGAAAAACAATGACAACATTTCTGAGAAAATGAAAACCATTTTGTTTAGAAAATGTCAACATTGAAATGATTCCATTTTTCAGTTCAAAATGACTTTGTTTCAAAATTGTCATTTGAACCTAAAAGTTCTTTTTCCAACTTTTCAATCCCCAACAACTTTTTTTAAAAAAGTGGTTTTGGTTTGTCCCCTATCTATTTTTATTTTCTGAAATTGCCAGAAAAAATCCGTTATTCACACAGCTCTAGTATCCACCTTTCCCATGGTTCAATTTTACTATCACATCCTCCTCTTCAACTGGCAAGGTGAATGGATCCGTGTCATAGCTCTGATTTTACTTTGGAACAGCATTTTGCTCCTGCCACTGGAGAACAGGAAAACAAACACAGTCCGACTAAAGTACAGCCGCTGTAGGCAGCATAACATAACTTTATTGATTTAGAAGTTAAATACAAAATGATGTAATGAACAAAGGAGTGCGGGCATGCACTGCTTGCATCTACTGCATGGAAGCAGAACCACTCATTTATGTGACACATTCTTTATTCCAATAATAGCTAGTAGACATTCTCCTTTAGCTGAAATGGGAAAAGTTCACGCTTTCAGAGTAAAAGGAGATAGGCTCTACCTTTGATGGTTTCCAAAGCTAATTTATACCCTCACTGTTCTCTTTTGTTTCAACAAAGTATAATGCTAGGGTAAAACTATCTAGAATTCAAGTAATTTATCGAAAAACTTTACATTTTTTTTTCTTTTCAAGGGAGGTGAAACAATACTAAATACCAGCCAAAAAGCAAGCTCTTATTCCGAGTATTCAGTTGGCATAAACAAATAAGCAATGGCCTGGTATTCCTTGCCAATTTTTGCTTAGACAATGGAAGTTACTTTGCTAAGTCACACAAGGAAACATTGCTAAAAACAAGCAAAGGATGGTTTTAGAGCCCACTGCTATCACACAAAATTCAACCAGAATAATGGGTGTTAAAATCGTGTGTGGCAGATGAGGAAATTGTGAGGTTGTAGAAGTATGTCACTCACAGAATCCTATTGAGTTGAAGCAAATATACATTATCCTATTTGATAGGTTAGGAATATAGGGGCATAGGACTGGAAAGGAACTCCTGAGTCATCCAGTCCAGCTCCCTGCTCTCACACCAATGATCCTTCTGATTATAGCTGTGTGATGTATTTGCAGTGAAATTCTAAATGACCGAGGGGTCAGCACTGTGAGAATTCATTACAAATTCACAATTGGTTCCCTTGTCATGACATTTATATGGCCTTAATGAATCCTTTTTTCACTGAAAATGGGCCCATTTTGGCCCAAAATTATGTGAAAGATAGCAGCGATATTACCACAATTTGTGGGTGTGAAATTTTACACCAAAAACATGAGTCAGGAGAACCAGTGAAATGATGGTATGAAATCATCCATAAAAATGCTTGCAAAGAAGTTTTCATCACAATTCCTGGGTCAGTTATTTTATCCTGCGAGGCCCCAGAGAACATAAGAAGTGCCATACAGGGTGAGACCAATGGTCCATCTACCCACAGTGGCCAGTGCCAGAGGCTTCAGAGATAATGAGCAGAATTGGGTAATTATCGAGTGATCCATCCTCTGTCATCTAGTGCCAGCTTCTGGCAGTCAGAGGATTAGGGCCATCCAGAGAATGGGGTTGTATCCCTGACCATCTTGGCTATTAATCATTGTTGGACCTATCCTCCATGAACGTATCTAATTATTTTTGGAACACAGTTATACTTTTGACCACTACAACAAACACTGGCAATGAGTTCCACAGGTTCCATTTACACTGTGTGAAGAACTACTTCTTTATGTTTGTTTTAAATCTGGTGCCTATTAATTTCATCAGGTAACCCCTGGTTCTTCTGTTATGTGAAGGGATAAATAATAGTTCCATATTCGTTTTTTCTACACCAGTCATGATTTTACAGACCTCTATCATATCCCTCTTAGCCATCTCTTTTCTAAACTGAACGGTCTCCATCTTTTTAATCTCTCCTTATATGGAAGATGTTCTATATCCCTAAACATTCTTCTTGTCCTTCTCTTCACTTTTTCCAATTCTAATATATCTTTTTTGAGATGGAGAAACCAGAAATGCACACACTACTCAAGATGTGGGTTAACCAAAATCTCTTTCTAGAGTGCTAATAGCTAATTCACACCCCATCATTTTATATGTATGTGTTGGGATATGTAAGGGTTAAGTAAAGACACGAAAAAATGCTGGTGTGCTGACATGGGACCAGAGAGTAGACACAGGCACATATTATTCCTTCGCTTAATAGATAAAGTGTTTTCCCTCCCTTCTCCTTGTTAAGAACTAATAAGTGTTGCAGCTGCATAAGAATTGTGGGAATCTAAAGAATTCCTTTTGGGTAAAGAAGTGTTATCTCCTCCCCCTTCCTTTCCCAGCTACATAAGTGAGCCCTGGGTCATGGCCCCTTTCTCCCTCCTTTGCAAACTGAAGGTACACTTCTTTGCTATAATTACAGTTATGAAGAACTTGGATCTGCAAAGTGAAATCAGTAGAATATGCTAATGAGGTAAATAGTAAGCGGGGCAGGAATAATTATATTCAGTATAAGGTTATCAATATTCATTGTATGGGGTTCATGTTATTCCATAACAGTTTTGGGGATGTTGTAATAAAAGTAGGAATTTACACACTAATGTAAATAAAAAGAGTATGATGTAACTAATCCAGTGTTTACTGGACTATTGGTCCAGGGGAACAAGTACCACAATAAAGAAACCCACCTACTCAAATCTGCCTCTGGGTCAGTCTGTTCTTCTTCCAGCAGTATAGTTGGGATTATGTTTTCCAATGTGCGTTACTTTGCATTTATCAGCAGTTGACATTTTCTTGCCCAGTCACCCAGATTTGTGAGTTCCCTTTGTAACTCTTTTGCAGTCACCTATGGACTTAACTATCTTGAGTAATTTTGTATTGTCTGCAAACTTTCCCACCTCGTTGCTTACCCCCTTTTTTTCAGATCATGTTTGAATATGATGAACAGCACAACTCCCAGATTGTTGGGATTATTTACGTATTTCCACTAGGAAAACTAACCATTTATTTCGACACTTAGTTTCCTATCTTTTAAGCAGTTACTGATCCATGATATGATGTTCCCCTTAATCCCATGACTCCTTACTTGGTTTAGGAGTCTTTGGTGAAGGAACTTGTCAAAGGCTTTCTGAAAGTCCAATTATACTATATCCACTGAATCACCCTTGTTCACATGTTTGTTAACCCCCTTACAGAATTCTAATAGACTGGTGAGGTATGATTTCCATTTACAAGAGCCATGTTTACTCTTCCCTAACAGTGTGTTTATTTTTGCATCTGATAATTCTGTTCTTTACTATAGTTTCAGCCAATTTGCCTGGTACTGAAGTTAGGCTTACTGACTTTGTAATTGCCAGGATTGCCTCTGGAACCATTTTTTAAAAAATGGCATTGCATTAGCTATCCTCCAATCATCTGCTACAGAGGCTGAGTTGAGCAATAAATTACATACCACAGTTAGTAGTTCTGCAATTTCATATTTGAGTTCCTTCAGAACTCTTTGCTGAATAGCATCGGGTTCTGGTGACTTATTACTGTTCAATTTACTCCTCTGCTCACACCCCAGCCTGGTATAGTTTCTCAGATTTCAAGAATCAGGGAGGTAGCCGTGTTAGTCTGGAATAGCAGAGGTAACAAAGTCCTGTGGCACCTTAAAGACTAACTATAAAGTTTTGAAGCATGAGCTTTCGTGGGCTAATACCCACTTCGGAACACTTCAACCTGCCTGGACACACTATTACAGATTTAAAAGTCACCATACTGCAGCAAAAAAAACTTCAAATCCAGACTGCAAAGGGAGACTGCAGAACTTCAATTCATTTGCAAATTCAGCACACACAATCTCGGATTGAACAGAGATCTACAATGGTTGGCTCATTACAGACATTGTTTCTCCTCTCTCCATGTTCACACACCCCATTCAAATGCTAGAAGAATAATCCACACTCCCTGATCGGAGATAACAAGCTGGTTCAGCTTAATTGGACTAACCTTTTCACCTCCCACCTGGCTCTTACCTACTTTTCTATCACTGCCTCTGAACACTTCCACTGCCTGCATCCGACGAAGTGGGTATTAGCCCACGAAAGCTCATGCTTCAAAACTTTATAGTTAGTCTTTAAGGTGCCACAGGACTTTGTTTTCTCAGATTTGTCACTTAAAGAGGAATTGTGTTGACTTCAGCTATAAAAATGAATGGTACTTCAAAGTACTTTGCTTTTTTAACAGAAAAAGGAGACAGCATAGATATCATATCCATATACATCTTAATTTGGACCTGATCCTGAAAAATGCAAAGAATCCATAACTCCTGCAGAAGGCAAAGGGAGCTACTTGTGTCCAAAATTTCTCAGAAGCAGATATTTAGTTAAAGATTTGTGAAAAGCCCAACTCTATTTTCATAGAAGTCAATGCAATATTCCCATTAACTACAATAGTTCAGGATCAACCATGGATGACAAATTAAGGTTCCAATTTTGCAAACCTCAACTCGGTGGTTCTTCTTATATCAGTACAGAATAGTCCCATGGGTAGGTGTTTATAGTAATGAGGCCTCATTACTTTGTACTTCTGCAAGCATGTCTTTATCAACATTCACTTTCAGTATATGCTTGTAGTTTACTTATATTAAAAATGAGGAAAATGGAAAATAAAAATATTTATATTTCCAGTGGAATTTTTGATTACATGACAGTGTTGGCAGAGGTGACATATACTTCATTTTTCCAGGTATCCTAAAAGAAACACCCAATTATTGAGATTTAAATTTGACTAATCTCAGAATCAAAACATCCCTGATTGAACACATGAAGCTACAGGTACTCCCTTAAAGGGAAGGAGTTAATTAAATGACTTCAGAAATTTTGTTAGGAGAGTATTATTATTCAAAGCAAATTCTTCTGTAATACTGATTTTTTGTGACCCTCTACAATTATACCCATTCAGCTTTTATCAAAGTTAATTTGAAAGCCAAAGAATAAAACAGAATAAGGCTTTGTATTTCCATATTACAGTGTCTTTTATCCAAGAATCCCAAAGTGGTTTGAAAATATTAATTAATTGAGCCTGCTAACATCGCTGAGTTGGACAGGGAAAAATGGTTTATTTCATAGATGAGTAAAGATAGGCTAAGAGAGAGATCAAAGCCTCACTGCAGGAAAACATCCCTATCCAGGACTGTGTTTAAACGTGCTTAATATTAAGCACGTGCTTAAGTTCCACTGAAGTCCATGCACTTGTAAAAGTGCTGCCTTTAACAGAAATGGACTTAAATATGTGCTAAGTGCTTTTGTGATTCAGCGCCAAACTGATTTGCTCAACATCACATAGAACCATAGAATATTAGGGCTGGAAGGGACCTAAGGAGGTCATCTAGTCCGACCCCCTGGCAACCACATGGTAAGTGAGTAAGAGATACGGGCACAGAACCCAGCAATCCTGGCCCCTGCGCTAAACTGAGATTACATGCCATTGTTTGCTTCAAGAGATAGGCTATTGTACCCACAATATTATATCATGAGGCTGTACAATGAGCTTTTCACAGCTTTTCAGTGTGTTCTCTAAGCCATGTTGTAGAAGAGGTTGGCAAATGTTTCTCTGATGAGCTTTCATTTGCTTTAAACTTTCTATACGAGGGCACAGGGTCTTTTTTTAAATGAGCCCTTTCTGTACTTCCATGAAGAAGGTTGATTTGCTTCACCTTTCTGGCCCTAAAATGTAAGTTACACTCACCAGCATGTAAGTCACCTCCCTTCACTTTCGTCTCCTCTGAAACTGGCCTTCTGGGTCTCTGGAGTTCTACTCCTATGTTTGAGACGTAACTCCCCTCAGTCCAGTGGGAGACAGACATAAGAAGGATGATTCGATCTAGAATGGCTGGGCACTCATGTTTGGCCAGCTGGATGCTGACTGCACCCCCCATGGCTCTGTGTGCTGTCATTTCCAGTGACATCCGTAAACCTCAGTCACTAGCCTCTTGGGATTTGATTGGGCTTCCCAATAGGCTACGCTTTTCACTTTAAACAGACTATGAATGAAATCAAGTTAGTGTTCACTCACGGGAGGCCTCAGCCAGGCGCTCTGTGTCTGTCGTTGTGATTATTGTAACAATCCATGACTGTCAGTTACTGTTGCCACAGAGCCAAAGACTGAAACCCAGGAAAAAAATAAATAGATCCATTACTCTGGTCACATCAAACCACCAGTTCAAACCTAGTGCGCCACACTGAGGAATAGTGCAGCCTGCAGAATGTGCCATCTAGTGAGTCAACAGGGTCCAGTGCTCAGGCCACCAACGTATGATCCAGAAGACTAGGGGTATACTCCTGGCTCTGCCACTGACCATCTGTGTTACCATGGGCATGTCACTTCACCTCTGTTTCCTCTCCCACCCTTTATGGGTCCTGTCTATTTAGTCTGTTTGGGACAGAGATGGTCTCTTATTGTTTGCACGATACCTAGCACAATGGGGACACTAAGTATTTCTGAAACGGAAATAATGGAGTCATTTTCTCCTAGCTGTGACAACGCAAAGGGAAAACATGTCAGTGATGGAACCGATCGCTGTTGAATTTAGGTTTTGTGCTGAACGATGGACAATCCAGGTGAGCAAGATCTGAGAATTTGTTCCATTTTCTCCGACAGGAGAGACGAGTCAGCCCTTCTTCTGAAATCACATATAAAGGGCCACCAAACCAGAATTAGATGCAAGTGGAGTGCATATGTTTTCAGGTGCTTATAAAACACCTGATATGGTGTGCATGCATCTTGGGTGTTTGCAACACCCATGCAGATGCTTGATTTCCACATCTGGCATTTGTGTGTATATATAAATGTTAGGCACATGCCAAAGTAGTCATACAATTGTGTGTGCATTTCAAACCTTGAAAATCAGGCTGTTTTACACGAGGAAGAAGAATATGGGGAAAAGACTGATGGAGTGAAAGAAAAGGGTAAAGAAAATAAACTTAAAAAACAAAGGAGATAAGATTTGTGCTTAGATATGTAGCTGAGAAGACAGACAAGGCATTAAAAATAACTAAAGAGGTAGCTTGATAAAGTTTAGCGGTATAATGCATCTGAACCTGCTCTGATTAAATCAAATAGGATCCTGGATGCAGGAATGGGAACAATATGGCTGAGCTGTGCAGATGAAAATGTACCTGTTCAGTAATTAGATGCTACAGCACTGGACAATATAAATAGAAAGGCGTGTCTAGTGTGTGCTATGTCTTATACGAATCACAATAAGTTTAAAAAGGGGTCGACGGTGTGGATCAGAATTCAGTTGTCCCTTTACAGACATTCTGGGTACAGCAGAACCGTGTTATTATAGCATGCAGAAAAAAAAACCCTCAAAGCAGAATAAGAATAATGTAAACTGGTGGCAAAGCGTAATGGCCATGTCTATCTCTATCAGATAGATGCAGTTTCCACACGGTTTTCTAGGAAATTATGTCGGGTATGTTTTCTCGAGGACATTAAAGATGCAGAGATGCCTTAAAGTTATGTTTCTGGAAGTAATTAGATTTCCTGCTTTGCCAATTATGTCTTCTAGAAGATTGTGACAAGTTTACTTTGCGGTGGTTCTTTTAATAATCTGCCTTTAAATGTCTGAATCACTAGACAAATTAAATGCCATTTCCTGTAACAATAGCCATAATCTCAGCTGCTCATCTGGAATCCCATCAATACTGTACATTTGGCCAGCAAATGATTCATGTCACATTAAATTACATTTCTGCTTTCCTATGCTGCCTCTTCACATTTTCTTGACACTTCAATTCATTAAGCCGACGGAGATGGAACATGTGACTGAAATATTTTGTTCAATAACATGTACGTCCGTTCCCTGCAAGCTAGCACAATCTACCTCCCCTAGAAGAAGGTTGTTTCACTTCATCTCCCCTAATAACTGGCTGATGCCTCCCTTACAGAAATCCGTTTCTGACGCCTCATGCATAGTTGATTAAATATCTCTCTTCAACCCTCCTCCCCTTCCTCTAGATAAACGCAAAGACGCCAAGACCAGAAAGATGTTGATTAAGATGATATCGGACAATTAATTATGCATTGTAATAACCTTTGTCCTAAGCTAGCACCCTCTTTTTTTTTAATCAGTTGAAACTAAACGGGATTGGATAATTACACATTCTTGTGTTATAATCAAGCTGTGGGCAGAGAGAGGCTGTCAAGAGAGAGGAAATGGAGCAGAACTTAAGAAATAAATAACAGGAAATGAAGAAAAAATGACAGCTCTTGAAATGGATAATTATATAATTATTTCACTTATTGTAGCATCGTATCAACAAGTGGGTTTCTTCCGGCACAGGCTGAGCTGTAAGTCAGCTAATACGTGCACAAGGAGGAGAGGTGCGTGCAGAACAACATTATAAGTATCTGAATGAAACACATGCTCCTCGTGGAGGGAAGATGTGCGACCTGATTCTCCACAGCCATCTTCTGTCATGTACACCTAGCAAATTACATTCTGTGCTGGGGGCATTTTCACCCACTTTGCGTAGGTGCAAATGATAAGACAAAGTGTAAGGGATGTGTGTGTGAAAATGAGCTCCTCCCCCATTTGATATAATACGGGAGAAATGTTTATGCCTGCACAACTCCCTTGATGTCTGTGGAGCTATTGATCTGGTGGCAGAAATTCAATAAAAAATCTGGTTCAAACTTTTTAGTCAATGTGGACTTCTTGGATCTAATTCTGGTCTTGCTCTCACTGGTATAAAACAGGCATAACTTCATCAAACAGAGAGTGAAACAGGTAGACATGAGATCAGACCGCAGCCCTTTGAATGGACTTAGGTCACTACTAGTAATCATGGGTCAGTTCCTCAACTTGTGCAAACTGGCATTAACTTCAGCTGAGGATCTACATAAGAACGGCTATACTGGGTCAGACCACCGGTCCATCTAGCCCAGTGTCCTGTCTTCTGGAAGTGCCAATGCCAGGTACCCCACAGGCAATGAACAGAACAGGTAATCATCAAGTGATCCATCCCCTGTTACCCATTCCCAGCTTTTAGTTCACTCTGAGCAGAGTCTCTGGGTTACAGTGGAGCCGACCATAGCCTGAGTTGGTCCCAGACCTTGCCTCCTCTTCCTCCCCTCACCAGAGCCTCTCCCTGATGCTAGAGTCTTTCACTGTGGTAGAGAAAGACTACGGCAGCGGGACACTACATTGCTAAGAAGAGCAATGTAGACGGTGGAGGCACTGAGTGGGTGTGTAGAGAGCCATGGAAGGTACTCTCCTCTACTCCATCTAAGCCGTGCCTCATTGTCTACACTGCTATTCATACCCATGCTACCTGGACACGCAGTATCTGCACCAACACACTGTGGTAGCGGTAGAGGTACTTTCAGAGTCACAATTCATTTCTTTCCCCCCTTCCTCCACATGGGGGAGCAATGTACTCCCGGCCTATGCTAGCCTCAGATCACTCTACTGCTCAAGCTCGCTCAGCGGTGCTGGGTGGTGCCTGGAAGAATGGAGTCTAAGGCTCTGTCCACTCTGGGCCCACCTGCCTTGGGCAAGGAACCGTGGTGCCAGCAGCCCTCTGGGAGGCCTCCCCCCATGCAGAGTTGCCGTGTGCTTAGTCTGTGACGGGTCACAAGGGGGCACCCTCCTCTCTCTTATCCCCTCATTGGAAAATTCCACCCCCTTTTGGTACTGGGATAAAACCAAGGCCTTTTGCAATAAAGTATACAGAGAAAAGCCTGGAGGTTGGGGCACCTACTTGGGATAGAGGTCACTCAAGTTTAAGTCCCTATTCTGAATCGGAGCAGTCATTTGTACCTGGGTTTCCCACATGCCAGTTTTCTCTCATGTGTTTTGACCAGAAATTCCATCCTGGACCTGGGAAATGTCTCCCCCAAAAAGTTTCACTGAAAAAATCCTGCCCTGCCCTTGTGTGCCAGAACTGGGGCCTTCGGTATCAACCTAGGGTTTTCTTGCCCCAGAGCTGCTCAGAGACTGGATAGAATGAAATCAACATAGGATGCCTGATAGAAATGCATTGCTTCTTTCTCTGTGTTGCCATTGTACTCTGTGCTTTTGTGCAGCTGTGTTGTTGTTTTTTAAGAGCATGAACAGGATGCATAAGACAACAGAGCTTGAGAAGCGAGGGTGAGCTGTATTGTTCTCTCTCATTAATATCACTTCTGATCACATCATTAAGTACACAGTCCCACCATATGGTTGAGCGGTGGGTGTGTGACCTGGTGAGAGAGATATTAATGAGCACGTTTTCTTTTTCTTTTTTTTTTGCATCTTACTTTGATTGAACTTTTCATCACCATTGCTGTTTGGAGAGCCTTGAATCCATTTCAGTTAAGTTCTCACCCTAGAGCTCGTTTAATTTATTTTACGGGACTGACCTTTCTAACACATGACTAGCTGTCATGGGGGAAGGAGAGTAGGTCCAGGTTTCCGAAATGGAAGTCAGCTAATTGCATATAAGGGTATTTTGCTGGTGTATAGAAAATATGGCCCAATTACTCAACCCATTATACATTTGAATATGATCCTGGAGGGTCAGATAACAAGAAATAAGCAGCTTTTCTTTGCTTTCATTTCCCCCCCCACACACACACACACACACGCCATTTTGTTTTTCTTTTTCTCAAAATGAATGTTTGTTTCAAGCCGAATGAGAAACTCACCTTGTAATTACAGCTTGATTAAACGGTGTTGACTGCCAAAGATGCCAGTTTATACCAGCAGGGGATCTGGTCCACTAACATTTATTCTCTTTTTCTACTGGCCGTACAGTGGTCTCCCTTAAAACCAGCCAACTTTGCCTTAGATGAATAGATAAGATTAGTGGGGTATTTGTAAGATACTTTATACTCCAGTCTAGGTAAATGGACCATACATCCCAGTTTTAGTGGGAATGTCTGTTTTACATGTGAGGTCTGGGTGCTCCAGGACATTCCTTTAAGTCCCCTGAAATATTCCAGATGTCATCATCCATCAAACTCTTTGAGGGTTTTGGTTTATTCAGCACATATGGCAGCTCTGGGTAGCATTTCCTCTGGGTTTACCGAGAAAACAAAGTCCAGTGGAACGAGTATTCAGTGTGATGAGCAGTGCTTGTACAGCCACTATAGGGCTGTCCTTTTGCTCAAAATGAATGTATTGACCCCGCTTCATGTCATGACAGACACCTTTGGAACACTAAGCACCTGGTAAAATCTTCCAGCAGTGGCATAGACAGATTTTAACATCAGGGGGGAGTGAGCACCAAAAAAAAAAAAAAAAGAAGAAGAAAAAAAAGGTGCCACTTCACACACAGAATAAATGAATTTATTGCAGATATTTATTTTGTGTTTAAAATAAACATACTTGGAAAATACCGTATATACTCGAGTATAGGTCGACCCGAATATAAGCCGATGCACCTAATTTTACCACAAAAAGCTGGAAAAGTTATTGACTCGAGTATAAGCCGATATCAAATCCGGACAAAAAAAAAAAAAGCGCTTCGCTCTCCCGTCCCCGCTGCGCGGGCGGGCTGCCGAGGTTCCCCCTTCCCCGCCGCGGGCGGGCTGCCGAGGTTCCCCCCTCCCCGCCGGACCAAAAAAAAAATGTGCGCCCCGGTTCCTCCCCTCCCCGCCGGACAAAAAAAAAAAAAAAAAGCGCCTCGCTCTCCCGTCCCCGCTGCGCGGGCGGGCTGCCGAGGTTCCCCCCTCCCCGCCGGACCAAAAAAAAAATGTGCGCCCCGGTTCCTCCCCTCCCCGCCGGACAAAAAAAAAAAAAAAAAAGCGCCTCGCTCTCCCGTCCCCACCGCGCGGGCGGGCTGCCGGGAGCGTCCCGGTTCCCCCCTCCCCGCCGCGGGAGGGCTGCCGGGAGCGTCCCGGTTCCCCCCTCCCCGCCGCGGGCGGGCTGCCGGGAGCGCTCCCGGCAGCCCGCCCGCGGCGGGGAGGAGGGCGAGGCGCTTTTTTTTTTTTTTTTTTGTCCGGCGGGGAGGGGAGGACCCGGGGCGCACATTTTTCACTGACTCGAGTATAAGCCGAGGCGGCTTTTTTCAGCCCAAAAAGTGGGCTGAAAAACTCGGCTTATACTCGAGTATATACGGTAAGAGTTTCAAAATAAATACTTGGGTTATTTTGTACTTAAAATATATTTTACATTTCAAAAAGTAAATCAAAACACATCAATAATGTATGATCCAACTACAACGGTCTCTTTCGTCTAGGCTTCATTCTAGCAAAGTTATCGACTACTTTGTTATGCTCTACTTCACTAGCCAACTCTCTCTCAATAGAGAGTAAGGCTAACCCAGATAATCTTTCTTCTCCCATTGTTGAACGCAGGTAGGACTGAATGATTTTCAGTCGGCTAAAAGAGCGTTCCACAACTGCGCTGCTTATTGGCAAGGTCATAAAAAACGTGGTACAAAGTAGAAATGTTAGGAAAAATGGAACACATGTCGTTGGCGATCATGAATTTTAGTACACTGGTGATGGTCAGTTTCTCTGCACATGAATTTGTTTTACTGCTAGTGCTCATCATATCTGTGTACATGTCTTTAAATGAAAGAAACTCGTGCACAAGTTCGGATTGACTGTCGATGACGTCTGAATACGTCTGATGTTTTAACTTATACAAGGGAAAAAAATTAAAAAACAAAGTTAATAGTTGAAAAGGCGCCATTTTGGAAATTCTGGGCTCAGGGGGAGTGGCCGCTAGAGTTCCTCCCTAGCTACACTACTGTTGCATTGATGATCAGTTAGGGAACATGCTCGTTTAAAGTTGTGCAATGCTCCCTTTTAACGTCGTTTGGCAGCCGCTTGCTTTGTCCACTGCTTGCAGGAAGAGCACCCAGTTGCAGCTAGCTGATGGGTGGTTAAAACCAGGATTGTCCATCAGCTCCCCTATCAGCTCCCACCATCAGTTCCCTGCTCCCCTAAGTTCCCTGTTCAGCAGCTGCCCAGGAGGCTATCAATTGCGGGCAGTTCAGTTGTCCCTCCCCCCACTGTCATGTGCTTCTCCTGCCCTCTGCTTGGAGCTACTCCCAGAGCCTCTTGCTTGCTGGGGGGGGGGGGAAGGAGAGGAAGAGTGGGGCTAATGTCAGGGCATCCCCCTCCCCCCTGCTCCTGCAGCCTGCTTACCCCATCTTCCATAGAGCAGGGGGGACACATGAGGGAGGGAGCTGGCTGGCAGCAGCTGGTCTCTGCAAGCTGATCTAATTAACAAGGCAGTGTACTTAAGAGTTGGCATACTTAAAGGGGAACCTCTTTCTTTCTCTCTCTCTCACACACACATGGTGTGTGTCTCTGTCTCTGTCTGCCCTCCCTCCTTTCCTGCTGCCTTGTAGAGTGTGAGAGTTAACCCTTGAGGGCTCAGCCAATTGCTAGTTCATTTAGCAGTAAGGCATTCCCTGAGAAATATCCCACCCTCTGATTCCTCCACCTCAACCAAGCTTCACAATCATCATCACTGTGTACCAGTATTAAATTGTTTGTTTAAAAATTATACTGTGTGTGTGTGTGTGTGTGTATAGAGATATATAAAATTCCCTGGAACCTAACCCACCTAATTTACATTAATTCTTATGGGGAAATTGGATTTGCTTAACATAATTTTGCTTCAAGTCACATTTTCCAGGAACATAACTACAGCGTTAAGTGAGGAGTTCCTGTACATATGAGATCTGGTACAGTTTTTCTGTACATAAGTCAAGTAATAGTCTCCAAAAGTCATTCAAAGTTGCTGTTATGGTAAATTCATTCTAAAATCAGATTTTTGCCTTTGTGCTTGATTGGAGATGGCTCAAAACCACAAGCATGGCCTAATCTAGAATTTGGAATCAGTCCATTACAGAGCTAGGAAGAGTTGCAAAGAACTGGTCTAGATACAAACCTTCATAGAGTTGGTGAATTTCCAGATTCAGCATTTTGGCTCACACCAATCCCAATTTAATATAAAGATGGAAAATTAAACATAAGAAGAGTCTCTGTTCATTCATGCAAAATCTTTCTCTTCATCTTTTCACTAGAGATAATTCAACATTGTCGGTCAACCCATATTACCAATAGAAAATAGCTTTTATCAAAACGGAGATTTGCAGAGGAAATATCCATTTTCACAGAATTTTTCAGGCTTTCATAATAAAAGCCAAAAATTCAAGATGAGCTATGTGTGGGCATCACAATTTTATTTTGCAGTTTTGGACTACCAGTTTTTCACCAAAAATATGGTGGAAAAAAGGAAAACAATGAAATTGGGTGAATTGTTATAGAAAATATTTGCTGTTGAACAATTTGACAGTATTTTCTTGGGACTCGGTTCATACATTTACATATATGGCAAATGGACCCCGATCCTAGTTATTTAATGTGGTAGTTTAGCATCAGAATTGTGTGTGGAAGACCCCAGATGAGTGGTCAAGCAATGGGAAATTGGTGTTTCTGGGTTTGAAATACAGATACTAACCCAGCTCTGAATTTTTCAGTGGACTCTGTTTATGTTGTTATCCTATTGGCATGATCCATATTTTGCCTAGACAAAGAGGGAAATCTAAGAACATAAGAATGGCCAGAGCAAGTCAGACCAATGGTCCATCTAGTCCACAATCCTATCTTCCAACAGTGGCCAAACAATCCAGCCCCTGTTGCCCATCCCCAGGTTCTGGCAAACAGAGGTTAGGTACACTTCAGACCATGGTTTTGCTTCCCTGCCCATCCTGGTTAATATGCTCATGGACCTATGCTCCGTGAACTTATCTAATTCTTTTTTGACCCCAGTTATACTTTTGTTCATTACAACATTCTCTGGCAAAAACGTTCGGCAGGTTGACTGTGCATTGTGTGAAGAAATTCCTTTTTGTTTGTTTTAAACCTGCTGCTTATTCATTTCACTTGGTGATTCCAAGTTCTTGTATTATGAGAAGCAGTAAATAACACTTACTTGATTACTTTCTCAACACCAGTCATGATTTTATAGACCTCTATCATATCTCCCCCTCCGTCATCTCTTTTTCCAAGATGAAAAGTCCCAGTCTTCTTAATCTTATTTTCTGTACCCTTTCTAATTCCAATATATCTTTTTTGAGATGGGACAACCAGACCTGCCCACAGTATTCAAGATATGGGTGTACCAGGGATTTATATAGTGGCATTACAATAATTTCTGTTTTATTGTCTGTCCCTTTCCCAGTGGTTCTTAACATTCTGTTTGTTTGGTTTTTTGCCTGGCGTTGCACATTGAGCAGATGTTTTCAAAGAACTATCCACAATGACTCCAAGATCTCTTTCTTGAGTGATAATAGCTAATTTAGATCCCATCTTTTTATATGTATCATTGGGATTATATTTTCCAGTGTGCATTATTTTGCACTTATCAACATTGAATTTCATCTGTAATTTTGTTGCCTGTCACCAGTTTTGTGAGGTCCCTTTGTAACTCTTCACAGCGTTTTGGTTTAAACTGTCTTGAGTAGTTTTGTATCATCTGCAAATTTTGCAACCTCACTATTTATCCCTTTTCCCAAATAATGATGAATATGTTGAACAGTACTCATACCAATACAGACCCCTGAGGAACACCGCTATTTGTCTCTCTCCATTCTGGAAGTCGACCATTTATTCCTACCCTTTGTTTCCAATCTTTTAACTAATTACTGATTGAGGAGAAGACCTTCCCTCTTATCCCATAACAGCCTACTTTGCTTAAGAGTGTTTGGTGAGGGACCTTGTCAAAGGGTTTGTGAAAATCTAAGTACACTATATCCACTGGATAAAACTTGTCCTCATGCTTGTTGACCCCCTCATGTTCCGTGATATTCCAGATTGAGAATAAAGAGGCCTGATTCTCTTCTATTTTATAGCTTTTCTAGTCACTTCCACCTGTGCAAGCTGAGTGCATAGTAGGTGTGAACTACTTCTAGGCTGATCTGACAGCATTATACACCTGCTCTGGATCCCTTTTGCAGAGGTATCAATGACTGCACAAAGCACAAGGTAGGAGAGAATCGTGGCCACCAAGTCTAGACTCCATGTGTTCAGGGAAATGAAAGTACCTTTGTCTCCAGATTTTCCTAAGCCTTCCGTAGCTGAGTAGCTGTAAGCCTTCTAGAGAATGGTTGGCTTTACGGTGAGGCAAACTGAGATGGCCGCCTCAGGTGCCATACTGGGGGGGAGGGGGCGGGGGAGGGGGGAGCACTACTAGGACCCAGAGTGTAGAAAATTGTGTCTGGTGCATATGTATTCTCTCATCCCTAGATGCATAGAGATGGTGGAGTGCTGTGCTGGAGAAAGGAGAGCACAAAGACATAGCAGGCAGGTAGGAGAAAAGGTGAGGGGGAATAGCAGAAAGGAGCAGGGGCTGCAGGGAGAGAGAGAGGAGGAGCCTCTTATGTACCTCTCTAGCACCCTCAGGAGCCTGGCCTGATTAACACCAGCTTCTCAGGGAGCTTCCTGTTTCCTGCTGCTTCCCTGAACTCACTTGAGGAGAACAGGCAGTCAACTGAAGTAGTAGGAGCCAGGAGGCCCTTATGATGCTGATATCTTCCCTCACTCAGGTCCTGCTACCAGCCTGCTTATTTGTCCCCTGCAACTGAGTGTTGAGAGACACTATAGCTGTCATAGAACAGCAGTCATGATTGAAAGAAGAAACCGCTCCTCTGGAAGGAAGGAAGGAAGGAAGGAAGAAAGAAAGAAAGAAAGAAAGAAAGAAAGAAAGAAAGAAAGAAAGAAAGAAAGAAAGAAAGAAAATGAAGCTTTTCTATGTAAGCAGGAAGGAGCTCTCCTGCGACACATAGACACAAAAGTTCATGGTGAGCCTTCCGGCCCCAGTGAGGATGTGAGTGGTGAGGAGACGACTGATCTTCCAGTTAGTCAGAGTGAAGGTGACCTGGCAGTTACTGCAGCATCTATATTTCTATCTCAAATGGATGTGACCAGGCACATTCCTGAAGAAAAGTGTAGATCAGAGAAGATGTGGTGGAGGCGCAAGAAACAGCTGCTGCTGAGTTTAGTTCCTTTAGTCTAATGATCCAGGACTGTGGACCCACTTGAGCAGTAGCCTGAGGGACTTCCTTGTACTTCATGGGCCACAGCAAATGAAAAACTTCATGTTCCTCAAAGATAATGACAATAGAAGTTTCCATCCAACACATTACTGGCATGAAATACCCAGTGGTGAGAAAGTGGAGAGTCCGTAGCTTATGTACTCAAAAACCCAGAATGCTGGATACTGTTTATGTGGCAAACTCTTCCAGTCTAATGTTCCAGCCACATTGGGTTCTACAGGAACAAAGGACTGGAAAAATCTGGCTCAAAATCTGGCCTGCCATGAGAAGGCAGCAAATCAGAGAGAATTCCATTGGAGGAAAGAGATTGAATTAAAGGCCACCGTAGCTGATCAGCATCAAGAGAAGATTGCATCAGATTCTCTTTACTGGCAAAATGTTCTGAAAAGGTTCATTGCCATTGTGGGAATGCTTGCTACCCAAAACCTAGCATTGTGTGGCACTTCAGATCAGCTGTATGTGCCAAACAATGGAAACTTCCTTAAAATTCTGGAGCGGATGACTGAGTTTGATGCTGTACTCCAAGAGCATCTAAGAAGAATTACCACGCAAGAAATGTACACACACCGCTACCTTGGAAAAACAATTGAAAATGAGATCATACAGTTACTGGCAATAAAAAGCAAACAGAAGATTGTGGCAGATCTGAAGTCAACAAGATATTACTCTCTTATTCTGGACTTCACACTTGACATCAGCCATACGGAACAAATAACTTTAATGGTGCGTTTTGTAACAACAACAGAAGCTTGTGAAAATGTCCCTGGAATGATGACTGTGAAAGAGCATTTTCTAGAATTTATTGACATTGATGATACTACAGGAGCTGGTATGACAAATGTGCTTCTTAAAATGCTGAAAGATATGGGAATTGCGATAGCTGACAGGAGAGGTTAGGGCTACGATAATGGTGCCAACATGAGAGGAAAAAACAGAGGAGTGTAGACATGGAGTTAAACCCTCAAACTTTTTTTGTCCCATGCAGTTCTCATTCATTGAACTTGGTGGTCAGTAATGCAGCATCAGCTTCTAGTGAGGCTGCTGAACTTTGTAATATAATTCAAAGCATCTATGTATTTTTCTCTGCATCAACTCATCAATGGCAAATTTCGAAGCAACATCTGGGAACATCCTCTCTTCCCCTGAAATCATTGAGTGCCACAGGATGGGAAAGTTGAGTGGCAGCGAGAAAGCCTATCAAACACCAAATTGGGAAGTTAGATGATGCCATAGTTGCCATCATGAAGAATAATGCTATGATAGGAACTGCTTGTGGGAGAACAGTGGCAGAGGGACCTAAATCACCAGAAACATACATAACTTCAAACATCTGTGTGGCTTAGTGTGTGGAATGGCTTACTGTTTGAAATAAATGTTGTAAGCAAGAGACTCCAAGATGTTGACCTTGATAGATCTGGAGCAATAGAACAACTGGACAATGCAAAGTCATACCTACAGTCTTACCAGTCAGATGAGTGAGTTCAAAACATTCTAAAGAGTGCACAGAAGTTGGCAGAGGAGCTTCACACTGAAGCTATTTTCCCACCCATTCAAGGATACAAGAGTCACCAAAGAAGAAGACATTTTGATTATGAGGCCTGGGATAATCTGATAAGGGATCCCAAACAACTATTCAAAGTTGAATTCTTAAACCAGGTGCTAGATTGCAGGGTGGGCAGGATAGCACAGTGGTTTGAGCATGGGCCTGCTAAACACAGATTTGTGAGTTCAATCCTTGAGGGGTCCATTTAGAGATATGGGGCAAAAAATCTGTCAGGGAACAGTACTTGGTCCTGCTTGTGAAGGCAGGGGACTGGACTTGATGATCTTTCAAGGTCCTTCCAGTTTTATGAGATAGGTATATCTCCATTTATTTATTGTGCAATATAGTCAGTCGAAGAACATTTCATGCAGCTCAAGGAACACAGCAGTATATTTGGGATGTTGTCTGATATTCCAAAACTCCTCACTATACCGGAAGAAGACCTAAACCAGCAATGCAGGGCACTAGAGACAGTGTTGACAAAGATGACATGTGCGAGATTGATGCAAGTGATTTAGGTGATGAACTGAAAGCACTTTCGAAATACATTTCAGCAGGATCAACTCCAAAGGCTGTTCTGGAATATATGTGCACAAATAAGATGACCATCTCTTTCCAAATGCTTTTGTTGCTCTGTGCATACTTCCAACACTTCCTGCAACAGTTGCCAGTGGAGAACGCAGCTTCTCCAAGCTGAAGTTAATAAAATCACATCTACACTCTACAATGACTCAGGAGAGGCTGGTTGGCTTTGCAACCATCTCAATAGAGCAAGAGCTGGCCCAGTCTGCGGACCTTTAGGAAGCAGTTGAAATCTTTGCAACCAAGAAGGCATGGAAAGTACCACTTTGATTATTCAAACTGATAAAAATGCCAGACAAGAAAAGTTACTTTTGCTGTTCAGGCGTTTGAAAGTCAAGTGTTACCTAAAATTTTTGAACAAGACATTTTTAGTTGTTAGTTCTCCTTTATTGGGATGGGCAGCAGAGCAGTACCATGAGAAGAGTAGAATAGGAAGAAGGCAGAATTGAGACCCTTCAAAGTTTTGGCCCAAGCGAGGGGACATCGGGGCACCATTTGAACTCCCCTCTTTGGGTGTCAAAACGTTGTGGGCCGGCAATGTTCTAGAGCATCCATGGCCACATGTTTTGCTATCTTTACTTTATGATCAAGTTGGAGGCTGTGCACACTTCCAAGATATCACTGAACCGAATCTAAATCTAGCCCTGTTGTTATTAACTTGGTGACAGTTTCTATCACCACCCAAATGAGGATTGTTTATGCATGGCATCAAGGAACATTTCTGCAGCATCTCCTTAAGGAATTAGGCAACAAGCAAAGCCTATTCTTTCAAGTCTATCGGGGGAGAGGGGTGTTTGGATTAAAGATAATTGGAAGGAAAATAACTGACAAAAGGCCATGGAATGACATTTTTGCTGTGCCACATCAGTGTGATACTACAGATAATAATTCACTTTTTCACAGCTGCAAGGCAGCAGGAATTAAAAACAGCAAGATTCAGTGGGATGACTTAAGTCAACTAATCATCAAAATAACTCAACTGGAAGAGCCATACTTGGACAATAGCCAGGCAAGTAAATTCCCATCTATGCCATTATTTTCTCGCCAGAAATCTACAGGGACATGTGTAGCACATGGAGAAGATCAAACACACTCAAACATTGACTCGATTAATCTCTCTGGCTAATGAACCTTTTGCTGCTTTTCATGCCATCGCTAAAATTAAAGCTCACACCCTCCGGGAAGCCTGTATTAAAGTAAATACAATATGTTACATTCACGGGAAAGGAAATAATAAATATTTTATCCTTCAGGTACGGTCAGAGAGGTCTATATCTGAATCTCTTCTTAAAGCCAGTTTATGAATCTGTCCACTGAAAAAAGGAGATTTACTTAGTTCTCCAACCCCAGTAAATAAGGAATCGCCATGCATCTGGCTCTTATCTCTCTGTTCTTGAGTTCCCAGGACCAGTTTCTCAGCTGGTTCCATACTGGTGCCAGCAGAGGGAAGCCAATTTACACTAAATGAGGAAGGGATTCTTAGAATCCCATTGACACATCCTCCATCTACAGAAACAAAGTAATTTCTTTGCTCATGGGCCTTCTTCCCAACTCATAACTCTGTGGTGAAAGTGGATGAAAATCCTTTATGGTTCAGGCCATGGCTTTGCAAGATCCGATGGGTATTAGCAGTCAAACCTCACATGCTTGGATACTTGGCTTTACTATGTAAAGGGACAGATGGGGATTGTATTTAAACATATCCTTTGCCAAATATACCAAATTATTCCCAGAGAAAATACTATAAAGAGTTCAGATGACCCACGAGTATGTTAGGCGTAGATCATCAATTCACTGAAAGTGAAAAACAAAGGGATTTTAGTCCTGTTTTCAGTTCAAATCTGACTTGAATCTTAGCAATGCTGTTTCTAGTGCACTTCTATAAAACCGTGTGCTAGGATGGAAGTGAACCCAGGAGAAAAGTAAACAATGAACATCCTGAGGTACCAATACAAGGTTCCCAGTGATTTGATTAGCAGTTGTATAGTGTTTCTTAGGCTAGAATTGAGACCAAAGAGCCTTTGCCTTTGGTTTGACATTCTCTCACTCCCAAGCTTGGGTTATTTAGCTGCTTAGCATTTCAATTTTTGTCACACAGGCCTTAAAGGAGAATAAGAACATAAGAACGGCCATATTAGGTCAGACCAACGATCCATCTACCCCAATATCCTGTCTTCTGACAGGGGCCAATGCCAGGTGCCCCAGAGGCAATTAACAGAACAGCTAATCATCAGTGATTTATCCTGTCACTCTTTCCCAGCTTCTGGCAAACAGAGATTAGGGACAGAATCCCTGCCCATCCTGACTAATAGCCATTTATGGACCTATCCTCCATTAATTTATCTGGTTCTTGTTTGAATCCTGTTCTAGTCTTGGCCTTTACAACATCCTCTGGCAAGGAGTTCCACAGATTGACTGAGTGTCGGGTGAAGAAATGCTTCCTTTTGTTTGGTTTAAACCTGCTGCCTATTTATTTCAGTTGGTACCCCCCTAGTTCTTGTGTTATGCGGAGTAGTAAATAACACTTCCCTATTTACTTTCTCCTCACCAGTCATGATTTTATAGACCTCTATCATATCCTCCCCTTAATCATCTCTTTTTCAGGCTGAAATGTCCCAGTCTTTTTGCTTGCATCCAACGAAGTGGTTATTATCCAACGAAAGCTTATGCTTCAATAATTTAGTTAGTCTTTAAGGTGCCACAGGACTCTTTGTTACCTCTGCTATTCCAGACTAACACGGATACCTCTCTGATTCCAGTCTTTTTAATTTCTCCCCATATGGAAGCTATTCCATAAGCCCTAATCATTTTGTTGCTCTTTTTTCTGAACCTTTTCCTATTCCAATACAGCAAAATATTTACCTTGTGAAATCAATCTGGAGAGTACTATAGGAGGCTGAGTCCTTTGAAGCAGAGTTCAAACTTCTAGCAAAGAGCTCACTGTGGTTCTCCAAGTAACTGGTACACGGAGAAATGAGCTGAACTTGTGACAACAGGATTTCCCCCAGATCATTTGCTGTCCTTGTGAAAGGACTCTGTTCTTTTCTTTCAGATTCTTTCAAAATCCAGCTGCTTGCTGTGTCTGTGGGGGAGGTGTGGTTATTTGGGAGCAATTATGGGCTTCATTCTCAAGGAGAGAAACTCACCCTGAGGGATGCCCCCTTTGAGAATTTGCCAGATGTTACAACAAGTGGGCCAGTTATGTTGACACACGACTCCATGATTTCTTGACATCATGGTTTGTGAATGCCCAAAGGTATTTCCCACTGAAATTTGGATGAACCTGGAGACAGTCACCTAATGAGTGCCAGTCTTCTGCACCTTAGCAAAGCTTTGTGCCAGGATTCTCTACGGGAGATAGCAGGATGAAATCCTCCATTGGACACAGACTACTACTGTGACTAGTTTCTCCATCCTGGTTAGTGGCAGGGGAAAAAGGAGTTTGCTGATGGGAACCCATAGCTGTGACACAAAGGGCACAGGGTCTGCCTCATGGCCTTTTCTGCTCCCAAATAGGAGAACCGTTGGATATGGGGCCTGGATAGCCCTATATCCAAGGCTATCCAGGATATAGGGCTATCAATCTTGATCTATTGGCCAAGAGCAAATGGGGATCATTTGCTCTTGATCAAATGATCCCCATTTGATCAAGAGCAGAAGAATCATAAATAAATGGGACTGTCAGATTAATTGTCCATCAGCATTTTTTACTGTGCATTATGCTGTCTTTCTAGAGCTTCAAGAAAGGAGTAGAAAGCAAATATCTTGACTCCTAGCCTCTAGCTCTAACAAGAGCCACAAATTAGCTCCTGAAAACTAGGCTGGAAAGAGCGAACTAGCAGTTTCTGCTTCGTCACAGCATCGCTGGTTTAGATATCATAGCAAGTTGCCACTGCTGTATTGAGCAAGGTCAGTTAACTCCTTTCCTAGGAGGATCGTCAGTTATGTGTGTATGTAAATCCAAAGACACACATATCTTTCCTCCACCTTTGAAGGCACCAGCTATAAAGGGTGTATTATGGAAAGGCAAGAACTGACATAGCCTCTGGTCTAGCCATAGCCCCAAACTCTTCTTTTAATATCACACAGCAGCTATATAGCTTCAAGGAGAAACACTGACTTCTCTCCCAAGGTCTGTCCCCTAGTTTAATTAGTATTGACATTGGCACTAACGTTATAAGAGCAGTGCAGATGGTAAATTCTCACCTGTCCCATGTTTCTCACCTTGTCAGAGCTTACCGTGGCATGTTTTCGTTGGGAATGAGAGTGTTATTAAACATCTTCTGGCAGCGACATCTGAAATCTACACCCGGCTCAGACACTCCATAACGGGCTTCAACTTTCTTTGCGAACAGAAGAAGGACAACAAGTCTCTACCCCAATGCAGATATAAAGAAGGTCAAGGTAGCCCATGGGAATTCTACTTTTTTACAAGATGAAAAAGCATGTAGCATGCCTGGCATCAAAAACCAAGTGCTTTAGGGGAAGGAGAGAGTGAAAAATATGGAGGATTATGATTCCTAGGATAATTGTCACAAATACTTTAAGCTTTGGATCAGGTTACACCTGAAGGAAACGGACAATGGCACAAGTTAGACAACCACTGTCAGGACTCAGAGAATCATCCCTGTCCATGGAGTATTACAGACAGAAGGACAGATTCTGATTTGACTTATTCTGTTGTGCCTCCAGAGTCACTCCGGCTTCACAGGAGATCACAACCAGGCCGATGGTTTTGAAAATAACAGGGCCATTTCCACTAGGAAGGGGGTAAATAGCATGGATGTACACGCTGCCATCTCAAGAGGAAGCTGCTATTAAATAATATTGCTCTGATTTCACAGGTGGAGTTTTAAGTAACCACATTTAATGTTAATGTTGGTGCAAATTCTACAATCCCAGCTCCCTGCACAGTACCAGGCTGCCTGCTTCCATGGTGCAGTCCCAAGAAGGGCATTGTATGGAGGAAGACTCCACAGAGTTTCTTTTGCAGACCTTCATTCCATCTGTATGGCACCCTGTATCATTCCTTTTGGGCAGGGTGCTGTATCCACTCCCTCCTGCCAAACAATCTGCAGTTTCATCTCCAAACACAGGAATCCTAAGGAATTCCCAGGAAACTTCCCATCCCCACTTCTCCCTCTCCCCAAGTTGCACCTCCAATGGAGCTGTTTTATCAAGCCTTCTCAAACCCCTCAGGAAGCCTGGTAAAAGGGAATTTCCTACCATGAAGAGAGCTGTATTATCCTTCCCTGTATGGCTTCATGGGCTTGGGAAATGATGTGCACTACACAAGGGCTGTACCACCTTGCATTCACCTCCTGAAATTATCCCAGTCCTGGGAGGGAGGGTCTCCCTCTGTACATGGAGCTCGAGGAAATGATCCGGTTCACAGCCCTCACACCATCAATCTCCCGCTACCCTTTTCCCCTATGTAGTTTGCAGGAACAGACACAGGAAGAAGAAAATGGTTCTTGGCAAGAAGTCAGGTTGTAAACTCACAATCCAGGAGGGCATCAGAGATGGGCACGCTGTTCTAGGAAAAGCTCCCAGGCATGGAGAAGCAGCAAGTGTCCTGGAAACTGGAAAGTTTAATGAGCTGTGCAAGATCAGTGATAGAAATTGATGAGGATCATGGGACTTGTTCCTCCTTTTGCTCTTCTAAATGTCTAATTTTCCTTCTTTGGTCCTGTGTGTGATTTTGCTCATGACGAAAGATGCTGGTTTCACATACAGCCCTCCCAATGCCCCTCCAGCTCAGACTCCAAGCCCCATGCTATTAAGGTCCTGAGCTTCTTGTCAGCCGACACCGACAGCCGTGACATGCACAAGCAAGGAATAAGTGGAGGAAAAACTCATTGCCGCTTATGTCCTGGGCAGGGGACTAAAAAGATACTTTCCCAAGCTTCTCTAACTGTCAGGACTCCCTCCCCACTCTGAACTCTAGGGTACAGCTGTGGGGACCCGCATGAAAAGACCCCCTAAGCTTATTTTACCAGCTTAGATTAAAACTTCCCTAGGGCACAAGCTTCTTCTGTACCTGGGTGATAGGCTCCCACCACCAAGTGTAACACAAATAATTCACTTGGAGTTCCTCATTCCCCAAAATATCCCCCCAAACCTGCACACCCCCCTTCCTGGGAAAGGCTTGAGATAAACCCCTTACCAACTGCTGCAGGTGAGCCCGATCCAAAACCCTGGATCTTTAAAACAATGGAAAAATCAGCCAGATCCTTAAAAGAAAAAGTTTAATTAAAGGAAAGGAAAAAAAATAAATCTATAAATAAGGATGGACTTTTATAGAGTCACAAAAAAGATTCAAAAAAACCCACAGAGGAATCCCCTCTAGCTACTTTCAAAGTTACAAAGAAACCACAGGGATATCTCCCTCTAGCAAGAGACATTCACAAGTGAGAAACAAATATAAGCTAACACGGCTTGCCTGGCTATTACTTACTATGAGATATTTTGAGACTGATGTAAAATTAGATGGAGGAAGAAATGGCTGGCTGATTCCTCTGAAATCCCAGAGGAAACAACTTACAAACAAAGGCACAGAGAACAAAACCTTCCCTCCCCCAGATTTGAAAGTATCTTCAGTCCCCATTGGTCCTTTTGGTCAGGTGACAACCAGGTTATTTTAGCCTTTTAGCCCCTTCCAGGTAAGGAGGAAATCTAGTCTACTTTTATGGTTATGACACTCACAAAATCAGCTCCACCCACTTGAGGCACCAAAATGAGATGCCACTGTCAACAGTGTAGAGTACTACCTACTATCCTGTGTGCTCACTAGGCTGTGCTCCCACTAACTGGAATTGAAACCTCCCTAGGTTCAGCTACCCTTGATGGGGCTCCCATGTCCCAGTGGGCCCCTTCAGTTTATCCCCCACCCACCAATCAAGAAGGTGATACATGTTTTCTTCTCAATATCGATATTGAAGTGGAGTTCCTGAAAAAGAAAGCAGTTTGGGGATGTGCTGGTATGTCCTATTGCTGCGTAATGTACCAATTTGATGCTAAGGTGGGGTAAACTTTTAATGGTGCTATCTACATGCAAAAAGACTCTTCTACCACTGACTGCAGTACCCAGTCCCTAGAATGAATGGTTGTCTAATCAGTTAGTGAATATCAGGGATGAGTAATCTGATAAAATACGAACTGACCCAAATTTCAACCCAGTAGTCTTTTTTACAGATCAATCCCATTTAAAGCAATAGGATTACTCACTTGAGTAACATGTGCAAGATTGGGCCCTAAAAAGAGTTGGCAGGATTGGGCCAAAATAGTTGCAGGATCGGGCTAATTATTTTAATAAAAGAAGCAAGTTTCATACATAACATCATGTTGAAGAACCAATTATTTTTCAACAGCAGAAGCCAGTTATTAAAGTTGTTTTTAATTAAAACCAACTCAAGTGCATTTGTGCACAAATGGACAGTGGAATGCTTTTAAAGTAATGACTCAGAACAGTCCAAATAGGCAAAAGTTTAGTTACAGTAAATTGGATTCATTCCCTCTCTCGAGATAAAAATTGTTGCTTGCAGCTGGAAAGTTTGTGGGGGAAGGGGGTCATTATTATATTTTTAAATTTATTTCCATAAATGTATCGGGTCAGATTCTCTTCTGGCTGCTTTGTGTGGCTTGGGTGGTGCAGAGTTGTGGGAAGTGGTCCCTAAATAGCCACCTGAGAATTCTCTTAGTATAGGAAGCTTGTCAGGAGTGGAGTGGAGCGCATCTACGTTCTGCCAACTTTTAAATGCAGGACGGTCCTACTGACAACTGCTCTAATATACTCAGGTATAGCACCAGAGCAACCTGAAAATCTTAAGAGTTTTTTCAACTCCCTGACAACTCTTTCCTATGCCAAGCTCTGCTTGCTGTAGGGGGTAAAGAATCTGGACCTTTGTTTGAAATAAGGCTACTCTCTTTGCAATATGTGTGTGTGTGTGTATATATATATATACATATATACATACATATATAGTGGTAAACCCAGAACAGACCGCTACAACGGGGGGGTGGGGGGAAGGGAAGCAGTACCGGAAGGTTAAAATGAACAGCGGTAACCACAGGTTAATCAGATTCAGCTGAAAAGAGGTTGCCAGAGACTCAGGTAATATCAGTTGACTCCACTTAAGGGCTGTCTGAGACCTTTTAAAACCCTCCCTGTTAGGAGGGGGGGGGAGGGGAAGGAGAGAGAAGGAGTGAGGATGTCAGTAGGCTGGGTGCAGCAAGACAGGGAACCTCCAAGAAGGGAGGCTACTTTCCCTGACCAGAAGGGGAGAAAAAAATCCAAAGGACTGCCATGGGGAAGGAAGAGCTGGCCCTTGGAGATTCCAGGTGCTGTCAGTAACCCTCGAACACTCCATCAGGCTTGCAATTCTATCTCAGATAGCAAAAAGCAATGTGTAGCTAAACTTAACTTGCACTCTAATGCAAAACCTTAAGAGTGATTTGTGCAACACTAGCGCAAGTTGACTTTCCAAAGAATGGGGGGGACAGTCAGATGTGCTGATCTGTTCATACACGCGAGGTCACCAGTAAGGTTCAGTACGCTAGGTAGATGAAGCTGGGGGTAAGTAGCTGTTGGAGATGAAAGTGAAAACCTTATGGGGGGCTGGAGTGCATTAAAGAATACTGAAAACTGTTCCCCGAACTTCTTATATCCAGGCTTTTAAGTTTGTGGTTGTGGACACAACCTTAACGGTTACTACCAGAACATTAGAACAAGGTGGTCCCAGAAGCACCATGTTGGTAGTTCATGTAGCCATGTTGGTCCCAGAACAAGGAGGGTGGAGCAACATATTTTATTGGACTAACTTCTGTTAGTGAAAGAGACAAGTTGAGCCAATAAAGGATATTACTGCACCCTCCATGTCTCACTAAATATGTTTTTCAAATCCAATACACAATCCAACTGGATCTCTCTTGAAATCCAATGTTCTGTAATTAAACCAATATTGCAAAATTCCCATTGACTTCAATGAGGCTATAGATTATCATCATGTGAGTGACACGGGAAATTATGGAAACAATGTACATTTCTTAAAGGAAAAGAAGCCAGATTTTTTTAAAAAATCTATTTTATAGTTGGACTAAAAGTGTCACCTTCCATATAAACAAAAATGTATAAGAAAAGGCTCTAAGATGAAACAATGATATAGTTAAAAGCATAACATGAGCATCAGGTTTGTACATATTATGGCCGATATATATTATAGGTTCTAAACAGCTGTAATGTTTTATGAGCAAAGATACATTAACTGGATAAATTTCCCCCTGCAAATATTCTCCTCTTAACAGGATAATCTTTGTGCACTAATAAAATAAACTGCAAGTCATATTTACTCTTGGTGTTACTCTCTTACTGCAGTTTAGCCAAGCTTGAGACAATACGGCAAAATCGATTAACAAAAGCATAATATTTTTTTTTTCCCTCCAGAGAATCAGGTTTTCTTTTTAAGGTGGTTTCAGATAGATACAATTGTCTCAAAGTTAATGAATTCATGATAATGAATATTTAAATATTAAATTAATGAACTCCCTTCATGCACCTGAATGCTTCAAAATGCACCCATCCATTGCTCTGGGAGCCCATAGATTAAAAAAAGAACAACTCTTTGCTTCAACGCCATGGTGCTAATTCAGAGAAGCAGTTAAGCACAAGCTTAAGTGCATCTGTATTCCATACAGTAGTTAAGCATGTTGTTAAGTCCTAGCCTAAATAGGGATATTTTTTCCTGAACTAAGGCTTATGTCAGGAGTAAAAAATCTGTTGCCCCTTTTGAGTAGCACACTTTCCGGCACTGCTATATTAGATGCTGAGACCATTCTGCTTCTGGTGAAGGCCAGCTTGACATTTGGTAGACTCGTCCACAGGATCTGGAGGGAGCATGGAGTCTCTAAAACAAAAATGTACTGCGCTGTTTTACTCACCTCCTCTATGGATGTGAGACATGGACACTCTACCAAGGTCAAATCAAACAGCTGAAGAGCTTCCACCTTCACTGCCTAAGACCATCTGCAATATCAGTGAAGTCCTTGAGATGTGTCAAGTTCCTGGCATCAAAAGTATGCTAATAAGGGCCCAACTTTGCTAAGTCAGACCCATGATGTGCATGGAAGTTTCCCATATCCTGAAAGTAGTGTTCTACAGCCAGCTGAGCCCAGGAACCCTGTCTGAGGGCCGAAACATCCTCAGACACAGAGCCCCGGAAGGCCAACCTGAAAGCACGCAAGTCAGACATTAGAACCTGGGAATGTGTTGTCCTCGACAGACCCAGGTGGAGAGGTCTGAGCCATGAGGCCATATCCACTTTTGAGGAGTGGCGTGTGAGGTATTTGCAGGAGAAGAGAGCACATCATAAGAATGGTTCAAACCCTCAGCAATGATTATACTTGAAAGACATGCAACTGCAGTTGCAAATCCCGGATTGAGCTCACTTCCCATCTGAGAAGTCAAAAAACAAATAAATCCAGACTGTAAGTCAATACTAGCTGATCTCTCATCCATTGAATCAACAGGAGAATCCATCATCAAAGCCACATCCACACTAAGCATGTCCATCACTGGAATTTCAGTGATGCCTCCTACCATTGCATTACTCCTGGTGCAACTCTAGTGGAGGTAGCAAATGTGGGAGTGTAAGTGTAGATAGGGTTTTATCACCATTTTGCAGGGTTTGATGCTGCTGCAAAAACAATTCCTTGTCAATAGCAGTGCTCCCAACATTACTCCCACAGGGATAATTGTACTGGTGGGAAATTTCATGTAATTACAGCCTTTTGGATAGTGTTCTGGCTGCTCCATGCAGTTGAACAGAGGTTAGGGGAAGGGAGCTGTGTGTCCTTTTCTCACTTTTGCCCACCTGCTGTGGGGCCAGCCAGGATATCTCTGAGTTCAAGGTGATCAGGGATATCTCTGAGCTCAAGGATATCACCTGATCACCTTGAGCTCAAGGATATCTCTGAGGTCAAGGTGATCATCTCCTTTCCTCAGTGTGTCCCCTAAGATGCACTCAGAGGTATCCTGTCTGCAGGCATGTTCCTCTCTTTCCTTCCTTCCTTCCTCTTTCAAAGGCACTGAACAAGTCACACAAATCCTTGTCCACAGGCCATGCCCTCACCAATGGATTCCACTGCATCAAGCACACAGTGTTGAGGAAATGGCAGCCGCTCTATGGTTGCAGTGGTCTTTTAAGGGGTCAGAAATCCTACAAATGGTGCTCATGTTATATTGATCTCAGACTGTGTAAGCTTTCCATTGAATCCTGAGCAGCAACGCCCCCACCTCATGCCTGGCACCTAACACGTGTAAGATTCTGAACCTCAACCCAGCAATGGTCCTGAACAGTTCTAATTCAGGGTATTAATCTACCTCCAACCAACTCTCAAGAGTAGTCAGCCTGGTTTCTGCCCAATAGGCCCTTGGTTTAATTTAACTAACCCAATTTAGTAGACAGAGCCACAGTCTCTCTTAAATGCAGCAATTACATACTAGTTTATGACTTAGTGGGTTAGTAACAACTTCCCATATGGGAATAGGCTCTACCACCTGGGCTTGTAATGAGGTGAGGGTAGAACAGGTTCCAATTTTTTCTTCTAAACAGGTGTTTGTTTCTTTCATTTTTCTCCCCAAATGATCGCTTATGCTGCAAATGGATGTTAGGCAAAAATTTCCATTTCCCCCCCAAACCATTAAAGGAAAATGAAAACCAAAATTCACTTTTCAACTAACATTTTGGGGTTGATTTTCAATAAATATAGATGTGTTGTATTGAAAAGAATTATTTGAAAACCAATTTCTTTTAATGGGATGTCTAGAAAAAATGAATTAAAAACTGTGTCCCGCAAAAAAATTTTCCAACCAGCTCCACATCAGGGTCTGTGAGCAGCCTTCTCAAAAAGCTGTTCTAAAGCACAGGCAGCTTCCTTTGCTTTTTAGGCAGGATCCTGGCTCTAAATTAAAATGTTTTGAGGAGCTCTAACTAGACTCTGTGCCGCACATTTGATATTGTCTCAACCACACTGATATGAAGCTACACGGAAAGAGGGTGGCACACTGATGGCATGTGTGTGAAGTGCAAAAGAAAGTTTAAGACCTCCAAGCCAAATCCTCAGCTACTGCAGAGCAGTGTCCCTCGGCTGACTTCAGAGGAGCTCCACTGATTTACACCAGTTCAGGATCTAGCCCTCGATCCTCTGGGCCAGAAAGAGAACCATGTTAGCACTTTTGCTTGAATCTACCGTCTGATGATAACCCACAATGGTCCATGCATGTGAGAGGCACGTGCCGTTGCAGATAGATGAAGAGGGGACAGCAGGCAAGTCTCACAGATCTGTTCCGTGAGATCACAACAAATGAGAGGAAGGAAAGCAGTGGATATTTCCACCACTGCTGTCAGCTCCAATGTATGTCCCTCACTCCCAATGCTTGATGACCCCAGAACCCTAAACTGATTGACAATCCACCAGTGGCTCCAACAAAGAGATCCATCTGCCTGCCGCAGGACATGCAACAGCTGTCTCCGAAACAAGCTATAGGATGGGGGTGAAAATATGACGACACTCATCCTTTCACCAAGCAAATTACAGTATTCAGGAGCAAGACACAGGCCATCTGGTATCTCTCTTGCTAAAGCACACAGAACGTGAACATTATTTTTTTTACCTTAGAAGGTGGCCTGAGAGACAATGCAGCTCACCAGTCAGCAGCTGTGCCACTTACCCAGCTCCATTCTCCCTCTTCTCATTCTTATATTTACTTTGTGCTCATCTGTATTCAGCTTTGGTTTTCTTTTGTCAAATGCACACAACACATTGTTGTGTGGGCTAGAGGCGGGGCTATATTATTTTATTTTCAGTTACTTCATTATATTAATCTATACTAATTATTCTCCCTTTACCGTTTTGTATCACTGTGACAGCCTTCAGCGACTGGGCATATGGGAGCCTAGTGGGGAAATGAGCAGGGTTTAGCTCTGTCTTAACAGGTGTTAATGCTATATTTGCATGTGATTTTGTTTCATGCATTGCAGTTTCCCTTCTTTTCCCTCTCTATGTCAGAAATTGGTGGGTCTATTTCTGCTCACTGCAGTGGTTGAAGACTGTCCCTTCTTAAAAAGTCATGTAGAAAATAATACAGATGATTCCAATGGGGCCTACAGAAATGTAATAGACATTACTCTACATACAGTAGACTCTCGATTATCCAGGACGATAGGGAAAATATTAATTCTGGTTAATAAAATCCCGGATAATCACCATCCATAGGAAATATGGGGAGGGGGGTTGGGTTCACCAGCCACCCTGCACTGGGGGAAGGGGGTGTTGGTTCACTGGCTTCCCTGCGCCCTGGTGGGGGGGTTTTTTGTGTTTGCTTGGGGCGGCAGCAAAGCCAGAGCCGGCCTTGCGAGTTGTGCGTATTTTTTTTGACATCCTGGTTAATCCACATCCTGGTTAATCCAATCCTGGATAATCGAAAGTCTACTGTATAGGCTCCTATTACCTTTCACCCCCATTCCAATTTTTCACATTTGCTGTCTGGTCACCCTCAAAAGGGGAATAGTGAGCTTCTTCTCCTTACCATGAAAAGCTTTCATTCATCAAAGCAATTAATCATGTTTGACATTAAGAACACACATCAGTACTTTGCTGAATCAGGGCCTATATCCGGAAGGATGAGTTTTGTCCCAGATCACTTGGATGGAGCTTTTTTGTAGCTGGGAAACGGATTTCCAAGCTTCACTTAGTGGGTTATAGGGACTTTTCAGAGATGACTGAATAAACATGCCTGCTAGTCCTGTTGCTATCAGCTACATTGGCCTGTAATTCACACTGACCTTTATCCACCAGCATTCATAGTACCAACTTTATTCCTCTCATTTCCCTATTCTCTTCTCACTGCCATTAACACAGACTTCATCCCACACTGTTTCTTGAACATCATTCCAATTTCTACTGCTTCTTGAGACTTCTATCCACTTGATTTAGGAGATCTGGGATTTTTTTATTGCATCTCAAAGGCCATTAATCCATAATCAAAATCCCAGGTGATTTTTGGTTTGGGGAGTGTGTAAACATTCAGTAGCCAGGGCCAGGTTCAATATCGTGTCGATGGATATTTTAAAATAAATAAAAGACCTGGCTCCCGACCTCATCTAAAAATCTTACACACGCTCAGGTTATAGACACTTAAAGTCTAAACATCATGGTCATCTGAGCAAGCAGGTATTTTTGCCTCTGCTTGCAAATCACATGCAAGATGAGCATCTATTTAACTAAAAAGCATTTACATAGATTTACAAAAGTGACAAGAGTCCTGTGGCACCTTATAGACTAACAGATGTATTAGAGCATAAGCTTTCATGGCTAAATACCCACTGCGTCAGATGCGAGGTATCCGTGGGGATTCACCCATGAAAGCTTATGCTCTAATACATCTATTAGTCTATAAAGTGCCACAGGACTCTATGTTGCATTTGCAGATCTGGACTAACACGGCTACCCCTCTGATACTAAATAGATTTAGTTAACATGCATTTGCATAAAGCATCTAACAAACCAATACCAGCTAGGAAAAAAAGGATACTAAAAATATAGGAGAAGCCACAATCTCAGGTGTTAATTAGGCTTGTTTGAAATGTTCTGATATGATACATTTACTGTACGAAATATAAGGTTTCACCAAAATCAAAAGATTTCACAAGAAAAAGTTATTTTGAAGAAATGTTCTGATTTTTCAATGAGAAATTTCTAAGTGATACAGTGACTGAATGCTGTACTCCCTGCAAGGAAGGTACCTTCTACCGGCCGTTCTGGGAATTAGCTTTTTGAGGCGACGCCTCTTCCCACAGTTGCACCTCATCTCACCGTCCTTCTCTCTCGGTCTGCAGCCCCTCTCTTGCTCCACAAGCTGCTGTTTGGCTGATGTATAGTAGTACAGTGGGTGGTATGGCTGACAAAGCCAATAACGCATTTGGTTCAACAGGCATAACTTGAGATTCACTGGGCGATTCATATTTTCCGCCTCAGTGAACATTTTTTCCCAATAAATGATTTATCCATTTCATTCTTAACTGCAACATATTCCAGACTTGGTGTATTTATTTCAATGTGTGACGTATGTAGTTCACTAGTAATGTGTTTCAATATTGACCTATAGCCTTAATAGTACGTAATATATCTGGACTCCCTCTGCAGAAGCATAGGGCGATGAGAATAGCACCTCATTCTAATACCTCATTCTAGCAGAATGAAGCTCTTCAGGTCTGATCCAATGTCTGCGGATGTTGCTGGAAATATTCCCATTAACTTCAATGGGCTTTGGATTGGGTCCCTGTTGCAGATGCTGAAACAGTCTCAGAACTCAGAGATGCAGGCCCCAATTCAGGAAGCCATCCCTAGTTTGTAAGAGCATTTAAACTCATTCTTAAAGGCCACTGAAGTTGATCGGATTTAAGTACATGCTTAAAGTTAAGGAAATGCATAAACTCTTTCCTGAATTGAGGAATTTTGATAGGTTTGTGTTCTATTTTTTATTCTTTTGACATAGAGTCCATTTCCTATCATGCCATTTTCCTTCCTAACAAAGATCTCATTCTAATTAGAATGTATTAAATGTTCAGATTATCTGGATTCTCCTGTGCTCTGCCCTAGATCAACTGATTATTTAAGAGAGATTAGCAAGCGTGTTCCGGAGGAACCACTTCACTTCGAAAATTGAAATTGTTTCAATTATTTTCTCTTCAGTTCAGTTTCATTATTTTGTAATCACTCATTAAACTTAAGCTACAAATCAATGGTACTTTGATTTCTGAACTCCTATTATGGGCCCATTAAAATAAATGCCAAAATGCTTATTGACTTTAATAGAAATAGGATCCTGTCTTTTACATACTCTATGTTATTGATCCAATAAGGTAAGGCCTTAAGTAAATGCTATTTAGAGTGATTGGCATGCCCTGATACAGTTCTTAGAACTGATGACATCAGCCAACATGACAGTGACCAATGGCCTGTTGACATCAGTGGAAATAGGATATAAGTCTTTTATATACAGTATGCTATTGCCCAAATAAGTTGAGGTCCCTGCTAAGTGCTGTTTAAAGAGAAAGGCATTTCTCTATAGCACCATTAGAGTTGATGACATATAGCATGGTATTATGTTGCACCACTCAACCTACACTGTGTACATGCAGCAAGAAGCATGCCTTTCAGTGTTTAAAGTGGGGAATGGGAAAAAAAGGTCCCAGAACCAATAAAAAAATAAAATAAAATAAATTAAAACTCAAGCAGGGTAGCTGAGAGATGCAGTTCCGACGTGGTCTTGCCAAAGTTGCTGCTTCCAGGTTATGCTAGGATCCCTCCACACACACTTTTTTCAGCCACTTTAAGCATTTTCTCATTACATGGCAAAAAAGGGCAGAAAAACTTCATTTCAGAAAAAGGTAATTTGGCTGCCAAACATCACCTCTGAAGGAAAGAGGAAGAATTCACAAGAGACAAAAGACAGTAAGTAATTTCCTCTGGTTTATGAATTTCAGGCTTAGAAAAGGGAAAGTTATATCTAATGAGTTCACAATTCTAAGAATATTCCAGATCACCATCCTGCTCTCACGTGTTATTAAATGTCTTAGATATTTGCATCTAAATGTACAATGGCCTGATTGTTATTTCACTTGTTTCCAGACATAATAAAGGGTGGTGTTGTTTGTTTACTTTGAAAATAAAATAAAAAAATAATAAAAAAACAATGATTTTTTTTCCACATTTGCAAAGGAAAAAAAAAAGTTACACGTAAGTTTAGCCTGAGATACATCTGCTGTTTCAGCCAACTTCTTAAGGGGCACTTAACAGAAACCCTGACATAAACTTAACTCTAATTACATGAATTCCACTGCTATAATAGCAGACCTTATCCACTGAACCTGGCTGGGCTTTTGTGGGACCTGCAGGATATGTATTTAAATATAAATCTGACAGAGGAGGAGTTCTCACTTGTGGAAATGGTGGGGAATTATCTCAAAATGCTATGTGTGGTGCAAAAATGGAACTTTTTACCACCACTGTTTTTGAAGAGAAAGCTATAAGATTATACGAATCAGGTAATTCCCACAGTGGGGCTCCCTCCTTTTAAGAAAGGTCAGCCTTTAAACTCTTGCTGTGCATTCCCTTTCTAAAGATTGCAATTTCTAGGCTTCAGATAATTACATAGGTTTGTCTCTCTGTTCCCCCACCTTAAAGAGGTGCAGCAAAAAAGCCCTATATTATTTGGGCGTGGGAGGGAGGAGAGGATTTCTTCCTTGCCTTACATCTTAGAGAGGCCCTTTGAAACATCTTTCATCTGGCTGTATTTGTGGAGCTTAGTCTGACGAATACAAGATGATGAAAGAGGAAGGTTAGGTCAGACTTGTCGGAAAACAACATTTGTCTTCATTAGCTGGAAGAACAGTTATTGCAGAAGAGCAGGCATGAAGAGTGGTGTGCAAAGAATGACTCAATTGCCCATGTTCTCAAAGAGCACTCCTTGCTTTATGTTTAGCTACAGAGTCAGTTCTAGACTATAGAATCACAGAATATCAGGATTGGAAGAACCCTTGGTCATCTAGTCCAACCCCCTGCTCAAATCTGGGCCAATCCCCAACTAAGTCATCCCAGCCAGGGCTTTGTCAAGCCTGACCTTAAAAACCTTTAAGGAAGGAGATTTGACCACCTACCCAGCTTGCTTTCCATAGACCTCTCTACCAAACACACCTTGTTTTTCTATGGTCCTTTTTTCTATTCCTTCCATTCTCCTACTTCTGGTCTACTCTGTCCTGTCACACACCCTCACTGCTGCTACAGATAGAACTTGTTAGGGTGAGAGTATGAAGCCTTCTACTGTAAGTACTGACCTTTATGTACCACTCTTCCTGTATTTTCTAAGGTTTAAGAATAGAAGCCATGTTAGTTGGTATCTATAAAGAAAACAAGGAATACTTGTAGCACCTTAGAGACTAGCCAGTTTATTTCAGCATAAGCTTTTGTGGGCTATAGCCCACTTCATCGGATGCATATTTTCTAAGACCATTAACTCTTGCAATCTCAGCTGAAGACATCTTTTCTCCTTTGACTGTACCTGTTAATCTCTCTCCCCCTCAGCTATTATTGTCTGTTTAACTTTGTTGCCGTATTCTTTAGCTCTAAAATATGTTATGAGATCCAGTTTGTATGAAAAATATTATACAAGATAAATTATTTACTTAATTTTTTCTTACTTGGATTGATGTAAAAATAATGTTCTGCTTGGTTTTCCTCTGTATAACTCATGTAAAAAAAGACTTGATCTGGTCAAAAATAAATAAATAAAACTGGTAAGAAATTCACCCTTAAAAACCCCCAACATATATTTTTTTTAAAGTTGAAATTTTTGGAAAAAAAAATAAACAGCAGTTTGTTATAAAATTGCTGTGAAGTTTTGCAGAACTTTTCTGACGTCCCACTTAGAAGACTTTTAAGGAAAAAATCATCTCCCGCATTGCTTTGATCCATAAACCCCCGGAGGAGCAGAAACAGATATTTTACAAACCTCAGTACTAGCACTGGTATTCGCTCTAGCAGAATATTGTGCAACAGTTCGGGACAGGTGGTGGCATACACATTTAGTTGATTCAAAGCTGAACATGGCTACCTGTTTCATTAGTGGTTGGCTTAGCCACATATTAACATCTAATTTACAAGATGACTCACCTAATTCCCTCAAAATTTGGGTGAGATACCATTATCCTTAAAACTGCAAGGGGAATTATGATGGATTAAAACAAGCTTCTGCACCTAAAGCTGAGAGTAATTCTAAGGCAGGTGCTAATAAAAAGCACCCACTCCCTTCTGTTTGACTCCAGAAGAAAACTCACGGAGAAGAGATGACTCAGAGGGGGACACGATAACAGGTTTAGCTACATAAAATGTTGTAACAAGAAGGAGGGAGGAAAATGTGTTCTTAACCTCTGAGGATAGGACAAGAAGCAATGGGCATAAATTGCAGCAAGGGAGGTTTAGGTTGGACATTAGCAAAAACTTCCTAAATGTCAGGGTGCTTAAGCACTGGAATAAATTGCCCAGGGAAGTTGTGGAATCTCCATCATTGGAGATTTTTAAGACCTGGTTAGAGAAATACCTGTCAGGGATGGTCCACATAATACTTAGTCGTACCCTGAGTGGAGGGGACTGGACTAGATGTCTTCTTGAGGTCCCTTCCAGCCCTATGATTCCGTGATTCTGTACCTGCAGTGCCTGCTGACTTGCCATGCCTGACTTTGCGACATCTGTTTGTAGTGACTTTCATGAACTCCTGACCCATACCGCCAGGCCGGTTCCGGTTGTGGATGAATAGAGACATACCAGGGCTGTTAGCTATGTCCTTGGAGAGTGGCAGCAGCTCTGGGACTGGCATGCTGGTGATTTTATGAAGCCCTAACTTTCATCCACCTGTTTGCAACCTGGGATGCAAATCCTGGACTAGACTTACTCGACTACTGACTGGAACAGCTGCAGTTGTTGCCACACTGCACACCTTCAAACAGATAGTGGAGGAACGTACAGTTAGAAGACTGGAGGGTGGACAGCAACAACTTGTTACTCTCAATGTTCAGGCATCTAACAACAGCATCAATCTAGATCAGAGGTTCCCAAACTTTTCTGATTATGTACCCTTTCCACTTCTACCAGCTGCATGCATATCTCCTTCCAGATATACCAGTTGCCTGCATCCCCCTACCTTTCTCTCCTCCAGGTGATTCCTTCCTGCCTTTTTATCAGCTTTGGACTGATGGGGTAATTGGCTCCTTATACCAGAAGCTCCCAAACTTTTCATATTGAATACCCCCCTTCCAGCTCTACCGACTGCCTGTGTATCCCCACCATTCTTATCCCAGATACTTTCTGTGTTCTTATTAACACTACTTGGCTTTAGCCATCTGTCCATATTTCACTGTAACACAGAGATCTAGTTTGAGTTAACAAGCTGGTTCAGCCTGATTGGACTAACCTTGTTACCTCCTACCTGGTTCTTGCCTACTTATCTATACCTGCCCCTGGACACTTCCACTGCTTGCATCCGACGAAGTGGGTATTAGCCCACGAAAGTTTATGCTTCAAAACTTTATAGTTAGTCTTTAAGGTGCCACAGGACTCTTTGTTACCTCTGCTATTCCAGACTAACACGGCTACCTCTCTGATTCTTGACACAGATCTAGTTACAGTGCAATGTATACAAATGCAAAAAATCCGAAACAAACCCTGATTAAGTTCTGACCTCAGTTAGACTAGACTGTAGCTGGGCAACTGAACCTGCACTGCGCAATGATTGGAGGTGAGGGCTCTGTATATCAACATCTCTGTATATCTGTGTTCTCATTGGTACATGTTGACATCAATTAACTACCATATTTTATATAATAAATTTCCACAGAATTGTAAAGCTTTGTCTGGTTAGCCTATTACAAAAATGCAATACATAAAATAATTAATAAATTAAAATCCATCATTGCACAATTATCCTGCATACCTCCTGTGTACCACAGTTTGGGAACCCCTGATCTAGATATCGACTTGTGACACATCTGAAAGAAAAAGTTGGCTGATTTCTTGTAGGCAACCATAACCATCAAAAGTATTGATATTTCAGTCCTCTTCTCAGCTCTCCTTTTGCACGAGTCCCTTATATGGTGAAAATTAGATATTTTCTTTGCCTGCCAGTAAATGTGATATTCAGTGAAAAGTGCTGGATGGTTGGCAAAACCCTTCCAAGATTCATATTTGCTACCAAAGACATTTTCACTGAATATCAAGCAAACAATGTACCCTGCTACATGGCCCATACCCCAGCTGGGGGGTGACAGGCAAAGAGAGAGAGAGAGACATGGTTAGTAGAATCATGCAGCAATGAAGATGTGCAGGCATAAGCTAAATATTTGTGAACAGCGCTCATAATATTTAGCAATTAGCAGATTAGTAATAAATAAGCACTGGCTAATTGCTTACCTGATTGAAGTTTCTTTTTTTCCCGTTAGTTAAAAATAAGCAATTTATATTTAATAGACCCTGTCAATTACTGCATCTCTGAGATTTTAGTGAACAATTAAGGTAAAGCACTAGAGACATATTATACTGTAAGGAACAATTCCTGTAATGGCAGAGGGTCAATTAAATGAATAAGCAGCACTGATGGTAGCAGACTTGAAAAAAAAGCTCCAGGTAGCTTGAAAGCTTGTCTCTCTCACCAACAGAAGTTGGTCCAAACCGGCCAGTCTCTACGCAAAAGAATAAATGGACACAAATCTAACATCAGGAAACATAACATTCAAAAAACAGTAGGAGAACACTTCAATCTTCCTGGCCATTCCATTAAAGATTTGATGGTTTCAGTTTTGAAACAGAAAAACTTCCAAAACAGACTCCAACGAGAAACTGGAATTAATTTTCAAATTGGACACTATTAACCAGGGGCTTAACAGAAGTTCAGACTGGTTCTCTCATTACAGTAATTAATTGCATTTCCTGAGTTACTGACAACAGATCTCCATTTCAAAAGTTGTTTTTTTCTCCTAGTGATAATGGGCCATCTACATTTAACAGCCCTCTTAGAATTGGTATGCTAATGTGCAATAATTTTTTTCTTTTTCTTTCTGTGTGTATAAATGCATTTTACTTCTGTTCCATTCTATGCATCCTACGAAGTGAGCTATAGCTCACGAAAGCTTATGATGAAATAAGCTAGTTAGTCTCTAAGGTGCTACAAGTATTCCTCACTTTCTTTATGGATACAGACTAACGCTGCTGCTATTCTTGAACCTGTCACAATAAAAGATACATTACCTCACCTACCTTGTGTCTCAAGCACCAGTGGGTCTTTTACATCTGGGAATTCTATGAATCTATAATTACATTCAACTTTGGAAATAGAATTGGAGTCAAATCTCTGATCTTAATCCTAGATCTAATCCAGATCCACGAAAGTATGGCCTGTGGTCCTGATCTAAGTCCACCGAAGTCAAAGCAAAGACTCCCACTGATTGCAATGGCCTTTGGATGAGACCAACTGTGTCAGCAAATGTGTTACTTCTCCGGTCCGCAATGAGCAGCTTCTAAACCTGAAATAATGGAAGTCCTCAGATCTGCTTTGTTACCTTAGTCTTATGTTGGCACATTGTAATGAGATATGAAAATGTTAATTTGCTTTGTGCCTAAATCAAATACCTCTTTCTGATAGAATAAAGTAAGTTCAGAGCCAACAAATTTACATTTTAGTTTACTCAGGAAACATTTACATGACATTAGTATATTAACATAATATGACTTTCAGAGCACACATGGCCCCAGCAAGGATCTTCCTGGTTATCACAGCTGCGAAGTGGAAAGTGCAAGACACTTATGTGCTGTTACTTTCCTAGGTTGGTGGGCATTTCTGAGCTGCCCAGTAGTGGTTCTGCCAGCAGCTATTGCTGAAATGCACAGTATGAATCACATGGTTTTCAACTATTGAATCCCAGCGGAATTCTTGTCTCTTTGCTGATGGATCGTGTGTCATGATTGGTCAGGGATGCTCATCTGGTTTGTATCTCTTGCAGACCCCTGGGAGCCAAAGCTGGTTGAAGGCAATCTGGGGCTTTAGGCACACCATGATACAAGGATTACACACCGCTTGGAGTAGCAGTGGCAGAGGACTCCTCTCCCCTCCCAGAGAGGCAGGGACAAAATCAAAGGGCTCACTTATTCCCCAACAAAAAGGCAACAGGGGTCACTTTCTCCTGCCTGGAGAAGTAGAGGTCTCAGCAGTGGAGTCCCTCATCGCTCAGCCACTCCCATTACACTCTTCTACAGTCCATTGTATTCCTGTGTTCTTGCTGAAAAGTCCTCTGCTGGGGCTGTGTCGGCAAGGCCCCCAGAGCAATGGGTCTTGGAGTTAGCACCCCCCTGAGATGACCATGGCAGTTCTCCACTCTCAAAGCTACTGAGTCCTGGATCATAGGTCTGATCCAGTACGGCAATTCTCATGGTCCTATATGTGCATCGTACATTATTAAATGGTTCTTCTTCCAAGCTGGTTTCTTTCATTGATGGGATTAGAGGTGAGGAGCTAATTCATTTTGTGTGTGGTGCCTTATGACAGCTGTTTGGGAGAGCACACAGGTGCACCTTGCACAAACTCTGAAGACTATGAGATTCAGGTTCAACCTGAGCATGTGTGGAAGTTTGTTCGGTTATCATGGGGTTTTTACTAAGATGCCCTGCTCTCAACCAGAATGAGGTAAAACCGGGATATGGGCCGTCGAAGAATCCCTGTAGAGCACAGCAAGCATGGTGTAGGGTGTAAATAGGTGATCCCTGGGATGACTGAGCTCTAATCTATTCAGGATTTTGAAGATGAAGACAAGGACAAAGAACTGGATGTGGAAATTATCTGGGAGTCAGTGCGGTGTCCTCTCTATGTGCTGGGTGGAGGAGTTGGCTGCAAATGTAGGATGGGACTGAGCAAAGCTAGAAGACAAATTTAGCAAAGTAGTTGTGTGGGAAGGCACAGCATCCATCTTATTTGCTGTTCAGCAGTATTTGCAAGCAGGAAACCCAGGTGGGAGGCGATTTATCACCTCAGCCTCAAGTCAGATCTGGTGCTTACTCACACAGCCAGTATTTTTATGTGGAGCCCGTCTGGAGGGCAATGAGCAATTACATTCCCCTTGTCTGGATGAGGATCTTGGTAGGGATGGGCTGCCTGGCAACAAGATCGCTCCCAGCCTGCTGCATGATGACTGGCAGGTCTACCTGTGATGTCACATGGTCAACAGTCAAAAGCAATCTGATTAGAACCACTTGGGTTAAAACACTAACAAGTAGTCCTCTGCTTCTTCTTTCTTCCTTGTCAAACAACCGGGCTTTTCAGTGGAATAGCCATACAGCAGCGCACATAAATAGTTGGTATCATACAATCCTGGGACAAATCTTTAACTCCTTCCTGTGCTAGTGAGCAGTTACACACACAACTAATCCTATTCAGGTGTATGTGGCTGTAGTGGGCCCGGATGGGCCCCCTATGAGGGGGAAAACCCACGCGCCGGTGATCCGCCATGGACGGTGGAGCTGGAACGACCACGCCCCCCGACCCAGAAGTACAACCGACGACCCGGATGTACAAAAGGCGGGGCCGGTCGCCAAGAGGGGGGCAGAAGGCGGAAGGAGGACCCTCCATGGCAGGACTGGCTGCCCCCCTGCCTGGATACGGACCAGAGTGGTGGTCCCGATGCCGAGGACAGGCGAGACTGGCCCAGCGCCCCAGCCACCACCTACCGGGAGGCCGGGGACGACGACCCCGAACCCCCGGAGACCGAGCCGCCCGCAGCGGGGGACGTCGGGGCCGAGACCCCGATAGCTGCAGACCCCGCGGCCGCTGAAAGCGACCAAGCAGGACCCACGGCCGCAAACCCCGCAACCCCAGACGACTGGCCGGGAGTTCCAGCAGCCACCTACCCGGAGGAGCTAGGGATGGACTGGGCCCCCGAGGGCCAGGGATCCTGAGGTCAGACGCTGGAGGGGTGAGTGAAAGGACTAGTTACTTCTGTTGCCGGAGCTGAGACGCCCCTGCCCGAGACCTTATAAGACTGTGTATTTGCTGGCTGTCTGGACGGGAAAGCCCAGGCTAAAGCCAGCCCAGCAAAGACTGTGTATTTGTACTGCCGGAGCTGAGACGCCTGGCCAGAAACCTTATAAGACTGTGTATTTGCTGGCTGCCTGGACGGGAAAGCCCAGGCTAAAGCCAGCCCAGCAAAGACTGTGTATTTGTACTGCCGGAGCTGAGACGCCCCGGCCAGAAACCTTATAAGACTGTGTAGTTGCTGGCTGCCGGGACGGGAAAGCCCAGGCTAAAGCCAGCCCAGAAAAGACTGTGTATTTGTACCGCCGGAGCTGAGATGCCCCGGCCCGAAACCTTATCAGACTGTGTAGTTGCTGGCTGCCTGAGCCGGAAAGCTCAGGCTGGAGCCAGCCCCAAAGGGCTGGTTATCGGTACAGCCGGAGCTGAGACGCCCCGGCCAGGAACCCTATAGAGAGATTGTGTATTCCCTGGCTGCCTGGGTGGAAGCACCGGCTAGAGCCAGAAATCTTAGAGACTATGTGTGCTGGCTGCCTGTGGGTAACCACCGGCGAGGGCCAGTTACCGTAGACATTGTGTGCCCCGACTATCTGTGGGTCCGGCCAGGGTGACGTAACACCGACCGGAAGCCCGGGAAGACGCGGAGACCACCCGGCAGAGGGCGCTCCCAACGCTGGGAAGACGCTAATTCCCCACAACCCCCAGCAGGAGGCGCCCGGGCAAGAGCGAACGCGTCTACAGTGGCAAATAAGGTTGTCACACACCAGCACTGCCCTCAGGATTGTGACAAGTTGAGAGAACATTCTCTAGAGCATGTTCCTCCACGGACTGGCATCTTTTGCTCGGTATTGCACTGGAAGACCCCTGATCAGTTCCAGAACGAGGAGAACCGGAAAGGTAGTTCAGGGCCATCTCTGCATCTTCCCACCACCTGAGCTCTGTATCAGGACACCAATGGGCTTCAGTTCTGTGTGGACTATGGGGACAGGAGTTCTGAACCCTCTTACTGTTCCCGCCATGCTGCACAACTGCCTCTAGTGTAATTTAGGGTAACTGCAGGCACAGTGTTTGCTCTCCTGCTTCTAGCACATATCCTTAGCTAGAGAGGAAAGGCCACTGAATAGCACAGAGAAAACTATGCCATTTTGAGCACAACCCAAAGATTCCCCTGGGGCAGGGGAGAGACATCTTTAAACAGTAGCAATTTACATAGTGTCCGCTTTGTGCAACTGTAAATGACTAGGATAGGCCATGGAGAATTAGACCTGGTACACACACAGATTTTGTACCAGTATAACTAGGTCGACTGGAAGGAGTGATTTTTTAATGATTTTTTAATGATTTTTCATAAAATGATTTCATAAAATAATCATAAAAATTGATTTTTTTCCCATTTTTTCCCATTTGTCCTCACATCAAGCTATTGATAAATTTGGGTTGTATTCAGCAAATAGTTTTGGACAAAGAAATTCTTTTTTAAAAAAAAAGTCAAAACATTTTGTTTTAACCATTTTGAAATGAAACATTTGATTTTTCATTTTGAATTGGTATTTCACTTCAAATTTTGGTTAGGTTTTTTTAAATGGTGAAAAAAATACCTGAAAAAAACTGAAATGAATGACCAAGACCCAGAACTGAAAAATTCTTAGCTCTGTATCAAGGTGCCTTATACTGATATAGCTTATTATTTCCCCTTCTCATTTGGAACTAAACTGTATTGTTACAAGCACTTTGATATCAGTATAATTCCACCACACTATGGGTTTTCTACTGCTCAAACTAATTTTGTACTGCTTCAACTAAAGTGGTAAATTTCTCGGTCTAGACAAGGCCTCAGTATAGCCCATTCAAAAGATAGTTTGGGTGCTCTGCATTCAGACTTCCTTTTCTGTCTCAGATTTTATCTTTCATTTGCACAAGACGTAGGGACTATTAACTCATTTGCTCGCTCACTCTCTTTGTGTTCTGTATTGAAAAATCATTTGGTGGGAAATGTTTCTAATGGTAATGTTAAAATTTGACTTTTATTTCATTTCATTAAAGAAGTTTGGATGAGGTGACTCATAGGTCAGTATAAGTTATAGTGCCGCCTCTTTTCATTATTTATGTTTGAATTCTTGTTTATTTAGACCAGCTAATTAAACTGATGCTGAATGAGTGGTGTTATTTTCACATTCGCCTAACCTCTTTTCTGCAAGATGCATCTTCAATAATGTGACAGAAGTCATATTCATTCACTGTGATTTTTTTTTCAATTAAAAACTCATGTTATTTAAGAGAGCTGGACAGACGTTGGCATCAGATTAAGGGGCCTAGAAGGTGAGCACAACAAAAAAAGGGTTATAAAAATGTGTCAGTCAGATAATAATAAAGTACCTAGGGCTTTCTTCTGAGGGTGATTATCAGAGTTTATGAGACCTCTGTATTTTTCCGAGCGTTGATGAATAAAATATGGTGATTTCAGCCTGATCTCATTTTTTAGATTACTAGCTGGCTAGATATTTATATCATTCTCATCACTGTGATATCTTAACGTAACCTACATTGCCAGTGTTTGCTTTTTCTCTCCCTCTACTGGCTGGTCCACATGAAGGTTTGTGAGGTGGGCTGGCTGGAAATTTTCCATCAACCCTGTTTTGGACAGAAAATTGGGTTTTCAACAAACATTCTCCCCCTCACACACACACATAGAAAAGCTTCTGTTTTCTGCGGAAAAAAAGTACTTTTTTAGCATTATGAACTATTTTTATTAATTTGATTAGTTAAGCCTATATTATTAATTCATGGAGACTCTATAAAGTGAACTGTTTATCCACAGTAGAACAGCTTCAGCAAGGGAGGCTGAGGGAGCCCCATCTCAGACTACTCCATAGCTCCATGGTTAGAGCACTCTCCTGGGAGATATCTGTTCACCCACTCTGTCTGAGAGGGCAATTGAACATGTGTCTGACATCCAGGTGAGTTCTCTATCCGCTGGCTAAAAGTTACAACGTGGGCACCTCCTTCTCAAGCCCGATTTTGAATGGGACCCAGTTCAGTAGGCAGCCTCTGAGTACGCCTACTGGATCAGTCCCTGTATAAGACTTAGACGGCCACATTTCTATCTTCTACCAGTTTGTGAATTGCTCTGGGGTTCAGGTGGGAGACAGATGAATGGATGCCAAAAGTGAGGCTTCAGTGCTCATCCAATGGTTTATCCTGAAAAAAATTTAGGCACCAAGTGAGTTTAGCTGCCTTGAGGATTTAGTGGGAGTTTTGTGGATCGCCCTGGAGTCAAAGATGGGACATAGGTGCCTAAATCTGGGGTTTCTGCCCATGTTTCTAACCAGTGGTGCAGATTTTTTGTTTTGGGTTAGTACGATGTATGGCAAAATGGGGATAATGTTGTTTCATTCTGCCACATGCTCCACAGATTCATTAGTTAATGTCCACAAGGCACTTTGAAGATTCTTAGTACTAAGTATTGTTCCTATTTTGAAATCATTTATATTAGCTTTAATTCCTTTACTGGTGCCTGTTTTGGGACAGTTCTCAATAATGAACATGGGTCATTTTTCCTCCTTGGGCTCTTATGTAAGACACTTCCAGCTATCTTAAAGCACAGAGAGGAGACAAATTTCATTATCTTCATTTTACAGATGGGGAAACTGAGATGGTGAAAAGATGGGGGATGTGGCAAAATTCCCAAAGCTAGGAATTGAACTGAGGTTCCTTAATCTTCACCCCAATACCTTATGCAGAAGGGCAGTCTTTCAAGGCATTTATTTGGAAGCTCTCTATCTCATCCCAGTATGATCTAAGCTTTTCATTAAGGACTCTATGAAAAATTGAATAAAATACAATGTGTGATGAGCATTCACTTTCACTGTCCTGTATATGAGACAGCTGTCGGGAAAAAACCTTAATAAATTATGAACCTTTAATAAATTACAAATAAAACTCATGTTTTTTTACCAGTTATTGTCCTGAAAATGATATGTGTGTACCATAAATAGTGTCCTAATTGTCAAAAAAGACAGCAGGCAACAAAAGGCAATATGATTAGCTCAAGATGTAAACAAGAATATAAAAAGATCAAAAGCATTTAAAAGTTACAGGATCTAATAATTGGAGGGATTGGACTCATTATAATAGAAGTGAAAACGACAAAGAAAACATTCAGCGAGTAATGATCTTTGAATAACACAAGGCACTGAACAAATGAGGTGATTTCATGGTATAGAAGGTAAACAATGGTGAAGTAAAACATCAGTTCTCTTAAGAATAATTATAGGGAATTAGAGACCAGGGATAAAGGAAAAAGCAAAAAATATTAAATAATTACACTCCATCTGTTGATGCAAATGAGGATGGTGGAGAATAGAGGTGTGCTAAAATGAAGGAGAAGATATCCAGAGAAAAGCCCCTGAGGTCTTGGGAAACACAGAGACAAAACAAGTCCTGGTTAGAGACTTTTAAAGTTGTCCAAAGGTTAGTTGCTTCAAAGAATTTTAAAGTGCCAGATGCAGAGAACACTGAATATCTACAAGACTTTAAGGAATGTTCAGCTATCCCCCCCCTCCCCCCCCCCCCCAGATTAAAGTAGGAAATATCACAGATTCCTGCCATTCATGCAAAATGTCTCTGGCCTGAACTAGTTAATAAAACTGCATTAAGAAAAGGGAAGTGAGGACTAGAAGTGACAGCTCAGTTGCTTTTCTTACTGGGAAACATTCCAGAAGTTACACTGGACGTTGCTTGAAAAAACACCACAGATTATCAGTTTAGGAGTCTGTGAGTAGCTGTGCGACTATCTAATAGGATTTAACACTCTGGTAGATGATAAGGACATTATCAGCATTGGAGAGGAAGGATTGTTGTGATAGTTGGGTCTAGATATGTACCCCAATTATGAGCCTGTGTGAAAGTGGATAGAAGTGCCACAATAAAATTGTGAGGGGATGGCCTATTCCACCCATCACTTCATTTTGGGGTCCCATAAGAAAGAAACTTGGGAAAGGAAAACTGCTACTGGAGCAAGCTTCACCATCCTCTCTCTCCTGAGACCCTAGACCTTCTTCATCCTAACCTTGATAGAAGGCCTGACCAGACTGGGCTAGAGAGAGGGAGCCAGATGAAATCACCACCTCCACCAGCACTGCTTAAATGCCACCTATGATATCAGATTTTATATCACACACACACACTCTCTCTCTCTGCATCCTATTTCTTACCCACCTTATTTCTCCTCTTTCCAACCCTCACCTTTTTTCCTTCAGCCTAAAAAGAGTATGCCTTAGCCAGACATTGCATATTTCAATGGTGCTGTAAGCCTGGTACCAGAGAGGGACAGATAAAACATTGCCCTAAACTGCCTGATGATGCCACGGGTTTGCCAGGTCTCAGAGTAGCAAACTAGACTGGGTGGTGTGCCTGTGTTTCTCCAGCAGCAAGGCTGCCAGTGAGAGCCAATACCAGAAAAAGGAGCTTCATTTTCTCTTTGTTTTTCTTTTTTCTCCTCTTTGGTATGTTTTTGTCTTGTTTTTTCGTCTCAGAAATGGGATCCGTCTTTAACAACAACAGCAACAGCTCCAGACTATCTTAACTAACTCCTCTTTTCTTTTCCCACAAAAGGATCATTCTTACCATCCTTAATATTATCTCAGGCCAGGTCTACACTTGGGTGGGGTCGACCTAAGATACGCAATTTCAGCTATGCAAATAGTGTAGCTGAAGTCGATGTATCTTAGGTCAACTTACCTGGCCATCCTCACAGCAGTGAGTCGACTGCTGCCGCTCCCGCATCAAGTCCGCTTCTGCTTCTTGTGGCAGTGGAGTTACAGAGTCGACGGGGAGAGCACTCAGGGATTGATTTATCGCGTCTACACTGGACATGATAAATCGATCCCCAATATATCGATCACTGCCCGCCAATCTGGCGGGTACTGTAGACATACCCTCAGAGATGGTCAAGCAAGGTTTGTTTTCCTTCTAAAGACTCTCTCCAGATAAAAGGAAAGGGAACAATGGATGTTGTCAAAAAGAAAGGCTGACTTAATTTACATTTCAAAAGCTTTAACAGTTTCTCCTTCTTTTTCTGTGTCTTTAATGAAAAGCTTTAAATGATTTTTAGGGTTTTCTTTTTAGGTACCTTTGACTCTTTGGGGCCCTTTATTGAATCAAAATTAACACAATGATGTTATTCTGGTTAGAACACTGGATTGTGACTCAGGAGACAGGTCCAATACCCAGCTCTGCCATACACTTCCTGTGTGACACCAGGAAAGTCATTTTTTCTCTCTGTGTGAAATTCTAGCTCCACGGAGGTCAATTAGAATTTCGCCATTCAATCCAATAGGGCCCGGATTTCCCCCTTGGGTCTCAGTTACCAGTCTGTAAAAGTGTAGATAATAAATTGTGTTAATTTGTTTTTTCCCTTCATGGTATGTCTATTTAAGTTGTGAGCATTTTGGGCCAGGGACTGTCTCTTATTAGGTGTTTAGCGCAAATCCTCTAGACGCTACTATAATGGAAATAATTAGTAAAGTTCTACTGCAAGGGTTACTAAGCAAATGGCTGAATCATTAAGGTGAATGAAAAACTATATTCTGAATTAATATGGCATAGAAGAGGCAAAACACAAAATTTATGATTGTACTGCTGGCCAACACAAGAGAATGGGAACAAAATGTAGAAAATGTCCCTTCAATCCACAGTCAAATATATTGCTCCAGTGGAGAAAATAAACACAATGCCAGCTTATAGTGCTACTGGAGAAGGATATAAATCTTAGAATGTGGTATTATTACTATGTAAGGCACTCGTTATACCTCACCTAGAGCATTTTATACAGCATTTGTCACAATGCCTCAGCAAGAACATAATTGCCCTTGAGCTGGTAAGGAGCAGAGCAGCAAGAATAATATCATTTGAGATGTGTCGTAGAGAAAGGTTAAAGGAGTTTGGTTTAGTGCACTGTAAGAGGAAACTTTGTAACACATTAATTGAAGCTATAATCTGAGAATTAGAAAATCATGGGAAAATTAGATTTTGGGATCACTGTATAATACTATGACCGAGCAATTAATGCCGCCAAAACACACTACGCACAATATGTCACATCCTCAGCTGGTATAAAATGACATCACTCAATGAAATTCAATGACGTTATACTAATTTATACAAGCGGTGGATCTGCCCTTATAACTAATTTGCCCTCATACTGCCCTTGTTATTATTATTAACAGTTCAGTTTCTACATTCATAAGTGATGTCCTCAAAAGTACTCATGAAGTTAATGCAAATGTGTGACTAGCATTTTTTTTCTTCTTGGTTCCATTCAACATCTGATAAACCATGCTACATTATTAACTCAAAAGGTCAAGGAATAAGGTTCTTAGACCAGCCATATAAGGTAGAGAGCATAAATATTCTCAGGGGAAAACTTCCCAGAGAGTGGAGTTGATAGACACGAGGCAGTCAAGTGCTATCAGGAGAAAGTGTTAGGACGGACAATAAATAAATAGGAAGATGTTGTATATCTGTTGATTTCTGTGAGTCTATAACAGTGAAATTAGTGTATTGAGCTTGGAGAAAATACTTGTTAAAGGCTCAAGAATAGCAGCCGTATTAGTCTGTATCCTTCAAGATCTCTACCAAGCATTTTTAGAACTACAATACCCACCTGGGGAAGTGAAAAAACAGATTGACAGAGCAAGAAGAGTACCCAGAAGCCACCTACTACAGGACAGACCCAACAAAGACAACAACAGAACACCATTAGCCATCACCTTCAGCCCCCAACTTAAGCATCTCCAACGCATCACCAAAGACCTACAACCTATCCTGAAAGATGATCCCACACTCTCACAGTTCTTGGGAGACAGACCAGTCCTCGCTTAAAGACAGCCCCCCCCCCCAACCTGAAACAAATACTCACCAGCAACTGCACACCACATAACAAAAACACTAACCAAGGTACCTATCCTTGTAACAAAGCCCAATGCCAACTCTGTCCTCATATCCATTCAACTGACACCATCATAGGACCTAATCACATCAGCCATACCATCAGAGGCTCATTCACCTGCACATCAACCAATGTGACATATGCCATTATGTGCCAGCAATGCCCCCCTGCTATGTACGTTGGCCAAACCGGCCAGTCTCTACGCAAAAGAATAAATGGACACAAATCTGACATCAGGAATCACAACATGCAAAAAACCAATAGGAGAACATTTCAATCTTCCCGGCCATTCCATTAAAGATTTGATGGTTTCAGTTTTGAAACAGAAAAACTTCCAAAACAGACTCCAATGAGAAACTGAGGAACTGGAATTAATTTTCAAATTGGATACAATTAACCAGAGGCTAAATAGAACTTCAGATTGGTTCTCTCATTACAGTAATTGATTACATTTCTTGAGTTAATTTCACTGACAACAGATCTCCATTTCAAAAGGTGTTTTTTTCTTCTAGTGATAATGGGCCATCTACATTTAACAGCCCTCTTAGAATTGGTATGCTAATGTATTTTTTTTCTTTTTCTTTCTTTCTGTGTGTATAAATGAATCTTACTTCTGTTCCATTCTGTGCATCCGATGAAGCGAGCTATAGCTCACGAAAGCTTATGCTGAAATAAACTAGTTAGTCTCTAAGGTGCTACAAGTATCCTGGCTTTCTTCATTGTTAAAGTTTTCCTCCTTTGGATCAGATATTAAACTGCTCTCCTTTCTGGCAGTCTCTGGTGATTCTCCAGATGGATTATTTAATGTGCTTCCAAAAACAGAAGAGACAATATTGGATAATGTTTATTTATCATCAAAACATGCCCTATGGTCTCATAATGGCACCTGCATTTGCCAGTGGCTAAGCCTTTATGGCAAAGTACTCCAGGATACTTAAACAGAATAAATTTCTTCCATTTCTAGATATTTTGGGTAAGGGTTGCTGAGTGTTCTCCTCACAGCAGATGTACATTTATTGATTGTAATAACCCAGTGGAGATTATCCACATGGAAGTGCACAAGTAGTGAAAAGGTCAAACTACAATGGATATAGTCCATGGTAAAAGCAAAAAAAAATGTGCAATGAGAGAACATAATCAAAGTGACTTTCCACCAACAACCTTGGTCCTGATGTCATCAAATTAAGGAGAGATGAAGCCAGGATAGTGTTGGGATGGCAGACCTCTAAAGGAAATCTCAGGTGGCTAGACTGCATTTACATCATGTCAGAAAGACAAGATTCTGATTAATAGTCCTTAGATTCTGTAGGACATTTTATGGTGGGGGGAAAGGATGTTAGCTCTGGTCTCAAGGCCAAATTCTAATTTGGATACATACCAGGATGTTCTGCCAACCTAAATTCTCTCCCTCTCCCACAGTTTTAAGTAGGTGTGCTGTTCTTCATCATTATTATTACTATATATATTACTGGAGCCTCAGTGAGGACTGGGGTCTTAGTGTGCTGGCTCTGTCTAAAATGTCAGTGTGGCTATCTAAAATAGAAGACGGTTCCCTGCTCCAAAGAACTCACAGTGAGATGTTAGAGGACTGGGCCAAAACAAATCTGATGAGGACAAGAGCAGAGTCCTGACTTAGGATGGAAGAATCCCAAGCACTGATACAGGCTGGGGACCAACTGGCTAAGCGGCAGTTCTTCAGAAAAGGACCGGGGGTTACAGCGGACAAGAAAGTGGATATGAGTCAACTGTGTGCCCTTGTTGCCAAGAAGGCTAATGGCACATCGGGCTGCATAAGTGGAAGCATTCTCAAAGTGATTCTCTTCTATTTGGCACTGGTGAAAGGATTCCCCGTTAGAGAAAGGATGTGGACAAATTTGATTGAGTTCAGTGGAAGGCAACACAAATGATTACGGGGTGTCATAAGTATGGAGGGTGCCTTGCCTGGCTTGGGCTATGTTATCTAATACAGTGTGCCTTCCCTGGGTGGGGGCTATGTTGTCTGAGACAAAGGATGTGGGAGTTTCTCTGCCATGAGGGAGGGAGGAGCCTCCAGCCCAGGAAGAAGGGAGGAGCAAAACAGTTAGTTCCATCTTGGGTGGTCTCCAGGGAGGAGGCCAGGGCCAGGAGAGATTCATCTTGGCTGCACATGAGGCAGATAGCTTGCCAAGGTAGCTGGCAAGGGTTCTAGACCATCTTTGGCTATAAAGATGGCTCTACCTTTTTCTGATACTTCTACTTAGCTGATGTAAGTGATTTTGATTCTTCTATTAAGCCATGCCTTTTGGGGTGTTCTTTGCTTTTCAGAAGAAAGTGGGGAACCCCAAATGTAAAGTGTCTGTATCTCTGCTTTAACCTTTTTCTTTATTAAATTTTCTAGTTATAAAACCGTCTGGTTTATTTCCCTTAGGGTTTTTTTTCTGCTTCCAGTTTGGGAAAGGGGAAGGGAAGGGAATAGGAACCAGGACAGCTTGGGGCCTAGCTGGAGTGTGGAGAGTGTCTCACCTTGCCGTCAGGTTAGATGGGGGAGAGAGGAAGCAGTCTCCAGGTGTCTGTCTCTCAGGTGGAGAGAGACAGGGGTGGGGGAAGTCTGCCTTCAGCCAGGAAGGGTGAAGGGAAGCAGTCTCCAGGTGTCTGTCTCTCAGGTAGAGAGAGACAGGGTTAAGGGAGGAAGCAGTCTCCATGTGTCTGTCTCTCAGGTAAAGAGAGACAGGGTTAAGGAAGGGGAGCAGTCTCCAGGGGTCTGGCTCTCAGGTACAGAGAGACAGAGGGTGAAGGAAAGCAGCCTTCAGGTATCTGACTTTGAAACCCAGGGAGGGGGACAAAGTTGGGGTGGGGAAGATCGGGGGCCCCTCCAAGGTTTTGGAAGTATACTCGATTGGTGGCAGTGATTGGTAACCCCAAAAACTCCAACTGGCAAAGTGGAGGTGTGGGGGGAGAAGGACTGTTTGTTTGGCATATAAGAGGACCAGCCTTTGTATTCAGGAGCATAGAGGCTGGGGGTACCCCCTCTTACAGGGGGCTAGGACAAATGACTTATGAGGAGAGGCTGGGAGAACTTGGATTATTTAGTCTGAAGAAGAGAAGAGTGAGGGGGGATTTGATAGCAGCCTTCAACTATCTGAAAAGGGTTCCAAAGAGGATGGAGCTAGGGTGTATTCAGTGGTGGCAAATGACAGAACAAGGAACAGTGGTCTCAAGTTGCAGTGGGGGGAAGTCTAGGTTGGATATTAGGAAACACTATTTCACTAAGAGGGTGGTAAGGCACTGGAATGGGTTACCTAGGGAGGTGGTGGCATCTCCTTCCTTAGAGGTTTCTAAGGTCAGGCTTGACAAGGCCCTGGCTGGGATGATTTAGCTGGGGATTGGTCCTGCTTTGAGCAGAGGGTTGGACTAGATGACCTCCTCAGATCTCTTCTAACCCTAATATTCTATGATTCTAATATAAAGTCATGATTTCTGCAGGATGATACTCCATACCGTAATCCTATCTCTGACACATTTTCAAATCAGTATAGAATGGAACTAATACAATTTTCCAGAACAATTAAAGGCCTGGGATGAGAAAAGTAAATGGGAGCATAAGTAGAAAAAGCCAAACTGGAACAGTCTAGATTTCAGCTTCTGCAAACCTCACTCACAATGGGCCGGATCCCTAGTAGATGGAAATTGGAATAGCTCCAAAGACTTGATTGAATCTATGCCCGTTTTACATTGGCTGATGATACAGCTCGTTGAGTGCGACCTTATTTCATTGAAATAAATGGAGCTATGCACAGAAAATATGCTGCTCAGCATGAGCAATGGTGGCAGAATCTGCCCCTCAGATTCAGTCTTCTTATTGTTCATCCATCAATTATATACCCCATTGTAGGTCTATAGTCAGATTATATAATTTACCTTCCAGTTTGGTACTTTTCTTTCTCAGAAGCAAAAGTTTCATACGACGATGGCTGTTTTTGCTCAGCAGGCTGAGCCAAAAAGGCTGACTAAAAGATGAATGCATTTGCGACTGAACCTGCACATCCTGTATCCAATTTGAGATATTCCCCTTTGCTCAGAAATTAAGCTAGTGATGCAGATGGAAAGGCAATGACTCCATGGAGCTTGAATCCTCGCAGGCAAGAATGAGGAAGACTGGAGCTTATTTTTTTCCCCTTGAGTAAGTGCTACTGCACAGACTAACCAAGCATCACTAATATATTTTATAGAACTGGTGTGCTCAAAGCAGGTCCTGTTGAGAAGCAGAGCGCAGGGAGTAGGACCCTGTACTTGGTTCATTTCAAGGAGATTCTACAATGGGATGTGCGGAATTCAGACATAAATGGAGAAATTTGTGGATGACGGAGGATGTATGTGTGTGGGGGAGCGGGGGGGAGGAAGATAGCTTTAAAAACAGATTTCATATCAGAAATGGGAAGTAATTGCTTCCACTTAGTTGGGTCCAGTTGAAGGCTTGGAAACATACATCCTGATCAAGCCACACTGGCCATTTAAATAAAAAAATCATCTCATCCCCTATCCCACTCTCTGACACCATTTTTTTTGAGAACGAGCCCCATGAAGGGGTCTCAGTTTGAGCACCCAAAAATTGGGGGCCACTTCAACTCGCTGGCCACTCTTGAACATCTTGGCCAGTAGAATGTATATCCAGCAGCCTGCCTCTGTCATTTAACCAATTCCTGAGGATTCAGAGGAGGATGGAGAAAGGAGGTGCCTTTCTCCACCATCAAGAACCATGGTTTGGGGATTTCAGTTTCTTCTAAGCAGCTTTTCACTGTGATACTGTGGCCCTACATCAACCAAACAACTCTCCAATGGTGATAATTGTAACTGCTTTTGATTAAAGATCATATTCAATTCAACCTTCAGGGAGTTCAGGGGTATATTCTCCCCTTGAAGTGCACCTTGTTGATTTATGTGTCGCTTAGGAGCAGGTAGGTTTTAAATAAGTACTCTTTTTGTGCATTTTAAGTCACAGATAATCATTTCAGAATAACCATTCCCAAATAACAATAGAGTCACCTCATTGTAAATAGAGTGAATATCACAAAGATGCCGGCTAATTTTTTTAAGGTTGGAATCCCTCAAAGGACATTTGTCACTTGACTCTTAATTGCCAAAAAAATAACTGTTTAATCAGGACCTTTTAACTTTACTTTTAGTTCAACAATTTTAGAAGCCTGGGTAGTGCAGTGAGACTGATCAAAGTTAGTGTCTGCTCAACACAGCAATCATCACAGGGAACATATTTGTCCCCTGATATAGCTAAAGCTATTTAAAATAATCATGCTAAAATGCTGGATCCTTAGTACATTGTTAAAATTCACCTCCAGAAAGGACTGTAGGGTGTGTTTTTTTGGTGTTTTTCTACAAAACTAGCAGATTAGGTTGCTAGTTCATGAGTGGGGAACTTTGGGTGCTACCACCGTGTAAATAATAATAATAATAATAATAATAATAATAATAATAATAATAATAATAATAATAATAATAATAATAAATATTTATTATGAATTCATGATTAATGTAGACTTCAAAATGGAGCCATGCATTAACTGTTTCAGGCCCAGAGCACAAATGTAATTGTGTTCCCCAACACAGCTGCACTTGTAGTATAGGTGGGCCCTTAAACTGGGTGGTTTTGCTTATAGAAGTTTTGATGCTACTGAAATATTCTGGAGTAATAATTCATGGCTGCTGCCTCCCAGAAGAGTCAGTTACTAAATGGACTGACTATCTCCAATAGGAAGAATGAGGATTACTTGTGGCACCTTAGAGACTAACACATATATTTGGGTATAAGCTTGTGTGGTCTTTCATGGCCTGTAGGTTTCTCAGACAGCAAAATTCTAAAGTATATACCTATATTTCTCCTGCTACCCCCCCTGGAGTTCAAGTCCCTGTGTGTCATTGACAGAAGCCTAGTGTTTCTTTCAACTTTCTCCCTGCTTTCCTGCACTGAATTGCTTTAGGTTCTTGTAAATGGAATGAGTCCTGGATATTAACCAGGGAGAAAGAAATGAGGGAAGTCGGTTATAGTTACATCTCTTCCATCCAAAGTCTGAAGCATCTCAGTGAAACCTCTTGTTTCCATTGGGCATCCTGGGAGAATTCCTTATCTTTAAAGTTAAGTGATCTCAGGGCACTCCGTGGGCTGCTAGAAGTGCCTGCCATTGCTGTTTGGGGTCATCCGTATTTGAATCAGAAGCTTTGTTCATCTTCTCTGGGCTTGCAGAAATTGGCAATGCAGCCAATAGTTATTCTCAACATGCAGGAGTGAAGGAGAAAGCACTTTTTCTGTGCAGCCATCCAAATAGCCACTGTTGGAAATGTGGGAAGAAAATGGGATTCCAGATTCAGAACGGGTCCTCTCTTTTACACCAGCCAGGGTGAAGCCAAGGAGACAATTAAACTAGGTATGGCCGAGAGAGCACAGAAGGGGCTGGCTAAGGGATGACGCAGAGGCAGATTATGCTGTACCTTTTTGTAAGATGTTTGGCTCTTATTATAGCAGAGACATATTGGAGGATTAAACACACTGACAAGATGCACCAAAATGTTACCACTTCAGGTGTGTAGTGCTTTGAACATTAGTCTGGATACAAGTATAGATTTCTGTTTCACCGGCAATTGAGGACCAGCCAACTATTAACCAAAGGTCTGTGGGGCTGTGAGCTGTGGAGTTCCCCAGTCTGCTTGCTGACAGACTTTCCTCCAGGTATTCCTGTTTGACCTAACACATTTTGGAAAGTAAAGAGAGGGATTTAGACAACTAGGATAAGGTCTATCAGGGTAGCAAGGGGAGGGATAGCTCAGTGGTTTGAGCACTGAGTTGCTAAAACCAGGGTTGTAAGTTTGATCTTTGAGGGGGGCATTTAGGGATATGGGGCAAAGGATTGGTCCTGCTTTGAGCAGGGAGTTGGACTAGATGATTTCCTAAGGTCTCTCCCTTTTCTGGAAATCACTCATTAGCTCGTTACCAACTTGTGAAGGAAAATCAGTATAGCTCTTCTTTTCTCTCTCTCTCTTTACATGGAATTTATATCAGACAGCTATATCTTTAAATATGTAATGACTTGCCTTTGACTGATGCTGCAAGCGCTTTTCCTAGGGGAAAGACATCCGAAGGGTTGTTATCCTCACCTCAGGATGAAGTGGAAAATGTAGTGGTAAGTGGCATTTACTGCTCTCTTCGCTAGCAATAAGCCAACCATTGAAATGTGACTCAGATTGCTTCTTTTGACCCATGTTAACAAGATCACAGCTTTCAGCATTTCAAGTACCCTTATCAACCAGACCCAGCGGTGGCTTCAGGGAAGGCATTACCTGATGCTGGAAGCTTTAAGGTGCCAGAGAGCATCAATCAGCCTCAATGCTAAGCAATTCATATCAGAAATCCTTTGCTCTTTACTTTGTGCGATTGTTCCCCTCCTTGTTGCGGGAGGAGGGAGCTGGAAGAAACGAGTAAGTTATGCACGGACTTTTTCTCTGCTCAAGTGACTTTTACAGAGCCTTGTTTTGTTAAGGCTGTTTGCATTGAGTGCCTGAACCAAAGGCCACTAGGAAGAACCTGAGCACCCTCAACTCTGATTGAAGTGGGGTTTACACCTCACATTGTCAGCGATAGCTCAGGCTTTTAGCTCTGGAGGTTCCTGGTTCAATCCCTTGTCTGACTGTTGTAGCACTTATACAACAGTCACTCTGCATGTACCTCCTATAGCGTGCCTCTTCTCTACCCTGGAATGCAGTCAGGGACAAGGGATCTCTGCCCTAAAAGGGCCAAGGCTCATATCTGCCCTATCTCCCCCTTTTCTTAGCAACCTAGCTGGCACAAAGGGTCTCTGGAACAATGATGAAGTGGGCCCGAAGTATTGATCTGCTCCTGGGGCATGGAAACCTCACCAAGCAAGACTTGGCAGCAAGCTGATGGATACAAACCCAAGGAGAGAATTGGACCATCTAAGACAAGGATCATTTTAATGAGATGTGGTAAATCGATCACCAAAAGATCGATCACTACCCGCCAATCCGGCGGGTAGTGAAGACCTACCCTGAGGTAGTATGGGCATCTGCTTCAAATGCCTCCCAACTTCCCTGCAAGAATCATCATGAGCTTTTGTCAAAAAACAGGGCCTGCAGCACAGCCAGTCGCAGAGTCAGTCTCCAGGCAACCTAATGAATGCAGCTGGCCTGTAGTAGTCTGCTTGACTGGTGGGAAGAGTCAGCAGACCGGCTTGTGAGCCTAGCAGCTGTTTGACAGTAGCTCAAAGCATTCACCCTTGGTTGCGATGGTGCCTGCACCTGCTCGATCCCAGCCTTGCTCCAGCCCAGTTCTTCCCTCAGACCCAGCCCCGCCTCATTCCAGGTAACCTGGCTTGGAGCCTCAGCTCTAATCCCTGTCCTCTGACTTTGGTTCTGACCCTCGGCTCTGAGTCCTGACTTTGAACTGCAGTTTGGATAGCTGGCTTCTGGCTCTGTTCCTGGGCTCCTGAGTCCTCTTCTAACCACTAGGCATGACTGCCCACGTCCCGGTCTCTGACAACTTTGACCCAGTGAAAGGAGTATGGAAAAGACCCTGAAACACGGAAGGGCTGAAACACAACTAGACAGCACCAACAGACAACTGTCGGTCACAGCCATCCTACCCTATGACACACCGGATTTCTCTCTGAATCGAACATGATGGGGGCACACAACATATTCAGTGGTCTCCTCACTGTTCAACCAACAACAGGAGAACTAACGTAACCTAAGCAACCTTGCTAAGAAGAAAATAATGCAAAATTTGCCAGGAAACATACCAGACTCCCCAGTAGCTAGTTAACTTTTTACAACCCCTCCCCAACCAGCTTATTTGGAGAAGCATCCCTGGCAAAATTCACAGCACGTTGGCAACTAGTGTGGGGTAGGCTGGAAGTGATGTTTATTAAACTACAGCTAATAAGGCTTTGACCGTATTTCTCTAGGTCACGTGGTCATCACAAATACCAGGCCAGATCCTCTGTGCTCATGATTTAACGAAGGCAATGGAAGTAGGCTGATTTACACCAGCTGAGGATCTGGTTCTCTGTGCCCAACTGGGAAATCAAATGGGCGCTAATTGCTAGTGATCAATGAGTTCACCACCGCATCATCAAGTCAATTCACCCTAACTGAACAGGGTGAGTGGGACTGAAATACAGAAATCAATTACTTGATTGTGTTGTTTCTGTGTGGTAGTTGCCTCAGAGGGGAGTGATAAAACCGGAGCCCTCACTAAATCAAGAGGAGCTTTACTCCTATGAGTTGATTGGAAAATAATGAAAACACGCCTCGCCTCGAGCACACAGACACGCTCACCTCAGCCGCTCATAAGCGGTACATGGTGACTCAAAGGAGGACACTAAAGCAGATGATCTGTCAGGCCCTGATGGGAGGATTTGTTACAGAGTATACTTCTCCCTTGAATCACTGATGGAGAAGCTTTTTAGAGGACACTAGGACAAACAAAACTTAGCAAACGGATCGTTAACATGGAGGCTTCTGCTTAGTGGTGGGGTGGCGGTGGTGGAAAGGAATGGTAAGTTAATGATGGCACATCTATCTGAATACTCAGATCGTCCCTGGCTCTTGCGAGGGTTCACAGAGGGAAGGCACAAAAGGCCAGGCTACACAGAAGGGACTAAGAAGCCAGGCAGTGCTGTTGGAAGGGTTAGTGGTCCTAGAGCTGGGTGTCTGGGTGGAGCAAGCAGCAAGGCACAGTGCTAGAGCTGCAATGGGGGAGCAATGGATAGACATTTCCAGTTCCGTACAGATTCCCTGTCTTATGCATGTACACACACACACACACACACACGCATTTTCCTAGAACTGGAGAAAACTGAACAGAGTGTTTGTGAACTGCCTGCCTGGAACAGAGCACCTTGTCTTCACAACACCACTGACACAACCTATCCAACAGATTGGGTGAAAAATTGGAGATGATACTGATAATCACAAGCAAGCTGGGGAGCTTTTGGCGTCCCGTGTGCCTCCCTGAAGCTCTGTTCTGAAGATGCACACCCTCTCAGACACGGAAGGCATTAAAAAAAGACCAGATGCCGCTGTTAATTTACTACAAGGGGGCTGATCTGAAGTAGCACCATGGCCCGTTTCTAGTCCCAGCAGCTCCATTCTCCCTAGTTTTGTTATAACAGGCATACATGAAAACCATTATGTTCCTTAAAATGGTGTCATTATAATTAAACACCCTGCCTTTCTGTGCCTAATTGACTTCCTGATTGTCTTGAAATCCCATCCTGAGACTCAGCTCTACTTCCTGGCCTAGGATACCTAATCCTTTCTCTACTAAAATTACTCCTAGGCTTCTGTGCTGAATTATTTTCCCTCTAACTTGCCCTTTGTACACTTCTGCATCCCTCAGTGCCATAACTGGCAATTATTAATACATGTGATTATAAGGTTACCAAATTACTGCCTTACCTTGATTATGTTATTGTTTGTTTGTTTGATGTTGTCAAGGTTCTATTTCCCCACTCTGAACTCTAGGGTAAAGGTGTGGCGACCCTGCATGAAAGAAAAATCACCCCCCAAGCTTATTTTACCAGCTTAGGTTAAATCTTTTCCCCCAAAACCCAAACTTCTCCAGTTGGGGCTTGGAAAACGCTGCCACCACCAATCTGAGCCCCCAAAACCATGGGGTAGGGCAAATTGGAACCCCGGTAGTAACCCCCTTTTTACATGGAAGAGATTCGAGAACAATAACCACAAACCCTCACTAGCTGTGAGATATGCCTGATCCAAACCAGGATCACTCCAATGGAAACAAACAGACAGTTCTTACAAGAAAGATTTTAATAAAAGAAAAAGAGAAAAGCATAAACTCCTTATACAGAAATCAATAGATACGAAGCCTCCTAGCATCACCCAGCCCTCATTGAGCCCCCTCCCTTGGAATTTCTCTCTCTGCTAAACTTAACAGTCTAATGACACCGTGGATCAATTACCAAGTGATACAATTCAAGAATACACTTACTGCTGGACTTTTGGCTTTCTTAGAAGATTATTGAAATGTAGAAGAATAGAAACATAGATGTGATTCCACCCCATAGCCAGGGGAATGCAAACAGACTCCGAGCAGCCGCGGAGAGAGAGACAAAAGCCTGGGAACAAAGTGAAAGTACCCCTTTGTCTGCCAAGTATTAGCAGTATACATCATCCCCTCTCCTGTTTCAGGTTAACCCTTCACAGGCAAAACAGTAATTCTAAGGCACTTCATACTTATGACAGATGTATAGGCACTTTCCAAATATGCAAGTGGGGATGGTCCCAGCCCCATGGATATAAATACAGGAGTGACAGAGCATGCCAAGGTCCCCATGCCTCAACTGAATACTAACAAATACATCACTGGAATCTGTCTGGCTCACCTGTGTGTTAGCATTGTTAAAATAGATAGTTGAATTATCTTAGAATTCTACTCTAAGAATGTGCTTAGTGTTTAGACTTCATTGAATTCTTGTGAGTCGCTGCATGCATTAATCCCCACTGTATCCCATATTGCACAGTAATGTTTTAGCATTTGTATTGTAAGCCTCTGTGACTGGAAATCACCAGACAGGACAGCGACATTAACTAGTGTGAAGTGCTGGTCTCCAACAAGCGGTGTGACATCCTGCCCAAAGGGGAAGCCCCTTCAGCCCTACATGGGCTATTGTGGGACATTAAAGAGGGCAAAGATTTTTGTTGTTCTGCTTTTCTCCCAATGAAGATGAATCATGAAAATGGATTCCTCCTATCAGCTTAATTTTCCGGTCAGAACACAGGGGGATGCCCATCCTTCCCCGCCAGAGCTCTGAAGAACAAGATTTTCTAGGCATAAACAAGAGTTGTCCAGCTGTTTAGTCTGGGTTAGCCCTAAAGATCGTACAGAGCTTGCTCATTCTAGAAGTTTCTGTTACCTTTTGAATTTAAGACTGTGTTTCATTTGCGTATCTATATTTACCCGCTTTAACCTTTTCAATAACTCTTGTTTCCTTTTCCTATTGATAAATCTCCATATAGTTTATTATACGATTGGCTACGAGTCTTGTCTTCGGTGTGAGATTTAATGTGTGATTGACCAGGGGTAAGTGACTGGTCTTTGGGATTGGGAGTAACCTGAATGCTGCTATGATTCTTGGTGTAAGAGGTCATCTGTCATAAAGGCAAGACAGGCCAGAGTATCAAAGGGGATGATCTGTGACTCCACATTTAGGTTTCCAGAGTGACGGAGGCGCTGACACTTGATCATTGGTTGGGGAACTCTAAGTATAGAACTCACAACCAGTTTGGGGTTTGTGCCCTGGTTCTTAACAGTCTGCACTATGGTTGGTCCTCATGCTCTGCAGACAGCTTGACAACAGATATTACAGACCATCAGGTTGTGGATACAGTCACTGATCGACATGCGTCTGCTGCGAGAGCTGGGTCCCAATCCCTGTAGCACTTTAGGTATACTCTACAGACTTTTTTTTCACCAGCCATTGAGAGGCCCAATCAGCTATTAACCTTAGGAGTGGACTTACTAGCTGTTGAGATTCCCAGATGTTTACTTGCTGTCAGGGCTCTGAAGTGTTTGGAAGGACTCCGATGCGACTATTTTTCAAGATCTGAGAGGCCGGCTGCCTCACAGTACTTACTGGGGTCATTCTATAAAGACTGAGAAACCATCTCTGCGAGAAGATCATAGGGGATGTGTTAGCGTGTGTGAAAAAACACATAAAATGTCATGTTGAAACCTTATATTTGAATCTTTGTACCAGAAACCAAAGGGGGAAAATATGCAGAAGGAATGCCGCAGATTTATCGTTGAATAGTGGCTGTTGGAAAGTTATTCAGAGTATTACAAGCACTATTTACAGTATTTTAGACTATTTGCAAAGTGTTTTGTGTTCATTATGTTTTTGTTTTCCTAAGAAAGTGTATAGTACTCTCTCTTTAAAAAGAACAAGGAGTACTTGTGGCATCTTAGAGACTAACCAATTTATGTGGTCATAAGCTTTCGTGGGCTAGAACCCACTTCATCAGATGAATAGAGTGGAACATACAGTAGGAAGATCTATATAGAACATGAACAGGAAGAGGTTGCCATACCAAGTTTAAGTAGCTTAATCAATTAGACTGAAGACTTAACATTCACTGCAATGCTTTCTGAAAAGTCCAGAGACAACAGAACCCTGGCCTGGGTGTCAGCAACGTGTTAAGCTGAGCTGCAGGAGAAAGGGGAATGTACAGTATACAGAATATTACCTGACCATTCCCTCCCCACTCCTCCTTAAAGTAGCATTTACTTTCACGGTGAATTGAAATACTTTAAGGAATATATAAAATGCTCAGAGTATCGACTGTGATTCCCAATCACATTCTGGAGCTGAATTATGTTTGAAAACAAAATTGTTTAAAATATGTTTTCTTCCTTCATTTCCCTATCAAGTCCAAGCCCTCAGGAATCTGTATTTTCCCTGCTATTAGAAACAGAGTAAGTTTTCATGAGACCAAAGTGGATTTAAGCAAGCCCCATACAAACTCTGCTGGAAGGCAAACTCCCCGCCAGATTGGGAGTAACAGAAAGCAGCAGGAACTTCACTAAATCTGGAAATATTGGACTTGCATTATTCCCTTCATTTTTTCAGGCTACTCCTTCCAATAATGGATGACACATAATGCAGTTAGGAATATACTTTTCATGCCTTGCTTGAGGTGTTTATAGGGTGATCACCTTGCAGGTGAAAAGCTCTTATGTGACAATCATGGGATCAGGACTCAAGGGTAAGAGCTTTGCAGTTTACCTTTGAAATGTCCAGTGACCTGACACCACTGCGTAGGTGGTGCGTAGGGCTGGTAGGCTGGCATGGGTGAAATTGCTGCATTGCAACTCCATGACCTGTCTTTGAGCTGTTGGGGGAATGCTTCCATTCCTCAGTCCCTAGGGTTCCAATTCGTCATGCCTTGTAGGTGAGGAGAGATGAATGGCCAGGTCGCATTCCAGCTTCTTTCACACTGTTTGCATTTGTTGTTACAGCATGTTAGAATGGTTGCCAAAAAAATGTCCTCGCTTTACTAGAGTACAGTGGAACTGGGCAGCACATGAAATTCCACTACTACATAGCTCACAACAAGGTGAGCTATGTACGTTTTAAGGTCCATCAAATAATGAAATGGTGTCCCTTGGACTGTCATTGACCTGGCTGAGATATTTACAGGTGACCAAGGCCCAGTGGAGAGCTGGCATCTTTGAAATAAGATTGTAGACGCTAGAGGCTAAGTTCTAGAACCATGCAAATGGCTCACCCCCCCCCCCAAACAGCTCCATATATACCCTCAGAATGCAGCAGTGTTCTAGCTCTATGATCAGCCCTGCTATGTGAGTTATTCTTACAAGGAGCTCAATAACGTTTGTGAAGAGTCCATTTATGGTTTCATCTCTCTTTACCTGACAGTTCCTACTATTCTGTCCTTTATACTGGTACAAACATCCAGAACAAATCCCCCAACCCCTGATCCCCATTCTGGAATTCTCCTCTATCCACTATGTCATGAGAGCCCATGAGCGGGCCTGTACACTGATTTAGTGGGGATTGGGCATGGCAGAGCTTTGATTGTGCCCTGATTCAGATTCGGTTCCATTGCTAGGCACGGGCAGTCTACTGGATGCCTACGCATAGCGCCAGCCAACATTTGGTTCAATCTGGGAATGGTTGTCCCAGATTTAGCAAGGGAATGTAGCAAGATGCCAAGTTCCCATCATGACCTTTGGCTGGATCAGACCCAGACCTTATAACAACTGTGTTTACTGAGAGGCTGAGCTGCCATTTTGGAATGGATCAATACACCAGTCCGTCAGCTTCCCTTTGTCCTGCAGGTAGTAGAATGGGGGGCTCTGGAACTATGTGTCTCTTCAATAATAGAATGCAGCACAAATATCACAAAGTGTCAGACAATTAACCTATAATCTTGTCCTTATTTAAAGAGACAGGTATGCAGGACCTGCCACAATTAATCATCTGCTTTCTAGCCAGCCTAGGTCAACCTGAGCACCCTAGGGCAAGAGTTGCCCTAATTTTGTTCAGCGAAGGGATCTGTGTTCACTTTCACATGCAAACCAGTGATCTGCACTGTCCGAATCTCCGTCTTTACTACCTGGATGTAAAAGGGAAACCAACATGATGGCATATTCATCCAATCCGAAGTGACAGGGCAGAGAGCAGCTCCCTGCAAAGGCATGAACTGTTCTTCCTTTGCTCCCTCATGCAGCACTTTGGATTTAAAGATGTATATATATTTTTTTTCAAATGTATTCTTATGCTCATTGGTGTATGTTGTTATTTATGTCAGAACATTTATATCGTGCTGTAAGTATACAGAGCTTTCATACCTACATGAAGCCTTCACCTCATCTCCTACCCACAGAAAGTCTGTGTAACTTTTCCACCCACTTGGCAGGATTCCTCGGTCAATTTGAGGAGGAGAAAGAGACAAGAGAGAGCACGGCTCAATGGTGCTTCCCTTACAATCTGCCATGATAGAATACCAGATGCAGTAAGACCTAACCAAGATGAACCCAAGGAGCAATCTGGGGCTGGAGTCACTTACCCCTGGTCTGCACTGCTACAGACTAGGGACCGAATGGCTAGGCAGCAGTTCTGCAGAAAAGGCCCTAGGGATTACAGTGGATGAGAAGCTGGATATGAGTCAACAGTGTGCCCTTGTTGTCAAGAAGGCTAATGGCATTTTGGGCTGTATAAGTAGGGGTATTGCCAGCAGATCGAGGGACGTGATTGTTCCCCTCTATTCAACATTGGTGAGGCCTCATCTGGAGTACTGTGTCCAGTTTTGGGGCCCACACTACAAGAAGGATGTGGAAAAATTGGAAAGAGTCCAGAGAAGGGCAACAAAAATGATTAGGGGCCTGGAACGCATGACTTATGAGGAGAGGCTGAGAGAACTGGGATTGTTTAGTCTACAGAAGAGAAGACTGAGGGGAGATTTGATAGCTGCTTTCAACTACCTGAAAGGGGGTTCTAAAGAGGATGGATCTAGACTGTTCTCAGTGGTAGCAGATGACTGAACAAGGAGTAATGGTCTCAAGTTGCAGTTGGGAAGGTTTAGATTGGATATTAAGAAAAACTTTTTCACTAGGAGGGTGGTGAAGGACTGGAATGGGTTACCTAGGGAGGTGTTAGAATCACCTTCCTTAGAGGTTTTTAAGGTCAGGCTTGATAAAGCCCAGGCTGGAATGATTTAGTTGGGGATTGGTCCTGCTTTGATCAGGGAGTTGGACTAGATGACCTCCAGAGGTCCCTCCCAACCCTAATGTTCTATGATTCTATGATTCTACACTGGGAGAGAGGAGCAGGGAATCGATCTAAGTTACCCAAATTCAGGTAAAAGAATAACGTAGCTGAAGTTGACATACTTAGATTTATTTACCGTGGTATCTTCACTGTGATGGTTAAACTGCTGCCACTCCCCGTCGACTCCGCCTGCACCTCTCGCGGCGGTGGAGTACAGGTTTTGACGGGAAATCACTTGGGGGTTGATTTACCGTGTCTAGACCAGACATGATAAATCGACCCCCGCTGAATCGATTGCTACCCTCCGACCCAGAGGATATATTTACACTGAAATATAAACACAGGCCTGTAGAACCAGTGGGTGCGTCTACACTGTAATAAAACACCCGTGGCTGGCCCAGGTAAACAGACCTGGGCTTGTGGGACTCAGGCTGCAGCGCTACAAAATTGCAGTGTAGGTGTCTGGCCTGAGGCCGGACCCCAGGCTCTGGGACCATTTCCTTGCACGGGATACTAGGACCTGGTTCTGAGTGCTTGCTGATCTGAGTAGGACTGATTTGCAGGTGGGTGGAAGTGGTGCTTGGCCTCAAATGTGTGGCAGAGGCTGGGCTTAGTCTGCAGTGTAGACATATACCCTTGAGGACTTGGAGTGAGGGTAGGAGAGGTTATACAGGCATCAGGGCCGGCGACAGGGGGGGACAAGGGGGACAACGGTACCGGGCCCTGGACTTCAGGGGGGCCCTCTGAAGTCCGGGGCGGGCCCGGTACACAGCTGTACCCCCTTGTCGCCAGCGCTCATCAGCCCCCTCCCCCGGCCCCCAGCAGCCTCCCCCGCCCCCCTTTGCTTCTCCCGGCCGGGCCACGCGGAGCCCCAGCGCATGGCAGCTCTGCGCCCCCAGAGGCTGAGAGCGCATGCGGGGGGAGGGGGACGTGTCCTGCCTCTGCCTGGGGCGGGGGCGGCCGGGCTCCCTCCTCCCCGCCTGGGGCGCCAGGGAGCAAGTTGGTCACGCCGGGGGGGGGGGCCCGCAGGCGGCGGGAGACCGGCCGGGGGGGCCTGCAGGCGGCGGGGGGGGGGGGGGGGCACGGGTGGCGGGAGACCGGGGGGGCCCACAAACGATCAGCATATGGGGCCCCGAAATTTCTGTCACCGGCCCTGTCAGGCATCACCTGTCCTCAGTCTCGCCCAGGAATCTGCCTTCAGACACTCCAAAGGGATCTTTTGTAGAGCTCGTGAAAAGATATTAAGCATATTTTGCAAAACCAATTTGAAATGGCTACTGCAGTGTATTTGTCTCCCTCACTGCCTTCTTCTCACCATACCCTTTGCCAGCCCCTGAATCTGAGCCTTCTTCCATACTGCCCAGATATTCAGAGCAGTCTCCCAGCTTGATAGGTTCATCAATTCATAGATTCCAAGGCCAGAAGGGATGATTGTGATCATCTAGTTTGTCCTCCTGTATAGCACAGGTGAGAGAACGTCCGCAAAATAATTCCTAGGGCATGTGTTTGAGAAAAAAATATCCAATCTTGATTTTAAAATGGTTATCCATCACCACTCTTAGTAAATTGTTCCAACTGTTAATTACTTTCACAGTTAAAATGTGCCTTATTTCCATTCTGAATTTGTCTAGCTTCAACTTCCAGTCACTGCATTGCATTATATCTTTCTCCGCCACATTTAAGAGCCCATTATTATATATGCAGTACTTACAAACAGTAATCAAGAAACCCCTTCAACTATTCTTTGTTAAACGAAATAGATTTTATCTCCTTGAATCTATCTCTATTAGGCATGTTTTCCAATCCTTTAATAATTTTCCTGGCTCTTCTCTGAAAACTCTCTCCAATTTATCAATATCCTTCTTGAATTGTGGGCACCAGACCTGGACACAGTATTATACAAGTGGTCGCATCAGTGCCAAATACAAAAGTAAAATAGCCCTCCCTATTCCTACTTGAGATTCCTCTGATCATGCTTCCATTTAACAACCTCCAAACATACTAGTGGAATGGAAAGAGTGATGAAATTATATATTCTATTCCCCCGCCACAATACAGAACAGAAATATTTATTGAATACTTCTGCATTTTCTGCCTTATTATTGATAATTCTACAATTTCCATTAAGTAATGAACTAATACTGGTGTCAGGATTCTTTTTGTTGCTAATATTTTTTTTAAAAAAACCTCCTTCTTATTCTTCTTAATTGGCCATAGATTTCTCCATGTCTTCATTGCCTCCCTTATCAATTGTATACAATTCCTAATTTGTAATTTATATTAATTTCTGTTAACGTCCCATTTGTTATGTATTACTTTTTAATTTTTACAGCTGCTTTCATCTCCCCTCTAAATCAGGTTATGCTTTTAAGCAGCACAACCTTCTTCACTTATGGGACTGTGGCTTTTTGGGCATCTGGTTAGGTGTTCTTAGATGATCCCCAATTATCATTTATTTTTTTTCTGATTAAATTCTTCCTCCTATCTGATTTGGATCATAATTGTTTTCAGCTTTGTGAAATTGGCTGTATTAAACCACCTAGTATATACATTACTGGACTGGTTTTCATTCTGCTTGCTAATTATAAATGTGAGCAAGTCATGCTCATATGTACCTAAGCTTCCATTAATTTTTAGTTTTGTGACACATTTCTCTTTAGCTGTTCAGATAAGATGTAATAAAGAATTTCACCATCTTGGTTGCAACCCAAGTGAGGCTGAATTTTGAGTGAGGCAATTGTCATCTATAAAGTTTAGAAAGTCCAAGGGTGTTTTAGTACTGACAGCATTAGCCCTCCTGTGTATGTCACTCAAATTGAAATTCCCCATGATCCTACAGCTTTTCTTCCTACACATTAGAGGTAGGTGCATAAGTAGGCAGTCATCCTGTTTCCCTAGTATGATTTGGTGGTCTTGAGCAGACAACACCTAATTCCCCATCTTATGCGCTATCTGTTAGGATACTGATTGATAAGCATTTGGAGTCATTTTCTTCTGAGTTATCAGTGATTCAGAAACAGGTAGTGCCATTTTTTGACATAGGAGTGCCATTTCCCCCACTCGATCCTTCCTAATTAGGTTACAAACACTGATTTGAACATTCCAGTTTTGTGACTCATCCCACCAGGTTTCAGGAATACCAACTAGATCAACCTTATGCTCAGAAATGAGCAACTCCAATTCCTCTTGTTTGTGACCCAGGCTTCTAGCATTGGGGTAAAGGCAATTCAGCCATTTCTTCTCTTTGTGTCCTTTGGTTTGTTGACTAATTTTGTCCTTAACATCTCAGTTGTGTGCTGAATGTTCACGTCTTCCCCCTTTTCCCCCTCTCCTTTTGCTATCATTGTAATTCTGTCCTTACTACTCTAGCCAGCCTGTGCCCCAGGAGACTGATTCCTCCACTGCTGAGGTGGAGGCCAAACTAAACAACCTTGTGATGGAGTTACACTTAACCAGGGCAAGGGCTAGAGCAGTGCTGAGCTAGGTCCAGCCCCTGAGCAGCTGCTGGGCATGCTCCAGGTGGAGGAATAGTTTAAGAGGACCTTGGTAGCATGGGAAAAGGAGCAGTAGGAAGAGAGGCTGGCACCTGGAGCTGTGAGAGGAGAGGCTGCAGAGGCTATTCTGGAAACTGCGATCCAGTTTCCCCACTTCTCCCCTTCTTTGGGCAGCTGGACTCTCACAAGAGACTATCACAAATGAAGCATTGTCCCACTGACAGACTAAGTGGGTGCATACTCCTGAGGCTGTGACCACATTCCAAATAGAGGAGCCACAGCCTGGTAGGAAGTGGCCCTGGGGGTAGTATAAATTGGGGGGAAACCAGCAAGTGATACTGTAACACCCCTCTAGGGACATGGGTTGGGATGCAGTGGCGTGGGAGGGCCTGAGTCCCCCTACCTTGAACCCCCATTATCTCTGCCATGACAGAACACTAAAGGTAGTGGAAGAGAAACTCAGGCAGGCTTGAGGTCTTCTGCATCTGATTTTCAGAGGGCTCCCTCTAGAATGATCAGGCCAGAAAGAATGGGGGAGTACTGCCTGACCACTTGGCCAGCTGGCTTTCAGATGATGCATTCAAGTGGGGGGAAAATAGCAAAAAAACCCACAACAGATTGGATTTGAGGTGGTCAAAATGCTGAGTAATTAGTGCTGCCCATTGTATTTATATTGCCTTTTGAAGCACTGCAAAGTTAATTAAGTACAAATGATAATACACTGCATCATTTCATGTATCATGTAGTCTGTCAGCTCATATTGTAAGCAAAGCACCATTAAGCAATTCTCTCTTGTCTCTTTCTCTTCATCAGAATGATCAAGGGATCCTGTGAAGTAGGTGTAAAAGTTACACATATATTCTGTATGTATAACATTTGCACTTTATATTTGATAGATTAACACTCTATCAGAGTGTCATAACAAAATCCACCCCTCTTCCTCCTGAAACTTAGTCTAATTTATTCAGAGAATGTGTTCTGTTATCCCTTTGTGCCTCTTTTGAATAAAACATTGATTTTTGCCATCTGACTAATTGGTTTTAGGGAATTAGTTAGTAATAGTAAAATATAACTAGTTAATTAGCTAACTACTCAATGCTTCCCGCATGTTGTTCCCTGGTGTGCTATTAAGACTTTGATTTGCATTTCTGGATGGACTTGCCAAATCTTGTGCTTTTTGAACAGTGCCGTTTCTGCGGCAAAATGAAAAGAAAAGACAAGCCAGAGAAGTTCAATTAAGGCATCTTAATTTTTAAATAATTTCACTGCCTGGATCTTTACCAGTTTACATGGATCTAATTAAAGTTGATAATTCAGTGAATGAGTCAAGCAGACTCTCCCCCATCCCCATTTCTTCATTTCCTTCCATAAAATACACCTAAATCTACCCATCATGCGGCATTTGACTTTAAGCACATGATCAGTCCTATTTCAATCAATTGAACTGGTTGTGTGCTTAAAGTTAAGCATGTGCTTAAGCAGTCTGAAGGATTGGGTCTAGCATGCTCAGCACCTTGCATGATCAAATCTTTTACAGAGGAACAATCCAGCTTTTGCTGGGGGTCCATTTTAACCTTGACCCCTCTGCATCCCCTTCACCCCCTCCCCCCACAAGTGTCCCTACCCCCGTTTATCTGAATGAGTTACAATAACATTCGGCATCACATCAAATGTGGCACGCTTCTTTCCCTCTCCCCTACTGCATGCTGTAGGAAGGAGGGGGAGGCCATGTCTGTCCAAATAGTCAGTCCTTTGTCAAAGCAATGACCACACAATTTGGCACTCCACTATGGAAAGCGGGATACATCATCAGAGGCGAAGCTTAAGTCTTTAAAAATTGATTTAAAAATAAAGGTTAGCTCCCCCTCTTTGTTTCTTTGGCTCTTTATATAACAAAAACAGAGCAAAGAAACCACAGGGATTCAGCTGGTTCCCAAATAACTATTTACTAATCTCAATGAAACATGAAAGGTCTAACTACACACTGCCACCCAGACTGCTTTCTGGTGGCTTATGAAAAATAAAATGGGTAAGCCCTACGAGAGGGTTTGAGCATTGGCCTGCTAAACCCAGGGCTTTGAGTTCAATCTTTGAGGGGGCCATTTAGGGATCTAGGGCAAAAAATCTGTCAAGGCACGGTACTTGGTCCTGCTACTGAAGGTAGGGGACTGGACTCAATGACCTTTCAGGGTCCTTCCAGCTCTATGAGATAGGTATATCTCCATGTATTATATTAGGGCTCACAGACTTTTTAAGGTGCTACTACCTTATTCCTATACTCCATAGCCAGACTCTTACATTTGCACTCTTTTGAGCGACATGTATTCCTGCAGTATTTCTGCCCTAATAGTACATCAGACTTGGTGATCACAATAGTCCCATCTGGTCTAGGAATCTACATGTTCTTAATCTAGGTGGTAGAATTTGGATATGTTCACTTTGGGATGTGCTAATCAGACAGGTGAACACCGTGTTCCCCTGTTAAAACCAATCAAATGGTTAATATCTACTAGTGATAAGAAGAAGTTGTTTTGATACAACACTTAGTTGTCTGCATACAGTAACATTGTGTTGCATTCTCTCAGGGCAGAAATATAACTGTAGCATGGGAAAAACTGGTGCATTTCTCACATTAGCCCTTTGGGACTTCCTTCCCTTCTCACTAGAAGTTATTCTTTACTTAGTCTGCTTTTTTAAAAATCCAATACAAAACCCCTTCACATTTTAAAAGGAAAAAGGAAGCTGCTGAGACAGAAGCTAATGTAATAGCTAGAGTGGAAGAGAATTGTTAGGAGTCAGCATTAAAAGAGGGGAATAAATTATGCTTGTTGGTAAAGTTTGCCTTGCAATGTAAGTAGTATAGAAATAGAGCCACTCTGTTGATTTTCTTTATGTACATATTTCTGGGTGAAGACATTTTGTATCTCAGAATAAGATCATCGTGTCGCTTTCAATCTGCCAGAAAAGTACATGCCTTTTTATAGGGCTAGATCATCATGTTGGGAACAGAGGAATTGCCAGACTGGATTGTACACAAGGTCTGTCTAAATCGATATCCGGCCTCTGACAAGAGCCAGCAGCAGATGCTTCGGGGAAGGTGTAAGAACCGTACAGTACGTGCATGCAGGATAACCTGCCCCACATGGGAGGTCTCATCCTGATCTCTAGTAGCGATTGGTTTAAGCCCTGAAGCATGAGGTTTGACATCCCTTCTGCAGTTTTTGCTAGCATTAAATTAACTCTGGATATTCTGGGCATGCATTTAAATGTCCCATCTGTTGTTCTGTCGTTGGAGCAGCCCTTGACAGAGATGGTGACATTGAGAGTCATGTCCCTCCCCCCGGTTATCCTACTACTTCAAGGAGGGGAGTAAAACTTCACTGCATCTATACCTGTTGAAGACTGTGATCTACAATACCCCTGTGTCCCTGCGCCCCTGTGTGTATTTGACGGGCGGAGTCAAGGCTAGGTCCCTCCTGACCCTTCCTGCCCAGTGACTTAGAAGCTCTGTGGAGCCAGCTCCTCCCAATCCTCTGAGAGTGGATTGCAGGGGGGTTCTTTCTTTGTTCCTCCCTTGCATGAATGCAGGACAAACCCCAGTCCAGGCCTTAACTATCAGGGAGCAGTAGGCAGGGAACAGCAGCTATCATGAGGAAAAAGTTATGACATTGGAAAGGATCACGTTATAATAGGGGGCATGTTGTGAGCGGGGAGGGACATGCCCCTGCACAACAGGTTGTGGGGAGGGTGGCATAGGCACCAACCCCACCATCTAATTTCCCACTGGAGACCCCCTACATTGGAGTATCCCTAACTAGGGGAGGAAGCCAATATTTGATCCCTTCAAGCGGCTGAATGTCTCGAAGGGAGAGAAAGCAGCGCAGAAAATATGCCCCAGTCATATCTGGGGAGAAGTCCCAGCAGGTGGAACTTATGCTGAACCCAATGGGAGGTCCACAATGAGGGGGCTTGCAGGACTAGGCTCTGGCCCCGCTGATTTTAAGAGGGGCTCTGCTGTGAAATAAACCAATATAGGACCTTGGTGGTGCAGGTAGCAATGGGGAAGAGTAAATAGACGAGCCATAGCCCACAGAATAGTCCATCTCAGAGAAATCTGCAGGAGGTCTGAAATACCACAGGGGCTTAACTTCATATCCAGTTTGAAAAGGAAGTAGGCTTGGTGATTTTAATGAGAGGAGGAAGAGGACCAAACCGGTCTGCCATTCATACCACCTCACGTTTTGACTCTGCCCAATACGTACTCTCTCTGTGAAAAGGCTGAGAGCAGTCGTGAACTGTGAAAACATCCAGTGATTAACGAGAGTGACGGAGAAGGGGTTGTGCTGGAAATGGGACTTTAGGACCCTCTCGGCAAAAATTCCAGGATGAGCTTTTGAAAGTCATAACTCTGACTAGTTTTATAGGTAGGGGAGGATAACTTCATCTCACGGAGTCATGGGGAGTTCAAAAGGAATTATCAAATGAAAGCAAAGTGGGTCATCGCCTCCGGAGCGTGCATCAGCAGATCAGGTAGACTGATCAAATGTTTTACCAAATGAAAGGAGATGGGTCTCTTTATTTATTTATTTATTGTCTTTGCTGATCAAGATGCTGCAATGTTTCAAAAAAGGAGCAGAGTTGAAGGTGGAAAAAAACTACCATGGATGGGAATAGGAGAGAGCCCTCGGCCCACAATACATAACCAGCATTCAGCCTTTCTTGCATTTTCTTCCTCCAACAGCTGCTGTTTCTCAGTCGGGCCAACTCAAATGTGGGTGGAGGTGCTGGAACAATTTGTAGAGTGGGGGTGTGAGAGCCACTGAACCAAACTGTAAAGCCTGTATATAATGGAAACCATTTAAAGCCAGGGGTTATGGCAGCACCCTCCACATCCCTACTTCCAGCACCGATGGATGTGGGTCACGAGATTTCAAAAACAATTCTAAAAGCCAGCTCCTACATTAAACAGAAGATAAATACATCTATGTTGAATGGAAAGAGGTGTGTCATATTGATCTAGCTACAGGAAATATACATTCATTTCTTAATGCAATTTAATGATATATTTGGTTAATAACAGTAAAAACATGCTGATTGGTTAATAATTCATTAAACGGGATTTTAATATCATATGCTGCAAAGATCCGCAGGAGACACATTAAAGAGCCACTTCCAGCTCACGAACCTCAGTCTGAGTATCACTATATCAGTTGAAGAGCTCTGCAGTTTGGCAGTTTCTTGATCAGAGTTCCTCAGGTAGAAGTTGTCGATATTTCTGTCCACGTCCCCACCCTGTGAAATAAGGAATTAAAATCCTTGTTTTATAGAAGGAAACAGAAGCAAAAGGATATGTAAGGCCCAGTTCATTAAAACCTTTGAGTTGGCTGAAAAAATTCCGATTAAATATTTCCCGTGGGAAATTAGTTTTGTCATAATTCAAACTTGCAGTGGGAAAAAATAGAATTTGGTGAAATTTTCCACTGGAAAAATCGTAATGGAACTTTCTGTTTCAAATCAATTAAGAATTCATCTCTGCATCTTCCTGAGCTGCTGTAGTGCCTCATCAGAACTGAGGTTTCAGCTTCCTCATGTCCCCCAAACTCTCTATCTGTCCAGCTCCCTGGCCAGATGACATCTCCCATGAGGCACTACTGTGTCTCCTTGAGGGTTGCAATCAGAAATGAAGTGTTTAGTTTCAGGAATATTGAAACATTTCATTGTGAACAAATACACCGAAATGAAATGTTCTGTTATTTCTGTTGTATAAAAACCATTAGATATTTCAACTTTTTGTTTCAATTTGGGACGAAAATAAAAGTGAAAATATCAGAATTTCCCCATTGGACGGTATGACATTGCACTCCATATGTTTTATAAAAAGATGTTTGTAAGTGTGAACATGATGTAACTGGAATATGTTTTATGCAAAAGATGTCTTGTGAGGTATCATTACAAAGCTTATGATCTACTGAGTGTGTTCATCCCTTTGGCATGTATTATTTCTATGGCTGGAGTTAGGAGAATAAGAAATAAACTTGTATTACTGATGTAAAAATATTAAGTGGAAGCCATTACGGGTGTTTCAAAATCAATCACCTGTAAATGGTTCTGTTTACTTGCAAACCTTCTGGGGTACATGCAGTCCAGCCCTGAAGAATGGAGACTAGGGGTCTCACAGGACATGTCACCATGTCACATGATACTGAAATCCATCTTCAACCTGGTGCTTTTCCATTTAGAAGGAGGGGTGAGAAACCAGAGAGAGACAAAAGATTCCCACCTTGTGCCAAAGCTATAAAAGGGGGTGGAATAGAATAAAGGAGGCAGCCAGTCATAAGACATCCTCTACTTATAACCTGAGCTGGAACTAACACGGATTGTACCGTGGGAAAAGTCTGGGCCCAGACTAGGAAGGAGTCTAGTCTGTGAAAGAAGCTTATTGGAACATCTCAAGGTGAAATTTACCTGTATTCAGTTTCTTAATGCATTAGACTTAGACTTGTGTGTTTTGTTTCATTTTGCTTAGTAACTTACTTTGAACTGTCTGTTATTACTTGAAACCACTTAAATCCTACTTTTATACTTTATAAAATCACTTTTGTTTATTAATTAACCCAGAGTAAGTGATTAACACCTGGGGGGGCAAACAGTTGTGCATATCTCTCTATCTGTGTGATAGAGGGTGGACAATTTATGAGTTTACCCTGTATAAGACTTATGCAGAATAAAACAGATTTATTTGGGGTTTGGATCCCATTGGGAGCTGGGTGTCTGGGTGCTGGATACAGGAGTACTTGCTAAGCTGTTTTCAGTTAAATCTGCGGCTTTGTGAGCATGGTTCAGACCTTGGGTCTGTGTTGCAGCAGGCTAGCATGTCTGTCTCAACAAGACAGGTTCCTGAAGTCCCAAGCTGGCAAAGAAAACGGACTCAGAAGCAGTTTCAGCACATCAGGTGACAGTCCCAAGGGGGGTCTCTGTGGCTGAATCTGTCACAGATGGAAATTCTATTATTTTAATCTGCTGCTCTCATAATGAGCAATTCCTAGTTAGAAACTTATTGTGTTGAAATATTTGACTTTTCTTAATTCCCCGTTGTCATACAAAACATCAATCACAGAGTCATGAGTCTTGATCCCCAGTCCACTGTCTTAAACTCAAAACTGTTCTCCTGTTTGCATAAGTGATCAAGACATAATAAACCTCCTTTAAAAATTGTAGCTGAATTCTTTTTTAGAACAACATGCTGAAGAAAAATTGAGACATTTTACAAGAGACATAGGTCTAGGCTTTGTGGTTGGGTTTCTTTAGGAACTCAAAATTCAGACCACATTTGCCTAAATGTTTGCTAATGGTCACAAATGTGTTCAGAAATTTTAGGACTGCTGGAACCTAGCCAAGGCCAATAATATATTGTAATCATGTAACAATCATAATTTTGTCCTATAGCGAGGCTTGGAAGGATTCGATTTTAATCTGTATATGTTGAATAATGGCAATTTCACTATACACTCATAAACTGATTACAAATAATTGTATTGATCATTGAAATTTACAGATAGGCAAAGTAAGAAAAGTGCTGCTTGAGAATGTATTAGTTTGATTTTAGGATATTTGCTTTGTGTATTTTGACATGTAATATAGATGAGTTGTGTTTCAACAGTTGTAAGGCTTTAACTTTCTAAATCTACGGTAATTTAACAATTATTCTATGATCACACACCTTGTTATCTGACCTCCCCATATTTCCTGCAACTTTCTGAAAATGTAAGTGGATACAATTTTATAAAATGCTTAAAAATAAACATTTATATTATCCATTGAAATGTAAAAGATTAAAATTTGAATGAATTCTGCCAAGTCTAACTAGTTTTGATCACTACTGATCTTTTGTGGCAAGGTTATACAGCTACCAAAGTGTAGGTATTCGCTTCAGTAGGTCTAGGATCATGTAAACATGGTAGGTAAAAACCTGGATTCATTGAAGTCAATTGCAAAATTGCCATGGACTTCAGTGGAGCCATGGTTTCACAGAAGGGCTTTATGAATTGGAGAAAAAATATCATGAGAACAAATGGGACTCTTTCCCTCTGGCCAAATTAGCAGTTCTTTTCTAAACAGTACAGTAGACTCTCGATTATCCAGGATGATAGGGAAAAAATAATTCTGGTTAATAAAGTCCTGGATAATCACCTTCCATAGGAAATATGGGGACGGGGAGGGTTGGTTCACCAGCCACCCTGCGCCGGGGGGAGGGGGTGTTGATTCACTGGCTGCCCTGCGCCCTGGTGGGGGGGGGGGGGTTGTGTGTGTGCTTGGGGCGGCAACAAAGCCAGAACCAGCCATATGAGTTGTGCATATTTTTTTACATCCTGGTTAATCCAATCCTGGATAATCGAGAGACTACTGTATATGATCAACTTTCATTCAGCTGACTCCCAGCCGTTGAAATGAAAGCCTGGGATCTAATTCTGGAAGGAAATAAATAGGAAAACAATGTGGGAGAGTGTTAAATTGGCCACACAACATAAGAAATTACTCTCTGCATAATGGTGCGTTCCATGTCATCCTGTCTTCCTGCAAAAACACCAAAGTGACAACCCATTTGTTCTTTACGTGTAAACAAATATTGTGTCAGGAGCATAGGTAATTATAAAACAGTCACAATTCTAGGCAGGCATGATTAACTTGTTCAAATATCTAACAAGTAATTATATTCGGCGAGAAATTCAACTAATTATATTCCTTTAAAAAGCGAAGTACATTAATTCTAGAAGAAAAGCATATATTCAGTTCCTTCAGTGTAACAGCTTGGATGTAAATATTTAATACATATGTAATCTTTTGATGGCCTTTAATTGGCAAACATTCACCTATAAGAGAAACTGACACAGTTATGAGTCACAGGAGACAACAGAACTCAGGAGAAGGATGTCAGGGTTTTACTGCCTGCCCTGGTACAGCCTGATCTTTTGTGTAACATTGGGGAAGTCATTTTATATCGCCCCCCACCCACTGCTTCCAAACGTTTTTGTCTGGCTGGTCTATTTAGACTGTAAAATCTTCAAGGCGGGAACTTTTCTCACCATGTGTTTGTACAGCACCTTGCACAATGGAGTTCTGATACCAACTGGGGCCTCCCGCCTTTACTGTAATGCGAAATAATACTGATAATATATAATAAAAGAAATACAATACCAATGTTTCTCTGGTGGAAAAGTGATTATGTAGAAATGGCACCTCCATGCTCTTCTGCCTGTGTGTTTTTCAGTCATATCTGCTTACTTTACAGAAAAATAAGTCTGCACTCCAGTTTGCCCTGCTGAGCAAACACAGCAGAAGGAGAGCCCAAGGGATCCCATCCTACCTTGAACTTTCTGCTAAATTTTGAAAGCAGAATTTCTGCCTGGCATAATTCAGACCATAGAATTTCATGCAGAAATTCCTTCATCGAGCCCAACAATGTGTTGAATTAGAGCACATCTGTTAGAAAATCATCCAATTTTTATTTCAATATTCCAGTCATGGATAATTTACCCAGTTGATAATTGATTCCCATTGTTAGTTATCTTTACTGATAAAACGTTGCATCTCAATTCCAGTTTGAACTTGGTTGACTTCCACTTCCATCCGCTGGGTATTGAAATGCTGTTCTCTACCAGACTCAAGAGTCTGGTATCCGTATGTGGGTGACAGGCCAAGGTTTCATCACCTCTTAAACTTCTCCTTGATCTTTCTTCTTTGTGTTGAGGTAAAAGGCAGAAAGAGAACAATGGCTTGGGCTTTTTCCTCGTTTCTGGTAGTGTTTGCAAAACTGGCCAATGACAACATTGTCATTTGACTGAGCAAATTTGATCTGATCATTGAGAGAATAAATGTGGAAGCCCTCAGGCAAATGTTTATTTGCACTTTTTCCAGAGAAAGGTCCTATGCAAAATTGTACCATGCATTAGAGATGTCCTGAATTACAAAATTTCCCCAAAGTTCAGGAATGTTCTGGGCTTTGGTTGGGACCCATCTCTACTGATAATGCGGGTGCAACAAAACACATTGGATTACATTTTCTGGGATTAGTGAGGACATTTTGTTTGGTTTCAGTTCAGGTAGGTTTGACCCTTTCCAGTTTCAGAGTCAAGAGGCCAAAACCCCAAACTAAACTTCGTGAAAACAATCAAGTTTCACCTGTTTTCAGGTCAGAATCATGTTTCATGTGATTGGAATACTAGGGTAAGGAAAAAAATGTTCATTTGAAAATGGGCACATATTTGGTTAAAAAGTTTGAGAACCTTAATAAATCTGAGCTGAATTTCCTGTTTGTAATGAGACATGAAAGTTTCAGCTAGTTTTGGATTTGGTTACAAATATTTTCCCCAGCTCTGATATTAATGGGGTCCCTGCTATACTCCTTTGCTATATACTGAGACAAAAATATATCTTGGCACTATGGAGTCTAGTTCCAAGTTTGGTTCCACAAATATTTTTGTACCAAAATAGCTGTATGAAGGAGGAAGAAATACAGTTGTGTGAAAGCAATGACAAGGGCAATCTTGTAGCCTAGATCGGGCAAAGGTTTAATCACATATGTAAAAGGGCATGCCTGCCCTGTATGGAACCCTGCCTCTGTTTCCCCTTCTGCCCAGGGCCCCTTAGGAAGTCTAGTCTACACGATTAAAACATTTCCTTTCTGGGGTCCAATTTATTAAGTCTGGCACACAATCTTTCAGACATACAGTCTTCACCCCAGTTTCAACCTGGGCCTAATTCCTTCCTCCCTGAGGGTCTGGTCTCTCTTTAAAGATCCTTGCCTTTCCCCCAATCCCGTGCTGGGCACAGCTGCTCCTCCATGAGGGTATGTCTTACTGCTCTTCCAGCACTTCTGACTGGAGTTTGGCCATCTCTGCCTTTGCCCCCAGCCTTCCCCAGGGGTATTTTTCCCTCCTGCTGCCGCAGAATACTTCTTACTCTCTTCAGAGTCTTCAGGCATCTGCCAACATTCACCAGCAGCTGCTGCTTTCTCCAGGCCTCTTCCTTATCTACCCCAGGTCATTTGGGTCATTTGACCCATCACTCTCATGATCTTCATTTGCCCCCCACCTAGGGAGGTAAAGTACGTATGTCACAGGTGGACTGAGATCCGTGTCTTTAAAGAGCCAGACACCCTGTGACAACATGACTAACTTTAATTATATGCTTGTGTGAAACAAATGAATCAGGAGACCTTAAGGAATGGGGCCCAGATTTAGATTCTGATTCAGGAAAAGGCTTAATGACATGCATCATTTTAATTATACTTAAGTCCCATTGAAGCTTAAAAGGTCTTGGTTGAGTCAGGGCCATAATTGCCAATTCACTCATGTAATGGAACATCCAAATTCTACCTTCCAATGGTTCTCTTCCAGATCTTTTTTTATGATCCAGAGACTGCAGCACTCTTTAGCTTTCTTTACATTCTGTCGCATTCTGCTTTCTTTGTTGCTTGGTATGATCATATTCTGTCATTAATTTAACTATCATGTAATAAAATGTAAAACCAAAATAAAACAACCCTTCTTCCCCAAGCCCCCAAGATAATAAAATAACATGTACTTTGTCGTTTTGCATGTGACTAACATAATTAAATAATAAATATGTAGAAAGGCACTGTATTGATTTGTGTTGGTCCATTTGGGTTCATATTTAATAATGTCTTGCACTTCTTTTGTATCCTTATAAGCATCATTTAGTTAAGCTTCAAAACATCCTTGTGTTATCCTATTTTACAGATGGGAAAAATAAGGCACAAAGAAGCAATTGGCCTTCCTGAGGCCATACAGCAAATGAATTGTATGAGCAGGAAATTCCCTAGATTTCCTGATGCTTAGTCCTGAGTTCTAATCTCGAAGACCTTTCCTCACCCTGACACATGGTGATTCCTGACCCTCTTCCATTATATTCATTTTCCACTGACATTAAAGCTATTGACTCTGTCCCATCCAATGTTTCCCAGAGGAGTAGGGGAAGAGAGGCTTGTAGGATAACTGATTAACCTTCTACCCTTTCAGAACAGAATTCAAATGAGGACCACATGTGAATTGTGTTTGAGCAATACAATATCAAAGGAAAGAGGAAATTAGTGGTAAGATGTAGACATCAGCTGTTCTTTTAGGACAGAAAGGGCACACTTCTGCAGTCTTTACTAAAGAGAACAATCCAGAATCATGCAAACAGTCCCACTGAACCTCACAAAGTTCCTGAACTCCTGCAAGTAATGATTCCAGAAGCATCACCAAAGATTACAGAATATCACTGATTACTCTTTATGCTGATAATACGTTCTTACGGGAAGTGGAATGAGACAATTAAATTGAGGACCATACAGAGTAGGGAGCAATCATGTATGGGAAGGGTGGATGGATTAGACCAAAGTCTCTCAACCTTTCCAGAATACTTTACCCCTTTCAGGAGTCTGATCTTTCTTGTGTACCTCAAGTTTCACCTCACTTAAAAACGATCTGCTTACAAAATCAGAAACAAAAATACTAAAGTGACACAGCATGCCATTACATAAAAATTGCATACTCTCTTATTTTTACAATGCAATTATAAAATAAAATTGGAATATAAATTTTATACTTACATTTCAGTGTACAGTATATAAAGCAGTATAAACAAGTGATTTATGAAATGTTAGTTTGTACTGACTTCACTAGTGCTTATTTATGTAGCCTGTTGTAAAACTAGGCAAATATCTAGAAGAGTTAATGTACCTCCTCAAAGACCTCAGCATACCCCCAGGGGTACGTGTACCCCTGGTTGAGAGTCACCAAACTGGGCCATTTAGGAGATGTTTTCCATCTCTGATCTATACAATACAATGATATTCTATGTGACACTTACCTGCATAGATGGTGGCTTCTTTTAACTGCATCTTTACACATGGTTTGTTGCCCTGCACTGTTTCTTACCTTGGTATGATTTAGCGCTGGAGAATGAACACAAACATATAATGTACCGCTCTCTGGTTCAGGCAGCTCTTTGTTAAAATGTTGCCCCTTGAAGGCTTGTTGTGAAATATGAAAGCCACACCTTGGAGTTTTCTTTTTCTCTACTCTCGTTTTCTTTACCTGAGTGAAATATGCTGTATAGATTGTGCGTTTCTATGCTAATCGTCAGCAGCTGTTCATAATTGTCTCACAATTCCAGGTGCAGCAGCTTGATGCTTGTGCTGTAGGCCTGAAATGTGCTCTTCCAACACAGCTCAGTAACAGAAGTTGAGTTTCCTCCTTTGCAAATAGTCTAGGAATTCATATGTAGGGCTCCAAAAGGAGAGACAACATAATTCTCTCTGACATTTCACTTTTTAAGTGAATCAGATCCACAGAATTAAGTAATAGACAGTGCTGGTCATGATTGGCTAAGAACTGCACACATCCTATTATTCTGATCACTCATCCTGGCCAGCTTGTGGGTATCATCCACCTGTTAGGGCTTGTTTTGGGGCTGCGAGTCAGGAAAACAGGACAGTACTGAAGAAGAAGCTGCATAAGCTCTATCATATCTGTAGGTCAGGAAGTGGTCATGGCATTCCGCAAGCACACTGACAACCAGGAATAACCTACCACGCTGTACCAATCTGCTGATTGGTCACTTTAGAAAAATGGTAGCTGAGATGTGTGTTCTCCAGCCCTCCAGAAATATGTGAGGTAAATCCCACAGAATATCACTGAGCATTTCTTGACTGTGGATTGAGTGACCCTTCTGAAACTCAAGCAGGGGTTGTGTGGCACACGGAGGAATTTCAACTACAGTGAGACTTAGAGCTGTGGGTTTAAAACTTTTTTTTTCTGACAGCCCAGTTGGAGAAAATTGTTGATGCCCATGACCTGACGGAGCTGGGGCTGAGGAGCTTGGGGTGCAGGATGGAGCTCAGGGCTGGGGTGCAGGGGTGAGGGCTGTGAGTGGGGCCAGGAATGAGGGCTTCAGGGTGTGGACGGGGGCTCTGGGCTGGGGCAGTGGGTTGGGATGCAGGAAGGTGTCAGGGCTTTGGGCTGGGGGTGCAGGCTCCGGAGAGGGGCCAGGGATGAGGGGTTTGGGTGCAGGAGGGGGCTCTGGGTTGAGGGGGTACTCCAGACTGGGGCAGGAGATTGGAGCATGGGGTTGGGGTATGGGCTTACCTCCAGAGGCTCCCAGTCAGCGGCACATCTGTGGTGCAGAGACAGGCTTCCTGCCTATCCGGGCACCACAGACTGCACTGCGCCCTCCAAGCGGCCAGCAGCAGGTCCAGCTCCTAGGCGTAGGCACACAAGTGGTTCTGTGCAGCTCTCATCCAGCTCCCATTGGCTGTGACCCGGTGTTTGGAGCGGGGTCAGCGTGCAGAGCCCCGTGGTCCCCCTGCCGACGAGCCAGACCTGCTGCTGGACACTTCGGGGCGCAGCACGGTGTCAGAACAGGTAGGGACTACTTGTTTTTACTGGCTGGTTGCCAGGGTCCCTGGTCCCTGCATTCTGAACTTTGAAAACACTGAAGTTGAGGCTCTATGGATCGCCACCTACTGGCCAAATTAAATAATCTGAATCCTTAAAATGTATTCACACTGCCAATCCCAGGCCTGTTTCTATTGAAGTGAAACGAGCGTGGACCTTTGTCATGGACCCCACTGAGATAAGTCTTGGGTCCCCACCCCAAGCTGTTAATATGTTTTTTACTAAAGACAACTCACCCACATGGACTGCACAACAACCTCCCTGCCATGGAAAGGGAAGAGAAGAAACTTTCATATTGAATTTAAAGATTTGTAACCTTCTGTTATATATTTATTTCTGTGGTGCAAGTTCGTGATTTTAGTTAGTATTGCAACATTGCACAAAAAATGACCAGACGCTTTCGGTGTCGGTGATAATAACAAACACAGGACATTGCACGCTTTTTATCTGTGATTCTCAAGACACTTGACAAAGACCGATGATGGATTCAGACCCTCTGTCCTTTGCTTTCCCCAGCCTGCATTGTCAGCTCTGTAGAACACACAAATGCAGTCGGATTACAAGGCACTTGTCACCAGGGCAGCTAAAATTCACGTTGCTGATTTAAATTACGGCCTGGCCTCCTATGCCCCATGGCAGGGAGTGGGGGATTCACGTTCTCCTGCCTTCCTCCAGGGGAGGACAGATTTAACCCCCATGGTTGGGGCACCACAGGGGCACTGATAGCTGCTATTATTCAGGGTGTGCCCTGAATGACAGAAATCACTGCCCACACTGCCATCCATGACCACTTCATGGGGCTGATCTAACCAACAGCTGCTTCCTTCCAGAAGCCCAACACAGAAGCTGTTGTTGAGGATGTATACTACCACCACACCCCCTCCTGGATGACTGTCCTTTTCTGGAGACTTTCCACCAGAGGTCTGTATTGGTCTGCTCCAGCTTTAGACGCACAGATGCGTCTTCCGCAATAGCGCCCATTCCATTGGCTAGGGCTATAATCTTCAGCCAGTTTGCTCATCACCGTTAATCACATCCTTAAGCCTAAATCTTCCTCTCTGTCGATACGAAGTAAAAAACTGGATTAATAGCTCAAAGAGCGGTCTAGCTGCTCATAAATATTCTTCATTTCATTATCTGTCAGAGCGTAGAATTGATGTATTGTGGAATCCCATAAAATTACAGCTACCCAATGCAGCAGCAGCAGCTTTAATGGAAGCCAGGTACCATTTAATGAGCAAGGAGGAAGAAATAATTTGAGTCTATTAGTGCCCAAAGGGCTCTGTTCATTATAATACTGAAGAAAGGGAGGCAGCATAGGAGAAAGTGAAAGAACACATAATGTTTAGAAGGAACAGGGCCAAAGCATGAGCTGGGTAATGTGGGTTGCAGATTATCGTTCCTCCTATACCAGGGAGGCTGCATTTATCTTCGCTATGCCTTTTCTTTTGGCCATGCATTTATAATTGGGCATCAGACTTCTTATAACTGGTTGCAAATTCTCTTGATATGCCAGGATTTCCTTTCAAGCACCTTGACAAACTTACAGAGAGAAAACCAGACTGGATCTACAGGGCCATTAGCCATCACGGGAGGCATCATAAATAACCCCACCGCGAAAATGAGGATTAGTAATTTTTTTTTGTCTCCTGAAACTTGCTGGAAACAACATGGAAAGACAGCTAGGCGAGGGTGGGGTGGGGGAAAGAACCCAACAAGAAGTCAAAGTAATTTAAGAGACGGATAGTGTATAGGAAGTGTCATTTTAAAAATACCACAACAGAATGAAAGCCAGTCTAGGATCTAAAATTCCATCATCCATCTGTCACTAATTAAAAAGAATGTCAAAGAACATATGGCCACGGAACTATAGGGAGTTAAAAAAGAAAATCAAAGGAACTGCATTAAGTGTGCACCTAAACAACACTGTTTCCGGTAAGTGCTTGAAAAAGACTCCAGAAGGGGGGGAAATAACTTGAAGGGAAGACCACATAGAGCTCTTCTGACAAGCTACCTTTATGTTCCATCCCACGTGTAATGATAAAGCTTTCACCTTTGGCATTGTCACTCACAAGTTTTTATCGGGATCTTGTCAGCTGCCCTTGCGTTGATAGAGGACAGTGGGACAGGACATATAAATATTTACGTAATGCACATTATAAATGTCCAAAATAAATTGAAGCAGCAAATAACCCCCCCTTATTAAAAATACCAGGGAGATGGGTGGGGAGGGGGCAAGCTGATATTAGTGGTGTGCTGTACATCACTGTTTTCCATGAATATTATCCTTTTACAAATGTGTTTTGTTGTTCTTCATTACCCCTAAAATTGAATGAATTTCCTATTAACACAATCGTAATTGCCCTTCTCTGTGTCATTCCATTAAACCCATCATTAAAGTATATGTTTGCAGAAAGAGAAAACATTCTTACTTCTTCAGTAATAATATTCTCCAGGCCTTATGGATTAAACAGATAGTAATAGAGAGAACGTCTGATAATTTGGCATCATAAATAACTCTGTGTGGAAAGTATTAGGAAATAAAATATTCTTTTTTATTACCACCACTTATCATTTATTGAGTCTAATTCAATAGCCACCTATAATGTTTTGGTTTTTAGTACTTTGCATAATGTTTTGACATCAAAATCATATCTTCATCATAATTCAATCATATTGCATTGTGACAATGCTCAGTGGTTTATCTATTTTTGCTTTGCCTCCTCAAATTTATTGTCGCTATCGGCCTTCTCCTACACTTATTAAATACTCCTTCAGAGATCCTACCTCTGATTCTGATTGATGCTGAGTTCTCTATACTCTGCCAGGGTGATATAAAGGGGCCTTCGTGTAAATAGAAATGCCCTGCCTAGCACATGCCAGAGATTTCACACCCTGATTTCTGCTTCCAGACTGATAACTTGTGGATGAACTAGAAGGTAAATTTTAGAAAGCCATTCAAAGGCTCCAAGTGATGGAGAATTTACCAAATCTTTCCATAGGCTGTTTCAGTAGTTAAGCACCCTCACTGCAAAAATATGCATTTTATTTCCAACTTCAGCTTTCCAAACTCTGGATTTTGGTATATCTTTTGCCACCTAAATAACAAAAAACTCTAGTACAGTAGTAGGTATCTTCCTTCTATGCAGACCAGGATTAAGTTCACTCTTCACATTCTTTTCAATATGCTAACTAAATTGAGCTCCTTTCTTTTCTTATTGTGAGGAAAGTTTTCCCAACCACAAATCCTTCTTGTAACTCTTCTCTGAACCTTCCTCATTACTCATTCACAGCTTCCATTGATGGGACTGGGAGTGTTTGCTGAAGGAGGAAGGCAAGACCGTTTAAGCAGACTTCACAAATTGGGTGAAATCCTGGCCCAATCGATGGGAAATCTGCCACTGAATTCAGTGGACCAGGATTTCGCTCATTGGGCATGTCTACACTGCAGTGTAAACCCAGGGTCACTGGAATTCAAGTTAGTGGGCCCTGGGTTAGAGAACCCAGGGATGGATTGTCCACACTGATTGTAAACCCTAGGTTGAGAATTTTGTAACCCAAGCCCAAAGCCGGGGCTGTAGCATCCACACTGCAGTATGAAGACCCGAGTCCAACCAACCATACCCCTGACTTCCTAGCACCCTCCCAAAAATGTGGTTGCTCTAGGTCATTCTTTGTGGTTCAAGGTGAGAAAACTTGACAGTCCATTCCGCATGGTAAAGGAAGTTTAAACAGCCCACAAGCTTCCTGATGAACTGTCATTTTGGTCTTCATGCTCCCAGCAACGGGAGCCAGTAATAGGGAAGATTTGCCATTTGAAGAATGTATCTCGCTTGTGCTTTCAGTCCTGTTTCAGGAAATGGGCAGAGCTTCCCTTAGACACCAGTGGAGATATCAGTGGCACTTGCTCAACCTTGATCAGAGCTAATGATGGGAAAGGACACAGACATGGCAGACTCAGACTGGCTGGTGCCGCTCATGAAACGTGGTCCCGTATTTTGCTGGCTTTACACCAGAGACTAATCAAACTCTGGCTGTGCTCTCACTACCAGCACACAACATGCTTTGTAAAGGACTCCTCCTGGTCAGTCTCCATTGCAAACGCAGATGGTTCTTTGAAGGTGTGTTTGTAGCTTGGTGGTGAGAATAAAATGGAAGGGTTAAACTCTGACTCACTATACTACATCAAGGGGGATTGCTTCTCTTTCCGTAGCAATTCTTTTGAGAGAGAGGAAGTCAGCCAGTGGAATTGTGGGATTCCTTTGGTGAACTCCCAGGACCGAAATGCAAGAGGGCTACATCTACACAGCAAAGCAATAGGGCTTGACACCTTTGTGTCAGTTAAAACCTTCCACCCTCATGAGGTCCTAGGGCTCAGGGTCCCGGTCTGAATCTGATAAATTTGTGTGTGGACGGAAGCAGGGTTTTGGCTCAAGTCTGAGTCTGAGCCTGGACTTATAATGCAGTGTAGACATAACCACTGTGTTTCAAAACATAGCCAGACCTTGATCCTTCACTGAAGTTCGTAGGAGGTTGTCATAAGTATAAAGTAGCTTAGAATTACTGTTTTACCTGTGAAGGGTTAACCTGAAGTAACCTGAAAGAGAGAATGACATAAGGGAAATGCTAATCAACCTCAGGACAAAGGGAGTGTTTTAGTTTCATTTTCCCCAGCTCGTCTCTCTTGGCTGTCTGTCTGTGCTGCTGTTCGCCGGGTGTGGCGAACCAACCTTCTGTCTCCAGTCTACATTCTTATAAGCTTCTAAGGGTAGGTCTTCACTACCCGCCGAATCGGTGAGTAGCGATCGATCTTCTGGAGATCGATTTCGCGTGTCTTATGAATTCATTCCCCACCCCCAGCATTTTCTGTTTCTTTACAATAAAATACAACTGAAAAAAGGCAGTTTTCAATTTTTTCTTTTACATTTTCCTTTCTCCCCTTCCCCACTTTTAGTGGCAAAATAGGAAAAAAGAAAAAGGAGGTATAAGGGAGAAACCTGATCAATATGCATTGTCTGATCATGTTGCCTGATCTTTTGATTATGTGCTAATTCTACTGATTACATAAAAATCCCAGGTTTGATTGGTTCTCATCCCAAGATCCGGCCCAGCATTATTAGAATTCCCATTGAATTGGGAACACCGATGTGCATAGTTGCAATACTCAGACTTAGGAAAAACCTTCGGTAATTGTACTAGTTTTATTAACACAGTTAGCAAAGTAACAAACACTCCAACCCAGCAGTGTAAGTAGAGATAATAGAGAATGAGTTGAGCATCCTTATTCTCACACCATACCTCACAGAAGAACCTGAAGTGTTAGTCATTATCTTTCTCACCATCATCATCATCGTCCTCATTACCATCACCAGTGGTTGTCATCTGGAACCACCCAAGAGCTATATCTCCCAAGGCACACAGACTGGGATACAAGTTTTATCATGTGTCACACTGATGCTACTATGCCTAATGCATATTCAGTTAGGTTTTTTCTCCTTTTCCTCATTTATAGTTCCTCACCCTAATAATGCTGGACTTACCTTCTCCCAGAGGTTAGTCATCTATTTACCTCACGCTACATTAAAATAGTAATCAATTAGTTACCCTGGCACTCTTATGATCAGACATGAGCTGATGTTCCTAACTTAAAATGTCCCTAGTTGATATAAGCTAGCATCTTGTGGTTACCTGTCACCAGTAGAGTCATTACAGGATTCTATCTTGTGATGTCTTATGATCTAGGGTTACTCTTGGTTAGCTACTTCTGGTAAGATTTTTGGCCTGTTATGTCTTGATTAGTTTAAGGCCTGTAGGTTTATTGCATTCCTGCCCTAACTTATACCTATGCATCTACATTAGGCTACACTGGTGAAGTAACACATCTCTATGCTACAGACAACAGATGTTCAATTACTGGACAAAACAGACACAGAACTGAGCAGCTTGGACTAGAATCTGGTCATTCAACTCCAAAAAAACCCATAGCCCTCTGTTAGCTCAGCTAAAGGAGATCAGCTCTGAGAAAGTATATTCCCAGGGAGATAGTCACTAGAACTCCCATGTTATAGTTCGGAGGTAGTAGAAGAAGGCGGCTTTAGAAACAGAAAAGGGACTTTCTGAGCAAGGGCAGTGAACACCGAGGGGAGAAGAAACAATTTTGTAGTTTCCTTGTTGGCCCGATTGTATCATTTCAGAGTTGTCCACATGCCCAGGTACCCTGGAAAGGGATTAAATGAATAGAAACCAAGAGGCAGATCCTCCCCCTGGCATAAATCAGCCGGGCTCCATTGAAATCAGTGGAACCAGGTTGATTTACACAAACTGAGGATGTGGGTTGATGCATATTTAAGCCTCAATTCCCTCTTTATCATTTGCTCACCCTATCAGGAGTTTCATGTGAAGAGTTTTACATCCCCAAGCTGCCAGTTGTATCTTCAATGCCTAGCAGTGAAATACAGCTCACCTGCTCCCATACAAATGTTCCACAATAATCATAAAACAAAGTTAATTTCCAAATTCTCCCGATCACCATGGTAACACACATTCACAGGAGCTGAATTGAAAAACAGACACGATTGCCCAGAATCCCATCTATAAAGCAAAGGCCCCGTTGCGTTCTCAACATGCAGGTGTCGCTGGTGTTATATGCTCTCATGAATTGGCTCTGGAAATGTTATCCACATCACAGTAACCATGAAATCATCTGCTACAGCCCAAGTCCCTTCACCTTCCGATGCTCTCCAGACCCGACTTATGAGATCTGCCTGTTCATGAAACATCACCAAGGTTTATTAATGTTGATTTATAATCTGACCCGGGATTATTGCCGACATGGGGTTATATGGGAGCATGAGCTGCCTCCCCTACTACCCCCCCTCCAATGTATGTGCTTGTTCAGGTCTAACACCATCTCCTTATTCCCCCTGCACAGCAAGTGAGCAAGCCAAGGTGGGGAACAGGAAAGGGTTGACATTGGCTGTGTTTCCACAATGATCCATGCAGGAGAACTGAATCAGTGAGCAGGGGGTTAGTATTTCACTGCTGGTGAAGGACAGCAGCAAATTATTTCTCCCAGATCAAGATGGGGACAAAAAGAGAATTAGAGCTTTTCTCAGGGATTCCCTCCCTGTGGTTGCTCTTGAGGCAGGTCAGCAGCACATACCCTATACTACATCCAGAGTGTGTCTACGAGAGTCCTTTGTGTTAATTAAAGGCTGATTTCCCCTCCCCCTCTCCTTCGCCCTCCCCCCCACATTGAATAGGCTAGACCCTCTTCAGAAACAAAATATTGGAAGTGTCCGTTCCAAACAAAGTGAGAACGCTGCACACATTCTTTCTGTGTGCCTGAAGGGTGAAGAAATACCCCAGACCTTTGCAAAGACACTGCCAGATCTCTTGCGCTTTTGGCTTTTGCTCTGGTGGCTACATTTTGCAGGCTTGCCCTTGTGGGGCATACCTTGCATCTCAGCTCATGAGCCTCGAAGTAGGGATCTGTTGCCTTAACCACTGCCAAAAAGGGACTCTCAAGGTATTTTTTTGTCTGAAGCTCTGTGCGGCAGAGCAAAACAAAATGGTTGGGCAAATTTGCTACTACCTTTTTGATGGAGAAAGGCTCATTTGCTGAAAGGCACAATAAAAGTATATGTGGAAACAAATCGGATTTCATTACGATGAGTTAACCAAGGCTATTATATAAGCCTTCACACTCTGTTCACCCCCCAACCCCATATTCTGTAGGCCACTGAACGTATGAAAATGTCATTGTTTGATTTCTTCTTCTTTTAGCAAGTCCATGTGGCAGAAGCTTCCCTGGGGTCTGGGGAAAGAGTAGGGAGGCTACGAAGGAGCCTGCTTACCACAGCGATTAGAGCAAGACTCCATGGCCAACCCAGAACAAGTTCTGGCCATTCGGACCCCTCGGGAGAGTTCTCTTTTTTCTCAGGGCTGGCTGGACGTGCTTAAGGCGCTATCGACGTGCCGCTGTGCATCAAATGTGCACGCAGCTCCTAGCATGTGAGGATTTAGGTGCAGCATCCGCATTTAACAGAAAAGGTTTTCATGTGACACTCCTGACACCTCACGGTTCTTGGGCAACAGCTGATGGCGCATAAAAATTACCCGTCAGCAGTTGTATTTACACCAGTGCTGCTTGTCTTCCCTCCCCCGCCCCCCCCGTTCATGCACTGAAAAGCTCTCAATTAAGCATTAAAAAGTAGGAAATGAATATACACATAATCCTTTGTGGTGCAGCTGAGTTTATACACAAATGACATACGGTGTAGTGTAAATGTAACCCCCTGATGGATGAGAATTATGGGTCCCATGTTGTATCACTCCACACTGTGTCTGGGTTGTTACAGGCAATGCTTACAGAGGCTTCGCTTCAGCTCACAGAACTGCAGCTTATACGTTTAGCTCTAGAGGTCCCTGGTTCAAACCCTGATGTTAGTCAAGATGGTGACCGTCATCTATAGAAATAGCTTTTTGATTCATTTGTGAGTCATCAAGTAGCACTAACGGTCTTCTACACATTAGAAGCTGCCAGAAACCAGCGGGAGCGGCAGTATGTGTGTAGCTAGATCTTGTATGTTGTGTATACTGATTATATGATTAGTTGGCTATTTGGTAACCCCATGTAGTCTTTTTGTATTAATGTTGTTGTGCAAAGAGCAAAAGACACAACACACACCAGGCTCAACTCCCCTCCCCTCACACACCCCCGACCTCCCAAGGAAATGACAAGTTAAAGAAGGGAATAGAATCACTTTAAAGATAGGTGGTTTTTTTCTATTTCCTTGCATGGAGAATTTCTATTCAATTTGAATTTCTTTCATGGGTTAGGGAGAGCAGAGAAATACCCAAGGGGTGGAGGGCAGGGACTACTACTCACTTAAGTGCTTTTCTTGCCAAGATTTATTAAATTGTCTTACATCTGACACCCATGAGGCAGAGCAGCAGATATCAGAGATCCTGCAACAGAAGAGCACACTAAGTGCTTCATATCTCTCCTCCCCTCCCCCTCACCCCCGACACACACTTCTTCTCAGATGTGCTTTGTTACACCTCTCAAACCGATCAGGGAGAAGGGGAAGCAGAAAAGACACAGCATCCGTGTGCAACAGAAACGGCGATGAGGGAAAAATCTCAGTGCTATTAGTAGTTCCACGTTTAAAACAAAGAAAACAAGATACAGAAGCACTCTGGCAAATCGATAGGAAAAGCAGCAGCTTGTTGGAGGGATAACAAGGATGCTCTGAAGCAAACTGTAAGAAGGTATGCTGGCAACAAGGCAATGACTCCTGTACTTGTTAATAGACACATGCAGCGCTGGAGCTATGCAGGGATGCTTTCTGCATTTATTTCAGCTGCTTAGGGCTAGTTTTTGGGGATCAGAATGAGCCAACCCTGGTCCCACTTGACTCCTCTGCCATACTGTTGCTGATTTCAACCTATTGAATGTGATATGCAGAAGTCAAGACAATGAAACATGTGGCTAGCATTGGTATTTATTATTCATAGAGTGACCAGACAGCAAATGTGAAAAATTGGGATGGGGTGGGGGGTAATAGGAGCCTATATAAGAAAAAGACCCCAAAATTGGGACTGTCCCTATAGCATTGGGACAACTGGTCACCCTATTTATTCATAATATAGGCCCTAGGATACCTAGTCATGGACTAGGACCCCATTGTGCTAGGCACTGTACACACTGAGGAGGAAAAGATGGCCCCTCCCAAGAACCTAGGGCTAACCCCCCAGAGCAATTTGGGTGTTGTGCCACATAATGAAATCCCACAGTCTGAAATGAAACTTTAAAATGCCAACACCACACCGGATTGTTCTGGAATTTCCAATTCACTGGAGAGTTTAAAAAAAATTCATTCCAAAACTTTCAAAACCGAGTTTCAGCCCACTCTAGGTCTAACCATCACCATATGTGAACATGTACGGTCAGCCTCTTACCCTCTGCTCCATCACATGCCTTTTGTAGACCCACCTCAGGAGCAGATCCGCAACTGGTCTACATGCAGGTACACGCACTGCGGCCATTGGACTCCCATGGCGATGTACTGGGAGGAGGGGGTTTCAGCAGGAAGGGAGACTGCAGTGCATCATAAGAGATGTAGTTCAGCCTGGGAATCAGGCCCCTCCAGGAGAATGAGGGGCATGAGGCACCCAGACTACAACTCCCATGAGGCATTGTGGTGGTATTTCCAAATTGAAATGTTTGGTTTTCAGATGAGTGTGGGGTTTTCTTGGGTTTTTTTTTATTTTATTTTTTATTATTTGCCAAAATATTAAAATTTTCCACAGAGGAAAAAAAAAAAAACAACAACCCCATTTTCAGGCCAGCTCTACTCAGTCACACATGTACACTCGACATTAATGACATTAACTATGAAAAGTCTGGAGGTAAGTGAAGAACACTATGAAAGGTCCCAAGGGATATTTTCTCTCACCTCCTTCCTGGGCAAATTGAATCTTATGACAGAAAAGCTGGTTTAGTTCTGCTGATTTGGAATGGTGAGGAGCGTACACAAAGGGGACAAGCAGAGGCATGGACTCCCCCAATAATTGGCAGGGGCACAGAACTCCTCTGGCCCCAGGACTGCAACAGGGAAAGCGAGATCCTCTGGCCCCGGGGCTGTGGTGGTATTACAGAGCTCCTCCTGCCCTGAGGCTGTAGTAGGAAGGGGAACTCCTCTGGCCCCAGGGCAGCAGAAGGAGCCGACAGCTCCTCCGGCCCCAGGGCTACTGCATGGGGCACAGAACGGGCCCCTACAAAAGTGGTCACCTTTAAATTCTCAATCATGCCCCTAAAGGGAAATAATGTGCACATACTTTGTACTACCGTGAATAACTACACAAGAGTCAGAGCAACAGACAATCAGGCCAGGTATCTGTATTGTTCTTCATCCAATAGATATTCCAGTTTAATTTTCACAAGTCACTAGGAATTTGGGATGTCTCCATTTTTGGCAGTTAGGATACTTTAAATGGGTCTGATTATTAAGGAGGGGCTACTCAGCACTTTCTGAAACCCAGGCCTCTTTAAGGTGTCTCATGTTGAGCTCCCAAATCACTCTCTTTTCCCAAATGAATGAAAATAATATGAGATGCATTTGCTAATTTGCTTTCAAATTATACCTGAATGGAATTGAAGTACCTAAGTGAGGGAAGAATCTAGCCTTTAATATGAAAAAAAAAATCCCCCAGATCCCTGGTAATTCAGGAACATTTCCAAAAGATCTTAGTTCCTTTTCTGGTTTTTTATTTTCCCCTCTTATCTTCTAATTTTGCCCAAAACATATCAGTTACCTGAAACTGTCATCCAAACTGCCTTCTGACAGCATTTTATTTTTTCTATTCCTTTTTTATTTCTTTTTGAAGCGATTCTAGTGCTTTTGAAAGCAGCTAGATTGACAACCCTGGAGAACAAAGCCCTCTATTTAGCCACAGGAAAGTTTCTGTATACTACAGGCAATAGCAGTTCAAGCCTTCCAAGATAGTGTTGCAAGTGTACATCAGTGTTGTCTTGGGAGGGGACACTTCTAGGGGTCAGAGGATTGTCTGTGGGTGGGAGAACCGTTAGGGGACACAGCTCAGTAATAGACCAAGCTGATTCTGTTGTGAAGACCGACCTTGAGAACAAACTCTAACCCCTGAGTCCCAACCTGCAGCAAAGTATTGCAAATGAGTTTGTTCGTAGTGAAGATAAATAACTCCATAGCTTATCTTCAGGTGCTTTTCTCATAATAAAAAATGCTTGGATGAGACCATTTTCATTTGCTATCTATGGAGCAAGACTTGTTTAAGGTCCCTATAATGAGACAAAGTATAATAATATAAATTAATATTATTTAAAAATAATATTTCGTAGATAGCAATTAACAACAATACAACACTAGTTATTTTCTCCGAGCATGCACTTGTTTCCAGTAGTGGTAATTAGCAGTAATACATATGAAGTCTCATCCTCTATTTCTTCTCCAAGATTTATCAGATTTTTGCCAGGTTAAAGTATGCTTCTCTCCTGATTTAAGGTAATAAGATCCAGTAAATTGGTCTACCATTGGCCATAAGTGAATGGATCAGAGTGAATTCCCACTGTACGTTATGTGTACACTTACTACAGGTCAGCATTTATACTTGATCCCTTCTAGAAAGTTCCACTCTCTTTCTGCATGTCTTTTTCTTACTACATGCTGCATCTGCAATAAACCAAACAAGAGACTTGATGCTACCTGTTGTTAATTACCTATCACCCAGGAATTACTGCCCAACTATTAAATGATTCACCCATGGCACAGATACATTTTAAAGGATTACTTTTTTCTCTTTTGATATTCAGAAGAATAAACGTTAAACTGTGTCCACATAAATTGAAATTCTACCTTCGTGCTTAAGGCTACAAAGCTTGGAGTCTCTATCATTAGAGTTAAATATGGCAGACAATTTTGTTGAAGCCAATTATCTTCCAGTGTTTCTACATGTAAATTAGCCAGAAAAGGTTAATGTTTTGCCCGGGGAAGCGGAAAAGGGTCTGAGTCAACTTACTGAGAAAATTCCCATCAACAGGAAAATGTGAAACCAGGGGCCTTTAGCTAGTCAGATCATTACCTTCACTTACACGGATATATGGGGTGAAATCCCAGCCCTAATGAATCAATGCAAGCTTTTCTATTGACTTCAGTGGAGCTAGGTTTTTACCCAAGAACTTCCGAAGTCCTGACATTCCCCACGGTTAGTAAAAAGCATTTGAAAAGTGAATGAGCATATAAATGCCCCAACGATGACACTTCAGCAATCCAGGATGAGCTCTCAATCTGCCTGGTGAACAAAGACACCTGTTTCCTGTCATCCCATGCATTGCAAAGGAGATTGAAGTACACATTTCAAACTTGGTTATCTCAAAACAAGGACCCCGTCCTGTAATGCTTACTCATGAGAATCAGGTCTGGTGAGAGTTGAGGCATTGGGCCCCAGATTAAACAAGTTCAGATGAAATAAAAATGGGCCTTCACCCAGCACTTGAATTAGGAAATATTTTGGAGATGTAACATTTTTCCTTCTGTGCCCCTCTTCCCTGGGCCGGGAGCAGAAACGCTGAAATACCATAAGATTTTCCAAGACAAGAAAGCTCCCACAAATGCCCGCTCTTGTGAGACTCCCAGAAAAAAAAGTCCCTATCTTACAGTCAGAGCCACATGACTAGAAGGGCCTGGATCTCATTTCGGGATCAGGTATAAGAGAAGAAGGTTGGGTTGCTCCTTACAGAATTCGCCGAGTATTGGGGGAGACATCTGAAGTGAAGTAAAGCTCTGAAATGTAAACGTTTATCAAGGTCTCATCCATCGAAGTTGAAGGGGACTTTTGGAGCGTATGTCAAATGACTTCTAGAGAGGATAGTAATTCTATGACCTTGTGGAAGTGAAGCATATTTAGGGTGGAAATGAAGGGCATTTTCTGCTGTTTCCCTGTATACTCTGCCAATTCATTTCTCTCCTGACCATTAGCATGCCCTGCTTTTGCCCTCTGGGGTCAGCCTTCAGCCTTGTCTGATTATCACGCCGTGGTTGGCTGATATGAACAACTGAGGATTACGATGTTACCAGTAAACCAATTTTATCTGAGCCTCCTGAGTATGGTTTTGAACTGAAGTCTTCAGCAACAAAAGGCTAATGCATTCAGGCCTCAGAAAAGGACTTCAGTGAAACCACATATAGGCTTAAAGATAGGTACGTGCTTCAGTGCCTTCCCCAACGGGGCTGAAGAGAAGAAAAGTGGTCTAATGGTACAAGCACTGGACTGGGACTCTGGAGATTTGAGTCTCATTAGTGCTGCCACAGGCTTCCTATGTGACCATGAGGGATTTATTTAAACTCTCTTTACCATTGTGCCGCATCTGTAAAATGGGGATCAGAATATTTCTTTTCCCTGAAACTTGTTGCCAGGCTTCTTGATGTGTAGACTGTAAGCTCTTATGATTATGTGTATGAACAGCGCCTAAGACAACATAGCCCTGATCTCAGCAAGGGCCACTAAGTGCTACTGTAATTTACAAAACATCAGAAAGAATAATAAATGGACTACAAAAGTGCAGGTCTGGGAAACATCCTGGATGTGTGTAGAAGACACCAGATCACGATGTGGATATATTTTTAAAAATGAATGATTGAAGATTGGTTTAGAAAAAGTGATGCTGCTTTTTATAAATGGCTGTCAACTTCCTTCACTGTTCATAGGGTATCCGGGTAGCTTGCGATGCCTTTGCGAACTCTGAGCTGTCAGTCAGATAGAAGCTGGGCGAAGACACCGTCATGTCAGGAATAGCCTAGATTATTGCAAATGTACGATGTGACTGTTTCCCTGCGAATGTCACTGATATTGCAGTGACATGCATTATCATCCCATCTGCCAACATGTCTCGAGAAACAGAGAAGGGGGAAAAGCAAACAGACCCCCCCCCCTCCCCCACACATATTTCTTGTCTGGAACTGGAAGCTTTTCTCCTTGCTTTATTCCCAGTTGAATAAAGCAGACAGTTTGGCTTTCACCTGTAATTTCATCTTTGCCCCTAGATATTTGCCACATGGAATCAATGAGTAAATAATTAAGGCTCAGATTCCGTGCTGGACAAGTTTCCCATTAGCTAGATTGTGCCATTGGCCACAGCCCTGAGCAAGGGGGAGTGGGCAAGCCACACCGCACAAAGAGTAACTCTAGGAAAACTGAAGTATTGAAGCATAAGCTTTCATGGGCTAATCCCCACTTCGTTGGATGCAAGAGTGGAGATTGGCCCACAAAAGCTTATGCTTCAATACTTTAGTTAGTCTTTAAGTTGCCACAGGACTCTTTGTCACTTCTGCTATTCCAGACTAACACGGCTACCTCTCTGATTCTAGGAAAACTCTGTGCCTGGACGACACCCAGAATTGTTGCTCGAAAAATCCTATTTTTGGCTTAAGCTTGGTTATTTTAATGAACAATAATAATTTGTGTCTTCTATTTATTACTCCCCTTCTGGTTTTAGAGCCTAGAACTGGGCCAACGTATTTTCATTGAAGAATGCAGTTTCAGCAGCATCAAGACACTTTCAGAATCCAGTTTTGCCAAATTGCCAAAAAATGAACACAATTTTTGAAATTTTTCGAAAAGCCAGAATGTCCTGGTATCACAGTTTCTCAATGAAAACACTTTTCATCTAGAAATGTCTTTCAGTTTTATTTTTAAAATGTAAAAAAAAAAAATTAAATCATGTTCAAAATCAAATCAAAGTGTTTTAGTCAACATGGATTTTATTTTTTTTACTTCTCGTTTTGTTGATAATTTCAAAACAAATGCAGTCTTAGAATAACTTGAAATTTTTTTTTTACCAATTTTTTTTCAGATTTGCCAGCAAGCTGAAAAATCTGATCTTTGCACAACTCTCTTTGAGCCTCCAGAGCACTTTTGCTTCATGTTTTCAAGGTTTTTTTCTGCAACCATAAGGGTAAGAAAGTTGCATGCTTTCTTTAAATGAATGCTGAGAAGCTCAGGTTATCATGTGAATCTGGGAGCAGGGACGTTCAGAACCACATCAAATATCATGAAACCTGTAGGAGCTGGCAACACTGGACACCCCACTGAGTCTGCTGATCCCTTGCTCTGTTGGGGATGGGGGAAGGATAATAATTTACTGCTGTCCTATGCTATGCTGACTGGCACCTGGCAGAATAGACTCCAATCTCCCCCTTTCCTGCCTCTCATCACCCACTCTCCGCCCACCTGCAACGAGTGCCAGCTTGTAAACTCCGGCACCCCCAGTTCCCAGCACTCAGTAGCCTTTACACTGGTGTCAGATCAAGAGGTTATTATTCCCTTTTCCTTCCCGAGTGACAAATCACAACCTGGCCCATTAGGACTACTTGCAGAGTAAGGTCCTACTCAACAAGTACAGACCCTAAGTGAAATGCTATGAATTGAGCATTTGTTCTTCCTCTGTCAAGCTCGCAGCGCTACCCTGGGAACATTATCTTATTATCCTCACTTGACTCAAAATAGTCTGCATCATGCATGCAGGAGAAAATTGAGAGATGAGCCTGTTGAAAAGTATTCTCTGTCGGTGCTTTAAATGTGTGGATCGGGGTATCATCGTGTCAATACAAACACCCACCCGGCCATCTCAGTACTCTCTCAGTCCCAGGGTGCGATCCAAGGTGAGGAAGGGGTGGTATTTTTAGTGCTGCTATATGTCATTTAAGAAAAGGAGAGAAGAAAAGTACCTTTCGGGAACCCTGCTGTCCTGATCTCTCTGATCTTCCTTCCTTCTGTGTGTTACATTAATAAAGAAAGCAACAGGGAGGAGAATTCTTCACTCACCGCAGAGGAAGAGAAGAGTTGGAGGAGTGGAGTAAAGAAAAATAGAGGGGAAGTGTGTGTGTGTGTGTAAGAGGCGGTGTTTCAAGCTTTTTTAAAAAAGAAAGACACATAAACACATATTTTCCTCTTTGAAGTCATAATAATAAATATCTCAGTCTCTACAGTGTAGAGAAATCTATGAATAAGATGAGCAAACGACTATACCTGTGATTGATGATTTTAACAATCTTATAATGAGCTGGTTGATGAAGGTACTAGTGCTGGTGTGGTATACTTGGGCTTCTGTAAGGCAATTGATTTGCTACTGCACAACATTTTGAAACTAGAACAATACTAAATCAGCATAGCACATGCTGAATAGGTTAAAAACTAGCTACCGGATAGGTCTCAAAACGGGGAGTCATTCTCAAACACAGATTCGTTCTTGGCCTTGCCCTATTTAGCATTTTTATCAATGATCTGGAAGAAAACATAGAGTTTGATAGTTTGCAGATGGCACAAAGATGGTAGGATTGATAAATAATGAAGAGGACAGTTCACTGATGCAGAGCAATCTGGATCACTTGGGAAATTGGGCACAAGCAAACAATATGTGTTTTGGGATGGCCAAATGTAAAATCATCAGAACATACATCTAGGAACGGTGAACTGCAGCCACTTGGAGCTGGGGGCAGCTGTTCCTGCAGATGGTCAACATGGGCAAACTGTCTTGCAACCCGCAATCAGTTTACCCTGATGGGCCACACGCGACCCACAGGTTGCCCGCCACTGGTCTACACTGAAGTAATGCAGTGGTGCAGTTGCAGTGTTGTAAGTGTACACAAGCCCAGAGTCTGAAAGGTCAGCAAAGTGACCAGAGGGCCTAGACACATGGACAGCAGGTTTGAATACTTGGAGGGGGGCTGCAAATAGCAGCTCTGTACCCTGAGAGTGTGTCAAAGGACCCCAAGTTTGGGGCAATGGCTGGATTCCATCCTGGCTCCAGGAGTTTTAAACACCCCTGAGAATCCAGAGCACAGAGGCTTAAAGTCCCATCACAGCAATCCCGGTGGATTGCATGAAAGGACATCAGCTAGAATCTGTCATTTAGCGATGCCAGAAATTGGGGGTGTGAGTCTGAGCCTGTGATATTTGTTATTTTTAGGAGGGACCCCTGCCTGTTTGAATCCAGCCCTTGTCGCTACGGCAAAACATGGCAGAAAGGTTAGGTGGGTATGACTGTCTATTGTGATTATTCATCATAATTTGGGTGCTAGCTCCACCTGTGTTCCCTGTTTTTTCTCTCTGCACCCACTTTAGGTCCGGGGCCTCTTGCCCCTCCCAGTCTCATGCTGGAATTTCTTAATTCTTCCACTCTTAACCTGGTAGAGGACTCTGGTTTAAGAAGACGACTGGTCAATATCACTCCAAAGAGAAGGAAGGCACGTGGATCTGCAGGGTGATACAGGGTTGATATTCACAAAGTATGTATTGGAATAAAGCATTAGAGAAAGGATTTTAAAACAACAAACAGCCTGCAAGCATACTTAATCTCATCTAATCTTACCCTTCACTACAAACTCAGTTAGATAGGCTTTCCTGTTCAGTCACTTGAACAGAACAAAACCAGTTTATATTCTCTAGGGCCCGCTGGGTGTCAGAGTGACACTTTCAATATCACTGATCCCAAAACCACCCTTACATCAATATTAAACATTTGACGGTTTCCCTCTCTTCTACCTTCCAAGTGATGCTGTTTCTTCTTGGTAATCTCTTCTCTGCAGGGGCCACCTACTTCTAAGGCCCTGATACTGAAAGCTCCTTCACATGGAAGAACCTCTACACCAACAGAAGATGCAGTGAACTCAATGGAGTTCTTTGTGGGTATATGGAGCTTACTGCAGAATCAAGGTCTATGCTTTTTCACAGATGGTAAGAACAGAAGAGATCATTGGATCATCTAGTCTGACCTCCTGTATAGCACGGGCCATAGAATTTCATCCAGATACACCTATATTGAGACCAGTAACTTGTGTCTGGACAAAGCATATCTTCCAGAAAGGCATTCAGTCTTGATCTGAAGACATCAAGAGATGGAGAATCCACTGCTATCCTGGGCACTTTCTTCCAATGGTTAATCATCAACATTTTTTAAAATGTGTGCCTTATTTCCAATTTGAATTTGTCTGGCTTTAACTTCCAGCCATTGGTTCTTGTTATTTCTTTCTGCATTAGAGAAAGTCTTGTTCAGGGCTTAATCAGAACAGCATCCCTGAGGGCACTAGTGTAATAAGCATAATAATAGTGTCCTCCCATTTTCTCCCTCTCTCTGTAATTCTGAACCAATCTCCTTTGTTCTAGGCATAGACATCTAGGAAACTTGTGTTGTATATTTTTATTGTGTTCCTGTGTTTTTACTCTGTGCTGTTTTTCAGTTACTTCTTCTGCTTCATCTGGTCTAAGCAAATTGCATCTGATAATTAAGAAATATACTTCTTTAGGAGTTTCCTTTGTGGATTGATCCATGAACTAAAGGACACTTTGCAATACAATTTTCTACCCTTAAATTTCTCTGACATCCTTTTAAGTGTCAGCAGAAAGCATTCTGCTAATCCACTGGATAGTGGGCACTATGCAGCTGATCTTGTATCTTCTACTGAATTTCTCTTCAGGAAAATCTGAAATTCCTTGGAATCAAATTGAGGGCCATAATTTGAAGCCGTGTGATGAACATGGTCCACAATGCCTCAATATAAGATGAGCAGAAGTGTTTGTTCCACTTCTGGCTATCTGAATTAGCATCAACTATGGCTAAATACATTTGTTTATTCTCTGCAAAAATCCATACACAGTCTTTGCCAAGATGATGTATTCTATGCAGTGTTTTGCGGCATGTTTGATAAATAAATAAATAAATAAAATAAATAAAAATAAATAAATGGAGATATACCAATCTCCTAGAACTGGAAAGACCTTGAAGGTCATCGAGTCCAGTCCCCTGCCTACACTAGCAGGATTGAGTACTGTCCCCTGACAGATTTTTTGCCCCAGATCCCTAAATGGCCCCCTCAAGGATTGAACTCACAACCCTGGGTTTAGCAGGCCAATGCTCAAACCACTGAGCTATCCCCCCACCCCAATGAGGGGTGGGGGGATAGCTCAGTGGTGACCATTGAAGAGTTCACGTTGACTCATGTCTCCATCAATTTCTTGGTCTATCCCTGGCCATCAAAAGTAACAAACCTGGGGCAGAGCTGGGTCTACAACACAGGTTTTCTCACATGACCCCATCCTCCTTGTCTCTTTTGGTGACCAGCTATTTTTGGTGACCCAGGGGTGACCCGAGGTGACCCGGGGGGAGGTGTATTTGTGGTGGGGGGATCTGCTAGAACAAAAAAGATGGGTACCCCAGCTGTGCTAATGTATTCTATTGCAGTGGCAACAGAATGCATCTCACTAAGGATAAACAGCAGCATCTGCACTGATGATTAGATATTATGCAAATAGTGCCAAATATCTGATGCTGAAGCAGCTGCAATCCATGCTAAGGTACTTGTACTTTGCCTGCTAGATTAAAAATGCCAAGATGTCCTTTCTACAGGTGTTTGGCAGCAGTTACCATAGGGAGAAAAGAGCAGAATTAATTGGGTTTTTTTTTTCCAGACTGCCTTCTCACTCGATAATAATTAAAATAAACAAGTCTGTGACATGCACTATGTATTCTTTTCCATCACTGGATCTTCCATTGGGCAGGACAAACATTGTGATAAATAAACCATTAAAGCTTCTATGCTTAAAAATAAAATCTATCACCACGGTTCTCTCAGGTTACACTGTACATTCTTGCTTACAGGTGTGTTTTGGATTACCCCTGGTTGCACACGGACTTCATAATATGATGAATCCCAGGCAGCAACTAGAGGATGAGATAGAGAGAAGAGGGCACACACAGATTAGTAACAGTCTACACACATTGATTAGAGCCCCCGGTGGGAATGCTCCACATTGTAACAATCCTGGGAGTCACCAGATGCTGTTTAACCAACTGTACAGGAAAAGAGCGCTTGAGAAATTGTACATTGTCAGTCATGATGCAATTCTGTTTTTAAGGAGATGCAGAGAGTCAACTTTGTTCACAGCCTGATCATTTCTGCCCAAATCAATTAGGAGGAACGGAACTGCTGGCTTCTAAATACCAATAAAAATAAAAGGATTACATGGTATTGGAAACACTGTGCACATTACCCTCTTTGCTGGCTTCATGTGACATTTTTACCGTGTGTTTTAAGGGTTCTGCATGCAGCTGTTTTGGGCTTCCCCTGGCCCTCATCCTCCCCTCCGCTAATGTAGTCATGAGCTCTATACATTTCGGCACTCCCCAACTGGAATGAGAGAGAGAGACTCCCAGGAAGATGTGGCTGTGTGGCTGATCTCCGTTGTGTCCCTTAAAGGCAGAATGCACTCTGTGGTCGTCAGAGGTGTTAATTGCAGCAGTACTGAACTGCTGTTGGGTGCTCTGTGTAGAGTGAATAACTGATTTTGTGTGTAACTTCAGCGCCTTTGTGGCCAAGGTGGAGTCTGGGCCGCAGGCAGCTCTGGCCAGGAGATGGGACATGCAGGAATGCAGCAGGGAAAGTCCCTTCCAGCCCAGGGGCACCTGTTCCAACCCTCACACAGTGAACACACACACACACCCCGGAACAGTGCAATGAGTATAGGAAAGGGAAATGTTTATTCACAGAGCAATGAGAGGACAAAACAAGGGGGAATATAGGGGGAGCAGTAAAACAGGGCTGCATCCAAACCAAGGCCCCACAGGCCCAGTGGTAGCACAGTCGGAAGGAGCAGACACCGAGCAACATGTCTGTACACAGAGTTCAGGAGTCCTGAGTACCAGTCCAGTAGTGAGTCTTGGGTGTTTCTGGTTGTCTTCAGTGCCAGTGAACTTCCCCCAGCAAACCCCTCCAGTGCCCTCTTCTGCCGCTCTCTGCAAAGCCGCACAGAGCGACCACCTCCCCACTTAACTAGCTAACAGCCTCCCTCCTTATTCCCAGTGCAGAGTCACAAGCCCCGGTACTCACAGCCCCGTGCAGCTCTGGGCAGCAGTGACACTGGGTCCAGCTCTGATTTGTCCTTCTCTGGCGACTCGTCCATGGCACAGGGCTCCTCCTGACTCCTGTCCGGAGGTGTCCCCAATCAGCTGCTCCGTCCCACACCAGGCTTTAGGCAGGTTCTTGACTGCATCACTCTGTGAGCGACGGCTTGCTGCAGCCCGTCTCTCTGGCGCTCCAGACACACACACACTGTCCCGCTTTTTCCCTCTCTCTCTCTGCTCCCCAACCCCAAACAGCACTTCCTCCTTCTGGGACAATCAGCACCCCCTCTTCCCCAGGAAAAAGATTTAAAGGGGCCATACTCTCTGAACCCCAAAGGAGTTACATGTGGTTTGGTGGCAGTTAGGGGAAAGCTAAACAACAAATGTGGTTGGGGCAAACCAAATCTGAATTTTTTCAGAGCTTTTGGTGAATCATAAAAAGTCTGTTTGGGGTTTGGCCCAGAGCCTGGATTCAAACCTGGGTCTCCACATCCCAGGGGAGTACTCTTACCACTGAGCTAAACATTGAAAGGGTACTTTATGAATGGTTGAAGGTATTTGCTTCAAATTCATGAATAGTTTCTATTTGACTGACCAGTGCATTTTTTGTGAAATAATCCATTAGTCTAATAATGCCACCTAGCTCTAGTTATTACTCCTGGGGGGAATTGTGCGCCACTGCACCATGCAGAATTTTGCAGAAATTAATGTTATGTGCACAGAATTTCCTTTCCCCCACAGAAATGGGCTGAAATGCTGCTGGCCACTATTAGGGGCTACTGGATGTGTCGGAACCCAGCTTGTACATAGAAGACACTGCTGGGGGAAGAGGGAGGAAGCTAGCTAGAGGACTCCCGGCAGCTGCAATTCCCCGCACGCCCTGAGGGAAGGAGATGGAGGCATGCAGAAAACTCCATGCAAGCTCAGGACCCAGCATCAAGCTTTCTCCCTCGGGATCCCTGGACTCTGATGGATAGGAGGGAGGGAGTTTGGGTTTTGGGGCCATGGCTGGGCTTGGTGGGGGAGGGAGTACGTGGCCCAGAGGGGCCCTGTGGCTTGGCTCTGGGAGGGTAAGAGATTTGGGTATATTGGCTAGCGGGAGTTTACAGCTGGACTCGAGTGGAGGGTGTCTGGCCCCCTGGCTGGGCTCTGGAGGCGGGGAGGAAACAGAAACTGGATTGTCATTGAGGTTTCTTTAACTCTCTCCTCCTGGGGGAATTTTTGTGCGTGTCTGTATCACTCCAGACAAACTTGCTGGCAGGCGTTTTGAAATACATTACCAAAATGATTGAAACTGGCACAGTTATGCAGTGTTATTTTGACAAATAAAATTTACAGAATTTGGCAGAATTTTCTAAAATATTGTGTGCAGACATTTTAACGTTCTGGTGCAGAATTCCCTTATATGCCGTGTGCACAGTCCAGCAACGTTCAGATGCAAAAAATAAAAAAGGATTCAATATGGCATTGTAACATGTTTAAAGCTCTGATTGGGACTCAAGGCCTCTCTCCTGTGCGCTGTCACTCCTGAGTCACAGATGGAAACAGCCAAGCAAGTCTTACTCTTTTCCCCCCTGAATAATGTTTCTTTGGACAGTTGCTTCACAGCTGAACGATGAACCCAGTGGTCACTGCCTATGTCACGAAATGAAGAATAAGCCAAAAAGCATGTAAAAGAAAAAACCCACAGCAATGAAAATAGCACTCATCCAATATATCAGAGAGCAAAACAGCCGCCTGGAAAAAGCCAGGGCTGATGGGGATTGTTATTACGGCAAATATAAAGAGCTGCTAATGGCCCCATAAGAACATACTCTGAGGAGTCTTTGACGATTCATGGGGAAAACAGAATTTCAACTTACCGTGCAAATGATGTACCGTGCTGATTGTCAACACCGCGCAGTAAATCATTCATGTACTTCCCTGAATCCTGCAGGTGCAGTAATCAAGAATGACACGGGGCTGTGCAGCCCTGGGTCCTTTATAGTCGATTGCAGTGGTGGGGCTGCACCTTCAAAGATGTGACAGGCCTTCAGGAAACATGCCCTTTTGCAGAGGGCTGGCATTCTGCTGTAGCAGTTCTATTGCGGAGCAGGAAATGGGTTTCCCCTCCTCCATGAGTATTTTCATGCATTCTCACTTGGTGGAAGTGCCAACAGACCAGCTCTTAAGCCCAGCAGCCGCCGTTCAAAGCATTGGCCAATGGCTGTAATAGCACCTGCTTGCTCTTACCTTTTCTCCTGCCTTGTTCCAGCCCCTTTCCTGTCTTGGACCTAGCCTTGCATCTGACCTTTATTATTCCAGGTAGTCTTGTTCTGACTCTCGGCTCTGATTCCTGATCTCTGACTTTGGTTCTGGCATCTGGCTTCCCACTCTGGTTCTGATTCTAGACACCAACTCCTGGCTGCTGACTCTGGATTTGGCTCTTGGATCCGGCATCTGGCCTTTGGCTCCAGCTCTGACCTTGGGCTCCCACTTCTGGCTACTGTCTCCTATTCTAACCACTAAACTGGACTCCTGCTCTGACCACTAGTCTTGTCTCCTGCTCCAACCATCAGATGCAATTATTCATGTCCTGGTCACTGATATGTTTTCCCCCAATCCAGTGGGTTTCATTTTGAAATAGAAAGACATTTTGGATTGGAAAACTGGATTATCATTATTTTTTTAATTTATCAATATTGAAACAAAACATTTTGACAATTTTAAAACATTTTTCTTGACTTCTGAGGGAATTGGGGAAATTCATTGAACCCAACCCTGTTTTGCCAACACTTCCAGTTTAGAGAATTTGGTATTTTTTGAGAAAAAGAGTCATTGCAAAATCCCCCAGCCATCTGGAAGCAGTTCCAGATGACCAAGTGCAGTCAGTGATGATTCCTGGTGCTCTCACTTTAGTCTGGCCTGCTGAAATCATGTCTCTTGGTTCATAGCTCTGATTAATGGATGCTCTCCCAGAGCCTTACAATTCCACATACCCTGAAGGAACAGAGTGCTGTATTTTAAACAGGAACCCATCGTTAATCAATGGAATTGACTCTTCAGGGCTGGGGGTTTAAGGCTCCTGAGCTGTTTGTTTTCTCAAGAGAAGATAACATTGTTTTCTACCCACAAATGAATACCCTTGATTGAGAAGTTAGGCTCGATGTCTGGATTCAGAATAAATCTAGTGAAATCTGACACATGAAATAGACAAGATGAGACACCTCTTAATGAATATAGAGAGACCACCAAAGATGGGGTGGTGGTTCCATTTCAATAAATACCCAAGAACAGGGGTGCTGACACAAACTTCCCACTTATTTACATGTCTGCTAAGTCAGAAGGGAAATCTTTTGAGAATAGATTTCCCTGTGAAATGACTTACAAATGTCACTTCTTGCAGCATGGTGCATTCAACAATAGCTGTCTTTCTCATCGTGGTTAAGCACTTCTGTTTCTATATGGAGACTGAACTGTATGAGGTCTTGTGGATGAGCAAGGCAAGCCCTTCATTTTCAAGTTTTATTTTGTTTTAGATTTCCTAGGAACATATCAGTGTTTATTACCGAAATGGAAAAAAAAATCTGGTGAAATTCAGGGCAAAAATTGACTTTACAGTTTCCTGGGGAAATGTCAGGATTAATATTGGGAGATGAGAGGACAGAGAAAACAACAAAAAAATAAGTTTACTGTGGCAGTTTATGGTATGAACTGTACAATAACAGGACACACACATATGCACTTGCCTATTGCTTTGCTTTCTACTACCTAGCCTTATTTTAACAGACAGACTCAAATTTACAGTTTAAGATTAATTTATTATTAACACAAACACATCTACCTCATGTAATGGATTTTCTTAACACAATAAGTATTTTCTTGCATTTGTGTGGCCCAAAATTTGACTTCAAATCAGTAAGCACAGAATAATAATTTTTGTAAAACCAGGAAAATTTTCAGTAAGAATCAGTAAATACTGAAAAAAACCAAAACAAAACAAAACAAAAAAACCTTGTGGATGAGGCACTGGATTGAGAGTTTGGAGACTTAGTTCTAGTCTTGGCTCTGCAGCTGATCTTTTCACCTCTCAGTGCCTATGTTTCTCCTCCCACGCTGTGTGTGTTTTGTCTATTTAGACTGTAAAGTCTTTGGAACATGAGTTTCTCAAATGGTATGAATGTACAGCCCCTGGCGCAATGGGCACTGGTTCTCCAAGTCCTGCTGTAATACACATAATACTAAACAGTGAAAAAAATAAAAATATTTAACAATTTAACTTTTCTGAGTTTCCTCATGAGGCCTTCATTCCGTTTTTTTCCTATATTTCTACTAAAAGATCAATGTTGAATCCCCTTCTCTCCCCAATTAATGAGAAACAAATTACAGCTTTTAAATTGGCACTGAGGTGAAACAGCTCAATAAAATCTATGCATACACATTGGGTAGAGCTAGTTTGAAAAGGTTGTTTCGTCCTATTACTTTTAATTGAAAAACTGAAAACCCAAACACAGAAACATTTTCAGTTCCCGGCAATCCAAAATATTCGTTCCAAAAGTACACAAAATATTCAGACGAAAACTTCTGAAAACGAAGCAAATCAAAATTTTATTATTTTAGTTTTTTGATTAAAAAAACTAGTATTTTTTTAAGGAAAACTGACACTTTCTATGAAAATGTCCATTTTGTCAAAACCCCCATTTTTTATTGAAAAACATTCTGAGGAAAATGTTCAACATCCTAACTATGGGATAGATCTGATTTTAACTGGCTTGTTGGAGGCAAGAGGAGAGTGCGGGGTAAGTGGAAGATATATATCCAGCTGTAGCAATATACTATTTTTAGGTCCAATATTCAGGTTGCCATAACAACTTGATAGAGTTCTAATAATCCTATTTTTATTACAAAGCTTTAAATAGACTGAAAAAGATGTATTTGTTCCCAATAAAGCAACTACAACTCAGTCAGCCAAAGGAGAAATTGTTCTTTAATTAGACACAACGTGCCCGATTCACATCTCAGTTTCAGCTGTGTATATGTAAGGTAACCTCAGTGGCATCAGATGAGTTGCTTGGTTTTTTCAGTGGTGAAACTGAGCTCTGAGTGTCACCCAATGAGAACAACACTAAAAAAAAACAAACCCTTTATGGTACAGATCTGAAAGGCTGTAAATTAGCTGAAGGGCTGAAAAAAGAGCAAAGCACAGCAGTGCTAAGAATTAACATGGGGACGGTAACAAGAGATGTAAGAAGGAGGAAGGATGGTCTTGAGCTTAAAGCACTCCGGAGACATGAGGTATATTTCCAGTTCTGCAACAGACTTTCTATGTGACCTGGGGAAAGTCCTTTTACCTCTTTGAGCCTTGGTTCCCTGTCTGTAAAGTTGGATTGCCAGGTGCCTGGTTTTCGACTGGAATCCCCGGTCACTTCACTGGTGGGGTAGAAGCCAGAGTTGGAGGAAGAGGTGGAAAGGTACCGACTAGATATAGTTGGCTTCACCTCCACACATAGCATTGACTCTGGAAACAAACTTCTCGATTGAGGATAGTCTCTTTCCTACTCAAGAGTGGCCCTATGTGAGAGGCCCTGGGTGTAAGTGTGTGTGTGTGTGGGGGGGGGTACTCACAAGTCCCTGGATGAGTGCTGCACTGTTGGAAGTTGTCACGGTAAATGAGATGGTTGCCTCAATGAGACTTTGTATCTCAGAGAGGAAAACCCTTACTGTTGTTTGTGCCTATGCACCTAATAGCAGTTCAGAGTACTTGGCCTTTTTGGAGATGGTGGGATCGGTACTCAATAGAGTGCCACCTACCGACTCTGTATTTCTACTTGGAGACTTCAACGCTCACATGGAAAATGGTGGAGATACCTGAAGGAGAGTGACTGGGAGGCACGGCCTCTCTGGTCTGGACCCATGAGGTGAGCTATTATTGGACTTCTGTGCTAGTCATGGATTGTCCATAACAAATGCCATGTTCGAAAATAAGGTTGCTCATAAATGTACTTGGCAGCAAAGCACCTTGTGCTGAAGATTGATGATCAGCATCATAGAAGTCTCATCAGACCTAAGGCCATATATTCTGGTCACTTGGGTGACAAAAGGGGCAGAGCTGGCAACCATTCACCACTTGGTGCTGAGTTGGATACAACAGACAGGATTCTGACCAGATAGACACAGGAAACCCAAACCAACAGTGAGAGTTACCTCAGAACATCTGGTTCAGGACCTGTGTGAAAGACTTCAGTTTAAACCTCCAGGAGAACTTCTCCTGCATTCCAGGTGATGTCTTGGACACTGAGTCTGAGTGGACCTTGTTCAGGGCCTCAGTTGTTGGGGCAGCCATGAACAGCTGTGGCCTGAACGTGATTGGTGCCTGTTATGGTGGCAACCCTAGGTTCAGTTGGTGGGTTCCAGTGGTGAGGGAAGCTGTCAAGTCTAAGAAGGATGCCTTCGGCTGAGAGGTACCAGCTGGCTAAAAGGGCTGCAGCTGCAGCCATCGTTGAAGTGAAAGTCTAGGCTTGGGAGGATGGTCTCAAAAGTGTTCTGGAAAACCATTTGTTGCCTTAGGAGGGTTCAGCGAGGTGGTTCAGGCACCTGATAAGGATGCCCTCTGGGAGGCTTCCATTGGAACCATATCAGGCATGGCTCACTGGGTGGAGACCCCAAGGCTGACCCAGGACACGCTGGAAGGATTATATCTCCTGGCTGGCTTGGGAACGCTGGGGAATCGCCCAGGAGGAGTTGGAACCTGTTCTGGAGGAAAAGCGGTGTAAAGGAGGAGGAAGAAGAAGATCCTAGCTAGCATTTGTTTTTCCTAAGATTGCCTAAGATACCTTTTGATGTATTAGACTGTGGGTTTAGATCCATGGCTGATGAGCTGATAGCTGTTCTGTGCAGATTGTTGTATTTCAGTCCTGATGTATGGTTCATCCGAGGGTAAAGGGCCTGTTGAATATTGTGTGCAGTGAGTGAAATGGTCTGTCTAAAATCCAGGCAGAAATATGGCACATAATGAACCTAGTACTCCAATGCCCTACACCTTATGGAGTCATTGATACTTGTACAATGGGTGTGCTGTGTACTGCCCTTCTGATCTGATGGAATTTGACTCAGCTGGGTCATTGGTGGGACTTTCACTGGGGACCTTTTGTGCTAAAATCCGGGGACTCCCTCATCTGAGCTTTGTTACTGGTGGTAGCTGTTATCCTCAAATGGACCAGATGCTGGAGAGAGTAATATGCCCACCTACACAGGCTGAGGACTCAGTGCCTGGGTTCTATACCTGTCTGAGCTGCAGAATTTGGGTGTGACCTTGAAAAAACCCCATTAACCTCTCCATCAGGAGACGAGTAAATACTTCAAGAATTCCATCAACACTCACATGTAAAATGATTCCCTTCTACCACTTTTCCACTTGCTTTCCATGATTGCTGAAGTCAATGCAAATATGTCAAATTTACCCCTAGCTGAGGATCTGGGTCTGAGTTTTTTTACTTTCAATCGTATGCCTTAATCAAAAGACTGTTTTTCCTCCTCCTTTTGCAGGTATACTGTAGGTTTCTAAACTGGTTGGAGTTAGTTGTAACTTGAGGGGAGACGATGGTGTGTTGTCTTCAGTTATACAATTGGCTTGAAAAAGGTGCCATGCATACACTTAAGGAATGATTCTCTAGATTATATGTTAAAAAAAGAATCCCCTTGCTAAAGATTTCAAGTAGAGCTAGTTGAAATTCCTTGCATGAAAACTTCATCAAAAACTTCCCTTTCCCCCCAACATGTCACAATATTATAAAAGAAAAAAAAATGTCACTGTTGTACTTTTTTGTTTTTTGCAAAAATATATTATGCCTTTAAAATGTTTTTAATTGAAAGGTATTATCAAACTGGTGAATGCAATGTTTAATTGCCAAAAAAACTTGGGTCTAATAAACTGACAAAAAAACAAATGTTTCCTCTCCAGACAGTTTTTTGGTGAAAAATTGAAAATTGTTAACTATTTTGCTTTCAACAAAAACTTCATGATTAATTTTTGTAAAGAAAACAAGTCTGAAATGCTGAAAATTTTCACAGAACTACTTTTGGATTTTTTCTGCAACCTTTGGTTTTAAGCCCTATTTTTGAGAAAAGAAATTTCTGAAAGCAGAACAAACCTCACAAGAGCTGTCATTTGGATGTTATTTTCAAATTGTTCATTGTGATGGCATTGGCATTTCAATGCCAACTGACTCCTCAGAGACTCCAAACAAAATAGCATGTTTCATATTTCATGACACTTTTAGAACGATTTTTCTCAAACTAATGGGAGGGTGGGGGTCTCAGTATCATGGTGCTCAGTACACTTTGGTTTTGTAACATTCACGGAAACAAGGTTTAAAGTAGCTGCAGTTTTTTTCCTAAGATGATGTCACTTTTTCTCTCCAGTGCTTATAGAAGATATGGTTAGTGTTTCTTGGATTAAAAGGAAAGCAAACAAACAAAAGAATGTTTTCCCTTTAAAAACAGGCTTTGGTTCAGATCCTCACTTGGTGTAAATCACTGTTCTGCCCGCCAATTTCATATCTGCTATGAATTTAGTGCAATATGGCTTCAGTAGTGGAGCCAGTTTTCTAACAATGGCACAGTGCAGGGCAGGGGGGCACATTGGGTCATTGGCAGTACCACCTTAAGTTATACCTAGTGTCTGGAAAAGATGCCATACGTACAGCTAGAGGCTGCAAAGGGGGCAGGTCACCCTCCCTGTCTCTCCTATTAGCTCCATTACTGCCTCTTTCCTTAACTATGGTTATGTCAACACTACCATGGTAAGTTGACTTACGCTACGCAACCCCAGATACGTGAATAACATAGTTGGAATTGACGTACTTTAGGTCAAGTTAGCAAGGGGGTCTACACCGCGGCGGTCAATGGCAGAAAATATCCTGTCCGCTTACCTTACTCTTCTCCTTGGGGTATAGTACAGGGTCGATGGGAGAGTGATCTGCACTTGATTTGACAGGTCTCTACTAGATCTGGTAAATTGACCGGCGGTGGATCGATCTCAGAGTGTGGATCCTGGCTGTAGTGTAGACCCTCCCTATAGCCTAGGCTGTCCTGGAAATCTGTCACTTTCAAACAGGGCTATAATAATGCAAACTATTTACCTTTTTACCAGCAGCATCCACACGGAGCAATTAGAACAAAACTCTTTGGCATGCTCTGCAGTTATACACACTCAGAGTCTGCACTGTGGCCAGTCCATATATCTGGTGCCAAAAAGGAGATGAAAGCTCTGTTAAAAATCAGGCCCCAAGGATTTCCCAAAGGTCATGTGGGAAGTCACTCGTAGACCTGAGAATTAAACTCACTGCCTTGACACACTATACCAGACTTCCTCTCCTTCCTTTCCCCCTACCTCCCTATTAGTAAAATAAAACCTCACATGCTTATCAACTTTTCCTCCTTGGTTTGTAGGTTGTTTTTCTTCCTCATCAACTCATTTGGCGTGTGAAATAAGCTGCCAGCTGCATTGTGTCTTCTCTGGGCAGTCATCAGAAACTAGTATGGATACCACCTGTCTGATTATTCATCCAGTCATGCAAGTTCTGATTTCACTTGAATGTGTCCTGAGCAGAACAAAAAAACCCAACACCCTTGTTGTGCTTTTATACAAAGCAAAATTAGCTTCGGCAAATGTCTAGACTTAAAGGAGCTATGTTCAAAACTGCTTATAGTACCTAACCATCAGCCTCCTGGTCTCTGATTAGTATCAAGGGGCTTGTCTATTAGTATACAAGGGGCAAATGTCTATTAGTATGCAAGGGGAAAATTAGTCTAATGTCTATTAGTATACAAGGGGCAAATGTCTAGGTTTAAAGGAGCTATGTTCAAAACTGCTTATACGGTAGTACCTAACCATCAGCCTCCTGGTCTCTGATTAGTATCAAGGGGCTTGTCTATTAGTATACAATTGATTAGTATCACTTCACATTGATAATGCTTTTCTTTTATCCCATTCCTCCCCAAGAAACTGGGCATTTTATTGAGTTGTATTGGGAGTATAAGACAGAGATACATTCAGCAGTGCTCCTGGGAAAAGGGGAAATTAGTGTGGGATGTATAGTCCTACTTGCATGTAGGGCCCGCTCCAACGTCATGCTGTCCTCTGTGTCGAACACCATGGTAATGGGTGCAGACTCGGAGATTAAACTTGTATCAATAGTTCACTTGCACGTTCAGTGGTGAAATCCTGTTCCCATGAACTGTGAAGAGAGGGTTGCTATTGACTCCCATGGGGCCAGGACTTCACTCTAGATGCTTTGTGCAACCAGATAGAAAATGTCATGTCAGCAGACCTTCTGGTGACATTTCCAGTGATTCCCACTTCTGGCAGAGCCAGACATAACAAGAGGCTTTGTAAGTTGTATGGGTCATTTTTGTTTCCAGTCTCATTTACGACACACACAGACAGAAGTTATTGAAAATAAACAATAATGGGGGAGGGGAGGATGTGACACAGCTGTAGGCTAAAAAGTGAGTCAGCCCTCTGATCACTTAGGCACCTGTCAGCCCCCCTGAAGAAGGCTGATTGGAGAATGTACAGCTAATGTGTTGATCAGTCTGGAGGCTGATGAACCAATTAGTCATCAGCTGAGGGCTATAAAAAGACACGGGGAAGGGGAGAAGATTGGGTTGAGGGAGGCCAGTATGCTCTGAGTTCTTCTCTTGCCCGGTGTGAAAGGGCAAGAAACCATTGCAAATACTTGGCTACACGAGACTGTATGGGTGTGGGTGGTAGCATTAGAGTCCGAGGTTTCTGGGCATCAGAGTACAGATGGCATGCACCCCATTCCAGGGACGATAACCCACACTTTTTAACTTTAAAAATTGGTTCAGATTTGGTTATTGGCCTAAATTTTGGGATGGAGTTTTCTTTGCTTGACTCAGTCCAGTTTGCCTCTTCTGTAGAGGAATGCAGCTCAGGATCACTGAGAGATGCACATGTCATTTCATATGCATCTGGGTACTGACGATCTTCCACTAATTATAGAGTGAATCAAAGCAATTAATAATTCAAAGGGCTTTATTAAGATTTAATCAACCACTGCCAGTGGCTCTCTACCATATGTAACTTTTACTTTGTGTAGTTGTCACTGTTCACACATGTTTGTGATAACTATTATGTAGATTGGCTAGTATAGCATTTTATAATTTAAATCAGCTCTATCAGTAAGATGACTGAATGTCTAACAACTGTTTCTAATGAAATGACCACAGTAAGGCATAAAAAACACAACATGATTTTAATATCTCTTAAAAGACATTAAAACCATGAATTGTTTTTGTCAGTTTACAGAAACACAAGACAACATTCAGTACAGAAAAGAATACAGGTTAGGACTTCTGAAAAGAACCACAGGTCAATTTCTGCCCTCAGATTAGTCAAACTAAGTAGTGCTGTGTCAGACAGTTTTCTAATCCCACAAATATTTTTGAGAGTTCAAAATTGTTTACCATCCCAAACAGGGACAAAAAGTCAAAATCTCAATGTCCACAAAATCAAAATGTGAAATCCAACTAACCAAAGCAAAAAAATCAGTTTGGGTCAATTGTGACATTTTGTTTGGATATTTTTGAAATGCTTTTTCCCTCCATTTTTCGGTTAATTTTTTCTAATTAGCTTGAATAGCAAAACAAAAAGTTATTTCAAATCAGATGTTTTGGTTCCGTTTTCAAATCATGGTCAAATGAATTGTTTCAGCAATTTCAAATCAGGGTTTTTTCCTCAGTCTTTTTTGAGTCAGGAGAATTGTCAAAGCCTGCCCTTGTTTTGCAAACAGTATTGTTGTCAAGGAAATATCATCAAACAAAAATAAAAATAAAAAAAAAGCGGAAACCTTTCCAACCAACTCTAAGCTCATTGGGAGTAAGGTCAATCTTTTTGTTTGTGTCTTCACATAATAGGCTCTCAACCTCTGACACTTAACAAAAATACTCCAGCGCTGAATGTGCTACTCCTTGTAAATGTGTGCTCCTTATTTCTCAAAGATTATTCTGAAGTCTTTGGATTCTGTTTTTCTATTAAGCGCTTAGCAAATGGGTGCAAGAGAAGTACCAATCTGTCATTAAAATCCTTCTATGTTGAGATGCCTATGGAACGCTTGACAGTAGATAGCAGGATGTGCTACGCCTGCTTCTTACATTACATCACAATCATCTTATTGATGCCCTGTTACGTTTGTTGTAGTCACCTATTATCATATACTTGGATGTCAATTTCTGGTGGCACGGACTGTCGTTTTGTTATGTATGTAAACTATCCCTAGCATAAAGGCTTTGATCCCCAATGTGGGGCCTTTAGGCAATACTGTAATACCAATGTTAAGAAGTAGAGCTACTAGGATTACAATCTACTATTGGATTTTGTACTTCAAATGATTCACTGCTGGGCTAAGATGGCAGTGTAAGTCCAGTGAGAGAAGAGTCTATTTATGCTACACCCTGAGAGCAATGTGGTGTGCATACACAGATTGGAGTCATATGGCATATTAAAGTCTCAGACTAGCCTAAGCACTGGTGCTTTCCCACAGCGAGAGTTGAAATCTTCATTTCTGCAGGGTGTTATAAAAAGGCATCAGTATTGCACTTGACAGGCTAACAGTAGCATGGCCCCAGTACACGAGGTGGCATGACAAAACCCCAGGGGTTGGGAAGCGGTCGAAGCAGAATAGAGTCAAAAACAGCAGAGAGGAGAGGACAGTGTAAACTGAAAGGCATCTTTAAAGACTAGAACGATCAACCAAGACTGCATGCAACATGAGGGCTAGGCAAAGGCCCCAGTCTAGACAGAATGTCATGGGAACTTGGATCATTAAGGGTAAGTCTACACTGCACAGCTCTGACTTAGGTTTGAGTCTAAGCCCCTTTTCATCCACACACAAGTCAATCTCATGTGGATGAGCAAGTGTAACCCATGCCTCCTTGGTGTGGTGTTCCGTCCCACTCTAGTGGCCCCTAGACACCTAGAGATTGGTGAGTCTGCTACAGCCTTAGCTAAGACTGCCTTTTTAGCTCATGCAGTCAAGGCTCATACACTAAGCTTCAGAGGTCCCAAGTTCAATCCCAGCTACTGACAACCACGACCTGTTGTCATTACTAGGACTTGCTAGGAGAGTAGGCCAGAGCCCAATCCCCCTGTAACTCAGGTCCAATCCCCTGTCACTTTGTAGTGTGGATGCAGATTAAGCCACAACCCAAGTGAGGTGGTCTATAAAGTGCAGTATGGACGTGTTAGCATGGCTGAGACACTCAGGTCCAACTATTGTAAGCCCAGTTTACAAAGCACTGTGAACACTCAAGCGTGAGCTTGGAAACACTATAAGTTTACAATGTAGAATAGACATACCCTCAGACTCGAACAACCATGCTTTATTTACCAAAGTTTGGTGTCAGAAGGCAATTTCTGAACTTTCTGATGGAGTCAGAGTCTATCAGGTTAGTCTGTAAAAAATCTTTGAACTTGAACCCTTCATGGCGGCACGGATGGAGGCATGTGCCTGCCACCACTTCCTGCAACCCCCATTGGTCTGGAACGGTGAACCAGTGGGAGCTGTGGTCAGCCGAACCTGTGGACGCTGCAGGTAAACAAACCGTCCCGTCCTGCCAGCAGATTTCCCTGATGGGCCATGTGCCAAAGGTTGCTGATCCTTGCCTTAGCCCCTTGTTGCCTAATGTGGGGCTTGTATACCCCATTACAGTCATCCACATGTTTTATCAGCGGTAAGTGTGTATTTACATCCAGATCACTGAAGAAAATATTGCATACCGTTGTTGTTGTCTTCTTCTTCTCATTCTCAAACAGATAAGTTAATTAAATTAATTTCAGATTTGATACTGTAGAATTAGAGAGGTTCAGGGAAGAACAACAAACTATTAGGGACATGGAAAAACTCTTATGTGAAAATAATTATTCACTTTAAAAAGATGAATAAGAGGGGCATGATAGAAGCAGATAAAAATAAATAATATTATAGAAAGGCTAGATCAGGAGATTCTGTTCTTCCTGTCTCGTGACTAAGACTATGTTTTAGTCACGGGGGATTTTGAGTAAAAGTCACAGAGAGGTCATGGGCAGTAAAAAAAATTCATGGCCCGTGACCTGTCCATGACTTTTACTATATACCCTTAACTAAAACATGGGGGGGGGCTGTATGGGGGCACCACAGGTGCTGGAGGAGGACAGCCCAGGTGCTGAGGGTGGGGAGGGCGGGTGGTGGCGCATGGACCGGGACCTCTGCTGGCGCTGGGGTTGTGAAAGTTGGTGGGGCTGGCAGGCTCTGCACCTCCTCCCACCAGCAACAGAAGAGTTTGGGTGTGGGAAAGGGCAGGGGATTTGGGTACAGAATGGGATGAGGCGGGTTCTGGGTGGTGCTTATCTGAGGGGATCCCCTGAAGTGGCGACATCCCCCTTGCTCAGCTCCTAGGCAGAGATGCGACCAGGCAGCTCTGCACGCTGCCTCCACTCAGAGAGCTGGCTTCACAGCTCCCATTTGCTACTGCAAAAGTCACGGAGGTCATGGAAAGTCACAGAATCTGTGACTTCTGTGACAAACTCGCAGCCTATCTCATAACATAAGAAGGAGATAAACAATTAACCTGAAAGGTGGCAATCTCAAAAATGGTCAAGAAATAGTTTTTCACACAAAGCACCAATAGTCTGCAGAACTCACTGCCATGAGAGGTTCTTGAGGTCGAAAACTTAGCAAGATTCAAATAGGGATTGGAGATTTATACAAATAATAAGGGTATCCAGTTACAATAGTTAATGCTAACACATTTTTGAAGGGATTGTAAACCTCATGCTTCTGGTCTTAATCCTATTAAGGTGAAAATCTAATATGGAGGCAGATTATCCCACCGCTGTCTAAAGCAAGGTTTATTTGACCTGCCTCTGAAGCATGCCACTGTTAGAGACAGGATACTGGAGAATAGCCGGACCAAATGTCTGATCCAGTTGCTATGAATAAACAGGCTCACAGAAGTATGTTAGGGATCAAACCAGCCCATTAAGATTTAGTAGCCTGATTCAGGTTTGAACAGCTCACGTTTCTTTTGTGCTAGAGGCAAAATTATGCTTTGATCTCTCTTATTATAGAGAAAGTGGATGATAAAACTCCTAACAGAACTCAGTATATTTCATACTCTCAGAGCTTTGACAAAGCCTTTATTTTCAGTATAAAAAAGGAACGTACTCTCCACCTCCACTCCCGGTTTTTGTCTTCTAGCTAGTGTATTTAATCCCAATGATAAATTGAGCAAATTAGTGTTATTGAACAGAACAGGGATAAGATATAACGTTCCTAATTTTAATCAACATGAAACATTTTATGAGCTGTAGAAACAAGAATTTCAAGCAGCTTTATCTATTTTCTCAATCAGTGGAGTAACTGGGCAGGTTGTCCTTCACAATTGTTGAAACAAGGTTAAGTAGCATGACATACTTTTCTATATGTTCTACCCTTCCCAGAGACTAATTTATGGGATGTAGTAAATACATTCTGCTCTATTTCAATCTGTTTTATATCATTTGCTTTTGTGTTTTATTGCAAAAAGTAAGTGGCTACTAATGTATTCATATTACACTAATACCTGGAAACAATCAACCATATAATTCAGTCATTACACAGTGAGTAATAAATACCAATGCAATTTTTAAAGTGAAGAAATAAATCTGTCTAGCTAATATTTTTCTAAGATGTGCAGAGATTTCAGGTGTCAGTATGTATATCTCCATCCTGACTGAAATCTATCTTTAGTGGATGAACAGGCAATCTGAACTGTTATGCAAATGTGACCTTCAAGAATGTTGAGATAGAAAAAAAAGATATCATCTGTCCAAAAGTATCTTGCAAATGCTTCCGATTTTTAAACAAGGTGGGTTACTTTTAGGCTGTATGATCTCAAGATTAATCATCAAAACAATCTTTCTGAACTCTTTGTAACATAAAAGACATACTGTAAAATGCCTGTAACTTTCAATTCTGAGAAGAAACCAAGTACGTTGAGAATTCCTAAGGCACAACCGATATGCCTTAATATTTGAAGGCTTTCATGGATAGCTCATGGTTTGCAAGATGCATAATCCAAAAACCAATACTCCAGCAGAATAGCCTTGTCAGTCAAAGCATTTTTTCTTTTGAATATCTGTACAAATTGTACCGAGGTTCTGTAAGCCGACTCCATACACAATGTTCTGACTCAAGCAAATATATAAAATGTGTGAGATGAGCACTGAGTTAAAACTGTATTCCCAGTAATTTGCAGAAATGTGACTCATCTACAAGTTATAAGTGCCTGGAGTAACTGCTGCTGTGGGGAAAATGCATTGCAGTTCTGTAGTGGTGTTTTATGCCACGATGCAATACGCTCCCAACACTAAAGATCCAGAGCTTCATTCATGTGCATCTTCATTACATCCAAGTGCTCTTTTTCACTCTTTTTTGTTTGTTTGTTTCAGCTGCACTAACCAAGAATTTGGTGGCTGTAACGGGAACATAGTCAAATTTGTGCCTCACCAAGTTTGACCAATTCTTATGGGCCTAATCCCGAGACCTTTGAAGTTCATAGGACTGGAAGAGTCCTTTCAACCCATTCAATAGATTTTGGATTGGACCCACAGTTCCCGTTTTTCTCACGTTCAATTTAGTAGGAAGGCTCTGACCTCGGTGGTACAAAATTGGACACTGTTTTTAGATTTGTTCGTAACATCCCTTCGCCACTTTCCTGGTTCATCTCACACCTTTATTTTCTTTATTATTGGTTGTTGTTTGTATTATGGAAGCACCTGTTCTTTAAACTAGAGAATTGCCTAAAGGCCACAGTCAAAATCAGAGGCCTATTGTGCTAGGCACTGTACAAACATAGATTAAGACACAGTTCCTGCCCCAAAGAGTTTACAATCTACATAGGCAAGAAAAAGGACAAAAGAAGCACAAAAAGGTGAAATGACTTGCTCAAGGCCACACAGCAGAACAGTGGCAGAGCCCATCATAGAACACAAGTCTCCTGAATACCAGGCCACTGCCATATCATCTGGACTTCACTGCCCATTGACATCAGTAGAGAGCATAATGCCAATATTTTAACATTTGTTTTTGCATACAATGGAAAATACCAAATTTTGCATACAATGGAAAAATTCGTTTTGACATTCCCAAATGGAAACATTTATTTCCATTTTAATTAAACCTGAGCTGCTGTGGTGCCTCATTGGACTTGTAGCACAGATACCTCATATCCCTGTTTTCCTCAGTGTGGGGGGCTTCCTGATCAGTCTACATCTCCCATGATGCACTGCAATCACTGGACTCTCATTACATATCACAGTGATTCAACAAAAGGGGAGCCCATGGTGCATTATGGGAAATGTAGTCCAGCCATCAATCCTCTGCCATGAGGAGAATGGATCACGAGGCACCTGAACTAAAACTCCCATGAGGCACCATAGCAGCTCAGGGAAACCCAGATTAATACTGAATTACCCTGAAATAGAACATATTAGTTTGGTTGAACAAACCAGACTGTTTTAATTGAGATCATTCTGAGCCAAACCTTCCCCTCCCCCGGTCTTTTTTTCCTTTAGATTTTGCTAATAGAAAATCAAAAAAAGTTTGGCAAATTCAGCATTTTCCTGTGAAACGTTTTGAATGTGCAGAAACTGCATTTTCTGAAAGAAAAAAAAATCAGTGGACAATTCCCTATCCTGAAGTGCTTAAAATATAAATAGACAAGATGGACAAAGGGTGAGAGATATTATTCCCATCTTATAGATAAGGAACTGAGGCATAGAAAGTAAACAATTTACTGAACCTCTTCAAGGAAGAGTGTGGCAGAGTCAGGAATTGAATTCACATCTCCTGACACCCAGTTCAGGGCCTTACTTAGAAGATCCATCTTCCTCTCTGGCTTGTCTTTTGGAGTAAGGACCTTTTACTCTGGAGTTTCTGCCATCATCAAGTGTCTTCATTTGTTTTCCTTCTTAACTCTCCATCTCTTTTCAAATCACATCACAAACAGCCTTTTTGTCCACTGCCGTCACCTTTCGTTATTGTGCAGTTATGACCGGTTTACCAAACTCTGTAGAACAATGCTGTTTGTAGAAAAGATGCTATAAAATATGGGCCCAGTCCCGGAAACTTTACAAACTTCAAACTCCTGCTCCAACTGTGGGGCCCAGCTCCCACAATGACCCCTACTATTTCACTGGTAATCTTCATAGATATTGTACCTTAAAGACTAACTAAAGTATTGGAGCATAAGCTTTCGTGGTCTAATACCCACTTCGTCTGATGCAAGCAGTCTGCTTGCATCAGACGAAGTGGGTATTAGCCCACGAAAGCTTATGCTCCAATACTTTAGTTAGTCTTTAAGGTGCCACAGGACTCTTTGTTACCTCTGCTATTCCAGACTAACACGGCTACCTCTCTGATTCTTCATAGATATTGTTCTTTAAAGCAAACGCACAATGCATCAGGGCGCTGTATTTCTGAAAACGAACAAAACCAATACCTGCAGCCCAGCCCTTATGAGCAGCCCTAGAATAACAAATCACATTATGCATCACAGAGAGAAGGAGTTGTTAAGGAAACAGATTTTGGGTTCAGCTTCCTAGGGATTATTACAAACCGACAGTGAATTAAAAAACAACATTATTAAACAATCTTGGCAAATAACTTGATAGCATGTTTTATGCTGGGCATTAATTTATCCGAAGTTGGGAGGGAAAGCTCCTATGCCATTACATAGCTCATTCAATAGTGAATGAATTCAGCGTGATTAACATTATTACAGTGATTTGCAAAGGAAGTAATAACAACTTGCCATTTATTATAAAGCCGTCCCGGAAAATGCAGAGATCTGTCACATCATCCACTGACAGCATCTACACACTGCACATGCTGTAGCAGCCAATAGAGGGGCTGGATTGGTACAGAGCTTCTGTGTGCTCTAATTAATGTGTGGAGCATGGAGAGGCTTTGTGGGGTAAATCTTCAGTGTGATCCACGGAGTAGAGGACTGTGGCCATACAACTCCCATTGGGCCCAGTGATGAGCTGGCTGTGTGCTTGGAGAGGGGAGTAAGGATCCTCACTTAACCATACTCCCCATGTGGTTACTTGCATCGCCAGACCTAGCGCAGGGGCAGAAACCAGCTGCCACCAGGCTACTCACACACAGATGGGGAGGGGATTGGACTAGTTGGGGTGCAAAGGAAGTGTAGCCATAGCTCCATGCCCTCAATGCACCTGGCCACCACAGCTGGGTCAATGCAGAGGAGGATGTGGGCTGACACAGCTTAATTTCCTCATGGAGCAAGAGGGCAGCTGGGACTAGATTGTGACTCTGAACCCCTGGGGTGGTGCAGTTCTGCACTGCTCCTTCCTCAGGGAAGACTGTAGGATGATAGTCTACCCCACTGTTGGGAAGTTGAAGGTGTTCTGGATGTCAAACGCTAGCAAAGGCATTGAGATACTTGGAGTTATCTGGATTGTGCCAGCTAGTTCTTGATCGAACACAAAACCTCTTATAACCCCATCTGTTAGCAGTACTGTCTACACCAGGGGTGGGCAAACTTTTTGGCCCAAGGGCCACATCGGGGTGGCCAAATTGTATGGAGGGCCGGGTAGGGAAGGCTGTGCCTCCCCAAACAGCCTGACCCTCCGCCTCCTATCTGACCCTTCCCACTCCCCTTAGAATCTGTCCCCTCCCCCCGCTCCCTGTCCCCTGACTGCCCTGACCCCTATCCACACCCTTGGGATTCCCACGCCCTAGAACCTCCGCCCCTTCCAACCACCCCCTGTCCTCTGACTGACCCCCTGGGACTCCTGGGCCCTTATCTAAACCCCTCCGCCCCCGCCCTGGACCTATCCCAGGCCTGGCCCCAGCCCCGGCCCCCTTACCATGCTGCTCTAACCAACAGACACACGGCCCTGCAGGAGCTCACAGCCCGCGTCTGCAGAGCGCTGTCCTCATGGCAAGCTAAGGCTCTGGGGAAGGCGAGAAAGGGGGGGAGGGGCTGGGGGACCCTCCCCAGCTGGGAGCTCAGGGGCCAGTCAGGGTGTGCTCAAGGGCCGGATGTGGCTTGCGGGCCATAGTTTGCCCACCCCCAGTCTACATGCCGAGCACACATGCTGGGAAACAAAGGGAGTAACAAGGAAAAGGTCTGTTGCCACTGTACAGTGGGTCATTTTTTATAGTAAATTCAGAGTGGTGTAGAATGATCGTCACTTTGATGCTTTGCAATATTCCTGCTGCAGATCTGGATGTGAGCAACCTTTGCTTTTTAGGGCCTGATCCAAAGCCCACTGCAGCCAGTGGAAAGACTACCCTGGACTTCAATGGCACAAGCCTCATACAACATTAGTGAAGAGAAAATAACAACTACTCTCTGGAGTCAGCCTCTACAGTGAGAGGATCTTGCCTCCAGGAGAACAGAAGGAGGTCTGCTGCCTCCTGGCTGCTGCAGAGACCTGTTATTGGAAGTCCCTTCCATGGTGTATCAGAGAGGACTTTGGAGAGTGAGCTGGTGGGTCTACACTAAATAGTAGGAAGGGGTTGACGCAAGGACCTTGAACAATGTACAGTATGGGGATAAGAACATAAGAAAGGCTGTACTGGGTCAGACCAATGGTGGCCAATGCCAGGTGCCCTGGAGTGAGTGAACCTAACAGGTAATGATCAAGTGATCTCTCTCCTGCCATCATCACCCCCCTCTGACAAACAGAGGCTAGGGACACCATTTCTTACCCATCCTGGCTAACAGCCATTAATGGACTTAACCTCCATGAATTTATCCAGTTCTCTTTTAAACCCTGTTATATTCCTTGGATTATGGATTCCTTCTTGCAAACAGTGGTACATGCAGCTATGTAATTAGTGTGACTTTTCTGTGACCTGCACCTTTAAATGCTAAAGGCTGGAGGGCAACAGACATTTGGTGAGGCACAGCTGACACAGCACATCATGGAGATATACTCACTCCCAGGTGATGTAACATGATACAGAGATATACACTCTTTGTGCTCTGCAGTGACTTTTGTTCTTTCTCAATTGCTTCTTTTAAAATCAAGCTCATTTTCGCCTGGATGTGCCTGGTTACTATTTGTTTATGGAGAAACATACACAATTCCCCACTTCAGTCTTCAGTGCACGGGATATCTCCTAGGGCTTTGACCTGATCAGATAGTCCTTCGCCATTCAGTTTTCTGACAGAGAAGGGTTTTGATTTGTAACCATGTGGAAATAATAAAGCAGGATGATGGTGGACTTTTTATGCAGCCTCCACTGTTTCTGAATTTTGCATCATTGCCGCCGAAGTGGCTTGTGTTACTTGTCAGCTCACCATCACCATCTCACTTTTGCAGGCTGCTCACGAACTATTGAAAAATTACACAACAGGCTGATGTTTATTGGCATGACTGTTTCATTTGCTTCAAGCATAAATATTTATGATCAGCGTCTGGCAAGCACAGTGACAGGGCTCTTCTCAAATACAATCCAGTGTCATGTACTTTGAAGGGAAGGGTCCATCTCCATTACAGTGACTGTATCTAAACCTTTATCGCACTGACAGTGCCTTCAGTGTAGACAAAGGTTTGGAATCTTGACGCTAGATGGTACCCCATTACAGAAAGTAGCGTTCTGTTTGGGAATTAAGCTCAAGAACATCATTAATATTGTTCACTCATAATAAATGAACATTTGACAAAGAAATCCAAGTAAATATTATATTTTCATGAGTTCATGAATAGGCAACTTTGTTTTTATATGCTCTAGCACTAGTTACATAGTTTATTAGCAGTAATTTCCTTTACAGTAGCCCCTAGAGACTCCAACTGAGTTCAAGGCCACATTGTGCTAGAAATAAATAGTAAGAAATGGTCCCTGATTCATAGAATTTACAATTTAAACAAGTAAGATAGACAAGAGGTGGCAGAATTTCCCACAAAAACGCAGATCTGGTCTCTGCCCTGCTTTAGCTGTTAGAAGACCTGCCTTTAATATGATACAAGAGTAGAACAAGCCAAGGCTTCCATGGCATATATGCATAAAGTAATTGCAGTAACATATAATTTACCTGCAATGCTTCATTAACACACTGCAGATATGTCATTGGTAATTGTGAAATGTGAAAAAAATGGTTAATATGAATTTTTGCAGCCTTAAAAAAATCTACTGATTAGATGGGGTAGAACTGGACAACTTTTTTACCTCCTGATTATTATTTGGTAATGAAAAATGGTTCTGTTACAAAAAGTAGGTTTTTTGTGTTAAGATTTCCATTTTTGTTGGCCTTTTTCAGTGGAACTGGCAAATGTTTGTCTTTTGGTATTTGGAAACCAAAATAAGTTCATTTGTCAGGTTTTGCCCCCAAAAATCCATGAAATGAAATTGATCACAGAAAATAAAATACATTTTCCTGAGACATCCAAAAAGGAGTTATCAGTGACTAACAATTAGCTAGTGCATACCAAAAACTTCCTTTTTACAGAACAAGTCATACTCGAAAAGTGCCAGGAGTGTAGCTAAGCTGGACTGAAGTTGCTGTATTGTGATTCTCAATTTCTATTTCTACCTATGGACTGATCATGATGGTCCCTTCTGGCCTAAAAAGTCAATGAACCTATGGGAACAGAATTTAATTACAGCAATGTAACCCCCATGTGGAATTTGGAGCTCCAATCTGAGCATCTAGGGGGCCCTATCAAAAGGCCTATGACTACGATGGCTGCCATATTCTTCTGACCGCATTCCCAGCATGCTTGGAATCATGGGTGGGGACAGAAGAAACTAAAAACACTGCTGGAGCCAATAGGGAGTCTTCTGCATCGGTGGGCTGGATGAGCAGTCCACTGGACCAATGAAGAGCCAGGGATGGGCTGAAAAGCTCCTAGTGCATTAACTGGGGAAAGGGCAACCTGACTTTATAAAAATAGTTGGAAAGCTGGGAGAGGAACAGTGCAGCGTAGGGAGACCTTGCTAGACACCCCCTCCCCCTATCCTCCAAAGGGAGCTTTTGTATTGTTGTGAGCCTGGCTAGAGGGAATGGGCAGTTTCAGTGCTGCAATAACCAGCATCCAGAGAGAGAGAGAGAGAGAGAGAGAGAGGGAGAAAGAGAGAGGGAGAAAGAGAGAGGGAGAAAGAGAGAGAGAGATTTGACCTGGTAACGGCTACTGGCAGCCAGCTGAGTCCCCAAGAGGATTCCAGAACAAGGCACCCGTGAGCTGACTTGGAGTCAGAGGACCCTGCCCCACAAGGGATGAAGAAGAAGTAAGCCGGCTATTGCAACGGCATTGCAAAACTCCATCTCAGGACACGGGACCCTGGCTACGCTAACTGCCCTGAGAAGGCGCCAGGAAGGGAGCTGGGGTTGGAGTCTGAGATTGCGAGGAAGTGGAGAATTGGCTTATTTATTCATGTTTGTTACTTACAAGCTAACCTGAACCCTTCCCCCTCAGATCCTATTTTCCTGTTCCTCATAAAGGCTCCTCGTCTGTTATACTGTTATTACTGGGGTGTTATTTCTTTGCTGGGATTTGCTTTATTTACCTTATTATCCCTTAAGATTTACACTCCGTGCCAGCTACTAGGAGTATCACTGGAAACCCATCCTTGTGTGTGTGTGTTGATGGCTGCAACACAGACCTCTGCACAGATCACATTTGCTCCTGGTAGGGACAGTCTCCATGGAGGGACTACATAAAGGGACATGGTCATGCATTAAAACAGCTTTTGCAGCCTATCCCTGAATCGTCAGTCATGGCAACAACTCCACAGAGCTCAAATGAAGGGGTGCATGAAGCTGGTTTAGTCCCCTGGTTTGTCATGCCCTGGCCCTGGTGCTACTCTCTCTCCCTCCCCCCTCACCTGTATTAGAGAAGCACTCTGAACGTTCTAATGTACACTGACCTCTAGTAGCCAGAAGTGGCTGAAAACCTATTCCAGGATAATTGCCCCATCCGGAGCAATGGGATCCCTTTCCCTTTTCTCTAACCACGTGCCCCCTTTTTTGGCTCTGCAGGCAGCAAGCACAGCATGTGGAATACAAGTCCTTGCTGCACCTGTGTGCTGTTACAGGATCTGTCTGGAATGATGATGATTATTGCTTTGTGTTACCTCAGCCCCTAGGAGCCCAAGTCATGGGACCAGGTCCTCGTTGTGGTAGGTGCTGTGTCAATGATCCTCCCTGGGCTAGTTACATAGCTCTTGTGGGCAACCTCTTAACCATTCCATGCCCAAGGTTCTGGCCCTAGGTGTGCACTGTGGGGTCACTACTGTGGTAAGCTGGGCATGGCCCTGCATTTGGTTAAGAGAGATCAGTCAGATCCTGAGCTGGCGTAAATCAACACATCTCCATTTAGTTTATGGGGGCTCAGTCCATTTGAACCACATGATGATCTGGCCCATTGAGTTAACTGGAACTACACCCGCTTGCCCCAGCCAAGAATCTGACCCATTGACTTCAATGGAGCTATGCTGATTTGCACACCCTGAGTGTTTGGCCCATTTACTTCAGTGGGGTTACATTGATTTGCACCGGTCGATGGACTTTAATGGAACTATGTTGATTTGCCCTACATGAGTGTCTGGCCTATTGACTTGAGTGGAACTACATTGCTTTGCACCATCTGGGGTCCCTGGACGTTAATAGCATTATACTAATTAGCACCACCTCAGGACTGGCCCTTTGTATGGCAATTCAGAAGTTCCTAATTGACACCAGCCTTTCTTGTGAGCTCACCCTCCTCTGCTCACCAAAAACCACCTCATGCATGTTGCTGCCTCAGGAAAAGAAGGAAGTGCCAAGTGACGAGTGCTTCTGGCAGGCTTGTTATCCACAAGGAAATGACTTGGAAAACATTAATAATGCTAGAAAACAACCACTTTGAATGTATTTGATTTTCCATTCAGACACATAGGAGAAACTGGCAGAGAATGAACACACGGGCCTATTGTGTGGAGACAGAGACAGCAGGGCAAATTAGCTTTGATGTCCCGAGTGAGGCAAAGATCTTTACAGGAAGAGTTTTTCATGAGATCATATATTACTATATCACATAAAACATGTCTGCTAAGAGCGAGCAGAGTAGGGTAGATATGAGCACATCACAGATGGAAGTCTACAGGAAATGTACATATTGAAGAAGCTTCCTCTGCCAAACGTTATAGGTGAGGTTTTCAGAAATGTAAATATTGGCTTAGAAACTCCCTCAGAAGACAATGAGAATTGTCAATGGAAGCAGATTTAGGCCAATACTGTAATTTTTTTAAAAAAAATCCCACCCAGTGTTTCCAAAGGGCTTTTGTTAACAGCATTCAGGCTCACCAAAGAAGCCAAAAACTGAATGTCATGTAGACTGAACCAACCTTTCACTGTAGAAGTAATGCCTTCAAATCTGCCTTGAGACATATGGGTGGGGAAGCTTGCAAACCTCCCAGTCTGCCAACCTGGCACCGTTTAGCAGCACTGAAATTCATCAGTAGCAATTAATTTTAATTGCATGCTTAATTCCTTATCATTTGTGACAGAAAGAGAATGGGGTCTGGTGAGCTTAGCACAGGAGCCAGAACCTCCCAAGTTATCACTCTAGCACCAGTTGTGGACTTAAATAGGCCCCTCCTCTATAACCTCTTGTAGAGGTGCTGGCTTCACTGTTCCCTGCACCTTTTAATTCATTAACAACTGATTTGTGGTACTGCAATGTCCAGGGAGCTCCTCATTGACCTCCTCCTGGTATTGACCGAAACAGCCATTCATCAGCCCAGGAACAGGACATCAGACAGGGCAGGTTCTTTGAAGCCTGTTTTTTTTGGCACTTCTACACTCATGTATCTGGGCAGAGTTCCCTTGGACAATGTCAATAGTTCCCTGTGTTCTTTCTTGGAGTGGTGAGCATTGACAGGGGTTCACTTCTAGGTGCCCAATTCTGTCTCCCTCATTTTGACCCTAGCAAATTCAGTCTCCTTCCTGGTTTTTTTTTTTTAATTATTTTTATTATTATTTGGCCTCCATAATTAATTGAAACTTGGATTTTTGTAGCTCCTCCCTATACACCCACTCTCTTGTTGAGGGACAGCTACTTACATTCCATGTAGACAAACGGGGTCTGACCTATTCCCGGAGGGATCAAATTGGTTGGCATCATTAAAGCAGCCTTCATATTCACAAGGTGCTTTTATTTTCAACGACAAGATTTGTGACTGAGAGAGAAGTGTAGGCAATTGAGAAGGTCACAGGACAGGAGTGAAGACATCTGTTAGAGGGCTTTCCCTTCACTCCTCCTCTGGATCTTGTCACACAGACAGAAAGCAGACGACCAGAAGTCCAAAGTTTAGGCAATACGGTGTTTATTGGGGTTAGTTTCAAGTAAGCATATGGGTAGTTCTAATGTCACAGAGCCTTTACCCCTGTCCCCATTTTGTATTCCTACTTCCTCCTTCTTAGCAGGCCCCAAAATACCTGCAGTGCACAACCCTGGTCCCACCCTTTGCAACTTATGGTCATGTTCGGCTTTGGAGGATCATTAGTCTCTGGTCTTGGTCCCACCATGAGAGGGGTAAGGAGTGAAGTTGAGTTTTGGATAAGACCAGGGCCTTCTTTGGCTTTTAGTGTTATTTATGCTTTCCCCGCATTCCCTCTTGCTCCTCCTAACTGGGTGCTTGACCTTGGCTTGAGAGAGGAGTCAGGCTTCCTTGCAGTGTATGCTTGTATATTACACTCCCACCATGCCCAGTAACACTTTTATCCCTATCCCTTATCTTTTCTCATTATACTAACAAACCCATCTGCCTGGGCAGAGGCAACACAGAGTGTCTTTCTTCTTTGTTAGTAAGGCTATAAAAACATCAAAAATCAGATCCAAAATTAGATCTCAGGCTAACAAATAGGCCTATATACTAACAACCTCCTGAGTTCTAATGCCAGCATCTTTGTGGCCTGGACCAAGTGTTTTGGTGATGAGTTCCAGGTGAGTCTGAGGATGTGAGAGGCCTAAACTGATGAGATGATGTGCCAAAGGAATCTGAGGGGAGAGTACATTCTTTGTTGTTCTGACATTCTTATGTGGTTCCTCTACAGCAGGGGTGGGCAAACTGCAGTCCGCGGGCCACATCCAGCCCACGGGACCCTAATTCTCAGCCCCTGAGCTCCCGGCCCCTCCCCTGCTGTTCCCCCTCCCTCACGGTCTCTGTACACTGAGCCGCCAGCGCAATGCTCTGGGCGGTGAGGCTGTGAGCTCTTACAGGGTAGCGCAGCTGCAGAGCTGTGGCCTGACCGGGTGCTCTGTGCAGCGCGGTGTGCTGTTGCCTGTCCTGGTTCAGCTGTACCACCAGACACCCATGCTCCAGACAACACGGTAAGGGGTCAGGGAGCAGGGAGTGGGGTGAATAGAGGGCAGGGGAGTTTGGGGAGTGGTCAGGGGAAGAGGTGTGGATAGGGGTCAAGGCGGTCAGAGGGCAGGGAACAGGGGTTTGAACGGGGGCAGGGATTTCTGGGGGGCAGTCAGGAAGGACCGGAGGGTGGAAGAGGTGGCAGGGGGCAGTTAAGAGTAGAGGTTGCAGGGGCAGTCAGAGGACAGGTAAAAGGGGTGGTTGGATGGGGCAGGGATCCCGGGGAAGTGTCAGGAAGGAGAGGAGTTGGATGAGGTGGTGGGGAGTACTTAGGGGTGGGGGGTGGGGCTGTCAGGGGACAGAGAGCAGGGGGGTGGATGGGGGAGAGGTCCCGGAGGGGGCATCAGGAAGGAGAAGGAGGTTTGGATGGGGCAGAGGTCCTGGGGGAGGCAGTCAGGGGGCGAGAATACTTAGGGGTGGGGGGTGGAGCTGTCAGGGGACAGAGAGCAGGGGGGTGGATGGGGGAGAGGTCCCGGAGGGGGCATCAGGAAGGAGAAGGAGGTTTGGATGGGGCAGGAGTCCTGGGGGAGGCAGTCAGGGGGCGAGAAGTGGTGGGGGGATCAGATAGGGGGCGGAGGCCATGCCACACCTGGCTGTTTGAGGGGGCGCAGCTTCCCCTAACTGGCCCTCCATATAATTTCAGAAATCCGATGCAGCCCTCTGGCCAAAAGGTTTGCCCACCCCTGCTCTACAGGAAGAGGAGATCAGCTCTACCTTTTCAACAATGCGGGACAGGAAACAGACACTCTCTTTACTGTTGTGCCTAAGGGTGGCCTTGCCTGAGTGCGGGGAAAGAAGAGGTTTGAGTGCTTTGTCTAAGGCTGTGGTTAGACTACAGGGGGAAGCGCTATTGTTTATAGCGCTTCCCAATTTAGCGCTACAGCTGTTGCGCTAGAGGGTGTCCAGATTGAAGCCCTCTAGCGCCAGAGAGCAAACACATTTGTCCCGCTTTTGGCGGCAGAAGCAGTTGCGGAATAGGGCAGGTATCCCAGCATTCAGCTGGGTGCAGCCCTCTTTGAAAAGGAGTGGGGTGAGGAGGGACTGGGAAGGGAGGGAACTTCTGGCTGTCAGTTTCATTTCCGAAACTGACAGGCTCTGCACCTCCCTTCCCCAAGCATTTATTTGGGGGGGTTTCAGCGGCGGGGACCGGACAGGGGTTGGGAGCACCTCCGGGCTGCCGCCAGGAGCGGCAGGGGACCCCGCAGCCCTGCCGCCCGCAGCGGCAGGGGAACACGCAGCCCTGCCACCCGCAGCGGCACGGTTTCAAAATTTTATATGACTTTGGTGGAGGGTTCTGACGTGGGGGTCACCTGAGGATGGGACAGAAGAGTTTTAAATGGTGGCCAGAGAGGATGCAATGGGGATTCTGGGCCAGCATGCCAGAGGCTGGAGGCTCACTATCACGCAAGGGTAGTACACATTGCATCCCTTGCGTTACAACAGCAGCGCTGAGAGCTTTATTCCTCTCGTTTTGAGGTATACCAGTGCCGCTTTAAAAGGTCTGTAAAAGCGGAAAAAGTGCCTTGGGAGTCTGTACTGGCAGTGCTATTATAGCGCTAAAGAGGGGTTTTAGCGCTAAAACAGCCCCAGTCTAACCACAGCCTAAGGGTGAGACTTTGGGGTCGGATCCATAGTTGCTGGGAGTTTTGCACCAGGAGCTTTAATCAGGCAATCTAGTTGATAATCCTGAGTGGTATATTCTGGGCTGGATTTCCAGCCAACCAGAGGGGTTGTTTATTCTTTTCCTCGGCCCACATTCCTACTTCCTATGGCTGTCTCTTTGTTAACACAGCTGTTCCTTCTCCGTGAATCACTACATCACCGCCATCCCTTCATGTTTTTGGACAGTGCCCTGATAGAGCCAGAGAAAGGGAGAGTGAATGTATCATTACAATATGAGCATGGATGTTTTGAACAGAAATATACATGGTTTGAGTTAGATAAGGCCTATTTTTTGCCACAAAAGGGGAAAGCTCAGAGAGGGAGGAGACTTGGTCACCACACTTATCAGGAGGTGACAGCAGCCCATGGGAAGGATTTTCAAATGTTTTTTCACCTTGTTCCACAGGTAGTACTAGAAAGTGTTACACTGCAGAAGAAAAGATTCTTGTGTCACTATGTCAGTTTGTACCAAGGTTCCCACAGGAATGTTACAAAGTTGGGGAGAAAATTGATTTAGGAGCTGGAGTGGAGAGCCCCTTAGTCCAGGGAAATTCTTTACTAGATCGGTAAGGCCAGAATCCAGCCACTACATCAGCATCATATAGTGTCTGGAAAAGAGGGAGAGAATCGATCCCTATATTTCTTGCTTGGACCTACCTCACAGGGGTGTTCATTGGGTTCGGTTAGTTAATATTTGCATTTTGAGAGCCTCCGAGGTGCAATATAAATGCAATACATGGACATTTTAACCGAGTCCTTTTCTCTGTTTTATTCAGTAAATAGTTAAAAAGAGAGCTGGACTGTGGCTGTCGTTTATGAGACTGGCTTATTTGTGTCTTGGATTGTGTGTCTTGGATTTCGTTCCAGGTTCCGGCTTATTTAAAAATCAGAACATCGGTCCCCGAATTCAGTCACTCTTCCTGCTCAGGTCAGAATGAAAAGCCTTTTCTTTCCCCCTGGTTACTGTCTGACAGTGACTCATCTCTGCTATTTCTGTCTCTCTGCCCTCCTTTCCCTCTCAGCTGGAATTAAGCAGGCGCTGATATTTATACACTTCATACTAGACAAGCAGTCTGCACTTAAAGATTTGCTTCGCTCCCTGCTCCACACACATCCTTCCCCTTGTCCTTTACATGAGTTTTGTATTTGAAAAAGTGAATTCGGGCGGTACCATGAGAATGTCTCCCCAGACTCACTGAAGTCCCGGAGAGGGCCACTGGATCAGTTGCTTCTCTTGACCGCGGCTTTCCTGGGCCAAGATAGTGTTGGATAGTTTGACGCACAGCAGACCTCTGACCGGACTCTTTCAAAGACGAACAGTGAGGGCAAAGGATAAAGATCACCGGGATTGTTCCTCAGCCGGTGCAAAGTGTCCCAGCACCACTGCCTTAAGCGACAGTTTACACCACTGTGAGGGGCCTTGGTCCACCATTTTGAATGTGTTCAATTGATGGAACCATTTCCAAATAAGCCTACAATTGTGCGAGGCCCTGAAAATGACCCTGAGGGTGCACCTTCAGCCCCAAACTCTATCAGACTCTATTTTCCTCTCCTTGCTCCTGCTATCTGACATCCACCCAGCTCCTTGCCAACCCCCCTTCTCCTCCCATCAACCTGGCACAAGAGTGGTAAGCTGTTCCTCCCCTTCTTCTTCCCTGTGGCGGGCAAAAGCTGGGGGAACATGGCACTTCACCAATTCAAAACTGGCATATGATCCTATAGCCAGCTGGTGTCATTTAGATTGGCTCCTAAGCTGCTCTAACTTAGGCAATTGGCCAGGACTTGCACAGATGCATTAACAGGGATTCATATGTGTGGCATGGGAGGTAATTGTCCTGTTCTGCTGGATGGTCTGGGTCAGGGATCCCCAAGCTTTGTTGTCCATGCCCCTCTGGAAGCCACAGTTGGGAGCCAGGGCTGGGAGCAGGACCCCGGTCAGGAGTAGGGTTGGCACTGCAGATGGAGCCTTGGCCGGGAGTGGGGCGGAGGCCACATCTGGGAGCGGCCCACTCTCAGGGCTGGGAGGCAGGGGCCACAGCTGGAAGCAGGGCTGGGGTCGGAGCTGGGAGCAGGGCTATGGTTGAGGCCAGGAGCCACAGCTGGGAGTGGAGCCGGGGCCAGAACTGCAGCTGGGGCCATAGCCCGGAATGGAGCCACTGCCGGCAGCGGGCCAGGAGCCAGTGGCCGAAGCCAGGGATGGGGTTGGACCCATGGCTGGTTCTAGGTGTGGGGCCGGAGTGGAGCCAGGGACAGAATGGGGCTGAGTTGCGCTTTGTCCGCACCCCTCATGCGGGCTGGCTTAGGTCCCACCATGCCCCCCCTGAATGTTCCTCCACATTCTCCTGCAGGGGTGCACATCATTCTTTGGGGACCATTGGTCTAGGTGTAGTTGGTCCTGCCTCAGTCTCAGCAGAGGAGACCATCTGGGCCAAAATACCCATTTCACAGCCCAAATGAGTCAATACAATTGCATGACATCCTTTTGTACTAAAGTCTATATCAAAGCAAGACAGAATTGTTGTTGTTTTGAATGAGGTATAGGTGGTCTGGCAGGTATAGGTGGTCTGTTCGGATAGTAGGTACAGGAAGTGCAACGGGATGCCGTCACCTAAAGCTTTGTGCTGTCAGAGCATCCTTCCAGCCTCCTCTTTCTGCTTGGAGTAGACATAGTGTCAGATCTCGTGTTCAGGACGCAGTTCAAGCAATGTTGCCAGCACATCTGCTTCCACTTGCGTCATTCTGCTGTTTATGGACACAGTACACCGGGATGTCTGTACCTGTGGTTGAGAGATCTCCTCACCTAACAGGGTTGTTGGCTGGTTTCCATGCTGAACAAACAACAGGTAGATGCAAACACCTCCTGCCTTTCTCTTCTTCTCTCACTAAGTGTTGGAGAGAACTCGCGTGCTGTGTGACCCCCAGGGCCTCCTTCAGGACACGTCTTAAAGGAGTCCCATAGGAGCACATAGCACTGGCACTTCTCTTTACTATGTATTTCCATGCTTCAGGGGCACACGATGCAAACGAGTCACTCAGGGTGGGAAATGCAGACGTTACAGTTTTGTTATTTTCTTCTTATTAAATGGAAAGTGAATGCAGGTGAAAGTTGCTGGCGAGAAAGCTCATTTAGTTGCACATAGAACGGATACAGCACACACCTCACTAAGGTGAGGACATTGCTGGGTTTTACAGCTTGCTCAAGAGGAGATTTTTTTCCCCCTCTGTGAAAAATTTTGACAAAATCTTAAGTATTTTATGCATGCCAGTATCTTATTTTAAGGTGTTTTGGTTATTCTCCGAAAAATGAAAACTTCAAACATAAAATGTGTTAGTTTTTTTAATAAAACACCCACATGTTTTTAAGGCAAACAGGATATTTTTCAGTAAAAAAATCCATTTAATCAAAAAAGCCAGTTTTCATTAAAAAATAATTATGAGGAAAAAGCTTTGACCAGCTCAACCGTTTTTCAATTAACAAGAGGCATCCAGATATTGATGATGGCCATTGAGAGAACATTAGTGGCAGGAAAGATACCGTATTTTTGGCCCTATAAGACGCACTTTTTCTTCCCCAAAACGGGGGGGGGGGGGGGGGAGGGGAAGTTGGTGCGTCTTATAGGGCGAATGTCTTATAGGGAAAAAAAAAAAAAAGCGCCTCGCTCTCCTGTCCCCGTCGCGCGGGCGGGCTGCCGAGATTCCCCCCTCCCCGCCGCGGGCGGGCTGCCGGGAGCGTCCCGGTTCCCCCCTCCCCGCCGCGGGCGGGCTGCCGGGAGCGTCCCGGTTCCCCCCTCCCCGCCGCAGGCGGGCTGCCGGGAGCGTCCCGGTTCCCCCCTCCCCGCCGCGGGCGGGCTGCCGGGAATGCTCCCGGCAGCCCGCCCGCGGCGGGGAGGGGGGAACCGGGACGCTCCCGGCAGCCCGCCCGCGGCGGGGAGGGGGGAACCTCGGCAGCCCGCCCGCGGCGGGGAGGGGGGAACCTCGGCAGCCCGCCCGCGGCGGGGAGGGGGGAACCTCGGCAGCCCGCCCGCGCGGCGGGGACGGGAGAGCGAGGCGCTTTTTTTTTTTTTTTTTTTTTTGTCCGGATTTTTTATTAAAAAACGAGGGGGCGTCTTATAGGCCGGAGCGTCCTATAAGACGAAAAATACGGTAGCTTCCCCGTGCTGTCTGAATCCTGGTCTTCAGCAAATATCAGGAAAGGTCAGTCACTGTGTCCAGCCAGTCCTTGGTCTTTGTGACTGCAAAATACTCATTAGAGTCATCCATCATCACCATTTTAGCACTTTCAAGGAAGTACATGGCCATGCTACATGTTGGACCTGAGTTTTCGTGGCACCTTGCATCGTCATTTACAGCTCTGCAAAGCTGCTATAGAGCACCTCTATTCTCATTTCCTAGCATCATACAGCCTCTTTGCTCTCACAGAAGGAGAATCAGGATGAGCATATCTTACCACTCTAAGAGATCCACACTCACAACCCCTAAACTGGTTACTTTGGAAGTGGGCCCATGTGGTGTTCTCAGAGGGCCAGATCCTAGGTTCCAGGAAGCTTCTTAGCAGCACAATGGCTGCAGATTCTTCCAATAAACCCAGTGCAACTGGGCATTGGATCATCACCCTAGTGTAAGGGAGAGAACCTTCCAATGGAATAAGGCCAGCACAGAGTCTCCTGTACCACCATTGTTGGAGGAGGACATATCTTCAGCCAAGAGGGATCCCCAGATGATGGTACAGAACTTTGAGTCATGGTCATTGACAACCAATGTAATTTACAGCAGCCTCCAGTCTGCTCTGACTTTTAGTGGGTCTAATGCCCCTACACTAACTATGCTCAGGATCCAGGGAACATAAAGGTAAAAGTTTTAACCCTCCTGTGCCCCAAGTTATGCTGTACATATTTTGGTCAGAGCCCAGGATCTGGCCCTAAATAGCAATAAGAAACAGTAATGATAGAGATAAAGATAGATGTGGGAATGTGACTGAGGTCTTTAAAATCATGAATGGTGTTGAGAGTGTGAATAAGGAAATGTTATTTATACCTTCAAACAAAACAAGAACCAGAGGTCACCCAATGAAAGGAATAGGCAGCAGGTTTAAAACAAACATAAGGAAGTACTTCTATGATTCTGAGAATATTAGAACTGGAACAGACCTCAGGAGGTCATCTAATCCAATCCCCTGCTCAAAGCAGGACCAACTCCAACTAAATCATTCCAGCCAGGGCTTTGTCAAGCCAGGCCTTAAAAATCTCTAAGGATAGAGATTCAACCACCTCCCTAGGTAACCCATTCATCACCCTCCTAGTGAAATAGTGTTTCCTGATATCCAACCTAGACCTCCCCCACTGCAACTTGAGAGCATTACTTCTTTTTCTGACATCTTCCACTGTTGAGAACAGTCTAGCTCCATCCTCTTTTGAACTCCCTTCAGTACTTCAAGGCTGCTATCAAATCTCTACTCACTCTTCTATTGTGTAGACTAAATAACCCTAGTTCTCTCAGCCTCTTCTTATAAGTCATGTACCTCAGCCCCATAACCATTTTCTTTGCCCTTCGCTGGACTCTCTCCAATTTGTCCACATTCCTTTGTCGTGGGGGACCAAAACTGGATGCAATACTCCAAGTGTGGCCTCACCAGTGCCGAATAGAGGGGAATACTCACTTCCCTCAATCTGCTGGCAATGCTCCTACTAATACAGCTCAATATGCCGTTGGTTTTCTTGGTATCAAGGGCACACTGTTGACTCATATCCAACTTCTTGTCCACTGTGATTCCCAGGTCCTTTTCTGCAGAACTGCTTCTTAGCCAGTCGGTCCCCAGCTTTTTCTTCCCACAACATAAGGTCAACCCCTGGAACCTGTTGGCAGGAGATGTTTTGAAGGTGAAAAGTATAAAAGTATCTGGCATTGATCATTGTCAGAAGCAGGGTACTGGGCTGTATGCACCAATGGTCTGACACAATATGGCTGTTCTCAAGTTCTTATTTGTGAGAATCTATCTCTGTTACAGATCATAACAGTGACAGAGCTAAGGGGGTTACTATGGCACACTGGCCAGGCTTGGGGAGAAGAGAAATTCAAATGCAACTGGGTATGAGTAACTACAAGACCAAAGGAGCCAGCGAGTTTAATCTGTCTTGTTTGTTTTCTCCTACAATGGCTCTGGCTTTTGCAGCCTTTGCTGTGTCATCTCTGTTTTCTCTGCTGCTCTTTCTGTACCTGTGCAGATAGCTCAGCAGTCACGTGATGTACCATGGATAATGTGCCGAGGAGGGAACAGGACAAGATGCTGCGGTGTCAGAGGAAAAGGTCACCGAACACTGTCTATTTCTGTTTGGGCCTTTAGCTTTACTGAACAGCACAGCATGTAGAACAAGTTTCTACAGATTGTACATAGGTTGAACTACAGGGGAGATTGAATTAAAGTACACATGGAAGAACTTCTGGCAGTCAAGGGAGGAGGCTAAGCCTAGGAAACTAATAAAATAGAGAAACACTGAATCAGCAGAGACTGCCTGAGGGCTAGTTACACTGAGTGAGACGAGGGGAATGAACAGTGGCAATGTGGCCATTTTGGGCCAATGTGTGTTCCCATTTACACTACTGTAAGAGTTTGAGTAACTCCAGTGAAATCAGTGGAAGTGACTCCAGGTTTGCAACAATGTAACCTTGTAGAATGTGTCCAAAGAATGTATCAGTATGATAAATTATGGCATTGCTCTATAAAATGGCTTTATAGAAGACACCTGTTGGTTCCACGCTTATTCTCTCTCAGGCCTTGTCTTCACTAGGAAAAAAAAAGGTGTATTCTCAATTTGAGTTAACCCACTTATGTGAAAGCTGCAAATGTCTTGTCTTAATTAGGATTTTACCTTGAATTTAACTCTGTTTAGCAAATTCAAGTTAAGAACACACTGGTTCTCTTCTGAGGACACAGCCAAAATGATTCCCTTAGCGTGTTTGCTAGGTTTATATGTCGCAAGATGATTTTTTTTCTAAACTATACAACTGAGCCTGGGAGCTGAAAATCAAGCTGGGTGCTTTAATCATCTTTACCTATAAAGATCCTGGACCGAAAACTCAGACTGAAATTTTCAAAGTGGACTGTGGGATTGAGCAGCAAAACTCCGACTCAGCTTTGGGGATCTCCATCTGACTCCAATCTCCATTTCCAGTCTGCCTTTACTCAAGCAAATTTCCAGTGGTTGGCATAGCCAGAATCAAAATAGAAAGGGAGTAAGAACCTCAGTCATTGGTCTTTTGTATCTACAGTTGAGCTGCCAAGTTTGTTGATGTCTAGAGCTGACTGAGAAGCAGAATTTAGGTCCCATAGAATGCCCTGCTATTGGAAAATTTGTTTGTGTCCTGGATTGGGGAAAGTAGTTGTGTGTGTGTGTGTGTGTGTGCGCAGGTATGCATCAAGAAAAGTTAAAACAAATATTTGGGCAGTGTCAAGTTCCCACAAACATTTAATGGAAATCTAAGAATAAATGTTTCTGGACATGTTCTAATATTCTTATTTATTTAGAGTACAGTAGTGCCCAGAGGATCTGGGCTCCATTGTGATAGGTGCTTTACAAATACCACTGTATGATATAGTTCCTGCCCTGAGGAAAGCAGGACTAGACAAGCCTTAATAGACTGACAGTTTACCAGCAAAACATCAAAGGAGCACCAATTATTAACAACTTTTTACCACTTCACAATCATTCTGCTGCCTCCAGGTGCCCTCCAATCTGCTGTGTCATTGCTGATCTTGGGTGCTTGCCTTTCGTGCTGCAGTAGTTTGAACTCGGTCTGGTAGGAAAGAAATGCTTTATTAAAACTAATGTTTAAAATCAAATTTACACAAGTGAAGAAGGAAGGTGTACATCTGGGGTCAGGCTTAAGTTATGAGAGGTTACAAGTATCAGTTACAGGGTTCATAAGATATATACATAGTACATAAACACCATAGACCCAGATTGAAGTGTCAATAAATAAGTGTTCTCGGGTATGCCACCCATGCAAAAATCTGATGACACCATAGAGCAACATGTCACAGAATTAAAGAAACTCAGTAAAACCTGTGACTTTGGTGGGCTGACAGAGTCTCTCATCAGAGATAGAATCATTTGTGACATTAAAGATAATGTGTTAAAAGAGAGATGATTCGTGAAGGAGACTTAAATTTTAGAACAAACTCTCCAAATATGCAGGGCAGCGGAAGCTGTGAAAGCAAAAGTGAAAAAAACAAACCCTGAATTCACCAGAAGGAGTTATTCATGTACTAAATAAAAAAGAATATAGCCAGAATAGGTCACATCAAAGAATGGAGCCACTCACTATGAAAACAACTGCCAGAGGGAAGACTGGGTACAGATGGTTATATGGAAAGTGTGGATCACAGCATGGCCCCAAACAGTGTGTTGCCCTTGGGAAACTCTATCATAAATGTGTGAATTTAAAAAAAATTCTGCAGATCCCAAATGCAGAGAAGGCAAGTGAATTCAGTTCAAGACAATCTGGTGGAGGAGTTTTGTATAGATGTACTGGGATCTAGCAAGCCTGATGAGAGGGAATGGATACTGCCTATGACAGTGAATGGAACAATGATTCCACTGAAACTGGACACAAGAGCTCAAGTTAATATTCTGTCTGCACACGATTATGAGAGACTGAAATCAAGACCAAAACTGGGACAAAGAAAAATAAAAGTAACTGGTTATTCTGAAAAAAATATTTCAGCGAAGGGGAGGTGCGTTTCTAGCATCAACAGGGAAGAAGCCAGGTTTCAACAGCAGGGAGAGTGACCACCAAAAAAAAAAGACGCCATTTCCCCTTTCCAACCGCCGAATTTTTTTTTGACCTGGTGGTTGCTGCAAAACACCGCCACTGGACAGAGTGGTGAAGTGGGTATGGCCGCCGAAATACCACCGAAGGAAGTGGAGCCCTTTTGGCGACTTTTCGGCAGACGGATCCGCCTCGCCGCTGTGTTCAGCGGCGGCATTTCGGCGGCAGCTCCACAAGTCCCCCCAGGTCCAGCCACATGGTGAGTAGACACCACTTTTGGGATTATGCCTTCAGGGGGAGCAGCTGCTCCCACAGATAACCCCCTTGCTACTCTATTGAGCATCAACCATAAAAACCATGTACATGCATGCGCCCTTTCATTGTAGTGAAAAGGAGGTGACTGAGGCAGAAACCAGATATGCACATGCCAAGATGGAGCTTTTAGGAATATTGTTTATTCTGTGAGATATTCAATCAGTATATGTATTGGGGGAAGCTACCACAAGCCCCTAATAGTGTTATTTAGCAAACTACTAAATGACTGTACCTAAAAGAATCAAAGCTGCAAAAGTATGATTTGGTTGTGACCTCTGCAGCTGGCAAATCCATGTTCGCTGCTGCTTCACTTTCCAGAGCAGTGACTCCCATGAAACCAGAGACGACTTTAGAGCCAGAGACTCAAGCCTATGTAGATCTGAGTGTAAAGCCAATTTCCATAGCTACCAGGAAACTGCAGCAAATAAGACAAGAAATGGAGAAAGAGGAATCGTTGGGAATTCTTAAAGAAGTGATCATTAATGGAAGGCCTGAAGAAATAAGCAGTTGCTGTCCAAGTATACGAGACTATTGGAACTGCAGACATGAGCTTACTGTGATAAATGGGGTGATTGTCAAGGGCAGTAAAGTTGTCATTCCAAACAGCCTCCAAAAAGAAATGCTACAGAAGATCCACAAGGGTTATTTAGGAATTGAGAAGGGCACCCAATGAGCACACGAAATGCTGTGTTGGCTGCGGATCAATCACAACATCACTAATGTGGTAGAAAATTACTTTTCATGCTTGAAATACAAGCCATGCCAACAGACAGAGTCACTGAGACTTCATCCAGTTCCACAAAGGCCTTATGAGAAGGTCAGCACTGATTTACCTACCTGGCAATCAGTTTAATAGTCACAGATTATTATTCTCTGTATCCATAAATTTGCACACTGCACAGTACTAATAGTAAGTCAGTGACAAGTGTCATGAAAGGAATCTTCTCCAGACATGGAATGCCAGATGAAGTCTTTAGCGATAATGGGCCACAATTTTCCAGTGCAGATTTTAGGCAATTTGCCAGCAATTGGGATTTGCATCACAAAGTACCAAGTCCAAATTACCCCCAATCGGATGAATTTGTGGAAAGGTCTATATGGACAGTAAAGAACCTTATGCGAAAGACTTTTGACGAGGCGGGAGGAGGGATTTGTATAAAATGTTACTGGTTTACTGAAGTACAGCCCTAGAGAATGACTTTTCTCCAGCTCAGCTGTTAATGAGAAGAAGGATCAGATGTAATTTATCAATTACTGAAAACTTGCTGAAATCTCATAATAGTGAAACCATATGGGAGATGAAAGAAAATCAGAATAATATTTTGACAAAAGGGTCCGTGATCTCCCGTCTCTTAATCCAGGTGATAGAGTGTGCCTGAGGAATCACATATCCAATACTTGGGGGCAAAGGGGTACAATTAAAGAACAGCTGCATCCAGGATTTTATGTAATCCAGAAAGACCAGGGGGACCCATTTCAACATAATCGAACGGATCTACGAGTAATCCCAGAAAGTGCCAACACATTGACAGTAGATGTGGACGCTGGCATTTCCCATCTGACTGATCCTTTATCATCAAGGCTCAAAGGAGAAACTGTCAAGGAACAAGAGCACAATTCAGACTTGAATGAAAGGCTGAGACTGTGAAAATCAGAATAGGAGATTAAATGTCCTGAAAGACTCATAGAGACTTGCTACCTGCATGGAGAAGGGGCATTTGTGGAAAAATGAGTGGTAAAGGCTTACTCAAGAGCAATGTGCTGGTAACATCTCCCCCTAGGCATTTGACATATTTGGTTTGTGGAAAAATACCACATGGGTTGGGAATTCAATGTATGTTTTATTAGAGAGATGTTAGTGCACTCTCTCTCTCTCTCTCTCTCTCTCTCTCCCCCCCCCCCATCTCATCTATATCTATCCATATATGAGTTAATTTTTTTATTTAAGAGGGAAGATGTATGGTAGAAGACTATAATTTAGAGACACTCCCTCATACTGGACAGTATTATGAACATAGGAATTTGGAGATGTGCCCTGGGGGAGGGGCAGAGGGTTGGAAACACCACATGACCGTGTGCAGCAGCTCACTACAGATTGTTTTATTAAAGTTTTATTCCTTTCTTATTCACCAGTCTATTATTTAAGGAACCCCAAGACTGTTACAGAGGTGATACATAGAGCCAATAAGGGAAGGGAGCATTAAAATATGAAAGGGGTTCCATGTGGTAGGTGCTCTGCCAATGCAGGCTGCTGTGTTGGGTGCGGAGAATCAAGGTATAGCCCCGGTCATGCCCCCTCCCCTGCTAGCACCATCCATTTGGTGACTGTGCCATAGGCTGGGCAGAAGAGAGCTTGTGGGAACTTCCGGTCACCACAGTCTGCTCCCCTGGTGGAATTCCCACCACAGGGGCTCAGCCTGGAGCACAGCAGCTGTTGCGGAAGTCTGGACAGACTAGGGAGTGAATCCAGTTCCCTATGCATGAGAAGTGTAGCTGTGATAAAACGGCATTAAGTCCTGACATTCAAATTCAATATGAAAGGTATACATCAGATGTGGCCATAAATGCAAATGAGGTGCACTTCATCTGAGTAGCTGTCCTAAGAGCCTCAGGGAGAAAAGCTAGGTAGGTCTTTGTGCCACAGCATGGGTATATTTGCCAGCAAGAAAAAACAGAGCCACATCATCTGATGTAAATTAGCATAGCATGACTGGGGTCAATGGTGGTACTTCAAGAATCAGAGAGGTAGCCGTGTTAGTCCGGAATTGCAGAAGTGACAAAGAGTCCTGTGGCACCTTAAAGACTAACTAAAGTATTGAAGCATAAGCTTTTGTGGGCTAATACCCACTTTGTCGGATGCATGCCGGTGGTAACACACACTTTGACGGTGGTACTTAAGTTCACACCAATTAAGGATTTAGAACATAATATCTACTTTCCGGCCATAGCATATTACGTATAATTTTGATTGGTTAACATGAGGTTCCATTGCTCGTGAGATTCAAGAAGATTTATCCCATTGTGAAGTTGATTGGGATAATCTTGATTCAGTTCTGTGTGAAAATGATCTCGAAACTTAGAGTTAAATTAAAAGAGGCTTCTGCATGTTTTATGCCATTCAGTGACTAACCATATTGCACACCAGAGACTCGCTATATTAAAAAGCACTGAAATTACTTCTATCAATTAACAATAATATACTTAAACTCCAGATAAATTATTAAGAGACGTGTCTTGCTACTGTGGGAAAATCTAAATTGAATAAGAAAATGCAATCACTATCACTTCTTTGAAATGGCTGCAACTGAGGTTCCCTCTTGGGTAAGATCCATCATGACCCTGATGCAAACTGACTTGCATTCCCTCCAGCTGCTGAGGACTTCATCCAGATTCTGTATGTTCTGAAACAAGAGCAAACAAGTAGGGATATACGAGCAGATTCGGAAAAATGAGGATGGACCCGAACCAAACCTGCTGTAAAACTCAAAGTGAACCCAACACTTTTTCTTTTGACCTCCAAAAAGTTCCAAAAGTTGTATGTGCCGCTCAGGTTTAGGATGGAGCTAGAAACAGTGGCCCAAGTACTTCTGAAAGCACAGTAGCATCAGTAATGAAATATTGCTTGAACTAGTGTTCAAAATGCTCAACTTCATTACAACTGCAGAGATGTTCCTTGCAGCAAATGTCACACCGCACCTCTTGGAGTCATGCTGTGTTTTTAACCATGGTAGATTGCTTGTGGTGTGCTGTGGCATAGTGAGACTGCAATTGCAGAACACAGATTCATCGGTGACCTTCTGCTTTTGGTCCTTTGGTTGTGTGTAATTTCTCAATGTGATTAAATACAGGTGAGCTCCTATCCTATCCTATATACATATCAATAGATAGATAGATAGATAGATAGATAGATAGATAGATAGATAGATAGATAGATAGATAGATAGATAGATTTACCACTAGCTTTCAGGTCATAAATCTAGTTTTAAAGAAATCAAATGGGCCAAATTCACTTTTACTGTAAGCAATGACAGCTCCATAGAACTCCAAATTTATCACATGCCAGGAACAATATAAGAACTATTCACCACTTAGGTCCTGCGTAGGCCTTCAGTAGTTACTTTGAAAAAATGTAAGAAAACTTCCTCTGCACAGAAGTACTAGACATGCCTACACCTCAAACTTCTGGATGTTCTGAAATGTTCAGGTATGTGGCATCTAATTGGTTTTAACTTCTGAGCATCTTTGCACCTTCAAGGTTTCAGATGGAACCTGGTGAAACAGCAGTAGAAACAAACAAACAGTTCTTGTGATATTTTAGTGAATACATAAAGTATGAAGTCTGAGGAATCCTGTGAGAATTCCATCCCACTTTTGAAGACTCGAGAAGGCCAGAAAGTTTGAGTAAGCATCCAAAATGCTGGCTGTTTGTCTGAACTGCATTCAAATGGGGCAATTTTTGAGGTTCAAACATCCCTACTGTAAGTTAAGGGCCAGACTGTGGCTCAGTGGTTTGAACATTGGCCTCCTAAACCCTGGTTTGTGAGATCAATCCATGAGGGGGCTATTTAGGGATATAGTGCAAAAATCTGCTGGATGATTTAATTGGGGATTGGTTCTGCTTTGAGAGGGGGTTGGACTGGATGATCTCCTGAGGTTCCTTCCAACCCGATATTCTATGACATTCTGCATAATACAGGAATCTGTGATTCCAGTAGTGAAAAATGACTCTTCCCTACCACTTAAGTGGAAAGGCTGGATCCTGCTCTCAGTAAAGTCACTAAATAAGAAAAAAGTTTAGCTTAGTAACACAATACGCTACAGAGGGGCTGAACTTGGGGACAACCATCTCCAAAGGCTTGACTTCTATTACTCAAGCTAAAGAAAGAACTTTGGACCAGATCCTTAGATGGTGTAAATTGGCATCGTTATTCTTGCCAATAGAGCTGTACTGATTTACACTGAGCTGAGCGTCTAGTCCCAAATCTCTGGAACTGGCTCATCTCATAGCTATGGACATTTAAGTGTGTTGATGGTAGGTGTGAAGTAGGGAACTCTGTCCATCTCTAAAAGTAATTGGATCTTTAAGGCTCTCTTCTGACCTGTATGTCGGAGCTCAGAGCATGTGACTGGTTGGAGATGGATCATTATTGAGAACTTTTTTTGTATTATTCTCATGATATTTCCCAATTCTTGGAAACAGTTTTGTTCTAATTAATTCTCTAAATAAATGTCAGAGTCCATGCCTCATGTTTAGTGCTCTGAGATGTCTGCCAATACACTGTGTGCTCTCATTGAATATGACACAAATTAGAAGGGCAGGAAGGCTACAAAGTACTTGAAGTAGTTATTATAAATCTAAGGGACAGTTGTTCAAGATTATTATTGCAAAGAATTGTAAGCCACCAATGGCCATGGATTTGCAGTGATGAGATCCACCTTCGGCTGCCCTCATTATCCTTCAAGTTAAGTTTAAAAATATGCTGTGAATATATTTGATTTCAGTGGACTTCATAATTCACTTAGACTTAGGTACTCGTTGGTCCTTAGAGTGTTTCATAGAATATTAACTTCAGTCTGGCATATGGTAATTATAGAATATACTACTAAATGGATACAGTGTCTATTTTGATCATACCCTCTCCTCCCATTTGTTAGGGAAAATGTCTGTCTGCTACTGTTTTCTCTATAGTAACCAACCCTGTAGTTCTAAGCATTTAGAGGTCCCAGAGGTAAAAGCCCAGTGTTATAACACAATGGAGTACAAATCTTCTAGCTCATTTTGAGGCTCATGCAATGTAATTACAAAGATGCCACAGAAAAGAAATCATTTTTTCATTAAATTCTCTAGTATAATTAAGAGTTTCACGAGATGATATGCCTGAATACAGAATGCTAGTGTGAATGATTAGAGTTGGTTGAATAATAAAATAAATAAATACATAAAATCCTGGTTTGCTGAGATTCATGGTGTGGTATTGTCCATTATTCACAATTTTCAGATAGCAGCTAAGTACTCCATGTTACATTTCAATCTCAAAAAGTTCACAAGTTTTAGAAAAAATGATTGTTCACTTGAATGGCCACATCAGAAAGTATGTCATTCTGGAACCAACTCCCATTAGGAGTAGTGGGGCGAAACAACATAATTTGTTTTAAAACAGAACAGTTTATGAGTGCAATTGTATGACTGGGGGTTGCTTTTGATTTTGGGGGGCAGGGCTCAATAGTCTTGGGGCTCACTTCTGGTTTAGCTGTTATGTTCCTGTTAGGCAAGAGTTAAATTCAGTTAGCAGCTAAGACAGAAACCCACATAACTAACAAACAGGAACACCAGAAGCCCAAGGACACTGGCTCCTGTAAAGACTTGATAAACTTATATGGTCAAATGTCTGCCCAGTAACTCCGCTCTTAGAACAGAACAACCCTCCCTTCACAGCCCTCCGGATATCAGTAAATACTCACCCCCATCCCACCCCTTGGCCTAAAGGACAGTTATAGATAATCTGTGTAATCAAAATTATTTTATGCATATGTTTCGCTCCAGCCATTATTATGTTAAATGTTCTTTCTCTCTCTGAAACAATGTTTGTCTCTGTAAATACAAGATAAATGCAAATGAAGTGATAAGAAAAAGGTATATAATTGGTCACTGTAGCACTACACTTTTCAAGCTATCAGTCTTCCCAGTACCATGAATAAACCCCTTCAGTATTGTCTGTGCCAGCTTGATTTTTTTGGGGAAAAAATTCCTTGCTTCACATTCATAAATCTCATGCTTCATCCACCTGCAAGGGCTAGGAAGAGATTGTTTCCCTCCAGTGTATTCTGGGAGGGTTTTTTTTTTATCATCTTCCTCTGAAGCATAAGGGATGGCCAAAGTTGGAGATGATACATTGGGTGGGGTTGGCCTGGGCTCTAAGATGACATTGAGTATTCCCTCCTTCAGTTGCTTGGCTGGCTAGTTCTTGTTCAAATGCTCAGGATCTAACTGATTGCCATATATGGACTGGAGAAGGAATTTTCCTCTCAGGTCAGATAGGCAGTGTCCTAAGAGGTGGTGTTGGGTTTGTGTGTGTGTGTGTGTGTGTGTGTTTTTCTGCAACAACAACTTGATTACCTAGATATATCTCATTTATTCATTGCAGGGGCCTGAAGCACTGATGCACCTCAGTCCCTCCTATTGTCTACCTTTGGCATATGATGGTTTAGTCTGTTGTGGGTCTCATTTACTTTGGTCTCATTTCCATTCTTTCGTTTGGTATGTGGATGGTGTTCATAGCTTGTGCAATACAGGAAGACAAACTAGGTGATCTTGTGGTCCATTTTGGCCTTAAACCCTATGAGTCATTATGAGCAATTCCTTGCAAATGCTTAGTGGCTGACCACATGACTTGATTAACAAATAGTAAGGTGAAGCTAAGAGGTTAAGCAGAGTTTGATAACAACCCCTAGTTTGAAACTCATTCATCCAAACTAGAGCTACTGAAAAATGGAAATGTCTGATTCCCTAAAAACAAAACAAACAATTAGTCTGCATAAGAGAAGACTGAGAGGGATTTGATAGCAGCCTTCAACTACCTGAAGCAGGGTTCCAAAGAGGATGAAACTTGGCTGTTCTCAGTCTTGGCAGATGTCAGAACAAGGAGCAATGTTCTCAAGTTGCAGTGGGGGAGGTCTAGGTTGGATATTAGGAAAAACTATTTCACTAGGAGGGTGGCGAAGCACTGGAATGGGTTATCTAGGGAGATGGTGGAATCCTTATCCTTAGAGGATTTTAAGATTTGGCTTAACAAAACCCTGATTTAGTTGGGTTTGGTCCCAATTTGAGAAAGAGATTGGATTAGATGACCTCCTGAGGCCTCTTCCAAACCTAATCTTCTATGATTCTATGACTTCAAAATAAAAAAAAATCTTTTAATTCAAATTTAGAAAAAAATGTGACTGTGTTGTAGTCTAAACCGTGGTTTCATTAACTAAAAAATCAGATTTAATGAATACTTTTGGTAATTAATGACACAACCAGCCATGTGAATGATAAAGGTAAAATGGGCTTCAATATCAAAGTAGGATTAGTGCTTCATTCTGAATCTGTTGAAGTCAGCGGAAAAACTCCCGTTGAGTTGAATGGTACAAGATCAAACACGTAGGGATTGTCTTCACTACCAGGGATATTGATGCTGCAGTAATCAATGCAGGGGGTGTTGATTTAGTGGGTCCACTGAAGACCCACTAAATTGAAGTCAGAGTGCTCTCCGGTTGACTCCGGTACTCTCACTCCACAAGAAGAGTAAGGTAAGTCCACGGGAGAGCATCTCCTGCCAATGCAGCTCAGTGAGGACACTGGTGTAAGTTGACCTAAGCTACATCAACTCCATCTATGTTAATCATTTAGCTGGAGTAGTGTAACTTAGGTTTACTTACCCCAGAAGTGAACACAAAAGTTAGGAGGCCATAAGGAAGAGGCTTAAGAGATGTCCCACCAGGAAAGGTATTTGCTCTACAAGGCTCCCAAGCTGTATCAGTGCAGGGACACTGCTGCCCAAACACTGTGCTCTTCACTTCCTGTCTACCAGTGGAAGGGGGTAGACAGGAAGTTACCTTGTGGAAATAACTCTAAAATTTTGGATAGGGTGTTAATTATTATTTTTCCTTCTTTCCTTGTGGTCAGCAAGGACATTTATTTTTTAGGTTAAATAGATTTTTTTCCATCAGTTTCCTGAAAACCTCTTGGCATGGAAGGCACTTGAAAGAGCTGAAAAAAACAGCGTCACAGCTCTATAGTCAGAAGTTTTGCAAAGTTAAGACTGATATACAGAGTAAGGAGTGGTATGGAGATGGCCAACCATTGTAAGTGCTTGATCCACATTTTAAGCCTGACATTTCCCATTGGCTCAGACCTTAAGTGATTTGGATGATGTACTGTGTTTTAAGGGCACAATACCACCAGATGCTTACACCCTTCAGCTCCACTGAATTTGTTGGGAGCCAATTGAGTGAAGCCTTTAAGCCCATGAGCCACTGAAGTCAATGAGATTTAAGTATATAAAATCAGTGAAACTTAAGAATGTGCTTTACAGTTAGGAGTAAGGTCCTATTAGGTAATATAATGAACACTGAGATCATGGTTTTGGATCCTGTTCTGGTGCTGAATAGGGCAGGATAACATTTTGTGGCCAAAACTTTTTTCGATGAAAAGTGCGACACCAAAATGTCTAACAAATTCACGTCCATTTCACCAAATTGTCTGTGTAAGAGAAAAAAAGAAAACAAAAAAGTCAAAATATTTCATTTTGACATTTTTGAAATGAAACATTTCAATGTTTTGCCTCTAAATGAAATTTTGTTTTGAAATGTTCTTCAATTCCATTTTTTTAAAAAAGGTAAAACACACTGAAACCTGAAATGAGACATTTCATTTTGACTTGAAAAAAGGGTTTCATTTGACCCAAAGTTATTTTTTTAACTTTTTAATTTGCTAAAATTTTTTATTAAGTTTTGGGTCAACTCAAAACATACCTTAAAAAAAAATCTGAAATGAGTACAAGCAACAAAACCAGTTGTTCTCTCAGCTCTACTGCTGAAACATCAGAGTGCTGATTAGGATGTCCTGTTCTTAATTATTTTTTGCCCTCGTTTTTCCTTTTTTATTGTTTCAGTGCAGTATAAACAGCTACGGCATTACAGTCAGGGAACAGCACATTGTTATCATAAATTGTGGCTAACTGAATACAACTCTGAGATGTGCAACAGAAATTAATTATTCCCTTGCCCCTTTCCTTCTGACTTTTCATGATAATGTATTCATTACATTTATTTATGAACTGGAAAAAAGTGACCATTTCAGTGTGCATTTTCCCTTTTTCTTTTTTATGGAGACCAGAAGTTAGTGGAAAGTTCACAGAAATTAGTGAAAAGCTTCCCACTGACATCAGTGAGCTTTGCATCAAGCCCTAGATGCATATTTTCTTCTGTTTTATTCCCTCTATAAGTAAAATTCACCCCAGACTAATAATAATAATATTTTGCACTTCTGCGGTGCCGCCTATTAGATGGTCTCCAACATCACTTACAATATTAAGGATTTCAACCACACAGCACCCCTGCGAAGTAGGGATGTGTTACTGTCCACAATTGATAACATAGGGGCCCCATTGTACTAGGACACCTACACACATCTCAGAAAGATGCCCCTTATTGCAAAGATATAATAATATAAGTATAAGACAAGAAATGGACATGGAAGAGCACGAGGTATCTGTGAGAAGATACTGGCCATCATGATAAGCAGTTGTCACATACCTGGCCCAGATTCTCAAAGGTATTTAGTTGTCTAATATCCATTGAAGTAAATAGGCATTAGGTGCCTAAGGAGCTTTCAGGATCTGGGCCCAGTGACCTAACCATTCATGTGGTTTTTGTAGGCATCACAGCAGAGGAGAGGTTTAAGGAGGGACTCATATTCCTGTGCCTTAGCCATCCCCCCTCTGTTATCACATATTTATGAACTTTAAATGCTCACTGGGACAGACACGCTGGCTCTTGTACTGACTGCGATGAAGTTGGGCTAATTTACATTAGCTGAAAATCTGGCCCACCATCTTGGCTCTCAAAATATCCACTCTGACAAAAGCTGTGAGAAACTGGGTGGTAAGTTTAACAGGAACTTTCATACCCCTGATATTTGCTTTGAGTATCAGGTTCTAACAAACTTAATGCAACACTCAACTAAAACTGGAATGCTTTGAGCTTGAGAATATGAGGGACCATTGAGTTTCTGATGGTTGTTAAATCAGAATAGCCCATATTCTCCTGAATTGGATTTTTCATCTTGCAGCCAAACTGAAACCTAGGTGAGTTTTCCCTGTTTTGTTGTAAAAGTCTCACACAGCTATAGCCACTTACTTGATTTTGTTTTCATGTCCTAAACATCAACTGTCTCCTGGTGTAATCGTGCATTCACATGAACAGTTAACATGATTTTCCTTGATTTCCGCCATGAGAATCTGAACTGATGGGAAATTGTGTTAGCATCCTGTTCTACAGGAGGGGGAGAACACACCTTTCTAAGTATAATTTAGCACATGTAAAACATGACCTACTTTCTGGTAAACTATAGCATATTTAAAATCACTCAGAGAAGCTTGGGAAATATATTCAGATTCAGCAGACTTCAGAGTTTACTATTGTAACAAGAAACAGGATTTGGTCAGCTCTGTTCAATGGATGTAATGGAGGGTCCTGCAAATGGAGTTTACTCTAGTTAATCTATTTGGAAAATAAGGCTTTTTTTTAAAAAAAAACAAACAAACCTGATCTATTTTCAGAAAAAGATACCTGATCTAGTTTAAACAGTTAGACAAAGCAATTAGTCCCCATTGAGGACTGACTAATCACATGCTAATTTTTACTGTTCACAGTGCATCAGTTTATGGGTTCAACTAACTTCAACTAACTGATTCCATTTAGAGTTTTTTATGTGGCTCTTTCCAAAGAGCTCAGAGCCAACAATTGATACCAGATTTTCTGCGAAGCTTGGATCTCATGTAGGTACCTAAATTAAGAGCCCAGCTTTTCAAAAGAATTTTGCATCTAGCAGGACGCTGACAACCGATTTTGCTTCTGAGTGCTGGCCACTTGAGTCAGGTGCCTAAATAGGAGCTTAACTCTATTTAAAGTCAACTAGCCACTTATTTTGGTGTGCGCATAGTGGATTCTGTTCTTTACTTTTCTAACAAATCTGTCCTATGGTATCCATCCACGTGTTCCCAATGTTCCTGATAAGAAATGCCACTTTGTTTATACAAAGTTCTGAGTTCTGGGGGACCCCCTGTTCCATTGGGGAGCTAAATGTGAATCACGCAGTATTCAAATGCTGGAAAGAGATGTGACTCCTAATACAAAAGCTGGCATCCCAGCCGTTCTGTCTCTATCTCTGGCTCTCTCTAGCTGTTCCTTCCTCGCCTCCCCCGCCCTGTGCTTCTGTCTCTTGTTTTGATGGATGAACGTTCAAGCAGTGAAACACGCTGTCAGACTAGAACCATTTCTCACAGAAGGCTGGCACTGGTCTGCTCACAGATACCAGGTCTGAGTCATGTCTTTTCTTCTGACAAGGATGTCAGGGCTATTTGTCACCATCTTGTTTATCTGCCAGATCAGAATGCCATCAGGGTCACTGCATAGGGCAAGGAGCTCACCTCTAGTAACATATCAAATTACCCTTAGTATAAAGACAGGGGGGCTGGTGTCTTTGTATTTTTTTAACTCCAACTAAACAGCATTAGGTAATACACTTTGTCAGACCCTGAAGGGCTTTGCACTATGCCAGAACAACTCTCCTTTGAAAAGTACAAAGAATCCATGGAGAAAATATAGATATGGGATTTTAAAAAATGGTTTTAATCTTTATTTCAAACAAGAGATATCAGAAATGATCATTTTTCTCATCCCTATACTCTTAACATGTTGGTATATCCGGAGATCAAAGAATGCCTTATATACTAACAGTATATGAAGCTTAACACTGGATCTTTGGGCTAGAAATTAATCCCTGCTTTAATCTTCATGTTAACAGAGAACTCAATTGCAAATGTAGCCATAAATGGTTGGAATGTGTCCCATTATTGGGTTTACAAACATTAATGTGGGGATTTTTTTTTATCTAAAGATTGAAGGATTTGGGAAGGGATTTGTGTAGTTCTCTTGTTCTCTGAAATCTTTTCTGGCTTTTCCAATGTGAATTACATAGACAAGTCACAACATGTCAGAACCCCTCCTCCCCTGAAAAGTAGTACTACAAAGGCTGCATTTGAGCCTGGAAAGGCAGATTAATATTCTAATACATTAAAAGGGTAGATAAACTAAATCTTTCAAATCCATTAGATGGCTCTTGCTAAGTACTATTATTGGAAACGATTAGTTTCATTTGTAAATATATTGTGGCGGTTGTTCAGAACCAGAGCTTTAAAAGTTTTCAAAAGAGCTTCTCTATGTTCTTGAGGAGGGAAGGCTAATCTGGGTGAACTGTGTTAGACGAAATCGCAAGGTCTTCCCACGTCATCCCAACCTTTGTCCATTTCGGCAACCCAATCTGAACCAAAACTTTGTGAAGGCTCTAAAACATCCGTTGTGTTTCTTTCCTGTTCTCTTTCACCTTCCATGCACTGCTGCACTTCTACACCTGTGATGAGATGTCCACCACACACAAGACATGAAAGGGGTTAAAATGGCCAGATGGACCAGTTAACTCCCCAGGCTACACTTGGAGGAGGAGACAGGGAACAGGGATTGATTAAATGAGGCTCAGTTTGACAGAAACGGGAGGGGCCTGTGTAAAGCCCAGAAGCTGAGAGCAGCTAGGAACTACAGGGAAGGAGTCTGCTAACACTCCATGGGTAAAGAGAAGAGAAGTGTGTTGGCGCTATCGAGATAGGTACTCTACACTTACTCCCTGGAAGTAGGGAGTTTGGGCTGGTAAACCAGGGAAGGGTTCTCTCTTGAGTGAAAAATCAGAATTTGCATGTATTAGAAATTAAAGCTCAGCATTGGGCAGGCTGAGAGGATTCATAATAGACCTTGGAGATTGACTTCATGGGTAATGAGTGACAGAAGTTACCATCTTTTCATTTTGGTTCAAGTCCAGTCCAGATTGTAAAGACCAAAACTTTTTTCTGTTTGATGTCTGTTTCATCACCTATCCTATATAATAAAAGGCCAGAGGATGTTTGTCTGAAGCAGTCATGCGCAGTAGAGATGGCCCGGACAAACAGCATGCTGGGAGTTGTAGTTCGGCAGCACAAAATGGCCACCGCGCGTGCGCCGCTGCGAGCCGTAGAGACGGCCCAGACAAACAGCATTAAGCACTTTGGCCCATGTACACGGGCTGTTACACTAGTATGATATAAATTGGTGCTCTCAGTCCCACTGGACCGGTTTCCATGTCATGAAAGCCTCCCAAAGCTGGTGTTCTTCTGGGCAGTTTCGGCAAAGAGACCAGGGATTGAATGGGCCGTGGAAACTGAGTTACATTCTCATCTCTACAGGGCCCCTCAGTTCATGTCTCAGGATCCCCTATGTGCCAGTGTAGAGAAATTTTCCAGAGCCTTTAATATCAGTGATATTGCAATAAGGAAAGGACTTCATTCTCCCGCGTTAATGAAGCTGGTACTTTTCATGAGAACCAAATTTACTCCAAACAAAGCATAACAGAAAGGGCCCAGTCCTTACTTTCTCCAGCACATCTCCTATTTAAGTCAGTTGAGGTGTGCATGGATAAGAACGACAGGACTTGAGCCCAGAAATTCAATTTTAGTCATAGTAAAGCAATGACAGTAACTCATAATGCCAACAACATGAGCATGAGTGGGTGGACTGTCTACAAGAGGCAGCATCACCTGATTGGCCAAGATAGTAGGGGCCCAAAAGCTACAAAGTCTAACCTTGTCCTTTTTGTCATCTTAGTCAGTGTCCTTCATCAAGTGCTGTCATTTTTGTTTGCACGCTTCATAGGTATCCTCCACCTTGCAGATGAGGAAACAAAGTATTGTTAGTATCAGACTCCTTTGACTAACCCAGGTAGGTTTTTTTCTCTCTCTCTATTACCAGTAATTGGTACAGGGAGGTGGAGAGACTTGCCCGAGATCACAAGGAAATCATGAGTAGTGTCAGGATGAGAATCCAAAAGTGTCCTGATCTCTGGCCCTTCAGCTTTTACTCAAGGGATTAGTGGTTCTGCGTTAAAGACACTTAAGAAAAAAACCAAAGAAGTCCACTCTGCCTTGAGATGTTTTAACAACACTGATTATTTCATTACAGCCACCAAAGAAACCCTCTAAAGAACTCCCTGCTAAGGACAAATCCCGTAGTTGAGAGTCGTGCTATCACAAACATCATGGGTTGCCTCTGTTTACAGCTGAGATATCCCATTGACGTTCCTGATTTGTGGGGTTTAGTTTTCTGATGTTCACTGATTGATTTGATGTGAATTATGGAACATTTTTGGAGTAAGCCCAGGGTAGGGGGTGTCTAGGCTATTTTTCCTTTCTTGAATTATTATTATTTTTCTTTCTTCATAGGACCCTCTAGAGCAACAGTGTCCAATATAAATTCAATGCTAGCCACACTTGTGGTTTTGAATTTTTTTTATTCGGTACATTATAAAAAAGGATTAAGAAACATACCGCACATGACATTTCAAATTATTTTTATTAATATCAAAAATAAGTAGATATTACAAAAATATGCATTGGTACAACTAACACAAGATTACTTCAGTGTGACACTTTTCACCCATAATACTTGATCTGTACTTGGATTTTATAAAATTTACTGCAGAAAAAGTGGATTCACAGACCCGTGCATTGCTCATGCATTAGCCGCAATTCAGTAGCCTATTTGCCACATGTGGATAGTGGCGAACATATTGGACGCTGCTGTTCTAGAGTCCCATGATCCCATTGTGGCACTTCCAATCTGCCCATTGACTCTTGCCATAAACTGCTTTCAACAGACAAAAAACTATGTGTTTGACATAGTTGCGGATAATAAAGACTGCTCAAGTTTACTTTGGCTACGTTTGGTCAGTTTTGACTTAAAGCCAGAATCCCTAATGATTCTTGGGAACAGGCCAGATCCACAAAGCTTGGATCTGGATTCAATCTTCCCCTAAATTCTCTACAGCCCTGTGATACAGGGGTCCACTGGTGTTCAAAATGCTTATGAGGCCTGACAAACTCCCTGCACTAAACACATACTTTTTATATCCAAAAAAATGCTTGTGAGGAATCAAATGAAAGCCAGTGACACATTGTGAAATATAAGTAGTAATGCTATATGAGGAATTATGCATAGGTACTGATTTTATGCTCTAAAGTCTGTAACCAAACACAGGGAGAAACAAGTTTTCTTCCAGAGGAGGGAAGCTAGTTATCTCCCTGCCTCTAATGTAAATTAAGCACAGGGAAACCAACACAAAGGAAGCTGCATTTGCATGTAAGCTAATAGGAAAAGCCAGGTTTGATGGGAGGAATGTGAAATCAGCCTGGGAAGACACCAGAGACTAAAGCCTTAGATTGTGGCATTACAGCAATGACAGAATTTTGGCCAGGCCAAGTTCCACCATAGATCCCTAATCAGTATCATTGTGTGGCACATGTGGGCTGCTCCTGACCATTGCAGGGAGCAGTTCATGTTATCTGTGAGTGGTTTCATGTGATGTGATGGGATTGGTCAGTCATTTCTGCGTCAGAAGGAGCTGTTCCCTGGTCTGTCTGATTTAATACAAGTGATGAGCCTGTTCAACTGTGATATAGACCTTGTCAATTTCTGAGGCCAGTTACCAAGTACTGTCTGCTTCTGCAGACAAGCTACTAGACTCAACAGACCTATGATCTGATCCATGATTATCAGTCAGGGCCACACTTCTGCTCACAGAACTGAGCGAGTAAACTGAACCTTGTCTCATACATGTTAGCAAATTTTTCTGGTTTCTATGAATCAGACTGGACTCTTCTTTCTATCTGATCAAGGGGAGAATGTTGATGAAATCCAAATCCCATGCTCCTGTCAAGCTCTTTTCTGATACCTATGGCAAGACAGATGTCCTTGTGGTGTTTTGTTAATCTGAGTGAAATATTCTCTTTATCTCCCCGTGCTTGGGCATAGTGGAATTTATTGAAGAACAAGTCCCCTCCCCCATTTCAACATATAGGCAAGTGATGACATACAGTATCTTTCTCCCACTTTACACTCCTATAGCAGATTTCAGCTAAGGATTTCAAACCATGTTACCACTGTTAACGATTTAAGCTACACAACATCCTACTGAGGTAGGGAAGTGTTTTTTTTTTTTTTACAGATGGGAAAATAAATGGGCCATAACCTGGCGAAGTGATTTGTTTGTGGTCACACAGTGGCAAAGGTGAACATAAGAATGGCCATGCTGGGTCACATCAAAGGTCCATTTAGCCCAGTATCCTGTCTTCTGACAGTGGCTAATGCCAGGTTCCCCAGATGGAATGATTAGAACAGGTAATCATCAAGTGATCCATCCCCAGTCGCTCATTCCCAGCTTCTGGCAAACAGCGGCTAGGACACCATCCCTGCCCATTCTGGTTAATGAGCTTCAGCAGCCAACAAACCAACAGCAACAAAGCAACCAACAAAAGGACATTGAGTTAACTGGATGGAGTTACTCCACCTTCAGCTGCTCTGGAGTCATGCTGAGAACTGACACTTGCATGGTATGAAATCATTCACTGCTGATATGAACCCCCCCCCCTGCAACAATCACCAGCAGCCTGCGAGCTCCATGTGATGATGATGATGTAAGCATTAGGGACCTGCAATGTCACACATTCTTCAATGGAGTCACACTGATTTATATCAGCTGAGGATCTGGCCAAGGAGTTATTTGAACCATTACCAAAAAAAATAAAAATGTCTATATGACTCTGGGCTTATTTTCATGTTCAGTTTGTAATAGGACAGATTAGGCCTGGCCATTAATGTGACTGTGTAATGCCAGGGGTGGGATGGCACAAACGGCCTCCCTCACCTTTGCTCAGCCAATCGATGAGCCAGGGATAACTGCAGGGAACCTGAGGGATTACTCCCTTGAGCCCCCTGGGGAGTAGGATAGTGCTCCAAAGAGGGAAGGAGAAGAAGCAGTCATGGCCCCAGGCCCCTTTTCCCTTGCTCCCAGACTGGATATGGCACATCAGGGGAGTCAAATGCACACCACAAGATGAGTGTGTTATTCTGCATGCTGGGAAACCTCAGAAGTGCCCCCTGGAGCACCCCTGTGGAAGATGATGCCACATAGGAACAAATGATGATCTGAAAAGTAATAGCAATAAAGAGTCCTGTGGCACCTTAAAGACTAACAAAAGTATTGAAACATAAGCTTTTGTGGACTAATACCCACTTCGTCGGATGCATCCAATGAAGTGGGTATTAGCCCACGAAAGCTTATGTTTCAATACTTTTGTTAGTCTTTAAGGTGCCACAGGACTCTTTATTGCTTCTGCAGACCCAGACTAAGATGGCTACCTCTCTGATTCTTGAAAAGTAATAATGAGATTGCCTGAGGACTTTTCCTGGCTATTAATGTCTGGCTGGGGTTAATAAAGTCCTTGCAGATGCCCTTTAATATACAGGTAGTGTCCAGGATCAAGGTCAGAGGGTATCTTGATCCTCATTTTATATTGCTTGACCACCATGTTTCTGTAGCCAACTATGGTCATCTTCGGCCTGAAACCCTTGGCAGAAACAATCGCTCTGTCATGGGCACACTTCTCCTGGATACACCATCCGAATGAATCCTAGAAAGAGGGATGGAAGACCACCATTAAGATCAGGAAAACACAGATACCACATGAACTGCAGTTGTGCAACAGTGACATTATAATGTAACAGAACTAATAAGGTTTAAAACCTTTGGCTATTCTTCCTGGTAATTAAGTCAATGGAGCAAAGAAATTCAATTAGGATGATCTGTGGTCAGATATATGTAGATATCAGGCATACCAGCAAGTTATGCACATCCAGAGAAAACATTTGCTTTCTGAATGTGGAACAGGCTCTTTAACCAGGAGCCTCCACCCACTGGCATTGCTTTATTAGCTTAGCTAGTAGGAAAATCCTTTACACATGATTCGGTCTATCATACTGTAGTAGAGGGCAGTGACTTATATAAGTCGAGGAATTAGTGAAGCCCTAGAGAGGAAGAAGTCTGTGCATTTCTAAATTGACAAAGGTTAGTTTGTTACACCTGTATACCGTAGAAATTCGCATACACTCAGACTCTCTCCTGTGTAAATCTGGAATAATGCCACTGGAATTATGGGAGATACTCAGGATTTACAGTAGCGTAACTGAGAGTTGGGGCTGACCCTGAGGTGTTTTGTAACATACCCGGGAATCCTTCTGACTCAAAAGCTATATAGTATTATCATCCGTGGGACTCATTCACTTCTAGTATAAATCCATCGAAGTCAAGGAATTACACCAGGGATGAATGTGAGCCAAAGAAATCAAAGATTTTCAAGATGGGAAAGAAGTATGAGGTCATATACTCCCCATCCTCCATCTAAAATAGATAGTTTGGCCTATCAGAAAACATGCATACACAAAATAGCTCCTTTGTCAGCATTCAGTGTTGGGATAGATAGGCTTGTTAAGCGAATAGAGCCCCAGATGAAATTCTGGAAATCAGTAGCTTTTGGGGAAAACACAAAACACTTGGTGGCATTTTGTCCATAAGGTGAGTGAGAAGAGACTCGAGCTTCTTCCCAGAATCAGCTCACATTGAGGCATGCTCCATGAGCCATGAAGCAGCGGTGTGGTATGTCAAAGTCAAGTTGTCTCGTACTTGCTATCCAGGCTTAGCTGCAATTTTGCCTCCATGCTCTGTAGCCCTTAGAGATCAGCAGATGGATTCAGTCAGTCAGCAGTAGTAAAACAGAACAATGGTTTTATGGGATATAGACATATATATCATTTTTTATTTGTTGCTGAAGGATCTACACTCCTGTCAGGCTGTTTACCAGGAAAGGTCAAAGCAGTGACTACTAGTATGTTTACAATCGCAGAGGATAGTGTATCCAGGGGAGGAAAACACATTGGGCCAGATTCTCCTCTCATGTCCCTTGGTACACATAAGTAGGCCCTCCACTGAAGAAAATGGGCCCGAACCTTCATTGTGTTGAACCACGTGGAGTCATTTGCACCTGTGCAAAGTGGCTGTAAGATTCTATAATTCTAATATGATTGCCGAGTGCACAAGATTACCTTAGGTGCAATAGCAGTGGAGAATTGGATCACATGGAGTTTGATTGTTGAATAGCCCAGTCCCTCTATCAATTTGTTTCCTTTTAAGTCCAATTGAATTTTGATTGGATCAGGTCCTCAAAAACCTTAATATTTCAAAGTTCATGTGGTTCACCACTTCTATCTTTAAGCACATTTCTATTTTTTTTACCCTTCAATCTTTAAAGGGGAGCATGGATTCTGAGATCAAATTTGGAGTAATTCTATTAAAATCAATGTACAATTGGTGTAATTGTATGCAGGAAAATGGTCCCACAGTCCAGCGTTGTCATTTAAATGTGAAATATTCAGTGCATGTCAGTTCCTTGCTTTCTGCTCAGTAAATATCTCTTTGTTCATCAGTCCATGAGGCATATTTCTCAAGGGAAGTGCTTTGAACTCTAAAACAATAAACTTATTGACCATTGCATAGACACTGGTAATAAGATTTGTAATATAGAAGCAGAGCATGACTTTCCCTGCCCGGAGTCATGGTTAACATGTAGCCCATGTGAAATGTCTGAGTAGATATGATGGCATCCCATTGTCTCTTAGGTTGTTACACACACAAACAACCCATCTATTTTTTTTTCGGATGAGATCACTTCCTCCCAGACTGAGCTGTCTATCTCTAGTAATGGAACTGACTGGTGAGTGTTACCTGCTGCCCCCCACGATACTGATCCCCAGAGTATGTGAGACTATTACAGTCCCCAGGTAGGGAGACTGAGCTTAAGCTGTAGCAGCTCCTGCTTTAAGCTCTGGAGATTCCTGGTTCAAACACTCATGCCATCAGCTAAAATGACACCCATCACTGTAGCAGAGTTTTGTCTTGAGACATGATAAGTAGTCTTCTCTGTTTGAACGTCATCCACTCACTGAGAATCTAGGGCTAGTGCTGTGATTTATGAACATAAGAACACAAAAACAGCCATATTGGGTCAGACCAAAGGTCTATCTAGCCCAGTATTCTGTCTTCCAACAGTGGCCAATGCCAGGTGCCCCAGAGGAAATGAACAGAACAGGCAATCATCAAGTGATATATCCGCTGTTGCCTATTCTCAGCTTCTGGCAAACAAAGACTAGGGACACCATCCCTGCCCATCCTGGCTAATAACCATTGATGGACCTATCCTCCATGAACTTATCTAGTTCTTTTTTGAACCCCGTTATAGTCTTGGTCATCACAAAACCCTCTGGCAAAGAATTCTACAGGTTGACTGTATGTTGTGTGAAAAAACACTTCCTTTTGTCTTTTTTAAACCTGCTGCCTATTAATTTCATTGGGTGAGCCCTAGTTCTTGTGTTATGAGAAAAAGTAAATAACATTCCTTATTAACTTTCTCCACACCAGTCATGATTTTATATACCTCTATCAGATGCTCCCTTAGTTGTTTCTTTTCAAAGTTGAAAAGTCTCAGTCTTATTAATCTCTCCTCATATGGAAGCTGTTCCACACCCCTAATCATTTTTGTTGCCCTTTTCTGAACCTTTTCCAATTCCAATATGTCTTTTTTGAGATGGGGAGAGAGACCACATCTGCACACAATATTCAAGATGTGGGCATATCATGGATTTATGTAGTGGCTATATGATCTTTTCTGTCTTATTATCTATCCCTATTCTTAATGATTCCCAACATTCGGTTTGGTTTTTTTTGATTGACACTGCACATGGAGTGAATATTTTCAGAGAATTATCCACAATGGTTCCAAGGTCTCTTTCCTGGGTGGTAACAGCTAATTTAGACCTCATCATTTTATATGTATGAATATTCATTTTATATGAATAAGGTTCATGTTCCCCTCAGCTGATGAAATCCAGTAGAAAGATGTGGTGGCAATGACTGGAATTAGTTGTTAATGCCTCTCTGTAGGAGCACTGCATGTGAGACTTTTATTATAGACTAGCATAAGTGCCCGGCGCTGCTCGGGTCAGTCGGAGGTGGGGAGGGGGCAGACAGCTGACACCCCCTGACCAACCCCAACACCCCCCGGCTCACTTACCCCCCGACCAAACCCGACACCCCCACCTCACCCCCCGACCGAACCCGACACCCCCACCTCACTTACCATCCCACCAAACCCAACTCGGATCCGTCGCAGGGGGGGGGGGGCAGAGCTGAGGGATTCCGGGGACCTTCGCAGGTGGGGGGAGCACAGAGCTGATGGATTCCGGGGACCTTCGCAGGTGGGGGGGGGCACAGAGCTGATGGAGTCCGGGGTTCCGTTGGGAGGGGGGAGGGGCAGAGAACTGAGGGATCTCCGGGGTTCCGTTGGAGGAGGGAGGGGTGAGCTGAGCGAGTGAGGTGTCTGTTGGAGGGGGTATTATGACATCATCACCACCTAACCGCCCAGCTGATGTGATTGGCCCTGAAAAACTTTCACCCCTGGGGGGCGTCAGAGGTGAGATCCGAAAATTTTTCGACCCTTACCAGCATCTAGACCCCAAGTCCCCTAACTGTACCAAATTTCAAGTCTCTGGCTCAAACGGTGCGGGAGGAGTTCGCAGTCATACATACATACATACATACATACATACATACACCACTTGACTTTTATATATATAGATAGATGGACGTGTCAGCCCTTGCTCAAGAAACCCTTGCTTGATACTGACAATTTCTACATTTTCCTTTTTTCATTTCACCTTCTCTCAAATCTTCCCTTTCTGGTGGGAGATCAAGATGTTGACAAAAGACCTTAAATATCCTTGGAGGCTTCTGGTCTTTGGGCTTCTTAGATCTTGCTTGATTAGGTTTTATGTCGGGATAAGGTATGGAGACTCTGTTAGTGGTGTTGACTGATGGGCTTCTTGTAAATCGGTTGTCCACTTTGATTCGCTTCAGTTTACCTGCTGCCTTTGATACCAGAGTGGCTCTGCTCTTTTCTTAATCAGGGATCCTAGTGGGCAAACTGCCCATCTGATGAAAACTCTTATGTGGGTTTCCACAGGATTCCATTTTTCTCTCAGAAAGAAGGATACAAAGCCACTCAATAATTACTCTTGTTAGGGCAGGTCAATAACCCTTATGGCAGGTGATAGACTTAAAAAAAACAGAACTCATATCTGGTTTATATCCATCACTATGAGAAGAGAAATAACCTCCAGATAAAAATATATTAGGTGCTCTGATACTATGGTTAAGAGCATGGTATTAAAAACTCAAACATCTCTAAGACCCATTTTTTCATTAAAAAAAGGAATTTTAATTCCCATCTCTCCCAAAATCCACAAATGGGAACAATTGTGTTGCATACAAAGAGACAGATGATGTTGCAGAATATTTTATTTCTTTTGAGAGGCTATGTGTGATTCATGAGATTCTTGGGGACAAGAAAATGCCCACTTTGGTTGCAAAGTTAACTGGTAGAGGATTGAATATATTCAATGAAATGCCAATTCAAGATGCTTTATATTATTCCAAATTCAAAGAAATGGTTTTAAAACTATTTCAGATTATCCCTGAAACATTTAGGGTTAAATTTAGGAATTTTAAGAGAAATGTTGGTGAGAGTAATGGGGGAATATATGAACAGGATGAAAAATCTGATGGAAAAATGGGTGAGGGGAAAAGGGACTGAAAGCTTTGAAGAAATGTTAGACTTTGTTGCTCATGTGCATTTCCTAAGCATATGTAAAGATTATGTGAAACAAAGACTATGGCACAAAACTGTGAAAACTGTGGATGAGATGGCTTCTCTAGCGGATGCCTTTGAGTAGACCCACAAATCTATTGACTGTAAACCACTAAACGTGGATTTTAAACCTGGTGGGAAGCAGGGTTCCCATTTTACCCCTGGGAAAATAAGGGTGGCTGGAATGCTGGGCAGTCACTTCCCCAAAACCATTCCTCTAATTCCCATCCCAAATCTCCTTTGAAAACAGAAGAGTTCAAAAGGTGCTCTCACTGTAATTCAGTTAACTGAGGAATAGATGCTCTGGGCTGGGAAGAAGACAACAAATAGCTCATGTCAGTTTTGCTGTCCTCCGCACAGAAACTTTCAGGCAATTAAAACTTACCATACTGGTATTGTGGGATTAGCCTCTGCAGAATCAAACATGGAGTGAATAAAGTTGTCAAGATTAATGGCAAGGAATACTTAGGGTGAGAAGATACGGGTGCAGACATTTCTGTGGTTAAACATAGTGTAATTCAAGAAAGTGCCATATTGCCAGAAAAAAGGCAGAGCTTTTATCAGAAGGAGGTTACAATATTCTTGTGTCTTTGACCAAAATGCATATAGAAACTGAAGGTTTATAAAGTGTATTAACAGTGGGAATAGTAAAACATGTTCCCATTGACATGCTTATTGGGAATGCTATTTTTCGGTATAGCTCAGGCTGTTAAGGTATTTGCCCACAGCAAGGAGTAGTATTATGCTGGGACCCCAGAGGGAAAGGGTAAAGTTTCAGGAACTGCTGAAGGAAAAGGGGAAATTCTTTCTGATTCTTCTGCAGCAGGGGGGAGCAGCCTGCTTTCAGGAGTAGGGGAAATTGAGAGCAGCTCTTACACTGCAGCAGAAGGCAATATTTCTTCAGGAAGGGAAGGGAAGGGGGTGGGGTGACTGTCAGTGAGAGAACTGTCTATGTTCTTAGCTGACAACATGTTGTGATGTAATAAGGAATAGTTCCCACTATAGAGAGCTTAGAGAGATGTGTTCTAGAGGAGGCCTGGAGAAGAAAATTGGGGAAGGAATAGTGAGAGTATGTAAATGTCTCCTCACTGGTCACTTGGGAGAAGAGGCCCAGGATAGAATGGCTGATTCCGCATTTGTGCATGCAGACCCTCAACCTGTGACTCAGGTTTTGAGCGTGGATTGAGTGGATTGAGCGGACGTCTCAGGGCTAGAGAAAGGGGTGACGGAGGATACCCCAATCCAAGTCCCATTTTTTCAGGACACCTGTCTTCTGATAGGTTTGTGGAAATGAATGTCAGGATCTTTAAGAGAGGATGCAAATTCTCCTCAAGAAATGGTTGTCTGTGAGAATACAAATTACTTGCTGGCAGGGGGGAGAATGGCTTTCCTCAGACTGATAAACAGAAAGCAGCTGAGAGAGAGCTTCTGGGGAAAGGTGCATCTTACCAAAGAGTAGAGACTCTTAACCCAGAAAGCACAGATCACAACCCCCTAGGTAAGGTCCCGAGGCTTGTAGAGGGATCACAGGGCAACCCCAAAAGGGGAGATGAATTTCTTGTATGCGCATAACCCTGGGGTTGGGAGATAGTTCCACAGAGGACCAGACAATATACAGAATTCCCCCTACATCCTTACCCCACCGGACCTTGGGGTACCAAAGCCCCCAAAATATGATTGGATTGAGAACCCTTACTAAAAGACATTGAAGGGAAAGAAAAACAACAACAGTAACTGAGCCATGTTAAGAATCAGGAAGGAGTTGGAGGACACAATGCATATTGAATGAACCAGATGGTCTAAACAGAAGGCATGGTATGATAAAAATACTTGGAAGCACCTATCTGTGATGAAGGATTTGGTGTTATTGTTAAATTTCATGATAAAAGGTTTGATGCAAGAACTCGGTGCTCATGGTAAATCCTATGAAAGGGTGTAATACACACAATTTTGAAGGAAAGCTTTTGGACATGCGAAGAGTGGTAAATAAGAACACACGCTGTATTAAGAGGCCCTGTGGTAATGCTGCTTCTTGGCTAATACCTGTAAACAGGCTTGAAGCTTGTCACGGCAATGAAACCATAACAAACCTGGTGTGCAGCGTGGAAGAGAAAACTGATGCACATCACCGCATGGCATTGATAGTGACATCACAAAATACCTACATTCTGGAAAACATTAATATCGGCTTTGATTTAACACCTTCTGGAAAGGCAGAAGAGTTAAGAATGCTGCACAGATACAAAGCAATGCTTTCTAGCAACACAGAGAAGACACACTTGCTAGATGTTGAAATCCCCAGTCTGGTCCACAGTGTTAAAAGATACACCAAACTTGGCAGAAACACATGTAGGTAGCACTACAATGTTTAGCACTGCTTGGGAGTTATGTTGTCAAAAGCTAAAGAGGACCTTGGGCACTCTGCCTCTGCAGTAGTCCTTGACTAACACTCCTGCATTAAATTAAGGGGAGAGGTGTTACACTTTGTACCTCAAGGTAGCCCCCGGACCTCCATATTCACCACTTTGATATGATTATGATGTGTTCTGTGCAATGCAGGCCTTGTGAGGTATCATTTGAAAAGACAATATGTTGAACCTTAGTACTCTGTTGGATGGGCTGTACTATGATTGTATGTGAAGTTATAATGTAATATGAAGATATACCTATCTCATAGAACCAGAAAGACCTTGAGAGGTCATCAAGTCCAATCCCCTGCCTACACTAGCAGGACCAAATACTGTCCCAAACAGATTTTTTTTGCCCCAGACCCCTAAGTGGCCCCCTCAAGGATTGAACTCACAACAGTGTGGTTAATAGACTAATGCTCAAACCACTGAACTATCCCTCTGCCCCAGCTCCAGCACTATGTGTTACTGACATATGTTGTGATGCTGGAAGACAACCACCTTTCAGTGGCAACAAAGGACTAGCCAGACATGTGCTGATGGCCCATTAAAAGAGAGTCCACTCTCCCAATGGCCATTCCAGAGATTTCTCAGGGAGCACAGTGGAGACTGCTTGACCAACGGGCACTGCCTCATCTGCACGTCCCAGAAGAGATCTTTCCAGCAAGCTTGAAGAAAGTATAAAAGAGGGGAAAGTGACACCATCACTTGGCCTCTCTTCCTCCACCCTCCCCTATCTCAACACCTGGAAGAACATCTGGAAGACAAAGACTTTGAACTGGGGTATGGTGGTCCTAGGACAGAAAGGAAGTCCAGTCTGTATATTGAGGAACTGTAACTTGCTTTTACCATCTGTCAAGGTAAGACATTGTCTGATTTAACTTGCTTGGACTAAAAGTTTAGGATTTAGAATGCATGTTTACTTTTTAATTTCTAAAAGCGACTATCTCTGAGCTTTATTCCGACCACTTATACAATCTATTAAAATGTATCTTTCTCTAGTTAATAAGCCTGTTTTATATTTTACCTAAAACCGTGTGTTTTGGTTAAAGTGTGTGGGAATCTCAGCTCAGTTTACGAAGGCTTGTGCTTGCCCAGTCCACCCAGAGAGTAGTGAGCTCATGATCTTGAACTGCCCCGGGGAGCCTTTAAGATGGTACAGTCCTGGGGTGTAGGGCTGGAGGGAATTGGCAGGTGCCTCTCTATTGATGGTTCATGAGTGACTGGGAAATCAGTCATGTAAATCAGTTGAGTGAGTCTCTACCTGTGGATGTCTGTGGAATTGCAATATCTGTCAGTCGTTTGAACCTCGACATCAGCATCACAACGTCAGAGGCAGCCCAGGTTGGTGCGTTCAGACAGAGCACGTTACTTTTAATTGGGCTTTTTCTGGGTGCAAACTAAAGTTTTGTTTTCAATAAGTACAATCCCGAATTAGTCTTGATCCTGGTGCATGCACGTGTGTGAGATAGCAGTGCTCTCTGATTTGAGTCACTATTGTGACTCTATACAATGCATAGTCTTTTCCTCCCATTGTTCTTCAGGCCTGAAACTGCTTTTCGATCACAACCGCAGAAAACTAAAAGCACTCAGAATGTGTGGAGCTGGGAATAAAGGGTTTTAACAGATAATTTACTCTGCAGGATGGATCCATTTTAAACATTACTGTTATTATGACCTTCTGATGCTCTGATGTGTGCATCAGCATCAGAACAGTTACCGGTTCCTTAAATTATGTTAAAGTGTTCACACCTAGTGAATTATTCCTCCCATAAGTACATGTGCATGAAATCAGAAAAAGGGATTGCAGAGGAGAGTCGCACTTCATACATATTCTAATTTACTCACAAAATAGGCACTCTCCCAAATGCATTGATATTATTTGTTTTAAAATCATAAAAGAAACAAAATAACAATCCCGTGAGCACCATTACATTCAAAATACTGTTTCCTTCATTATTATGATTTCTGTAAAGGAGCACAGGGTTTAGCATATCTTCTCCCACCCCAGTGTACGTACACAACTGATACTGGACCCTCTGAGTAGCAATTGGAATGGGGTCAATCTAACTCTCTGATCTGGACATACTAAGACTTTTGAAAAGTATTGTGGCTTTGCACTCTATGGCTTGGTTCGGATGTAGCAAGACATGATCCCACAGATGTGGTTTGTTGTATGATAACCTAGAAAAATATTAGGAATATGTTATCGCCTAGATGTCGCAGTTAAGATCAAGGCCCCATTGTGCTAGGCACTGTGAGAAAAACACAGATACTGTCTGCTCTGAAGAAATTAGAGCCTAAATAGGAAAGACAGACAAAAATGGAAGGGGAAACAGAGAAAATGTCTTGCCCCAGGCCGCACCACAAGTCACTGGCAGATGCAGAACCCTGCTTTCCTGATTTCCAGTCCAGTGCTCTGTCCACTAGCTCATGCTGCCTCTAAAATAAGATGTGGTAGGTGTGTTACTTTGGGGTCTATCTCCTGTCCTTGAATGGAAAGAGACCCATCAAGAGATCTGGATGAAATATTCTTAGCAAAAGGTTCCCACTATGAAATTTGCTTATTCTTGCATTTTAAAAATGCAGCATTTTAGGGCTATTTCACAGTTACAAAGGTCTTTGGCATGTATGTAAGCAGTGTCAGGATGAGCTCTACCCTGACATCTGGTGGTGAATTGTGGGAATTGCAGTGAGTTGTGGAAAAGGACTGCTCGTATTTGCATAAGCACACCCACCACACCTAGCATGAGATCACAGCAGCCCATATGGTCACTTCGGCTGCTGTGGGACCCCCAGTTTCTCTGTTATTGGGGCAGGAGTGATAAAGTGTTGTTTCTCTGATTATGTGAATCAAGGACTGTGGACATGTACTTGGCCTTTGTTATGATGGAAGGATTCACCATCATCTAGGTAGCACTCACTGGACAAAGGACTGGGGTTCCCAAACCCATGAACTGAAAGAGGTTTTTATATCTGTGGGTTTTGGCCTTCTTTGAGGGCCCTGCAAGCTTATTGCACTCTGTCTCTCTCCACTGTGAAATGTCAGAGCTCATTTTTGGTTCCATTTGGAGTTGAGTTTCAGTCTACTGGGCTGAATTCACTTTGGGTCTAGTGGTGCACCTGCATTATAGCTCCCCTTCTACAAGCTGAAATCACTGAGCACTGTGTTAAATAGGGGGACCTGAAGATATTTTGCTGGTGGAGCAGCTGATGGAGCGAGCAGTTTGAGTGCAGTTTGTGCAGCTGCCGCAACGGAGCAGCTGATGGAGCAGAGCAGTTCCTGGGACGGCTGGTGGAATGGAGTGTCTGGCAGAGCCGCTCGTGGGATGGCTGGCAGAGTGGCTCGCGGTGAGAGCTGCAGTAGAACCCCACGGAGAGGCAGGGAAGTCAGCCTCCTCGGACCACGTAAGGTGCCCCTTAACCTGGCCCCCATTTCCACCCAGGCTGGGAGGTAAAACTCTGCAGATGAACTTTTGAACTCTGCAGAGTCTTTTGGGTTGTTGGACTTTTGGCTTGTTGGAATATTGGATTGTGGGACTTTTGGGACCTTGGATGACTTTTGAGGTTGTGGGACTCCAGAACCAAAGGGGAAGGACACACCCCATTTGCTTGGGGGTGGGGGTCTTCTAGTTCATTGTTTGTATTATGAATCCTGTTTGTGGTGTTTCCCCAATATAATACCACATTGTTTCTCTCTGTTATTAAAAGGCTTTTGGTACACTCAGACTCTGTGCTTGCGAGAGGCGAAGTATTGTCTCTTAGAGGCGCCCAGAGGGGTGGTATATGATTGTCCCAGGTCACTGGGTGGGGGTGCAAGCCGGTTTGTATTGTGTTATTGGAACAGAACCCTTGGATACTGAACCCGGCCCTTGTTACTGCCAACTCTGATGGGCGGAAGGGTTACATGTATTTTTCACTGTTTGGTGAATGAGAATCACACGACTTTCCCTGGGGTGTAATGAACTAGAAGGCACTGTAGCTTCTGGGTTTATTTTCCTTAAAATCAGGAGTCCTGGGTTCTAATCACATTTCATATAATCAAAAAGGAACATTATGATCATTTAGGCTGACCTCCTACCTAACACAGGCAATGCAATGTTTCTTGCATCTAGCCCTACAACCTGTGGTTGTGACACTATATTTCTATGTGAGTTTGGGCAAATCACGTCAACTCTTTTAGCCTCAGTAAAATGTGGACGGTGATGCTGACCTGCTTCATGCTGGTGTTCTGAGGTACCACAAATTGAGGTTTGTTCAAAGTAATAAAATCAATCAGAGGTGGGAAGAGAACTTGTGTATGTCTGGCTCCTTGTCGTGCTCAATTCATTAGACTGTTCTGCCTACAAAGACTCAGTCATGCTAAAAAATCATACATGAGGCTTTTTGACTCATACTGACAGTTTTCCATGGGTTTCTGTACTAAAAAACCCCCAACAAAATATAAACAAACAAAACCCCCAAAATGAAAAAAAAATGCCCAGCTTCCCCAAATGACAAGGCCATAAAAGTACATGAAACACATTAATGAAACAAGGTCAATGAAAATTCATGCAAAAATTATCATCAATTTCCCTTGTCTAGTGATCTCAAAGGAATCTTTCATCCCTAACTATTAAGATAATATGATTTTTTAAATATTTATATAATAATATATGGTGTGCAACTCTTGATCATATGTATGGGCCTTGTGGGGCCGAAGGGCATTGGCCTTTGGCTAGAGTAATGAATACCCAGCACTTTTGCTACTGTGGCATCTCCCAGGTTTTTGGCACAATCCATCTGTACCTTACACTTGTAGAGTTCCAGCCTGGGTAATAGGAATGGACCTCAAGACTATATAAGTCTAATATTCAGTGTATACAAAAATCATTTAGACTCTGATCCCCGCAAGGGGATCCATCTGCTGCAATGCGATGGACCGGTTAAGGAGGGAACTACATCTCCTATAATTCCCTCTCCCCACTGCACATCCCCTTTCCTCTGGCCAGGTAGTGGGGGGAAGACCCTGAACCAGGGCATAGGTGGGCTCTGTTTTTGGGAAAGTGGTGGCCCCGTAGTTGGTCAGGAGCGGCAGAGAAGGCCCCAGGAATTGTGTGCAGAGCTGCATGTGGAACAGGCTGAGAGTGACAGCAAGGTGCAGCTCTGGGTGGGACTTATGGGGAAGCAGCAGCAGCGGCTGGGCAGGGAACCAGTGCAGAGGGGACCCAGTGAGAGACACTAACAGAGCATGGCTTGGAAAGCTGCAAGCTCCTGCCTGTTAAACAGAGTGGACTGGAGAGAGCACCCCAGGCACTGGGCCCGAAAAGCCCTGACTCTCAGTTGGACTGCCGCAGGGTCCCCCACCAGAACCACTGTTTCACACTGTGAGCTGCAACTGTATAAGCCCCTGTACCTATGCTATTTGCAACTCATTCCTTTCCTGCCAGCCCTGCTAACATACCCTTTTCCCTTAGCCATGTGTCTGGGTAGTTACTGGGACTCCCCACAGTGAACACCTAGGAGGCCTTGCTGCTGAAGCACCTACGGTGCATGCCTCTGGATCATGGTTAACCTGGTACGTTATTGGCTGCTGTGGGGGGTTGTGTGCTCTAGGAATGAGCAGCACCAAGACTCACACCTTACTTACAGCCCCTTACTTCACCCCCAAAACCCTCATCCCCAGACCCACCCCAAAACCTGCACTCACACACACACCCAATCCCCTGGGCCAGCCCAGAGCCCCCTCCTGCACTCAAACCCTTCATCCCAGCCCCACCCCAGAGCCCATGTCCCCAGACAGAGCCCTCACCCTCCTCCCACATCCCAGGCCTCAGCCTGGTGAAAGTGAGTGAGGGTTGAGGAGAGCAAGCAACGGAGGGAGGGGGGATGGAGTAAGCAGTGGCAGGGGCTCAGAGAAAGGGCAGGGGTGGGGCCTTGGGGAAGGGACTGGGCAGGGTGTTCAGTTTTGGCTCATTCAAAAGTTGGCAACTTTCCTCAGGGATATGAAGATGGAGGGTGAGGTTTTCAAAGGCACAAGGCATTTAGACACCTGTTCCATTGAAAGTCTCTAGAATCTAGGTGCCTATCTGTCCTTTTGTGCCTCTGAAAATCCAATCTGTAGTACACAGAGACACTTAAGAGTTACACAGCTGCATATACCAAAGTTTTCCACTAACGTTCATATGGCAACATGTTAAATTCACATTAGTAATTTTGCTTCATCAGGAAAGTGTAAAGCAGCAGAATGAACTTTAGCTAGGTTACCCCGTAATTACTAACCACTCTATTAGTTCCCTCCATTTACCCATGATAATTATTTTACTTACTGCAGTTCTTGTTCCTTTTTTCTGCCTCTCGTAAGCATGGTAGAGGAAAAGACCATGAAAATTATTTTATGGCTGGATTTAGACAACGGAAACTAGTCATTGTTGCATTCTTTGCACATGCCAAATTTCCATTGTCTTTACTGGGGTTAAAAGCACATATGGGCTGTGTGATTAAGCCTATCCTGAAGAATTGTTTCTGTCAGCTTTACAAGAATTGAAATATTTTATGGCTTTGCATTAAAAATTTCACTGTTTTTCACAGCTTGGAAAGCGAGTTCAGTGCCTTCATGGATGAAGAGGCACAGAATGAACCTGCTGTGTTTTCCCAGGTAAACTCAGAATCCGGAACCTGGTAAAATCCTATATTTTTCTGGAATTATTCTTTGGTATTTAAACTAAGGGCATAGGAGAGGGCAGGTAGGAAAATGGAAGATGAAACAGAGAACCAGTTTACCACATTTATGGCTCTCAATATTTCTAATTATTGAATCACACCGCACAATATTCTGTTTTACTAGTTTATCTGCATCTTCTTGCATTTTCTTTTCAGTACCTGAGGAAAGATAAGCTTCATCTACCCCTGTCACGGCAGATAGAGTTGGATCAGGTCCATATGTCATAATTACAACCTAATCTAGTAACCCAGATTTACCACTCTGTTGTAAGTAGACCCCGTCTCTGGGACCTACGTGCTTCAAAGCCAACTAGGTCTGGGTATAATCTAGTCCCTGTTTCTTGCTCTGGGACTCCAGGGCATGATCCTAAACCCAGATATCTTGTCTAATTTCTGTCCTGGGGACATGGGATGCCACCATGTAGGCCCCAAAGTCAGTAGTTCAGCCCCTCCACCCAAGCCCCAGAGTCTCTTACACAGGCCTCTTCAGTGCTCTAGGTAGGCTGTGAACACTCTAGGCTTCTAGACCAGGGGTGGCCAACTTCAGCCTGAGAAGGAGCCAGTATTTACCATTGGACATTGCCAAAGAGCCACAGTAATACATCAACAGCGCCCGCCCTCTCCCAACCCCACTCCCAATGCCTCCGACCCACCAGTAGTCCCGCCGATCAGCACCTCCCTCAGGGAAGAGGCCGGGAAGGACTGGAGTGGGGGACAGGGTCTGTGGCAGACCCAGGGGCTGAGCTGTGAGCAACCCCCTGGGCACATTGGAAAGCTGGCGCCAGTGGCTCCAGCCCCAGAGTTGGGGTCTATACAAGGAGCCGCATATTAACATCTGAAGAGCCGCATGTGACTCGGGAGCCACAGGTTGGCCACCCCTGTTCTAGATGATCCCTTTCAGACATGAAGCAGTAGGAAAGCAAAGAGGGATTGTGTAACCCCGGTAACTTTAGTCTTAAAGCACTCAAGACTTGCAGGTCTTAGGAAATAACAAAAGAGCAAGGCTGCACCCTCCCCTCCCCTGAGCTCATCCCTTCTGTGAGTTCATGATTTATCAGTGCTTCAAGCTGGGCAGAGTCCACCAGGCTTTCTCTCTCCTGAACACCCATCTTATGTGTGGTGATGGTCGGCTACTGCATAGAGCAGAGCCCCACTGTAAAGTAAGGCCACAGTTTACATGCCACGTGCTCACGCTGAAAAGCTCCAGCCAAACCAGACATATTGCCCCTCGTCCCCTTGCAAACCACTGTGTGGCAAGACCATTGTTACATGGAGTGGCCCAGCAGAGAGCCAATCAAAGCTGATAGCCCTGGATGGCTCTCAGTGATGCTCCTTCAATGAGAAGTAAAACCTTACTCAGGCATGGCATCTGTCTGGAATACAGCATAACAGTCTGCCTCTGGGCTAGTCCAAACTAACCTGACCACAGTGCCAGTATTTCAGCACAGATACAAAGCAGATTTCATGGTGTGATCAAGCCATATCCCATTCCATCACAGTCATCTAATCCAGCATCTTGCAAGTGTAGAATTGTTCCCAATAGGATACTTGTTAATGCTTTGCGAAGCCTGGTATTAAAAGCAACCGATTCTGCTCCCATTAAAGTCAATGGGAGCAAGGCTAGGTGCAATGTGTCTGGGTAACTTTTTCAGAAGTGCCTAAATGACTTAGGAGCCAAAGCCCTAGAAATATTTCACCCTCTGTGTTTTAGCCTTCTTTTTTCTATACAGCCTTCTAGCAACAAATTTAAATACAAGAACTTTCTTGCTTAATTTAAAATATGAACACTAAAGTTTCCACTACAATACTTTGCATTTCTATAACATCAGAGAAAACCAGCAGTCCTGACTAGAGGTGAGTGAATAACTGGTTTTTCTGTGTTATTTTTTTATTTGTCCAAATTTGAATTCAAAACACTACTTAAAAATGAAAACTCAAACTTTGCATTTTTTTTTACAATTTTTTTCATATTTTTTCTTGGCCAAAGCTATTCATCTAATTTGACCTGAGTTTGTGAATACTTTTGGAGCACCTAAAATGCACTTTTTAATTAAAAAAATGTTTTACCAAAAAGAAAAGAAAACTGCTCAGCTCCAAGCAACAGAAAAGACATCCACATTTTTAGAAGCACACAGACTAACAAAGCAACACGACTGTTTCTATGTCATTTATGGTGTGATAAAAGTATGCAACTACTTTTTATTTTTTTAAACAAATTAAATAAGCCCCTTTGTTACAATCACAATAACATTATCTCCAGCATGTCACAGGCATTCAAGTAAGGCATTCAATTATACAACGTAAGGCTATAACGATATTAAGGAAGGTCTGTACCATTTCCCAGGTTCCTTGCAATCATTATCTTCAGAATGGATTCATTTGGTAGCATTTTATGTTCCAACTACAATCTTTGCCATGGGAAAGTATCAGAATTTTAATAGCCGGCACACTCTGTTAAAACTATATACTCCTAATGGACTTATAAACACAGACTTGAACCTTTTAAATATTCTGTATCCATTTCAGCTGTCTCTCCCTACAGAGTGTGGAAGAGGTAAATGGGGGACAATGAAAATGGCAAAACCAAAAACATTGCCATGGTTGTAAAAATTATGGGAACAAAAAAACCCTTCCTGTGGTTCAGAATCAAAGGGGAATACTTACCTATCACTACATAAGACCATCTAGAGATTATCCCAGAATGGTTTGTAGATGTTTTGAGATCTTCAGATAAAAGCTGCTATGAACGTGAAATATGAATGTGAATCAGCATCACATTATGATTGTAATATTGCTACTGAAGATGCTTTATATTATTTATGGGAGATGTGGCTAGTTTGTGCCTGATTGCTAATGGTCGGTGCTTTAAAATTTCCCCGTTTGTATGTTTCCTGGGTATAGAAGGAATTAAAGGATTCAACTCAACTCAGCCTAAGAAAGTCACTAATTTAAAAACAAACAAACTGGAAACTGATTTAATTTAGGTTTCTAAATACTTTCTTCTGTGAGTGGTTTTAGAGATTCTCTCCATTGACTTCAGCACCACATAGGGATGCTTATCCTAAGAGCCATAAACAAAAGAAGACAGATGTGTGGAATGTGTACATGTGAAGGAGGTAGTCTCCATAGCAACAATAACCATGCCAAAGCTCTCAGAACACTGGCCCTGTACACAGGCATGCTGGTTAGTCATTCACGGAAGTTGGGATAGAGAATCTGATCAGAATTTAGTGCAATGGGTGAAAACAGATGTTGATAAAACCCATCCCTTTTGTCAAGGTTGCCAGCCACCTGAATTGTGTTGGAAGAGTTGCCTGCATTTCTGAATGGGATTTAAAACTTGAAAATTGACTCCATCGCAAGGCTGTTGTCAAGAAAACTTGAAAAATGATCAATCTCAGTTCTGAAAGTCAAAGAAAATAAAACCTGGAAAGTCTCCAAGTATATATATATAAGGTTGTTGTAAAGAGGGGATGGGGTTGATAAATCGTTCTCCTTATCCACAAAGGACAGGACAAGAACTAATGGGCTTAAATTGCAGCAAGGGATATTTAGGTTAGACATTAGGAAAAACTTCCTAACACTAAGGCTAGTTAAGCACTGGAACAAATTACCTAGGGAGGTTGTGGAATCTCCATCAATGAAGGATTTTAAAAACAAGTTATACAAACACCTGTCAAGCATGGTCTAGATAATACTTAGTCCTCAATGCAGGAGACTGGACTAGATGACCTTTCAAGGTTCCTTCCAGTACTACATTTCTATGATTTGCTCTTTAAATAAAAGGTGTTAAGGGATGCAAATAAATATGGTGGTTGAGTTTTTTCCAAAGAAGTCTGAGACTAAGCACATCTTTCATTAGAATTAATGGAAGATATGAGTCTAAGTCCTCCAGGAATGCTTTGGAAGTTCCAAATGGCAAATCAGCAAGGCATCTTCAGAAACTGGCATGAGATCATGACCATACAAACTTGGTCCTCAATAACCAATATTTGCAATTAATGCATAGACAGGGGATATATAAAGGATAGAGAGCTAGTTTATATTTTTTTTACCAAAATATTTTCATGTTGAAAGTATGGTAGTGTTAAAACCAAAGTTTTCCATGGGAAAATGGACATTTTAATTTAATGTTTTGAGTTTTCCACCCAAAAAGTCTAAAAGAAAATTTCATTGTAAATTGACAGTTTGAAGTGAAATGAAGTTTTTTTAAAAAATTTCAAATTGACATTCACACCTGAAAATTTTTGTTTTGAAATGTTGAAATTATTTTCTTGATTTAAAATGTCATTGGCTCAGTCTGAACTGAAATTTCTCAGAGCTTTTTGTTCTGTGAAAATATATGATGTTTTGACATTTAATTCTGAATCAGAATCAAAGCAAATGTCAGGAGGGTGGAATGTTCTAGAGGACAGAAATTCTGTTTTCCAAACAGCTGTGGTTTATAGTTATACTGTAGGAAAGGCAGCTAAAACATCCTTATGTCAGAATGAATGTTATAACTAGATCAAGGCAAATATTTCTAAGGAAAATATTCAATTAATTTTGCTTCTTTCAGTCCAAGCTGATTGATGCAAACGTGAAAAATTATCTGCTGGAAATATTTGTAGTCTTTATCAATCTCTTGGTATGAGCCAAAGCTTTTCACAAAGAAAGGATAGAAAGCTTTACAAGAAGTTCTTGTAACAACAGGTTAATTTGGCATATACAGGAACTCCTCACTTAGAGTCATCCCAGTTAATGTTGTTTTGTTGTTAGGTTGCTGATAAATTAGGGACCATGCTCGTTTAAAGTTGTGCCATGCTCCCTTCTAACGTTGTTTGGCAGATGCCTGCTTTGTCCACTGCCTGCAGGAAGAGAAGGCCATTGCAGCTACCTGGTGGGGGGTTGGAACCAGGGTGGACTGGCAGCCTCCTAACAGCTCCCCGCTATCATCCCCCCACTCCCCTAAATTCTCTGTGCAGCAGCCACCCAGCAGGCTATCAAATGCCAGCAGTTCAGCTGTCCCTCCCCCCACTGCCATGTGCTGCTACTGGCCTCTGCCTTGGAGCTGCTCCTGGGAGCCTCCTGCTTCCTGTGCATGGGTACAGGAGGCAAAGGAGGGACTAATCTCAGGGTGTCCCCCTCCCCTCTCCCCCTTGCTCCTGCACCCTGCTTACCTCTTCTCCGTATAGAGCAGGCTAGGGACATGGAGGGGGAGAGACAGAGAGAGCTTGGGGCAGCAGCTGCTAAGTTGAAATGATAATTGATGGAGCTAGTTGGAACTTATTTTCTCTCCTCCACCCTCCCTCCCTCCTTTTCATTTAAATTCAAAGTAGTCTCCAGACAAGAAGTAGAAGGTCTTTGTTTGTACTAGAAATACCCAATACTCCATTTTCCAAAGTCTTGAATAGGTTCAGAATTAACTACTTTCAACTGATTTAAAATCTTCTGGCCAAGCTGAAAGTGTGCTGAGATCTAAATACGAATGCTAAGGTCTCTATTGATGGAATCTTCTCGGTGAATCAATAACCCCCGACCCTCCTTTTAAAAGTGCAGTATTAATTACTAGCACAGGGCTAAGAGTAAGTACATATGTCAAAAGCAGACTGCCATTGGCTGAGACTTCCTTTCCGAAACAGAAATCCCTCCTAAATGTACTGAAAGTAAAGTTGTAATCTTGCTGTCTCTGTATTCAAGTCCCTTCTAAAGACTCACTTCGGCTAAGCCAACAATTGATTAAAACAATCCGTGAAGTTTAGTAATTTCATTGCACTTCCTATATCACCCTGTAGTGGGGCGGTCACCCATTCCGGTTCAAAAAGGGTTAAAAGACAGCCCTTGGAGGGGGCTGAGGCTGAAACCCTATTAGGAAGAAGTGGGAAGCAGCCAATCGGCTCGCCAAGCTGGTATAAAAAAAACGGGCAGACCAGAAGGGGCAGGGGCTGGAGAGGGAAAGGCTGGCCGCTTACAAGCGGAAGAAGGTACCTTGGACAGAGAAATGGTGGGAGGAGCTGAGGAGCTCCTGCCTGGGGATCCCCCAGGCTGAGGTTTTGCTTCCTTGGCCTGAGGAGGTTCTGGGGCTGTGGGGATGCAGCCAGGGAAGGAAGAGGCATCCAACCCCCTGGATGATGATGAGTGGCCACATCAGACCGCAGTTTGCTCCTGAGATATGGGGCAAGATGAAGACTGGCAGTGGGTCACTGAGGCGAGGTGGGATTGGGGTTCTCCAGGGAGGGAGGACCCCTAAGTGTGGGGGCACTGCTGTGGGGCATTACCTTAGAGAAGGGGCACTGCAGGCTGAGGAGGATGCAGGGCCTACATTGACAGCAGTGATAAAAAGTAACAAGAGCAGGAGAGACATTGGCCAGCAGAAGGTGCTCTGGAGCTGGAAGAGCTAATTCCTGAGGTAACCAGCAGGAGGTGCTGCAGCGATGAGTACACACCTTGCCACACACCAATTCTCCTCTATTTCATTGTAAAGTTCTCTGTTCGGTCGACACTTACTACAACAGTTGTACTTGCAATGAGACTACTCTTGTTACTCAGCAGAGCTGTGTGAATAACAAATGTTTTGGTTTGCTGGTAGTTACAAAAAAAAACAGGAATAAAAGTTGAGATTCAAACAAAAAAGTTTTTTTTTTAATTTTCAGTGAACCAAACAGTAAAAAAAAATGTGTTTTGGGGTGGAACTAAACATTTCATTTTAATGTTGAGCATTTTTCGTTTTCAAATAAAATGGAAGGACATTTAAAAACAAGAGAAACTAAACCATGTGGCTTAGGCAATGAGTCCCATACCTTTAGTATAGGATCAGGTTGTCAGTACATGCTGGCAACATTTTCACAAGGGGCTCTCTCATAAGTGTTCCACCTTGTTCAGTGGTGAATCCAACATTCCCTGGGCAAAATCCCCTCCCAGTCTACTCCATCAGCAAAATCTATCACTCTTCCTCCACTCCCACAAAGAAATCTCCATGGATCCATACCTTTTTACTTTTTCAAAAAATCCATCAATTCTATAGGCCTCCCTTTCCCAAATCCCTCAGTCCCTCTGCCACCCCTCCATCTTGTAGGTTGAGGACACATTTCTTCTCAGTCTGATGGAGGGACAACAGCTCTTGAGCTTCCCTCCCCGGGATCAGTCATTTAGACCTCACCCCGGGGCCCGAGCAGGCGCTGTCAGAGGAGAGAAGTGAGCTGAAGTGGCTTCAGACTTTCCCCGTTTTGCAGCTGAATCTTGGCCTTGTCTTTTTGCTCCTTCCTCCTCATGTGCTGGAGGAGGGCAGTTGAATGTGCTGCAGGAGTATCCAGTTCAATTCCCCCTAGTGCCTGGGTGGGAGACACCAGAACAGAGATCTTCTTGCAACATCTGATGATATCGGGTGAACTCAGAGGGGGCTGAGCAAGCTAGGCCAGGTTTAGCATGTTGAGGCAGGTTGTGAAACAATGGTTTGCTTCCTCCCCAACCCAGGTATAATGAATTTGTGCCCACAACCCTCACACCACTGTGCCCGTTGTTAGCCTGGGGATTCCAGAGAGGTGTGGTAAGACAGTTCTTTGAGCCACACCCAAACCTAAAATGAGACACTGTACACAAAAATAATGGGTTCCTGAGGTTGTGGTTTCTGAGATTCTCCCAGGCTTCTGCTGCAGATGTGGAGCCAAGCTGCAACTTGCTCCCAATCTTTGCAATCGATTTTGATCTGTTTGCATTTTATAGCCGATCTTCACAAGGGGCTACAGCCAAGAAAGCTGACACTGTCTTTTACATGGATTAAAAAGGTGCCTTAGTAAGACTTTCCAACTAACCCCTGCAAGCCCCTCGTACTTCATCTGCAGGTGTATTCAAAGGAATGCTGTATCTGAGCCCAAAGTTATGGGATTTGCTGCAGGAATTGCAGAGTGAAATTGTTTGGCCTGCATTCTGCAAGAGGTCAGACGAAATGGCCACAATCGTTCCCTTTGCTCTTAAAATCTCTGAATACAGTAGACTCTCGATTATCCAGAATTGGGTTAACCAGGATGTCAAAAAATATGCATAACTCGCAGGGCCGGCTCTGGCTTTGTTGCCACCCCAAGCACACACACAAAAAAAACCCATCGGGACTCAGGGCAGCCAGTGAACCAACACCCCCTCTCCCCGGTGCACGGTGGCTGGTGAACCAACCCCTCCTCCCCCATATTTCCTATGGATGGTGATTATCTGGGATTTTATTAACCAAGATTATTTTTTTCCCTATCATCCTGGATAATTGAGAGTCTACTGTATATAGAAACGATGAATACCTATGAATCTACAGCAAGCAGTCTCTAAACAATCTATAGCCCCACATTCAATTTGAATAACTATCCCCTGAATAATTTAATATTGCAAAGGTATAGTTTGCAGATAGTCGAGGGGGAAAGGCTAAATTAGCAGAATAAATCATCTGCTATTATTTATACTTAAGGCACACCATGGGACCCCAATTGGAGTGGGACCTGTGTGTGCTGGGTTCTCTACAAACACGTAGGGAGAGACCCCAAAATTTACAGTATAAACAAGACAGGCAACGGGTGGAAGGGAAAATAAAGGCACACCAAAAGAAAGTGATTCACCCAAAGTTCCCAAGCAGATCATTGGCAAAGCCAGGAATAGAAACTGTCTCACTCCAGTACTCTGTCATTGCTACACTGCTTCACGCATAGTTTACCTGGAATACGATAGGTTAGGCTAGGAAGGGACAATATCCAGCAGAATCTGCAGTGGTTAATACAGATAGAGAGACTGTGGCTGCCAGGGCTGGGATTTAGACAGGATTAAGGCTATCTATGAATGATATCTCTAATAACTACAAGTGATTGGGGCCTAAATTTTAAATTTTATCTGTAAGGAACCAGAAGTCAGTATCATTTTGTGGGGGCATCGGTTCAATAGTGCTTCAGGATGAAGAGTGACATCTACTGAATCACCAACACCTTTGGTTTCCCTCGTACACATCCAAGGCCCCAGAGGTAATTCAGTCTGACCCTGGTTAGCTTGTGCGGTCTGCTGTAATCACAGCATTTGGCAGCTGGGCTGCAAAGGGAGGGGAAGGGAAAGCTAACCCCTCTCCACCCAAACACAAAGACACCCTTATCTAGATAGGGAAGATTGCCTGTCTTTAAAATAAAAGAATTGGGGTGAGTGGTCTCAACCGCATGCAGCTAACTGCAGGGTCCAGCCACTCTTTGCTTCTAGTACAGGGAAGGGCAAACCGCGAGCTGGATCTGGCCCATCAGGGCTTTTAAGACAGCCTGCGGGATTGCCAGTTCCGTGGCACGGCAGGGCTGAGGCGGGGGGGGAAGGGGAGCCAGAGGTCTCCATGAGATGCCCTCGCCTGCAGGCACCGCCCCCGTTGCTCCCATTGGCAGGAATTGGGGAACCATGGCCAATGGGAGCTCCTGTCCTAGGAGCCACTGCTGGACATGCTGGCCACTCCTGGGAGTGACGCAGGACCAGAGCAGGCAGAGAGTCTGCCTTAGCCCTGATGCACACTGCTGCCACCCAGCAGCCACTTGAGGTTAGTGGTGCCCGGCCACAGATTGTACCCCGAACCCATCCTGCATCCCATACACCAACCCACTGCCTTGAGTCCCCGCTGCACCCCTCCTTCATCCCAACACCCAATCCTGAGCTCCCTCCTGCCCTCTGCACCCTCACCCCTGCCCTGAGCACCCAATTCCCTGCGGCACTCCACACCCGTCCTGCACCCCGAGCCCCTGCCCCGAGCCCCTGGAACTCTTCTGAACCCCAACCCCCTGCCCTGAGCCGCCTCCCACACTCCACACCCTCTACTGCAGCCCACCCTATGCCCTGAGCCCCCGCCACACCCTGCACCTCTCCTGAACCCAACCCCTTTCCCTGAGCCCCCTCCTGCACCCCTCACTCCCTCCCACACTCCGACCCCCTGCCCTAGCCCTACTTTCATGGCCCTGCATACAATTTCGCCACCCAGATGTGGTCCTTGGGCCAAAAAACTTTGCCCACTCCTGCTCTATAGATGCTCAGCGCTTCATTCAGCTCTCTGCCTTAGGCATGTGCATCAGATAGATACAGAAAAAATCGTGCGGCCTGTGAAAAAACCTTTGGAGACCAAGGGCTCAAGTTATTCCAGAGCTGGTGCTGAGCCCAGGGACAAGGATCGAGCACGTGCCGCTGTGTTCCCTGTGCCAAGGGATTTGGGGGGGCAGCGGGTGCAGAGCTGACAGAAGCCCCTGCATAGAAAGTGATCCCCAGGGTGGGGCCTGGAAGCTCTTTTGTGGCCACAACACAGAGGCACGCAGCTAGTGTGAAATGGCCACAGCATGTGGAGGAATCCCCTCAGGGACCAGAACTGACACCCACATTGGGCCAGAAACAGCGAGGCAGTTAGAAAGTGACCTGTCCAAGGGTCTCCTTGTTGGTCTAGGATATTAGAGAGACAAGGAGGGTGCTGTAATATCTTTTATTGGGCCAGCAACCAGACCCACCCAACCCAGGGCATGCTCCTAGCATCTTTCAGCCCCCTGTGCAATCGTCACCATATGCCCTTCGGCCTTCTCTAGGGGTTCCTGGATGCCCTCAGGGCCGCCTTCATTAAAAAGTGTTTTGCATTTCAACTGTGCCCTATGTCCTGTCTGGCCTGGGAATCCTACAATGCACTGAGCTCTAGAACGTCCCCTGAAGGAACGGGGGCTCCATCCTCCATGTAATAAAAACCTTCCTAATTAAGAACAAAGGAATTATTGTAATAAGATTTTTAGGAAGCGTGAACAGTAAATTATCTGGACTTAAAGAAGCTACTTCTTCACAACTCACCTGTTTAATATCATTCGCTTTCCCCTCCCCCCCCCCCCTCAGCATTTAGCATTCCATTCAATTTGTTTCCTGAGAGTTTTATTGGGGATATTTTCTCCCATTAAAAGTATAGTTCAAAGATTCCTGATTAAAAAACATGTAGGGAAGAAATAATTCTGTAGATATCTAATCAAGAAAGAGGTAACCTCCCCTCCCCACCCCACTGTATGAGACCTTCTCTTCCTGAACAAGCTTATAGAGAAGGTAGACAAGTCAACTACAAGCTCATCTAATTCAAGTGAATATCCTAGACCTGGCACATTCGGGATTCAGGTCAGGATATGGGGTGGAAACAGTATTAGGATATTGATGGTTGATCTCCTGCTGTCAATGGATGCTTGGTAGACATCCATTCTCACCCTCCTGAATGCTTCTGTAGTATTCAGCATTGTCAGCCATGAGATATTGCTCTGCCATCTGTCTTAAAATATGCTAAAGTGGTGGAAATCCTTCCTCAAGAGAGGCACCCAAATAATAGTGATTGGGAAACTGTCACTCCATAACTGGACCCAGTGCCATAGCAACCAACCCTTCAGTTGCAGGGGGGCTCATGTCCAAAGGGATCCTCAGATCCAGTCTGTAGTTTCAAGGGTATTTTGACTGTGAAAAGGGCCACATAAATGCCAAGTATACCATAATTGCACTACATTTATTCCGCTCTGCATCAGAGTGCTACTGCAGACATAACGTAAACAGAATAAGAGGATAAACCATGGTTGAACTACCCAGAAACATACATTGTGTCCCCTATGGAGACGGTACACACACACACACACACACACAACTTCCTTAGAGACATCATATTCCCTGTAGTGAATACACCTGTTATATGTTATGCTGATGGTCAAAATTAGGTACACAGTGTTGAATGCTCTTCCATTGTACAGACTAACAATCTCAAAAATAATGTTTCTTATTTAAGATCCAGTCAAGCTCACTAGATCAGGGAGGGTGAAAATTTTGCCTTTCAGTTCAATATACTTATTGTCTTTCAATATTGTTGACTATCCTCTTGTTTTTGTATTATGAGAAAAAGTAAACGGGGTGTGTATATACACTTATACACATGTCAGAGAGAGAGAGAGAGCTGGATGTGGCCCTCTATGCATCACCTCCCTCCCATTTTTACCCTCTAGCTTTGCAAATCCGGGCCCTGTTCCACAAGATGTCAGGAACTTTTAGAAAATGTACATCAGTTGTGGCAAAAAGGAAGTAACAAAAAGAAAGAGAGGAGCAGGTGAACAGGCAAAGGTGCTGTCATAAGTGTAAAGTGCTGAAAAGTGTTATTCTGCCTGTATGGGGTTAATGTTACCTGAGAGGGAGTGACGTAAGAGCCCCGGACCATGAGAGGGAGGGAGGGAGTTTTAAGTTTTCAGTTTCCTGCCGTTCCAGCGTTGGCAAGAGACCCATTTTTCGCCTCTAGCTATGGAGGGAGAAGACTTCTACTTTCCTTCCTATATTCATAAGTAGCTGTGCTGTGAGTAATATGTTGATTTCCATAAGATTCTGTACCTATTTAGGGTGTCACTAGCCTTTTCAGAGGGGAAGTTAGGGAAGGTTTACATAAGAAAATCATATAAGAAAATTGAAAAATGAAGAAATTGTACAGACATTGTCTCATATGTTCTGGTAAATTGGATGCAGTGTTCTGTTTTTGTTACAAATTGTTTAGTGTTGGCAAGCATAGTCTCATTGATGGTGGTTCTCAGGAATGCCAATATAGCTACAAAATCCTCAAAACTCATGAGAAATGCCATGTTCACACTGGAAATATGAAGAAATGGAGAGGAACTGAACAACAACTGAAACTGAATCAGCAGTTGACCAGCCTTCACAATCATTGCTTGAAATGAAGAGTTAAGTGTATTTGAAAGATTTATGGCTATTGTTCTTCACTTAGCTGAATGGATCCTAGCATTCTGTGGATGGCTGGAAAACGTAACGTGCATGGAAAAGGAAACTTTAGACCAAATTAAGTTAATGGCTAAATCTGAGCCTGTGATGAAGGAAAATGTAAGATGGCTCTTTGCTAAAGAAGACAGATACCATGACTTAAGCTCTACAATACAAAATGATATCATTTAGAAGTAACAGCTACTACTACTAATAACAAACAAGATGACGTATCACTCCATTATTTTGGATTGCATATCTGATATCGGTCAGGAGGAACAAATGTCTGTCATTTTGAGGTATATTAAGATCCAAGAGACAGAAGTCAACTCTGAAGAGCACTTTCTATCATTTCTGAATGTTCAGGAAACTACCAGAAAGACTGTCAGAGAAGATACATCAGGTGTTAACCGGACCTGCTCTGATATTTGATAATTACAGAGGACAGAAATATGATAATGGCAGTAACACGAGAGGACGGCACCAAGGTGTGCAACTTGTTTAAATCAAGAGATCAAAAAAGTCATTTTTTGATCCCTGAGGATGCTATGCCTTAAATCTAGTGTTGAGTGACACAGCAAATTCCTCAAACTGGTCGAAAACTTTTTTCAGTGTTCTTCAACGAAAGTACACTGTATCTGCAGTTTCAACAAGTAGGTGGACAGTTCTGATATCCTGTGTGAAAATAATATAAAAGCCTCTCTCTAAGCCTCTCTCTAACGCAAAATGGGAGAGCAAAATTGAAAGTGTCAAAGCTCTACAGTTTCAGACAGAGTGTAGAATCAACACTGTTGAAATTGAGAGAAACAACAAAAGATAATGTGGTATCTGGAGAAGCCGGCTCCCTGGTGGATGAACTCTCCTCATTTGGGTTCATCATCTCATTTGAGGTTAGGCACAACTTATTATATAAAATTAATATTGGAGGCAAAAAAGTGCAGAGCTCAATGCTTGGTCATGATGATATCCCCAAATTAGTTGAAGCTGCTTGAGAGAAATACAGAATTATTGTGAAAATGCATTTGAAAATGCAGTTAATTGCTAAACAGATAGCAGAAGAGTGCTTGTGGAGCTAGCTGAAACACAAGTTCGCAAAAATAAATTGTTCAGCTATGAAACAGAGGATCAAGTCATTGGCGATGCAGAAAAGAGATTTACATTTGTCTTCTTAAAAATTGATATAGACGCTGCTTTCATGAAGCTGGGAGAACATTTTGAATTATTACGAGAGCACAAAAATGGGTTTATGTTCCTGTGTGATGTGAAAAACATTGCAAACTTTTTTTTCCAGTTAGTGAATTGGAAAAAATGTGCAGTAACCCAGAAACAAACTCTGAGTTCTGATGGCAGTATTCTGGATATAGATAAGCAAGACCTGGCAGTCAGTAGATACACTTAAGAAACTTCAATTCATTTTCAGTAGCAGTTTGCCCATGATGTACTCAAACATGTATACTGCTCTATGAGTGCTTCTTACAGATCCAATCTCTGTGACAGCTGCATCAGAAAGTTTATCAAAGATTAAGCTAAAAACTTATTTGAAGTCTACCATGGTTCAAGAATGGTTGGTAGTTCTGGCTGCATCATCCATAGAAAGTGACATTTGCAAGACATTGGACTTGATGGATTGAATAGAAGAACTCATCAAAACATCACTTCATTACTCAAAATATACAAAGGGAGAAAAACATTCATAACTTTTTTTCCTGTAGCTATCCACTGACAAGTAAAATGCAACAAGAAATGAATTAATTAAAGTTTTGAAGGTATTCCCAACCAGTAACTAGTTATGTATTTCCATACTTTGATTACATTGTTAATGGAATGTCATTAATGGAAAGAAGCCTGCCAAGGTTCCCTCATAGAGGGCCTCCAAATTTATTGCTGTGGCACTGACTAGACCCTTTACTTACAGAATCCCACAAGGATTAATTCTCTCTTTGATCCCCTTTCAACATCTCAGTGCAAGCACTAGGTAAACTGGCATGATGACATGGACTCAAATATCAGCCAGAAGCAGATCATACAAAACTTTCCCTATAAATAGCTCATTCTTCACCCCACATGACTATAGTACTACCACTAAGCTAGCCTACTGCTTGGACGAGGTCAATTTATGGATGAACAGCAGCTGGTGGAAGCTGAATCCAAGCAAGACAGGTGATGGTGGTAGGCTAGTAACTGTAGGTAGCACAGCAGAGAGTCTCCTCAGGAACAGAGGAGAGAATCATAGAATATCAGGGTTGGAAGGGACCTCTGGAGATCACCTGTCTTGCTTGGATTCAGCTTCCACCAGCTGCTGTGGGATAGCTCAGTGGGTAGGGATAGCTCAGTGGGCAGCTGCTGTGAGTAGGGATAGTTCAGTGGTTTGAGAATTGGCCTGCTAAATCCAGGGTTCAATCCTTGAGGGGGCCATTTAGGGATCTGGGGCAAAAATCTGTTGGATGATTTAGTTGGGGTAGGTCCTGCTCTGAGCAGGGGATTGGACTTGAGGTCCCTTCCAACCCTGATATTCTATGATGCAGGTGAGCAAATGGAAGCACTTTGAAGCATGTGCAGGCACAGTGCAATCTTCTCTGGCTGAAGACATACACCCACAATTGGTCAGTTCAGTCTGTAGCTTAGAAATGCTCTTGGATTCCTCACGGACACTCATCTCTCACATAGCAGCAACTTGCACTTTCTGCTATCGTCTGTTGGCTAGGAGACCCTGTACCATCCTGTCAAACAAAGATTTGGCATCAGTTATACACACAGTCACTCTCTCTCACTTGGCCTACAGCAGCGCAATATACCTGGGCATCAAGTTATCACCACCCCTTAGGAAACTCCAGGTAGCACAGCAGAGAGTCTCCTCAGGAACAAAGGAGAGAATCATATAATATCAGGATTGGAAGGGACCTCTGGAGATCATCTAGTCCAACCCCCTGCTCAAAGCAGGACCAATCCCCAAATAAATCATCCAACAGATTTTTTCCCCATATCCCTAAATGCCCCCCTCAAGGATTTAACTCACAGCCTTGGGTTTATCAGGCCAATTCTCAAACCACTGAGCTATCCCTCCCCCCACCATCACCTGTCTTGCTTGGATTCAACTTCCGCCAGCTGCTGTGCATCCATAAATTGACCTCATCCAAGCAGTGGGGATACCGCAAGCACATCAAACCTTTCCTCCATTCTTTACACTGGCTTCCCATAGAGTAGTTGGGTAAGTTGAAGGACTTGGCCTATATATTCAAGATACCTAAAAGTCTGGGTCCAGCATATCTAAAAGTCCACCCTGAAGCTCCAGGATGAGGATTGGGGATGATAATTGCTGCTCCTCAAGTACAATGGAACTGTCTAGCACAAAGGTGGAGCTGTCCCCGGGGCTATCCCAAGACTGTGGAATGAACTACAGACCATCATAAACCAATCCACCTTCTGCTCCAACTGCAAGATCCATTTTTCTAATATGAAGTAGAGTAGCATGTACACACACAAACATTACAATGACTGCATTATTCTTCCCCCAGGACGAGAATGAGGGAAAGAATGAAGCACACACATGGCGGATGTTAATCACATCACTTACCACTCTACTGGAAGGTATTCAGATATTACAGTGACGAGGGAGGTATACGAACCTACACAGAATACAACAGAAACTGCTAGGAATGGGAAGAGGGGGAAGACCGTGAATAGGACTAGATTTATTTTATCAACTACGCAGCAGTCAAAGCTCTTTCAATGAAGATAAATGAAGAGCTCCATCATCTCACTTTGTAGACTTATTTAACCAACAAACTGTCTGTTATATGATTTGTGATGGCTTTACCCATTAGAAACTAACTGAGATATATCATGGCTGTCAAATCCTAGTATTCCAGTGGGTTTCACATCCAGTACAATAGAACCACTTTCATTATCTTTGTGTTACAGATAATGGATAATAAACCATCTAACGGTACCCAAAGGAGAGACTCCTGGAGCCTCAAAACACTCTTAATACAAGGGCTATATTTTAAACCTTTTTTTTCCTGAAATGCCTTTGAATCAATATGAAGATGGCTTTATTTTTAAAAACCTTAATCATTTTTTCAAAGTCTTTGGACTGAAGGGATCCTTAAAGTATCGCTGTAGGACTACCTCTGTTGTTTTTCTTTATTCCATGGTACAGTGAGGGATTGTGGAAGTGTGAACCCCTCAAATCAGTGGCCATTCCTAATTTTCAACAACCTCCGGTAGTTCACCGTTGCCACCATCTCATTGTCGCCTCCCTACCTCCCCTGACCACACAATGTACATTAATCTTCCTGATCCTTGCCCCCTCCTCTCCCTTCACTTCTCTAGGCCTGACCGCCGCCCACTACCGATTTCCATCTCTCCATCCTTCCCTGCCTCATGTGCCCTCTCGACAGCTCCCTCTTAGCTTCTAAATTTCTCTTAATGGACCCATCAGGTTGTGCTCACAACAGACCAGATGCACCCCTGTGCGGTGTCAGTGCAGGGGTAGACGCAAGACAGCTTGTACCTCCTCTACTCGGGGATTTCTGGGGGCTAGTTCAGCCCCCCCAAGCTCAGCCATGTGGGCCATTGCAGAATTGCCAGGACATAAGAATTCCTGACCCAATCTCCTCCCATGCCAAATCTGCCCCTTCTCTCCTCTGCCCTGCCCTCATCCCTCTTTACCTCCACCCTGCTCTGGAACTCCACCTGCACCATGGGGTCTGTTGCAGAGGCGATTTTGCACCAGGCATAGCGGCCTCTTAGGCTGGGGATCACTCCTGTCCGAGAGCCCTTCGTATCAACCTAAATGGCACCAAGGGACCACAGGCAAAGCAGAATCAGGTCCATTAAGTCTATAATGCGATTACCCCCAGCATCCCTCCCCCATCCCATTAATTACCATTCTCCATTTGTTTGCGTTGTGGAAGTGCCTAAGAGCCCACATCATGGACTGTGCTAGATACTGTACAAACACATTTCAAAGAGATGGCCCCTGACCCAGAGGTTTGCAGTCGAAGGAGCAATTAAAATTCCTTCCTGTTTGTTACATTCACTGGTTGTGCATTGTCTAAAATCATCTTACCAGTTCTTGAGATAGCATCTTATGTGTTTGAGTGGTGCATAGCACAATATCGGGCACTAGGTTTGTACAATAATAATGAAAACTATTAATATGCACATGGGCCTGTTCATTACTGTACATATACACAATGGTCTTACTTAGTAAATACTTAACTATCTCCTCTATTATAATTAATCACAGTTTTCCTTCTCAAAGTCCTTCTGGTAAGGCTACCTAGACCTTGTGCTGACCACAATAAATAAATAAATAAATAAATAAATAAATACATAAAATAAAATAAAACTTCTCTTCAGAAAAGAAAGCTATGGTAGAAAACACTGTCTCTTTGCACAGTAATCCATCCCCACATCATATGTTTGATTATAGCTGGTTGTGATTTGTTTGACCATTGTAAGAGGAAGGGAAGGGCGGTCAGTTACTTAGGAGGATGAGGCAGTAGAGGGAAGTTTTAAACAGGTTCAGAGGTACAGTTTGGATTCTTATCCAAGTTCATCTCAAAAGCTGCATAATCCAGTGACTAGGGTACTGGTTTGGGTGTCTGGAGCCCTTGCTTCTATTCCCAGCTTGTCTACTGACTTCTGTGTCATTTTGGGGAAGTCCTTTCACCTTTCTGTGCCTCAGTTTCACCATCTCTATTGGAGAGATAATATTGCTTACTTGCCTCTGTAAAGCACTTTCAAATCTGTTCATTAGCCACCCAATCCCAGATTCAGAGTGTATAAAGGTGGGTTATAGCAAACAGACCCAAACTCCAAGTTGCACTCAGACATCGCCAAGGATTTGGTCACCTAAATATTGATTGAGGCACTTTGGTCCATATCTTCAAAAGTAGTTAGGCTCCTAAATACCTTTTAGGTTTTCAGCCTGTGACTAATCCAAATCCCAATAAGTGACTGGAAAATCTCTCACTGATCTCACTGGACACTTAAATAGGGATTTGTGTTATGTTAGCAGTGGCAAAACTGGATTGGGTCAGTTATTCTATTTTCAAGCTTTGGTGTTTTAACCAACAATGAAGATGCAGTTGTTTCACTCGTGTTTCAAGATGCAGGATAATTCATTATATTTATTAAGTGTCCTCTCCTCCTCTTTGTTGAAGCACGCAGGGCGCTGAAGCAAAACAACAGTAATATCAACATTACAATGAAAATATGCAGCTTCTTAACGCATGTCAAGAGAATCAATGAGCAATGTTGGAAGTGCCGCATATTCAGATTCTTTTCTTGATTATAGCTGATGAGATGAAAAAGTGAGACTCCAGGTGTTCGACAAACAGTTTTTTAAAAAAATCCCACTGTAAACTAACTGCCTAGGAGGTTCTACAATAAAGATATGTTTTAAATAAGTGCCTTCTGCAAGTGTAACTCACTACCTCATTTCAAAAAGCCCAGTGGAGGGAATTGGAAATTAATCTAAAATTAGATGATAATTAGAAGTGTGTGTAAAATGATGTGCTGTACCGTAGATATCAAGTTTCAGAGCAGTAGCTGTGTTAGTCTGTATCTTCAAAAAGAACAAGGAGTACCTATGGCACCTTAGAGACTAACCAACTTGTGGGTTCCCACCCACAAAAGCTTATGCCCAAATAAATTGGTTAGTCTCTAAGGTGGCAGAGGTACTCCTTGTTCTTTTTTTCGTAGATATCAAGCCATTCAACATGATGGATTAGATTGCAACTTAGCACAACTCTGAGCCAGGGAGAGAAGGTGCTAGGTGACACATACTAGCTCGGAGATTCCGTTTCTTCCCTTCCTAAATTACGCTCCAGGTGAGAAGTCATCTGCTCTTGGCCTATACCAGTGGTAAATTACTACTTTTACCCCCTGCTGAATCAAATGAGCTGCTGCAGAGTGGCAAGAGGTGGAGTCAAAGTTAAACTCAGTGTTGCCAACTCTCGTGATTTTGTCGTCAGTCTCAACATATTGGGTGTATCACTGAAAGCCTCAGCTCCTTTCGCCAAGGGATTGTGTAAGAATCTCATTGTTTAAAAAGTATAATTCTGGTCATCATGGCAGTGGAGAAAATGATAATGTGGCAAGAGAGCCCCCTAAACACCAAGAGTCACACATTTATTGATTTTAAGTAGGGCTGGTGATTAATCGCAGTTAACGCATGATGAACTCAAAAAATTAATCACAATTTTAAAAAATAATCACAGTTTTAAATCACATCATTAAACAATAGAATAGCGATTGAAATGTATTAAATAGTTTGGATGTTTTTTCTATATTTTCTATATTATATATATATTCTATTCTCTGTTGTAATTGAAATCAATTTTAATTACAAATATTCGCATTGTAAAAATGATAAAACCAAGAAATAGTAGTTTTCAATTCACCTCATACAAATACTGTAGTGTAATCTCTTTGTCATGAAAGTGCAATTTACAAATGTAGACTTTTTTTGTTTCATTACTGCACTAAAAAATAAATCAATGTAAAATTTCAGAGCCTACAAGTCCACTCAGTCCTTCTTGTTCAGCCAATCAGTAAGATAAACAAGTTTGTTTACATTTACTGGAGAGAATATTGCCCTCTTCTTATTTATAATGTCATGAGAAACTGAGAACAGGCATTCACATGCCACTTTTGTAGCCAGCTTTGCCAGCAAAGTATTTATGTATACGCCCTTCATGCTTCGGCCACCATTCTAGAGTAAATGCTTCCATGCTGATGATGCTTGTTAAAAAACAACACATGCATTAATTAAATTCGTGACTGAACAATTTGAGGGAGAAGTGCATGACTCCTGCTCTGTTTTACCCGCATTCTGCATATAGTTCTTGTTATAGCAGTATCGGATGATGACCCAGCACATGTTGTTCATTTTAAGAACACTTTCACTGCAGATTTCACAAAATGCAAAAAGTGTACCAATGTGAGATTTCTAAAGATAGCTACAGCACTTGACCCAAAGTATAAGAATCTGAAGCCTTTCCCAAAATCTGAGAGTGATGAGGTGTGGAGCATGCTTTCAGAAGTATTAAAAGAGCAACACTCTGGTGCAGAACCTACAGAACTCGAACCACCATAAAAGAAAATCAACCTTCTACTGGTGTCATCTGACACAGATAATGAAAATGAACATGCATTGGTCTGCTCTGCTCTGGATTGTTATCGAGCAGAACCCATGATCAGCGTGGAGACATGTCCCCTGGAATGGTTGTTGAAGCATGAAGGGACATATGAATCTTTAGCGCATCTGGCACATAAATATATTGTGACACCGGCTACAACAGTACCATGAGATCGCCTTTTCTCACTTTAACATTGTAAGCCAGAGGCGGGCAGCACTATCTCCTGCAAATGTAAACAAACTTGTTTGAGTGACTGACTCAACAAGAAGTAGACTGAGTGGACTTGCGTATTCTAAAATTTTACCTTGTTTCATTTTTGAATGTAGATTTTTGTACATAATTCTACATTTGTAAGTTCAAATGTCATGACAAAGGTATTTCACCTCATGCAAGTACTGTAGTGCATTGAAAAAATATTATTTATTTTCTTTTTTACACTGCAAATACTTGTAATCAGAAACAAATATAAACGGAGCACTGTACACTGTGTATTCTGTGTTATAATTGAAAACAATATATTTGAAAATGTAGAAAACATCCAAACTATTTAAATAAATGGCATTCTATTATTAATAGTGCAATTAAACACATAGGTTTTTTAATCATGCAATTAATTTTTTTAATCGCTCAATGGCCTGAATTTTAAGCCAATGACTTATAAGACAATTTCATGAGTTTGGGGTGTATGTGTCTGAGGTATTAATATTGAACAGCTAGGATTGGTGACCCTGCACCAACTCCATCTCCAGCGTCCCACTCCACAGATGGGAGTACCTGAGTATTAATATCTTGGCTTTGTTCCAACACCACCGTGATGAGTGACATAGCAGAGCCTGGAAAAAGGGGTAACTTCATTCCCATCAAATGACCACCTGTGAAGTAGTATGTACCTAAACATCTCACCTACACTCATCTCTGGAAGGCAAGACAAATGTGGCAGAACACCTACACACCTCTCTTTGGACAAAAGTAACAACCTACAGTCACAGATTTTATTTTAAACTGTCAGTCATTGTGAATGGCATTTCTCTGCTCAAGTAGCACCCCAAACATGATGCAACACTTCCTGGTCAAATCTGAAGAAATCCTGTTTGACTTTACTGGGGAAGCCGGCTTCAAATTGGTATCACAATCTGACTCCGTTAGTATGTTTACCTTTAAATAGCCAATGATCAACTGAGAAATTTTGCAGTGAAGTGGGGGCTCTCTTCACCACAGTAAGGTATATCCCAGAAAGTAAATTTTACTCTTTCTTCCCCTTGCTCAGAAAAATATCTTTGCACATATCACAATGCTTTAGTACTACATGCATTTTGTATGAGTGTCAAGTCCTTCCTTCTTGCATCAAAAAGCTAATGGGGAAAAAACATTCCTTAAGTGTCTAAGATGCAAACAAATTATAGCCCTGGAAGGGATGATCCAGATATAGTTTCCCTGTTGGGCTTTCAGGATGAGCTATTTAAATCACCTAGGGGCTTTGGATACCCAATCACTATTAAAATTAATGAGACTTGGGCAAGCAAAGCCCCTAAGTGTCTTTGAATATCTCATCCTCAAATTCCAGACTAGTCAATAGTAGTAAACAGCTTTCTGCTAGCGAGCTTATCTCATCTATTTTTTATCTAATCTTTCTGTTTCTGATACACTTCTCACCATAGTGTGTTTTGGTGGGGAATTCACCAGTTAGGCAAATTCCATTCTTTTCCACCAGCCCCCTAACATACCATTAGCTACTGAAACAGCCAACAGGCAGGACTTCTGGTTGATCAGCTGGCGTCTGTATACATGTTCCAGCCTTCAAGTACCACATTAATATCTAGATCACTAGCCCAGTATTTCAAACCTTGTTCATTGAAGTGGTGTTTTCAGAAACATAATTGGAGCTGATAAAGTCTAATAAAGTACTAATCATTCTCCACTTAGGGGCACATTCACATCTTGATGGACGGGGCTTTGGGCACAGCTCTCCCATTAACTCTAATGCCCTGTGAATTCTCTAAAATGCATCGAGTGACTGCAGCCCTCTGAATGAAAATCCTCCTGCCTTGAAATGATATTCCTTAAGGCGACTATTTAATCTGTTTATTAAACCAGCCCTGGTGGTATTTCTGATACATCAGCACCACTCAGGCAGAGCCCCTAGTTAAAACAACACCACCTTTGCTTTCTTCTTTTTCTCTCTTTCATACGTCTGAACAGATCGATGGATGAGAGTATTAATACTAAGAGCAAATAGGTGAAATACAGGACCAAATTCTGCCCTGAATTTCACCAAATCTAAATCTGGAGTATCTCTACCCTCCCTGATTGAATTTACCTTGCTTTCTTGCCTGCATATTTCTACCTGCCTCTAGAGATTTCCACAACATTCATCGGATGAAGTGGGTCTTAGCGCATGAAAGCTCATGATCCCTAAGATCTGTTAGTCTATAAAGTGCTACAAGACTCTTTTTCATCTATGCACTCTATACATCGGTGTGCTTTCTCCTATGCTGCCCCTCATGCTTGGGAGGAACTCCCTGTAAACAATCACAAACCAACTCATTATCCTCCTTCAAAACCCTCCTTTCCCAGGCAGCCTATAAAAAACTTGACGGGGGTTAGGCTTCTGGTGTACAGAGACCACTGTCCATCATGCTGTCTATCGCTTCTTTGCACTGCGTCATAGGTCTCTCTAGATCCATTTGTTGTCTCACATCTTATACTTTGATTGTAAACCCTTTGTCTTTGTTGTTTTTCTACATGGCATGGGGTACCCTGATCCATGCCTGGGTTTCCCAGGGAAAACAACAACAACAGTGTGAATGATTTCTATTATGTATTCATTTATTTGTATTATGGTAGCAATATGAAGCTGCAAGTGAAATCTGTACATGCTGCCCTGCCACACAAATCCCTCATACTAGCCATCTGATACAAATTGCATTGTAGTCCATGGGAAGATACCCAAAGCCCACTGATGTTCATGGGTAACACCCTATGTAGACAAGACAGAAAAGGGGGGAGCGGGGGACATTTGGTAATGGCAACTTTCCAGAATTCTTGTAATATTTATACCATGACCACTGTTCCACACAATGATGTTGAAACAGTTATCTGCCCCCTTTGCCATTTTACTGCACACGTTATAGAATGGGGCCATTCCACAAAATATTTTGAGTATCTGTTTGAATTTTTAAGTGGATTTGGTTTGGTTGCGCTAATATTCCTTTCAGTAAGTATTGGGGTTTACTCCCACATTTCTAAGTAACAACGAATTGCAAATTCACATCAGCGAGTCCCCAGGCAAAGAAGCCAATTTTAACGCTGCACGTTTTAGTGCTCCGAGCAGCACATCTCACTCTTGATGAAATTCACCCAGTTCAAAAAGCCGCCATGGGACCTGTGCCTCACAAAAGTCCTGCATAAATTGCTCATGCAAACCATGTGCATAGCAGGTGGAGTAGCTCATTACACATCTTTGTTGACTCGACCCTTGTGAGCACAGTAGTACAAGTGAGTCTTCTGGAGACTTGAATGAGGAGAGAGTAGTGGCCCGGCTATTGATAATCTGTACACAATGGGATCTCAGAAGCTAAAAGGAACAAACCCTCATCTGTGTCACTAAAATCATCAGTACTGACCCAAAAACAATGAAAAGAGATATTGAGTTTAAAGGAGACATTTCACAGTTGACCATTAGGAGGAAAACAATATTTCTACATTCCAACTTTCAGCTTCCTAAAAAGTCTCTTTTCTTAGCTTTATCTTCAAAATCTTTAGAGCAGAGTGACTCACCAGCTGCTTATTGATTGGAAATTTTAGCCTTTTTGTGCATGCAATGGAAAGCCTCATCCAGAACCCATTAACGCAAAGGAAAGACTCCCATTGACTTCATTGGATTTTGTTTCAGGCCTGGAGCGTTGATGAGAAAACTGTGATTTCCTTACAAGCATGTTTTCTCACAGGTTTTGTTCTCTCTCTGAACAGTCTGCGGCAAGTATTAGAAATTCAAAATTCAAGCTGTGCCGGTAAGCCGCAATTGGTCACAGAATTCAAGTGGGGTTATTTGTGGTCCCCGATTAGATGAATATAGCTCGTACAGTGTGAACTTCACTGCTGTGCAGGGGACCCTAGCACAAAGCCGACACAAATCCCACCTAACCCCTATTTGGAAGATTTATGTGGGACTTAAGTGGTGCGCAGCTCTTGTGCCGTCTTTTTGAACGGAGTGAATTTCATCCACAGTGAGGAACGCCGGCATGAGTGCTCAGACGTGCAGAGTTAAAATTGGCTTCTTTGCATGGGGACTGGCTGATGTGTTGATAAACAAACACTCAATCACGTCCTGCAGCTATGGACAGATCTCAGAGCTGTTTTACAGAGCAGAATTACCCCAAGGCTACATCAACAGAGGGAATGATCCAGGAGAAAATATGCCAAGAGAATTTCACTTCACTTATCTCATTATTTGGAGTGTAACTGGTTCCTCCCTCACCTTCTCATTCTGCCACTTTCCTTCTGTACCCTAGAGAATGTTACTTCATTATAAAATTTTACCAGTCAGTTTCCCATATTGGTCATTTGACTAGCTCTAGAGAGTCATAAGAACAATACATCTCTTAATGGAAATATTTTTGACCAAACCCAAGGCATTGTTCCACACACATACACCCTTACATAAGAACATAAGATTGGCCGTACTGGGTCAGACCAAAGGTCCATCTAGCCCAGTATCCTGTCTACCGTCAATGGCCAATGCCAGGTTCCCTGGAGTAAGTGACCCTAACAGGTAATGATCAAGTGATCTCTCTCCTGCCATCCATCACGCCCTTCTGACAAATAGAGACTAGGGGCACCATTCCTTACCCATCCTGGCTAATAGCCATTAATGGACTTAACCTCCATGAATTTATCTAGTTCTCTTTTAAACCCTGTTATAGTCCTAGTCTTCACAACCTCCTCAGACAGGGAGTTCCACAGGTTGACTGTGCACTGTGTGAAGAAGAACTTCTTTTTATTTGTCTTAAATCTTGGATTTCACTCTCCATTTTGAAATTCACACACATACACTTCTAAGGGTCTGTTCTAGTTCTCAATGAAATCCATGGTGTGATTCCCATTGAGTGAAATCCTGGCCTCGTGATGTCAATGGGAGGGTGGCGGTTGATTTCAACGGGGCCATGATTTCCCCTTGAGAAATCAGTGATACTAGACCCACAAAACATTCTCACAATGATGTCACATGCTGCCATAGCATACAAAAGCATGTTAGAGCCCGTGAGCAAAAAAAGCACCACACATTCCCCATTGCTTTACAAATGTTTATGGAGTTGCAGCTGGCCACACTGTTCAAAGACCCTGCAGAAGATTAACTCCTCCTGGCTATACCACAGGGATCAGGTCAGAGAGCTGCTCTGGTTCTGCCTGGGAAGACAGGCGCCCCTCCTCCTCAGGAGGCATGATACTGTGTGATGTAAATGTGAGAAAAACAAGGTCAGCATCCAAAGGGCATTAACTCTACATCAGATGATGCAGTTCATGGACAATGGAAGGCAGTTGACTAGAACTGAATATAAATAGCTTGAGCAGACAGGGATTTGTACTGTACTCATTCCCCCCAACTTTAAATTCATTGCCACTGTGACTCAAGACAAGCTTTGTTTAAATAGATAAATGAAGGTGGTAGTAAAATATAGTTGTTTAAAAGCCAATTGTGCAATTTTACATTGTCTCTTAACTGGGGATCAGGTTCCAACATTCAGATCTGGCTCCAGATCTTGGTGACTCTGAGGGGTGTTTTTGGTCGAAGGTTACCGACTGGCTCATTTTTAAAACAGGAAATATGCAAATGTGGAACTGGGTTCAAACACACTTTCCCTCAATGTTTTGGGGGGTGGCGGTTCAGATCCTTTGCTACTTTGAACTTCAGTGTACAGTGATAGGGTTAAAATTGTGGGTTTAAGTCTTGTAGGGTTTGGTTCTTGGCCAAGAGAAATGTGAGGTTTTAGGTGATAATTCAAGAGTAAAAGGTTTTAATTACAGTGAGCATTTTCCACCCAGGTAGCTTTTCCAGTATAACTGTACGGGCATGAAACCTCAGCAGGGGTGCACGTCACCCAACATAAAAAGTTGTGTGGTTAACACTAGTTCACCCAGTATAAACACACACCCCCTAAACAAATCTTCTGGCCTTTTCCTTGCAGACCGTGGGAATCTGTTTATGTCATTCTTTTTGTGATGGATACTCCAAGATCTCCATGTTTTATTTCATTATCCAAATGCCAAGGCTGCTTAGAAGTAAATGAGTTTAGCTGCAGAGAAGCAGACATGTGAGTGCCTTTCATTTGGTATTTCTTGTAAGTGAAATATGGAAGTGCTCCATTCCCCACTAGAGATTACTGATTTTATAGCTCGCTCTAACAAAAAAACCAACCTAGCATGCTAAAGACTGGGAAAGATACAACATTTGAAAAGCCTCTTGAGGAAAACAGCAAAGTGATGGCAGTAAAAAAAAAAAAATCACACTGAACTACAGATAATTTGAGCAACTCAACAGCAGAGTTGTTCTAAAGCTATCACTGACAGGTGCTACACACAGCACATTTACAAAGTATCCAAACATATCAGTGATTGGCTCTCTCTAGAGAGAGCCAGTCTTCTCTGAGCTCGAGCGGACGTCTGGAAAGGTTATTCAGCTAAGGTCATCAAGAACAGCATCTTGTTGGCCACCAACACGGCTCCTGGAAGTCAGGAATGCCAGCAGTGACTAGGAAATCAATGCCAATGGCTAGTAAAATAGCAACAAGGTCCTTTCCCAGCATTAATCCCTGCTTCTACATTCACAGATTGAGCTCCCATTCTTTTTATCACTGAATGGGACCAGAGTAGTGGAACATCTGTTGCTTGAAGCATTGGAAGACAGTGGGCACTGACAGGTGACACTAAATAAGTCATCAGAAAGAGTGTGTTCTATTTTTGGCTCTACCACTGATTTCCTGTGTGACCCCAGCCAAGTCACTGCTCTCTCCCTCTGTTTCCTCCCACTTTTCATCTGGCTTGTCTACTTTGATTGCAAGCCTCTTGTGGAGAAGGGACAGTCCCTATTCATGCACTGCATAGCATACACTGCATAGTATGATGGAGCCCCAATCTCAGCTGGGGCATCAGCACTACCATACTCCATACCAATAATAAAAATAAACTGCTCAGCCCTCACAGAGAGGGGATCTCTTCCTATAAGCTATGGATGTTAACAGGCTTTTGTTGCCTGACCTTTAGATCCAGCTGCAGGGAGAGAGAGGACTTTGTTCCTCTCTCAGCTGACATGCATGTTAACTTGGACAAATCCGTTAACCTCACTTATTTACTAAGGAGTTTTGCAGGTTTAAATTACTTCATGGCTGTGAAGCATTTTGAAGACTTCGGATGGGGGTAAGTGAAGTCATTGGCATACTGTTCCGCCCTTCCTGCAGCCACATTAGTGGGGTTACAGGTCCCTAAGGCTTTTAGTCTTTATTAGAACCCCTGCCTGCATGCAGAGTCTATTTAAAGTCAACTGGACACCTCAGAGTCTCAGGCATCCAGTTCAGTGTCTATCTAAGGTACTTTTATGGCATGCATCACCGTAGTACCTGAGCACCTCATGATCCTTAGTGAATTTATCCTCACAACACAGTGCTGTTATCGCCATTGTTCTGATGGGGGAACTGAGGCACAGGGAGGCTAAGTGACTTACCCAAGGTCAAACAGGAAATCTGTAGCATGGCTGTGACATATCCCAGGTCTCCGAACTCCTAGGCTAGTACTCTAATTATTGGACCATCTTTTCCCTAGTAAATCCAAGATCAGGCCTTAAATGTGAATTTGCTCTTGTCTCCTACAAGACACCTCTTGATCAAGATGACTGAGCCTTATGGTTAAGGTAGTTGAATACTGTCCTGGAGAATTGGATCCTGGCCCTGCCTATGCCATAGAGTCCTTACATGATGCTGGGGGAGTCACAGGTGGTCACTAATTGTGCGTTCAGCAGTTTGAGAGTGCCCAACTTGACACCACAGGCTCTGGTTTTCAGAAGTGCTGAGCACTCAATCCTGTGGCCCCTGCTTCATTCAGTACTTTGTCTGCTCAATGCACACCCCCCATGGACTTCATTTTCAGCTGTTAAACTACACCCCTTCCAACATGTGCCAACCAATGAGGCAAGGATCTGTGACATTCCTCTCTGGTATTATCTGGACTGGTGATTGGTTATGTCACTCCAGTCCCTGACTCTGGGAGTCAGCCTTACCCTGCTCTGCTGTGAGAACCCTCACTCCTGGGCTGTTCACGCACAGTCTTTGACATGTAAACTGTTCCCAGCTACTTGCAATTGAATGACACTAGGCAATATCTCCGGTCCCAGACAGAACTCTGGGAACCTCCATTTTGCAGTGTCCAGTTATGTCCAGTTCATCCATTTAACAACTAAATTAACATGTATCTGGCTTGTTATCCTAAGTGGAGTCTCTGATATGCTTCAAAGCGAATACATTGCTTCAGGTAGAATAAACAAACAAAATCTATCTTTATATTTAATAAATGTAAGTGATTATAAGTCAAAACATAACAAGGCAAATGAAATAAAAGCAAAACACATGCTAAGCTGATCTTAAACACTTTCAATGTCCTGCAAACTTAGATGCTTCTCCCCACAGGCTGGCTGGTTGCTCTTCAGTCAGGATCTCCCCTTTAATCATCACTTCAGTCACTTGGTGGTGTCTGTAGATGTAGGTAGAAGGGAGAGAGAGCATGGCAAAAGTCTCTCCCTTGTATCAGGTCCTTTCTTCCCTCTTGGTTTTGCTCCCCCCGTTTCAGAAGCAGGTGAGCATTACCTCATTGCAGTTCCAAACTGATCAAAGGAAGGTGGATGTCTAACAGATTATTTTGTTGTTGCCTAGGCCGGCATCTTTTGTTCCTCTGAGGCTGGACTGGGTTTAACCAATACCTGCCTTGATTCGGTATGAACTGCCTCTCTGTTCTTGAAGAGTTTTTGCTAAAACCTATAACATCACTATAACAACAATGCTCAGTGCATCATGTTGCCTTCCGAAGACACCCAACATGACAAACATTGCACTGGATACCCTACAGTCATTTTATAAGGGTGAACATGGGGGTGCTGGGTGTTCCCCCGAGGTACAAAATGTCACAGGGTCCTATAAGCAACAGCCACCTTTACAACACAACTCTGATTCATCCCTGGAGCAGGTCTTGCTGTGCACTGAAAAAGGCAGGGGTGGAAAAAGCTAGTATGTGATCATGTAATTAGATTATTTTATTATGTGTATACACAAGAGGGGAGGACAAATTAAAGTTGTGCAGGCATTTTACTTCTGGGTTTTCCTAATGTTTGAGTGCTTGACACTGTACCCTTAATAACATTTTTCACGTACTTTGTGGGCACATCATATATATTTTGACTCTGTGTTTTTTTATTCCTCTTCCTGCTTTTCTTTTAAAGGCCCAAAACAAAGCCCAATGAAGTCAATGTGAGTTTTTCCATTGATTTCAATGGGATTTGGATCAGGCTCTTACATTGTCATCCTTTGTGTTTAGTGAGCACCAAGCAGACAAAGAACACTCCCAGCCTATGACTTCTACATTATCACCATATCAAGGTTGCGTTATTTGTCCTTGAAAGCATCCCGGTGGACAGAAGGGGCACAGGAAGATGTCAGAATGCACTGTCAGAATTTTCCTTTACACAGACAAAAGATCACAGCAGATTGGGACAGATTGAAAGTTCTGGAATTCCAGCGAACAGAAAATGTTTTCTTTTCTTTTCCCCTTTAGGAATAAGAGTTTTAAACAGGGCTAGGGGGCAAGAAAAACTCCCAAATTTACAGACTTGGTGGCCGGATTTTCAGAGGTGCCGAGAACATGTCGCTCCCTGGCTGTTTGTAATCAGGTATCCAAATATGGGCTTAGGGCCAAACTGTAGACCCCTCCAGGTTAAAAATGTCAGCATGCAGATTTTGCTTATTGCAGTGGTCATTAACTGTACAGAAGAAAGCCAGAGACGCAGAGAGCACACAACCACTGTATTCTACAGGCAGGCTAATTTCCTTCATGACCACCATAGCCAGAACCTTCCCCTCCAAACACTGATATCTGACGGCTCTTATCTGAGAATGCATAATTATAAATGCTATTCAGTTTTTTTAAAAAAATACCACCCTGATATTTGATGTGATGACCTCCAACAATAGCAAAAGTTGCAGCTTAATTATTTCCTTGTTTGCATGATTTGTTCTGAATATCAACGTATTCTAAGGATCCGTCATTTTAAAATGCTCTTTGGTTTCCGGGTCATGCACTCCATCACCCCACATCCATGTATGTGTCATCACTTTCTCGATGATCTAGATCAGCAGATGGGAGAGGGGACATTCATTTTGTACCTTCCCTTTTAATGCTTTAAGCAAACAACAGAAAGCCAGACATAAAAAGTGATCCACTGAAGAAAAGAGATGCCCACATCGCTGATTAGAATGCCTGTGGTTTCATTTAAACAAGATCTTTACATTCATCTAACCTTGTTGGGTGAAAAACTCAGCAAGCAAACAAATCACTACATGTGGATTCAGCACCGACAAGCTCCCCGGCACTGGTTACTTAATGAGACGCACACAGCTGCTTCCTGATGTATTGGTGGTGGTTTCTGAGACAATGAGACATACACCCACTGAACATAGATATACAAATGAAAGGAAATGGTGTCTCCGTATTGCCCTCCTAAAAATTCTCATGTCATCCCTAATTTGCTTGTGTAACCTCATGGCGAGGTAGGGGGGAACTAAAAGCAGCATTTGATCCAAATTGGTTGGTGCTGGGGAACAGTATAAAGAATGTTTTCCCCCCATAAGTTGCCATCTCAACGTCCCCTTCAAATAAAACAACTTTCCATTCATCATCCCACAGCGTTCAGCTGACACTGGTTTTGCTCAATTTTCTTTAGCGCTCTTCATTGCCACTGGTTTCCCTTGATCATCTGTCGATCTCAGCTATTAAATAAGGTGGCGGATGTTATTGCTGATGTTTGGGATAACAAGATCAGCAAGGACATAGCAATAATTACACAGAACAATGCCAGAGATGTGTAGATATTTTATTTTCTAGGTACTCACAACCCCAGTGCACATTCCCACGGGTACAATATCAGTTTCCATTATAATTAATTTTACTTTTCTTTCACTAAGAGGGTTGATTCTGGGGAAGTAAATAATCCTTCCTTAACAGCACATGGAGCATTTGGCATCTGGGTTTCATTCAGTTCACGCAGATAATAGGTCCCGTGTTATACTTACATAACTATTTATAATTAACCTTTCCTACTGCTCTGTCTCAGCATCATCTTGACACCGAACAGTTGCTGAAGACTGACATACTCATGTGCTATGTGCTGCCATTTCCAGCAACTTCCAGCAAACACCAAATGTATCACTTCATTAGCAAAGGCGAGGAAGCACTAATCTTGTGTGCAAACAATGGGCCGCCCAATACCCAGAGAGAACTTGCTTCAATAAGGAAAGAAAACCCGCTCCAACCATACACTCCTACTGGTCACCTTCCACCACCCACTGGAACCCTTATGGGGAATCATCAAACAACTGCCAGCCATACTCAATGGGGTTATCATCCTGAAAAATCTTTCCTGGACCCTTTCTTCTGGCCTTCAAATAACTGCCCACGCTCATCATCAGAAGCAAGCTCCCCAGTGACCAGAACACATCCACTCAAAGTGGCACCAGTCCCTCCCAGCACAACAGATATGAAACCTGCAGACATAGCTCACAATTATAACGATCAACAGCTCCCACAACACACTTTTCAAGATCCATGGGTCCTACACATGCCTATCACAACATGTGGTGTCCCTCATCCTGTGCACAAAAGGCCCTGACAACAACTATGTGGGTGAAATCAAATAATCCCCATGCTATCAAATGAACTCCCACAGGAAAATGATAAGACAAAAACACCCCATCACCTGTGACTAAACTCTTTTCACAAAGCGATCACTCTCTATCTGACCTATCGGTCCTCATCCTTGAAAGAAACCTACACAAAAATTGGAAGCTTATATTTATAGCTTTCCTAGACACGAAAAATCAAGGTCTTGATAAAGACACTACATTTGTGGCTTATTAGAACAACAATCTGTGACCCCCATCCAGGATGACCAGACAGCAAATGTGAAAAATCAGGACTGGGGGTGGGGGATAATAGGAGACTATAAAAGTAAAAGACCCTGCAATTGGGACATCTGGTCACCCTACCCCCATTCGCCTTTTTCTCCTATGTCTACAGGGGTGTTGATGGGCCACTCAATCTTGAATGGTCCCTTAGAATATGTGCTAACTATTTATGCTAAACTATCTGTCCGACCTTGTATTTAGCTAGGACACTCTTAACCAGACCTGAAGAAGAGCTCTTTATGGCCTGAAAGCTTGTCTCTCTCACTAACAGAAGTTGGTTCAATGATGATATTACCTCATCCACTTGTCTCTCTAATATCCTGGGATCGTTGTGACTATTACGCTGTGTGATAACATTAAGCAGTAGGGCCAGTCTTTGGTACCTGAAGATATCCAGGATAAGAGATGGTGTCTTGTTCCCTTTCAAATTCCAAGTCCCACTTTGTGGGAGGGGGGTAGACTCATGCCATCCATAGTTACACTCCACTTATTAATGCTAGTGAGTGGGCAGCTTGGATCAAGTTAATCCTTTTACAAAAACTACAGTTCCCACCCCAGGATTTAAAAAAAACAAACAAAAAAACCCATAAATTGCTATATGTTAAGTATGGAGGCTACAGTAGCCTTTATAGAATCAGCCCTGCCAGTGAAGTCCTGAAATGGATGCACATGGAGGACAGAGTAGTCTCACTGCCCTCTTCCAAGAAATAAATGTTCAGGTCGAGACTTCTTGCATGTGATTCTTAGAAAAGAATAAGCACAGAGAATGGTAACAATAATCCTCATTGAAATACTTGTTGGTACAGCGGAGGAGGCAAGGTTGCTGCATCCATTCCTCACGGGTGGACAAAAGTCAAGCAGATCCAGGAGTAGTGGATTTACCAGCCCTTGGGCTGAGAGCAATTGTGCCTCCTGAACATTCTTCATCTCTTTTCAACCCCATCTATCTAACACAGTGATGGATTTAAGTCCCTCTGCACCGTGGTCCCATTTGGATCAGAGCAACTGGTGCATTTTAATGTCAGGCTGGCCTAAGAAATCTGGAGACAGGCATCAGGAATCAGCTGATTGGGCTAAACAGCAGCTATCGTTTGGCTCTGGTTCCCTGCTGGAGGATAGAAGTGAGGACCCAGCTCTGTAAGACAAGGAGAGCTTCCCTAAGTACCAGCCCCTATCACTGGCTGGCCCTGTAGTTTTCCTAAGGCTAAGGGAGAACTTTGAGCTACGGGAAGGGCAGAGGACTCTGTAGTATCAGTCCAGTCCAGGACTATCAGTTCTCCTACTTTTCCATATTTCTTGTGTTTGTTTTAGCCGGCAGGCTCTTTTATTCTTCTGCCACACAGAGTTGGGTGTTGCTATTTTATCCCCAAGATGGTGGACAGGCCCACCAGACTACAGGGATACATAATGTTTGTTTAATATCTGCTAGAGATGTTTCAGCTTTTGAAGGGAGCAGATATCAGTTAGAGAGAAGTAGTGACATATTGACTGGCAATATATAATTCAACCATGAAATGTCTCTGTGCACAGTATTGAATTTCAAAACAGCATAGTTCCTGGTAAACAAGTCAGGCAAAACTGGAACTGGAGCTGTGTGGAAATGTGAGTGTGTCTGTATTGTGAAACTATTTATGTAATAAATACTCTTGTTTAAGAAGGACTCTGACCCAATTATTTCATATAACCTGAAAGAAGAGAGATCAAATCTGATTACTGGCAAATATCAACACTGAGAATTGCAAACGCTTGACAGCTGCAAGATGGGGGTGGGGGGAGGAAACTGACTAGTAATTGAGATTGTAGCAGAAGGTCAAGATTTGGGCTGCTTCTATTAGTAAGTTAGAACCAAGCTTATTGGAATCACATTAAATTGTTTTTTATTTAGAGCCTGGCTGAGGATTTGATGTTGAAATCTTGATAAGGGCTAGGTGTGATGGGGCGGACCGGCCCCGCACGGGCCAGGGCTGCCCCTGGCCGGAAGTTCTGGCAGCGGAAGCCCCGCCCCCGCTGCACTGGGCATGCTCCAAGTGCTCAGGCAGTATAAAGGAAGGGAGCACAGCTCAGTCTGGGCTGACTGCCATGGGAGGAGGACGTGCCTGGAGAGCTCCCACGGAGGACCAGCCCCAGCCACACCAGGAGCCGGAGCTGGAGCCGTGGCAGGACCCTGCCTTAGAGCCTGACGCCGACTACAGCCAGCCAGGAGCCCTAGACCACTACCTGACGTGGGGGGCGACGGACCCAGCCACATACGGGGGACCAGCAACCGGCCACGGAACCCCACCGTTGGAACAGGTAGGAACTGACCCCAGGATAGTGAGGGAGTGGTATTGCCCACCCGAAGACACTCAGCGTGTTGCGGTGGGATCTCCCCGCTGAGTGGGGGTCAGGCGCAGGGACGCTAGGCCACACTGCCCCAGTGAAGGGGGACTGTTATAGACTCAGGCCGCTAGGCCACACTGCCCCGAGGAAGGGGGAGTGATATAGACACTGGCCGCTAGGCCACACTGCCCCGGGGAAGGGGGATTGATATAGACACTGGCCGCTAGGCCACACTGCCCCAGGGAAGGGGGATTGATATAGACACTGGCCGCTAGGCCACACTGCCCCAATAAAGGGGAGTTGTCATAGACTCTGGCCCTTGGGCCACACTGCCCCAGCCGAAGGGGCTGGCATTGACTCTGGCCATTGGGCCACACTGCCCCAGCCGAAGGGGCTGGCATTGACTCTGGCCATTGGGCCACACTGCCCCAGCCGAAGGGGCTGGCATTGACTCTGGCCATTGGGCCACACTGCCCCAGCCGAGGGGGCTGGTATTGACTCTGGCCATTGGGCCACACTGCCCCAGCCGAGGGGGCTGGTATTGACTCTGGCCATTGGGCCACACTGCCCCAGCCGAGAGGGCTGGTATTGACTCTGGCCATTGGGCCACACTACCCCAGCTAAGGGGATTCGTCAGGGACTCCGGCCACTAGGCCTCACAGCCCCGCCTGAGGGCACGAACCCTGACACTAGGCTTGGGTTTCAGATCTGAGGACAGGGTTCGAGGGTAAGGTTTGTGGATGTGAATTGGTTAGTATCGTATTGAAATAGCTGAGAAGCCCTCACATGGGACTCCTTGTCTTGTATTGCAGAAGTTACCAGAACCTAACAGAATAGCAGCATGTGTATATAGTTAAGCCTTGCATGTGTATATGAGACACATCACATCCTTAATGTTGTGTAGAGAGCACAGCCACAAGAGTAAGGTTCAGAATAAACGGTGCTGAAGTCTCAAGAGCTGTTTCTTGGGAGATTTGGGGCTGCTTCTGAATGGGACCATGATGGTAGCTGGTGTCCTGCCATATGCCCTTCCCCCATGGGAGTGAACGGAACATAACTGAGTCACAACCTCAAAGCTGGATTTAAAAAGCCAACAGCTCCCTGCAACTAAGGGAGTTGATGAGAAGACCCTGGGCTTCACTCAGGAGGGAGAAAGGAAGATTTGAGCCACAGTAAAGACTATTTAACCGGTTCCTTGTTTTATAAAAATCTGCTTTAGCCATTTGACCGAGTGACAGAATTTGATGGAACGATTGCTTGTGTGTGCGTGTGTGTGTATGAATCTAAAAACTGATTGACTGACAGTTTGATGGAACAATTGCATGTGTGTGTGTGTGTGTGTGTGTGTATGCGCACGTGTGTATATAAAGACTGTTGGATGTGTGGAGCAAGTACCATTACTCTCCCTGTCTGACGAGGTTTAGCAACTGTACCTGCCGCCTGACAGCTTGTGAGGCAAAGAAAAAGAAGCAATTTCACCTTCAGCGTCAATGACAGAAACACCAAGGGCTCAGATCCATCCTTTCTCTGACAGCCATGCAGAAAAATGGCAGCGATTTGTACATTTACAAATCAACTCCAAAGACAATTGCACACATCACGAGTACTCATGTCGTACGTCGTCCAGGTGAAACTTTCCCTCCCCTAAATGCAGATGATGCTCCAAGGTCTGTCATTCTTTCCATTGGTCTGCTCCAGCAGAGAGTATGCTATTCACTCAAGAGGGGGAAAAAAAAGGATGTGAAAGAAAATAGAAAAGGGTGGCATTTTTATTTTACTGGGGGGCGATTATACTCTATGTGATGTGCAATTTGCACTCGGGCTACCAAGGGGTGAGCTCTTCTGCAGGCTCTATTCAAAAGAGAATTTAAAAAAAAACCAAACCAAAACAAAAAAACCTCTGTGAATCCAACAGCAATATTTTTTGCCTACACTCGGGGAGCTCAATTGTGGAATCTATTAAGGCCACTTCGTGCCATTTTGATGGTCCACAGCATCTATAATAACAATTAATCAGCTAGTAGAAGATGCCCCCTGCCTAGGGGAATCCTGGGGTGGTGTGGGAGCTGCCCTGGGCTGGTGTGGGAGCAGTGAGTGCAGTTCAGTCACTTCCACAATCTGGGTCTTGAGCTTTAATGAGAAAAATGGACAGACTGCACACAGTAAGCGGGAAGGCCATAATTAGCAAATGACTGAAGGAAAACAGAGTTGACTAGTACAGGTGACTCGGGCATCAGACTCCTGGGTTCTATTCCAGATACTGCCATTAGCTCTGATCCCCTATCACCATAGTGTTGGAGTACCTCACAATCTTCAAGGCTTTTATGTGCCCCAAACCCCTGTAAGTAAGGACAGTGAAATATTCCCTTTTTGCAGAAGGGGAACTGAGGCACAGACAGATTAAGTGACTTACCCCAGGAAGTGTGGACTTAAACCTGGGTCTCCCACACCTAGTTCTAACCATGGGGTCCCTTGCTATTGCCTTACCTGAAGGCCAAGAAATAATCTCTCTCATACTCCATTTACCAGTTGATATAATAATCATATGTCCATAACATAGAATCATAGAATATCAGGGTTGGACGGGACCTCTGGAGGTCATCTAGTCCAACCCCCTGCTTAAAGTAGGACCAATCCCCAACTAAATCATCCCAGCCAGGGCTTTGTCAAGCCTGACCTTAAAAACCTCTAAGGAAGGTGATTCTACCACCTCCCTAGGTAACCCATTCCAGTACTTCACCATCCTCCTAGTGAAAAAGTTTTTCATAATATCCATTCTAAACCTTCCCAACTGCAACTTGAGACCATTACTCCTTGTTACAGTTATATCTTACAGCCAATTTGCATGGCTTTGTTATTTAAAATTTTGTAATGTATTTCGATATCCTTGGGCAAGCCACATCACTAGGAGGTACATTTCAGTGCTAATATTATTACAACATGACTTTCGTGGTACTGGTTCATTGAACAAAACAGATTGTTGGAGCCTCTTTGGGGAAAACTGAGCCATAGGGTAACTCTGAGTGGCTGGAATTCTTTGTTGTGGTTTAAGGAAAAAACTGTGTGCACCCCTCTAGAGTCTTTATCAGTAGTCACTGGGCTTGAGAAGGGTTGTGCTTTGTGCCTGTTGCACTTGTATTCCTCCTCTCTTCCTTTGGTGTGTTACATCCACTTGTTGTTGTGTCTTCTCCTAGTCTAGATTGTGTAACCTCTTTGGGGCAGTGTCTGAGTGGTGCCTAGCACTATTTAGTCTAGTGCTTGATGGGTTCTTTAGATGATGCTGTAATAAAATAATTATTAATAGAGAGACAAGATGGGTGAGGTAATATCTTTTCCTCTATTGGCTTCTATTAGAGAAACAAGCTTTTGAACCACACAAAGCTCTTCTTTCAGTAGTTTAGCTCAAAGGCTTGTCTCTCTCCAACAGAAGCTGGCCCAGTAAAAGATATTCCCTCATCCACCATGTCTCTTTAAGATCCTGGGACCAACATGGCTACCACACTGCAAGCAACAACAATAGATTATTTTCAGGGGGGACTTTTTGATGGCTCCAAAGTCAAGTCAGGGGCCTGCAGGGGATCTTCCCAGGAGATTATATCCCTTAGTGCAGCCACTAAATGGCTAATGGTAGTAAAGTGTTACCAGCCAGGTCTGACTCAGAAATACTAGAAGCTGAAATCTTCAGAGAGACAGGGAGGACATTTGAATGCATTCATTAGTGCTCACAACGGCAAGGCCACGTGCAGCAGGGAGAGAATCCTGCAGCACCCTAGAGCTACCAACTGGCTTGGAGTGAAGTGACCTGTGTTAATTACTGCCTGTTCTCAAATATCAGTGGGCACCTCTGCAGAAATGGAGAGACATATATTTAACTCCTCGGCAAACACACTCAGGAAAACCCAGTCCCTGAAGCATGGGAACAAGAAATGGAGACCTTCTAATATGCTGGTGTTCATCTGAAGTCAGTAACATTTATTGTCAGGATTAGAGCAGGTGTAGTGAGCTGCTCATGGGAAAGGCAGGCTGTGAAGAACAAGTACAAGCTGCCCTGAGCTTCAGGTGTTTAACCCAGTGATCGTACTGCTATTTCCCTTTCCAGTGTGTATTCTATTGTCCTGCCAGTGCTAGTGCTTTACCCTTCCACTTCACCTTTTAGCTCGAGACCTCAATGCATTTTACAAACACAAACAGGTTAAGTTACACTCCACAAGTTAGGAATTAATTGTGTGTGTGGTGTGTGTTAATCCTGTTTATGTCTTAATGGAGCTCTCTTCAGGGTCAGAGTTGTCATTTCATAGGTTTGTAAAGCCATTAGCACACTCTTGATGCTGTATAAATAGTAATTTTACAGATCCGGAAAACTAAAGTTCAACCAAGGTGCAACAGATTAAGTGACTTGCTCACAGCTACTCACCAAGTCACTGGTAGACCTGGAAACAGAATGCAGACAGCTTGACTCATACTGAAACCATTATAACGTGCTCCCTTCCTTCCTTTGTGTATAAATTCTCAGAACAGAAAAAGAGTTGTGTGTAATTTAAGTTAGTTTGTGCTTCATTGCAAGAGAAAATTAAATGCAAAAAAACCAAACAAAAAACCACCCTTAAAGGGCCAAATACAGATACAATGTTGTTGTTTTTTACTTCTCCATCTACATCAAGATACAAGGTACAGCTTACTCTAGCCCTGTCCAAAATATGGCTCATTATAACAATAAGATATTTTTCTCCAGGCTGTAGCCTTTTCATATTAGTTATTCTGATCCACCATAATTCATCTTCCCTAATTTAACCTTGGGGTGGAGAAAGTGTCTGATATATGCTAATTCCTGGAACTCAAGCAGAAGGATATGAGTGAGACCCTGCATTATCAAGACTAGGGTGTTATTGCATGCACCTGGGACAACAGAGAAAGGAACAGTCAGTCGAGTAAGAGAAAAACAGGTAGGGTAGAATCACCATCAGACAAGATGATCAAAATGGTCCCTTCTGACTTTACAGTCAATTGTTAAAACAGCTCCTCATAAAAGTGACCTTAGACTAGAGTCAGAAAGGGGTAGAAGCACCTATGTCTAATATTTAGTCACCACTCCTCAGCTGATGCCAAACCCTCTTTTTTGAAGGGGTAGGCAAGTCTCAGAAGAGAGACTAACTCCTGAAGAGAGAGGAGGAGGGAGGTTCCTATCAGTTAAAGGAGAAAAGCATTTCTATCATAGAACATCAGGGTTAGAAGGGACCTCAGAAGATCTAGTTCAACCCCCTGCTCAGAGCATGGCCAATCCCCAATTAAATCATCCAACAGAGTTTGGCCCTGTATCCCTAAATGGCCCCCTCAAGGATTGAACTTCTAACCCTGGGTTTAGCAGGCCAATACTCAGACCACTGAGCTCTCCCTCCCTCTAGCCTGGTGTGAATCTGAGCCCTACACCTTACTACTCCTTTCATCTGCCTTTCGCTGCTAGTTAGTTTAGGCAGATAACCCCTCAGCTTAGTTGCTGCTGTATATCATTTACTAGGCACTTAATTCTTCTCATAGAATGCATGGAGCTCCCAGATAGCTAACTGAGAAATGAGCATCCCCTGAGTAGCAAGGCATCTAAAGATCAGTCATTATAATACAAAGCACTACAACCCTAAATCCCTTTGTCCATCTGACAGCAAAGCCCCCAAGTCACTAAACATGATATAAAAATATAGGAACAAAGAATGTAAATAGTCCCTAAAAATACATAAATGCTAACTCATATAAAGTCACAACCTAAAATAACTACAGCATACTAACCACCTACCTCCCAGGTCAACTGGTTCCAGTTTTATAAGGAATCTTGTTTGGCCTAATTGGAGTAGAGTCAGAAGAGGATGTGGGTCAGCTGTGAGCTTGTTACACTCTGCCTGAGGTTATAAAAGCCTTGCTTTGGACATTAGGTAGAGACAATTAGACAGGGTTTACTCTAGACAGTCTCAGGTCTTCAAAGGTATTTAGGCCTGTAATTTCCATTGATTTTAGTTTGGTGTGTTCCCTAGAAACAGTCTGCCTTGTAGGGATTGGATTCTAAAAAAATATTCTTGTGAGAATTCTGCAGGGGGAGAGGTGTTCTCCCTTCTTTGCCTGGAAAGATTAATTTGCCAGGTATCTGCAGGTTTTTCTCTGAGCTTGAGGGATTTTGGTATATAATCTTCTATGAGTTTTTTTTTAAAGTTAGAGCCTAGTCTTATTGGAGTAATGACATACTTTTCCCCCCTCCCCCCAAAACAGACTTAAGTGTAGAAAGCTGTAGCTTTTGAACTGTCTGACTCTCTTCCCCACCTCCCATTCCCGAGAGAGAATCTAGTTCAGGGGTAGGCAACCTATGGCACGGATGATAAAGGTGGCACGTGAGCTAATTTTCAGTGGCATTCACACTGCCCAGGTCCTGGCCACTGGTCTGGGCGGCTCTGCATTTTAATTTAATTTTAAATGAAGCTTCTTAAACATTTAAAAAACCTTATTTACTTTCCATACAACAATAGTTTAGTTCTATATTAGAGACTTATAGAAAGAGACCTTCTAAAAATGTTAAAATGTATTTACTGGCACATGAAACCTTTAAATTAGAGTGAATAAATGAAAACTCGGCACACCACTTCTGAAGGTTGCTGACCCCTGATCTAGTTGAAAGAGGAGTGCTGGATACAGAAGTATCTAAGGAAGTTGCCACTGGGAGGCAGAAACCTTTGAAAGATGCATAGGGGCTTTGAAACTGACTAGACAATTTAGTGAACAACTTATCAGAAAGGCTAGCCATTTATACAACCCAAATAACAAAACTGGATAGTATTTTTCATGAAGTTTCCCATATGCTCCATGTTTCTATAGAAGCCAATTATCTTTCATCAAAGCTTCGGAGATCTTTTTCATATAGCTGCATGTCTATCTCAAGGGAAGACCCTAGGATAGATGGAAGTCATGGACCTGATGTGGGTGGAATTCTATTACCTGGTGTATGTAGGGGGTCATGCTAGATGATCCCCTCTGGCCTTAAAATCTATGAATCATTTCATTCTGTGCTGGCATATCAATACTATTGTCATAAAAATATTTAACAGGTGGGCACCGTATTCTGTCCTCCTTAGAGGCTTCTCTAACTAACAGGGAGCAGCGGTGCCTAACCTGGCTGTAAATTGCCACCCTGCTTTGTTACACTGTATGCTTCTAGGGGATGAGTACCAAGCCCCTGCCTGCTGGGATTCAGGTTAGGCCATAGCAACGTGCTGGAACAAGGACATATTGCAGAACTAGAGGAGTTCAGAGAAAAACAATAATGATCAAGGGCCAGAGAAACACACTGTCAAGCTTGAGATTGTTTCCCTTAGAAAGGGGACAAATAAAAGGGGATATGCTAAATTGGATGGTCTAGAGAAAGCAGAACCAGGAGCTTCTGTTCTCCCGTCTCCTACTCTAAAAGCAAGGGGATATTCAATGATGTTTTGTTGTGGGAAATTCAAAACTGATCAAAGGAAATGCTTTTGCCATGATATGCAGTTAACCTGTGTAACTCATTGCCACGGGAAGTCATTTTGAGGCCAAGATTTTAACAAGATTTGAATAAGGATTGGATTTTTATGTAGATATTTAAAATGTCCTTAATTAAGGTCAGGTTATAAAACATTGTTTCAGGGTTTAGGTCAATCTGTAACAACTATTGGAGACCCAGATGAGTCCTAATGTGGGAAGCATATTAATCCACAGCTGCCTAGTGTCAGGGTCTTACACCTTCCCCTAAAGCAACTGGTGCTGGTCACTGCCAGGAATACAATGATGGACTTCAGGTCTTATCCAATCTGGCAATTTCTGGCACCCTCAGTAATACAGCGAAAATTACACTCTTTTCACCAGGCCACTCTGTTCATTTCATTTTTTCTTTTAGTTTTCTCCCTCTGTTCTCTTTGTACTCTATTACCCTGCTGCCTGCATTGATGTGTTTTCTTCTTCCCTTCCTCAGAGAGCTCTGTACGTCCCCACTCCTGATCCAGACCTTAGGGGTTGGAGTAGCCAACTTCTCACCCTGTTTTCCAATTAGTGAGTGTTGTGTCAAAGTCTGGTTATGGTGATGCACTTCTGCAGTCACCCTTGCTAGACTCTAAGTGATCTGGGTCTCTTAGGTCAATTCTGTTCATGAATTTTGATGGGGGAATATGAGGTCCAAGACTTGCAAAGTTAAATATACTGGAATGAAGTATCTTCCCAGGATAGACTTTACAGTAGCACATGTTTATTGTCTTGTTTGGCTTTGGTCTGTTGGCAACTTGTCACATACAATATTATGAAGCTATTTCTGATTATGAAGCTATTTCTGATTTTTTAAGGAGTGAGATGATGCTTCCCTGAGAGCTGAACAGAGGGAGGGAGAATGGTCTGTTACTGGCACACATGGTCAAGAGACCTGGGTTCTAGTACTACCTCTGCAACTGTTACTGAATAATTTGGGGTAAGTCACTTACATACACCCCTCGGTTCACCCATATAGCAAATGGAGCTAGAAGTAATGAACTACTTCACAAGGGTGTTGAAGCTACATTAATACTTGCAACATGTTTTGAGGCGGCCACATCCTGACAGATACTACTATATACAAATGCAGAGGAAAACCAGCTCCCACATTAGTCCTAAAACCAAGATTCCATGTGTTGAAGATCATTTTAACATGTAATATTGTCTCTTGCATTAAATGTACCAGCTAAGTCAACTAGATAGTGGATACAGAAGAATAACTAGACATTATGCATTTGGACTCTCAAAAGGCTATTAACAATGTCTCCCACAAGAGGCTCCGAAGGAAATTAAGCAGTTATGTTTTGAGTGTAAAGCCTAATAATGGACTAAAAAGTCTCTCAAAGGTAGAGAGCAAAGAGTCATAATAAATGTTCAGTTTTCCACATAGAAAATTTTTTACCAGAGTTGCTCAATATATTAATGATTTGTCAGAGAGTGAACAGTGAGCTAGCAAAGTGTGCAGAGGAAACAAAATTATTAGTATAGTCCAGCTTAGAGAAAACTGTGAGGAACTTCACAGGGGCCTAACAAAGCTTTTTGAATGGTCACCACAAAGGCAGATGCAATGCATTGTTGACAAATGCATGATAAAGCAAAATTGGACGGAACCACTTTAACTGCTCAGACACACTGAAGGCGTACAAGTTACCTGTGACCTCATGAGACAGACCTACAGATCACTGTAGATAGCTCCTTGAAAATAGTCAGCACACAGCAATAGTAATAATTAATTGAATAAATAAAATGCTAAGATGTGTAAAGAATGGCATGGAATATAATACTGAAAAAAGTCATACCATTCTATAAAACAATATGATACCATCACTGAATCTTTGGCTCACTTCTGATTTCTCCAGTTGTAAAAACAGAATAGCAGAAGTTGAAGCAGTTCAGAGACCAGCAATGAGAATATTCAGAGGCACAGAAAATCATATCAGGAAAAGCTGGAATGATTGGGATGGTTTGTAAAGAGAGACAAGTAAAAGCAGACATCTTACAAATGGTACAGATACGTACCTTTGGGATTTCTATTTACATTCTAACTTTATACAAGAACTAAGAGACACACTGTGAACCTGAATCTGAAACTAATAAAATGGAAATGCATTTCACACAATGCATATGTAACCTGTGGAACCTGCTGCCACAAGATGATGTTGAGTCAAAGGGTCTGGTTGGATCCAAAAAACGAAGTGAGATAAGAATGACCACATTACATTGGACAAGATAAAAAAGAGAATGTAGACCACAACCCCTCTGAGGTGAGAGCAACTTCCTTTGTCTGGTTATTCCATAATTGTCCATTGCAAGGATTATTGGCTCTGCTTTGGGAGCATCTTCTACTAACCCCTATCCCCCAGTTGTCAAATTTCCTAACAAGCACATTTGTGTTTCCTCCAATTGTCCCCTCACTCTTGAGAGGAGCTCCACAAAACTCCATTTTCCTCCTTCAATACTCCCTGAATTGCTCTTCTATCTACTTCTGACAAAGACATCACAACTCACAGAACCAGGAAGCAATGAGTCTTTTACTTACAGAAATATTGTCCAGAAGACTCTTGATTTTAATGCTTACGATTCTGCTTTTATTATTATGTCCAATGGCATGAGAACTTTTATAAATCTCAGGAAAGACCCCACTGGACCAAAGGAAGAGTGTATGTGTTTGTTTTGTTTAATGCCTGTTACCATTCTCTATATCCTCGCTTGACTGATTATTCAAAGAAATAGGCAAATTCATGTTGCTAAATAAGAGAACTTTGGTACCAAAGATTTTTAAGGAATTAGTGAAACATCTGAGTCCAAAATATTACTCTTCATTATACTGTTCACTACACAATATGCACTGTACAGGATGTTGGGGGTTGTGACAAGGGAAATAAATTTGATACTGATACAGATGTAATCATTTGTCATGCTTAGTGTCAGACCATGAATTTTTGTGATGGTCAAGAATTTCCCTTCCCCATTGTAAAGCTGGCTAGGGACCTGATCCAAAGTCTATTGAAGTGAATTGAAAGACTCCAGATGACTTCCGTGGGCTGTGGATAAGGCCCTAGAGGCATTATAATAAGTTATCACCTTCCTCAGAAGAATCGGGTATTGGCTATCACTTGGATGCAGATGAGCAAACTAGATGGACTAGTAGTCTGATATGCCATGCTATGTCAACCATCTTTTTTTCCCCTTTCCCATCCCATCTCCTCTTTCTAATCAATCTTCCTCAGAAATAAACCTCTATCACAATCATGTTACCAAATCTTAAATTACATTCCCATTACAGTGGCTTAATTTTTTCAACAAAAGGTTTCCTTTCTCCGTGCTCTTCCTATTTTCCTTTATATTCAACTTGGTTTAAAAAAAAAGTCTTTGTCGTGGCTTTAAATCCCTGTGGGCAATAAGCTGCTAAACTGCTGATTTTAATATGATTAACTCTTTTTTCTTCATGGCTGATCCAGGAGAAGAAGGTAATTTTGTCGGTACAGCATTTGTAGCCTGCCTGTTAAGCCTAGTTCATTCTTGGTTCACCTCCTGTTTAGAACGTAACACACTCATTACAAGAACATGAATGCTGTCCCCTACTGCAGTCTGTGATGCTCATAAAATTCTACTGATTAAACAACTGTTAATTATTTAGATTCCTTTAAACTGTCTCTCCATATTTGGTAGGTACAGCACTTAGGACTTTTGAGTTATTTTATATTTTGCTCCTAGGTAATGCTTGCCTTGAATTCTTTCATTTCCATTTAAAATAGCTTCTTCATGAGCTGTTCCAGCTAACAGCCTTGAGGGTTTCCTCTGTCCCCATCAAATTAAATTTATTTAAACTTTGAACATAAAGAAAACAGGCCATAAACAAGGGCTAAGCTGTCAACCTGACTCATTAGTTACAATTAATGGGCTAAACTGGGGACTGTGACCAATGTGCAAAACATGGAGGAGTTCAGCTGCACAGGGACGGGACAAATTTTAGGGTGAACAACGTTTCTCTTTAAAATGCATTTTTTTTCTGTTGAATGAAGTCATATAATGCTCCTAAAAAGTGTTTCTGGCTATCCACACAACCTATGCCTAAATCATAGTGGGAAGTGACTCTCTCCAGAGGTGAGCGTATAGTCTAGTCTACCCAGTTATACTATATGTGGCCGTGATGCTGGGATAGTCCACATATGATAACTACCTGTGGCACTAGGAAATAGTCTCAATCCCCTAACCCATTTCACTCAGACCACCTGATGGCCATAGAATAGAAAGAACTTTGGATCACGACTCAGCTGGCGAAGACTTAAGTCAACAGCTGGAGCATGAAAAAATAATGTCTAGTGTGGAATACGAGTCATCTGTGTCATTCAGCGATTGTCGTTGCACAGGAACATTTCTTTGGCTTCATTCTCAATGCCCTTGATTGCAATGACTGCAGCCATTTTTACTGGTCTTAACTGATTGTGTTGCTGCATGAACCGAAATCCCAAAGAGTGTTAGAGCTCTGCCTAGACAAGTAGATCAGGTATCATGATATCAGAAGTCTTTCTACCCCCTCCCCACCCCCCCACCTCAAACTATGATTCTGATTCAAAGTCAAGGGAGTTTTTTTAATTAATTTCAGTGGGCTTTGGATGAGGCCAAATGTCCACAAGATTTTTTCTCGCCCACGAGGCTCTCGGGTAGCTATTAAATACTTTAAAGCTACATTTTTTTAAAGTGTGAGATTTCCTAAAATTTAGATTGCTGATGATCTGACATTTCAGCAGATTGTTTTGATATCACAAAGAATATGTTAATGAGGTCAGGAAAGTCATTTAGGGCTAGACTGCATTTCAGGCATGGCCTTCATGGAGAAACACAACCATGTGGTGAAGCACTCCCAATACAATAGATGGCTGTAGGAGAATGCAAACCAGAAAACACTTACTACACCTTTTCCCGGAGGCATCATGAATATTTGCCTGTGCTGATGCAACTCTCCGTGATGGGTTTAAATCCATGGTCTTGCTTTTCCCCATCCTTTTTAGGGAGAGCAGCACCCACTGTCAGCACTAATCTCAAGCAGTCCTTGAACTCAGAGAATTTGTGAAGATATGCAAGGTGGATGGAATTTCCTTAGCACTTTGACCATCCCCCTGGCCCCCTTGTACCCCTCTGAAATGTCTGACTAAGCCTGGTCCATGCTGTCTAACAGCTGCAGTTACTGAGAGAGCCCCAGGTGGTTTTTTCCAAGATGATGATGAACTGGTCCTTTCAGGAAACAGAAGAAAACACGCCTGAGCTTCCAATACTGACAGTCTATTACTAAAAAAAAAAAGTCATCTTTGTATGTAGCAATAATGATGTACATTAGTGGATGGAGTCTATCATGGGTGTTTATGCATTCCTCTAGAAAAACCCAAACAAGGCCATGCTGTGCTTTCTTTGGTTAAGAGGCTTAGTCAGAATTGGAATTGAAAAGCGGCTGTGCACAGAGGTTGACAATATACAGCCTTTTCTTTTCCCCAACGACAAACAATGTTGTTTTTCTTTTAATTAAAAATCACAAGAAGCCCGAGTGTTTAGCCACATGTAATCACCCTGTTCTCCACTGACAGGTAAATGGACGAGCACGCCGTGCCAGAAGGAATTATGATGAAATTCCTTCAAGTTCTCCCCACTTTGTCCAGCTGACTGCTTTGGAGAGCTAATGCTCTTCCTTGATGGAGGACTTTGAAGCATAAAACATCTCTGATGATCTTTCATGCTATCAACTGGCAGTGGAAGGCATCTCCTGGTGGGGTTCATGACCATGCAGACATCTTTCATCTGGACTCCAGAAGTGAATGGGGGTGGGTGATGTAATTCTCTGAAAATAAGGTGTGTGATGTGTGGGTGTCATTAAATTAGGTCCATGGGCACACTCTCTCCGTGCCTGAAAAGTCTCCCATTGATTTGACTGGATTTCAGACTGTAGCGAAGTGGTGTGGTTTCCTGCTGCCTTGGAGAGGGACAAGTCCCACTCAACCCCAGAGTGGGCGGAGCCAGTGAGTCCTGAGTCCGCCCACCCCCAGAGGTCAAGGCACAGGGCATGAGGTATAAAAGCCCGACCCCAGAGCTCACTCAGGTGGCAGCCACCAGAGAAGCCTGATGCCTCTGGCTTAGCTCCTGGTTGGGAGACCCCGGTGACCTACCGTGGACCTTAAGATTGACCTGATCTTCTCTTACCCAATGCCAGCCAGAGCTGGAGGAGCTGCCCAGCCTGCCTCTCATCAGATACTCAGAGGACCCCATCGTGCTTGTTCCCCCCCAGATGACACCATCCAGACCCAGGTGCCTCCAGAGTGGGAGTTCGGAAGTAGTCCAGGATCATCCGGCCCTAGTCTGGCTGCAGCACTGCCAGAGCCTATGTCAGTGTGTTGCAGACAAGATCCCCCTCAATGCAGCAACCGGCCTTCTGCTGCTGCTAGGGCCCTGGGCTGGGACACAGGGGAGTGGGTGGATCTGTGTCTCTCCTGCCACACAGTTTGTGGGGGGGAAGTCTCCCCCTCTCCCAGGCCCCTCTGAGCTGAGGGCTGGGGCTTGTTGTTTACCTTCCTTTGCTCAACTCCTGCCTGAGGGCCTGAGCCCTTGACTTACTATTGCCAATCAGTCACAGGCCGGGCGCATATAACTGTCTGCATTTGCCTCTATTGCTGCCGCGGCAAGAGACTCCCACGGCCAGGCTAATTCCCCATCAGCAACTGAAAGGAAGTAGTGAGGCGGTGTGGTTCCTCGCCGCCTTGGAGAGGGGCGAGCCTCGGCCAAGCCCTCCTACAGGAATCAAGCCCGAAATGAAGGGCAAAGACAAAAGCATGCCACAGCCAGTGAGGTCAGACAACAAGCAGTGTCCATCAGGGGAGATTTAATTACAAAAAAAACCCATTATGCTCCTTTTTGCACTGTAGGTATTAGGCATTTATTTTGTACTTTAAAATTTTATTTTGATCCATAGGAAGGTAAAGTATGGCTCTCTGGCTCCTGGTAGGTTAGCAGTGTTGTTCTTGATGCATCCTCCGCTATCATAGTATCAAAACTGGTCTGGACTGTCACCAATCCCTATTTATTCAAACTGAATTTCATTTCAGAGTAAATTCAGGAAACTACACACGCATGCACCCTGCAGTGAATGGGATCACCGGCCTGTAGGCATCATCTTTCCATGCATGGGCTGCTGATCCCGTGAAGAAGGGTGTAACTTGCTCAAATGGACACTGTGATACAGAGGCAAAAGCACAGAAAAGTGCCAGGTTTAAAAGAGGGTGACTGACTAGCTCGTCAAAGCTGCTGGGCCACAATTGAAAGTGGAGCTAGCGATTGGGAATAATAGGTCAAGGACCTGATTATGGAAGCGGGTGGCTGAGCAGGCAAGGTTCATTTGCCAAAGGGGAACAGATGGAGTCAGTGAGTGAGTCAGCTAAAGCTGTGTAGGAGAGGTTAGGAAGGGCATTTGCATATGCAGAAAATCATCTGCCTTGTTGGACATTACTCCACTTGTGAATCTCTTCTTGTTGGCCCATCAATTATAATAACTTACAACAGGCAACAAAAGGTCCTTTTCTGAATTCAAGGGACTGTGTTAATATTAACATCCCAGCACTTAATTGTGTTTTATCTTAAGCAATACATTTTAAAGTTGGAAGTGTCAATGGAAACTAGGGATTGCTAAGGATGTCCTACTGGCTGTTCCTAAAAGCCATGATTCCACATGCACACACATAAAAGTTACTGGTCAAAAAGGTTTGGTTAATAGGAGGTGTGAGGGCAGCGCTAAATCATAAAAAGTAAACATATAAACATGGAACAATGGGGAGCTTAATAGAAATAAATGCAAGTTGAAAATGTAAGTGACTTATAAGGGTAGTTGAAGAAAACAATGAAATATCAAAGGCT